>OX438894.1:11771277-14271277 GCA_949316265.1 Diarsia mendica | reverse complement strand
CAGATAGACAGTTATACGACGGTATTTATTAAGCGGATTGAAATAGTCCAGCCAAATAATAAACTATAATACAAGTATAGCAAACTAACCTTGCGCTAGTTTCTTAAGTTCCTCTTCAAATGGTGATCGTCTTGATAAGGTTTTAGATATATTGAGTAATTTGCTCTTTAGTAACGGTAGTTAGTTACTCATCATTCTAATGAATGTTTATTTTCAGGATACCAGTGATTGAAGTCGGCAGTCAGCTGAAATAAAGAGATGTAGTTTGAGAAACCTTAAAAGTTTACGACTAAAGTAATACATTAAAAACTCAGAGAAGTGAAAAAAAATACCAATTCATGTCCCCAAGAGCGCTTCAAACATGGGAATTCTTGGATATAAGACTCTTTTTCATTTGAGAGAACACGTTGCTTCCGATACTGGTTGGTGCTTTGCCACTTTTCAGCACACAAGGCATAATTATCAGAAGAGCAACGTAACCACTCCACTCCAAATTACTCGTACTAATATTTTTCTACATTGTTCTTCCAATGTCTTTTCTTGATCATGTTGAAGTAGCAATTGACCATCTGGGGTAGTTGCCAAGAGCTAAGCAAGATCCTAAAAATAAAAACATGGTCACTAAATTGTCTTATATAATTATATACAGAATGTTTGAAAGCTAGGTGCAAAGCTCATCCATACTAATATTATAAATGCGAAAGTAACTCTGTCTATCTGTCTGTCTGTTACTCTTTCACGCCTAAACGGCTGAACGGATTTTGATGAAATTTGGTACAGACATAGTTTGGAACTTGAGAAAGGACATAGGATAGTTTTTTTTTTTTTTTTTCGCGAGATAAACCAAAAATCTGCCGGAAGTCACTATTCCACACGAACGAAGTCGCGGGCAAAAGCTAGTAATGCTATAAATGGTGTCAACTATCACCCCCTTAAGGCTTTGCACCCAGATTCCAAACACCCTGTATTATTGTATAAGTATAAAGTAACTAAAAAGTTTAGTGTGTATCTTCAAATTCTACTTTATATAGAAAAAAACTAGATACTGGAAAGATGTGTTGCTCAAAAATGCACAGAATATGTAATAGAAATCTATTTTCGTTTGTGTACATTATCCAGGGTCACGCTGTATTACATGATGGTGAGTTGATATTACCATGTGTACCGTCCGGGCGACTGGTAGTGGGGATTTTGCAGTACAAATAAAACTACTTACAAAATTGTCATGTGTGGACACAGACACTGATGATCGTGATGAGATGCTAGGTGACGCTGGAAGGGATTTGATTGGGCTCGTGGAACTCGGCGTCAGTCCGTCTAAAGAGTCTCCATATGTTGAAATGATATGGTCTAAATCGTCATCAATTTGTGAAGCCACAATTCACTCTGTAATAAACACTTGTAATAAATATATAAGTTCTATGCAGGTATGATTCCCTGACCACATGACATGACATGTCAAGGTAAAAACTCAGAAAATATTATCTTTAGAGACTTATTGAGACTGTGTCTTAAATTACCTTTTCAAGCGACACCTTCCACACTGACAGAGATTTTTTGAATTTTGCTTGCGGTCCTATTGCAGGAATTAATGCCCTCACTTGCGCATCATCTAATAATCTTAAAGCAGACGCGTCGACTTCGTTCTCTGAAAACAGTAAGGGTGCTTGCATAGAGAATGTAAATTTTTAAAGTACTGACTATCGGTACGGGTCAACAACAATACACATTTTTAATACTCCATAACACATACGTACACCCATAGCTAAAAATGTTATAACCGTTAACCCTTAAATCATTTAAGTGTGTCAATAGCAGCATGCTTTTGTACTGGAGGTTTAAATTGAATGTACTAATTATTTATTATTATTGTGTTATTATGACTGAACGTTCTATGTCTATGCAACTTGTAGTTTTTATTAAACAGAAACTTGTAGAATTGAAACCCGCCCCTAAGACGACCCACTGACCGTAACTTGTAGCCTACAATTACAATTTGTAAGTTTTATTATACAGGGCCCTGGCTTCAGACATTCGGAAACAAAATCTGACGTGTATTTCCAGCCCATTTCGAACTGTCTGACCTTGATTTACAGTATTTTTAAGCACAAACAGAAACATTCGAAGCAAATACACCATAAACACAACACAATGATCACTACTAACTTATTTAGAAAACAAAGTCCTCCGCCGCGTCTGTCTGTCTGTTCGCGATAAACTAACAACAATAAACGATTTTCATGCTGCTTTCACCAATGGATAGAGTGATTCTCGAGGAAGGTTTTAGTAGGTAGGTACCTATTAATGTCAAGCAGGCGGGCGAGCCCCGGGCATCAGCTAGTACCTATCGAAAGTACCTCCTTAATTTTACACTTCGTCGATAAAACGTACCTAACAGTTTTGCACTCTTCGGTATCGCATCACGTCACACTAGTCATGAAAAAGAAATTCAATTCAAATTATTACCTAATGAAGGGTGAACTGTTTCAACTGTCTGAACATTAAAATAATTATCAACAGTAGATAGCAAGTGTAGCAACCCATCATGACCTTTTTTTTCAAGATGGCTACGATTACGCAATAATCTATACTAATATTATAAAGCTGAAGAGTTTGTTTGTTTGTTTGTTTGTTTGTTTGTTTGAACGCGATAAACTCTGGAACTACTGGTTGGATTTGAAAAAATCTTTTTGTGTTGGATAGTTCATTTATCGAGGAAGGTTATAGGCTATATAACATCACGCTACTACCAATAGGAGCAGAGCATAAATGAGAAATGTTGCAAAAACGGGAAAAGAAAATTCCTTTCTGAGAGCTTCCGTTGCGTGCGCTGCGAAAACGGTTTAAGTTACGAGAATATCATGTATGAAGTAATTATTCGTCTTTAAAAGTTCTAAAAAAAAGTCCGCGACAGCATCTGTCTATCTTTTAAGATTGACTCACTGTAACCATTTTTTACTATTAAAATGTTAGGTTAAAAAGAATTATTTTTTGCGAAGCTTATTTAACCCCTATGGTATTAATCTATATCTAAATAAATGTGTTCGTTAGAACTGAAATTTAATGTAGAATATTTGTGTTCTTTACTCTATACAGTTTAAACAAATATCTTAGAAGATATCGCAATGTAAAAATACCCGTGCGGAAAAATAATTACGCGGGTTGCGTCGCAATGTAGGTACGGGGGATTCTGGCTGGCCTCCGGGAAATTCAAATTCAAAATATTTACTGCATCATAATGTTTACAAGTACAGAGTGTTATAGTATATTATTTAACAGTAAGAGATAGATTTTATAGTAATTCACACTTTAATATAATATAAGCTAATCTAAACCATCTAAACTATTGTAATAAAGAGGAAAGATAAGATTTTTTGTTTGTTACGATTTAGCTTAATTAATGTCGGATAGTCGATATATCGAGAAAGGTTATAGCTATATTTATGTGACGCAGACGAAGTTGCGCGGGTCAGCTAGTTATCTATAAAATACAATCATGATCTAGCTCAAATTAAACAAAAGCCACACAAAATAACAGAAGGTAAATTAAATATACAAAACCGTTTTTTCCTACAATTTTCAAATGGAATTTCTTTGAATGTTCAAGTTTTTGTGGTTTATTTCATTCTTAAAATTTAAAATGAGCTGTCCTTTCGTACGTCTGTCCTTTTCAATAACATAACGGTCCTATGAAATGGTTTTAGTGGTTTTAGCTAGATAAACCTCTAAAGTTAAGTAAAAAAGTTTATGAAATGGCTTACCTCTAATTTATTTTTGAAATCCCCATTCCCTGAGAAGCATCGCTGTGGTCTCAATCTCGTCACCCATGTTATTACTTCAATGTAATTGAAGGAATAGGTACACTGCAGGCACCACAGGCAGGCACAAATTTTTCTGTGTACCAGCCGGCACCAGCGCCACCAGCCAGGCACCCTTCGACGTCAAAGTAATGTATGGGCATGGCGCACGCACAGAGTACTTTTACTATAATGGCGGACCGGCCCGGCGCGGCGCGCGGCGCCCGGCGGGCGGCGCGGGCGGCGGCGGAGAACGGTGTTGCCAACAGTTAAAACTAATTCTCCACCAGATTCAACATCTCAGGGTGCATAAATAAAGAACGCATTTTTTAAAGTACTGACTTATCGGTATACGGGGCAGTACCGATCGGCACAGGGTTATGCATAGAGAAACAGGTAAATCTGTTCATAGTGTCCATGATGTCTTCGAGTTCGTCGGACGATGAGTTTTTTCTCCTCGAAAGTGTACCTACATTAAAAATAAAAAAGGACAGTCGGTGTTTCTAATATCAACAGTAAAAGAAAAAAGAAATATGGATCGTATTACCAATTATTCCTAAAAGATACCTATAAGTAATAATAATATTTTATTTGCTCAGACAACAAAGGTATAAAAATAAAACATCTAAAGACACACATTACACATACATACAAAGTTCAACACACAAACAACACATTCACACAAAGAAAATACAAACATAAAAAGTTCGACGAATCCATGATATTAAATTAGTTTCTAATTTCCTTCCAATATTTGTCAATCACATTTCTGTTGCTGTGTAATTTGTGTCTTTTGTCCCACAATGGTGTCTTAGCAAAAACCAATGCTATTAGGTAAAACTTCGCAATCCAAATCACCAAACACCATCTATCATTATCATTTTCCACTAAACTATTTTTTAGTTATTATGAAAGAAAACAATAAGTACAAATAATCATTGGTTTCTTTTATTATTACGTAATATTAAGAATCAATAAATAAACATTCTTATTTTAACTACTAAAACTCCGGGTCGAAACCACCAGTTTTAGTGGAAAATCCACTAGGTTGGCAACACAAACTGCTACAGACGTGACGTTTACGGAGCGTGTTTCGACTTGTTTTATTTTAATTTAATCAAGCAGTTCTTTTTAATGTCAAGACAGTAATTCTAATCGTTTTTCAAATTCATCGTAGGTATTGTTTTGTTTATGATTGTTCAATCAAACAGTTCTTTTTATTGTCAAGACAGTAATTTTAATCGGAAATCGTAGGAATAAAAATCAGTTTTCAATTTACGTACCTACCTACCTATATAACTCGTTTCCAACAAATCGAAGTTAGGTTCAAATTCAGTCAGTGCAGTCGCAATAATTCATCTCAGCGACAATCAATGTCAAAAATGTAAGAAAATTGATTGTATTTACTTACCTACCTACCTACTTAATCGGTAACGAAAAAAGGAGTCTTTTTTTTAGGGTTCCGTAGCCAAATGGTTACTATGGAACCCATAAGGATTCGTTCAGTCCATCTGTCTGTCTGTCTGTCCGTCCGTCCGTATGTTACAGCCATTTTACTTCGAGACTGTTGGCACCTCACAGTTGAAAGGAGAAACCCGTTTCTGGGCCTAGCGTTACACGAATCAAATGTGTATCAAAAAAATCCTTTGCCTAATTAACCAATTTAAATCTTAGCTTCATTACTGGTGGCCAAGTATAGAAAATAAGTATATTTCTAATTCTTACCCGACTGCGGTGAAGCCCAAAGGGAGGGTTATGTGTTTGACGTGTATGTATGTATGTATGCCCGTTTCTTTATTCCCTCATAACTCCTAAACTGATGAAGGGATTTGAATAAAATATACGTCGTTATATTCGTCTTGATGGCGCGATTGTTAAAGGCTACATTAAAATTAAAAAAAAAACAAAGAAAAATTGCGGATTTTGGGGGCCAACAAGAGCTGTCTACATCGGACTCAAAATGGATGTTAAGAGGAGGGATGAAAGGAGGGAGGGAAGGATAAAATCCAGGCATATTAGTAGTAGTATATATTATGTATGTATAATAACTCTCTAAGTGGAAGGGATGCTATAATTCAATATTATTGCACCTGTATCATAGGAAAAAGAACGGTTGGTTGCTGTGCCCATACCATGAGCATAATATGGTATCTTGGTTGGGCACGGCACCAAGGTAATCAATTGCCTCCTATGATGATCCTAATGAAGAAGATGATTAAAAAACCATTTAACATAAATATGTGTTTTATTTACGTTTTAATATTATGGGGTATCGCAATCTAAGATTGCTATAATTAAAAATCCCCCAGCAGATATTATAATCCTAACAAATATCAGCCAGTAGTTATGTAAGTGGGCCTTGTCTAATAAACATAGTTTTCAGCTGAGGTTTTCAGTGATATTAATAAGATAAATCTGAAGTCACCCACCCCCTTAAACGCTTTTTAAGATAAGTAGCTATCTACTTACCTGAAACCTCATGGTGCTACGTTACAGCACAGCGCATGGGGGTTTTAGATTTGCGTAGGAAACAAAGCCTCGAAAATATCATGTTAATTTACTTAAATAACTGAAATAGTTTAAATAACCTAAAATGTAAACATTGTCTGATATTATCAATTTGGCCATCACTGGGAGACGTGAAAATTAAGGTCATGAAACCTTCCTAGATTCCTAAATGTATTTCAAATTTTCTTACATTGTTTTGCAATTTGCAGGCCAGTGCTAGGTTGTATGTTGATTAAAATATGATCCGCGGCTGTAAGACGTATGCAGTAACAGAATTATAATCATCATATTCATCAATACAAAACTACTACACAAAACATAAATTATACGAATCCATATTTTTTTACCCCCATGTTGAGAATTACGTGGCGGGGGGGGGGGGGGGGGGAGGGGGGTATAAAGAGGGAAATTTTTTCATTCTCTTTGCTGAGGACGTGGGTTAATTTTGTATGGGGCCGTGAGCAAAGCATTTGGTCATGACATGTTTGGGCCGAAAAAAACACTTCCTTTATCTTGCTAGTAGTGCTTTTAGGTGTGCTATCAGTTCAATTGTATTTACTGCCATATCACGTTAACTTTTTGTCGAATCATGATCAGTTAGTTTTAATGTGCTATCTGTTACATTAGATGTTTTATTCGATAAGTTTTACCGATCAAACCATTACAATTTACTGCCACATCACGTTTACTTTCTCTCGAATCATGATAAGTTAGTTTTAATGTGTTATCTGTAAAGTTAAATGCTTTATTCGATTAGTTAAAACGATCAAACCATTAAAATTTATTGTCAAATAACGTTAACTTTTTGTCGAATCATGATCAGTTCGTTTTAATGTGCTATCTGTTACATTAAATGATTTATTCGATAAGTTTTACCGATCAAACCATTACAATTTACTGCCACATCACGTTTACTTTCTCTCAAATCATGATAAGTTAGTTTTAATGTGTTATCTGTAAAATTAAATGCTTTATTCGATTAGTTAAAACGATCAAACCATTAAAATTTACTGTCAAATAACGTTAACTTTTTGTCGAATCATGATCAGTTCGTTTTAATGTGCAATCTGTTAAATTAAGTGCTTTATTCGATAAGTTTTAACGATCAAACCATTACAATTTACTGCCACATCAGGTTAACTTTTTGTCGAATAATGATCAGTCAGTTTTAATGTGCTATCTGTTAAATTAAATGTGGTATTAGATAAGTTTTAACGATCAAACCATTAAAATGTACTGCCACATTACATTAATTTTTTGTCGAACCATAATCAGTTAGTTTTAATGTGCTGTCTGTTAAATTAAATGTTGTATTCGATAAGTTTTAACGATCAAACCATTAAAATGTACTGCCACTTAACGGTAACTTTTTGTCGAACTAAAATCAGTTAGTTTTAATGTGCTATCTGTTAAATTAAATGTTTTATTCGATTAGTTTTACTGATCAAACCATTACAATTTACTGCCACTTAACGTTAACTTTTTGTCGAACCATGATCAGTTAGTTTGAATGTGCTATCTGTTAAATTAAATGTTGTATTCGATAAGTTTTAACGATCAAACCATTAAAATGTACTGCCACATGACTTAACTTTTTGTCGAACCATGATCAGTTTGTTTTAATGTGATGTCTGTTAAATTAAATGTGTTATTTCATTAGTTTTACCGATCGAACCATTACAATTTACTGCCAAATCACGTTTACTTTTTGTCGAATCATGATCAGTCAGTTTGAATGTGCTATCTGTAAAATTAAATGTTGTATTCGATAAGTTTTAACGATCAAACCATTAAAATGTACTGCCACTTAACGTTAACTTTTTGTCGAACTATAATCAGTTAGTTTTAATGTGCTATCTGTTAAATTAAATGTTTTATTCGATTAGTTTTACTGATCAAACCATTACAATTTACTGCCACATCACGTTAACTTTTTGCCCAATCATGATCAGTCAGTTTGAATGTGCTATCTGTTAAATTAAATGTTTTATTCGATAAGTTTTAACGATCAAACCAATAAAATTTACTGGCACATAACGTTAACTTTTTGTCGAACCATGATCAGTTCGTTTTAATGTGCTGCCTGTTAAATTAAATGTTTTATTCGATTAGTTTTAACGATCAAACCATTACAGTTTACTACCACATCACGTTTACTGTTTCTCGAATCATGATCAGTCAGTTTTAACGTGCTATCTGTTAAATTAAATGTTCAATCATTAAACGTTACTGTTTTGTTTTTTAATGTTTTACAAACATTCCTTTTTACTGTAAAAATTCAGTAAATCTTAATGTTATAGCTTTAATGTGCGGTAGTAACATTTTATTTTTTTCAGTGTAACCCGAGTTAACCGATATACAAAAGGATTCTTCTCACTACGTTACCTACTTAAATAAAACATAGGTACAGGACCTACTTATTATAGTCATGTGTATATTTACATCAGTTAAAGTTTCTAAGACAGGCACTGCATATTTCAACAGAACCTCTTAAAATAGATATTAAAGAAGTTCTAACCAATATTAATCGACATAAACTGGTATTCAGTTGCATTCGCTTAGACATAAAGCCCTCCTCAACTTATTTGGGAAAAGGCTAGGCAGATGATGATAATTAGTCGATATAAACTCATTATTTATGAAAGCTAGACGATGTCTATCTCTACTTTACTGCCTACACAATAAGCGAAAACATCGATACAAAGTGTCGTATCTAATAATAAACAGATCAGCAATTTCCATAGGTACCTTTCGCTACAACTATCCAGACTAGTTGTATTTACAACAATCGGTGGCGTCTTTGTAAGTAACTAGTGGATCATCCACTTGCCTTGCCTTGCTTTTGTGGAGTTCCAAAATATGCAGCCAAAGTCACCGTGGGAGCTGTGAATTTTAGGCTTAAATATAAAGATCCAGCCAAACAAGGACAAATATGGTTTTCTAAGACAAATAGTAGTCCTACTCAAGTTAGTGCTCAGAAACCATGCTTGTAAAAATAAGTTTAAAAAATGCTTTAGTAACTTAAGCTAGGTACCGTATAATCGTCCCTTGACATAATTTGTGTGCAATAGGTTTAAATTTTAGAAAAAGATATATGCTATGGTAAAGATATACGCCTAAACCAAATAAATTGAGGTAAACGTAGGTGAATGATGATGATAAAGATTTGGAATTAAGTGAATGTTCCTGGCCATGATTTCATAAACAGATACCCAAAGCTTTGGGATTTTTAGAGAGTTCTATGGGGCCATAATAAGCAGAAATGTTTAGAAACATAGACTCCATAAAATGTTCACTACAAACTACATACATAACATAACATCACGCCTGTAATCCCCGGAGCGGTAGACAGAGGTGTACCCATTATTAATACACCCACATTTCGCCAGTTATGTTTAAGACCCATGTAATAGGAGGCGAACCTATTGCCATCAAGATGGCACAAATTCAGACTTTGTGTCTGCTACTGAGAAATTCCTGGCTCATTAGTCTATAGTTGCACACGCGACTGCTGTGCATTAGGTCCTTGGTTAAAGAAAGAAAAAAATATCGATCGATTTTTCGTTTTGTTCGATTCTTAGTACGGGTAAAGTGTTATTGGGTTTTTCTATCTGGAATTCCTCATTAAAGGTAGACATGTAGGTATAGGTTAGTAGGTAGTAGTAGTAGTAGGCCGCTTCCTTTACAATACCGAACTTACTAAATCAAATACCTGTAGATATCAGAGACTCAATGAATAATAAGAACGTAAAGCGTAAGCTGAAAGAATATTATATAAATTCTATTTTAACTTTATAACCTAACTGTTAATAGCGCGTTGATCAAATCTCAGTTCATGGCATGCTAAGGCAGACCCTAGAGGTCTATTTGTGTGCTTTGTTTAATTATAAGAAAATGTATTTTTTAAATAAATTTAAAAAAAAGGTACTGTTGTGCCAGTTATAAAGAATAATACAACGTTGCATTAAGACGATGACAATAGCTATTGACTTCTGATGTTTCAGTATTTTTGGTCACGCCCACAATTTTTCCGATACCCAGCGCCATACTACCAAGTAAGAAACAAATAGTCCAGGATCCGCGGTCCATTTTTGCACTTGATTACTATCAAGCTAATTTTGATGAGACGGCGAGACGCCTAAGAATTTCCTGCACGAAAACTCTCGAATTCTCGATTGTGGTAAGTCATAGGGGTAGCAGGGATAAAATATGTTGGTTTGATGATTCTCAAAAGTGTTAGTACAAACACTTTTGAGAATCATCAGCTGGGTTTTTTTTTGATAAATCTGATGATAATTATCTAAATTATTTGAAAAAAAAATTGTCCTACAAAATGTAGGTATGGTTTGATCAAAGAGTCCTCTTCCTTCCTTCCGATATGTATCGATAACGAAGTCATTAAAAATGATTACTAACTGGGTTTTGGATATTTTCTATTAAACCCACTCTTTACAAGTTACCTACAAAATTCCTAAAATTATAATAAGTGTTTGGCACTTACTCCACGCACCATCAATACTCCTGTACATCATAAACAACAGGCTAATACACTTTCTGGAGCCACAAATTCCAGAAGAGCAAGCAGGTTTTGTTAAAGGCAAAGGCACGCGGGAACAAATCCTGAACGTTCGCCAAATTATAGAGAAAAGCCGGGAATTTAACAGCCCTGTATTGATATGTTTCATACATTATACCAAAGCATTTGATTGCGTGGAGTGGGGCAAGCTGTGGGGGGTTCTTAAAGGCAATGGGAACGCCTCAACATCTTATTGACATAGTCCGATGCCTCTACATCAACAACCGCTTTCGTCAAAATCGACACCGACTGCTCAAATGCGTTAGGCAGGGATGCATCCTCTCACCTCTGCTCTTCAATGTGTATGAAGAGTAATATCATTCAAGACTCTTGAGGGCTGGGAAGGGCTTTCAATACCGGTATTACGGGATCCCGTAATACCGTGATCCCGGACAAATATAGGCCATTTTCAATACCGGTATTGAAGCCCTCAATACCGTGATCACGGTATTGCAAGCATTACATGTATTACCGTAAATTAAATTCCATTTTTTAAATATAATAATGACACACGAAACATATAAAGAGACAGTGAGACAATGACTGATAATGAACAAGATATGACCATAGAAGAACCTTCTACTTCATTGAATTCGAGCAGTGGAAATGATATCGGGAGGCTGGAAATCGTCAAACCTGCGCGGTTTCGCTTCGTCTTCAAGGACCCACCAAGCAGACCCACCGGTGGGTCTCCGAATACTGATGTGTCTCCCAAGACCTACTGACTGGTAAACAATAAACAATAAACAATATTTATTTGTTCAAGACTTAAACCTATTACAATTATTGAACCTTAATTAGACTTAATTTAGTGGCAAGATACAAGACAAGTGCAACTGGGCTTAAACTAGGAGGACTCCTGTGCTATAAGCACCAGTTACTTCCGACACCACCATGATCGAGCTGCCATTACAAGTGTGGTAGGATCAGAGTACCCACTAGTAGGTCTTGGAAGACACATCAGTATTCGGAGACCCACCAGTGGGTCTGCTTGGTGGGTCCTTGAAGACGAAGTGCGTTGACGATTTCCAGCCTCCCGAACGAACCAGATTCCGAAAAGGCTTTAGTACCGTCTACGGTACTAAAGCCTTTTCGGAATCTGGTTCGTAGCACGCACGCAGCGTATGTAGGTATGCTGTCTACAGCATACCTACATACGCTGCGTGGTTATGTGGCTGGATGTCATACAAGAGACCGAAGAGACCTGCCTCTCTGATTAGCGGTTGTGGACTACGAGAAACCCTTTAATTCGACCGAGACTTGGGCCGTACTGCAGTGTCTCCAACGGTGGCAAAAACACCACAATGTCAGTTCGACTTCAGGACCAGACCTCGGAACCTTTTTTTGTGTGACAGGGAGACGTCATATCTCCGAAACTGTTCACCCTGCACTGGAGGATACCTTTAAGGTTCTGGATTGAAGAGACCTCAGTGAAATGCTCGATGACCGCAGTAGAGCTTCCGAAAGAGTGGGTCTTAAAATAAACATGGACAAAACCAAGGTCATGTGGACTGTCCACGTAACACCCTCAAGTTTATCAAAATCGGAGACTCTACACTCGAAGTTGTGGACGAAGTCTACCTGGATCTAATGTTGTAAAATAGGTCCAGTTCGACCAGTCAGTCAGTTCGAACTTCGAGAAAGAGTAAAAATCGTCGTGGTGGGCAGGGCACATTGCTCGCAGAACAGATGGCCAATGGGGCCTAAAGTTTTGGAGTGGAAACCGCGAACAGAAAGACGTTGTGTTGGAAGGCGTCCAACAAGGTGGAACGATGACCTGGTGAAGGTTGCGGGGTCACGCTGAATGCGCCCATAGGACAGGCCACTGCGGCAACACCTGGGGGAGGCCTATACGTCCAGCAGTGGCGGTCTTGGTTGAAATGATCATTAATGATGATGTGTGAAAATGAAGGCACGTCCATTCCTACCGGCAGCTTAGAGATATTTACTGTCTGTAATACCTACGAATATTGATGCAGAGCGTGCTTTTTTTTCAGTAGGCTATTGTGAATGATGGCTAATAGCTAATTAAGCTATACTTACGTTTCTACAAATATTGATAGGTAGCTATGTTGAGTACATGATACATTTCAATAATGATAAAAATCTACTTTTTTGATATTTATTCTTTTCAAACGCTATGTGGAATGCCTTCCTACAAAAAGACTTGAGTTAAGTTTTGATTATGTTCCTACTTAGTCCTATCTAATTAAATAATCAACCAATACCAAATTGTTATATAGAGCGCTATTTAAAAAAGTTATTTAAAATAAAAATAAAACAAAAAAGACTGTTTTTACAAATAAAAACACATACTTTAAATGTTGGTATGTAATACCGGTATTAATACCGTGATCACGGTATTGACGACCAATACCGGATCGATACCGGTATTGGAAACATCCGGTATTTTGAAAGCCCTAGGCTGGGACAAGGGGTTTACTGTTGGTGGAAAGTGGATTTCCAATCTGAGGTACACTGACGACACCGTTCTCCTTGCTACAACTTTTAGCAACATGAAAGAGATACTGCACAGATTGGAAGTAGAAAGTGGCAAAGTAAGGTTTGCAATAAATAGGCAGAAAACCAAGCTTATGGTGGTAGATCGTGCGGGAAAGCTATCGGGCGCCTATAACATCTAAGGCATCTATACTGTGGACAGCTTCGATTAACTGGGCTCCAATATAAGTAATGAAGGTAGCTGCGTCCCAGAAATAAAACGGCGGATAGCTATGGCTAAATATGCTATATTACGCCCCCAGAACATCTGGGAAAAACGTGGTGTAAGTTTTAAAACGAAGGCCCGTTTGGTCAGACCACTAGTTTTCCTGATTTTCCTCACAACACTCTCACAACAATCCAAACAAGAGTAAGACAGAGGATAGATGCATTTGAAATGTGGTGTTTTAGGCGGATTCTCCGAATTCCATGGACGGCCAAACGCAGAAATGTGTCTATCCTTTACCAACTCGATATCAAGACTCGATTGTCAACAGTTTGCCTACAGCGTATTTTGTCTTATTTCGGCCACATAATGCAAAGAGGAGATAGCAGCCTTGAAAAGCTGGTCATTGTTGGCAATACCGAAGGCAAGCGACCGCGAGGCCGGTCGCCATTTTACCAATTTTGAAGTGTCTGTCTTTCAAACGATTGGCTTTGAGAAAAAATTGTTTGTGGAACCTCAATGTCATTTTTAAAGACCTGTCTATGTCTATAGACACCCCACGCGTAGGTATAGGTTTGTTGAAAAAAAAATAGTTTCAGTTCCATTTATGACCCCATAAATCCTTTTTTTTATTTTTGTATAAAAATCGTAAAGCAGTTCACAGAATACATCTACCTACTGAGTTTCAACTGTGTAGTCTCAATAGTTTCCGAATGAAGTGGCTGTGACATACGGGTGGACAGACGGACAAACAGACATGACGAATCTATAAGGGTTCCGTTTTTTGCCATTCGGCTACGGACCCCTAAAAAACAGCTGGTTTGTAATAATTTTTGATGAGCTCGTTATCAATACATGTTGGATTTAGATTTAGATAATGATCATCAGATTTAACAAAAAAAAAATTGTTAGTAATAGATTTTTGAAAATCATCAAATAAATATATTTATAGTCAATATATATTTATAATCAATATATATCCTTGTACCTACCACAATCGAGAGTTTTCGTATAGGGTAATGTTGGCGTCTCATCAAAATGCAGCTGCTCACGGAAAATTAGCTTGATAGTAATCAAGTGAAAAAATGTACCGTTGATCCTGGACTAACATTGTGACGCGGTCAATAATAATTTATAGATGAACGGATAGCTGTCAGTGGGGCGCAAAGTGACATACGTCCGTCTAGCACCGCGCCTAAGCGCTCACTGTCGGATTGCATACGTAAGAAAGAGAGCGCGATGACGCAACGCTCGAACTTCTTATAAACCATATAATGATTAATTACTTATAAATAATTTATTACATAATCAAAAATTAAAAACAACGAAATTTTGTATTTAAATATGATACGTTATTGTTATAAATTTTACCAACGTACGTTGATCAATAATACAGATATTTTTGTTGGAAGATCATTATAAGAGGTTAGTTTACCATTTTTTTGTATCGAGAAAACTTTTCAAAAACGCGTTTTGAATACAACGAAATTATCAGAAATATGTTCAAGATTAACATATATTTTTTCCGCCGTGTCAAACTGTATAGATTTGGCTAAAAAATTGTTCAATACAAGCCTATTTGGCTCTTGTCAGCGCCTTAATAAAACCCAATCGCAGTTCTCTGAATTCACTAGCTTGTATTTCAAAACATTGTATACCTAATACCTCAATACCTACTCGTGTTTCTGACCGGAGTGGTTGGACATGTTATTGTTTCAGTTATCGACGCGAAGAAAATTGAATTCGTCCACAATCCGCGGGATTGCGGGATCGGATCCGACCCGGAATCGAACGGTTTGTTTCCCAATAGTAACTGCCATTTGTCCCGAGGACTATTGTTACAATAGCAATAGATTGATTGGTGTTATATAACGGTTTGTTGCTATAAGACCATGATTGGATTGGCAAGAATGCGGTTTAGAAGTATTTTTGTTAAATTGAGGGATAAGTAGGTACCCACATTTACACTCCAGGGCAGAGTCATCTGTGAACCTCCTCCTGAACAGGTTTGTTGCCCCACAAACGATGGAACTCTTGATATCGTGTCCTACATCTCTTGTTATTTGCACATCACAGGAGCTGATGGAGTCTACTGAAAGTGCTAATCTTTAATTTAATTTTAACTATCGTCGAAACGCAAATAAGAAGTTGTTACTGACTTTGTCAGTGAAAAAGGTTGTAGCACTCTGAAATTAATGAGTACTTCAGGTTTAGTTTTCTTAAGAGCAAAGCTAGTTCGTAAGGTAGGTAATATCAATCGCTTCGGTTAACTCAAACATCAAACCTTTCAAAGCATTCAGGTAGCTATAATAAAATTAAGGATTGGATTTAGAACCCTATTGGCATTCTTTAGATTGGAAGCATTTTCTAAGTGCCGAATTTATATGAAGGAATCGGTAACGACCCCTAAGAGTCTTTCATAAATTTAAAATAAGCTTTTTTCTTGCCAAGAGTAATAGTATGACCAGTTTAAAATCAAATCGGTAGGTCTCATATCTGAGAAAATTCGTTTCCCCTATTTCCACCCGGGCAGGGCTCGGTAGCCCAGGTTCTAGGTATAATTAACCGCTTATTACGGTCCTAGTTCAGCACAAAGGCATCAAGAGAAGGCATGAGCATTAATTGATCTCCATGCTTGTTCAATGATAATTGCAAATATATTGGACTTCTATCAATACAAAATATTCATACATTCAAAAACATTCAAGCAAGGCAAATATTTTGTACACGATTCTTGAACCTAAGGTAGGTAATTGTGTTACCATCTATTAGCAGAATTCTGACATTGGAGGCAGAGATAGCAAAAAAATAATGTAAAGGAACTCCTGAATAAAAGGACTCGATCAAGTTAATTAGTAAGAACGTTTTGTAGAACACTAATTGACTATTTTTTGCGCTGGTGGCCTTTTGAGGACAAAAGTTAAAGTAGATGGACTCATTAGTGCTGAAATAGTCTTACGCCGCCTGCCTTTTGTGTTTCTTGTATAATGTACGTTAATTTTATTGTCCTTCTAGCGGTAATGGTGATTTCTTGGACGTACGTAAAATGTTAGAGGGGTAAAGGTAAATCTCAACTTCCAACTATTTTCTTTATTGTTGCAATATGTGTAAGTGACCTGTAGATTATTGTTTTTGATCAGTTTCTGGGATTACTATTATTCTGATTAACTCTGACATCGCGTGACTGCCGCGTGAGGCAATAACCACTCGATAAAGAAGTAATAGGCACTATCGATTGTTTGCTGTCATTGTAATTTAATACACTAACTCCTCGCCTATTCTGTTGGATTTCCAACTTTGATACTCTCTTTGGTCATATTTATCTTCTCGAAGGCACACAAAGTTAATATTTATAAATATACATTTAAATTGGGCTTAATTAATAATATAAAACTAGCTGCATAGTATTTATTTAGGAGAAATAATTAAACGAGCCTCAGTTTTTTTAATTGGCCACAGGATCAAACTTCTAATTTTATAACTAAGCCACGGGAAAATTATATAGCCTCTAATATACTAATTCGTCTTCTTTACAACGCCCACTAAATATTCTATAGAAAGCATCAAGTGACGATCAACATTTATATTAACTTGTCCTTGTTATTTATACATAGGCACCTAATTTACTAACTCAGCCACGGAATTTATATCTTACCACCATTTTACATTTTACAGCTTCAACACAAGGCCTTCAAAAAAATATAAATGAAGCGACCGTAGTCAACATCATTTATTATAACTTCGCATGTAAAATAATACATCACATTCTTTTATCGTGAAAATAGCAACAGAAAGATTTGTCGCGAGCGCGCGAGACGACAGCGACCGGCCATTTGCAGCAATCAGAGAGCGCCATGAAATGTCAACTTTTGATACACTTTAGATTATTATATTTACGTTAAAAATACCTATTGGTTACAGAAATGTTTTTACCATTGTCTAATTGACTAGTCACAGGCAGATTGTATGATTCGTTATTGTAAACTGAGGGAAATAGGTTAGGATAGGTTAAAACTGTGACCAAACGCGCGCGAGCCGAGCGAGCGAAGCGAGCGGTGCCGCGGCAGCGGCCGGCGAGCGCTACTTCCGAGTTGCTTGCAGAAATGTTTTCACAATTTATTGTCTAGTTTTCCGATAAAAATGAAGTTCTGAAGCGATTCTGTCGATAACTTTTGTAGCACAACATGTAAATAAAATCGATCTTTAGGACATTCGATACTCTGAACTTCAATATTTAGGTCATTAAGTACTCTGAACTTCTATATTTAAGCCTTTCGATGACACGACAGGAGTTTATACATACTATTAGTGGCTATAATATAATATTTGATGACAATTTTAATTAAATTTTGATGCTCAGTTAATGTGGCATGAGTTATAATTTAAACGTACTGAGTTAGTAAATTAGAAGCTAATTGAATATTTTTTTGATGCCATATATTAATATTTTAGAAGTTTACTGTTTGAATTTATGTTACAAATTTAGATGCTAAAAAATAATCACGATGCTGAGTTGTATTTAGAGTGGCTTTAAAAAAGATAACTTGTGGCTAAGATAGTATTATTTAGATGCTCGTTAATTGTGGCTGACTTAGTAATTTAGAAGGCAAGTTAGATTTTTAGATGCAAATAATGCTATTAAAAAGAAGCCGGTTTAATTAGCACCCTTTATTTAGCCCATTAGAATGTATGTATGGGTATAGTACGAGAAACGTAACCCAGAAATAGAATTTATATACAATTCTCAAGGAAACTCACGCGGGCTTCGAACCCTAACCCCCAAATCTAAAATACAGAAAGGAAACCTATTATACGAGACATCGAGGTTAGCCGGCAATATATTCAACATTAACATTTTGTTCGTCTATAGACTCTCAATTCTTCATCTGATTTGAATTTGGTATTGTATCGATCACAATGCCGTTTGCCAATTTTGATGTTCAACTGTCTGGATTGAACAAATAGAAATACTAAGATCATTTTGAAGAAGGGTTAGGTCACCGTAAAAATAATAAGGTTATTCGAATAAAATAAATGTCTAAACTACGTCCGCCTTATTACAAAAGGTAGTTAAAGGTAGGTAGGTTAGTTGGTTTGACGGCACGGTTGGCGCAGTGGCTGAGCGATTGGACTGCTGCGCTGTGTGTCGCGGGTTCGATCCCCGCACGGAACAAATATTTGTAAGGCCAACAGATAGTTGTTTCGGGTCTGGGTGTGTTTGTGTATGTGAGTTTAAATGTTTGTAAACGCACCCACGATACAGGAGTAATCCTAGTGTGGGGCAACGTTTAAAAAAAAAAAGACCTGGTTTAACTTAGACCTGGTTTTTCTCGCATGCTGTCACTTTCTTTTGAATGTTATTGAAGTGAGACGTCATGCGAGATAAACCAAGTCTAAGTTAAACCAGGTTAAACTACGTTTTCTTATAAGGCGGCGTAAGTACCTACATAAAATTAAAACGGTTTTAAATATACACTCGGGTCTAGAACTAGATATTCAATAGAATAGCATTGAATAAGATACCTACTGCGCTGTCCCGAAAAACGCTGTTGATAGCTCTAGCAAATGACGGTTCTGAGTGACAGATAAGGATAGAAACATGCGAAAAATGCGACTTATTAACCCGACAACTTATGCACAAACAATGTATCTACAGAAAGCAAGACGTTTCGGAGGCCGTACCGGTTCAATTTCATGCTTTGTACTGGTACAGAACTCCCTGAACATCGAGACACAATTATACACTCCCGTATTGTTATATATCCGGCTGTCCCGCCGTTGGTGGTAATTGATTAATAACACCAAGCTTCAATATATTAACTTTTATTTGGGTTTACTTATTTTATTAACCATGAGCAATGCTACACGTATGGAGCGGTATGCAAAGAGAGCGAGTGAGAAGAGTGAACGAACGAAGCAAGTTACCACAGATATACTACACTCTTCCCCGCAACATATATGTAGTTACAACACTTATATACTAGTAACACTTATAATAAAAGAAATGTTAAACAAAGCCTTACTTAATATGCTGTAAATAAGCAATACAAAACTTATAAAATTATCTTACATCTAAAACTTGTGTTTTTGTTACAAGAGATTCCAATTCCTTCTACTGTAAAGGTAGTTAATCACATTGACTACAATTTAACATTTGGTTAATGTGTCTTTTCCATATTAAGCCATCAACATCGATGATATTTATAAGTAGTATTAGGAACAGATTCCTTAATAATGGTACCTTGGACCCAAGGATTTTGACCCTTCCTAAAGTCTCTGGTCATGACCTTTTGACCTACTTGAAAGTTTACATCCCTAGAGCCACCAAAGGAATCTACTACCTTATTTTGTTTTAGGAGTAAGTCCTGGAAGATAGGAGTTGGCCTCAAAAGTGACAACCGACTCCTTATCTCTCTCCCCAGCATGAGTCTGGCTGGCGAAACGCCAGTCGACTTATGAGGTGTACTCCGGTAATCTGACAAAAATATGCCTATGGCATAGTTGAGTGATTTACCACTTTCCACTATTTTGGTAATGTTTGCTTTAAACGTTTCCACAAACCTTTCCGCCGCACCGTTGGTGGCGGGGTGGTGGGGGGGAGTAAAAGTATGGTTTATGCCCCGGAGTTTACAAAAAGTCTTAAAATCGTGGCTCGTGAATGAGGTCCCATTATCTGTGACAAGATGAATAGGGTACCCGTAGCTCAGAAACATGTTACTGAATTTTTGAATGGTTAAACTACTTCCAATATTGGCCATTTGAAATACTTCGGGCCACTTACTATAGCTATCGACCACAATTAAGAACATTTTTCCAAATAACGGTCCTAAGTAGTCCGCATGGAGACGGTACCACGCTGATGGCGGTATTGGCCATGGTTTTAAAGTAGCTTTTGGAGGGGCATTTCGGTAGGATAAACAATTTATGCAAGTTTTAGTGATGTTAATGATATCTTCATTTAATTTTGGCCACCAGAAATAAGATTTCGCCATGTCAATCATCCTACTACTACCGAAATGGCTCTTATGCAGCTCATCCAGAATATTTTTCCGAATTGAATGTGGTATTATTATTCTATGCCCCCAGAATAGGCAATGTCTATCAATACTGATTTCATGTCTTTTTATGAAAAATGGTCTTAATTCTGTCTCAATTAATTTAACATCTGGCCACCCGTCATAGCTGTATCTCACGATTTTTGATAATAATCTGTCTTTCTTTGTTTCTTTTTGTATTATTTCCCAGTTAATGATATTAGGGTCGGAACTGTCAATGTAATTTACGCAAACGCCAAACTGTTTATCCACATCTAAACATTGTTTATCTTCAGCTGGCATTCTAGACAAGTAATCAGCTGGGTTTTTATTTGTTGGAATGTGCCTGATTTTGTAAGTAAATGCAGATAAAAATATGGCATAGTGCTGTAAGCGTTTGGCAGCCATCTTGGGTATACCTTTATTTGGACCAAAAATTCTGACTAAGGCCGCATTATCTGTTTCCAACTCAAATTGTTGGCCATACAGGAAGTTGTAAAATTTTGTCACACCCCATATGATTGCCATCGCCTCTTTGTCCAAAGCACTGTATCTTTGTTCTCGGTCATTTAATTTTTTACTAGCAAAAGCAATTGGTTTAATCACATTGTCAGTCCCTCTATTTGATAAAACAGCGCTAATGCCTTCTGAGGCTGCGTCACATGATAATATTAGTGGTAATGAAGGATCATAGTGACTTACACTTTGGGCTGTTGCTAATTTCTTTTTAATTAGGTCAAAGCTCTGTTGGCATTCAGCTGTCCATTTAAATTTTTCTTTTTTTATGCAGTCATATAGTGGAGCTATAATAGTTGCCATGTTCTTTAAGAATCGAGAGTAGTAATTTATTTTCCCGAGAAATGATCTTAGCATGGTCATGTTATATGGTGGTGGTAGCTCCAATATAGGCTGTATATTGTCTTTTATTATACTAATTCCGTTTTTATCTATTTTATATCCAAACACTTCAATGTTTTTTCTGTAAAATTTACATTTTTCAGGTTTAAGTTTTAATCCAGACTCTTTCAAGACAGTTAGCACCTTATCCAATGTGTTATTCATATCCAATAAAGTCTGGCCACTCATGTAAATGTTGTCAATAAAGACTATAGTATTTGGTATTTGACTTAATTTCATACTCATCAACCTCTGGAATGACCCTGGCCCAGTACTTACCCCGTAGGGTAAATACAAGTATTTGAATATACCAAACTCAGTATTGATGACAGTTAAAGCCTGTGAACTGAAATCCAGTGGTGCCTGTAAATATGCTTCTTTTAGATCAAGCTCACAATAGTATTCACCACCCTTCAAAGTTTGAAATATACTCTCAATATGGGGCAGTGGATAGTGGTCCGTTTCTAGGCAAGGATTTAGTGTAACTTTATAATCACCACATAATCGCACTGACCCATCTGATTTCATAATAGGGACAACAGGTGTACCCCATTCACTATATTTAACCGGTTCAATTCTTTTGTTATCCAGTAGTCTTTTAATTTCATTTTTTACTTTTTCCTTGAGAGCAAAAGGAACCTGTCTAATGGGCAAAAATTTTGGTTTTGCATCTACTTTTAGTTTTAATGAGATGCATTCTCCTTTGAAATCACCCCAACCGGGTGTGAATACTTCCATGAACCTATCTTTTATGACCTCCACTGGATTACAGGTTTCATTCAATTTCTGGTCATACTGATTTTTATTTAAGTCTAGGGGCCACTGCTCAAAGATACTGAGCCAGTTCCTACCTAATATTCTCGGTTTGTCATTGCTAACAATATAAACATCTGCTGTTTTATTCATTTTATTCCAACTTATACTAATGTTTTTAACAATACCTATTGGCTGTGATAAGCTTTGGTCAAAGTTTCTAAATGAAATGTTTGTGTTTTGAATTACTTTATCAGGGAATAAATTTTGTTGATCATTCATTGTCAAAGTGCTAACCTCCGAGCCAGTATCTAATTCCAATTGAGCTGGTTGTCCCTCCACTAATAAATTAATAAGCTGTGGAGGCACTTTTCTATTAACAGAATCATAAGAATACATACTGTACATCTCCGCATTGTTCTCGGTTTTAAACAAATTCTTAATGTCCTCTTGTATATCTTTTTCGCCAAGCACATCCACTGTTTTGGTTTGCCGCACACGACACACACGAAACAGGTGACCTTGTTTGCCACATTCCGAACAAAACTTATTTTTTAGTGAACACTCAGACCTTACGTGATTGTCCTTTCCGCAAACATAACACATCATACCCTTTTTCTTGTTAGCCGAGGGTTGTGTTTGTTTATTCCAGCTTGGCTTATGTTGCTTTGATTCTGATTTCACTTGTGATGTGGATGCACTATTCCGCTGACCAGCATAGAACATGTCCTTTGCTCCCTGTGATGATTCCACTGATTCATGGTCCAAGTTTGACTGCTTTAATGCTGCTTCTACAGTCCTTGCCATAATTATTAGTTTTTCCAATGATGCTTCTCCATTTTTCAACAATTCAAACTTAATTAAAGGTTTATTCACTCCATCAATGAACTTTTCTTTAACCTGGTCCTCCATGTCTTTAAAGTCACATCGTTTAGCTAATTTCTTTAGCTCAATTATGTAATCTTCAATACTTTCGTTCATTGATTGGTTTCTAGAACGGAACGCAGTTCTGTCTAACACTGTGGATGTAGACTTTGCAAATCTTTTTTCCAACAAGTCGATCAAGATGCTGTATTCCTTTTTTATGGGTTTTTCCGGCGCACACAGATGATTTAACGTTTCTAGAACCTTTGGCGTCAAATTAGTAATCAACAATGGTGTTTGTTTCGTTTTGGGAATGTCGTTTAGAGTAATAATGCACTCCAGTTGTTGTTCAAATAACTCGAAGTTGTTCCCATTAAATGGTTCTATTCTTCCATAATTAGTGTTCATCGTGACGTGTATTGGTATTTCCGGTTTATCTTTGTCACTATCACTTTCACTTTCGATTTGTGCCGGTTCCAAAACTGTCCACAATTGACCGCTTTTGGTTAAGTCTCTAAGATTCTGTCTTAAAGATTCGACGTTATCGTCTGTATGCGGTAATTTAAGTTCTTGATGAATGTTTAAAAGTTCTTCTTTCTTCAAATTTTGTATCCAAGCAGTTTTTTTGACTTTTATTTGATTTTTAAACTGCAGTAAAGACATTTGTTATGCTTGAAGTTGATTAACATTTGTATTGTAAACAACTTTGAATACAGCCACGAACGATTTGCCAGATGAATGACGTTTATCACTGACACTGACGTTTCGCTCTCCGAGTGAGTCGGACTGGTCGGAACGGAACGTCAAATGCGTAGCTAGACTGATGAGTGATGACCGATAATTCAAAATGGCTGAATACAATTCTTGTTAGACCGGCACTTTTGCAATACTTTTTCACATGTAATCCATTGTCCTCGTCGCCAATTTGTTATATATCCGGCTGTCCCGCCGTTGGTGGTAATTGATTAATAACACCAAGCTTCAATATATTAACTTTTATTTGGGTTTACTTATTTTATTAACCATGAGCAATGCTACACGTATGGAGCGGTATGCAAAGAGAGCGAGTGAGAAGAGTGAACGAACGAAGCAAGTTACCACAGATATACTACACTCCTTCAAAGCTCAGGACACCTGCACAAAAACCGCCAGTCCTTTTAATTAAACGTAGAACAACTAAAGAAAAATCCTCCAGGAAAGTAACTCCCGTCTCAAAAGAATATTCTTCGTCCACAATTTTTGTTGGACAAACCTCGTGCGTATCATTACGACTAGTCTTCATAGTGCTGACTAACGAAGTAGTGTTGGCGCGAAGAAATGAATGTATCGTACGCGCCTCATTAGGCTGGAGCTCGATTCACGCGTGCTAAACAAAAAATGTATGGAGCCGGAAGTTTAGGTGGTGTGTACACTGCTGGTGCTGTTACTAATGCTATAATAATTTGGATGTTAATATTATAATTAATTAAAATTCTAATATTTGTGTTTTTTAACGCAACCTATAAAGGATCCAAATGGTTTATGACGACCATAATCAAAATAACATTATGTATTACTGCACTGTGCTACTATTATTACTTTTTAAAAGGATGAGAATTTATAAGACATAAATACATAATAAGGAATTGTATTGATCCTTTAACTCATCGTATGCAGAGTATTTAGAAACAATTAAAAAGCCACCGGCACACGAAGCACATTTTACTCAATGACCTTTTTCTTTCTATTGTATATTTTTTACAGCTTGGGTGGTGTGACGATAAGATTATGTTCATGGGGCAAGCGTGGCCAGAAATTACAGAAAACAAAAAGGTTTGGAGGGAGAAAGTGAAGGCCTTTGTACAGCAGTAGGACACAAAAACGGCTTTGAAAAACCCTGCACGGACACCTACATTTATAACAAAGACGATGGATTATGCACATGTCCTGGAATAGACTACGTACGTTTCCATAGAAATTCTCATAGGTTTCCTCATTTTATGTTCTATCGCGTACAAATTCAAACCTTTGTTTGTATTTACAGTTGACAAGCGACACTATTGTATGTGGTTTGCTTCAGCAAGCTTATCGCATCGCTATCAATGTGCGGCAAGATTTAAACCGCGTTCTTGCCGACGACGCTATAATATTAGCGCCTTTCCTCTTGAAATTACGAGTAGCTTTACTCGGGACAACAATAATTATGCACACTTTTGCTGTATATTTGCTGTTTGTTTCTTTGCAGCCTTGCTTGCTTGTTTTTCGTTTTTAGTAAGGGAATTCGGTATGTAAAGTATTTTTTAGGTATTTTTTTTTTATTTTTATTTCGTAAAACAGTTAATTTTAAGCAACTAATTTTAAGCATTTTGTTTTCCCATTAACAGTTATTTTTTTATGATTTTTTAAAGTAATATTCGTGATGACGTCATTTCGTATCCTGAATAGCTTTATGTCTTTGCCACGTTTTCAGTACATACAAAAAACACTTAGAACTTCAAACTTGACATTGCCAACAGTTAACACTTGACAGATACCTTACCTACGATTTTTTATTTTGTTGTGAAATTTTAATGCTGTGATCGTGGCTGTGATTTCCTACGATTTTTAGCTTTAATTTCCAATAATTAGCCGTGCTGCGTATCCGTGCAATGAATCGGTCATCGATAACTACTGCTAAACGCTTCGTACCATCATGTAGAAACACTACAACAAATAGCCGACACAAATTGTTTGTAAATGTGAAAGAAACGCTAAAAAAGAAGTGGTGCGAGGAGGTAAATATGGAATACAAGCCTGGGCGTCGTCTTTTTTGTTGCGAAGATCATTTGAACGTAAATATTACAAAAAAAGTACCTATGTAAAAACGAAGGCGAAAAGTAGGTAATAGAATCCTACCAAAAAATTCAGAGAACCATGTCGGGTGGTCAGGGCTCTCGAAATGAAAATTAAATCTCGTGAACTACTTTTATATTAGAACAATTTCAGCTTTCAATTTACTTCAAGCCATGTTTAACATTCAATCTTTTTGCAGTTGGAAGAAGATCTAGAAAACTACCAATAATACAAATTAATGAAAGGAAGACCTGTACCTACTCATTCAGTAGTCAGCCACAAACATGTTGGATACCTAGATGCTGTAGTGTTAATTGCATGTGGTTTAATAATTTACAAAGTGAAATAATAAAGACTGATTAAATAACATTATCGTTTTATTTGTAATAAGCACTAAACAGTAAGTGCTTGGCCAGACTGGCAGCGCGGTGCGGGGAACGGCGCGGGTGCGGGAACGCGCGCGATTTGCCTGTCCGCAGTGGACCGTTTGAAGTTTGCAGTCTGGCCAAGCACTAAATACTGTTGAATTTACAAGAAACGAGCAGTTAATACACCTGTACAAATTACAATACCTTATTTTACACCTTTTATTATATTCTCTTTATTTGTTTCACTTACATAATAGATTACATTTTTTAACATTTCTTTTCTCATTGGCCGTTACGACTATCGGCACAAAGCTAGCCGAGTTCACATACCACATATCGACAACCTCGTGTGCTAAGTCCAGACATTTTATTTGCTTCTCCTTCTCAGCTTTCACGAGGTTCTCGTTCTGTCATGAATAGTCCTGTCAGATGTGCATGTGGATTGAGTGATCCTCTCTTCAATCTTAACGAAAATCGAGGTGGATTTTGTTAAAAATTGTAGAAACATTATGACCAAGTTAAAAAATTTGTTAAACCCGAGATAAAAATGATATGGTCATTAGAGAGGATCACTCACACCGCATGCTTTGAGAAAACGTCATATTGATATCTCAGAATATATTGCCTTTGTAATTCTTATTTCGACATTGAAAAATTGTAAAAAATTGTTAGAAACTATTAACAATTTGAGAATTCAGTTGCAAGTCCCGTTTCGAAGTTATTACGATTAATTTGGATCACTCACACCGCATACTTTTTCAAAACGTCATAATGTAAATCTCAGAATATATAGCCTTTGCAGTATTTATTTCGTTATTGATAAATTGAGGAAAATTGTTAGAAGCTACTAACAATTTAAGAATTCAATTGCAAGTCCCGTTTTAAAGTTATTAACCTTTTTATTTTACTCCAATATGCCGTCTGAGTGATCCATACTTCGACCTCTATCTACTTTTATATACATCGTAGGCAAACTGTGATTGTATCCAAAATTGTTAATTGTTTTCTTCTAAAACTTTGCATATCTCCTGCTTTTATAAGCGTCATACTTTAAGATTTAGCATGGTTCGTTAATTCCTAAAGGAACTGACTGAGTAGGGTACATATGATTTTTGATTTTGCGAGACTGTAAAAGCAAGAATTGATGAGGGTAGTTGTTCCACAACAGAACTGCCCTCATGAATTGTTATTTTTTAACGTTAGAAACGAACGTAGTGAGGGATTCTGTAGTAGAATCCTGAACGTAGCAAGGGATTCAAAGTACGTCGCCCGAGCCAAAAATATATTTTTTAATACAGTTGCTCAAAAAGTGGCGTATTGCAGGGACGTATAGCGTTCGGGATGTGGGCTATTACGTACTCGTACTTTTTCTTTACCATTTCCGAACTCGTGCGTTCTCTTTCCCAACTGTCAAAATAATGTCCATTAAAAAAACCAACCACGAAGTTTTTACAAAAAAAAATCATAGAAGTTTTTATGATTCATGCAAATATTTCTAAAGAAGCTACTAATTTGTTTCAATATCAGATTTAATTATTTGATTCAATGAGTTAAAGGTTTCATTCCATTTCATCTCATTATATTTCATTTTCATTTCATATCAATAAAAAAAGAGTAAAAGTTGTTGTTTAGTTTTGGCTATAAAATGGAAGTAGGCCAAAAACCCAGATTCTGAAAAATTCTTGGTGCCTCTTACATTTCTCCATTCAATAAAATTAGCATAGGCTTTCATAATTATATTTCTCCCGCGATTTTGCAGGTCTGTTCACATACTTTCAGGAGTTAATTCTATACTTTCACTGTCACTTGAAGAATTCATTTTTCAAAACAAAACCATGAATTTCTAGAAATCTGTGAAAATTGACAAAAACGTGGTCTGTAGCTCCCGTGTTTTAAATTCGATTTCTTTTTTTATTAACCAGCCGTCGCGGCGGCGGCGGTGCGACTATGGGCCTTCGTACTACACCAGTCTTTATTCAAACAATATTTGCGTTCGATTTCTTTGGCGCTGAACACTAAGATGTTCCAAATTCAAAAAGTGCAATAAAGATGTCATAGACACAATTATAATACTCGTACTAGAAACAGGGACCAATAAGTTCAGCCAGGCTTCAGATTTGCTGAAGTAGACATCGTCAGTTATCTTGCATGGGGTAGGTACTGTTTGAGACGCTATAATAAAATTTCTTAAAGTATTCTGGATCTGAATGAGACGAAATTTAAAACATGCATTAAACGCACACTGTGTAAGGAAGCACATTACAATTTGGACAATTAAATCATTGATAAAAATGCTTGGTTCAATGCCGGTCCTGCTCCACAAGGACAGCGCTTAAATTGACTTTATAGCATTCATTAGCACTGTTGTAATGCATATATTTTTTTTCACACAATGTACCTACTCGAAGAACGTGTTTGGAAATTATTTTTTTTAAGATATCGAAATTAGTGAGTAAGTCGGTTTTATTTTTAATGTTAAAGTGTAAAAAAACAATAAAGTGCATCATTTGAGTTTTGTTTTTTTTTTTATTTAAGTTTTTAAGTCAAGAGATTTTTTACGGGTGCGCCAAAGTTGACCTAAAATTTCAACTCCGAAAATTGGAAATCCGAAAATGTTCTTCCTAACATTTTTCATCCTAACGATCGCAATTCCTAAAGTCTCTGTCTCTAATGTTTTAATTCCGAAGCATTCAACTTCCTAATGTCAGTAGCAATAAACATCTATTATCCTATTATTTGTTTTCCTATATTTTCTCAACCTAACCATCTTTTACACTATTATTCAAAGTCATATGTTTTTTGTTTATATTACTTTTTATTCATAATAATCAGTATTATAAAAGGTCCCATTAAAATAGGTGGACAAAATTTTAGAAATCATTTAGACCGCTAAAATAAGGACAATAGTAAAAAAAAAAAAAAAGACATTAAAATACCTACTTTTATGGGATGAGTTTGTTCTAGAGTGCCGGCAATTTATTATTTTAAGTCAAAATAAAATCACTTTATATAGTGTTTTTTTTTGTTGTTTAGATGTCTTTAGTTAGGCTTACTTAAACGCTGTGTTAAAATTTGTCCACCTATTTTAATGGGACCTTATAATATGCAAAGATATCCATAGGTTAGGTTAGGTTAGAACTGTGACCAACTACGCGCGAGCCGAGCGAGCGAAGCGAGCGGTGCCGCGGCAGCGGCCGGCGAGCGCTACCTCGAAATTGGTCGCGAAATTTTTCAAAGTATTTTTTTCATAGTGTCCACAAGACGAGACTCTGACCTGAATTTCATTCATTTATTTCATTTCAAGACAAAAATCAGTGAAACGACCTTTAATCATTCTAAACAGTTGTATGAGTGAAAATATTATGGTAATTATGTTTAGGGATAAAAACGTTAGGATAAAAAACAGTAGGAGTTGCAATATGTATACAATAACGATAATAGGAATTAAAATTTTCGGAAAGATGAGTGTTAGGAACATCGCCAGTAGCATTACAAATAGTAGGAATTCAAACTTTAGGAGGAAAAATTTTAGGAGGAGTGATCATTCGGATTACAAATCGTTAGGAAGAACAATTTCGGATAAAAAACTTTAGGTGAGCCAATATGGACCCATTTTTTACATTAGCGCATCATTTAAATATCAGTTTCGTATTGTTCAGATTTATTGTAACCTACTGTCACCGCGCTTTCTGTTAGTAAATTAAAAAAAAATTCAGTTATTAAAATTTTAACGTTAAAAGTAACAATTCATGAGGACAACTACCCTCATCAATTCTTACTTTTACAGTCTCGCAAAATCAAAAATCATATGTACCCTACTCAGTCAGTTCCTTTAGGAATTACCGAACCATGCTATATCTTAAAGTATGACCCTTAAAAAAGCAGAAGATATGCAAAGTTTTAGAAGAAAACAATTAACAATTTTGGATACAATCACAGTTTGCCTACGATGTATATAAAAGTAGATAGAGGTTGAAGTATGGATCACTCAGACGGCATATTGGAAGAAAATAAAAAGGTTAATAACTTTAAAACGGGACTTGCAATTGAATTCTTAAATTGTTAGTAGCTTCTAACAATTTTCCTCAATTTATCAATAACGAAATAAATACTGCAAAGGCTATATATTCTGAGATTTACATTATGACGTTTTGAAAAAGTATGCGGTGTGAGTGATCCAAATTAATCGTAATAACTTCGAAACGGGACTTGCAACTGAATTCTCAAATTGTTAATAGTTTCTAACAATTTTTTACAATTTATCAATGTCGAAATAAGAATTACAAAGGCAATATATTCTGAGATATCAATATGACGTTTTCTCAAAGCATGCGGTGTGAGTGATCCTCTTTATTGACCATATCATTTTTATCTCGGGTTTAACAATTTTTTTAACTTGGTCCTAATGTTTCTACAATTTTTAACAAAATCCACCTCGATTTTCATTAAGATTGAAGAGAGGATCACTCAATCCACATGCACATCCTGTCAGTCATGATTTAATCTTTTTGTATATAAACACTTTCCAAAATATCAACGCTTTATCAATCAGGTCCCTATTGTATTGATGATGGTTCACTGCTCCTTTTTTCCAACCAAAATAAAAACACCAGTGTATGTTTGCATCCACCGGCAGAAGCAGCACAGCCATCACAAGTTGCTTGCAATATGACTTCATCCTTTTCGTTGAGAGTTACAGTTACCATGTACTGCCTATTTGACACTCGGTGTTCTGGAACTACTTTGGCCCTCACGATGCACTTGACTTGGTCTCTTTTGACTTCAACATAGCCAACAGCAGAGTCCACATAGGAAGCGCGAGACGACCTGGATTACCAAAAATATATTAGTTAAGCAGTAAAATTACTAATGTAAATGTAATTTAGGTATCGGAACCACCTAATACAAGCAAATCTTTGCTTAAAAGGTGACTCCAAACCTAACATAGTTATAAATCTTAAGTGATGAAATAAACATTTTTATTATTTTTTTTTTATTATTATAAATGGGTGCAAGGTATTTATAAATATAGGTAGGTACAGCAGTAGTTACATTGTTACTTACATTAGAGCTTTAGTTCCTCGGATTTCAGCGATGTTATATTTATTATCATTTTTCAAGTTATTGGAGTCGCTGCGTACAAATTGATCCATATTTAACTAATCCAAACAATAGGCAGGCAGTTCCGTAAAGCGTGCAATGGTCGATCAATGGTGCAGTAAGTATCAAAGTCCAACGGGAAAGCAAGGTCTGTCGTGTACAAAGAATAAACGTAGAGAAAGAGAAATTAAGGCAGCGCGCGATCCGTCCATATCTAGCGTAGACAGAGAATGGTATAGACAAGCTATTAAAATAATAAGAATTACGAAAGTGAGACAACACTATGGCAAAATGTGTATGTGTGAACAGGACATAGCATCGTTTTTTCATCTCTTTTTGCGTATCGGTTTTTTGTTGTTTGCCATCACCATGATGGCAAGCAATATTTGTGATGTCAGAATATTTTCTTAGATAAAAATTGTTATACGCTTATTTTGTGTAATTTGCAACTTAGTGATATTCCAGAAAGTAATATTAAGTGTGTAGTGATGGTGAATTGCTGTATAGTGTATATATGGCTGTAAAAGCCGTAGTGAACGAAATCAACCAAACATAACCTTTCATCGGTAAGTGGCATTTTCCATCTATTACATCAAGTAAATCAAATGATTATTGTACACACGGCTACACATCAAGCTATACAAAACCAGTTAATCTTGGCCTCACTTTACTAGATCTTTTCGCACAATGAACGATCAGATTATACTGGTTTTGTATAGCTTGATGTGTAGCCGTGTGTACGTACAACTATTTTCTGTCAATAACAAGTAAAGATAATTGATAATTTCATCTAGTACGACGATAATAATATCTTAACTTGTTTGTTTATATTACCCGACCAAAGTGTGTAGCAATACAGGTTAGGTGGTTCTCTTTGTCAGTTCATGTCATTTGTCATTAATCGGATAATAACTATCGCTGTCTCTTACCGAATACGCTGATGCCTTGTCTATACCTATTCTCTGTCTACGATATCTAGCATCTAGTATTGACACTGACAATGACGGACTGACAACAACAGTTTTTTTTAATTTTTTCTTGAAAAGCACAGGAAGTAGTCTATTCAGGAAACTTTATGACGTCATTTAGAGGTCAAATGAAAGTCAAATCGTTACAAGTATTATTGTGAAAATAAACACAATCTTGTGATATAGAGAGCTAAAAGTAGAAAAATAAGACATAAGAACTCAAAATCTCCAAATGGTTTTGGAATCAGCGTAGGTTAATTTTTACTTTACATACCGACATGTTCGAAAATGACAAATATCACAAATGTGACTAGACACACCTGGGGTGGATGTCCTACTCCTAACTCCTTGACCCATAAGTACACACACATTGCTCCAGTTATGTTTATTTTCCATGTAATTAGGGGCGAGCCTATTGCCATCAACTGAGCACAAATTCAGACTCCATGACTCTAATTGATGAGTGAGGTTAGTTACATGGATGTATGACTAAATGTAGATTTGAAGAGGGCCGTAGCAATGAAAAATGAGTATGGGTTTATGTATCATTACTAATCAGCGTATCTTTACAAAACGCGATTAATTGATACAAGTGCGTACCTATTTCTAGATGCTAAATATTGCGTAGTAAAGAAATAACTTGCAATGATGTCGAATACTAAACTTCTACGTCTCTTGCTAGACACTCTCCTCAATGAAACTAAAAAGTAAATTCATTACGGAACATATTTCTGCACCAGTTGTGAGTAATTCATTACAGCCTGTATTTTAATTAAACCTCCCAGTCTCCGTGGGAGCGACATAATATTGTAATTCGTGCTTGAAAAAGCAGTGCTCTTTCAAAGGAGCAACTGCTCGAAAAAGTAAATATTTCATGAAAGGAGAGCAATGTAACGCCGTAGCTGGAAACTGACCCTGCCAATGCAAAAACCCAAATCCAGCGTCATATAACCAAGCAAATTCCGTATACAGGTTGTAAGGGACAGGGTACATTCAGCTCCTTATTCTGAATCAAATTCCACCGGGGATTTTCGCCGGAAAATTTTCCTTTACTACTTCTTTATTTCAAGGTCAAATTACTTTCTTTGTACGCAGCAATCCATTTATGTTTATATATGACTGAAATTAAAACATCAACAATGAATGTTGAAGTACTCTAACGAACGACACGTGAAATCAGCTGATCCTTCCTTCTTCCGTATTTCCTGCCAAGCTACAGAGTTCATTCTTACACCCTGTATAATATTTAGTAGGATCCCAAACTAAACGTGCTGTAAGCATTCCCAATTGCCTTGAGGGACGCCTCTCAGCCGCAGCCAGCCTCTCGAGGCGCGGCCACGAGGACGATAGGGCACACTCTCTCTGTGGCCCCCACTTCAATCCCCCTTATTATCCCCTTTTGTCTTTTTACCTTTTTGCACCTCTGTCTGGCTGAGTGACGTGTTAGAATGCAAAAAGCTGTGTTGACTATAGTAAAATGTAGAAAGCTTAAATGAAAAGGATTTGGACTCCCAAAGGATCAGTAGCTCTCTTGTAGATGCAATTCTTCAATCTAATGTGTTCTTGCTGGAAAGAATATTGGCTGGGACAATTTTTTTCTAAGTATAGAAAATACATCTTTTCCTTACAGTTAGTACACACGGCTACACATCAAGCTATACAAAACCAGTTAATCTTGGCCTCACTTTACTAGATCTTTTCGCACAATGAACGATCAGATTAAACTGGTTTTGTATAGCTTGATGTGTAGCCGTGTGTACCATGTAATAACAGAACACACACCTAAAGTTATTAGATTACTTAAAAAAACATTATTTTTATCTATAATTCCAGTCGTTACAAGAATCAGAAACATTTAAATTTATCACTTACTTTTCATAGAAGCTGTTAAGAAAATTGGTGCTATCCACGCAACAAAACGAAGCCAAATTACTTTAACGTTAGGACGAAAATAATCTGCATTTGCTGCAAAAATCGCATATTATACTAATATCCTAGTTATCAGCCTGTGCTAAATGTGCTCGTACGAAGTATGAACTCACTGCAATAATCCAATGAGCAAAAATGCTTTTCGGAATTAACATAATGGTATATTATCTAACGCAGATAGCTGGAATATTTCGTATTTTCGTTTAGGTTACGAGTCAAGATAAATGATGTGAAAGAAAATGTTTGTTCACTATTTGTTATAACCAAGCTTTTTGTAAATGTTTATTGAGTTTTGAAACCGAAACCGTTTTTTTGGATTTATTTTTAAATTTTAAACGCAGCTTATCTGCCTAGCCTTTTTCCAATTTTATGTTGGGGTCTAGTCTAACCGGATGCAGCTGAGATGCAGCTCAATTATTTTACTTGGGGCGACTGCTTATCAGACCTCTACAACCCAGTTAGTACTTACTTGGTAATACAATACCTTTTGATAAGACTATTGTCATACTTTCAGGCCACTGACTACCTGTAACGACTACCAAGAGATCTATATATAGCAGCCTAGATGACGTGGCCTCGGCACAAGGGCAAAGAAGGAACATGGGTTCATTTCCACCCACCAAAAAAAAAAAGGACCAACGGTTTAAAGTGCTTATCGAGGCATGGAAGAAACACGGTATGTAATGGGTGTCAACCTATCCTGGAACCAACCTAGGCAAGCGTGGCTTAACCTGAAGGAGCGGCTGATATTATTTACCCACCAGCTCCTCAAACACACCTTATCATTCTCCTGCCCTTATACCAATTTATTTACAAACACATTTAAGCATCATAATCTAACCAATTACCTACCTGTAGTGTTTGTGATCTATAATCTTGTCATAGTTGTCAATAACATGACGTTGTCTCGAGCACACGGGTAGTGGGGTAGTCAGTCGCGTGAGAGCCACGAGCGAGAACGGACGTCTACTTGCATACTGGTGTGGTAACGAGCCAATTAACTTACCTCTTGTGACGCGGAGCACTACATGTGGCGACGAGATAAAAGGTCAGTGGTTAAAAATAATAATTTTGAAAAAAAAAGGGGGGAAAGGATGGTTAAATAAGTATGTAGGTACGTAAATGATTTGATGGTCTGAAGTGCTTTTATGAATTGGATGTATGATTGATGGCAAAATGGCGAAGAAATAGCAATAATAATAATTGGCATAAAGTGGGTAATTGAGCTTTTGATATTCTTCACTAGATGTGATTGTAAGAATGCATTCAAATAAAATGAAATATTTATGAGCTTATTAATACCAACCAATAATATGTGGGTACTTGTCTTGTTTATCATTGCACTTCGTTGATCTTTCCATATAATTTCGATAAATCATACAGTGGGCAGGTATTATGTCGGATTATTGTAAACAAAATAGATTTTATAGTTTCCATATAGATTGAGTTCAAATTACTGGTCAGGTTACGTTATTATTTATACGATTTTACGTGAACAAGATTTAAAGGAGTAAAGGAAATAGGCAGGGTTCCATACATCGTTGGGCCAAAAATGAACAGTAATCAATTATGTGTTATTTAATATCTCCTTTAGAACTACTAGTTTTGGAACGAGCTTAAAATGACCTGATGGCTTGTATAAGGAGCTAGTTTTGGAACTTCATTCTGTTAAAAACCATGTTTCAAATTGGAAATTTTAGCTGATTCCAGTGGAAAGTTGTTGTTGTTACATGTTATTTTTAATCAGAAAAAAATCTAGTGTTTTGATATACATATATCGTTTCTGTACATACTTTAACCCAATAATTCCGATCTCCTTTATGATTAGTGATTAAATTCACTAGTCACATTTCACGTGTTTCGGGTTCTATGTGTTGGAAATAACGTTAAATGAAAAATAAAACTTTCCTATCACGTCACAATGTTATGATATACCGGTATTAATTAGTGTTTACGTATTTTCCAAGTAATAAATTGTTAATTTAATTTATTTTGGTATGAAAACAGCGAATTTCTATCTTTTGCTAGTCGATGGTTTTTTGTAGTTGGGGTTTCCCAAATTAACAACCAGCAGTGGTCTTCCAGCATCGAAGGGTTCCATTTTCAAATGATATTGTTTTACAATAATAATTGTCCACATTTTAAACATGAGTTACGCGAGTCAATAAGGAATCGCGAATCATGAAGGGAGTTAGACGCTTACTGTAAGCAGTAACATTGACTTCCGACTGAAGCAGATTCTATTGCTTCAATCTTGAAGTTAATAGTCCAGATTTATCTTTGGTAAATCTAGAGATTAGATTAGATCGTTAAGCTCTGATGGACTGACTATAGCACTACTTAATCAGTGGAGTAGTTTTCTTTCTTTTTTTGACTTTTTGATCGTGTTTAAACCACAAATATAGCAAAACTGTCAGGAGAATTTATACAAACTCGAGACATGGTGCTATGATATGATATGATATGAGATATGATTAACTGATTTTGTAACCCTATTAGTGCATAATTAAATACTTAAAATTTACATCTACCCGCAAAATAAGTTCAAAAATGTGTTTTTTCTAAATTTGAATATTATGGCAGTTTAAGACGTGATACAACAAAATTAATATGTTTTGGGTATTGAGAGTGGGTGTACCTACCGATGTACTTCATCATTTTGCGATATTTTTTAGTGTTGGCTAGTGTTATGTGGAACTAAACCTAGTAAAATCGATTTCTTGCATCTTATCTGGGCACTTACCTGCTCGAGAGATAGTTTAGTAAAATGTTGATACCTATTCGCGTAATTGTAATTGAATATTCAGTTTTCAGTAAGTCTTCCGGTGATTTTGTAAACTGAATAGTACCTATCATACTCTTAAGTGCAAATACGTATCTGCTTATTAAAATATCTATTATATTTTGTGTGTGTATCAGGTAACACGAACCTACATGAAATTGTAAATCGTGCGTGATGTGTGTCTCAGGTAACACGAACCTACATGAAATTGTAAATCGTGCGTGATGTTGTGTGTCTCATGTAACACGAACCTACATGAAATTGTAAATCGTGCGTGATGTGTGTCTCTGGTAACACGAACCTACATGAAATTGTAAATCGTGCGTGATGTGTGTCTCAGGTAACACAAAAATACATGAAATTGTAAATCGTGCGTGATGTGTGTCTCGGGTAACACGAACCTACATGAAATTGTAAATCGTGCGTGATGTGTGTCTCTGGTAACACGAACCTACATGAAATTGTAAATCGTGCATGATGTGTGTCTCAGGTAACACGAACCTACATGAAATTGTAAATCGTGCGTGATGTGTGTCTCTGGTAACACGAACCTACATGAAATTGTAAATCGTGCGTGATGTGTGTCTCTGGTAACACGAACCTACATGAAATTGTAAATCGTGCATGATGTGTGTCTCAGGTAACACGAACCTACATGAAATTGTAAATCGTGCGTGATGTGTGTCTCTGGTAACACGAACCTACATGAAATTGTAAATCGTGCGTGATGTGTGTCTCGGGTAACACGAACCTACATGAAATTGTAAATCGTGCGTGATGTGTGTCTCAGGTAGTACGAACCTACATGAAATTGTAAATCGTGCGTGATGTGTGTCTCGGGTAACACGAACCTACATGAAATTGTAAATCGTGCGTGATGTGTGTCTCAGGTAACACGAACCTACATGAAATTGTAAATCGTGCGTGATGTGTGTCTCAGGTAGTACGAACCTACATGAAATTGTAAATCGTGCGTGATATGTATCTAAGGTAGTACGAACCTACATGAAATTGTAAATCGTGCGTGATGTGTGTCTCAGGTAACACGAACCTACATGAAATTGTAAATCGTGCGTGATGTGTGTATCAGGTAACACGAACCTACATGAAATTGTAAATCGTGCGTGATGTGTGTCTCGGGTAACACGGACCTACATGAAATTGTAAATCGTGCGTGATGTGTGTCTCGGGTAACACGAACCTACATGAAATTGTAAATCGTGCGTGATGTGTGTCTGAGGTAGTACGAACCTACATGAAATTGTAAATCGTGCGTGATGTGTGTCTCAGGTAACACGAACCTACATGAAATTGTAAATCGTGCGTGATGTGTGTCTAAGGTAGTACGAACCTACATGAAATTGTAAATCGTGCGTGATGTGTGTCTAAGGTAGTACGAACCTACATGAAATTGTAAATCGTGCGTGATATGTGTCTAAGGTAGTACGAACCTACATGAAATTGTAAATCGTGCGTGATGTGTGTCTAAGGTAGTACGAACCTACATGAAATTGTAAATCGTGCGTGATGTGTGTCTAAGGTAGTACGAACCTACATGAAATTGTAAATCGTGCGTGATATGTGTCTAAGGTAGTACGAACCTACATGAAATTGTAAATCGTGCGTGATGTGTGTCTAAGGTAGTACGAACCTACATGAAATTGTAAATCGTGCGTGATGTGTGTCTAAGGTAGTACGAACCTACATGAAATTGTAAATCGTGCGTGATGTGTGTCTAAGGTAGTACGAACCTACATGAAATTGTAAATCGTGCGTGATGTGTGTCTAAGGTAGTACGAACCTACATGAAATTGTAAATCGTGCGTGATGTGTGTCTAAGGTAGTACGAACCTACATGAAATTGTTAATCGTGCGTGATGTGTGTCTAAGGTAGTACGAACCTACATGAAATTGTAAATCGTGCGTGATGTGTGTCTCTGGTAGTATGAACCTACATGAAATTGTAAATCGTGCGTGACTTGTGTCTCAAGTAGTACAAACCTACAATAAATTGTAAATCGTGCGTGATTGTGAGTGTTGGGTAGTACGAACCTACAATTAATTGTAAATCGTGAGTGATTGTGAGTGTTGGGTAGTACGAACCTACAATAAATTGAAAATCGTGCGGGATTGTGAGTGTTGGGTAGTACGAACCTTCAATAAATTGTAAATCGTGCGTGATTGTGAGTGTTGGGTAGTACGAACCTACAATTAATTGTAAATCGTGCGTGATTGTGAGTGTTGGGTAGTACAAACCTACAATAAATTGTAAATCGTGCGTAATTGTGTGTTGGGTAGTACGAACCTAAATGAAATTGTAAATCGTGCGTGCTATGTGTTTTATGTGGGATGAACGTACATGAAGAACGTACTGTTAGGAAGATTGTGAAAAAAAAAAAAAAAAAAAGGTAATCAAATGATGTTAATACGATTAGAAGTCACAAAATAATTACAGCGCAAACAAAGACTGATATCATGAAACGCAAAAATGAGAATAAGAAAAAGGAAGAATCGACAAATAAATCAGAACTGAGTAAATGTGGTAGAGGTGTAACACAACCATATCGGAGAATACCAATTCCTATTAAAATTAAGGTCAAAAGCAAAATGGTGAGGTCGAGATGCAAAACAGGGACATTTTAAAAATATTAAACATCAGTCATAAAAAGAAGATTTAACGGAAAGTGTAGTAGACAAAATAGGGATAAAATCCCTTCTCTAATTGATAATACGATGAATGATTCTGAAGTAAAGGACAAAGACAAAATAGAGAAGGAGAAAGGAAAAGAAAATGGAGGCAGAAAAGGAGAATAAGGTAGGCTTTTGGAAGGAGATAAAGTATATATATAAAAGATATGGGAAAAGGAAATAAGTTAACAACAGCCTTTAAACCGACACCGCTGGTTGTAGAACATTCGGACGGTGGAGACGTAAATAGTAAGGAATGAAGAACTTGAAGGCGAAAGGAAAGTTCATAGTGCGGATCAAAATATTGCTGAACAGGATCAAATGATTAAAACAAAATACTTACATAATTATTAATAATATAAATATAACTTGGTTGGGTTGATTATGAGACCAAGTACTCCTTTGATTAATAAATTTATAATAAGGAAGGGATGTAGTGTTTGTGATCTATAATCTTGTCATAGTTGTCAATAACATGACGTTGTCTCGAGCACACGGGTAGTGGGGTAGTCAGTCGCGTGAGAGCCACGAGCGAGAACGGACGTCTACTTGCATACTGGTGTGGTAACGAGCCAATTAACTTACCTCTTGTGACGCGGAGCACTACACTACCTATAAAACACAACTTCCCTCAAAACATCTCAGAAATCCGCCTCAAAGTCTTGCACGAAGATATTATCGCATGCAAATGCCTGAAATAAAGCAATATCTTTAACAATAAGGCTCAAAGACTTGCAACATGAGTGTGGGTATCCGTCTTGAGCACAAAGCTTTCGAGAATACCTTGTTGTTAGTTCATTGCGCTGGAAAAGAAAATTTGTAGGACACCTGTAGTTACTGGGATGTAACAATGTGCACGGTTACGTGATTCGATGTGTTGTGCATTGTGTCTTGTGTATTCTGTGTGGATTTATAGAAAGGATGCAAATATTGGTTAGTATGGGCTACATATATTATGCACAAAAATAAATTTAATAAACTAGCTGATGCCCGCAGCTTCACCTGCTTGGATGTGACAAATTATATACCTACTAAAGCCTTCTTCATGAACCACTCTTGGCGGCACGATTGGCGCAGTGGCTAAGCGATTGGACTGCTGCGCTGCGTGTCGCGGGTTCGATCCCCGCACGGAACAAATATTTGTATGGCCTGCAGATAGTTGTTTCGGGTATTTGTGTATGTGAGTTTCTATGTTTGTGAACACACCCACGATACAGGAGAAATTCCTAGTGTGGAGCAACGTTTTTAAAAAAAGACAAAAAGACAACAAAAGACAACTCTTTCCATTGGTGAAAGCAGCATGAAAATCGGTGCAGTCGTTTTTGATTTTATCGCAAAAAGACAGACAGACGCGGCGGAGGACTTTGTCTAGTGTTATGAATAAGCATTATTTGGCTATTGTTAACCTGACATTTTACCATTACTTAAGATCGGACTAAAGTTTGAAACTTGTGCCATACTATGTTTGTTCAGCTCAAAAATACCTATTCAACGATGCTATTGAAGGGTGGGACCAGAGTTCCTCCTAGCATCGACCTTTGTGTGCAGATACGGTGATAATATCGCGGTTGGAAGATATCGGTGATTATAAATGAATTCACCTCAAGTTTTCAAATCTGTTTCAGTGACTACAATTTGTGCGTGCGTCTAAAATCAATAAAAACAGTTAGGTATCTAGGTATTAATTTATTAATATTATTATTATTTTATTTAATTCGATAAATTTAAATAGTGTTGTGATAAAATATTTTTCTTCCAACTATGCTTTAATTTCATCATAATCACACTAAAAACTCAGCACAAAGCGAGTCTTTAGTGCTCTAGAGCAATAAAAATGTATGAAATTTCATTATTGCACAGTTTATTTTTTTTAATCGCACCGATGCCAATCTCAATGGATTAGCTCTATTCAGCCAGCCGATATCAATACTTTTTTTTTTACATAAGTATTATTCGTTTCTATCCTACTACTTGTTCCAAATTTAAAAAATGATTGTTGCTAACTAGTTACTATAAAATGAAAGAAATTTAAAAAAGTAATTTGGCGGGAACTTTTGGGGAACTTTGTTAATTTTGCTTGACAATATTTTTGGAAACGATAAAGTGTGATAATGGTGCCGATTCTCTTGTACACCGAACTAACCTAAACTAAAACTAAAATTTCTTATTTTTAGTTAGTTGGTTTTGGTAAGTTATTCTGAAAACAAGATTCTCTAAATTTAAATATAGTTTTGACACACCTAAAATCGAGTTTGACATTCGTTAAGTTGAGTAGAGCATAGACCAAGATTGCAGTAGACCATAGACAAAAGCTGAATGAAAGTGAACGAAATGATCTGAATTGCAAAAAAAAAACCTGAGGTAAATCAAATATTTATAATTGTATACCAGTAATCATTAATGAAGTACAGTCTGTCTGTATAGTCAAGAAATTAATGTTTGAGGAACTAAGATTATTTATATTATTATACCATGGATTATTCAAAAGTAGGGTAACACTAAATCATAGTACAGACGCCAGCACATCAAGCTACTACAATCTGTCAGATTTCTTTGATAGATTTTCGACTTTATTTCTAGGGCATTAGGTTCAAGGTTCGTTGGGAATATTTTGACAGTTTCGGGTAGCTTGACATGCTGGCGTCTGTACATCAAATGTCTTTGGCTGTCTGTCATCAACTTGTTATTATTCTATCTTAGTACCTTTTGCATTTTTAAATGTTTTTCAAATCTACGTCGACAAAACTTCGAAGAAACGTGTTAAATATGAGGAAAACAAATAGGAGTGGAGCTCGGGAAATTATTTCAAAGTATATCAGCGATGTTTGTTAGAACACCAAGCTGGACAAATTTGGATATTTATACTCGAACAGCAGATAAGACAGGTATGTAATCGTGTTATTGTTTGTTTTTTATCTACCAGAAGTCACAAATTTACTAAATATACGATTTTATGACTAAAATAAGCATTGTTTACATTGCGCATTTATAGGTTATATTGCAAATGTAATTAGCTAACTTTTGATACTTTTGGGTAATCAAATTACCGGTGATTTTAAATATGAATAAGTTTTAACATGTTTGAAATAAAAATAGTGCTATCTATTTTCCATTTGTTATTACTTACATCTTTTTTTTAATCTTTCTTTCAGGAAAATCTGAGAGTACAGTGAGGCGTATTGTAGATGAAGGCAAACACAGACCAGGCCGTCCTAAGAAAGAAATGGATGACTTCAACATAAATAAGTGCAATTCGACAAAAAATTCAATTCTTTTACTCGGTACCACACTAAAACAGATCTGGATTTTAAATGTAGCCTAGAAGTCCTGCGTAAAATTTTGAAATCGATTGGATTTTCTTTTATGAAGTGTCAAAATAACAGAAAGGCTCTATCGAACAACATATTGCAGCAAAACGGGCAAGAGAAAATGGGCATACAGTGGTACAAAAGTTAAAACATAACATTAATAAAAAATATGTACGAACATTTTTCTTTTATTTACTCATTTTTATTTCAATGAAGGTCGGAAGGAAAACACCGTGAGGAAATCTGGACTATAATTATTATAATATACCTAATAAGTCTGAAATCGCCAACCCGTCTTGAGCATGCGTGGTGATCAGTGCTCGTGCCTTCTCTGTAGAGAAGAGGCAAATATTTGGCATATTTTGTTGATTATTGTATTTTGTTAATTATTTTTTTATACAAAACATGAACTGAATATGCGGTTTCAATTTGTGATAGAAACCTAATCACCACTCTTATTTGTTTAGGTTAAGGATAGGTTAATTAATAAATAAGGTGATAAGAAAATTAAAATTTTAATAATAAAGAAATAAAATGTTTAATTTAATTAAAATTATTGACAAGTAATTGCCGAATTTCCCTTGCTTCAGCAAGGAAGTCTGCGCCAGGATCCTCTACAATAGCATCCTGCTCCTCCACAATAGCATTCTGCTCGTTATCCTCGTTGCCATCGATATCTTCTTCGTCTGCAAAGATACACATAAAGCTATATAGTAATTCCACCGTTCTTTGGTGGCAGAGTGTTTTAAGGGGTGAACCAATTAGATTTCAGAAGAATTAAGTTGTCTTGTAAGTTGTTGTCAAGTAAGTTGTCTTGCCCAACAGCTGTTTGATAACTGCCTTGAGCAAACAGATTTAGTGCAGCTAGAATCTGCAAATGAGTTCTATTATCATACAGGTAGGTAGGTAGAAATTTTTCATTCTAAAAATGCATGTTGCGCCACTGCTTGTTGCATACACTTTTCGGTCAGTGGGTCGTTCAAATGTTTGTAAAGAAATTTTAGTGGAGGGGCGTGCGGTTTTTGACTGAAAGATCTCAATTATGTAATGACTAGGTTTAGATCACCCATAAATATAATAAAAGTGAGATACCACTCTAAACTATAAATTCTTAAAAACTTGTTTATGCAAGTGAATTACTGCACAAAACTGTTCTAACCTTTCGGTGTTTGGGGATAAATCCTTCATCTAACCGAGGATGGAGAAGTGCTTCCGCTCTAGGGAGTCTAAAGAGTTTTTTAAATTTCTCCTCTGCCATTTGGAATGGGTTGGATTGGTCTCGCAATCTTTCCAAATGAATTCTTTCTTGAAAGTGTCTATTAGATAATACTCAGAGCCTGGAAGTGGCTATGATTATGAGAAGTGCATTTATCCACTTCTTTTCCAACTAATAATGTAGCAAGTACATTAGATGTTCAGTACAAATCCTTTGTAAGTTTTCACGAATGCATTTTGTATTGTATCTTAATAAAATAACACTAAACTTACCTTTCTGCCGCATCGCCAACAGCTGCAATCACCTAAGCTTCCTTATTTAACTCAAAGTCATCCAAACTTTCGAAAAATAATAGAGAAATATGCTTTGTAAATTTTAGTTTATGTCAACTAATTTTATTCCACACCTTTTTATTCGCGATTAAAAATGGTCTGATTTAGTTTGACAATCATAATTTTAGGTGAAAAACGTCAATTTCAGAATAGCAAAATTGGCATTTTCACTAAATTGAATAACTTAGTGCTGTCAGACTATAATCTATTTAAGTTATGTCACTTTAGTCAATTTCAGAATGGAAAACTTCGTTTGACAGGATTAAACTAAATTTTAATGATTTTTAGTCTAGTTTAGAGAAATTTGTGACAAGAGAATCGGCACCACTATCTGTTTTTGAGTGTTTCGGCTTCGAATTAAAATGGAATCATTTAGCGACACATTAACTCCGGAAAACATTCTAAATGAAGACGACAGTGTTAAGTATAGAAAATCTTTTAACTGTTTGATATGAGTTTCTTTTATCTACTATTCCTTTATGTAATAGTTGAAAGAAAAGTAGATTATGCACCTCGCCTTAAGTAATTTATATTGCCCTCGTGCCTGTTAGATTAGAGCCCTCGCTAACGCTCAGGCTCTAAATCAGGCACTCGGTGCAATAATAAATTACTTTGTGCTCGATGCAATAATCTACTATTGTAAATCTTATTTCTATAAATGAATAAATTATCTGTCTAGGTATTTAATTCTTGCATTTTATATCTCATGCTATTTAATAGCTTTCAAGACGTAGTTTCTAAATATAACCATTAATCTTAAACTTCTATTTAAATAAACATACAAACCGGACTCGTTATTTACTTTAATCAAAAATATGATATTTATCGAAACGAAATTGAATTCCAAAATAAATAGCTTTTCAAAGGGCCAAAGAATTTTTAATCAAGAAATCGAATATCTTAGTTTTAAGACTGTTCAGGTTCTAGAAAGGAGGTTGGTAGTTATGTAATGCTAGGACCATAGAGTAAAGTAATGCTAGGACCTTACTATAGATTAGGAGGTAATGCTAGCGTTCTATAAGCCTCTATAAGCTTAGTCATTCGTCAACGCCCAGTCACCGACGGTAGAAACTTGACGTGTGTAATCTCAGGCCTAAGTCAGGGATAAGAAGGGTTTGGCTTTGAGATGTTAAATAGCAACGTAAATTTTAACCGAAGGCCGTCCAGTTCAAATGCTTGTATAGGTTTGGGATTAATTAGTTAAGTGTTAAGCTGTTTTTTTTAAGTTATTATCTAGTTAACCGTAATTTTAAGGAACCGAACTTTAGTCTTAGTTTATCAAAACTAGTATTTTCAAATTATTGTAGAAGGAAGAGTGTATGTTAAGATTTAAAGGTGGTCACATGCACAAGGTGAAACTGAAACCGACGCTAAAGTGGTTACCACGTATTCAGTGCATAACTTTTCATAGGTAATAAAAAAAATTGAAATCAAGAGTTACGACTGTAAAGTTGGGCCCTTAGTTCTCACATTGAGGATTGAGGGCCCACCTATACCTGAAAAACTATGTACACATCAGAAAAAGTAGTAGTTTTCTAACATCCTAGACTTCGCCCTCAAAGCCTATCGGTCCTTCTACCGAACATCCGGTATGTCTAAGCAAGGTTACAGATTTCATACCATTATGATTCAAAGATGGTGCCAAGGACTGACATTCTCCTTTATTATTCTCAAACAGTATCTTCATTGAAATATTGGATAGATAATAGTGTTGTATCCTGTGATATAAAGCGTCGTCGGTTACCGGCGCAGTCCTTATCAGACCTCATTTTATGACCGCGTAAATAATGGACATTTTCGAGAACATTTTATTCAATTTCCTGGGTCTCTGCTTTGAATAGAGAATGTTTTACATAATAGTTTGTGGCTTGGCATCTTATGTATTAAACTTGCTTCTCGCTGTTTTGGCAGGCTTTTAGAATAAGTCAAAGTACCATAATCGGCTTTTTATTATGTACCTAATAACTAGCCTGTCCCACTTCTGGGTAAAGTCTTCCCTACCTTTTTCCATTGGTCCAATTCTGCTCCACTTCTTACCAATCCTAAGGTTTCCCGACTTCACCAAACCGGGGACGACCGGAGCGTTGACGCGATAGATTTGGATTCACCACAATCGACTCCATAATAAGCTCTGGACCCAAGAAAGGCATTATAACATGTGATATATTTTATTAATAGTTTCTTTCTTGGCGTTTCAAAAAAAATGAGTCCGTCATGAATTCATGATGTCCCAATGCAATCCTTATTTCAGCTAAAACCCTTGCACAAAACGTGACAAATGATCTTCCCCAGTATCATGTATCAGTCCTCCCGGAAATCCGACAAATGGTTGTTCTCAATCATTTCCAATCTTAGTGAATTCCGTAGGGAGCCCCTACGATATCGAACAACCCAAATTAACACTCGGGACGCGTACTGATTGCATTACAGCGATGCAGTCATTAGGTGTACCTTCGTGTTCGTCTGAGGGTGTTGGGCGTAACACTAACTTAATTAGTAAGTCTTTATTGGAAATCGGACGTATCAAATTGACTCTAAGGATTTCATAGTACTTGACTTACATTGTAACATTAAGATGCGTCGAAAATAGGAATGACCAAAACATGGACCATGGGGAGAGTTTATAGTAAAATTAATCGTCATAATTTTCGTGTTGACTTCATCCGTCGTTGGATTAAGATAATTCATGTTTTTAGAACTTTAGCAAAATACAATTTTAGAGTTATTAAATATTCATGGAAGAGTAAACATTGAAAAAAATTAGTTAAATAATTTAACAAAATCTGGCACTAAAAGCCTGCGCTTGTTGGATGAAGAATTCGTGAAACAGTACTAGAGCCCACTGGGAAATCATATCAAGTACGTCACTAATTTCTCATGAAATAATTTTCCGCATTCTCTGACTAATTTTCTCTACGCCCGAGAGAAATTGCTTGAGCACGTTTCTGAGGACTTCTTCACTCATGAAACTTTGAATATCCCAACGTCATTTGGTGAAGTGAAACAACGCACTAATAATGATAGCCGGAATTCGAGGTCTTATCTCGCCAAAATCGCCTTTCAAACTCTAGGAATACATTTGAAATTCCTGTGGCACATTCTCTGTCGTGTAATTTGTCCTGTGGGCGACCGTAGAAACCCTATGTAACTAAGGTTGCCTAATATCGTACACTCGGTTAACTTGTAAACTGGGTGGTACGGTTATAACCTTGGAGAAAGGATTCAGTGGGTTTGCTAAAAATATGATAATTATTTTAACATAACAATGGCTAAGAGTGGCCAATTTAAACGTTTTGCTGGGTTAGTGTGTATTTTGTGCTCAGATTAAATATGGCTTTAGCAACTGGAACTGAGGAATAGTTACATTTAATGCGTTTAACAAAATATTTTGAAGGTAGATTTTGTAGGTAGAATTTGTAGGTTTGGATGAATTTTATTATATACTGGATGGATGGATTATTATATTATATACTATTCCACCAAGATGGGGTGAAATAACCATGGTTATGATGTGAAAAATCTTTCATTTTAATTAGGTACTTACATACTGATTAGTAGCAACTGGATGTGAGTTGCCGAGAATCGAGTTGAGTGGAAAAAGGTCTACATCCAACAGTGGATTGCTGATACAGGTTGATGATGATGATGATGATGATATTGATAAGTATGAACACGACGAATAACTAATAAAGAAAAATAATTGTGTGAAAGATAATTTGATCAGAAAAAGAATAACTTCTAATAGAGTATGAATAAAAAAATATTAACCCTCCCATTGGGTTTCGCCACAGTTGGGTAATAATTGTTGGAAAATAACACCAATTTCAAATAAACTGGAATAAAGGCAAGACGATGATGACACATTTCGTCACTAACAGAAAATAAGACCATACCAATGTTTTGCATTACCTATACGTAAGCCAAAAGGTTAATTCATTAACCCCTAGTGTTAACCACCGGTAGTGATAATTTATTCAATCTACTAATTGATTACAACATTGCGCGGGTTAGCCAGTCTGTTTAGACGGTGGGTCATTATCCCAGCATCCTTTGAATACACATACCGTATTTAGTAATTATTCACATCCTTTGATTGCTGATTAGTAGTCGAGAATTATTCAAACAGCGGACGCGGCTATTATTTGTACCTTCCTACCTAAGTTAGGGACATTTGCTAAGGATGACTCTTTGGACAGTCTTGTTGTGGTTGAGTGGTCACAAGTGCGAGTGTAGAGCATTTAGTCCTGGGTCTGATTCCCGGATTGGGCAACGTGTTATACATTGGGTTGTAGTCGGAACTTTTAGTGTAAGATAACTGATGTTATAAGGAGTTTATTGAAACTTCATAATTATAAGATCACTAGCAGTTGCCCGCGACTTCGTTCGCGTAGAAATTTTGACTCTCTTGTCTGGACTGCCTGTGGATGGTACTATGTCAAATCGAATGCCAAATGCCAATCGAAGCGATTATATTCCCTTAAACCAGCCCTGTCGAAAAATCTATTCCTACCTGAAATGTCTTAACTATATTCTATCTCTCTGCCAATTTTCAGGTACAAAAAGTCAAGGATTTCATATGGACTTACGGGAGCCCTTAGTCCAGGTCTTCCTTACAAGTTTCTTAGCTTAGATCTCCTACTACTCCTAAACTCTAGACTTGTTAAATTTCAGGTTGTTAGTACAAAAAAAAACAGTACATTTTTACAAACATGTGAAAGCCCTCAGACCTCCTTATTCTGGTCATGTTGCTAAACTCGCTAAATCTGTTCTTAGTCAACGTCTACTAACTATAAAGACCTTCCTGCCAAAATTGTAGCACAAAAAAGGAAGGACTGTCATACAAACTCGCGTGAGCCCTTAGACCACCCTAATCCGGCCCTGTCGCAAAATTAATTCATAGCAGACGCCCACTGACTATAAACTACGCCTCTGCCAAAAATCTAGATTGTAGCACAAAAAATGAAGGAGTTTCATACAAACTTGCGAGGGCCCTTAGACCACCCTAATCCGGCCCTGTCGCAAAATCCGTTCTTAGCGGACGTCTACTAACCATAAACTACCTCCCTGCCAAAAATCATCTTTGTACGTCCAGCGGTTTTCGAGATTTCGTGATGAATCAGTGAGTGAGTGACCTTTCGCTTTTATAGATGTAGATTAAAACCCTTGAAATGTTTAACAAAATCCAAGTATTAAGGAAGTAATATTTTCATAATAATTTCACGTTGACGAATGTTGCAGGTAACAGCTAGTAAAACATGCCTAAAACACCCTTCGTTATAATAATTAATTTTGTGCGCACTTATAAAGCACGTGACAGGCATAAACGCAGTTATTTTTAATTTCGTTAGTATCCGGCTGCGAAAATCTCATTAAGTACTTAGCTGGGTAGATAGGAAGAACAGTCCTTGTCATAGAAAAGAGAAAGGCGAATATCCCGTCAAAACAAATTGTGCGTAATCTTTGAGACCACCACTCCCCAAAAAGGTGAGCTTCCTCCATTATGAATAACTTCCACAGTGTTCATCTAATTTAACTTGTAAACATTACCATTTAGTCGCCCATCTCGACTTGATGCCTCCAAAAGTGCTATTTGCTACCTTTATTACCGGATTTTTTATTTCGTATCTCGCCTTTTTGTTCGCTTGTTATTTCTTTATGAGTAACCTCGTTTACGCTTACGAATGCTCCAAAAGATATTTTGATAGTCGTTTCAAGTTCTTCGATAGATAGATTCTTAAAAGCCATTGTTAATATTTTTATTATTATTTTTTCTGAGTGTCTATTTTTTTTTATTACTTGTACCCCCTTAGGAATTTCTCCTGTATCGTGGCTGCCTTAACAAACATTTAAACTCACATACACAAACCAAACTGTAGGCCATACAAATATTTGTTCCTTGTGGGGATCGAGCTCATGACACGCAGCGCAGCAGTCAATCACTGCAACCGTGGCGTCGTCACCTTTAAAAACCACCACAACAGAATTTGGCTTTCTCTAAGAAATAAGGAACCGTCTTACATCGAAAAGGACGCTCCCAATATCAGCACTTCATAGCAAATCCAGCCTAATAAGTTTCAATTACAGTGAAAGTCGCGGATTTACCGATATCAATGTCTCATTGAAACGGTATACCCTAAAGTAGCTTCAGCCAACCGAGCAGGGTCGCTAAGGTTACCAGAGTTTAGCGTTCAATTGGATCCTGGAAATACCTTTTGTGCAAATTGCCCTGTACCTAGGGCTTTCACAATGTGGGCGACGCGGCGTTCGGCTAACATGGTAGTTAAGGGTGTAATTGCATCCGTTACAGACTAGGCTCTGTTGGAAGCTGTATTGTTAGTTCTAACGCTTGGCCTTGGTTTCAGCTCTAGTCATAGTGAACCTGTAGAAAAGTATTGGTGTTCGATAGAAGTTGTCTATGTTTAAAAAATGAAAAGATTGTAAATAAATTTGAATGTTATGGTCATTCAGAACCATTTTAACAAAAGGTGATTGAAAAGTAGACCTGTTTTAATTTATTATTAATGCTTGTAATTGTATATTTACAATTTGTTTTAAGTTTATCCATGATCATGGTGCTTGCAACAGTGTTGAAATATCGGTAATTTGGATAAAATAAAAAATAGTGTAGATATCCCGTTACAAGTGATATAATAACGTTAATGACCGTGCCATTAAAAACTTACAAATTATTATGTTTTCATTGAATTTATGAAATACCACAAAGGAAGAACTGAGTTTTGGGGAAGAGGTACTTGCACAGCAGTGGGATGACGCAGACTAAGTAACAGTACCTACCTAAATTAGTACGTAAGTTAATTTATTAGGACAACCTTACGTAAATCTTCAAACTTTTCCAGCGAATATAAGTACTGCTGAAAGTCAAAACATCGAAATCAGAAATCAATACTGCAGTATTGAAAGTATTCCTTCAAACCAACAAATAACACTACAGAGAATTTAGAATCAGAGTCGTAAACTGTCTATTGAAACAGGCGATACCTTTTGCCGTTGGCCGTGGCTTACGTGTGGTCGACGGATAGCAATATTGGCTATCTCTATGCAACGACGTACTTACGAACGTAGCGGTCTGCTAGCAAACTGGAACCGGAATATGTAATGTTACATTTTATTCAAAGTGATAAAATATTTTGTTTAAAATCAATTCTTTTTGTGAAAATTTAGTGTGATAAAATTGTGCTATTTATTGTCTTTGTAATGAATCATCAGCTTCTTGCCCTTGTCTGTTACTGAGGGTTGGCACAAAAGGTTTATTTTTTCCATTCTGCCCTGTTAACAGTCACGTTATGATTTACTTCTTTGTTAAAACATAACTGGCGAAATGTGGGTATACTACTAAGTACTTGAATTTAAGTGTTGTCTTTAAAGGGTGTCTTTAAAATAATAGAGACATGACTTCATGTCAAACAATAACTTCAGAAAATAGTTAGCAATATTTTCGAACAGTATGTTGATAGTGTGAAGGCAAGATTACATAAATTCAATTTGGCCACCTCAGAGAGCTTTGCAAATTGCCTCGTCGGCCAGCAAGTGGAGTTAACCCTTTGATGCTGATCGCTAGCGTCATTCCGTCACCCGGACACTCGGGACGCTTTGAAACGTTTCATAGATATTCAGTCAAAGTAAGCTTCGTTACATTCGAGAGAGAATTTAAAATTCTCGATAGACATTTGCCGGACGAACGCTAGACCAATCCTGAAATTTTAAAGTGAACTAAAGTGAACTTAGAATCTAGGATGAACATTTATATTTGAGAAAAACATTTCTAGATACAAATAAAATAACTTAGAAAAGGAGCGAATTAAAAATTAAATCTACGTTTAGAACTGTAGTCAATATTAAAATATCAAAACAAGTGACAGTTTTCAATGTCTGAATTGATCACATGGCGTTGATAGTGTCAGCGGTAGCATACAAGATTCTCATCGTGTTTGTGAATCCCGATCCTTGACTCCATCCACAGACTATGACTACGGGATCGCCAATCCTTATAAAACCTCTTTCAACGCCCCATCTTATGCAGAAGTTCACACGTTTCTCGAGATTTGTTACCCATTCTGGATCCGAAGGTCCTACAAATAAGTAAAAATGCACTAAATCTACACGAAAACGGGAATATAATAATAATAAATTTATTGAAAAGAAAAAAACTCCGTTTCCAAAAACTCTGTGTCCGAAAACAACTGCATTGGTATTGGTACAAAACGTGTTGCAGTCATTAACAGTCACCTCCAAAAAGTCGAGACAAAGACAAAACTTAAAATTAAGATCGAAATCAATTTGCAAAATCTTATTTGAATTTGGTATACCCATCTTTACAGGTGTTGGTATTTGCTTTTATCCTCTGCCAAACATTTCTGTCTCTTTTTCATATCATAATACAAATCGATCGATAACTTATGTTATGTATACCTTCGTAGATTAAGGGATGGATTCCTCTCCACAAATGAAGTTGGCGTGCTACAATTCCGTATCTAGTCACCGCTAGGATTGGACATCGAGGCCTGAACTTCGCGACGGTCCGTGCTGCTTGGCCTGAAGATGTTACAACAACAATGGCTGCCGCTATGGACCTTTGTGCTGCTATCACTCCTGCCATAGCAGCGGCTGTACATTGGTCGATTGGTATTGGTGTCTGTGAAACGTAGAAGGTAAATTGTTGCAATCAAGTCTGCCTATCGCAAACCACTTGAGGTATTCTAAGCTAAAGAGATGTCAGCAAGGAGGGGCCCGCAAGGGCCGACGCCCGTCGGGGCTGTGGATATCGAAAGGTTACCGCGGCTCCAACACAAGGGCGAAGAAGAAGGAACATGGGTTTGGTTTTTAGTCAGTAGAAGTCTGACACTCCCCTTCGCTCTGCCCAAAAGCGGGGGGGGGGGTTATTCGATGATTTTCCACCCACCAAAAAAAAAAGGTATTCTAAGCTGGAATTAGCTTGGGGAAAGCCTGTTATGCCACGTCACAACACCCCATGGTGTTGGGATGGTGTGTTGATGTAATAATAAGCTTCTTCGTCTTCCGCATCTAGTCTGAGCTAGCCGTAATAAGAAAGTATTTTGACTTGAATTGTATTTGTACTTTCCTATGATAATGTGGCTCGTTATCGGTGTAAGTAATAAATGAATAAGTAGACATAGCGATAATTGTGCGGATAAAATCATAACATTCCTTATAACTAGCTTAGAGATGATAGCAAAATAGCTTATGACAACAATTAAGAATCAAACGAACTTACCTAGTGAAGTTTGATATCTAATTATACGAGTGTCTCGACCGAAGATGATTACAGTTTACATGCAGCAGTACGAGAGTTGATGCTGTCCTTATCACACTTTTTAGAGAATTTATTTTTAAATAAATTAAAAAATAGGATAAAAAGTAGTGTATTGACTATTTCCCCCACTGTAGTGCAAGCCGCCATTGCGCTGCAACGACAATCCTTGACTCATTTTTTAGAGTTCGATTTTTTCGATAGGTTTCGGGATTATCAGGGAGGGAGGGAGTGTAATCATCTTCGGTCGAGACACTCGTATAATTAGATATCAAACTTCACTAGGTAAGTTCGTTTGATTCTTAATTATACTTCGTATCTCTCCCGAAGATGATTACAGTTTACATGCAGATGTTTAGAGCATCGAAAAAAAAAATTGACATTAAAGCGATCGATAAAATATTATGCTATTTAATACGTTTTAATTACGGAAACGTAATGCTAATTATATTTGTTTGTAATAATCATAAAACTAAGGTACAACAATAATAAATAATCATCTAAAGAGTGCATCTACAAATTCAGTTTAGTTATGGGGAGGTACATTCTTATTATAGTATTTTTGGAATACATGGGAATTGGGAAGATTCACTCCAGCCTGCGGCCTTTCGAATAACTTCCAGGTTGACACCTGCTCTGTGAGCAGACGCAGATGCGTGCCTTGTACTGTGTGTCCCATACAATTTTACATCTATGCCACTTTTTTTTTTTTTTTCTAGAACTTGTTTTACCCAGTGAGAAAAAGTTTGAGAACCCACTTTCTTATGTGGTTTGATAACTTCAAAATAAAGAATCTTCTTGACACATGACACGTAAGCAAACAGTTTTATCTATATAGTGTTTAAATGTTAAAAAGCTGGGCAAACGTTAGGGTTTTTTCTAATATATGGCAACAGAATCAATGGTACCTGGCCGGTTTATATTAAAACTTCGATTTTAATTATAATTTTGTCTGAATCAAAAGTAATATTTTTATTTTTATTAGGCTTAAAGTTTGATTTCTCTGTGCAGATGCTAGTGCTAAAAGAATTACAGTTTTTAATAAAATCTTTTAGTGTAATTGAATCATTAGGAAAGTACTTAATTGGTTTAATAACTTAATACAAGATTGTGATTCCAGGTGTGGAATTTTGGTTTACACAATAGACCTCTTTGAAAAACCTTTTTAAATTTCCTGACCTAACAATATTGATTTTGCAGAACTATTAAGTGTGCTGTAACACCCGAATTAACTAGCTAAGTCAAGAATTCTATTAATTGAATAGTGTGGGAATCACAGTAATCTAAACCTTTGCCATTACAATATAGCCACTATATGAGTTTAGTGCAGTATTATATTGCTTCAGCGTGTTTATGGAGAGAGAGGCCATCAATATATTGAGAGATGCTTTGGGTTCCGCGCATTAATAGTGACTGCCGGATAAATTCCCTGCCATCAGAGTAAGATCCGAGTGGAGAGGATACTCCCCCTTGAAAGTAAAACACATTAGATTTTTGTCAGGATTAAAATAAAGTACTTTCGAATTATGTAATTTTAACCGCACTGGGTGCCAAGGCTGTATTGGTCAATATGGTAGTATAATCCCTTCTGCTTGTCATTTTTAATTTTATGAAAACTTTTGAGATAAGACTAAAAGGAGTAAAAGCATAAAAAATATACTAATCAACAATAAATATCATCTGCCTAGCCTTTTCCCAACTATATTGGGGTCGGCTTCCAGTCTAACCGGATGCAGCTGAATACCAGTATTTTACATGGAGCGACTGCCTATCTGACCTCCACAACCCAGTTAATACTAGGTAATACGATACCCTTTGGTAAGACTGGATGTCAGAATTTCAGGTCACTGGCTACCTGTAACGACTGTCAAAGATCTATATTATGGCAGCCGGGACCAACAGCTTAACGTGCTTTCCGAGGCACGGAGGAAACTCGGTATGTCGGGCGGTCACCCATCCACAGACCGACCTAGGCAAGCACAGCTTTACCTAAAGATCGACCCGAGTGGCAGTTCTTATTAAGCCACGAGCTCCTCCAACAACAATAAATAATAACAATAATTTCGGAATTTGGATCCAATTTCCAGGAAGTACATCTGTAACATTTATGATTCTGGCTATTTTCAAATAAGTCGAACTGTGGAATACCGTGTGAAAGTGTTACTTTATTAAATGCGTAATCTGCTATTCCGATTCTGTATGATCTATATTAGCAATTGCTATAGTATTGTTTGTTCTGAGTATCTTCACACCATTGTGTGAAGTAAAGATTTTTAGACCATAAAAAGTTGCCAGTAACTCAAATATGTTTATTGTAATTATTAGAATAGTTTAGTGCCAGAGATTTTGCTCTTCCTAGAACCTTTGTGTATACCCAGCCGTATTGAATGGCGGAACATGCTGATGTTAACAGACCTATAAGTCTATCAGGTTCCCTTTTCGGTAATGTTTTGGGCATGTTGCTTGCACAGAACAGGCACTTTTTACTTGGGTAAATTTTACTTTTGTCAGTGTTGATTAAAAATCCTAATCTTTATAATAATTCTTTTGTCGCTTCGACGTTATTATGACAGGTTAACCGATGCATAAAAAATCATATTATAGGTAGTTTACTGATAAATACCCCAGTGAACGTAAATAATTCAGTACAGGTTTTTGTTAATTTAGTGAATACGTAGGCACAGATATTATAATACTTTGTAGGGTACGGGTGCGGTACAGAGTCCAAGCGGTAAAACGTTAAGCTTAACGTTAAGCTCAAATAATTGATTAGTAGGTAAATCTTTTTAAGTTCCAAGTAAGACTTAGGTACCTAAATAATCTCGCTTTGGGCAACTGTAACCAAAAAATATACGCGTCTTTTAAGTCTATATTTGCCATAAAACACTTTTGATTTATAACTGTGCGGTAGTCTTCCATTTTAAAGTGGTCAACATGAACGGATTTAGTTAATCCTTTTAAATTAAGAAAATGTTTCCCGGCGCGCAGCGAGCGCAGCCACGCAAATACTAGTCATATTATATAAAGCTTAATTACCACTGACTGACTCATTGACAGAATTGATCTCCCAGATGGTGGATGGGGAGGTGGGTATAAGCTTAGGTACTGTAAATAAAGGTGAAGGTGAAATACATCACACTATCACACTAATATTATAAAGGCGAAAGTTTGCAAGTGTGTTTGTTACTTCCTCACGCAAACAATTACTGAATGCATTTCGATAAAATTTGGTACACAGATAGTTTATAACCTGAGTTAACACATAAGATAGTTTTAATCCCGATTTTATCTTCCCGTGGGATAATTTTTGAGTTGTAGGTGGCGAAGCCGCTGGCAACAGCTAGTCATTGAGAAATAAAACCTGATTATAGCTCAGAATTACAATTATCAATTATGTTATTTTCTGTGACCATGAATAACCTTTTTGGTATGTCAGGCCGATGTGGTTCACAAATAAAAGGTATTTTATATCCTTTAATTCAAGAAAGGATAGTTTTATCCTTTGTAATGAGTATGTATTCATTAAAGTAATGCTGTAACCAGCCAGCTATTGGAATATTGTTGTCTACCTGTGCCGAGGTGATTAACGGCGTCAGGCTGCGTGGTGGGCCACCCGTGCACGCGTGGCCGTCTGTGCGCGGTGCGGCGGCGGCGGTGATCCCGCGGCGGTGGAGGCGGCTCGCGACTCTGCGGCTGGTGCCCGTACGCGGCACCCCCCATGCGTTTAAAGGACCGCTTAGACGATACGTAGTACTCGACAGATTGCGCTGCTGATTGAATTGTCTCCAAATGCTTTATTTAGTGTAGGGTCTGAGCCCAACAACAATTGTAAAATATCCGGGTCTAGTTCATCAGGATTTTCACCAACCGTTTATTTTCCTTCTTATGGTGCCTCATTATTTGGGATCTCAACTACCAAGGAGTAAAATATAATCATAAGTCACCCGCCATAAATAGGTAGGTAGGTAGGTACTTAACTTTATCCACACACGCTTTGCGTCGGGATATATAAGTTGGTGGGTGCAGGTATCAACACATTCGGCGGCCATAGTATCCACACACGATAAACGTCGGGATATCACAATGAATAAAATCATTTTATGGCATTTGTAACTTTGGCATGCATCCACACACGATATACGTAGGGATATATAAGTTGGTGGGTGCAGGTATCACCACATTTGGCAGCCATAGTATCCACACACGATATACGTCGGGATATATTAGTTGGTGGGTGCCGGTATCAACACATTCGGCGGCCATAGTATCCACACACGATAAACGTCGGGATATCACAATGAATAAAATCATTTTATGGCATTTGTAACTTTGGCATGTATCCACACACGATATACGTAGGGATATATAAGTTGGTGGGTGCAGGTATCACCACATTCGGCAGCCATAGTATCCACACACGATATACGTCGGGATATATAAGTTGGTGGGTGCCGGTATCAACACATTCGGCGGCCATAGTATCCACACACGATAAACGTCGGGATATCACAATGAATAAAATCATTTTATGGCATTTGTAACTTTGGCATGCATCCACACACGATATACGTAGGGATATATAAGTTGGTGGGTGCAGGTATCACCACATTCGGCAGCCATAGTATCCACACACGATATACGTCGGGATATATTAGTTGGTGGGTGCCGGTATCAACACATTCGGCGGCCATAGTATCCACACACGATAAACGTCGGGATATCACAATGAATAGAATCATTTTATGGCATTTGTAACTTTGGCATGCATCCACACACGATATACGTCGGGATATATAAGTTGGGGGGTGCAGGTATCAACACATTCGGCGGCCATAGTATCCACACACGATAGACGTCGTCGTAACACAAAGAATAAAATCATAATAAGGCACTTGCAACTTGGCATTAGGCATCCACACACGATATAAATACGTCGGGATATTAAAATTGGTAGGTAGTTAGACACATAATGGTCATACATACAATGCACACACGATAAACGTCGGCATAACACAATGAATTTATTTTTTGAGAACAATCTTAAAGGCGGGAAATTAAATCAACATTTGTGGGTATTTCTCCATTTACTTACGTTGTGGTTCTAGATCACTAAATAGTTAAAACCTCCGACAGAGAATGCGAAGGAGATACCGCTGGTTCACTTTCCGATGACGATGAGGTGATTCTTCTTCGTTTTTTCACTTTTGTTAGTAAATTTTCGACACTGTCACTATCGTCCCGACAAGATCGCTTTATTTTTTCCATCGTGTAACGAAATTACTTATTTCCGGACGAAACAAAGTTTTGTGTGAGTCGGACAACACGAAATCACGTAATGAGTCAAGGATTGTCGTTGCAGCGCAATGGCGGCTTGCACTACAGTGGGGGAAATAGTCAATACACTACTTTTTATCCTATTTTTTAATTTATTTAAAAATAAATTCTCTAAAAAGTGTGATAAGGACAGCATCAACTCTCGTACTGCTGCATGTAAACTGTAATCATCTTCGGGAGAGATACGAAGTATAATTTAAACAAACTATGTTTCATAGCTGAAGTAGATGTTTTATATTTACCTTATCAATAAAATCATTGAACACTTGCTTGGTCCAAACACAAGCTTCAGCTTCCTTACAAGCAGTACTCAACATTTGAATAGTTTCAACGGGGTAGGCGCCCACTGATGTTTCAGCGCCGAGGACCAAGACATCAGCACCATCCAGAATACAGTTGGCTACATCAAGTACTTCACCTCTTAGAGGAACCTTTTTGAACCTCATACTGCTTAGCATGTGAGCGTTTATACAGGTTGGAACGTTAAGCTGCAAGGTTACACTAGCTTTATTTTCACTAGAGTTACAAATGCTTGTAGAAACGGTTATAGTATTAGATCCCGTTAAGAACGACCTTCACCGAGATGCTTATTTAATGAAACGTATTTAATATTTAATTTAACATGTCAATAAATATAATGCATATGGGTTGCCTAGCAAATTTCGGTCCAGAGTGTGTTTAATTAATAATTTAAAAAATATATTTTTTGAAACATTTCACCGGTATGATTATTAGATAAATTCTATACCAATCGAAAGTATGAAGCCCATAGAATATGCAAACGTTAGGTTGCCTATTCTTTTCCGGTCACAACTATCGGGTTGCCAGGTATAAACAGGTAAATCTATACTAGCATTTTGCAACGGTCTGTATAATGAATGAAAATTAAATGAAATTAAAGATTATTTTATTCTGAACACGGTGGTATAGGGTTGCCTGCGAAAAATCAGTCCAGAATTACGGTTGTCGAATTTTAACCCTATACCTACTTGGCAGAGATTTTTTTTTTAATATTGAATTTTTTTACATAGAATGCATTCTTAGGTATTCATAAAGGCGAGAAAAAAAAAATAAAAAAAACTATTTATATTATTTTATGATTTATTGAATGTATCACATGTGATACATTGCCAGACTCAGCAATCTACCTTATAAGATCTATGTATCATATTTGCTACACTGCCAGGTTTCCAACGTTATTTTAACAAAACAAAAAAAAAAACACGCTAACGCGAAAAAACCATTTAATTTATGACACATTTTTTTTGTACTTCCATAAATACAATTGAAAAACAGAACCCCCTTTAAGTATTAGTCGGTAAAAAATAAAAATCATAGTAGTAACGCTCTTTGGCCCTTATACAATCTTAATTATTGGCTAAACGGGCTCGTGACCACGTCCAAAGCGTGTATTTTGCGTAAGGTATACTGCGTAGGCTTTATACCCTTTTGGATTTTTTTACTTTACCCCCTTATATGAAAGGATCGTCAAAAAATCATCATTTGTGGTATTTATTGAGCTGCCAATTGTTTGCGTGCTATAAATAATTGTTTGTTGTTTTATGAGAGAGTCATCTGAAAAACAGCTCTTCACGAGGGTCAAACGAGTTTATAGCACTTCTCCAGAACCTACAAAACTTACAGCAACGCCAGTTAAGTTATAATCTTTTAGCTAGTATTACTTTTCTCTTTATCGCGACCACTCTAAGGCTTTTAGAACGAGTAGCCGCAGAGAGAGAAGGTGCAAACAATGGTGACAGCACCTGGTTATAACGTGTCAAGTTGCTGGCTCATGGTAAAGGTAGTTGCAAGGAGGTTGCCAGTCGTGAAGCCACTTACAAAGAAGTTCCCAGTGAGTTTACTTGAAATAACAAGGATGGTACTGGACACAATGGCCTAGGCTCAGCACAATGGCTTCATTGTGCTGAGCCTAGGCCATTGTGTCCGAAAGAAGAAGGCAGCTTTGCCTTCTTCTTTTCTTTTTCTTTTATACAGATATTGTATACGGGTAGATTGGGCAATAAAATTGATGGCAAACAAGGGTTTGATTGCAATGACTGAGGGCATAGTATCAAAGATATTGAACCAACTACCTACTTGGTTTATCGCCATTTGATGTAAAATTTAGATTTCCAGATGAACATGGCAATGATAGAGGCAGCGAACTGGTGTTGGAATCCGTTGGGAATAAGCAATACTGCAATCAACCTCAGTAGTTCATTCAATTTCAAATAAATTCGATTTTGCTCTTGGTTCCGGAACAAAAACTCGGTAATTTCTAAGTTACCGAGCGCTTCTTTGTTGTTGCATACTAAGACGATGAACCACATGTCGCACAGCTAGATCGAAAGGGAGTCAACTCAAAAATCATCAAATTTGAGTTATGCACACCATATTATTCCCGAACCAAGAGCCTATCGACCAATAAAACAGATTTAAAAATATCTCTGCTACTCGATTCTAGATGGCGTTAAGTGTCTCTTTATTTGAGTGAGCGGGCCCCGTTATCCCCCATCAAAACAGGGACATTGCTAGTTGCAATCAGAATAACGAGCGGAGTGCACGTGTCCGTTGTAAACAAGTTGGAGTTATTTTGAGTTGTAGCTGTATTGTTCAAATTTTGAAGAATATTATTTTGAGTTAACGCTTTCTAAGTGGTTGCTGCTGAGTGAGTTAGTAAAACATTTTGAATTGAACCCGTTTTGCTGGCCAGGTAATCATATTTTTTATTTTTATTTTGAATTGTTGCCCTAATGGTGAAACATTTTCGAATTTGTAATTGACTCTGTTTTGTTGAGTCATAATATTTAAAATCTTACATTTCATCAATAAAACCTGCCTAAATTGAACTCTTTTCCTATTAGCAAAAAGGATCTTTTAAAATTCGTCTAATGTCATATTCGTCTGTGAAATTAATGGATTTGTACCCTTTTGAATGTGAATTTTTGATTTAGCTCTGTTTAGATGGTATACCCCAAATATTGCTTTACAATAATCGTTAATGGGGTAAAAATATTAAATTGGTGACTGTTTTAATAAATTTGGTGCACATGACCATGTTAGTAAGTACAAAAAATATTATCCTTTTCAGGAAAACCATGAGACGTCGTCGGTTTTTAGTTATTATGGTAGAAAATCGAGATAAAGAAAACGTTACTCCTCCCATCATTTCTACACAAGATGAAACCCTAGAGGATGACTTGAGGATAACGTTATCAAGTGAAGAAGTCTTATCCAAGGATACTCGTACCGTCTTATCAGTGATTGATACATCTGTTCCCAGCACGTCTAAAGCACAAAATTCCGGCGCACCAGTTTATTATATTTCGCCAATCCGGAGCGATGATAAGTGATATTGACGACTCCGATGAGGATCCTTATTTTCGATTGGCTCTTAAAAGACAGATTCCACCTAAAATCAAACCCTTATCATCATCGTCGACTTCGTCTTGCACCAGCAGTAATAGCAGCAGTAGCAGCTCGAGTTCTTCTAAATCTAGTAGTTCGTCGGATACAGAAGATGATTGTGAGCAAGTAGACCCTCAAAATGCTGTAACTTCCGAAACTACTACTCAAAATCCCGGGATCGAAAAGAGTCAAAAAGAGGGTACGCAAACCAGCACAGTGGAAGTCGAAAGTCGTAAAACAGTTAAGAAATTCAGGCAAAGCGTACCAATCTCTGTCTAAGTCTAAAAAACATGAGAAGGAAAGAAGAGTTGGACCACCCTGTGGAGAAAAATGTCGACTTAAATGTACAGAGAAAATTGACGAAGTGTCAAGACAACATTTATTTGATGCATATTGGGGACTCGGCAGCCTTGAAAGGCAAAGAGAATTTGTAGTGCGACATTCGCAACAAATAAAGCCTAGATATCGGTACACCAGTACATAAAATTTTAGAGCCGGAGTACCATCTATCTGGCAGAAACTTGATGCTCCGAAAGGAGATGGCTAAATTCAGTTAGGACGACTGAACCAAGCATGAAAACTTGGAAACCTGGCAGTGTAGCAAATATGATACATAGATCTTATAAGGTAGATTGCTAAGAGTCTGGCAATGTATCACATGTGATACATTCAATAAATCATAAAATAATATAAATAGATTTTTATTAATTTTTTTTCTCGCCTTTATGAATACCTAAGAATGCATTCTATGTAAAAAATTTCAATATTTAAAAAAAAAACTCTGCCAAGTATAGGGTTAAAATTCGACAACCGCAATTCTGGACTGATTTTTCGCAGGCAACCCTATACCACCGTGTTCAGAATAAAATAATCTTTAATTTCATTTAATTTTCATTCAATAAACAGACCGTTGCAAAATGCTAGTATAGATTTACCTGTTTATACCTGGCAACCCGATAGTTGTGACCGGAAAAGAATAGGCAACCTAACGTTTGCATATTCTATGGGCTTCATACTTTCGATTGGTACAGAATTTATCTAATAATCATACCGGTGAAATGTTTAAAAAAAATATATTTTTTAAATTATTAATTAAACATACTCTGGACTGAAATTTGCTAGGCAACCCATATGCATTATATTTATTGACATGCTAAATTTAATATAAAATACGTTTCATTAAATAAGCATCTCGGTGAAGGTCGTTCTTAACGGGATCTTAGACTATTACTTACATTTCTTTTTGTAGGAATACAATTTAAAATACCCTGTTATTGCTTAATAATTGATTACTTAAGAATATCTGGCTTCTTTTTTGCTTGTCCCGTGTTTCATGGGACTCGGTCGATGCTACAGTAGGCAATATCCTATTATGCACTATCTAGACAACTTTATTTTACAAGCATACTTACTGCATTAGCTCGAGCTATCATATTCTTTTGAGCTATAACCAGTTTCTTCGGTGTGATGTCAGACCCCAGTTCTTGTCTTGTTATCATTATACCATCTGTTTCCTGCACATAATAAGACAGAAAAAGGAGTCAACAAAAATTATGATAGTTACTACTGGTTTTTGCATTGTGAGGGATGGAAATCATGGAACACTGTTATGTAGATATTTTTAGTGATGCAGGCAGCAAAATATTCTTAAATTAAAATTAAATTAAATTTTTAGCTGCAGAAAAAAATACTACAAACCTTCAGAATTTCGTCAAAATTTCGATATCCTTCAAATGTTTGTATATTTGATATAATAGCAATCTTTTTACCCTTCTCTCCTAATATGGCCTTCAACTCAGTTATACAACTGAGAGACTCCACAAAAGATGCAATTATAATATCGACCTGAAATTTCCAATCACTTGTATTGTCATCGTTGCAATTATTGTAGATTATTTGTAAGAAACTGACACAATAATGTATTATACCTGATGCTGGATCGCCATTTCGATATCAAGTTTGTCTTTATCGTTAAACATTGGCATCTCAAATACCACGTTAGGAACAAACACGTCTCTATATGATCCCAGAAATCCCCCTCTTTCAATTTTGCAAGTTAACGTTGTTGTTGATATCATTTCTACCCGTAACATAATATTTTCATTGTCTAGTAAAATATAATCATTTTTGTTTACTTGCTCAGCAAAATACATGAAATCTACGTAAACTGTATACGTAGAACACCGATCCATGTATGTTTCATCAGTTGTCAATCGTACAACTTCACCAGTTTTTAGTTCTACGGTATCACCGTAAGTCTGTAATTAAATAAAAGGTTCACTGAAGCAATCAAGAAAAACAGACAAGAAGCAGTAAATTATGTATGTTGTTGCATTTAGAATATGCTTTGTACTAAGTGCGCAAACTAAATCTCTATTTAAATAAATTACTCAGCGTCTAAGATTACAATTATTGCAATAACGTCCAAATAAAAACTTACGTCGGCTATACGCCCGGTTCTTATCTTCCTACCAGAAAGTGTCAAGGCGATTCCTAGTGGATAATTTCTGCCCATTTTTATGCTAAAGTTTTTGCTAGCCGCTCGGGCCATTTTTATAGCTTCTATATGGTCGTCTCGAGACCCAAAGTTCATGTTTAGTATTACAATATTCATGCCGGCTGCCATCATTTTCTCCATTATATCAACATCATAGCTTGATTTTCCTGGAATAATAATTAATGTTTGATCAGTCAAATTGACACTATACCTGGTTATTTGCACTATACACGGCATAATAAATATTGATATAATTCGAAACGAATGTAGAAAAATGAGAAGAACTGTCGAAATCGGTTCACAATAATTGGCGTCGATATCGCTGAACAAACACACAACAAAAAACATTCGGACGAATTTGCTACTACTTTTGAAAGTCGGTTAAAAATGGTTTTAAACAATTTTTATTTAATTTTTTAACCGACTTTTCATTTCAATACCAACTTGTATAAAATGTCGTTGTAAATGTACCTAGTGCTGCCATGATGCCGGTCAAACGTGTGCAGGCGGCAGGTGCTTTGATGTCCAAGTTCAACACATGGTCCATGGGTGTGGCAGCGTATGCTGAAGATAACTGCTGGCCTGGTAGCACCATGGCGTCAAACTAAAAAAAACAATATTATTCAGCATAGCACTAGCATAATAATTATCCTACAGTGTTGGAACACAGGCCTCCTCTCTATGAAAGGGAGTGTGCTGGAATCCACCACGCGGTTCCAGTGCGGGTTGGACATGTCATTTGTCTTCGAATTTTTGGATCTTGGACATGCTGGTTTCCTCTTTGTTCGTTATTTAAGCACGTTTAAACGAAGCCAGTGAAAAGGGTAGCTGACTTAATACTGGTCGAGTGGGACACGTGCCTACTCACGTAAGAGCAAGTAGGACTCCGCTACACATCCGTGTCTACTGGGCCCCTACTCAAACTCAACATTGTATCCGTATAGTTCTACTGTTCAGTTCAACTAGTAGGACTAAACGGAGAAAAAAATCCATTTAGTTCTACTATCTGCTGTATGAATTTTAATTGAACTAAACGGACAAAAAAGTTCTTTTAGTACTACTAATTTCCGGAATTATGTCCAACTGGTTGGACCACGGGGATAGGATGATCGTGTAAAACAAACATACATGCAACGCATGTTGTACTCCATGACGCGCGCTCGCTTCGCTCGCATATTACATAACACTATTGTCTTCTGTCCCCGAAGTGCCGGGCCTCCGCCGGCCTCCTTCGTCGGCCTACGGCCCGGTGCCCATGCCGCCCATAAAGGATACTGTCGCGAGACGGTCGTATTATAATTTTGGTTAAAAGAGGAGGTAGTAATTGCATTGCACTTCAGCATTAATAGATAACCTTTTCCTGTTTATTACCAGTAGTTGTTCCATAGATCATACATTCAATTCCCAGAAGTACAACTAGTTGCACCAAGGAAAGAACAACTCACTGTAATTGAACCATTGGTAAAGATATTTCCCCATAGAACAACCAGTTGAACCCAGTTGAACCATGGGTAAATTTACTTCTCCGTAGTACAACCCATTGTATCCGTATAGTTCTAATACAATGGAAATTAGTAGTACCTACTAAAAGAACTTTTTTGTCCGTTTAGTTCAATTAAAATTCATACAGCAGATAGTAGAACTAAATGGATTTTTTTCTCCGTTTAGTCCTACTAGTTGAACTGAACAGTAGAACTATACGGATACAAGTAAACTCAAAGCGTTTATTTCAATTAAACCAATATAGGCACTAATTCACAAAACAAAGCTACAGTCACAGTCATAAGGCATAATAACTTGTGAAAGTACTGTACTCATCATCTTCTTGCTCAATATCTCTGTGTGATGAATATTGAAATTAAATTATGAAAATATCAATGTAGATGCATTGATATAATAAAACCCAAGATACACACTCCGCGTCTCAAAACCGTCCGCTTAAAATGAGTTCACAATGAACTCATTTCAAATAGTCTCGCGTCGCTCGCGTCTCTGCACGGTCGTACAAAATACTTTTCAACACACTTGCTCATAAAGTGGCTATAATTTCACCGCAATTAGGCACGTAATGACACCTATAATCAAACTGTGACTTTTTCATTGCTATTATTCACTAGTGAGTTATAGGTTTTTTTTTAAATTTTATTGGTTGAGTTGCTACGTTCATAAAAAAGTTTCGATACAAAAAAGATCGTGTTCAATAGTAAAAATAAATTAATGTACCTAGTGCTTCCCCATTTCATGCAACTTTGAATTTAAATAGATAATTTCAAATAAATACGTTTTTAATAAATTAATCTTTCACTCAAATAATATAACTTTTGTTTTCTCTGTAATAAAAAAAAAAAACCCCATTTTGTCCGTGGCTAAAACTCTATCCGCGAAAAGTCAAAAATAAAGAAACCACATTATTTTAGTCTATGGCCGATCGTCATTGTTACAGTAGTGGCGCCACTGGTCAAGAAAAAATGCATCGCTACGTCAAACTTAGTACATTTATTTTAGTTCCGTGTTTTCCCGCCTGCATAGATATCTTGGTAGAACTGTAGATGCGCGCGCATTAATTTTTCCCGCTATTGTGAAAAAAAAAACAGAACTTGTTTTAACTGTTGAAGTTGGTAGAACTGTAGATGCGCGCGCATTAATTTTTCCCGCTATTGTGAAAAAAAAAACAGAACTTGTTTTAACTGTTGAAGATGACTTTTTAGTATTATTTTCTTCACAAGTGTGTTGAAAAACGTCGTATGATACACGTGTGTATTGATGATTACCGTCCTCGGCTTTCTTAAGACCCTCACCTGACGGCTCGGGTCTCAATGGCGCCTCTGCGGTAATCACCAACGTTACACACTTGTACCATAATGTACTATTTTATATTGCTTTTTATAACTGCATTGTAAAAGGAATCTGCGTAAGGTTGAATTTGCCAAAAAAAAAAAATTATAGTGACGATAACTACATGTAGTAGTGCGTGTATTGGTGAGTGTTTGGCGACAGCTTCGACTGTTTGTTTTGTTCGAGACTGTGCATCTAGGGTTTTATTATATCAATGTGTAGATGATAATAATATTTTCAACGATACTGTTATACGTAATCCTTACTTACTTCAGACATTTTAACGTCTGCGTCCGTTGGCCACACCATGTTGAATAGTAAAGTGAATTAAAATACTTTTCTTAAAATAAATTACATTAAAAAATCACGATACAAACTTCTGAATAATTCTCTGACAATGTCTGACATTGACAAAAGTAGAAGATGACATGTATTTTATGAGTCTGTTGTTTGTCGCCGCTTTTTCGGATAAGGTTCGATGCACAAGGCTCGATGCCATATAGTCTAGTCAACAAGTGCTTTTTTGATCAACTTTTTTCAGCAGTCTCCGAAAATTATGATTGAGGTGTCATTCGATTCGGAATGGCATCCCGATGATTTTTGAAAAAATTGAAGTTCCGCTTGCAAAAATTGCAAAAGTTATTAACAATTAACTAAAAAAATTAAAATGGTTTTAGTTTTTTGCAAATATCTCAAAACCTAATTAAAATTTTTCAAATTTGAAATAAGATTCAAAAAGGGGAGGAAATTTCCTAAAGAATATTCTAACTTTCGGAATTGTAGGATCAATATTAATAACTTTCCGATTGGGTTGAAAATACGCCCGAAAACTGGTACTCCGTCTTGCGCAAGCTACGCTCCATTCGGACCTATAATGAATAAATGTTATTTAAACTTATTAAATATGAAAATTAAAAATTGAAAAAAATTCAGGCGCCTGCAGGATAGATCAATACACAATAATCTGTGATCTAAAAATTTTTATCGCGAATTTTCAATAAGTTATCCATTAATTAATTAACAAATTTTTTGTAGCACGAACACCGACATTGCAAGTGCGATAATTATAACACTATTCATCTGAGATTTTTTTCCTTTCGTGGAGCTATTTTTCAAAGGTCTTAGGATAGGCTCTCGTTGGAAAAATTAAAAAAATGTTAATTTTCGTTTTTTTATTAACAATTTACTGAAATGAAAAATTTCAAACCTTCATTAGACATTAAAAAAATCTTTTTTTTTATTATATTATTATTGAACCGTTTTTGTATGATCAGAAGCTACTTAAAAATGATTTTTTATATTTTTTATATCCTGTTTTTTAAAATATTTTTATAAACAAATGCGTTGTTTATGAGATAATTTAATGTTTTTTTTAATATCGTAATCTTTGATAATAATCATGTTTTTTTTTTAAAAACCGTTGCTTAAAAAAAATGTTTTATTGCTTAAAAACGCATTTGTTGATTAACAATTATTTTCTCCCACTTCTAATTAATATTAAGGTATCATTTTTTTTAAATCACCATTATTTGTTTTTTCTTTTCGTTATATAAAAAAAAAATATAGTTGTAGTAAAACTTTCATTGTTTATGTAATAAACAATTTGTTAAAAACAAATAAATTTTTACTTTATATTTTTTTTCTTGTTTTACTTATTGTCACAAAAACAGATATGATTTTTTTTTCAAATTAAAAAAAAAGTTGAAAAAAAAATTAAATGAAAAAAAAAAACAAAATTATATCTGTTTTTGTGACAGTAAGTAAATATTGTCACAAAAACAGATATGATTTTGTTTTTTTTCAAATTAAAAAAAAACTGTAAAAAAAATTAAATGAAAAAAAAATAATCATTCTGTTTTTGTGACAATAAGTAAAACATGAAAATAAATATAAAGTAAAAATTTATTTGTTTTTTACAAATTGTTTATTACATAAACAATGAAAGTTTTAATAAAACAATATTTTTTTTTTATATATCGAAAAGAAAAAACAAATAATGGTGATTTAAAAAAAATGATACCTTAATATTAATTAGAAGTGGGAGAAAATAATTGTTAATCAACAAATGCGTTTTTAAGCAATAAAACATTTTTTTTAAGCAACGGTTTTTTAAAAAAAAATCATGATTATTATCAAAGATTACGATATTAAAAAAAAACATTAAATTATCTCATAAACAACGCATTTGTTTATAAAAATATTTTAAAAAACAGGATATAAAAAATATAAAAAAATCATTTTTAAGTAGCTTCTGATCATACAAAAACGGTTCAATAATAATATAATAAAAAAAAAGATTTTTTTAATGTCTAATGAAGGTTTGAAATTTTTCATTTCAGTAAATTGTTAATAAAAAAACGAAAATTAACATTTTTTTAATTTTTCCAACGAGAGCCTATTCTAAGACCTTTGAAAAATAGCTCCACGAAAGGAAAAAAATCTCAGATGAATAGTGTTATAATTATCGCACTTGCAATGTCAGTGTTCGTGCTACAAAAAATTGTTAATTAATTAATGGATAACTTATTGAAAATTCGCGATAAAAATTTTTAGATCACAGATTATTGTGTATTGATCTATCCTGCAGGCGCCTGAATTTTTTCAATTTTTAATTTTCATATTTAATAAGTTTAAATAACATTTATTCATTAAAGGTCCGAATGGAGCGTAGCTTGCGCAAGACGGAGTACCAGTTTTCGGGCGTATTTTCAACCCAATCGGAAAGTTATTAATATTGATCCTACAATTCCGAAAGTTAAAACATTCTTTAGGAAATTTCCTCCCCTTTTTGAATCTTATTTCAAATTTGAAAAATTTTAATTAGGTTTTGAGATATTTGCAAAAAACTAAAACCATTTTAAATTTTTTAGTTAATTGTTAATAACTTTTGCAATTATTGCAAGCGGAACTTCAATTTTTTCAAAAATTATCGGGATGCCATTCCGAATCGAATGACACCTCAATCATAATTTTCGGAGACTGCTGAAAAAAGTTCATCAAAAAGGCACTTGTTGCCTAGACTAATATCTATACTAATATTATAAAGAAAGATTTGTCTTTTTAACCGACTTCTAAAAAAAGAAGGAGGTTCTCAATTCGGATGTTTTTTTTTATGTTTGTTCGGGCATAACTCCGTCACTTGCTAACCGATTTGAAAAATTCTTTTTTTGTTGGAAAGGGTATACTTCCGAAATGGTCCCATATTTTATTTATCGAAATCGGACAAGCGATTTTTGAAAAATCAACAAAACTCAAAAAAAAACTACATTGTCCACATTGACCCATGAACATGTGAACCACTAAAAAGTGAAAAATAAAAACTTTTTAACAAAAAATAAAACCGACTTCAAAAAAAAAACACAAAAAAGTGAAAAATAACTTTAGAAGAAAAATCAGTTTCTGAAGTCGGTGGCAAAAAAATGAAATCAAACAAACAAAAGTCACCGACTTCAGAAACTGATTTTTTTCTAAAGTTATTTTTCACTTTTTTGTGTTTTTTTTGAAGTCTGTTTTATTTTTTGTTAAAAAGTTTTTTGTGTATATGTTTGTAATGAATAAACTCAAAAACAACTGCGCCGATTTCAAAAATTCTTTCACTATTAGAAAGCTACATTTACCCTGAGTAACATAGGCTTTTTATTCCTGTATTGTGAAACCGCGTGAGGTGCGCTAGTACACAATATTAAGTAAATTCACTCAAAGAAACTTTAATCCCTTAAATTCCTGCAACGTTGAATTAGAGGTCATCATTAACTATACCTACACATACTATATTACTTATTTTGTTTAACACTGTGATCAAGACATTGTAGGTACAATACTGTCCCAGGAGTAGAACTGACTGACCACGGTAACCACTTGCTGATAAAAAAAAAAAAATACTCTATAGTTAGTGGATTTCATAAACTACAGCATGTAATTTCACTCTGTAACACAAAACAGAAACAATTTTTATAAAATCGGCATATCCAAGCTTTTATTTGCAACGATTATTCTTTCAAAATCCAAATCCCCTTAGCAAAATCAAGGATTAGAATGTTTACAAAAGTCAGGTGGGATCAGTACCATCCCAATTGGGGGTAAGCTGAATGATAAACAAGTAGAAGCCACAGCTGCCGCTAACAACGCGACAAAAATAAATAAAGCTCAGGTAGATAAACAAAGCCGAGTTTTATTTGTGGTGGAACCATTAGGGAAAGGTAAGATAAACGTGTCAACATAGGCGAGATGCGAGGTGCCTACTGGTGTGCACTTTTGGGAATCGTCTTCTTCTTGAATACATTGAGATGTTTCTAGGATACTTATGAAGAGTATGAAGCTTGGAATCGAATTTAAAAATTGTGGTACTTCTTGTTGTCTAACTTACGAGACAGTAGATATATCTAAATACTAATTGTTTTTCTGTGTGTATTTACTACCTAATAGGAATTACAGGCTACATCTGAATCGGCCCAACCGTTTAGTAGGATCTAATATTCTAATACAATTGATCCCGGCAGGTGGCGTGACTTCATGTGCATCTGGATCGAGGGCCCATTTTTTGAACCAGATTCCTCAGTACAGATACTTATGAACTGAGGGCCCTAGATATACTGCCATAAATCTGTAATGTCAATAATGTAATGTAATGTTTGTAGTGTAATCTGTAATGGATTGAGGGCCCAAGTTATGTCATCATATCAGTTTTAATTCACGTTTAAGAAATTTAAGGCCTTTTGCTTTGAATTTAACTTATTTTTAACTAATTTCCCTATGTTTCGTAAGGTTTCAAAAAATGGGCGCTCGATCCAGATGCACATCTGATCTTCACATAAACGGCGACGATGTGGCGCTGCTTTACCGGACAGGACGATGTTTGCTGAGTCCGTTAGTATTATTTAGATAAATAAATATATTATATCAGGGAGGGCACATTGATATTTGGTGTACCTATTAGCAGAGGAGAGGGTGAAGATCGTGACCGTCACCGCATGGTCACCGCTCTGATAATAATTGATTAAAATTAATTAAATTAAAAATAGCTATGAGCATTTTTTGATATATAAACAAATAGTATATCTGATAAGAAATATGTCTCATCTGGGTTATCAGAGCAGTGAAGGTCGATCTTCACCGGCTCTTAGATAATTTATGTATGGATATATAATAATAATAATAATAATCCACAACTATCACACAACGCCATCTAGTCCCAAGCTAAGCAGAGCTTGTGTTATGGGTACTAGACAACTGATAGATACTAGATATTATAGATAAATTACACCCAGACACAGAACAAATGATCGTGCTCATCACACAAACATTTGTCCTGGGTGGGAATCGAACCCACGACCTCCGGCATAGCAGTTAGGGTCACTAACCACTAGACCAACAGGCCAGTCGGACATACTCGGACTATTTCAATCCCAAAGAGTGAGTTCGTTGAAAATTTTGCTCGTATATATTATTATGTTTGGAATTTTATATTCTTTCTAACAAAATGCACACAATGATTTCACTGACTGTCTCATGGTGGTCTCTAATTTCTACCTACTGCCACCAATTCATACATATCTGATAGCATCATGGACTCGAGGGAAGCACAATCTATAAAATTCTCGTCCTTCTGATACGTAAACCTTTTGTGTTCAGACTCCCACCGACTCCCAAAGGCCCACATCAAGAGTTACAATGAAATTCACGAATCGTGATGCGAAAATATATTCAAGTCAAATATATTCCACTTTACGGTGAAAAGGTAGGGAAAATGCTTGCCTCATATTTTAAAGAACGAAATAAGAAGAATGTTGTTACCCAATAAAAAATCAGTAAAATAATAATAGTATAAAGTATAATATTAGTTGAAAAAATAAATAAATGAAATGAAGAAAAAGTAAAAGATTGGTTTTCTACATAAAAAACGGGCTATAGACCAAGTGTAAAAATTGTGCCATTATTCATGTTCACATTACAGTCGACTGCCTAGTGCCTCTACAATATATTGTGGCACTAATTATATTAAGTGCATTCGTCTGCGGTACCTATTGCGTTTCAATTTATTTCCTCTTTAACTTTTTATTATCTTCTTTAGCGCATCCATCTTCTCTTTATATTTGACTTGTTGATGATTTTGCTGATGTTTCTGTTTTTTTTATTTCATTACTTTTGTTTCTAATGGTTCTTCTATTTCTTCTGTTTCTACTACTTCAATAACCTTTTTCTCTTCAATAACCGTTTCTGTCACTAAAGTTTTCTTTTTTACAATATTCCTCTTTTTCTTGCTTGCTTTAGCGAAGCTATTAACAGTAAAGTCATGATAAGACTCGGGACATCTGCAAAAATATCAAACATTGTTAGCTATTTTGTCAGTCTCTTTGGCTTGTCAGTATTTCTTTAGTAAAAGAATTAAAAAATCTACAGCAATTCAATAAATTCATATGGGTGAATTTATGTAAAAGTACTCATTTACGAGTAAATGTGGTGTTTGAGAGTACTGTAAAAATTGCAGTAGGTATGTGTGTGACTGAAACGTTTATTGTTAATTTTGAATATCAATAAAACTTTATCGTTATTGTTAGCAAACAATTTTTACTCCGTAGTGCCTATTGTTCAGTGCTAGATACTCACTCTATCTTAGGCCTCGTGATGTTTTCACTGACATTCCATGCCCGAACAGTGTCACAAAAGGAGCTTTCTTCAGATGCCTTCTCCAGTGAAATGTAAAAATCCCCGCTTTCGATCCATTTTTTTTCAACTGCGTAGTGCAGGGCAAAGTTTACCCGGGCTTGCACCGTGTCATACCAGGTACGACTAGGAGGACCTAAGGGAAGTAAAATATGAAAATTAGAATAGCTGTTGCCAGCGCTCCAAGTTTCCATCCGAGTTTTAATAAAAATAGCTTTGTCCTAAGCTTCTTTATGCTTTTCTGTGGGGTTTAGCCGTTAGAATGTAACAGGCAGACGTACAGACCGATTTACATTCTCCTTAATAATATTTTATTTAAATACTTATTTAATCAGAGTGGTAATAAGTTAAAGATTGGAATTAGGCTTTTTGCAAGTATCCAAATGTACAGAAATAATTAGTTTGGTAATAAGTTGGTGGTATTTTCATAGTAGTGTGAAATAAGTTTAATGTAATTCAGACAACGTAACAAATATTAGTAAACAGTACCTCTGTATAAAAGTGGTACAACACTCCTGTACATTTTCAATTTTCTTAAGGTCCTGCTTTTGGTGCTGACACCAATGACCAGGCAGTTAGGTCGCAGCCAGTTCAGGAGATAGGCAGTACGCCCACTGACCGTCGGGAGTACTATGATACTAGCTCTGGTCGTATTAGCGATGACCGCGCAAGATATGGCACTGGCCTCAGCTGCATTCACTGGCATCTTTATCTAAAAATATATACTGCTAACTTTAAAACTCTGCCAAGCATATACTGTAGTTCTCAGAATTAAAAAAAATTTGCTAATTGCTTGAAAAATCTGGTAAGCTCAGTCTTTACTTCTTCAGTCAAATGCGTCGAAGTTATACCTATTGGTTGTTTAGTGACATAAACTGAAGCACAATATCGTACACAATAAAACACATTTACTAGAATAAAATGAACCACACGGCATTGACATAATTATAAAATTATTAAATCCCGAAATGGGTTTTTCAAATGAGCTTTTAAGTTTCTATTATGACTTTTTTGATGTTTTTTTCATTTCCAGTTTTCAGTTTACTTATTGTTTATTAATGTGAATGAGATTTCACAGACGATTTAACTTCTAATTTTTTTCAACTGACTAGTAAGTAGTACATGATTTATCTTAAAATGAAAACGATATGACAAACCTAAAAATTATATTTAAGCACCTATTTAATGATATCCTACATAACATACTTCGTCAATATATTTTATTTTTCACATAAGGCGTCTGGTTATCGCTAAATTGAAGACAAATCGACAGACGTAAGATTCATCAGAATCGGCCCATGCGTTTGTTTTCTACAACTCCACAAAGTAGTAAACACACATACATTTATACGTACTCAGTCGAATAATATCTTCACTATATTATAGTGAAACAAGGCTCTTTTGGTACTCGCGGGACGTTGACGGGTGCAATTAGTGAAAATTGCAAAATTGATTTGAGAAAATTACTGACTTTAGATTTGATCGCAGGAACCAAAATATCCTTATGACAGAGAGAATACATGAATATCTTATCTACTCACTAACACACACTCACATTAACTGCTCCATTGGTATCGTGGTCGCAAAGTGCGACTTTTGAGCGTGGGGTCCTGTGTTCGATTCCCGGGTCAGGTAATAAGCGATAGTGGGTTTTTCATTAGAAACCCAGTAGCAAACCGGAGTTTGGAAGTTGGCGGTATAATACCCCCGCTCCGCACCTCGGAAAGCACGTTTGCCGTTGGTCCTGCGCGTGATCTCTCTCCGGTCGTGTCGGATTGCCGTCCCATCGGACTATGAGTGAAAAAGGAAAACAGAGTACACCTGTGCCTGCGCCCGTGACCGAAAACGGTCAGGGGGACTATTATTGTACTCAATTAATTTTCTAATATAACTGTAAATTTATTAAGTACCTGAGAAACTGTGTCCCAAAAAGACGCCTTGTTCACACAAAGAGGTTCTACGCTAGTGCATAATTGATTCATCATTTTCATAGTGTCGCACATATTGTTTATATCATAAAAATCACCAAGGATAAAACCAGAAGCACCTTCCATTATGGAATTCGTCACATCAGATATCTCTCTGGTGCAGATATGGCCATTCATAAGTAATTCTTCAAATATGTCTCCTGATACGTAAAATGGTTTCCCAGCCTGATGGGAAAAAATATAAGCAAAATGAAGAAACTCCGGCTATAAAATGCTATCAGACCATGATGTAAATGATACCTGTTGGCATTTTCCTGACATGTAGCTTTGTATTCGAGCCATGCGATTAAACAATGATAGGTCCACTTCGTAAGGCAAAAACTCCCGGGAAATTGAAATTCCGTCGGCTTCCTGGAAAAATTTAAGATTTTTTAAAGTATCTTCGTATTCGACTTAAAACACACCCTAGGAATTTGTCATGTATAGTCGACCAAGAAATTGGTTTACCACTTTTGATGACATCTCCCAGTAACATAATTATTCGCTAAGGATGACAGATTGACAGATTCTGACGTGAAAATAGCACTTGATGTTTTGTACGTGCAAATGATATTCAACCTTAGAGTGGTAAACCAATTTCTTGGTCGACTATACTTATCATGTACATGTAGCGGACTACAAAAAAGTAAGACAGCAACATTGAACAAAAAACTACTGCGTCATCTGTGTCAAATAATTATGTAGAACTAATAACAAATTCCTACATCAAGAAGTTATCCACGACCTGTCGTGTAGTAGCCCACCAGACCTACCCTTCTTATTATCCAACTCTTTACTTATTGATTTTAATGTGCAGAGTAATAAAAATATTTAAATAAATAACGAGAACAACGTATTTCTTAAATGCCACACCCCCGAAGCGCAAATATACTGACTGGTCATGGTTCGGCCCCTCAAGGTGCAAGGTGCAAAGGAGTTCCTTTAGGGGTGAATTTTCAAAAATCCTTCCTTATTCCTAGCCTACATTATAAAGGAAACCTCTGAGCAAAATTCCAGCTTTTCATAGGTCCAAGGGTAGGCTGGGTGTTGATGAGTCAGCGTAAGGGAGAGTCAGATTTCTACTGACTAAAAACCACCCATGTTCCGGGGCTCCGGTATCTCTTTCGAACAGCCCACAGCCCCGGCCCTTGCGCGCATGGAACTCGAACGCGGTCGATACAGCCTGTCGTCGTACAAACTCTATGATCCCCATTAAATCTCCCGGAAGTCTGCAGCAGTCTAGAAAGGTTGCTAATATTCTGGGACGACCTATGTTGATTGGAGTAGGTAAATTATAACAACACGCACAATGTCCCAATCAAGAAGCTAAGTGCGAATAAAAGCCCAGTTAAACCAACAGCCTGTCGTCATAAGATGGATGGACGGTGAGCTATGTGGCTATGAGCTAGCATGTACATTGCTTGGTTAGGTATTCCCCAAATAGGTTAGTTCTACGTTATAAAGTTTGAAAAGTAACAACATAACCTCATAAAATTACGACTACTTGCTTAAGAGCGTATGCTACCTCAGATTAGCAACCCTATTTGTGGTGGTTCAAACTTCGCTTGGAAATACTGTTAGAATAAAGTTCTAATCAGCTTGCACTACAAAGCGGTTGTTACGTCTTTCGCTGCGGCCGAATAGTGCGAAATTAGTGGTATATTGCGATTTACAAGAAAACTATTGATTGGACAAAAAAAGTAAAACACTATGACTTTAGTATGTTGATTGTAGAATTATTTGGCAAAAAAATCAGAACGATGACATGTATTTTAGTATGGTTTTTACTCGTTAAAAGAAATTTTTAGAGGTATCTTCGCGATTTTTTTCTATCGAGCAAAGTTAGTTGTATTATGTTTTCACAACACTATGGCACTAGCATATATCCTGAAGAATATCATATATTTTTCTGATGTTGATTACTGCATTGAATCTTTTACTTTTACGCATTATAAAACTTGCGTTTGAGGTACCATACGCTCTTAAGCAGAGAGTTCATATGATGGGACGTACGGACAAAAGACCCCGCTCTGAACCCTTTTTTTTTAAGGGTGGGAAATCATTAAATGACTCTTCCCGCTCTAAGCAGAGCAGTAGGAGTGTCAGCCTTATACTGACTAAAAACAACCCATGTTTCTTCTTATTCTTAGCCCTTTGTGCCGAGGCCGCGGTATCTCTGAACAACCCGAGCGACGCCCGATAGCGGCGCCGGCGCCGTCTGGAACGAGAGGTTCCCCTCTGACGTTTCGCCACCTCTTTTGCTAGCATGACTGCTTCGTAGAAGGAGGTGATAGGTTATTTGATAGCTCAATCTTACTCTAACAAAGTCGTCCAAGTTCATTAGTCCTTCTTGGGTAGATATCCCAGCAATCAGCAAAGGCCTTTTTGATCGGTTACTTCCAAGGTATTTCTTTATTTTCACGATTGTTGTAACACTCCGCGGATAGTTGATCATTATCATATCCACCTGAAAATTTGCAATTAGCAGTTTCAGTATTATTAGAATGCCTCTCGGCCTTGATTAGACTTGTCTTATAATTGTATGGATCAAAATGCAAGACTGTGGAAAATGTGTGACGGATGTGAGAAGTGGCAATAATGGATAAGTAAGGAATCAGTTTAGAGGAAGTTTGAAGGTGGCGCCTGTTACAGAAAAATTGAAAGAAAGTCGTCTATCTTGGTATGAACATGAATAAGGAGGGGTGAAACGAATGTGACTAAAAAAGTGTTGGATATTAATGCTGATAGACGGAGAGGGAGAGGAAGGCCAAAGACAAAATGGATGGATTGTGTGAGGAATGAAATGAAAGAGAAAGGAGTTAATGATGCCGAGACGTCTGACAGGGGAGAATAGAAGGAGAGAACGTGTTGCGCCAACCCTACGTAGAATGGAACAAGGCCAGGCAGATGATGATGAGTAGTAGGTATTATTGTCATTGGCAAACATTGTCCTACTTGGTATTCCATTGCAAATTGTAACAAACTGTAATCCTTTTGCGTTAGATATGGATGGTTTCGTTTCCCGCCCCTCATGCAGACGTAGGACATATTTTTTAGATAACCACCCTTGACAACCCTACATTGCAATGTCTTCTCGTACTTCGCAGTGCACGCTATAATAATTTCGTCTTGAGCGATGTTCAGTTCTGCTCCCACTTTCACACGGGATATTAGATAAGGATCATCAATAAATATACTGTGTTTATTGCATTTATCAAATTTTGATGTGTCAGTAGTCACGGTTATTACTGTGTTCGTTTCTATTAATATTTCATTAACATCCTGGAAAAAAATGTACATGGAATATAAAATGTTAGGACGCAGCAAAAACAATTACAGAAAAAAACTGTACATAGAGAATTGTTAAGTGTTCATTTTGTGTTACACTATCTGTTTGATTTCCTTTCTTATTTCTGTAACGGTGATGCCTAATTTCAGTAATATTTCCTAATTCCCTTAATTACAAAATCAACAAATAATGGATGTTCAAAAATAATGTACCTCTTGAAGAAGTCCAGTTTGTATTGTACCTGTTTTCAATTCAATACATGTTGCACAGGGCCATTCAAGCACACTATATTTTCGAGCCAAATTCCTTCCAGCTTTATCAATTCTGCTGATCATTTTTATTCGATCAACTTCAGTACAATGAGACGTCTTCAGTTTTATCACATTCATTCCCAATTCCATAATTTTTTGAAAATCCACAAGTTGAAATTGTGGATCACCTAAAAATATTACAAAACAATTACTTTATGCTACAAAAGTTTATTTTGTTTCTTGTATTGTTGTAAACGGCATGTGCACCGAACTGAACAGGTCATCACCACCTCCCCCACTGATCGACTTCTAAAGTTGTGCTCGGTTATAAAATAAGCCCGGGCGGAGCGATCGCGGCATTCTATTCGGTCCGAATCACATGCATGTTGTCTTAGCGCCTAGAGTCGCTAATTATTGTGTTAATCTTTCATTTATTATTCATCATTACTGTTATCACAATTAATTAAGTGATTAAGTGGCAGTTAACATTAAATACCTAAGTGAGTCAGTCGAATAAAATTGATTACAAAGTGAACTACTTTCTACTTCAAAATGTCCGATCCTGGCAGGAAAACGCCAAAATTTATATTGTTTTGTTGTGTTTGTTTTATGTTGTTTTTGTTATTTTGTTGTTTTTCATTTTTTATTGTGCGTATATTGCTCAGTTTTGTAGTCAACAAGTAGCAGCGGCTCTATAACGATAGATATCGAACCTACGCTCGCAAAATACTTTATCCTGCAATGTCGGGCATCCAATTAAACAAAGGCTTGACATAGAAACAAAATACAGGTCTGAACAACCGTCACTCAATAAATAAATTATAGACCGGAGACGGCACAGTAGGCCCGCTGCGCTTACGCAGTGATTGTGAAGAGGTCCACACCGTGGTGAACCATACCTGCCAAGAGAATGGAAGGATTTTAGTGATAGCGTATCACTCGCAAAAAGCAGTTACACGGACACCTATTCCTCCATCGATAAGGAAGCGACTAGGTGTACACGATTTTCTTGCTCAAAAAACGTTTAAAAATCGGATCTGGTTGATCCCGTGTAAATAAAGAGATACACCAATTAATAGTCGATCGCCGACTGTTTACTCCGCCGGCGAGCACCTACTGATTCGTCGCAGCATCACGCCGGTGGATTTTCACGAGGTTTTTTGTTCATAGTGATGAGTACATTGACCCCCTGAAATTGACGCGGATGTAAACGTGCACCTTGTATATTGATACAGCAAAGAAATCTCTATGCTTTGACATGTCACCACATCAGTACATTGCTCTCGTGTTAAGCAAGGGTGGGAATCTAGTATGCTATAAAATAAAGTTATTATTTACTGATTGTTCCAATTATAAGAGATCTTCTTTGTGAAAACTCCATGCCTTGTACATATTTAGTATCAGTTATGTCAATGTTTTCAAACTCAATTGTATCTGCTACCGTATCCATTGTACTATATAATAAAATACCTTACAAACAAAATATTCTGAAAAAATTCTAAATCACAACATCACAACACAAAGTAAGACTTCCATAAATAAAATATTCGTTCATAAACTGACGTTTATTTGTCATGTTGTATTTGACTTGGTTACAGAAAAGAAGGTTTCTTTGCATTTTCTTTGCTAAGTAATTTATTGCCTCTTTGGTTTTGACCAAATGAATCTTCTTTTATTTACTTTAGAAACATTGGGAGCATTCCCCTGTAATGTAACAGTTCAGCTTCGAGCATTGAGTTGGGCAAACTGAAGGTGCTGTGTGAAGCTTCGTTGTCACAAATTGTCTCATTTGTGACAACGACTTGTTTCGTATCTTTTTTTTTAGTATCTTGGTATAAATTACTTGCAAATTCTCCCGGTGGGATAGCAGCTTTCTAGTGTATTCCAAACCCCATTAAAATATTTACAATTTTTATAAAATATGTTTCCGAATCTTTAGTTAAAATATAGCTGTACGAAAGTTTTTAGAATCGGAACCACTAACGCCATCTGGTTTTTTCAATAAATTTCACAAAACTATCTCAGTAGCAGTCACGGAGACAGGATTTGTGCCTGGTTGTTGGAAATAGGCATACCTCCTATTGGATGGAATTATGTGCTCATTAGTAGTACATTAGTACCCTGTGTTAGTACCATTAATACACCTATGCCTAAACTTTCGGGGATAACATGATGTTGTGTTGATGTTATGTAACGTATTTGTGTAGTGTCTATGGCGCTTAACTGACTTTTCAGGAGGGCACTGTTGGTAAACGTTTGTGACATTGACTTTGGAAATTATATTGAAAAAATAAAAATGGTGGCGTATAGTTTCTACTATGGCCACGTGATAAAAAAACCATTACACACTACCTTGCGGAACAGCGCTACCTTGTAATGCTAAAAAGATCCAGCACAGTAATGCCCGTTGTTAAAATTTAAGACTACACACGAAAACATAGCAACGAAGAAAATTTCATCAAAATGCTAACAAACATTGTCAACGTTTCTCGGCCATTCTTTTCTTATTTGCACAGTTAGCGGCAAGCTAATGGACAAACAAGGGTCGCGCCAATGTTGATTTTCAGTTAGACCGCGCAAGAACGCTTGTCGCTTGTATCTTACAAGATTTATTTACGTCAGGCAGCTGCTTCAATGTATAACTTCCTTTGGGATGTTGAAACAAGAAAGTATGAGTTACAGTCTGAAGAAATAATAAGCTTTTTTTGAGGAGTAGGGTGTTTAATTTGTATGGGAACCTTAATAATTAATCATGAACATGGTGCATAGTTAAGCATGATGAAGTATATAGCTTTTAATTTGAGTTGATAGTAACGTGTGGATAAGGGCAAGAGAATGAGGGAATGATGATGAGTCGTGTCGCAAGAAAGGTGTTTGATGACATGACGAGTAATATACAAGTATGGAAAAAGGTGAATGCACTTTAGGGAAGACTCGTAGTATCAGAAGGTTAGAAGAATACTCTCGTTGATTGTAGAAAATGAATAATTTATTTGCTAAAAGGTGCGTCTTATATACAATTCCAAAACTTACAAGCTAAATTACAACTACCAATAAAAAACTGTACATTATAAAAAATCACGAAATACAAAATAATGAAACCAATAATATTCTGAAGAGCGGGGGGGGGTCATTCGATGATTTTCCACCCACCAATTTAGGGCGAGAAAATGATGATGAGAGTTACCCACAGTCTCATCACATAAACAAAAAAACAACGTGTCTTCTTCTTTTTATGCTCATGTCGATACGAGGCCATTTCGAGGTGCGAACTGGACAGCTAGCTACTTCACGCCCGCTTCACGCCCGTCGACGTGAGGAGGCTCCTAAACGCAGAGCTCCTAGACCGAACTTATCCTTTCATCACCATGATTCACCCTCAACAGAATTATATCATCATTAGTTCATCATCCTCTGCCTATTCTTTTCTCGACTATACTTCTACTCGTCTAACCAGCGGCTGCTGAATATTTTACCAGTAAGTATTTTACATGAACCTGCGACTATCGACTGCCTATCTGATGACTACCACAACCAAAAGAATTAGACACTTATTTAATAAACAGATAAGGTAAAGTAAAATATAACCATAACAATGGCCTCTGACGTCACCCTTTTATCGTTAATTGCGCAATTAGAGCGACGCCCGCACATATTAACAGAACTAATTATACGACGATGTACGGAGCCACTGAAAATTCCCTTGTTATTGCGGGTAATGTCTTAATTTGTAACAATTATCGTCATTAATATTTGTTAAGAAAGTAATTTTATATTAATTTTACTAATTAGTTAAGCTGTTGCCGGATGTTGGATCGCTATACTTTATTAGGTGACATTAATATACAATGTCGTAATGTTTAGGTTTCTCATGCTGAATTGAGAAACTTGCCTTTGAAGAAAATTAATAAATATCCATCGAATAACACATAGTGATCCCAATGTCTCTTTGTTAATTAATATTAAACCAATATTTAAACCACATAACTTTACTGATTTATCTATTACTTTTAAACTAGTATCATTTTTACAACCGAACTTTCAAAAGTATCCACTTTACAACTAAGAAAAAAAAAACATTAGAAAAGTTTGATTACAAAGGGTGACTTCGGATCCTTTTTTGCCATAACTGAAGGCGATACTCCTGGAGGAATAAACGGTTTGATATCATCGGGATCTGCAAAAGTTTGGAGCCCTAGGGACGGGCGGGCGAAGTCCTGTCTCCATCTTATATTGTCCAAGTTGTATTTAGTTTTATGTGAGGGGTTTTCTTCTTGGTTGCAGCTATGAAATAGGTAGGAGAAATGGCGTTTGCTAATATTAGGCACGCTCTTAGTTTTCGTATGGAAACTAAGAACGCTCGTTTATTGTATTTCGTTAAGACTGCTCAAAAAAGGGTGAAGGAAAACTTTGCTAGGAAACCAGCATGTCCTAGAACCAAAAAATCGAAGACCTGTGACATCTATCGACCCGCACTTAGCCCGCATGGTGGCATATATCCAATTTCCTCTAATAGAGAGGAGATCTTTGTCCCAGCAGTGGGATTTCAAATTTTGGGCTGAATCAATTTGAATTGTCATCGGCACGTTAAGAAAAAGTAGGAACATATTATGCTGATTATGCTTATAAATGCTATGAATAGGTTAACAAGTTGCTATTTTGTGTACTTATGTGAATTTTGTATAAGTGAATTTGTGACTGTGTACGATGTGTTGCAAATAATGTAAAACGATGAATATTGGATAGTTCCTACTCGTATTTCCTGAAAAAGCAAAAATACTCGTAGATGCTTTTGATTCCAGGACAATAGGTGAAAATAAAAGCGAAGCGTTACAATTTTAAAAGTTTAAAAGCCTGGGTAACAATATCTTTATTCTCCAAATGTGTTTATTAATAAAGTATTGGTTACAATTATGAAAACAATACGGTTATGGAGGTCAAAATGTTGGCAATTTTGTATCCTTTGTTTTCACATAAATATGTAATACCTACATAAAAATAATAATTTCAATAATTTAACTAAATTGAATTGGAGAAGGTCAAACATCAATTAATTATGTTTGCCAAAGCTTTCATTTCGACTTTTTCGCAAACAAATCGGCCTCGTTGAAGTAAAGGGAAATGTTGACGAAATTGCGCCGCGGGGAATTGAAAAATTGGGCCTCGTCTGTTTATTTCAATTGGCTTAAAAATTTAAACAAATTCTTTCAATTTTACAGCAAGTAGCAAAAAGGTATCTAAAGAGTGTAAGAATATCCTTAAAGAAGCCGAAAGGTTGTTATCTGTCATTGTGATATTTTTTTTTGTTCCTGTACCTGGGAACCTCCTGGTTACGGAGATGTTCCAGGTAGCAAATAGCATAGTACCAACTCTTTCACACGATTTTTAAGATTCCATACCTCATAAGGAAAAAAACGGATGAGATTGCTTGACAGATCTAAAGAGAGATCGACAGACTGACAGACTTACAGACAGACTCACAGACAGACTCACAGACACACTCACAGACACACTCACAGACACACTCACAGACACACTCACAGACAGATCGACAGACAGAATGACAGACTGACAGATTGACAGAAGTGCTTGACGAGATTTCTTGATGAGATGGCTTGATGAGATGGCTTGATGAGATGGCTTGATGAGATGGCTTGATGAAAGTGCTTGTTAGACTAACACACAGACTTTCAGACACTGACAGACTGAGTCCTACCGCTTACCAAAAAAAAGGGTCCGTTTACGCCTTTTCTTAAGTAATTGTTAATAGATAACATTCTTATCATATAATGCTGGGGATTGCCTTTAATTCTTATTCTTCGAGGACAACCGACTGAGAAAAAAAATGCCCAATACAATTTTGAAGTTTCTAGAAAAATATCACATTACTTATCATCATTTCAGCCGAAACACAGAAAGCAGTGGGCATTGCTGGACATACGCCTCCCCAAAGTGTCGCCACATTGACCGATACCGTGCGTCTCGCATCTAGCAGATCCCCGCAACCTTCACCAGATAACATACATTACTAGTCAAAAAAAAAACCCATAAAAATTCGTTATTTTCTAACAAAAACCCGAACTGTGACAAAGGTTGGCAAACCATTTCGAATAGGCGACCACGCTATCCATCCGGGGCACACCATCTACATAGCATATAAAATATTTGCAGGGGCTTTCACGTGGACAGACAGGGCTTTCAATCAGCTGGTGACAGTTAGATTGAATCCAATATGGACTGAAACCGATGGAATAACAGTAATTGACGGCCACAGAGTTCTTTTCAATTGTGAAATAATCCTTGCTTAAATGAAATTGTGAAATGGAAACGGTGAATCTAGTTTTGAAAGTTATTGTTTGCCGGATTTCTATTTTTTTTTATATTTTACTTTTTGAAATGCATGTGACTAAAACAGTGTTGTATATTAATGTTGATGGATGCAGAGGAGGGACAAAGAAAAGATGAATGCGTTGTGTGTTTTTTTTTATTTTTTTTTAAGTGGGCTTGCTCTTGACCTTAATCTTGCCCTAAGGGCAGAGATGATGTCGACGATGGAACGAGCTTACCCAGAAGAAGCCTGTTTACTCGCGACTTAAATAGATTAGGGTTATATGAACTCGGAAAAACCGACGCAGGCAGGGAATTCCAGTCCTTGGCTGTGCGCATAATAAAGGACTTGGCAAAGCGCTTCATTCGAATGTGTGGAACGTCGACTAGGTATCGGTGATAACCTGCAGTACGTCTAGTCTCCCGATTTGAAAGAGAAAGAAGTTAATGATGTAATGATGTCGTGAGGTCTGAAGAAGAGAATGGAAGAAGAAACGTGTTGCGCCGACCCCAAGTAGCATGAGACAAGGGTAGGAAGATTTTGAGGTATGCTAATTTAGAAAGAGTTTTATGAAGCAAAAAAAATATGACATCTTTTCTTAGCTTTAAAATTAATTATTATTGTTCTGAGTGAAAATTAATTACTTGTCAATTATGCTTAGATATCTACACACATCGAGAGCATGATGATATTTTCAAAACTATGCATTTTTTAATCACATAACTAATTTCGGACTTTTTGTATTATTTTTACTTACATAAATATCAATAGGTATATGATATATTATAACTATAGTTATGGGATATATAACACTTTTTATACAATAGACCAACAAGTGCCTGAGCTGTACCCAAAATAGCAATAACACAACAAAACCCAAAATTATATAGAAGTTCCCTCCAAGATTGTGACGCCCAAATGTAACTCTCATAAACTAACGGGGGTAGGTAAAGTATACATAATTCAGTTACATTGCAGAAATAGGTCAAAAGGATGTGGCAGCCTAACGTAAGGCCGTAATGGAGTTGTGCACTTAGCCCGCTAATGTGTTGCCAGACTATTTATTTGTATTGACGCCTATCGGCTAATGTCCTGGTAAAGTATTGGCCCGATGCTCCTTTAGTTAGGATAAAAGTTTGTTTCTTATAGTAAGTGAATTTACCTGAGTTAGGTTGTTGCTTCTAATGTTCCCCTGCCATAACATTATTTGTTTATCTCACTTCAATCCTGCGTATGGACCAGTTCTGCTTTTTTTTTTGTTTTGGTATTAGGTTCAAGTATAAACAAACAAACAATAAACAATATTTATTTGTTCAAGACTTAAACCTATTACAGTTATTGAACCTTAATTAGACTTATTTTAGTGGCAAGATACAAGACAAGTGCAACTGGGCTTAAACTAGGAGGACTCCTGTGCTATAAGCGTAGTAAGTATGGAATGTAGGTACACTCTGCGGCACGGAAAAAGGTCTGACTTAAGAAACTTCTTGGCGCCGACTTAATAATCAATCGTAAATAGTCTAATTTAGTTTTTTTTCAGAGTTATAGAGTGACCAACTGACCACTGAATTTCTTGCTTATTATTCACTATAGAGATCAACATTTTAAAATAGCCAACTACAGTACTTTCACAAGTACCTAAGTATCTAATTATGGCTTGTGTATGTCAAAATAGCAAGCGAAGCTACAGTCACAGCTGTAGCTTCGCTTGCTATTTTAACATTCAAATGTGCCTGTAAAGGTCTAATTGAAATAAATACTTTGAGTTTGAGTTCACGAATTTGAGTTTAGTGTCTGACCTATTTTACGTGCCGTTGAGTGTATTTGTACTTAGACAGAGTATTACAAGATATGCGATCCCAAGAAAACATTTTCATTAAAGATTACTACGGCTTTTATAGCGTATACTTTGCCACTATTTCCCAGGTGTTGCACCCCACATCGCTTCTTGCGCAAGGATATTACATTATATAAAAAGCCACTGCCGTACGTAACAACTAGTTACTCACTTTCATAGTATTATCTAGGGAATAACCACTTTTCCGTCACGATAAAGTTCTTAAAAGCTGTTCGTGGTACGTGTATCAACGTACAACGGACACTTGAGCTAACGGGACCAAAGGTTTAGTGCCAAACTTGTACTGACGACCTTGCGTATGACTGTATATTGTAATTAAAACTTCAAGGGTTGACTATGGGTGGATATTGTCTTGTAGAGTAAGATCCCAGAGCAATCAGACATAACTTATTTTCACACGGATGAAACCTGAAGTTTTCAGTAGCGTCTCGTGTGCCTTGAATACCTACGCGCTTTGTGGAACTTGCCGAGTGACACCTGGGCAGGTACCAGGTGAGAAAGGTGACTAAAAATAAGAACTATTTAACTTAAATTCACATGGCTGATTTTTATATATGTCATGTAGAATATTATTTTAAAGTAATATAATATAGTGTCAGACACTTTTGATGGACCAGAGTTTTTGTCAGACGCTTTTAAGCTTGGATTTTGAAGCGCCTGACCGATATAGCATGGCAATATCCCGATCAATTAGCTTTAAGTATTAAATCATTAGGAGTTTAGTATTATTTAAAGCGTCTGTTAAGCAATACGGCCGACGGAAAGTGTCTGGAAGTATTTGCGACTTATTTTTAAGGATAATTCCTAAAATATACGTAAAAAACAGCTTGTTTTTTTACGAATATTTTCTACTCCGCCTGCTATATCGGTCAGGCGCTTCAAAAACCAAGCTTATAAGCGTCTGACAAAAACTCTGGTCCATCAAAAGTGTCTGACACTATATGATATTACTTTAAAATAATATTCTACATGACATATATAAAAATCAGCCATGTGAATTTAAGTTAAATAGTTCTTATTTTTAGTCACCTTTCTCACCTGGTACCTGCCCAGGTGTCACTCGGCAAGTTCTACAAAGCGCGTAGGTATTCAAGGCACACGAGACGCTACTGAAAACTTCAGGTTTCATCCGTGTGAAAATAAGTTATGTCTGATTGCTCTTGGATCTTGGACTATTGCTTTTGTTGTGTATACGTATATGGAATTAGTCCCTGTTCATCTAACAATTTAAATATTTGGTGACTTTAAAATACTGTCGGATGTTTGTATTGATTTGGAAGTGTTCTTTTTCTAAATTATTATAGCTTTTACATTACTGGTTTTATTCAAAATCTATTGACCTTTTTTTCGTAGCCATAATTACCTACACATACATATTGTATTAGAAGTTTTGAAACGATGATCAACATCATGTAAGTGAAAGTAATTTTTACACATCGCAAAATTCTGAAATATTTTGACTACCCCAAACCATACCCGAAACTTTAGGTAATAGTTGAACCTCCCAAAATTCCTAAACACACACAAACCTCGTTTGAATAGCGCAAATTATTAAATGAAATCCCAAACATTCAAACTTACAAACCCCAATTATCACAGTAAACATTTATGAAAATTGGAATTGAATTTGAACTGTCGAATCAATGCAACTTTATTCTAATGTTCCGTTGTTAACCAATTAAACAATTGCATAACTGGATTGTTCGGTTGACGCGAATGGATTTTGAGTTTAGAACAATATGGCGTCGCGACCGTTACATTCAAAGTTGCATCGTTCGTTTTGACTCGTTATGTTGATTCATTATGCAGCGGGTTGTTAGTTTGCATCAGAGAAATGTTAAGGCTAAATGCCTTAACATTTCTCTGATGCAAACTAACATAATGAAGGTAATGCATATTTAATTTAAGAGCCATAAAGATCTCCTATTTATTCTTATAAACCGAAAATGCGATTTTTGAGAGTTTGTATGTTTGCGGATAATCTATCGAACAAAATATAGAAAAAACAGAAAGGAACACTATTCCGAATGGATTAGGTACCTAAACCATTCGGACTGTGGGCTAAACCGCGCACACTAGCAGGTTTTTAAAATAATAAAGAGATTTAACAATCTTGTTTAGCGATTGATTTAATGTTGACATTTTTTCACATCATTCCAGAAGACTAAGTGTAAAATAAAGTAGATACGATTAAAAAAAAATAGTGTTTTATTTCAGGGCAAAATACAGGAAAAGTAATAAAATTGCCGCACAAATCATTAAAATCAGAAATCATTAAAATATCATTAAAAAATCAATGAAATATCAATAAAAATCATTATGAGATTGAGATTACCTTTTCTTACTTGTCAAGATGTTTCTATTAATAAATAATTGGAACTATGCCTTCATGATAATAGTACGTTATCTAGGTCGTTACTTGATTCATTATATGACACGGTCTGAAGAAGATTTCAGCCACAGTGAAATGTTAAACAGTAAATCAATTTCACTTCTATAAACTTGTATCCAATTTTGCTTATAACACTGGATTTTTGGACGTGAGTTTTTTTTTAAAACTAAAGATTTATGAGCAGTGGTGGCCCAGTGGTGGCGGCCCCGACTTACGATCAGTTGGTCGTGGGTTCGAACCCAGGCAGGCGCATTACTTTGTGTAATTTATTTCATCACCACTGCTCTCAAAACGGTGAAGGAAAACATCGAAAATTCGAAGATATGCGACATCTACCAATCCGCACTGGGCCCGCGTGGTGGATTATAGCCCATCCCTCTCTCAGAGGCGGCCTGAGTCCCTGCAGTGGGAACAATATAGGCTGATGATGATGATGATGATGATGAAAGATTTATCCCATCCCAGAAAGATATGTCGAGGCGACCTGGACTCGGATTGTGAAGACTGGTTAGAGCTGGCGTGTGACTCGTAAAACAAAAAAGGCATGTTAATAGAATAAACGACCGATGGTTGTAAGCATCATCATCTTCCTGCCCTTGTCCCATGTTACTTGGGAATGTCGCAACACGTTTTTTTCTCCCATTCTACTTTGTCTATCATCATGCTATCATTAGCAATACTCGTTTTTATTTCATATCATTCTTCACACAATCCATTCATCGTTTCCTTGGTTTTTCCCTCCCTTTCCAACCATCAACATTTATATGCATCACTCTTTTATTCACATGCAATTCGTCCCTCTTCATAACATTATGTTCAACACGACATTGGATAACAGTAACATGTATATTGGACAAGTATTATGTCTAAAATGGCTCTTATCTTATTTCTTAAAACATCACGCACAATGGCCCAATCAAAAGGCTAAGTGCGGATAAAAGCCCCATTAAACTAAACTAAACTAATTGTCTAAAATGGCAACAGTCGACTGGTTCAAGCTCTGTTTTTCAAGGTTTCTTTACTGTTTTCACAGTCACAGTGACAGCGACGCCTCTTAAGTTTCTACGTCGAAATTGCTATTAGAGAGATTCACGCCTAATGGACGAGTAATTGGCTGCTTCGCAAACTAATGGACAATTACGACGATAGACGTACATTTTACGAGAATTATAATAAGGTTATGTCGCCTTTATTATATGCTAATATCGATAAGTCAAGGTGTTTAGTCGAATTTCAAAGGTCAGGAGGTAAAACGGTCAGTTGAACTTTGATTGTTCTTTTTTAAATGAAATATTCCGTGTTATCCTGAAACTGTAAGGCATAGATGAGTATGCGTATATAACACCCATATTTCGCTAGTTATGTTCTAGTTCAATATAATCGAGCTTAACAGCTTAATTCTTGACCCCAGGCTGCTATTTAGAAATTCCTGATAAAAAATCCCGATTTCACCTGTATTGCCATGAGAATTGCAAATAGGACGCGATGCTCAGGTATAGTACCGCTTGCGATCAGCGAAACCAATGCAGTCTAAGCAATATCCTATTTTTGCTGATGAGTCAACATAACATACGACTGTAATCTCTTAGGTGCTAGGGGTGTACCTTATAGAACACCCACATCACTACTGTTATGAATTAAGTTTCATGGAATAGGGGACAAGTCCATTAGCCATCAACCGGGTATTAATCGAGACTCTGTGGCTGCCACTGGAAAATCCTCTAACACGTTGCCTGACCTTGAAATCGAACCCACGACCTCGACAGTCACGCTTACGACCACTTTTAATGCCACCATCAGTTAAAACAGCTTTGAAAACAGAACACACAAAACACTGTCACATATTAAAAGTTATCCCTCATATAGGAACAAGCGTAGTGAATCAGTTTCTATGGATCTCGTTAGTGACACGTTGGATACAATGGCAGTAATTTATCACTAAGTTTAAATCCAATTAAGCAAAACTGTTTATCTACACAAAAGCAGTTGCAAATTCGTATATCCTCGTTATCCCGGAAGCGTTCATAATTTAATCTGATTAAATCTTGCCAAATGTAACTTGAAGATGTTTCTTCGTCTATTGTTAAAATTATTTCAAGTAATTACTGAAACCTTATTTGTCACTCCGTTGTGAATTTCAGTGGTAAAAAATAATGCTTGTGAAAGTTTTTGCCAATTTGAATAAAATTCGACAAAGCTATAAAGCATGACTTCTTACCCCGTAATACTTTGAAAAACCGTGATCTAATATGTGTCATGCAGCGGGCCAAGCTGCAGATAAAATTTGGTATTCCATATTTTTGCTTTTTAAACGTTTTAGTCAAAATATTAAATGTCCCATTGTTTATTTATTATGATGATGATGCCGTCTAGCTAATTTCGGCCACCGCGACTGCTTTCGATGGCTTTCTAGGCAGTTTCTCGAGAGCTAGCTAATAAGGAGCTACACTGCTGTATGCAAAATTTATAACGCTCCTGTAGTATCCACAGATATCCGCAATACATCAATGAAAATCTCAGAAAACTCAGTAACTAAACAGGCCAGCAGAATCAGTGGCACCGGTCAATATTGCCTGACACTCAAGTGTTCCTGATGCGTGAACTTTGTGGATTTCCGATAGAAGAAGTCGAGTGCTCTGTCCATACGGTGTGGAATAGCGGCCATGTTTGCTAATCTCAATGTGTGCCGATTATCCGTCATATTTGATCTGCTCTGTACACCGTTCCTTGTTAGATGTTGGGATATGAGTGTCGCAGTGGGGTTTTATTCGAGATTTCGGGTTTTATCAGGTTTATTATCAAGGTAAACCAACTATTGCAATAACCTTAGTGATTAATATGTTTACGAGAAGCTCGTGGCTTAATAAATACCGCTGCATGGGTCGACCTTTAAGGTTAAGCAGCGCTTGTCATGGTGGGACCGTGGATGGGTGACCATTTCATACCAAGCTTCCTCCATGCCTCGGAAAGTACGTTAAGCTGTTGGTTCTGGCTGTCATTTGTTTGATCTTTGACAGTCGTTGAAGGTATAGCCAGTGTCCTGAAAGTCTGCTATGACACCAAGGGGTATCGTATTAGCCACAAGCTGACCTCAGCATAGGTGGGGACAGGCCAGGCAGATAATAATGATGTATACTGTGTTTACGCGTTGGTGTTGCATAAGACTGTTCCTCATCAAAAGAAACTTGTCGTAGTTTTGTTTAAATTCATGGTATTTTCACTTCAGAGCGAATTATCTTATATGTATTATTACTAAGTTAGTATCTTAGTAATAATTCATACAATTTAGGCTGTGACAGTTTGATAATGTGATGACGCATTACTGTGACATAGTTTATAGTGTGATAATTAGACGAATTATGATAACGCATTTAGGTTCTGTATGACAATGCCTGGGGTTGCTTTGAAATAACCACGATGTTCATCTAAAAGAAATTTCTCATCAACAACTTAAGCTGTCAGTTCTTTAAATTTTTCGTAAGTCTCTGCATATCCTCGTAGAATGTGCTTAATTATCCGGTTTGTTAAAGTCACACCATGTAAGTGCACCGTCTCTCTTATGATACTTCGAATCCTACTCAACTCTCCGCTCGTCTTTGTTTTGATGAAGTCCGGGCCTCATTCGACGGCGAATCAGTTGATTTCAAAGTGACTCGCACTTTTGAAGTGGAAGCGCAAACTGAACTTCATGAGTGTGAGTAAACACAGTTTTCAAAAATGGCTAAAGAAATAAAACGAAATCTTTTATGAAAAGGTACACCTTTGTAAAGTAAATCGCAAACGCAGATTACATCCAATTTCCAAAAACAAATAAAGTAAATAGTACCATTTACTAAGGATGATCTTCCTTGTGAAAGCAAAAATACTTTATGCGTCCCAGTAGGTCGATACGGAATTCTTAGAAACTGAATTATCCACCGGGGAGAGAGGGTAAATAAAACCCACCCCAAAATAAATAGGGCTAACAACGTACACGTAGGCAATCATTTCGTTAAGAAAGTACGAGTCAAGTTATTTCTCTTGGGTGTCAGCGGGAGAGCGGGGAGGTTGGGGAAACTTAGACCACAAATCACTATTATGTCAACTTGTAGTGGACTGTGAAAGCCTTTGCGTTTTTCGGGGTGCATAGATTACTTTAGTTTTTTCAACTACATATATTTTTTACAGCAGTGTCGTGTTGAAACATTACTTATTCAGTTTTCCCTTGTCTACGTTAAGAAAGCTGGATTTTCCTCAATTATTTGGAAGGGTGGGTTCTGTCTATTGTTTCTCGCTAGTAAGTTACGAGATTGGAAAAGAATAATGACGTTTTTTTAGAATAATGTTATTCTGTAGAATGTAGACTTTTCAGTGTAGTTAAAGAGTTACTGACCAGAATTTCATGAGGTATTTCGATTATTTGAATATTGCTTCTATGCAAAAACAATCGAAATGTACCTGAAGCGGAGTTCAAACTATGATCAATAGAGTCGAGAATCATTCTGACACCAACGGTAAAGTGACAATGTCTCCATTCTGTGTAAAAGCTACTAGAGTAACCTAATAATAGTTGACCTGGAAGTCTTACCTGTTAAAATGGAGCAGCTTTAAGTTGAACTATAATTACCCTTGCTCCGTTCCCGCGGGACTCGATTAAACTGAAGTAAGGAAACAGTGAATGTGCTACAAAAGTATGATTCGCAAAATGAAGTGGAATCATTATTGTAGGGTACCATCTATCTGGCAGAAACTTGATGCTCCGAAATTTATTTGACATAACACACTTGGCATATTCTTCTTTGAACGAATGTGCTTATGGCAGAACAATTATTTAATAAAATACTCATTTCGCAGAATGTTTAAATAGCCGAATTTTCAATGGCATACTTCTAAGATGGCAGAATTTTGTTTGGTAGATTTTTATAAGGTATAACGACCGTCTCGCGAAAGTATCCTTTATGGGTGGCATGGGCACCGGGCCGTAGGCCGACGAAGGAGGGCGGCGGAGGCCCGGCACTTCGGGGACAGAAGATATTAGTGTTATTTAATATGCGAGCGAAGCGAGCGCGCGTCTTGGAGTACATGCGTTGCATGTATGAGTGACGTCATTATTATTATTAATAATAATTATTATTATTATCATTATTTATGACATATATTTAATGTTCTATGCTAGAAATTTAAACCTGGGTGAGCTGATAATAATAATTATTATTATTATTATTATTGCATGTTACACGTATGTATGAAATGAAATGCGTGCCAAAAGACGATTCTGATTATGAATTTACGGCGAAATGATGGTTCTGGAAATGAAGTTTATGCTCAAAGATGATTCTGACTTACAAAAATGCGTTTTGAATTTATGGTAAATGATCAGTGTATGCCAATTGCCAAATGATTTTCTGCGAAATGAAGTTTCTGCCATCCACTGTTATGCAAAACAAAATTCGGGTATAAAATCTGCTAAAAAAGGTAGACCCATTATTGTATAGTACGCTTAGGTCAAAAAAACTTTTGTGAAGGTAAAGCAAGTAGAAAGTAGAACATGACTCGAAAACTTGAAAAATACAATTTTAATTTTAAATGGAGATAATCAGTGCATTATTTTTAGAACAAAAATACTTATCTTTAAAAGCTTAAAGCAAACTTAGTAGATTAGAAGCAATTACTGCCACGTAAATCACGGAAACCATGTAGTAGTTCGAGGAAAAAAAAACAACTTTAGTCAACCTGTGCACACAGTATCAACGAATTGACCAAACTTTCTGCCAATTAAAAACTTCGTCCTCTTTCGCTATCTTGAAATATGCGACACCATAATGCCATATCCATTACGTAATATTTCTAAGATCATCCCGCCACCCGGGACGTCAGTTTCCTAAGTGACACAAATAGAGTAGCATCTCTGCATACGGGCAATATAAAACGTGCTCGAAAACTTATTACTCCAGATATTGCCACAATACTGTATGATATCGCTAGATTTCACACCACACTGAATCTTAGGATGTGGTGTTTATATAATAGTTATTTTGTATGTTACTGTCGAAAAACTGGATATTAGTGTCATTTTGACTTAAAAAGTGGTCTATTTCTGTAATTCTGTAAGGAAAAATGGGAGTAACTTTTTTTTTGTCTATCGTCTTTGTTAAGTTGTGTCTTTTAGTGTGGTGATATAATTATTACAGATAATCATTACAATGTAAATTACTTGGTTTCTATAGTGCCCAGTCTATATTATAGTATCTTAGTTACTTTGAAGTTTGTAGACAAAAAACAGCAACATGATTTCATAAAAAATAATGCAATTTCACCGCAAAAATGTTTTACCCTTGGTAAAACCGGAGTACAAAGTTGTCCAACTTCCCCTTGACTTTGCAATGAAAAATATTACATAGTGTCTCAGCTGCACATCTTATACAAGTCATTAAATTGGACCGGGGGAGAAAGGGGTTATTATGATCCCTGGACGATGGGCACCAGCATAACTTTTATGTGAGGTCCCTTTAATAGTGCTTTATTATTTAATGTTGCGTTTTGATGGATATGTTCTAAGTGTGGTTGATTGTGGCCCTAAAATATTTGGTGGAAAATTAATGAGCTTTGTTGAAAGGATAGGTTGGTATCACTATTTTATGAGGTTTGTATAGAGAGAGAAAGTTTGCCATATATTAATATAATATAACACCATGTCTGTTATTTCCGAAGGGTTAAGCAGAGGTGTACCCGCTATCTATGTAACATCCACACACAACAACATGACAATAGGGTATTTCTAAAACGTGCCTGTTTCTGTCTTAATAAAGTTATGCCCCATTCCTATTATGGAGAATGTAACATTTTATTGTTATTATGGCATTGTATTATACGTATAATTGAACTCTGAAAATAAAATAGCAAAAATGACAATATGAACATGTTAACCCGCTGACTGATTGACGTAACGTCGGGTTATTTTTCGCACATATTACGTCATTTATAACCAGGGCTTCTGTTTATTCTCATTCCAATAGGGTAGTCGACAAAAAAAAACTAATTAGTCCGTCAGATAGATTTCCAAAAAATATTGAACACGTATTTTTTCTTTTTTCACGTAAACAAAAAATGAAGACGATACAGTGCTTCGAAAAGTCGTGAAACGTCACAGCTTGGTCCAATTTTACCTAACTATGACGTCAAACGCCCCCTCTCCATGGTCTTTGACAAGCTTTATTTTCGTCAATTTGTATTAATTTGATAAAACAAAAAACACGTATCCAATATTTTTCAATAATCTGACTGACGGACTAAACAGAATCATATTTTTTTTAGTCGGTCGACTACCCTATTATATACCGTAATAATATATTTTATAGGTACTTCAGTACTCACACAATAACATTAAATATATTTCATTAATGAAACGCATTTGTCTAAATAAATAAATTAAAACAATTGCTGTCCTTGCTAATTTGTATTTTTTTTAATTTTGTATTCAACGCGTAGTTTACAATAGGCTAAGTTACGATGAGGCTGACTTGCGTTTGAAGATTAAAGCCTTCAATAGAATATAAGCTGACAAAATATAATATTATAAGTAACTGACCAATTTAGATATTCTGCTATGTCGTGAGATTTGAGAAATCCCATAATATCCGAGTTTCACTTTGACGGTAATATTTCAAATAAAAACGACATCGACTCGTAAAATTATTGATATCGTGAAATAGACTCGAGTACTTTCACAAAACACGCCAAGAAATATGTTTCTTTATTCGCAAGTAATCCTAAAACATTTACAATATATTCGCAGACCCTTGACTCTGCCTTCGTAAAATAAAAAGTCCCAATAGTAGACATCCAGTCGGGATTTACTTAGTTACGTAACCGCTACGGGGTGTCTTATTTTCTCAAACCAGCGTACCGGGGACCGCATTAAAGAAGCTTACACAAGTGTATAGCTTGCATTGTAGGGACTCCATATGTTATCCTTGAAGGAAATATATCCTGAAACTTTATCTCCCTCACAAATTGACTTGTACTTTCGGAGTTTTTTTCACATTTTTGCCTTTCATCGGGTATTTTCGGTTGGGGTTCGTGAAGGTTGAAAATATTTGGGCGTTCGAGTTTGGTTTGAGATTTCATATAAGAAATAACTGGCATAATGGTAAACATGACGACCACCACAAAGAATACCAAGCATTCAATGTTCACTGAACCTCCTAAAGAATTCGTTCAAATACATTATCCAAACCCACTCAGAAATTATCCAAATTATACAATAGAAAATGAAAAAGTCGACAATCAATAAATAATTTACACAGTCCTTCGCTTCTGCTAAAGCTTTTTCACTTTAAAATATAAACACGATGTTTATTCTTTCCAATACAGCTCAGCAAATTTTCCAAGTCCAATTCCGTCCAAACCGATAAATTCTTAGCGTCCCTACTAAACCGTAAAGCTGGTATAGCAAAGTTAGTGGACTCCTTGCTAGACACAGCGTGGCAGACGAGTTGGAAGCCACAAATTGCTCAGGGAACTTACCTCTGTTCGGTGACTGACAGGAACTTTGTGTCGCGCAGTTTACTTAAGACTTTAATGAATACCTACAGTTGCTTAGATCATTTACGTTCGGGCTAATGTTGCTGGCCTGTGCCTTGTTGCATTAAATACGACTTCAAAGCCTTTGTTCTAATTTACGAGTTATGTTTCGTGGGAAGGATTATTATAAACGTATGTTGATATTGTTAGGTAAAGTTCGTTAATTAGCTTGTTGTTTCATTTTCGGTTGATGATAATAATTTGTCTTGGATACATATAGATTTAGGCTGGAATTATATGGAAAGGAAAATTAACAAAGACTCTGATACACGTGGCGTTATAACTTAAAACACATATTTACAGTAAAGCGAAGTTTTGAAATAAGTAGGTACATTAGTAAAATTTAATGTACTGCGTCGTCTCAAAATAAAGTAAATTCAACGTTAAATAAATAATTAACCGCAAGCGAAACGCCGTTAAGCTCTTTAAACTGTTGGGTAACTTCATTAGAGGGTATTAAACTTTTGTTACACATGGGATTAGACAAATTAGGCCTTTGATGTTGCTTCAAAAGACTTCCCGGTATTTTTCGCAGCTCATATGCAGTATTACGTAAATTTACGTACATAGTTTTGGGTGGTTTTAGTTTTGCTATTAAATGTGTGTCCACTGAAACGAGGACTAAAGAGCTTAAACTGAGGAAGGAGGAAGCTTAAGCTGAGGAATAAAAACCTTTGTTGGACTGTATAGTTATTGTAATTTAATAATTTCAGTAAAAAATTTCGATAGTGTAGAATTTGTACTTGTTTACAGAAACAACACACAGGTTAAAAAAACTACACTTATTCCTCCATACAAAACTAAGAAGTGGAGTTTCAGTTGCTTAAAATGATAGAGATTCTTATATAGCTCACTGTAATAGGTAGGTATATATAAACAAACCATAAAGGTACAAGTTGGTAGCCGACTGCACGCAGCAGCAGCAGACGACATGTCGTCACTTCATGTCGTCACGACACGTCGTCGCGTCATGTCGCTGCAGTCATGATTTCATACCCGACTGCAGACGGCAACTGCAGATGGCATCCAGTTGGTGTAAACTGAAGACACAGGTTCCGATACATTTTCGGCTAAAGGACATATCTCCTGTTGTTTCTGTTATCTATGGGCACTACTGATCTACGGTCGGACGACACGTGCGTCTGCCGCTCGACGACGCGTCGCTAGCTTGTGTATGTCGCTAACTACGGAGGGAATTTCATAGAAATACGTAGAAACCAGTCGTGTCGCCGCGACACGTCGTCTGCTGCGGCTTCGTGTCGCCCGCTACCATCTTGTACCTTTAGAAACATGTTATCTATAACTGAAAACATAACCATCTTTTTTCAGGTAGGTATACCAAAACGATATAGTGGTCGGTCGTAGAAAAGTGTAAAACTAGTATCCATTGGGGTTCAGTTCTTTCAGCGCCATATCACAACCCACAAGGGAATCAAACTAACGTGAAGATATTATACTTTGAAATCAATTTCTCTTCAGCATATAACCAGGGGTCGTTAACCCTTTACATAGAGGGTTGTTGGAAACTTGTGCAAGTGCCCTAAGAGTAATCAAAGAGATCAGAGTAAACATGAAGTTAGACTGTCATGCGGGTTCGTATGTATTTCATTAATTACTATCCTGCATTATGTTTGTCCCTTTGAATTTGTTTAGTACAAAAGCTTTTGAATTTAACAGACTAAATAAAATAAGATAATTTGATTGCGTTCATTGTTCATTTTGTAGTTGTATTTATCTGTTGTGTAGTTAATTAAAATGTTCTTTATGACAAAAGCTTTGAGTTTGTTTGTAAAATTCAATTAGTATTTTAAAAGATGTAAAAGTGATTTTCATCTTTAGTCGCAACTTTATATGAAACTAGCTGTTGCCCGCGACTTCGTTCGCGTGGGATTTTTTTTATCGTTTTTTTTTCATAAAAGTATCCTATGTTACTTCTTGTAGCTCCAAGAATATGTGTACAAAGTTTCATGATGATCGGTTAAGTAGGTTTCACGTGAAAGCGTAATAGGAATAACAAAAAAAAATATTTACAAAGTCAGCCTGTCGTTCTATGAAAACAATGATGGCGCTCTGAACACCACAAAATAAGCTTACTTCCTTTTGCTTACTTACGATGCGGCCGACGAACTTGCCAGAAGAGGATCCAGCACAAAACCTTACGGACCCGAACCCATTGTGCCCATCCCTTTCAAGCAGCTAAGAAGCTGGCTAAAAGATCATACTCTAATACAAGCGGAGAAATGGTGGAGCTCGACACCAGGATGTAGGCAATCCAAGGAAGCTATGCCATCCCTGGATATAAAACTGACCAGGCGCCTTATGCGCCTGGACAGAGATAGCCTGCGCCTGGTGGCGGGGACCATCACCGGACATTGTTCACTGAATAAACACTTCCACACCCTAGGAATCACTGACAGTCCCCTGTGCAGGGCATGCATGGAGGCGGAGGAAACTGTGGCGCATGTGCTCCTTGAGTGCACAGGTGTTACCAAGATTCGTGAGGAGACCCTGGGAACACCACGATCCCTTGCGGATGCCCTGAGGAGACCGGGAAGTCTGATCTGCTTCTGGAGGGAGGTGGGCTGGTTGGAGTAATCGGCCGCCACGGCTCACGCACAATGGTCCACCTTAAGGACTAAGTGCGGAAACCAAAAACCCCATAAAGATAAAGAAGCTTACTTCCTAAACACTTGGCCATGAGCTACACGAACTACACGGCTAAGTTTACAGAGACGCGGTGTGTTCCGCGTCGCGTGCGGGCGTGGTGTCATGCGACGCGCTGTACCTTTTTGCGTTTACGGAGAGTGTGACGCGGGGTGTAAAGAGTGCTACACCACCTGTGAAGCCGCTGACAGCGAATGCTGTAAAACAAATAGTAGATACACCCACAAGCCACCAAAACGGTACTCTAAGAAGGAAATAAGTAAAAAACGCGTGCGTCGCTTAACGCAACTCGCATCGAGGTTGTGAGCAGGGCAAAAAAAACCCTGTTTTGATTTTTTTTCGTCTAGGTTTGCTCAAGTCCTAACTTTCACTACGTTCATACTGTACCTAAATCAATCTAACTTAAACTAAATCTAGGCAAAGCCCATAAAATCTCTGATACTCATTTATCTATGACTCAGGATGCTGAGCTCTGTTACAACGCCAATTTCTGTAGTCATTCGCTATGCAAGACGATGTGCCCGTCGATATACAGGCGCATGATCCAATGGAAGAGACACTATCAATGAATATTTTAATCTACAATGCGAAAAAAATTGCACTTGCAAAAACAAACTGGGTGCTGTCCGATAGAAGTGTAACGTGTCTAACTTGTTCTAATGTCACTTCGCTTTTTGCCGTCATTTTTATCCTTAACCTAATTTGACACTTTGGAAATGCTCGTTTCACTAATATAATTATTAACTGAATTGGAAGATTTTGTTTATATCTATGCATGATACCAAAAAATGCTATAGGACAGTAGAATTTTTGATTTTAAAATGGCCTCAGAATGCGACGGCTGATAGCTACAACTCAACAAAGAGTGGCCGTCACAACCTACCGTCGTAATATTTCATGTTTTTGAAACTTTGCATTTTCGTTGCTGCATCCGAGCTACCAGCGACATATTGTGACATAGTGATTCCAAAGCTGCACCTAGTTGACCCATAAAATGATATTGTGGGCTTAAATGTTCCCAGTAACACTACACAAAGAACTTGCATTTTTTTAAACCAATATTATTATACTAGTGAAATGATTTCCCTATAGCCTTTCAATTTTCCCTAAGTGCAGCCTTCCCTTTTTTTTGCATTAAATTACTGCTCCTGCTCTGGGCGGAGCGGTAGGGGGAATTAGACTTCTACTGACTAAAACCACCCATGTTCCTTTTTAGCCTTTTGTGTGTATCTCTTTCGAACAACCCGCAGCCACGACAGGCGAGTGCAGCCTTCCCTGCCTTATCTCCCATCACGCCAGGGTTTTCTAGACCTCTATCGGTGACGACACTCATCTTCTGTCACCCACAGCGTGGCGGCTCCCTTTTTTTTTGGTGGGTGGTAAATCATCGAATAACCCCCCCCCGCTCTTGGGCAGAGCGAAGGGGAGTGTCAGACTTCTACTGACTAAAAACCAAACCCATGTTCCTTCTTCGCCCTTGTGTCGGAGACGCGTTATCCTTTCGACAAGCCACAGCCCCGACGGGCGTCGGCCCTTGCGGGCCCCTCCTTGCTGACATCTCTTTGAGGCGCGCGTGGAACGCGTACGCGCCGCCGGACGGCGAGCTAGCCCGTTACTCACCGTCCACAGGCCCGCGTCTACGGTGGCCGGAGGACATCGCGTGCCCCCCGGCGCCCGGAGCGCCTTCCGCGGCGGAACTCATTTACCCTAAAGCGTGCTACAATAAGTAAATTATATTTTCATTCATTTCTGAAATGTAGTACATAACTATTTTGGTTTAGTTAAAATCGCTGAATACTCGTAGGTGAGTTATCAGTTCTTGATCCGAATATGCGACTCAGGATTCGATTTTCGGGTTAGGCTAAATGTTATTAGATTAGATAATATTTATATTGATGACAATAGACTCACCCTCTTTAACATACCAACTGAAAATATAGTGTACTGTAAACCTCTGCCTAAAAAATTACGAACACCACCGGAGCGTTGTGTTTACGTCTCAGATGTCAGTTCCAGTATCCTTTACAACAAGCAGTGTTACCACAAGATCGGCTGATTTAATATGCATCCAAGGTGTCCAAGAGGTTCAACGTTTTAAATTGACTCACAGCTCTGAATACCAAACCTTAGTTTAATTACATTGTCCTCTACGCTATACTACTAGGAAATTAGTTAAGTGAATTTAAGAAATGAGTTAGTGGCTGTAGCTTTACAGGCTAATTTGTATGAGGAGGTTTCTGAAGTTTTTGAGGTTTCGTAGAGTTGTTATGTGGTTTTTTATACAATAGTTTGAAAATTTATTTTAGGTCTTCCACTAAAATTGGCCCAGTGGCAGACTTAAGAAAATATACTTCCGAATTAAATAGCAACGTTTGAATAAAACTCCAGACTATTTCTAAAGAATGGAAAAATATTTTTATTAATAACTTAAGCTAATATAGTAACAAAAAAAACAAATAATTTAAAAAATTAAAAACACGCCTGCCATGTTAAAAAGTGAACTAAAAAGTCAAAAATAAGTCGAACGATTTCAGTGATGAAATGAGAACAAGGTCCCGTAATTGTATCCGAAAATGGAAAACTGAAAACTAAAATTTTAATTGCAGTCGGGGGACCTGTAAAGAAATGCTTTGCTTTTGTAAAATAATGTAATAAATGCATGTTAAATAATTTTGCATGCCGTAAGGCAAAATGTATCGGGACGTTCATCAAAACTCCATCAAATTTGTATACCTACATTATTGCAAATAAATGATTCTGAATGTTCCACCGAGCTGTCCCCCGACTGCAATTAAAAGGACATTGCTCAAGTTTATATGAGGTTTGGTCCAAATGCTGCCCAGGAATGGGAGTACCTGCGCTGGGTTCCTGGCACTAAACTATGTCATTAGACAAAATATTTTTAGAATCCATCCCGGGGTTCCCACTTTTTTTTACCTATTTACACTGATGAATTTATTTTTTTCACATGGTGTTTTTTTACGCCTTCTGAAGATTTTTACACCCTTTAAGACCACAACTAAGGACACTTTGTATAAATGGACAGTTTTAATACTTATTCCTTATTGGAAGTGATAGAAAGGAACAAAAAAAACTGAAATGGCTTGTATTATTTATTTCAATTTCAATCATCATCATTTTCATCAATGTCTCTGTATGTACTGTCTAAAGAGAGGGCAGAGGTCTGATAGCAACTTGGTGCCTATTTTTTTCTTTAATTAAGTAGTGAAAAATATACCGCACCGTCCGCGTCCGGAGAGACGGTTTGGTTATATGGGGCTTGTAAAAACACCACCGTGAGCTTACTGTCGCCATGGTGGATGAGCCCCAAGAACTGCTACGCATGACGTTCACGACCCATCCAGCGTAGCCTGCCTCCGGGCTCCAGAATCCTGTGGCGATGTCTGGGCTCACCTAAAACCGCCACTACTCATGAACGCCGTACAATACGGCGACGACAGATTCCCCGATCTATCGCCCGCTGGCACCTCCTAGGGCAGCATCAGGTTGACATGGCGGCTCCTCCACCGTCTTCCTGCGACTGATCACGGAGGCGGTGGAGCGCATCAGGATGGAATGCACTCCGCCACCTCCATCTGCGAGATGACATCCTCGCAGAAGGACGCCAATGCCTCCCATGCCTCGCTATTGTCAACCATGGCCTTGGCCACGGCCCGTAAAGCGCACGCGAGAGCACGGCGCTTCATCACACATGCAGAGCAATGCTCAAGAGTGTGAAGCACCATGTCCTCGCTGCAGTCGCACTGGTGACACACAGGAATCGCCTCCCGTCTGGCTACTTTGTGCAGGTATTTGCCAAAGCAGCCATGCCCTGACAACACTTGCATTAGACGGAAGGTTAACGTCCCATGTCACTTCCGTACCCACTCCTGCACCTGCTCTAGGCGTCTCCTGCCTCACCCGCCATTTTCCCAGGGTATGGGTTTGGTCCTCCCTACACCACTTCATGACCACCTTCAGTCATCGGACGCCTGCAGCTCTCCACCTGCAGGTCTGCGTCACGCCGGTAGATATCAGTGAGCACTTACGCCTCCGAATCCCACGAGGGTGTACCCATACCGGGGCTCTGTAGAGCGCAGTCAAGCGAATCACCCCCGTTTACAGCCGTCTCAGACCACGTTTGGTCCGGTGCAAGCTGAGCAAAGGGCTCGTCGAAATATGTAACCAGGTCCAAGTATTTTAGAAGAAGTATTTAATGCTAGCCCACACCAGTATCGTTGCAACACGATGGTGAGGTGTAAGCAAGCCGGAAGCTGGCGTCGGGGCACAAGAAATACCAGAGGCTCCATATTCTTGAGAGCCACCTTGAGGCCCGGTGCCTCGATTTGTTACAAGCGAGACTGCAAACGGCCTGGACTCTGTTTAAAAAAATTAACAGACCGTCGATTCCGACATTTTTGACATATTATGTCAAAAAATGAACATATAAAACTGTCCATTTACACAAATTGTCTTTAGTTGGGGTCCAAAAAGCGTAAAAATGTTAAAATACCGTCAAAAAATAAACATGTATTAACAATAATATCATCAAAATAAATCTGTAAAAAAAATAAGAACCCCAGGATGGATTTTCAAAATATTTAGTATAATGACATAGAGTAGTGCCAGGAACCCAGCGCAGGTACTCTCATTCCTGGGCAGCATTTGGACCAAAGTTGGGCAATGTCCTTTTAGTTTTCAGTTTTCCATTTTCGGATACAATTACGGGACCTTGTTCTCATTTCATCACTGAAATCGTTCGACATATTTTTGACTTTTTAGTTCACTTTTTAACATGGCAGGCGTGTTTTTAATTTTTTAAATTATTTGTTTTTATTTAGTACTTTTTAGTGATATACCGGTATTTTGACGCATAGACAATATGCCTTCATTAAACTGCTTTATTTTTCAGGAAAGCAATGTCGCGCTAAAGATAATGCAAAACTAAATCGTTTCAATCGGATCGTGGTTCGGTCATGTGGAAAGGATGAGTAAAAGTCGATTAACAAAAGGTATTTACAAGGCAGATGTAAATGGCAACGCCGGGACGCCCAAGAAAGACATACACTGATCTTTTTGGTGCCGTTCTTCAGAAAGGACAGGTGCGTAATACTCGTAACCGGCGTGCGTGTATGGACAGATATGTATGAATGATAATGTGGATGAGGCAAAAGGAATATGATGTAAGGATCGTAGCGGGTGGCGTTCTGTAGTTTCTGCCTACCCCTATGGGAAAAGGGCGTGAGTTTATGTATGTATGTAAATCGTTTATTTTTCGTGGATACTAACTTTGAGATCTTAGGTGGTTTAGTTCTTGGAGAGACTGTCTATCAAGGGATTAGCTAACATGGATCTAAAACGTAACTGTTTCACGCGTCTAGATTTACTATGCTTCTGTTCAATGTTACCGTTTGCAGCTTGTGCACTATCACGGGTCAACATAATCACTGTTTGCGTCGTTTGATTTTATTAAAATGTTTTATGAAGTGCTACCCAATGAGACTTATATAGGGGGTTAAAGGGATAAAGCGTTGGTAAATGTTCCCAGGATTAATGATTTAGAAACAGAAATGAAAATAGAAGTAGATGAACGTATTGAGCAGGACAGATCGGAGAAAGAACAGGATGGATGCGCGAGCGTAGCGAGCGCGAAAATTTTTGTACGTTTTTTATTGGTTCTGGGTTAAGGGGGCGGGGGAGGGGCAAAGATATTGCTATCAGGAGAGAAGAGGACAAAAAGGCAGCGGTTCCATGTAAAATACCAGTTTTCAGCTGCATCTAGTTAGACTGGAAGCCGACTCCAACATAGTTGGGGGATAAAGCGCTGGATAACCATGCCTGAATGGAGCTCAAAAGTAGTAAAATTTCAACATTTGAGCTCCACGAAGCTTTATATTATGTTTGTCGACGTACTCAGTTTATTAATTATTATGTAATGCAGAAAAGTTATTAGAGTCCAGAGGGACTTGAGTTTTTTTGTTAAGGCCAGCAGAATTGAGAATAGAAGCATGTAGATAAGTCTGTTAAATGACTAGGAATGGCGAAAGCACGAAATCGGTGGATGCGCGAGCGAAGCGAGCGCGAATTTTTTTGTATTGTTTTATATAATAGGGGGGGGGGTTAAACCTAGCCTGAATTATTCTTATTAATTGCATCACAAAGATTATAATAATATTTGCTATGCACCTAGTTAGTTCACAGAGTTTAGGTACTGATTTTGTTGTAGGTACATAATTAAAGTGGACTATTCTATATAACTCTAAACTTACCCTAAGTATAAGGGGTTATTTTCAAAAATCAGGAGACGTATTTCTTCATTTCTTAGGAATCAACAGAAATTCAAGTATAGTGCCAAACAGTTTCAAGTATAGTACCTACCAAGATGCTGGTACGGAACCATCGGTAACGGATCCAACTCGCACTTGCACACATCTATTGTAGTATTACACACGCAAAGCTTTATTAATTTGTGTTAGTAATGAGTTTAAAGTGTTTTCAATCTCGCACTAAGACTTTTTTGCATACAAAATTCAACCCTGAACATCTTTTTCCAACCTTTAAATGAGTGTTTTTGAAAAACCTATGAATGCATACATTATTATTTCGTTAAATGAATATTCTTACCATGTTTCAAGTAAATTGATTCACGCATATTGACTTTTCATACAAACTTTAAAACCATTCAGCTGCCGTCGTGGACGGATTTGGGAGTTTTAACCTAGCCAGTTTTATTTCTGTCATTACAAGGAATCTATTGATATATATCTTATTCATATCGAATCCCGGGTTTAAAATGTCAACATATCATTTGTTGAGTAGTATTACTAGTACAGAATAGATATTGAATACTACTGTGGTATATTTTTGTAATCTACTTAACAAGTTCTAGACGATGATTATATTTTTCATTAATATTTCAATAAAAACAAATTAAAAGTTCGTTTTATTTCTAAACTATGGCCACCCTATTATGTTTTTTGAATTTTTCTATAGCCTATGTCACCCGGGATAACGCAAAGAATCTAATGATACCACACACATCAAAATCGATTCAGGCGTTTAGAAGTTACGGTGGAATAAAGAAACTCACAAACAAACATACATACATACATACATACATACATGAACGCTAAAAACATAACACTCTTTTTTTTGGGGCAGTCGTGTAAAAATAAATATGGAGACATAAAATCGTCGTCCAAAATCCACTTTCATGGCCATGTTCAATTTACGCTTTTATTACAATTTCAAATGAAATTGGAACACTTCAATAGCTTTCCAAGATCAAATACAAAAGCAATTACAGAATATTTAATATTTCTAAGAAAACGGACTTTTAGCACCAATAAACACTTTATTGTGACAATTAGCGATACTCAATTCAGTACAGAGCTACGGCGCACTAAGGAGCATTTTGCTTTTGAAACCGGACAAAATTAATTAGCACTTTTATTTTATTGGAAATGAATAAAAATAAGCAAGTGTACACAGAAAATCGTTTATTTTTATAAACATGGCAAAAAAAATTATATACACAAATTATTTAATTTTGATAAATGTTATTCTGAGTCATCTGAGTAAACATGTCTCGATGATTGGTCTACTTCTGTAACCAGTTCTTCCGAGTCATCTACATCACATTTGATGTCGAATCTGCAAAAAAAAACGACAAAGTGCTAAATTACTTAACATTTCTATTATCACTTTAATAGTACATATTTTGGAGAGGTGGAATGATGTGGTAAATGTTTTTACTGTTTTGATGAGGTAAAACTCTATATTTTACCACAAAGGTATACCAATAGCTCGATCTAACTCAATACTATTTCAAATGTATTAATTAATAAAAAAAAAACCACACGATTTTCACTTTTTTTGTCCCTCTATAGATGCTGGTTTAAAAATATAAAATAGTCAATCTTATTATAGATAACATACATGAAATTAAGGTACATACCTTGGTCTTCAGACTCCATGGTTAAAACTTTCCACTATCCACTTCTAACCACTTTTTAAACCAAATGCATGTTTGAAAACAATTGAACGAATCGTGAAAGTAGACGTGCGTACTAAACAATGACTAGTTTCCGACTACCAGAACGGAGCACGCGGCGGGGAATGGGCCTAGGTAGGACCAGTGTATGATAGTACCATAACACAGGTGCAATAAAATGACAACTTAAATGGCATTTACAAAAATTTGTATTTTCACTTTTGTCCGGTTTAGAAGGCAAATTGCTCCTTAGTGCGGCGTAGCAATAAATCTCGTAGCCACGTAGCCGCGTAGCTCGTAGCACTTCTACGTGTCTACGATGTCTCAAATACTTAGTTTATTTTAACACTCCACGGCGAAAGCGGACCAAATAAGCTCCATTCTGTTGGTAACGTGACGTTGAAAAGTTTTATTAGTTTTTAGGTTGGAAATATATATGTATAAATAAGAAAACGTATTTTAGAAATGATTTAAGTAGAAATTCAAACAACGACATTTCACTTCTATGTATTTTTATGAAATGATATTGAATTGCAGTAACTTAAGAATGCTGAACTTTCTAAGACCTTTTTATAAGCTGTAAATCAAAACTCACTTTTTGCTTTGACGAAGAAAAGTAGAATCAATTTTCTTCTGAAGTTTCCATAAAATGAAGTACCTACCTAGCGCTAAGAAAATAATAAACCAATAAAATAACTGCTAGCAGCAGTAAATAATACAAATAATTCAACTAAGATTCCCGTTTTGTGCCCGTAAGAACACGACCTATTTAATATACTAAAAAATAAATACAAAACAACACAAACATATTTAAATACTATTTAATTTTAATTCTGGGTTAAGCTCGCCTTTGTACATAAGCTTTATTATTGTAATGTGTTTATATTTGTTATTTTATGTGTGCAATAAAGAATAAGTACCTAAGTACCTAACTATTTAAGTAATAATAAAAGCCTCCTTATATGTCCTCAATGCTGAGAAAAACAAAAGGGAATACACGGTAACAAATGCCTATCACCAACTTCATGTGAAACAAGTGAAATCTTCTGTCTTTGCGTGTCAGTAGACTAAAAAAGCAAAATTAAAAATTTTGAAAAACCCACGACTGTTAAAAATTAATTGAAAAAAGGATAAAATAACATAAAACACCCACCTTAAAAAACCCAAGAATGTCCGTCGGGGGCTGCCATTAAATGAACTAGTTTTGCAATGTTCAGCTCCCGACGGACATTCTTGGGTTTTTTAAGGTGGGTGTTTTATGTTATTTTATCCTTTTTTCAATTAATTTTTAACAGTCGTGGGTTTTTCAAAATTTTTAATTTTGCTTTTTATTTTAAACTTTTTACTTTTATTTTAATTTTTTTATCTAAGAACATGCACCAATCAAACCTAAACCCATAACTGAAAACTGAATCAAAATCGAACTTGTAGTTTTGGAGAAAAATGGCAACTTTGATTTGCACAAAAAATTGTTGCTGCAGCGCCCCCTGGTGAGTTGTCACCGTAACACCTATCTAAGAACATGCACCAATCAAACCCGAACCCATAACTGAAAACTGCATCAAAATCGGACTAGTAGTTTTGGAGAAAAATGGCAAAATGTATTTGCACAAACACACAAACAAACAACCTCTCACCCCAAACGCATATACCGTCTCCGTCCGTCGTGGGTAAAAAGAGAGCTGCCTAAAAGCGAACTAGGTGCTGTTGGCATCTAGAATGTCTCAGACAGTTTTCCTTGTCACTTGTTCAGTCTTTTAGTATTTTAATAACTGTCAGTTGGAAAGGCGGAAAAACGGTCATTTTTACACGTATTTAGGTTACTTAGTTAGATATATGATGGGAGTAAGAACATTTTATGGAAACATCTCATGGCACAAAGCTATTGCTGCATGGTCATTCTGCGTCATCAAGAATACTAACGTAAAACCTCCACTGCTGAGCAATGGATAAAGACATCTTCCACAGTGGTACCTTGTGATCATCATTCATCATCATCATTTCAGCCGAAAGACGTCCACTGCTGGACAAAGGCCTCCCCTAAGTGTCGCCAGATTGACCGGTCCCGTGCGTTTCGCATCCAGCGGATTCCTGCACCCCTCACCTTGTGGTACTATTATAAAAAAAAATCAAACTTATATCACAAACATGGTCATATTTACTTTACAAAAACAGCTCTTACTTTACTGCACGTGCGACATAAATGCACTGTCAATGTAAAATTGTAAACACTGACACGGTTTACTGTAGACCTGGCATCATCTGTTTAGCCTTTTCCAAACAATGTTGGAGTCGGCATCCAGGATAATTATTGATTGCAAATAAATAATCAGTATTTTACTCGAAATGACTGCCTATCTGACCTCCACAACCCAGTTCTTTATGATACCCTTTGAAAATACTGGTTGTCAGACTTTCAGGCCACGGATTAAGGGCCAATGTGTTTCGAGTAAAATATGTCAAAAATCTACAAACGACTGCTAAGAAGAGCGTACCGTGGTTTTCGAGGCATAAAAGAAATTCAATATAATTATAATGATTGTCAGCCATCCACGGACTAACCTAACCTAGACAAGCACAGTATAACCTAGAAATCAACCCGTGGCTATTAATATTTAGCCACGAGTTCCTCCAACAATTAATACAATACACAGATACACACACACTACAGACACGCTCATAAACACACACAAATACACACACACACAATCTCTAAGTATAGTCTCTTTTTATTTTTACCTTTTAATTTAAATTAAAAGGTTAAAAAAAAAAAAAAAAAAAAATTTAAAAATATTGTGTTAACTAGCTGCTGCCCGCGACGTCGTCTGCGTGAACGCTATACAGCACCAAAAATACCTTTCCATTTACCCGTTTCTTCTTTACATTTTATATCTACAGAAAGTGCAGTAACAGAGGGAGACTGTCTTTTGTAAAATTGACCTTCAAAAAGTGCTGATTTTCAGCCTGCTTTAGTCATAGGTTGTGACTGAAGCAGATGGAGAAAAAAATGAATTAGGAATACAGAATGGGGTAAAAATACATACTTATAGGACTTCTCGATAAACCATAGTAGTGGTTTGGCTCTCCGCAGTCAAAATGTATAGAGAGTCAGGACTGGTGACGCGGGAGCAAGCGAAGTACAATTTATTGCCCGTGTGAGAAGCAGTTCATCTAGAGGTCAGTTCGCAGATAGGTTCCGAAGAAGCATAATCGGGACACCGACCTTCAGCTTGATGGTATGCGCTGGAGGTCCACTTGCTGACAGGGAGGGAGTTCAGAAATTCCACGGGATAATGTGTGGCGTCATCTTGCTCGACCACACACAATGTCTATAGTGGTGTAGACCACTTCATTCCGTTCAATTTCCGAGAGAATGCATTCGTTAATTGCTGCAGCCGGATCATTTTTGGGCGTCAAAATAGCCCGCTCACACACCCAACAATTCTGTTGGTGCGGTATACGACTGATGTCCCCGTACACACAGCGAATGGGTTCTTCTTAGATGGATACAACTATAATGAGAGATTCTGGAAGCACCACCTGTCCACCTCTCTCCTCTGGTAGAGTGCCTTCGCCAAGACGTAGAAAGACATCAAATAATTCTTGAGCACGTGCATTGCCGCCGAGCCGAGCTCTCATATTAATGGTCAAGCGCAGAGTGCGATCTCGTGATCACAACGATGATCGTTTCAATGAAGCATTCACCTCGTCAGCCCTCAATCCCCGCGTCACCACGGGAAGCGTTTGTCGGAAATCGCCACTGAACAGAACTGTGACACCACCCATCAAATGTTCGTTCCTGCGGATGTCCTGCAGGGTTCTGTCCACGGCCTCAACTGCCTTCCTATTGGCCATCGTACACTCATCCCATACGATCAGTGAGCAATCCTTGAGCACGGGTGCCTTATCATTGTTACGTGACGCACCACAAACAGGCGTTTCGGCACTCTCTAAATCGATAGGAATTTTAAACATGGCATGTGCTGTCTTGCCACCCGGACGCAGTGTGGCAGCGATTCCCGACGCCACTACATCAATGGCAATTTTGCCTTGCTTCCTGACCTCTGCAAGTATGCCAGTTGTAACAAATGTTTTTTTCTGTTCCACCAGGAGCATCCAAGAAAAACATTTTACCCTGGTTTTGCCCAACGCTTTCAAGGACGGTGTCATAAATTTGTTTTCGCTCTGAAGAGAACAAAGCGATATGGTCATTTCGTATGGTAGTCATTACACCCGGATCGTAAAATGCCTCAGCGTTTTACTCCTGATTTCCGCGGTCTTGATGCGGTGATGATTGGGGAGCTGGTAACCCATATTCGACCAGTGGATTGCCGCCGATAGAAATGACCACGTGTTGAAGTGAACTGCGACAGGTGTTCAGCACGCGTTCATCAGTTACTTCGACTTTGTCTCTAGTAGCACGCCTTAAAAGCTCGGAGAATATCTTCAGACAGATGATGGCGATACTTCTCCCACAATGCTACCGGGTTTGCGACTCCACAAAACACCAAGATGACAACAAACAGATGACGCATGTGGCTGTGACTGTTACTGACGCTCGCCTCCGCGAAGGTGTCATCCCAGTTTTGGTCACCGTCGAGAAGGTGACTTCGAGGCTGCGCGGTTAGTGGGATACTCCACGCCATCAAATGTCCTCAGAAAGGCGAAAGACGTTGGGCCTCGGACCGTGTGAAGTAACAACCGCAGAAAATAGCATTCACCATTATTCAGGTGCACGGTATAAACTCTACCCAATGCGGTATCCTTGAAAATTCCCGGAAAACCTTCCACAGCACGTCCTCGTCGATGTCGGTTAAATACACCCCTTTTTTCTTTTTTGTGAACTGCCTCGTTGGTCTAGTGGTCGTAAGCGCGACTGCTGTGTATGAGGTCCTGGGTTCGATTCCCGGGTCGGACAAAAAGTATTATTGGGTTTTTCATTAGAAACCCAATAGTACCCCCGTGCCTCGGAAAGCACGTTAAGCCGTTGGTCCTGCGCCTGATCTCTCTCCGGTCGTGTCGGATTGCCGTCCCATCGGACTATGAGAGGAAAGGAACAGAGAGTGCACCTGTGCACACACTTGTGCACTATAATATCTCCCGCGCAGTTGGCTAATCTCTGCTAAGATTGGCCGCCGTGGCCGAAAACGGTCAGGAGGACTATTACTATTACACGCCTTTGCTTGTCGTATGTGTAATATGAAGGCACTTCGTCATACGTAAGGAACCTCGCAAACTGGTCGATTTCACAGAGCCTGAAAAATGCCAAGACAGTTTGGCGCGAATTTTCCAAGCGCTCAGCAACGTCGTCGGGATCAAAATATATGCGCTGGCTGTTCTCCAGGTGGACGTCTAAGAACATGTACAACTCCATCTATGACTTTTAATAACAACTATTAAGCTCACCAACATGATCAAATTTGAATTATTTATACCCAAAAAGGCTTACACATGTAATTCGACTTGATGTTTTTAAAATCTCATAGATGGCGCTGCTTTAAAAAAATTCTTGGTACTACTTATATTCATTTAATTATGTTTATCGGCCTAAGTTACTTTTATTGCATGTTTTTTTATAGTGTGAAGCTAGCTTATAGCATGGTTAACATAATAACAACATTAAAATATGCGTCGTTAGATTACACGTTCTTACAGAATGCGTTGAAGAAATAAAGGTTCACTGCTCGTTCCCTGTAGGTGATAGCGTGATAATATGTAGCCTATGTGTTGACCCGACTTCTTAATAATATTCGTGCCAAATTTGAAGTAAATCCATGCAGTACTTTTTGAGTTTATCCCGGACAGACAAACAGACAAACAGACAAACAGACAAACAGACAAAAATTCTAAAAACTATATTTTTGGCTTCGGTATCGATTGTAGATCACATCCCAAGTATTCTTTTTTTTAAATATTCAATGTACAGTTTTGACTTTCCTACCATTTTATTATATGTATAGATTATCACGCTGTACAAAATAGGGAGGGGCGGAGTCTTCTACTACATGCCTTATTTGTCTAAAAGAAGATTCCGAACACAACAATATTGTAAACCAACTATTTGACACAATATATATATATATATTTACCACCATCATAAAACCAGGTGCACAACACGCTCTTAAAACAAACAGCCACCTAATTTGCCACACCACTAATTGACGGACAGACACGGACAGGACTCGAGGACACTGTTGTCTTACTAAGGCCCGTACGATCAATAATTCAAACGTTCGGTGTGTACTCCGCTTTACCGTGACGCGTCTAATCCGTATTTATTTCCCCAAAACAGCGAAACAGCTGGCTACAGTTTGCGTCCCGGAATTTATGTCCGTGCTCCTTGCGTCCCTGGGAAACACGTACGGCGGGGGTTGAGTCTTGTGATGAGAGATTTACCTTGAGAGATATATGTATCGATTGATGTTGTGTATATTTTGAACCGAACCAGAAAATGTTGCGTTGGAAGATTTCCCACTAGGTGGACCGATTACCTGGTGTAGGTTGCGCGGACCCGCTGGATGCGAGGCGTACCAGCTGGTCCAGGGAGCAACGAGGGTGCCTGATGTTGAATCGCACACAGCCAATTGCTTGGACCTTCTGCTGACTACAGATCCAGACCGCTACTCGGTTGAGATTTCTTCACCTTTAGGTAGTTCCGACCACTGTCTGGTGAAATCTGTATCTGTCTACTCCCCGCCCGATCCCAGCCTTAAAGGCACTCGGCGGGTTTGGCGATACAAGTCAGCAGATTGGGATGAGATGCGATCTTTCTTCGCATGTTATCCTTGGCAGTCTTCTTGCTTCTCTTCAGATGATCCTTCGGAGTGCGCTGATGCTGTGACAGATGTTTTGAGGCAGGGGATGGAGTACTACATTCCGTTCTCTGACTTAACAATGTCCGGCGAAGCTCGACCATGGTTTGGCGCCGAGTGTAATCGCGCTGAAGCGCTCAAGCATGAAGCGTACCTAGCATGGGCCGATGCTCGAATCTGTAAGGCAAATAACGTAGGTCAGAAGAAGAGAGCCTTTAATAGGGCTGCCAAGTCCTGCAAGAAGGTGTTACGGAAAGCTCGGTTCGACCACGTTAGCCGAATAGGGGCAAAACTTGCTTCGTACCCTGCTGGTAGTAAAGTATTTTGGTCCCTGGCTAAGTCGGTCGAATCGAACTTCTGTCGTCCCTCACTTCCACCACTGCTTAAACCCGACGGGTCACTGGCCCACTCCGCTGAAGATAAGGCAAATTTATTTGCCACTCTTTTTGCGGAATCTTCACGTCTTGACAGCGGCGACGCCAGCCCCTCGGCCTCTCCTGCTGGATGCGATACGAGTATGTCGGATATTCGCATCCATCAGAAGGACGTCTGTAGGGTGCTGCGTAATCTTGACGTGAACAAAGCTAGTGGCCCTGACGGAATACCGGCAATTGTACTGAAGACGTGTGCGCCTGAATTGTCTCCGATCTTGACGCGCCTGTTTCGCCTCTCGTTTGAGACTGGTAAAGTACCGAAAGCTTGGAAGCAGGCTAACGTGCAACCCGTGCCCAAGAAGGGCAGTCGAGCTGATCCGGCCAACTACAGGCCTATTTCAGTCACGTCCGTACACTGTAAGACTATGGAGCGTGTACTGAATAGAAAGCTCCTGGCATACCTAGAAGCTAATGATATCCTCAGTGACCGACAGTATGGCTTTCGCCAAAACAGGTCTACTGGGGATCTTCTAGCGTATGCCATTCACATCTGGAGTGAGGCCATTGAGAAACACGGAGAAGCGCTTGCCGTTTCCCTCGATATCTCAAAGGCTTTCGACAGGGTGTGGCATGAAAGCCTTATTGCAAAGCTTCCTTCTTTCGGTCTACCTGCTGAACTTTGTGCTTGGATTGCAGACTTCCTGAAGGATCGGTCTATTCGAGTGGTCATTGATGGCTGCTCGTCTGACCAATTGGCTATCAATGCCGGGGTGCCTCAGGTGTCGGTTCTCTCAGCAACTTTATTCTTGCTGCATATTAATAGTCTGCTAGTGCCCGGCACCTTTGGGTATGCAGACGACAGCACTGTTGCTGAGAGGTACACGTCCAACGCGCGGGCTAGTGGGTCTCAGATCCAGTCTCTACGCGAGGCCATGGTGGAGCGGTTGAACTTGTCCTTGAAGGCTGTCTCCGAATGGGGCGACGCCAACCTGGTCAAGTTCAATGCTGCTAAAACCCAGGCGTGTCTCTTTTCCGCAAAAAGGAGCGTTTTCCAACAGTCTCCTACTTTCCGTGGTGTGACCGTGCCGTTAACCGATCACATTGAGCTTCTTGGCGTTACGTTTACGTCAACCCTCAATTTCGGTCCGTTCATCGAGGCTAAGGCTAAACTGGCTGCCAAGAAGCTGGGAATCCTAGCAAAGGTGAGACAGTATTTCACACCGAAACAGCTGCTCAACTTATATCAAGCGCAAGTCCGATCGTGTGTGGAGTACTGCTCTCATCTCTGGGATGGATCCGCTAAATACCAGCTTGATGCGCTAGAGTCAATTGAGAAACGAGCCAAGAGGCTCATCGGCAATGACGCGCTTGTCAAGTCAAAGCTCCAGAGCCTTGAACATCGTCGACGAGTAGCTAGCCTTTCGGTTTTCTATCGGTTACATTTCGGAGAGTGTGCGAGGGAATTGCACGATCTAATTCCGCCAAGCCCGTTCCATCATCGGACTACAAGACGTACGGCGATGCGCCACCGTTATAATATGGTGGACATCCCACCCATACGCACTAAACGGTTTGGGAATACTTTCATTGTGCGTACAGCTAAGGAGTGGAATTCCCTGCCAGAGTCTGTATTTCCTGATAGCTATAACCTAGGGGTCTTTAAGTCAAGAGTGAATAGGTTACTTCTAGGTAAGCGTGCTCCATCGTCGACCGCATCATCACTTTCCATCAGGTGAGATAGTGGTCAAACGCGAACCTATCAATAATAATAATAAAAAAAAAAGTACGGGATTCAATGTGGCGACACCTGGAGGAGGCCTATGTCCAGCAGTAGACATCTTTTGGCAGAGATGATGACGATGATATTTTTTGTGGAAAAAAATATCTCCATTAAATACTCTTAAGCGTTATTCGAGTATATTTTGACAATTAAAGGTGGACAATTGTGTCACATTATCATACGTTTATTTTGAACAAATGACTCTATCAATTATACATAATTATGCTTACTTAGGATAATAAAAACAATAACAACTGCCATTTAAGAGCAATATAATGTTTTTTTTTTAAATCTTTATTCATTATACGGAGGGTTTGATCAGACATGATCATGCCAAATAGGCCTCACAAAAGATAACTACTTATCTACGCTTAATGGATAATTTAACTAATTTATAAATGCATATAGCCTCATCTGATAGAGGACGGGCTAATATAATGTATCAACGGGCGCTGTTTAAATAGCCATGTCGCACACCAATGTACCATTAGCTACTAACCACCCTTCAAAGCTAAACCTTACGTTTGTCCTATTTTGGTTCACTAAAAACCCCGTCAACAACAATAAAACCTGCAAAAGATAATGTTTTTAGTTGTTTTTTTTTAAAAACGTTGCCCCACACTAGGAATTTCTCCTGTATCGTGGGTGCGTTCACAAACATAGAAAGTCACATACACAAATACCAATGTTACAATACTAATGTTTTAGTATTTGTAACCAAAAAAATATCAAATACTCTTTTATCTTTACTTCTCGAGCACTACGAGAATACCCCCCACACCTACAAGTAGACAGTGAGTGCGGTTCTATGTTTTGCTTATATTGTAACTGTCGAGTCATCTGGCGCGACACGACTGAGCCGATAATGCGTAACCTACATGTCAGGATTACGCAACGCGTAAACTTTTCACTTCAGTACATTTTCCGAGCCTAGACACAGATTTGAATGAACGAGTACTAAGAAAAGAGGTTGGTTGAATTCTTGGGTAAAATGTTTGGTGGCATTTGGGTGCTGTATTATTCTGAGTTTTTTTTCAGTTCTGAGTGAGTGGAATACCTATGTGGCAAATGGTGTTCGAAGAAGTGCAGTCGAGTATTTACTATTCGGGGAACTCGGTATAGTGCTCTCAGAGCACATAAGAAACCTTTATTATGCTTATGACTGGTTTTTGTTTGTATTCAAGTGTGACTTTTCTTACGTTAATCGCATTTGTCGAGCTCATAAATAGTTTGTTTATTACTTGAGTTTTAATTATGAAAGCTATTTGAAAAGTTACTGATTTTCCTGTTGCTTTTTGTTTAGTCTATTTCCTTAGTTTTACGACACCCTCGGGACAGACGGATGCGGCCTTTGTAATGGCGGAAACCTCAGAGTATCATATAAGTTAATTAACAGAGAAAAGGGTCACGGCAATACGACAATTGGAGTGCAAAGTTGATGTAGTGACAACTTGTTACTTTATACGACTTTGCGAATAATTTGTTAAACAAAATAACTTTAGATCATCATTACATAACATAATTATTCGTGGGTGTTATATGCTATAAATTATATCTGTTATATCGTGTTTAACCCATAGCAGTTTATAGACACATTTAAAAAGCCATTGTTTCATATGCCGTTCTTTTGACGCGCGAGAGGTTAATAGCCATAGATAGCCGACCTATCAAAATTTTTACGAACGAAGTCACGGGCGAAGTGCTAGTGTCAAATACATCGAATGAATTACTAACTTTTCTTTTCTAAAACTCACCCACATTAAACTGCACCCTTTTCCTCCCCTCTCAACGTCTTCGATTCTTTCCAACAGCACTATTTCCTTGCAGCACATAACTCAATGGGTAATAGATCGTCGCATTCATGGCTATCTGAGACAACATTCTAATTTAAATAGTTTGTGGGTACAGATAGGGTCGCTTTCCCTCTATAAATCACTGGGAGGACCGCGGCCAAGCGTTTAAAAAGTTAAGCTGAGACGTTCTGCTCTCATTCCTTTTATTAACTCGATTTGGGGTGCTGGAGTTTCTTTAGTATTGTTTCTATGGAGAAAACGATTCAAAATTTAATGGTGGTGTGGTGGCAAGGACGAAGAAAAAAGAGGGTTATGGCCTGGGTAACATGACAATGCCAAAAGAGTGGAATTTTAGAACAATAAAATTAAACCTTACATATTTCGAAAAGTCCTTAAATTAAATAAATTGTATTTGTTTTCAGATTACCAGAATACCCATATCATCATTCATCATCATTTCAGCGAAAAGACGTCCACTGCTGGACATAGGCCTCCCCCAGGCGTCGCCACATTGACCGGTCCCGTGCGTCTCTCATCCAGCGGGTTCCTGCAACCTTGACCAGGTCATCGATCCACCTAGTGGGAGGCCTTCCAACGCAATGTCCACATACAACAATAATAATAAATTAAGACGAGTAAAATAGTACAGAAATCATTAAAATACCATTCAAAATAAGTATCAATAAAATCTTTCAAAAATATCCCACATTTGCTAGGTACCTTTAATTAAACATTGGAGGTATGTATAGGTAGCCATAATCTTCAAAAGTTTTATTATGGTCTTCTAAATTATAATAATATAGTAATTATCTGAGTTCTTCGCACAATAATTCCAACTATGCAAGTAGGCATAACTCAGGGTAAACAGTGTAGGAGTATCGCAGCAGGGCTGGTTCTTGGAGGCTTTGCAGGTGTAGAAACAATATTAAATAAAACAGACTTTTTGTAGCACGTGAATGTGGTCGGATTTTATTGCAGACTGAACGAATGTAAAGACATTTTGACATTAGGATACGGAAACTTAAAAATTAAAAAATATACTTTTTTGGTGTTGCCAACATGCTGGGGGGGGGGGGGGGGGGTTCAGAAATACATTTCTTACTGAACACTAACAAAATCGAATGGACAAACAGAAACAACCAGTGTTTTAATTACTTACTGAATTTAAGTTAAACCAAATAAAACTATTCATTATCAACCCCCTCTTTAAAATAAAGGTAAATTAAAAACCCTATTTGATACTGTATATAAATTGGTTTTCATTAAACAAAGGGAACAAGTATTCAAAAAGTATAATGCTACATATAAATACCCAATTGTAAGTAAACAAAACTTATTATCTAACATTCAGCTCATACACTGTAGATACTAGGTAAGTAGTATTATTTTAGATATTATTACACTTATCACTTATCTAATAACATAGAAACTTATATCAAAACTTATACAATATACTTAGCATAAAAAAAAAACATTTACTCTTCTAGAGGCAATAAAGAAATAGCAGACAAAGAACGTTTATAAATCTTTCGGTTAGGTGTCATAACATCAACCACACGGATTTTTCCGTCTTGGCCAGGGTAGACCTTTACAATTCTAGCCATTGGCCACGATAATGGGGGAGAGTTAGGCTCCCTCAGAATAACTAAATTTCCTACTTTTATATTATTTACACTGTCACGCCATTTGGGCCTCGACTGCAGTACATTAAGGTAGTACTTGTGCCATACATTCCAAAAATGAGTTCTAACCTTATTACAAATTTCCCAAAATTTTAATCTGTTTACAGGAATATCGATAGTGTTGTTTTCAGGATAAGAGGTTAAAGAAGTACCTATCAAGAAATGTCCTGGCGTTAAATAACAAAAATCATCAACTTTCTCAGCTGTAACAGGTAATAATGGACGAGAATTTAAAACTGCTTCTATTTGACATAAGACAGTGTTTAACTGTTCGTACGTTAGGACATAATTTTGTATAATACGTTTCAAGTGAAACTTCATACTTTTAACTGCCGCCTCAGCAAGACCAGCAAACACAGGCGAATAACTAGGTACAAAATGAAAAGTTATGCCTTCTTTGGCCACATAGTGTTGCACCAGTGCTTGATGCTCCCGTGAGGTTTGCAAGTTATATAGTTCAACTAATTCGTTCCTTGCCCCCCTAAAACAACCTGCGTTGTCACAGAAAACGTCAGTAGGCAATCCACGTCGCGCTATAAAGCGTTTAAAACAAGCAAGGAAACAATCAGTACTTAAATCAGAAGCTATCTCGAGGTGTATTGCCTTTGTGACGAAGCAAACAAATACACAAATATAACCTTTTGTTTGTTTGGCACGTCTAACACGTGAGTTTTTGACTTGTATTGGTCCCGCAAAATCTATACCAGTCTTTTGGAAAGGACGACAAGCTCTGACTCTATGAGATGGCAAGGAACCCATTAGTTGTTTAGCACATTTGGCTTTCATTCTGAAACAAAGTAAACATTTATGAATAATCTTTTTTACATGTCTGTAACCATTTACAATCCAATATTTTTCATTAAGGCTAGCTAACAATAACTTTGGTCCAGCATGCAATAATCTTATGTGTTCCTGGTAAATAATCAAATCAGTAACACGAGATTGTTTAGGTAAAATAATTGGGTGTTTCTGTGAAAATGAGACTTCAGAGTTATCAATTCTACCACCTACTCTTAACATATTCTCTTTATCAATAAAGGGATGTAAGGGTTTTAACGGGCCTTTAATATTTTCATCTTCTGAATTTAAATGATTTAACTCATGACTGAAATGTATGCTCTGTTCACGCTGTATAATTTTATGCAAGGCATTTTCTAACTCGAGAGGAGATAGTGGATTACCCCTCTTATCTAGATTATAACAAAACCTAAGTATATATGCCATGACGCGGATCATTTTATTTAAATCAGAATATTTATCAATAAACAGATAGATATTAGATTTATTTTGTGTTATCAAGGCTACCTTGGAATCAGGGAATGCAGCACCCTTCTTCATCTCAGGTAAGGGTTCCAGGAGTGGTATGGAAAGTTTATTATTAAAATCATACTTACTGTCCAGCATAAACTCTGGACCATGCCACCATAATTTACAGTTACTTAACTCATCAGGAACGGCTCCCCTGCTAACATAGTCAGCTGGATTCTCGTTGCTCGCCACATACAGCCAGCGCCATCTAGAGGTCTGCTCCTGAATTAACTTAACCCTATTAGCAACATATGCTTGAAGTTTAATTGGCTCTGTAGCTACCCATGCAAGTGCAATTTGTAAATCTGAATATAGATAAACACCACTAATATTTATTTTAAGGTTTAACGTATCGTAAACTCTTTTGGCTAGTTTGGTAAGCAAAAGCATTGCATTTAACTCTAATCGCGGTATGGTGAGTGCATTGTTGCTTTGGGGGTTAATTCGGGATTTAGAGCAAAGTAAGGAAGATGAAGCCTCACTACACTTACAACTAAAACAGGTTATAATAATACTTGTGCACACCGTAAACTGCCTATAGAATGTATGCTTATTAAAATTTAACAGCAATTTAACATTAAACTTAAAATACTTGGCTAGAAGTCGCACAGAAACATTGGTTAAGTAAAGATGGCGTCTTGTCGTAGAAATCTTTTTCTTCGAAGAGTGACGTGACAGCTAGTGATTGAAGAATCGAACGAAACGAACGAACGAAGTTTGACGTTTGAATTGCTTCCGTGAAGATTCGTCCAATAGGGTTGTAGGATGTTGCTTGACGTTGACACGACGAGAGTGCTGATTGGCTCGCAGCTATAGCGTCATGTAGTTGCGCCAGCGCGCGGGAAACATAGGCCCGCCGCGAAACAACAAAATGGCTTCCTCTTGATAGTTGGACAATGGGTTAATATAGGTAACCCTTGTTATCGCGTCATGCGACCCTCGGCCCCGGGGGGTTCTGAAGCGAGGTTATATGATGACGAAGTATCCAATAAATACCTCCTTGCAGTCGGCGACTGATGAGTTGAATTCGAAATATGATTTGCACTCACGCACGCTAGCAGGCGACGCGGCCCGAGCCCGTACGTCGTAGAGTAGAAAGCACACGACGATTTTTGCTCGATCGTGTTTCTGCACCAATTCCTCTTCCTTCGAAGGACCACAAATATGTAGGAGTATCGCAGCAGGGCTGGTTCTTGGAGGCTTTGCAGGTGTAGAAACAATATTAAATAAAACAGACTTTTTGTAGCACGTGAATGTGGTCGGATTTTATTGCAGACTGAACGAATGTAAAGACATTTTGACATTAGGATACGGAAACTTAAAAATTAAAAAATATACTTTGTTGGTGTTGCCAACAAACAGCTGTTTGATATAATTAGAGAATCTGTGAAGCATAATACATACTCAATTACTATCTGTGGCATTATTACAGTCAAAGTTTGCCTGGAAGATGATAATCAGATCTCAGAATATTGTATTACGTTACGGGCGACATAATCGTTTCTTCACCCACTCTCTGTCTGATGTGCAATTGGAGAGGAATATGACCAGCAGTAGTGATATATTATTTATGAACACACAAAATACTTAACAGCACATTAAGATATCATAAGAAATCTCTTCCAGCTGACCAGTGAGACTCTATTTTCGATTAGAAATTAAAACATAGTGTGTAGAAAAGACAAATAGGAAAATTTAAATTATTATAATTTTGGTTTCAGATACAACAAAAAATCTTGAGAAAACTATTCCTCGACAAACCCTCAAAGAGAGAGTAGTTTCAGATTTATTATCACGAGCAGACGGAAGAGCAAATACACTTATCCGAAGACCCGATTCGAGCTCCTGAACTGCAAAGGTGGATAAATGATAAACATAGTGAGAGATAGAGGGAAAAAACAAAGAAATAAAATGAAAAATCCATTACGGGGATAAAAGAAAACACCTCAATAACACTCAATGTTCTCGATACAGAATCGATTACCACCGGTTTTAACAACACAAGGCAATACTTGAAGCGTTCGAGTAAATGGAGAAACGTCTATAAGGAGTCTCCCCCTTAATTGCACGAGTGAAACTAATAAGGATAGAGGTAATGCTGAAGTTTTAGTGGTGCTAAACAAGAAAATGTACGATAGTCGGAAACTCGGAACTATTCGATTTTGAATCGGTTGAACGATTATTATCAACTGATAGTATAATATTTTATAAGATTGTCGGAACTATTCGATTTTAAATCAGTTGAACGATTATCAGGTGATAGTAGTATTTTATTTTTGAAACTTGTAAATATTTTTACTTTGACGAAAACTTTGTGTCGAAAGTACCAAAACAGTAACCTTCCTTTTGTGCCTAAACCATTAGGTAGTTATGTATGTGGCTAAATGACGTGTTCTATTCTTGTGTCCGTAGTACAATCTATGTATGACCACAAATATTGATGTATCATTATTGCAACAACACTATTTACTAAACATTTGATAGTACATGCAATCGTCTATAGGCGGTTTAGACTAGGCCTCCAAACTCCACTAATTAACAGCCGGTTCAGAGGCTCGTCAATTGTCTGTCCAATAATTTTTTCCTTTTCTGTCAAAAAACAGTCAATCGAGAGACCGGTGAACCATCTACCTCTACACTGAAAGACCATATTATTACGATTAGTCAGATTCATTTTAGTTACCCAGTAAAACACGTTCAAGTTGTACAAACTCGATGAGGCAATAAAAACTTTAGGCGTAAAACAAAAAAAACTTCGTTGGTAACAGCAAAAGTTAAACCGGTTTGTTATAAATCTTGAGATTTGATTGTGTTCGTGTAATAGTTTAAAAGTTTCATTAGAAACAGTAACATTATTATAGCCTATTTAAAATACATACTGATCCTGAAACCACATCTTGTTGTCCATTCTAGGATTAAATCAATAAAGTTGTAATGTAAAATATTCTCACATAAAATAAAATAGAAACATTATTCCTTTCTCAAATCCCAACTCAATTAACAATACTAACAAATCTCAAGCAAGCCATTACAGTAAAATATACAACACTTCGCTAACCCACTTCTCAAGAACTCCACATTATAAGAAACCTATACATTACGTTTTAAGCATCTCTATATAGAACCCCAAGGAGCGTTGCGCCTAATACATTACCCAACTTATAGTCCGCAGTGTGGTCGTAAACCCCAGAACGTATGGAAACTATTGAACACAAAGGACCACCGGGAATACAGTCTTTAGAGCTAGAACTGCACTTTCGTAAAAATGGAAGCAGCAAAATTAATAAAATTCCGACGAAAATTTCATTTCGATGTTGGCCCAAAAGTTTTCTAATCGGATTTTCTTGGAAAGGGTATCGTGATATAATCTCAGGAGAAATATTTACCATAATATTGTTATGTATTGTTAACGGGTTTTTAAACGCATATAAACAACGAGAAATGTTTTGAATCAGAAAGTGATACTATCTTATGTGTCTATCTATCTTGTGTCATCATCAATAATAATACAGTTGAACACCAATAGAGTAAGATCCCAGAGCAATCAGACATAACTTATTTTCACACGGATGAAACCTACAGTTTTCAGTAGCGTCTCGTGTGCCTTGAATACCTACGCGCTTTGTGGAACTTGCCGAGTGACACCTGGGCAGGTACCAGGTGAGAAAGGTGACTAAAAATAAGAACTATTTAACTTAAATTCACATGGCTGATTTTTATATATGTCATGTAGAATATTATTTTAAAGTAATATCATATAGTGTCAGACACTTTTGATGGACCAGAGTTTTTGTCAGACGCTTTTAAGCTTGGTTTTTGAAGCGCCTGACCGATATAGCATGGCAATATCCCGATCAATTAGCTTTATTACGTATTAAATCATATGGAGTTTAGTATTATTTAAAGCGTCTGTAAAACAATACGGCCGACGGAAAGTGTCTGGGAGTAGAAAATATACGTAAAAAACAGCTTGGAGAAAATACGGTCGTGAAGTATTTTCTCCAAGCTGTTTTTTACGTATATTTTAGGAATTATACTTAAAAATAAGTCGCAAATACTCCCAGACACTTTCCGTCGGCCGTATTGCTTATCAGATGCTTTAAATAATACTAAACTCCATATGATTTAATACTTAAAGCTAATTGATCGGGATATTGCCATGCTATATCGGTCAGGCGCTTCAAAAACCAAGCTTAAAAGCGTCTGACAAAAACTCTGGTCCATCAAAAGTGTCTGACACTATATGATATTACTTTAAAATAATATTCTACATGACATATATAAAAATCAGCCATGTGAATTTAAGTTAAATAGTTCTTATTTTTAGTCACCTTTCTCACCTGGTACCTGCCCAGGTGTCACTCGGCAAGTTCCACAAAGCGCGTAGGTATACAAGGCACACGAGACGCTATTGAAAACTTCAGGTTTCATCCGTGTGAAAATAAGTTATGTCTGATTGCTCTTGGATCTTGGACTACAATGGTTTACGTGGAGCGGCAGCCTATCTGACCTCTACAATCCAATGAGTTTGGGGTAATATGAGACTCCTTGGTAAGACTGGTGGTCAGGCCACAAACCACCTGATGATCTTTTCGAGGCACGGTGGACACTCGTTATGTAATAGATGGTCTATTGACAGAGCGGCTGTTATAGTTCAGCCTTCTCCTATTTACATCTTCTGTGATATAGAGTTAATCAACTGATAAACTTTTGCATTACAAAGTAGTTTCGTACTCTTGATAAAATCGTTATTACTTTTTCTATTGCCATGGCTATCAGTACTGACACAGTTTGCCATTATTCAGAACAACTTAACACCAATATTCGAATTTATTATCCGCCTAAATAAATAAATCGAACAGATAACATTAACCAATCAACAATTTGAAAGCAAAACTTCTTTAATTAATGTTAAATTATTCTAAAACAACATCCAAGCCTATTAACGGTCGGTATCAGAAATCTTGTAACTTTTCGCCTTTAAACTTGTGAAAGAAAAACGTTCCCGAAATTCAGTTGAAAATAAGCTTCCAGTCTCGCAGCGATTACCATAAAACTTGTTTAAATGGTAATATTAGAAGACGTCACTTGCCGCAATCGTCTCCCTTAGGGATTTTATCCAAATCTATCTCAACAAAAATACATACACTGATAAAATTCCCTACGTCAATTTTGTGGTACTGAGGATCCAGTTTTAGCTTTAGTCGCGACTATTTTACGCTGTGGTTCTGTGACAAGACGATTTCTACGAGTCAGGAGGTTTTCTATTTCAAGGTGGTCGGTTTCGGGATGTCAGTTTGACGAAGGACTATTATGGAATTTTAGAGTCAGTCCGATTTTGAATACTGAATGGGTTTGAAATGTGTAGGTTCGTATTGAAATAGATTGGATATGTGATGGACTTCTGGATAGGGTGAATATTCGTGATTACATTTTTAAATATTTGAATTTAATTGAGCCAGTCTATTTTTACGGTTGAAAACTGCTGAAACTATAGATGAGCTGTGTATTCGTTGTGTAGCGATAATTCATTATTGTATTTTACTTTTCAAGATTAGAAACGTTCATGAAATTATTTTACAGTACAATATCAATAGTATTATACAGGTAGGTCGGTCAGACAGTCAGTTTAAACTTGCCAACTTATATTTTATTTTACAAAGTTAAATTGAAGAATTTAACTTTGAACTATTAAAATAATTCTTTCGATAGTTCTACAATAAAGCCTGAAGGTACCTTAACCCTAAAATAAAATTTCCCAGGTATTTCATTCAAATATCCAGATGAAAACCCTTGTCACGGCCGAGAATTAATCTCAGAGTTTGAGCACTGAATGGAACATTATGGAAGTGGGTCAAAGGTGTACTTCTGTAAGAATAGCCATGCCCTGAAAAGGATTCAACGTGAATAGTAGCAAATTACTACTGAACTTATGGAGGTAGTGCTTTTCTTTGTAAACGGCTTTTTTAATCTAAACTGGTATTATAATAAGGTACAGATTTTCGGTTTGTATGTGGAGTGATAATCTTCGGAACTATAGATTTGATTCTGACAATGGTTTTGGTAATGGAAAGCTACGTTATCCCAGAGCGTCATGGACCATAATTATTTTGAATGTCCGATAATTTCTAACCATAACGTTAGCGAAGCTGTGGTCAAGAGCTAGTGCTGATGATAAAGGATTGTTTTAAATCTTTTAAAACATTTAAGGATTTTAAGTACCTTGTTCTTGGAATTTCTCAGTAGCTGCCAGGGAGTCTAGATTTTTACCCGATTGATGGCCATAGCTTCGCCCTTATTACATGGGACATAAACATAGCTGGCAAAATGTGGATGTACTATAGGTACACCTCTGCCTAATCCTTTGGGGATTACAGCCGTGATGTTATGTTCTGTTTAGCTTTCCAACTCAAAAGTCGGAATTGCACATGAAGGGTTCCATACCATGACTTCTTATAAGTTTTCCTGTAATCTATACGCGATGAACTAATTTCTGTATTTTTTTCAGAATTTAAGAACCAGTAGTTTCGGAGATAAGGGGGGGTGGGAATGGTTGAACAGACAGACAGACACATGAGTGATATATAAGGGTAACCCTATAAGGGTTTCGTTTTTCCTTTTGAGGTACGGAACGCTAAAAAACAATATTTGGTTTGACAACGTTCACAATCGCTAATTCTTAATTGTTATCTGGCGTATTTATGAAAAATGTCCGTATATAAATAGCAATTAACCGGCTTACATCCTGGGGGTGCAATGACTTATAAGCTAAAGTCGTGACTGGGGTACGGGAATCTTTAGTTAATAGGTACGCACGTGAGAAGAATTATCTTAATATTAAAAAAAAAAAGTTTTTTTGCTTTTTTTAGTTCTTAGTGTTATTAACTTATTACCTACTACGTAAAACTTAAAAAATGTTTTTGTTTTTAGCTTTACTTAGTTCTTAGTGTTATTATCACTATGTAAAATTCAAAGAACAAAAGAGCTTAGCACGTTTAGAAAATTTACCTTAAGGCTGCCTGTCCACTGAAGCGGAGCGAGGGTGCGGAGCGGCGAAACGGAGGAATATTAACCAATAGCACTGCATAAAATCTTCGCTCCGGTCCCAGTATGCAATCCTATTGGTTAATATTTGTGCGTTTCTCCGCTCCGCAGCCTCACTCCGCTTCAGTGGACAGGCAGCCTTAAGGTAGGTAGTGGTTTCAGTTACGCTAAAACTTAAGTTGGTCCCTGCGTCACCCAAAGGTTAACTAGTAGAGAATGCCATTGGCGTTAAGTCCGCCTCTTTAAATGATATATGCTTTAAGCATCAATTATAAACCCTAAGGAAGTCTAATATATTTAAATCACGAGTAAAAGGGCTACTTCTGGACAAGCTCGTACCATTGTCGACCTCATCTCTGCCCTTAGGACAAGATTGAGTTCAAGAGTAGGTCCACATTAGATAAAAAAAAAATGTTTTGGTCATAAGGGAGGCTAAGCTTCCTTTAATATGAGCTCAATATTTTACAGCGACTATAAGCGATGTTTAGTCCAGAGCATCAGTAAACATCTTGAATTAGAATATCTATAAGCATCTAGAATCTAACAATGAACTAGGTTCCAGATTATTGTTAGGTGCTTCCTAAGGGACCTAGGCGTCTAGACGCACATTACTCACAGACGTTCCTTTATATATTAAAACAAAATGAAAACGAAATTCAAATGCGAGGTAGTTTTGTATGTCAATGATAGTGTAAATGTGTGGAAGATGGAGTGTTTCAGTTCCCTTAGGCTTTGGAATTGTAGCGAGAAATGCTAGAGTTATATTATGCTGTTGGTAATAATCGATTGACTGCATTGTCGTTGGTTGAGTAACGTAAGCGCGACTGCTGACTCTCTGGTCAGGCAAAGTTATATCGTGTGACGGAGCTACACACTGCACTACAAGTCTTTTGTGTTAGTATTTGTTATATAGGTTAACACTAAAAATGGGCTGCACAGTCACGATCACGGAAAAACACTGCCCAACTACAACTTTGCCAGAATATTGAGAATTTATCTATCTATCTACCTATATAAATAAAAAGAGAAGTCCTGACTGACTGACTGACTCATCAACGCCCAGCCCAAACCCTTGAACCTAGAAAGCTGAAATTTTGCACAGAGGTTCCCTTTATAATGTAGACAAGGAATAAGGAAGGACTTTTCGAAATTCAACCCCTAAGGAAGTTAAATAGGGGATGAAAGTTTGTATGGAAAATCGTCACGCGGGCGAAGCCGCTGGCAAAAGCTAGTAACCAATATTAAACACAGTATATCTCGTTTTTTGGTGTAAGCATTAACTAGTTATGCCTGACATATACAAAAACAATACCTACTTACTAGCTAATCTAGAAAATGTTTTAAATAAAAAGGTAATATTTGTTGATTTCCCTCAATTTTGCTTAGTCCTCGCCTTAGATAGTCCTATAAAAACCTGAAAATACCACACGATCAATAACCAATGAACTCAAAACGTAAACAAACCATCGATTAAAGCTAACAACAGCATTCTATTACTAAAAATCCACTTAGTACGATCACTTGAACAAACAAAGCAATTCGTTTGGCGAATTAACGATATCGCGGGGCGCCTTCCGCATAGTAAGACGTAAAGAAATTTAATTAGCGTTCATTGAGATAATTCACTGCTTCCACAATAGGCCGGCGAAAGACAACTTTCACTAAGTATTTGGACACACAGTCCTTTTGAATGAAAAATAATTAAGGGGTTATTTTGAGAAATAACCAATGAAAAGTTAAACATGATTTAAATTAATGAAATCAAAATAAATACAACCTTTAACATTGCTTGATGACTAGGTCACATGAATTTTAGTGGTCATACAGACAGAGTAAACCGTAATTTCTAAACTAGGAGATCCTGTGATTTAGCAGTCAGTGTTCTAGTGACACTATGATACTAAATTTTTTTCACTCGACAGTGTGTTATTTCGGTATACAAAATCATGGCAAAAAAAAACAGGCATGAAAGTACAATGAATTTATTTATAAAGGTTTAACTAGGAAGGAGTAGAGGATTAGGAATTAACTAGTCTAGGATAAGCAAAAGCTAGATGGACTCACCAACCTAAAAAGACCGCTGATAAAGTGCGATGAGTACGGAAGGTGGAGGTCTGGGTATTGTGGTCAACTTTCTCGACCAACTACTTAGGATGAGTTGTAATATTGACAAGTTAATATTATTATAATATTTATTTATTTATCAAGTATTCTCTATAATTATAAACGGGTACCATCTATCTGGCAGAAACTTGATGCTCCGAAATTTATTTGGCATTGCACACTTGGCATATTCTTCTTTGAACGAATGTGTTTATGGCAAAACAATTATTTAATAGAATTATCGTTTCACAGAATGTTTAAGTGGCCGAATTTTCAATGGCATACTTTTAAGATGGCAGAATTTTATTTGGTAGATTTTTATAAGGCATAATGCCAATTCTATTACAATATTTTAGAACTAATTTAAAATTAAAAGTCAATACCTTTTGCTACAAAAGTTAGTGACAGAAACGAATCGCTGCAAAACCGACTCCACGTGGTCTCTTCTGCCCTACCCCGAGAGTGTAATATAAGCCCGCGTAGGCGCGGAGGGGCGAGGAGGCCCGCAAACTGAGGAGCAAGTGGCTTAAACGCGCGTCGGCGGTGTGTGTTAAAACCATCTGCGAAGATAAGCTTGCGTGGGACCACCGGAGCACCGCAGCGCCGGAGCCGTGACAGAAGTCATGCCTGCTGCATGTTACACGTATGGATGAAATGAAATGCGTGCCAATAGACGATTCTGATTATGAATTTTCTGCGAAATGATGGTTCTGGAAATGAAGTTTATGCTCAAAGATGATTCTGACTTACAAAATTATGCGTTTTGAATTTATGGTAAATGAGTGTACGCCAAATGATTTTCGGCGAAATGAAGTTTCTGCCATCCACTGCTATGCAAAACAAAATTCAGAAATAAAAAATTCTACTATAAAAGGTAGACCCATTATAAACCACTTTATTTGTCAAGTCTCCGTCCCTGTAGACCCATATTGCTGCATTTTTTCTTGAAAAGCAGCGCCACCTTGAATTTAGTGGTCATACCAATCAGGTGGTGCTCTCAGGTGTTCACAATTTCTAAAGATATTCAAATATTTTTAACCCTCTTTGGCAATACCTTATGATTCGAATTTTATTCGACAGTCTATCCACCAGTATGTCACACAGTTCTAAACAACAGATCTTGTGATCCAATTATCTAACTCTAAGACAAGATAAGTAACAAAGCTGAGACGAAACACTCGGAACACCGGTTGCGTATCAATTATTCAAGCGCTATTTATTGTTTTACTATACAGGGGTAATAAGTGGGAAGTTTGTGTTGTTTCTTGTCAACTGATTGCAGTGAACGGAACTGGGTAATCAGAATGTTTAATTGGTAATGATTTAGAATAATGGTATTAAAAGCACTAAGTAGCTTCTTATTGACAAGCAGTGGAGTCTCATGATAATCTAACCAAGCCAAACTAGAGTCGCCAGGCTAGAGTTATCAGTCGTGGGTTTAAATTCAGGCACCAACACTCTCAGAAGATGAATGAAAACCGCTTTCGGAAACCAGCATTCCCTAAAACCAATTTTTTTAAGAAATGTGACATTCAATCCCATGGGCTGGGAACTAGGCCCGATTATTGGGACTTATTATTGTTATGCTAAGTAATCAGTGAAAACACTGGCTGATTATACTCGTATCATGTTAAGTAGCTATTAATTATTATATACTAGTGACCCGCCCCGGCTTCGCACGGGTACAAAAAAGGTATTAAAACCTTCCTCTTGAATCACTCTATCTATTAAAAAAAACCGCATCAAAATCCGTTGCGTAGTTTTAAAGATTTAAGCATACAGACAAACAAACAAATAAACAAACAAACAAACAAACAAACAGACGCGACTTTGTTTTATACTATGTAAGGATATTAATTTTGACTGGCCTGTTGGTCTAGTGGTTAGTGACCCTAACTGCTATGCCGGAGGTCGTGGGTTCGATTCCCACCCAGGACAAATGTTTGTGTGATGAGCACGATCATTTGTTCTGTGTCTGGGTGTAATTTATCTATAATATGTATGTTTTTAGAAATATATAAGTATGTTTATCAGTTGTCTAGTACCCATAACACAAGCTCTGCTTATAGCTTGGGACTAGATGGCGTTGTGTGATAGTTGTGGAATATTATTATTATTATATTATTATTAATGTGTTATTAAAAACAACATCATGAAAAGCTATCGTTTACGGCAAGACCCAGGTCGATATAATAAATTCCTTACAGAACTTTCCGAATGAAAACACCTACTGTTCAACATTTGTCTCCTCATAAAACTCCCTCTATTGTACTCTAAACTTATCATCTCCTCCTGTCAGGCATTTCATAACGACCTGAAACTGTTATGATGAGTTAAAGCTGCCGCCATCTAGCGCTCACAGAATGTAGAACATGAAGCTGTGCTCCTTAAAACTCCAAGCTCCTAAGATTTCTCTGTAGCACAACTTTACAATGACATGTCACACCGTATAATGTTTTATAACCAATTCGAGCTATCCTCTTAGCGTCCGTAATATATGCATAAACAAGCTCAGACGCCATAATATGAGTTACACCGCAATGCACTCGAATATTACACAATAACGTAAATGTTAGAAGCTTTGGATGTGACTTCTAAAAAGTTTAGGAGCATGATGCAAAAATAAAATATGAGTAAGTACATCAAGTATATCGTGTTTCACAAATGGAATTCTAGTCTTCATTCTCTTGTTGTAAATACGGTCAACGTAATTATTGAATGAGCGGTGTTATCGAGAGTAGCGTTATGTTCATCTTTTCCAGAGATGTACTCACGCACGTAGGTTTCTTCGTCACGTTCTGGAGAATTTTGTATCACTGACCTTCTCTGGTTTCCGAATCAAACAAACTTAAGAAAGAATTAGAAGCACTGTAACTCAGTAGTAGCTTAGTAGGTACCGGTATTATGTCCGTAACCTTTCTCAGATGATACACATCTCTCAGCGTTTGCAAGTAACTTTTCTGCCACTGTCCTCCTTAAAATAAACACCTCCTTCACCCTTTCGTACTCAACAACATAACCCTTTTAGTAGTTCCACGTGATTCCACCACAGGTCGGGTAACTTCGTGTTGCCGTAATGTAAAACGTCCTGGTCGCGTTATTATTATTTAACTTTGTAGCTGCGAACAAATGTTGTCCCCGGTTGTAACCGACAACCGTCGGAATGGAGTTCCAAACTGCGAAATTACTTTTTTGTGCGTTAGTATTTTTTTTGTGTTGTTATGTCAAAAGAATCTAACTTTGTGTGGCCTGGTGGAGGAAAAGGTTAGTGTTTTATTGCTATAGGTTGATAGCTGTAGCCAACTTTGTAAACTCGATTTTGAAATGTGTTCACGATTTTGTAGAAAAAGAATGACGAGGATTAGCCGTAGCATTTACGCGTTAACACACATAATATCCTGATAAACTGTTACAAAATAATAAAACACAAAAACCGACAAAGGTTAAGTTAGCAGTTTGAATTTCAATCAATTATTTTCAAAATCTTCTGCGGTTTTCCAATTACTTAGCAAGTACAGTAGTCCTAGTCCTCGGATTCTGTTAGGAGCTCTTGACTTATTATAATCCACAATTCAGGCTTCAAATACGTAAACAAAATGCAAATACTGAACTTTAAAATCGACTTCTTGTAATTGCTATCTACGACTAAAGGTCACCACTTGGCAAATACCTGACATTTAAAGCCAGTTGTTTACAGTGTACTTATTAGAACAGCTACTCTAAATTAACGGCGCGAGACTGAACGTAATCAATAAGGCGAGGATCAGGAGATGAAGTTAAAACAGTGTTCCCTTTACATTGGGGAAGGTCGAGCACCCTCACTGTGTAGATGGTCCTTAAAGTGAGGGATAGCTCGGTACACGGACATAGTAGATGGACTTTTAATTTTTGGGGATATTTAGTCTGTTCATGAGAAAAATTATTAAAATGATTGTAGAAAATATCTTGTTTTGTTACTATGAAGTATTCTGGTAAATCTGTAACAAAGTATTTTGCGTCAACGACACAAAAACATTTTTCAGTGTTCATCAAATAACTCAAAAGATTACTAACTACAAATATACCAGGTAAGGTAAGACAAGGAATTCATAAAATCTGTTAAGGCACATAACCAAAACTGATACTAAGTATCCCAAAGTGTACGTACATTCGTCGCATGCTGACGAAGACTCTTGCCAAACTCGAGCGGAGTGGCGGATGTCTCGACTCTGTCAAACTCGAGAACAAAGACCTGATTATGAATACACCGATACATGCTTATGCCAACGTAAATTATCGTCTGGTCGCTAGTACATGTTTTGGTAGAATTTCTTGTTTTTATAGAGGAAAATTTCACGCGAAGTTGTGATAAGAATACCTGTCGGAGCTGCGGGTTGTTCGAAAGAGATACCGCGGCCTCGGACAAAGGACTAAGAAGGAACATGAGTGGTTTTTAGTCAGTAGAAGTCTGACACTCTCTACCGCTCAGCCCAGAGCTAGGAGTCATTTGATGATTTCCCAAACTCCAAAAAAAAATAAAGTTGTGATAAGAATGAGTAAGAGAATAACTAAATATTATAGAATGGCAACTGTAGTATCATTTCATTTCAGAGGCTTTCATGATTGTACACTTTATTGATACAGCAATAGGTTCTGGGTTGATAGGGAATATTTCCGGTTATTTATTGTGTATTGTGAAATATATGAATAATATTACCTAAGCAATCGTGGTGTTTTACTTTGAATATTTTAATTAATTATACCCATTAGTATTAATTTGCACAAAAAGGTTTAAACTGAATAGTTTTCAATTAATGTATCGAAATAAATTTTGGTATTTGAAACAGAAAAACTAATTACTCAAATAATAAAATAGGCTCTTGGCTTAATTGCCAAGAGTCTCGACCAACACTGGTAGTTCACACACACTACCAGTGAGTTAGGTACTACTTTTTTTATAGTCCTTACGATTGAAATATTCATAAAACATAGATTGAAAGTGTTTAAAAAAAAAATACACCGATTCAAAATTCAATAAACATTACGAAATATGAATTTATTTTCTCATGTTACTTCATTAACATTAACTCTCATTTCGCACTCCATTTTACAGTCTAGCGCGAGTTATTACGATCATTCGAGTAAAAATAATATGACCTTAAATAAGCATGAGGTAGAAGGGAATCCATTGGAATTTTTATTCAAGATTAAATCAAGTGTGAATTTGATCTGGGTTCGACTTATCTCAACATGTCACGTGACAGTCGGGTGCATACGTTTTTAGAAACCAAATAAAAGGACTTTTGAAGTGGACTGTGTTATGGAAAGAATATTAAGCAGTGGTCTGATAAAGTTTCGCAGCCTTTTCAAGTATTCTGCTGATGATTATGACTTGCTAAAATAGGAGGCGGTGAAGGCAGAAATCAATTGTAAAAGTTTTAGTTTATCTCACAATCTCACATAATGATCATGGTCAGTCTATACGAATAAATAAAATTGAAGTGTTTGTTTTTAATTTCAAAATAAGAGCTTTTTTCTAAATGCATTGCAATTGCAGACAAAAAAAAAACCCAGAAACGGTTTCACCGATTTAATAAGATTTTTTAGTCCACCCGTCTATCTAAATAAGAAATACACCTACATAAATAGATGGCACCTTAAACAAAATCAATTTATTTCAATTTGGTATCTAAAATGGAATTTCAACTGCTACAGTCGAAATGCGGTCAAGTCAACGGAAATTAATCGGAAGAGAATAGAGATTTAGCGAATTTAGCCGGAGACGTATTACCGACGACTGACGCTCTGTCTCTGAAAGTTTCAGTACGAAAGTGCTGACTAAATAGTTCTTGTATTTCAGTTTCGTATTTAAGTTCAAAAAGATTCTATTTTTAGTTAAAGAGTGCATTTTTTGTGTCAATGTTTTGTGTTTTTGCAATGTAACCCAATAACGCTTTGCCCGACCAGGGAATTAACCCCAGGTCCTTAGGCTCAACAGTCGCGCTTGCGACCACTACACCAGTCGAGGCTATTAATAAAATACTGAAAATATATCTTTGTGTTTGTTTTTATGTCCAACAGGAGTCGCTAAAGATACGTAATGACAAATTAACCATTTTCAGGGACCTTAACTTAAATACAAAGTAATACCCAACGAATAAGCTATTAAGCGTCATTTTAATTACAATGAGTGCTTCATAATTTTAACTTTTTTATTGCACGGGGGCCTAACATTCTGCATAAACAGTTCTCCACAGAAAGCTTTAGCAAAGCTTTTAGAGGAGATCGTAACTCCTTAAGTACTGTTTTAATGACGTCCCTTAGTGTTTTATAATTAGTGTGAATATACCTCAACGTATTATTACAGAAAGATGGCGAATTTGTGGTGACTTCTTCATTGAGATTTGACTCAGTGGTTATTGAGGTTATGCTAAGGCTCGATCACAGCTCTTGATAGTTTTACTTTTTAGTATCTCTTAGCAGAGAAAACTTAATTAACTAAATCAAACTTAATTACTATTTCAAGTGCTGAGTTAATAATTCTAGAACAGTATTTAAACTAACAGCTGGTACCTTGAAATGCTTATTACTTTGACGATATTATAACTCAATTAAAATTGAATGAAAGTTGCGGTTACCTTGACCCTAAAATTGAGGTCGAAAAGTTTATTTCTTCCAAATCGTCAATAACAAATAATTTATGAAGAAGATGGGCTGATTGGCTAATAAGATACCTACGTCATGAGACATTTCTACTGGTTTTATCTGTTCCGAGGTAAGACTCCATTAATTTGCACCAAGGTAGGTTAGGTTAGGTACCAAGTAGGTATCTACCGCCATTATGCACTATGCCAATTACAAATTTTTGATGGATTTATTTTATATTGTAATGTAATTCCTAATGTAGTCTTTAAATCCGAAATAATGAATAGTACAAACTTCCTAAATCTTTTAATCTATAGTATCTATACTAATATTATAAAGAAGTAAAGTCTTACTGAACCGATTTTAAAAATCTTTTACCATTATAAAGCTACATTCATCCCGGGTGACATAGGCTACTTTTTATCTCTGTATTCCCACGGGAACGGGAACTACGCGGGTGAAACCGCGTGACGTCCGTCCGCTAGTCCGCTAATAAAATGAAAAGAAACCAGGACCGTCCTTAAGCTCGTTGCTTCGACGATATCGTCAAAATCGCGGGAAAAGCCTTTTCCCGCGATTTTGACGATATCGTCAGTAGAAATGTCTCATGACGTAGGTATCTTATTAGCCAATCAGCCCATCTTCTTCATAAATTATTTGTTATTGACGATTTGGAAGAAATAAACTTTTCGACCTCAATTTTAGGGTCAAGGTAACCGCAACTTTCATTCAATTTTAATTGACTTATAATATCGTCAAAGTAATAAGCATTTCTAGGGACCAGGGGCCCTACTATGACGTCTTAAAACAATCCTAACTTATTCTTAATCCAGTGTGGAGGAGAGATGGCGCTTTAAACCCTGTATAGTTCTGTCACGTTTCCACACTGGAATAACATTAAGTTAGGACTGTTTTAAGACGTCATAGTAGGGGGGCAGCTGTTAGTTTAAATACTGTTCTAGAATTATTAACTCAGCACTTGAAATAGTAATTAAGTTTGATTTAGTTAATTAAGTTTTCTCTGCTAAGAGATACTAAAAAGTAAAACTATCAAGAGCTGTGATCGAGCCAAAGCAAAAAGTTTGATAATTATTTTGAATAATTTATTATTTTTGAGTAGGTTTTTAATTTTTTACTTTTGAATTTTCAGAAACAAAGTTTGACTAAAGAAGTGTCTGACAGCTATGATTATATAAAAACCGGTTCCTACATTCAGCAGCATTAATTATATGTCACTGTCAAAACTGTTAACCAGTCAAAACTACTTTTGACCGGTCAAAACTTTTTTAACAAATTGTTAGGTGGTTTCTGTTTTATTTCACTACTAAATTATAATAACCTAAAGGTCGTTAGGAAACTTATTGAGTTGTTAGGTTTTTCTTTTTTGACCCTTTGGATAACCTTGTTCGATAGCTTACATTTATTTCATTAGAATAAACGCGTTTTAACGGAATAAGGGATACTACTATTGACTGAAACCAGTCAAAAGTAGTTTTGACCGATTAAGAGTTTTGACTATAACATAATTATACACTTAACAACGTTTTAAAGAAATTTTACTTACTACTTTATTGATTTTATTTTTATGTTGAGTAACTAATATTTTTGAATCAATATTATAATAAAGTTTGAGATATGACCTTATCTCAAACTACTAACTTTTTGATTTTTTTTATTCAATTTGATTCAATTTAATTTATTTAAATGTCACAGAAACACTTTACGAAATGTGATTAAAAAAAGTCGTAGGCAATTCCTAATCACATCAATACGAAATTAAACCGATAGCTTAAACCGATCAGTTAAATCTATAACATGTCTTACTTTAATCATGATTAATGTGGAGACTTTGACAGCAATCCCAAACTGATATTAATTTTAATTTGTGACAAAAACTAACTTACCACTTCGCCAAATTAATCAGGATTTCTGAAATATTTTTGTTATAGTTGTTTAAATGTCTCGTATCGTTTCAGTTGAAGTTCATGGCGACCATTTTTTTATGCTTTACACAATAATGCGTCAAAATTCTGTGAGCTGTGGAATAGATTAATAGAAAATTACCTTTTTTCAATTTATTACTCAAATATTCTGAATAGTTGCATAACTGCAAAGCATTTATATATTTTCCTCATCATTATAATTATATTAGTTGACAGCCTCGTTGGTCTAGAAGTCGGATGCGCGACTGATGGGCATGAGGTCTGGCTAAGTTACTGGGTTATATCATTCGGTGTTCCTCAGCAGCACTAGGAGTTTATATTCGTCCCCGATTCAAAAGGATCGTCCTATATTACATGGGACTTAATCATAACTGGTCAAAGTATGTGTACAATAACCTAATTTGTACACACACTTGCGCAGTAGAATTAAGCAAAGGTGTACCTACACTTCTGCTTAACTCTACGAGAATTAACGGCGCGGTTTTATGAAAATAGCGTAGATACAAAGTACAGCTAGAAACACCAAATATGTTCCCAAAGAAACAGCTACTTTAAACACAGAGCTCTAGTACCGTCTTATTTAAATTTCAAAGAAACCGCGACGTAAAACAAAATATTCCTTGAACGCAGCAGAATTTTCTTCTCATTCGAAAAGAAATCCGTGCTTGTTAAGGACGATACATGCAGAGTCGAAAGTGCGCGTCAAAACGTTAAGGGCATAAAATGTAAAAGAAAAAATAACGCCGAGGATCCTCGAGCCAGCAAAGAGCACCATGCATACAAATGTTCAGACATGTTGTGTCTACTTCAAGTCTTGAGGCTGGGAGGTAATATGCTGAAGAACGTACCATGTAGTCACGAAAAATGTGAAAATTTTGGCTCTTCCACTTCGTTTCATATTGTCTGTTGAGTATAGTTATGATGAGTTTGAAAGAAATCAGTTTTTTATACATACGTTACTCGTAAATTTCTTAAGATTCGTGGCAGCTTGATGTCAAAAGTCCCCCCCCTCTTTGGGATCTAAAAAAAATGTCGAAATGTGAGTGAGCCTATTATTAGGTATGCTTCTACCTAACCCTTCAGGGGTTTCAAGTGTGATGTTAAGAAATAAAAATAGGTAAAAAAACTTTTTAAGTTAAACGGTTTTATGTTAAACATACATTGCAATGTTTAAGATAAATGTACTAAAAACCAAAAAATAATAAAATAGATACAGTCGTGGGAAAAAACCGTGGGGCACGTCAATTGTAATTTCCGCAGCACGACAGTTCCGAATTGCCGCCATCTTGGATTTTAATTTTATATAGTATATTGTATTCTGCTTGTTGAGCCCTTTCATTTGATACCCATATTGATGGGATTAATAAAACATAAATTATCCGCCATTTTGTAGCGGCGGCCATCTTGAATTTATAATGATAATGAATAAACATAATTGTATTGTCACCAAAATCCAAAGTGTATACAAAATTTCAGATTAATCGGTTGACAGGAAGAGGGTGAAATTTGAATTACTAAATTTGATCCAAGAATAAAACAAACGGGGTGAGCTAAATAAAACCGTTTAAAAAATATTTTTAGGAAAACGAAAAAATGCAAACATTTTAAATAAATTAAAAAAGTCATCAAATCAGTTTATGAATCCCAATATTACCAGTATTTCCTATTTTTCGCAAACAAATACCGCCTCTTTCAACAGTTAGTCAAACAAAATGTTCGCAATATTTTTCCGTGGGTTTTTCATCGACATCATTACGAATGTCCACAACAGATACCTACTTATTTTTGAGTCCCAGAGCGGTCTCTAATGATTATTTAGCAAGCGTGACGTGATTGGCATTGCCCCTTTGTTTTTGCCCCGATTGTCCCCACAGATGGCGGTGTGATGAATGGGTAAGGGTCAATAGATGTCATCCACTGTCGGGTCTATTGATGTAGGAAAGTATTTACTCATTGGCGTGTATATAAGGGATAATAATGAAAGGATGTGGGTGTCTGTTGAAAATAATTGTCGACCTTTATTATTGTTTGTTTGGTGTTCGACTTTGATTGGTATTTTTAAAACATTATTTGTTTCCACTGAAAATATTTAATGGTAAATAATAATTTAGTGACTTAACCTTTTTCACAAGTAAGTATCTTATATAATCCAACTCAAACTCTAATATTTACTTGTGAAAGTACGTAAAGTAAAGATAAGAAGTTGTGAACTATTTGAATTGAAAACCGTATTCAAAGTGCTAGGAAAATGAAATGAAAAATTAAAAAATAAATTCCCGATCAAATTATTACATTAATGTAAACAGTTAATAGGCAGAAATATTCAAAGCCATAAATTCAAAGCAATATCTAAATTATATTAATTTTCTTCTGAAAGAATTTTGTTTACATTGGCGTGTCCATGAAAACGATTTTTATGTTCCTAAGTAAATACTTATCATTAAAATTATTTGTTGAGCAAACTGCAAAGGCGTCGGACAAGGGCGAAAGCGGAAAACCAAAATGGAGGTAAAATGTAGAAGTTCAACTTTGAAAATTCTAAATTCTTGATGGGAAGCCAAAGTGTGCTTGATAGAATTTCTCATTCAAATAAAATGATGGACATGATGGACATCATACAAAATTCATTCACATTGAACCCGGCCTTTAGTAGGCGACTATTTCATGTTCTCTGATTTAAGAACTCTTGTGTAAAGAATATTTATTTAGTTTTGTATAAATATAAAGATAACACAAATGTTCATTTATTTTTAAAGAGTGAATCAAAAACATCATTTTAGCCAAAACCCAAAGCGTGCACTACTGCCCATAAGTCCATATATGCCTCCAATCATCACATAAAGTATAATAATAATAATATTCCACAACTATCACACAACGAATACAAATACTATTTATTTTAACACACTAAAACCACAACGCAAAAAAAAAATGCAATTCAAAACAAAACCACTGCCACTCTTCACTCTTCCACTGATTATAATTTTACCATAATTATAATCACAAGGTCGCACACTGATTATTATTCATGTTCTAGTTAATTTCACCCGACCCGTGTAATTAATTTCCCGTGGTTTTACAGATAAACACAAACATGGATTATAATCAAGGAAGCGTTGCCTTCTGTTTGTCTGCTACTTTTGATGTACAGCTATTAATATTATTCTGTCTGTTTACTATCCAAGCTGCGGTGAAAATGACAATTTAATACGAATTCGATTACCGCTGAACTTAGACTAATTTCCATTGGTATCTTCGCATTTGTGATTCTTCACAACCATTCATCATTTTCTTCTCGATTGTGTGATATTTTCGTTATGATGGCTTCAAATTACGAAACGTAGCTTAACCTCCCGTCCGCTAATAAATCTCCAGGAGATTTATAACAATGGCTTTTTAATTGTGTCTATAATAAGGCGTATGAGCTCTTAAAAGGTGTAAAAGTACCCTTCAATAAACCGATAGGCATTATTTTGTTCTCCCCGTCACTGCGATATTTTTTTTGTTCTAGTCTATTTGGGAACACCTTGGAAATTTTTCACAGCTGTTTTATTATAACTAGTTTTTCAGGTTATAACTTTACTTAAATTACCTCCTTGACCGTTTAATATTCAAAGCATCCACCAGCACTATGTCTTAAGAGTGCTACATTGAGTTTTACCCTAAAGTGTGATTTTTCAGCCCAAACAAAAAAGTCGTTTCCAGCAATATTGATGACCATGACACCTTGTTTGTAAAGAAAACATATTATTTATGTATGAATTTATTCAATATGTTTTTTTTTCTTATCCTGTAATGTGCTCCATTGCTGGGTGCCCTGCGATGAGATAGTCACGCCACCTTTGCCTCGACAGCGATTTCCTCCGTCAGGCGTCCAGTGAGTGACGATCTTTGCCCACCTCTTCGGGTGTATTCGCGCTACCTAACCAGCCCACTCCACTTTAGCTTGGCTGTTTTTTTTCAACATCTACAATTTGAGTTGTTGAGCCCAGGATAGTGTTACTAACGCGATCTGTGCATCCCGAATGTGTTAATATAATTATTATGTGACGTATTTAGTTGCGTAAACGAAATACACTCAATGTTTTTATCATCAAAAGATTTATTAAATGTTATAAATTTGCTTACTAAAAGGTGCCCAAAATTATATTCCTATTAAAAACTAAATACTCTGTAGATTTTCAGGCACCAAGTACTTGAATGTTTCAATTATTTATTAAGCCTTCGTGACACGACCCGTTTAAAATATTAAAACATGTTTCTGTACAGTCGGGAATGAATACTGAAATCTCACAATGTTACCTAAAATAAAATAAACGTTAGAGATAAGAAGCAAGGGGAATGAATAAATAAATGTTAGCGGCTTTGCACGCGTTGGAAATAAATAATGGAAATCTCCTTTTAAAAATCCCCTTATACATTACAGGCTTGTAGTTCTGAAATTAATATCTAGTCCTTTCTTTGAATTTATGGCACAGAGGTGATAAACAGAAACATTTTTATATTTTATTCTTTACATCCAACATTCTGTTTGGATTATTTCGGTAGCTTCCAGCTATGCTGGTGTATAATAGAACAGAGGTCTTTTCACCTCAAAAACGAAAAAACAACCGCCTCCTCTTTGTTTAAATTCTGTTTGTGGTCTACATGTCATTTCTGCACTGAGCCATAAACGAAATTTAAAACAAAAGCCAGCCGGTACTGCAAACATAATCGGTTAACGCCAGAAACATTCCATTAGCGTACTTTTCTGAGTAGTCTGTCTCTCTCATTATCTGCGACGCCGATTCCTTTTCTGAAAAAAAGCTTTCAGTCGCTAGTCTCACACACGTTGTGAAGGCCTCTCAAAAATTCATCGCCCGTCTACGAACCCTGAATGGGTGCCGCAGTCGGGGCCGACTCGCCGTGCCCGGTAATCTACTTAATAAGTAATCTTGTAGGGGCTCTTACCTCTGTTAAGTTTGGATAAGAATCCTGGTTCCTTGTTTTTGATGTATCGCTGGTGTGTTTTGTTAAAGACTACTAAATAGACAAGGGTCCGTTCTGAACAGGCATGTTTATATAACGATTTAACAAAGGTAGAATACATTTTCTAAAACTAGTATTTTACAGTAGTAAATTAGTGTAGTAAATGAACTAAGATACCAAAAACGTTGGGAACAACTTGCAAAGTTGGGTACAACTTGCAAAGTTGAAGAAGGAACTGGAATTGCTTAAAAAAATCGAATAACAACAGCCCCTTTTCTAAAATGAATCACTTTTTACTCTTTTTTAAGGAACTTAAAAATAAAATCATTTATATAAAAAACTGAAGACAAAAATATAACATTAATTCTGCAATATTTATAACATCTCAAAATATAATAACTCACATAATAATATACCAGACACAGGTACATTAATTTCATTATCTCGTCAACAAACCGCGTTTCGACGCGCAGACATACAAACAGGGTGTGTAATCAAAAAATGTAAAGTGCTTATACGTGATACAATTACTAGCCGAGTAGACGCCTGTGTCACGAATTAGAAAAATACAGAAGGTCAACTCAAAACAACGAGTGAAACTAGTCGCGCAGACACATAGAAAAGTACATAAAGCAATCTTGCGTTAGTGCTGTAGATCAGTGTAGCCGGTAATGAAAAATTTAGGTAATTATTTAATTTTATTCATCTTCATCCTACCGTTGTCTAATGTTACTTGTGCCCGGCGGAACTCGTCTTTTTTCCCATTTTCCTCTGCTCAAAGCCACGCTATCATTTACTCCTTTTTATCGTCTATCGTTTCCTTGTTCTTCCTCTCCCTCTCCATCCCCTCAACATAATAAATGTCGATGAGTACCTATAAATTCATCACTCTTTTAGTCACATACGATTCAGGTGGCGCGTAGTTCGTATGTGGAGTGGTCGCCAAAACTGTAAACTATGCGTGCGTTAAATTTTCCGTCGATCTAGGGAGTTAACCTTTTTTTAAATATCTATACTGTGTCTCCATCGTTGACGGGATAACATAAGAGATTAAAAGTTTGTTATAACTTGACGTAAGGTAAAAGTTACGAGCATTCTAACTTTGTGGTTCGTTTTTACGGGAGAATGAATATAATAACTGGGATATGAATGAATATGCACGGATTATTTAGGGAGTTAATTTAGATTTAACTGAAAAACTTGGTTGAAGAGAATTAATTATGAGTTTTGCAAATTTATACCTAGTTAGTGTTTCAAGACTCTCTGTATGTTTTTTTTCTTTTAGCCAAGTTTGTGAACATCTTATGAAGCACGTTTACTTTTAATAATTCTCACTGCAGTGAACACCTTACAAAACTTAATATAAGCAAGCACAATTTCTCTTTTATTTTTCTTAAATTTTTGTTTCCAGTTTTGTTTCTTTGCGAGACTAAGAAGGCGATATATCTTTGTTACTTTAAATTCAACGCCACGATTTTGTTCCGAGCTGCAGTTTTACAGTCTCCGACAGAGCAATGAATACTTGAAATGCAATCTATACCAAGTTCTCGATTTTCGCTTTCACTGCTTTTCCAATCATCCATATAAACTTGTATGTATGTTTAAATCTTGCAAGTCGTGTGAAAAATGGGGTCACCGTTGGTACTATTTTGTTGGATAGGTATCTTCTTTACCACCAAAGATTGCCTTGTTTTTCTTGCAAGACGTGTAGCAAGAAAATAATTATCCTGTAGTGAAAATGTAAGTTCTCTAGGTCGTAAAAGGATTGAAAGCTAAGACTGTTGCACATTTAAGTCATGAAAAATTCGCTACATTTGAAGACTACCTAGCAGGCATGAGTTTAGCTAACCGCTTTTTTTAACTTGTTCCCAAACATTGAGAATCATTCACCGTCTTCAGGCTAATAGCCTTTCACAAATCTACATGCCCTAAAGTACATTGCCACTTCATCATACAAATTCAAAGATAACAAAACACTCTCGCATTCTCATCTCTCATTTTAAATGCAATCATAATTCGTGACGTCTCATCATAAACACGTCGCTTCATTCGTATGTCGAACTGTATGCAAATGAGTTTTCTTTTTTCATAGAACGAGACACCGCAGCAGATTTTCATCCGAAATATGCGGCGGTCTCACACGAGACCCTCAAAAATTCAACGACGCGGGACCGTCGTCGGCTTATTCTGTTTACCTTAGTTTTATTTTGCGAAAACAGGTGCATTACTATAATTGCTAGTTTTGTAATGAAAAATAAAAAGAGAAGTATAGTTGACGCCCTTAAGGGAAATGCGATGATGATGGTAATACGTGCAGAACTCCAGACTGATGAAAAAAAGTAACGTAGAGCTAGAGATAACGTTCAAAATTAGGTAGCATTGACTTAGATTTTAAAAGATAGTACGTGACGTGAACAGCGGTGTTATTAAGTTCTAACTAGGTATAGAAAGAAAAGAAAGAAAGAGCAAAAACATATTTATTTGTCGCAGAAACATGACGAGCATACAAAGGACACACATAAAAAAACAATATACATACAACGCATAACAAATATTAAAAAATACAACAAGCAGGCAGGAATAGCTTCCTCTTTCTACCAAACAATCAGTTACAATGTACAGTCGGATATAATATTTTGAAGTATCATTATCATCATCATCATCAGAACGCCATAAAGAACGGCAGCCTGCCGTTTGCATCCATATGAAGTATGTTATTAGGTAAATGAATTAGTCAAATGCTTGCTAACGAACGTACGATCGAAATTGCAGTAGTGATCTCATGTCAGTTAATAACAACGTAGGGACTGCGATCACTAATCAGTGATTCTGCCAACCGTACTGATTATGGCAAAGAGTCCGTCTCATCAGCCTTATGCAGCTCTGAAGCGAGACATAAATATAGACCATCAATGAATCTAAACACATCAACACGGTCTAGGGATATTTTTAAAAAAGCGAATTACTATCAATGTGTTAATTATTTATATGACATGTATATATTTAAAATATGCGTTATTTAATATTCTACCATTTTTTAATAATGGTTAAGGTACTGATTAAAATTTCAGGATTTTATGGAAAAAAAATGAAGCATAGACGGAAACCGTATATGAATTAACTTTTAATTTGTGAGTAAAAACTGAAAAAAATAGAATAATAATTTAATTTGTGTTTATAAACTTGAAGTTAGTAGTCTGAGAAAGCGCCCATGATGTTCATAACACATCGGCAACGATTCGGCATGCTCAGAACAAGGTTGTCAATGTCTTGCTGCGGAATATTGTCCCATGTCCTTCTGAGGTGCGCAAAAAGTTGATCTTCTGTAGCCAAATTTTCAGGAACTTCCTTCAGAGCTCTTCTTTGCAGCATATCCCACGCATGCTCAATGGGATTTAGATCTGGCGATTGAGCAGGCCAGTCTAAGGCCCTAACATTATGTGTATGTTACCAAGCTGCTACCGTTCTCGCCGTGTGTGCCCGGGCATTGTCGTGCATGAGCAGGAAATCTTGCCCCATTTGTGTTCTGTGGGGCAAGATTACGGGCCCCAGCACCTGTTGGACGTATCGTTCTGCCGTCATATTGCCCCGCACCCAAACGTGATCCGTCCGTCCTCCAAGACGAATTCCTGCCCAAACCACAATTGTTCCTCCTTGGTATAGGTGAACTTCCTGAGGGTTCTGGAGACGGCTCCATCGTCCAGGAACTCGCCAAACACGCGTCCTTCGTGAATCTGGATGGAAGCCGAACCTGGATTCATCCGTGAACAGCACATTGGACCATTGCTCACGGCCCCAGTCCACGTGGTTCCGAACCCATTCTAATCGTCGTCCACGATTGCCTCTCCGTAAAGGTGGGACCCGGAGTGGTCTACGAGAGCGTAGATTGCTTTCATGCAGTCGCCTTCTTACAGTTTGGTCACTCACAAGCACTTGGTATTCCACTCGCAGCCTTTGGACCAATTGAGTCGCCGTTGCATTTGGTTGAGCTCGCGCAGTAATTTGCAAAAATCGGTCTTGTCTGGGGGTAATGATGCGACTTGGCCCCCGGTGCCTCTCCGCTACTTCACCTGTGGCACGATAGCGTGTCCACAATCTTGAAATTACATTTTGATGGGTCCCTATGGCCTCAGCAACATTACGCTGAACAGATCCAGCTTCCAGCATTCCCACAGCTCGTAACATCTCCGCCCTCGTCAAATGTCGGCGTTGCATGGCTACAATACCTCAATATTAACTTTATCTTTCGTTTAAAAATGAAAAAAAACTGTAACTAAACGTAATTCGTATTGTTTTCTAAATTTCGCACAAATGAAAATTCCCTCTCCTATACATCAAGACATTTTTATGCCACCGAAACAAAAGAATTTTCAAAAATTTGAATTTGGAATTAGTCTGAGATAAATTACAAACAAATCGGTGTATTAAAGATTCCAATGCAGCCAGTACTTTTCGAGTTATTTAATTGAGTATGAAATATCCCTAGACCGTGTTGAGGTGTGTATGTACCACGGTTGAAGGGCGAAATTATAAGTCTTTTGAAATATGTAGCATTTACCAGCTTCGTTTATTTTTTGTTAAACTAATCTCGTAAATTATGTAATATTATATAGAAACTTTAGAAGTATCTCTATAGTATCTAATTACACGTGGACGAACGGTCGCGTGGCTTAGCCAGTATTTGCCTTAAAATTAAATAGAACTTAATATTTATAATCTAAAAATCTAATTTTTTAATCCAAAATGTTGAATAGTGACACAGCATGTAAAAAATCATAATAAGGCAGTTAGGAGGTACGTTTTCGGGGTGGTAGTCAGGTCTCCAGACGGTTGCTGATGAATATTTCACTTCATTATAACAGTTTGCCGTACTGTTCCTATGTAATATGAAACGTGATGACGCAGACAATGGACGTATGTAAGTCATGTCTTTGATCCTATAATTTGTTGAGGAATTGTTTGCAGTTTGTTTGTTAGAAGCGACTGTTAATAATTTCATAAAACTTTTTGACATTTTCTTGTTATGTACTTACTGAAACTTCTTTTGCTTTCATAGTGCTGCTGTATACTGTGAAACGAATGAGTTAATTAAAAGTGAAGATTGAGAAATCATATTTTTTTCAACCTTTATTGATTAATCTTATTTGTATGGTTTCATTATTGAAGGGAAATAAATGTAGGTTAGAAATATATCAAGGCTGGGACCAATTTTAAATTTGATTTAAGACAGATCGTTTTATACAAATCTGGTGCGTTTTCTGTACCTATTTTTAAGATATCGCCCTTGTTTTTTGATACATTTTATTTCTTCGGTTTCTAAAAGCTTATAGAGCCAAGTGAACTTCCCTTAGACGTCCTATTAAGATAGTCTAACGTAATAGCATCTCAGTTTAGAATAACACTACAGTAAATGAAGATAATGAAATAATTGAAACTAACAAGCTGCAGAACTATTCAATTAAAATTAATTGGTTTGAATTGTTGGGTTAATTCAGTGTAACAGAACCTAAGTTAAATGGAATATAATTTCGGATGCTCACTTGAAGTTTGGCGTATAAGGGTTATGTCCACAAATAAGCTTTTCTCGCTTTTCCAAAAGGATCCTTTGAGCAAAGTTTTTCACAAGCCTATTTACATGCGGGCATAGAACCTATGGCTTAGTTACCGCGTCAACGTGACGGTAAAACGAATGGTTCATTTTGATGAATGTTTAAACAAACTGAACCAGTTTTTTGTGGTTTGAATATCTGGTCATGTCTATTACGACATGATACGACGTGTTGACATAAATAATACTTAAATTGATCTGGGTGCTTACTCTGGAATATAATTCCGATAGATCGACATTGGTCAAACGTCAGTTGGTTGAGATAAACGTCAGGGATTGCCTAGATTCAGTGAGTCCAGCCAATGCCTGACGTTTGACTGACAATTCCAATGTCGATCTATCGGAATTATATTCGAGAGTAAGCACACTGATCTTCGAAACGCGTATCAGTATGTTACATTATTACTCTTAACGTGTCGATGGCAATCTAAATTGTGTCGGCCCAGATCTGACCTACTAGTTTGGCGTTTCGATAGCGTCCAACAGTTCCTGTAGTGAACAACTAACAGGACACGCAGGACACGATAATGACGTGCAAAAATTGGAGCCTCACTGAGAGTGACTTATCTATGGAATCACTTTACGTCTAGCACACCCTGGGCAGTCAGCAAGTACTCACGCGGACTGGATAATCCTTTCACCACGATCAACATCGAAGGGTTTCCGCAAGATAAATCAGAAATTCTTTCTGATGTCTACCGCAAAACTCACTGTGACAATATTTGCGTCCAAGAGACTCACCGAGCTGAAACTGAACAGTGTTTGTTGCTCCTGGCGTAAGCATACTCTCCATCAAGTACTCAAATGAGCAATGTTACATTCAAAGGTGACGAATACCGACATCGATCTCTATACAAATAGCAAAAACTTTCAAAAACTGTTCCGTATTTTGAAAGACGGAAAAGACAATATTTGTTGCAGGGACATGAATATATATTTTTTTGTTGAAATTGGTTTTATTTTTCACTTTTTAGTTGTTCACATGTCTGTGTTTATCCCTTCACAGAGTACCGGCGTGATGTTATGTTATGAATTGGTGTAAACAATAGACAGACATGAGATTTCAGCAATCCAAGTTCATTTGCTATTATTTATTGAGGTGTTCCGTTGCCTATCTCCGAAGTTCCTCATCAGATCTTAACCAAATTGAAATGGGACCACTCCAAAAAAGTACTCTTCCAAAAATGTACTCAAATCGCTTCAAGTGTTCCTATAAAATATTAAGAGGTCTCTCGGTATTTCTCCAGGATCCCATCATCAGATCCTGACTTGATGATTAAGGTGCCACCTGGGAAGTACCTATACCTACCCTTTCAAACAAAACAAAAAAATCTAAATCGGTCCAGCCGTCTTCGAGTAATCGGAGAAAAAACGTTAAAAAAAAGAAATCCTCCTCCTTTTTAAAGTCGGTTAAAAAAACTTTACAACTATTTCCATTAGGACAGTGATGCATCCGTTTAGTCTGGAAACTGACCCAATACAGTTAGGGGAAGGCTAGGCATTAGGCTAAGCTTGTGTTTTATGTACAGACGCCAGAACATCAAGCTACTACAATCAGTCAAATTTCTTTAACAGATTTTCAACTTTATCGCTACCTACTGCATTTGGCTCAAGGTTGATTGGGTAAAGTCAATTTCTAACATTTATTTTTATAAACTTAAATGCAATATAGCGCATTCAGCATCCTTGGTCCACCCTTTTCTCTCACGGTAACAGAGTAAAAACCTCTTTCAGAACCGAGTCATAAGCTGTAGCGATTACCTGAATAGAAAACCATTGTTTCTGCTCTTGAAGTGATGTAAGGGTATCATGTGAATTTCAGCAAAGGTTAGCATAGTACTTTTCGTTACTTTAAACAATATTTTTCAATGAATCTGTCCACCATTTAAATGGCAGCTCAAATAATAAACAGTGAGCAGTCAAAATGTCAAGAACTAAAAAATATTCACATTGTAAAATAAAAATGGAATTTGTTTTAACTCGAACTGTATTTTATTCAAACGCTGTCAAGCACATGGAGCTTCCAACGAATGAACAACATTTTTTTTTTGTAAAATTTTAGTGTCACTAACAGCAATTTGTATTTTTCATATTCGCCAATTGGAGCAATTAACTGATCTATGAAAGCAAATTAACTAATTCTTTGCATATATATTTTGATATTAGTACTAGTACCACTATTATAGTACATTTTGTCTGTCTTTATCATACAATAATCCACCCGCAGTCTTAAAAAGATCTCCATGTTTACATAAGGAACGGTGCTAAAGTATTTATTTATTTATTTGGGGAAAACAAACAATGTACAATATATGTTACAGTAAATAATACCGAATATTCAAAATAGGTTAGTGTACAATCCAGCATCATTCATCAATCATACATCATTCAGTGTATATTAACAGCCTTGTCTTTTTATTTACAACATTTACGATTTTCATGTTAAGCCGCACTTTCCTAGGTTTGTCAATGGATGGGTGACCACCCATCACATACCGAGGTACCTCCGTGTCTCAGAAAGCCATTAGTCCCGACTGTCCTTTGTAGATCTTTGAAGGTCGATACAAGGCTCCGAAACTTTGACAACCAGTCTTCCCAAAGGGATACCGTATTACCCAGTTCGAAGTGGGTTGTGGAGGTCAGGCAGTCACTCCTTGTACAGTTCTAGTATTCAGCCGACCCCAATATAATTGGGAAACGGCTAGCCGTTTCCCAATTATATTTGGGTCGGCTGAAGATGTAAAGATATCTATCATCATCTGCCTAGGCAGATGATGATAGATATCTTTACATCTTCAAAACGCTATAATGGTGTTTTGAAATAGCCTCTTTATGGCCAACGCTTAAAATAGGCCTGGGGCACCTTGCAACGTCAGCCCATGTTGTTGATATTATCATCAAGGTATAAACATAGCCAATTTATGCAAATATGAGAATAGAAGAAATGTCTCAAGTAAATGTTCCGCCGATAAAAACAGGCCCTACCTGAAAGAACAAAACATATATAATTTGTAGCATATAAGTACATGCCGTGAATACAAAACGACAAATAATTACAATAAACATACAAAGCATAACAAATATTTATAAATACGAAGTAACGACAACAAGAATTGACATCTTGCACGTCGTGACTGCGACAAGCAGGTTACCAGTCAACATAATGCTGTGCTATGGTGGGTCCACAGGACTACGCTGATCCACCAGTGATCATGAAGACAAGACAGGCGGCCAGCTACACCATAGGCGCAGAAAGCTCACTACTTGAAATCCAACACCTTTATGTTAGTAAACAACACGCTCCCTTTTCATTTTTATACCAAAAACTCAAGATACGTTCGAAAGGAGGCGTACGTAAATTCCATTTACTGCTGGGAAGTGCCGAGCTCCGGCCCCATCGCAAACTCCACTTAATTACGCGCATAAATTCAAGTGCTCTTCCGTACACGATGGATGTAGCCACATTTTAACTCAAAATATCGTTTCTTTGAAATTTACCGAGGATCGGTACGCCATAATTGGTCATGAGGGCGCATTGGTACATGCGGTAATTTTATTTTGGGTGACGCTTCTGGTTGAACACTGAAAATTTAATGCGGTGGTCATATTTTGGATGGGATTGTACCCGCAATTTTATTGTGATTGTTGCGAAAACATGTTTTTGTATTTAAATTAACATTAAATATTTCGAATTGTGGGATAGAGCCAGACTATCCACAATTTTAGATCTGTGAAATAGGTTAAAAGTGGCATTCCTGAATTGCCTTCGATCTGAGGATAGCCATAGCACGATACTAACACAACCTTATTAAAAAAAAAAAAACATTTAAACTCGGTTGAAATTAAATCTGTATGGTCATGGTTTATGAGTCAAAATATAAATGACCAGTATTTCCAAAATGGTTTGGTGGATTCATTGTGCTCCAACTCGACAGAGGGAGGGTGTAAGTACCAATAATTATGCTTACTCTTTTTAAAGTTTAATAAAGATTCTATTATTTTGGAAAAGCTCGGCCTCTCGGATCCATGTTCAAGTTTAACTAGGTTGGTCTGTGGAAGCGAGGACCACCCACATTCCATACCGAGTTTATTCCGTGCTTCGCAAAAAGTACGTTAGGCTTGGTCCCGGCTGTCATTACTAGATCTTTGACAGTCGTTACAGGTAATCAGTTGCCTGAAAGTCTGACAACCAGTCTTACCATAGGGTATCTTATTACTCGGTACTAACTAGGTTAGGTTAGATTAGGTGGAGGTAAGATAGTCACTTCATGTAAAATACTGGTACCGTTTTAAAAAATACAACTCGTTTCGTCATCAGTTAGTTTGTTAAGTGTATTTATCGGCTTGCAAAATCTCTCACAACTTTTTAAAGCATAATGGTAATCTGTTTTCTTAGCGTTTGCTGCAGATTTTCGTATTTCAGTCAGAAAGTCATTAGGTACGTGTGTGAAAATTAGGAAATGGGTAGCGGGTTTACTAACGACCACAGAATAAATTGCATGGTTTCATTTCCAGGTACGTTTTGGTTTGAAAACTAGAGGAGATACAGTTTACCAAACTATAAACATAATGTACGACTGCCGTAAGTAATTAAAAACTTTAAATTTATAATTATTTCGTATTTTAATGAGAGAGTGAACCGTATAGTGCATTGGCACACACTGTCAATAAAATAGTGTCTTTACTAGTTTCAATAATATTGGCTATTTAATTTACTCTATACAATTGTTATTTATCTTCATTGGGTAGGTACTATAGTGTGGTGTATAATTTTGTGAATATTGTATGCTAATAATTGAATTATTTTATTTTGTTAAGTATTGTCTTTGTGAGCTGACTATTTTATTATATTTTGTTACTCTTCTACTTTATGGATTGGACCTATCCGAAATAAACGTTTTATTATTACTAGTTAAGTAGAATGCACAGCTAAAGCCAGCGCAGCGAAGATGGGATGGCGGGGCATTTTTTCTTTACTAAACGTAAATGCGTACTTAGTTAATAATGTCATCATCTAAGAGAGGCCTATAATCTGCAGTCGGTTTGTGGGTAAACCGACTGCAGGTTATAGGCCTCTCTTTGCGTGTGACAAGCTCCACGCTTTCGTGCCAGCCTCATCCAGGATATTCCCGCAATGGCAACAATATCATATGCTCCTCTCGCCCACCGACGGCCAACATTTATTTTTCCACTCCTTGGATGCCACTTGGTAACAGTTGAACTTCACCTGCCATCACCGCGCCTTGCTAGGTGTCGTGCCCAACTCCATTTGAGTTCCATAACGCAGTTTCCAATATCGAAGACAAAAGAAAGCTAGTAGTAAGTTACAAATTCCAATGTTGAAATATCGACTCCGAGGCATAATACGGAATCCATCATTGGAATCTGTACTCATCCCACATTTTTTTTCTTCACCTGTCTTTCTAGATAATGAGAAATACAATGCCTTTGACATTCACGACCTAACCAGCGTCGGAGTAAACATCTTCAATATCGACATGACCCAACATGATGCTGAGTTTTTTACCATTATCAAAAAGGCTATAGAGTTATCAGCCGAAATGCCTGAAACGATTCCAGCTGTTTACAGTACGCCTGTTGGACTGTGTGTCACTATGTCTGCTAATAACCCAATTGACGTTGATGATAGGGTAAGTAAAGTGTAATAAAACTATACGCATACAATATACTCGTACGTCTACGTCGGAAGGGAAAACATGGTGAGGAAACCGTGATGTCTTAGAACCACAAATCGAAGACATGTGAGATCTACCAACCCGCACTGGACCTGCGTGGTGGATTATAGCCCATTCCTCTTCTAGAGAGAAGGCCTGAGTCCCTGCAGTGGGAACATTATAGACTACTTCGCGGGATGATTGCAGAATGCGGGTCGATGGAAAATTAATTGTTAGGTACGGTCAAGTACGTATCGAGTTCCAGTAGTGTGAGAAGCAAAAGCCTACTAAGATGGAGGGTAGGCCGATTTGTCTGCACCTATATTGACTTATGAGTGTTATAAATACTGTTATTATATTGATCGGTGCTAGAGGACAATTTTTTTGCGAGTTCGTCTCGCACTTAGCCAGTTTCTCTTATTTCCATGAAGAGTATTAGGCAACTAATTAATGCGGTTTTAACAGGTGGACATGATAATACTAAAAGACATAATGTCGACGAACCAACTGCGACAGTTCAAGAAAGAAAATAAGAAAATTTCTGCCCTTCCAATTTTATTCTGGCCTTCAACGCTCGAAATCAAGGACCTTAATGAAATAATAATGGTTAATAAGATATTAAATTTTATAAAGAAGACGGATAATTTATTATTCATTGAGATTCTTTTTATTTTATTAGATTTCAGCTGGCCTTGTTGTGGATCCAACGTTGAGCAATATTTTTTGCAACTTTGACGTGCTTTTACGAGACACTAAACAGGTAAATACATTATAGTTATTATTTTAATTATTTCCCTGATATGTAGTTAGGATAATTATGTAGTGTTTATATTTATTTTTGTTATTTAGGTAAACGGTGGAAGAAAATCGTATCCACCAATAATTATGATGTTACGCCACATTAATGAATTTTAAAGTCGTAAATAAAATATGACAGCTAACTCATACACCAAAAGTATCCAATGCTTAAAGATTTCATTCATATGGTTTAGAATCAATTACACAGACACAGAAAAACTTCTAGAAGTTGCCGTTTAATTATGTTTTACTTTGTATCTAATTGTACATATTTTAAATAGTTAAGCTAGTTTTAGTGGTTTTATTTTTTTCAACACATTTGCTCGAAAAATGCATTTACGGAGCCTGTATACATTGTTCGAAAGTTAAAAATTACGCACTATACAACGGAACGTGCGGTAAAATATGTACTCTCACCTAAGTACCGTGCGGTAAAATAGGTACTCTCACCTAAGTACCTATTTTACCGCACGGTCCATACCCCCTTGTATAGCACCGTTCGTATTCTTTACGGTTTTTTTTTTTAATTTCCATAAAAAGTAATACAAAAATGCCACCAAGGAGTTTCACATTAATAGAATAAATAAGCTGACTGAACGAATCTCCTTGGAAGAGCTTTTGTTCAATACGTTTGTCTCACTTTAATACTAAAGAGTAAATGAGATGAAAGTTGTAGTTCTAATTTTGACCACGTGCATGTGGCGCCATTTGCAAATGCGCGGCATTTTAATATTAAAACGTCAAAGGTTGTTGCGACTTTCCGACTGTTATTTAAAAACAAAATAATATGAGTTCAAGCGAATCCGATATTAATATGAAATCTACTCCACCTGATATTTTAAATGAGGCGCAAATTGCAGAAAACAGTCTCTTGCCGCCAAAATCGCGAGAGCGCTATTTAACTACAATAATTTTATAGCATGGAAGACTCGAAGAAATACTCAATCATTCTCTGAAAATGTTTTGATGGCTTACTTCAATGAATTACGTGTGAAGTATAAACCGTCCTCAATGTGGTCAATATATTCAATGTTAAAAACCACTCTAAAAACCAATAATGACATAGATTTAACAAAATACATACAACTACATGTATTTTTGAAACGACAGTCAGATGGCTATACAATACCAGCAAGTAATCAAAAGTATTTACTGCAGCTAACGTAGAAAAATTTCTTAATGACGCGCTAGTTGATAAAATATTTAGGAACTAAGGTACGTTTTTAAATTTTTTATTTGCCATTAAAAATAGTTTGAAAAAGTTTGTTACATTACATAATTGTACTGTTTTCTCGCAAATGTGTTGAAAAACGTTGTATGATACACGTGCAGAAATTGGTTTTTACAAACTCGTGACTATGGTAACCCCTCGACTTCGTCTCGGGCTTACATTCGTCTACTCGTTTGTAAAAACCAACTTACCGCACTAGTATCATAAATAACTATTGTATCATTTTGAGATTTTGTTCTTAAAGTTGTTATTAGATTTATTTTATTTAGTAATTTTATTGTATTAATGAAATTATGCGACGTAAAGTGATGGCCTGAAACACAGGTTTAAATAAACTTAGATCGGGCAGGTCGCTATAATAATATAAAGATTACCACTAAATTACCACTTTTTGTAACTCTTAAATATATTTTAGTAGTAGTTTACTTATAAGCACTAATTATAACTTTGTATGTGAAGCAACACTGTGCCTAAATGTACACCTTATTGTATTATCTTTTTTCTTAAATAAATTATTCTTATTCTTAATCTGTTTCACCATCAACGATACATCCACATTTCTCCAGTTATTTATAAGTCCCATAAAATAGCAAAAAAAAATCCTACAATTCTGTTTACTTTTTATAATTTATTCGGTAAGTATTCAGACATCATGGAATAGACCTTAATAATTCTAAAGTTGTTGAGAGTTTTCGAGCAGTTGTAAAGGCTAGACCAATATTATAGTCTGGATGTTAATTTGGGCCTAACTAAAACAAAGGCTCAAATTCCGAGAATTCCTCCTAAATATTTATTAACGAAGCAAGTTTATACTTCTTGTACGGTACCTAATTTATTTTAACTTTTGTACTTGAGTATGAGTATGGCAATTTAGATAGAACTAAAACAGGTTTGTATTTTACAGCACATAATTTAAGTACCTAAGCTTAGTGGCGGTAAGTCCCCTCTTTGAGGAGTGACTGGAGAGGCGCCACGGCGCCCTCACCTACCGTCTGACGCAGGTCCTCACCGGACACGGGTGTTTCGGGAGGTACCTGTACCGAATCAGGCGGGAGGAAACGCCCGGATGCTTCCACTGCGAGGATCGACCGGAGGACACGGTGGAGCACACTGTGGAGGTGTGTCCTGCTTGGGCAGAGCCCCACCGTGTTTTCGTAGCGGCGATCGGCGGCGGCGACCTCTCGCGTCCGGCCCTGGTGCAAGCCATGGTCCGGGGCGAAGAGGAATGGGACGGCGCCGGCGTCGCCTCCTTCTGCGAAGCAGTGATGCTAGCGAAGGAGGTGGCGGAACGAGAGAGGGAGAGAACGTCTCAACGTCCCAGCAGCCGCGGAAGGCACTCCGGGCGTCAGGGGCCACGCGAAGACTTTCGGCCACCGTAGACGCGGGCCTGTGGACGGTGAGTAACGGACTAGCTCGTCGTCCGGCCGTCGTCATGACGGCAACAGACCGTGTCGGCGGCGCGTTCGTGTTCCACGCGCGCCTCAAAGAGATGTCAGCAACATGGAAGCGGCCCGCAAGGGCCGACGCCCGTCGGGGCTGTGGATTATCGAAAGGATAATGCGGCTCCGACACAAGGGCGAAGAAGAAACATGGGTTTGGTTTTTAGTCAGTAGAAGTCTGACACTCCCCTTCGTCTGCCCAAGAGCGGGGGGGGGGGGGGGGGGGTTATTCGATTCGATTTACTCTGTAGGGTATTATTACCTTAGAACCTGTTAGGTTTAGTTCGGTTATAATACTATTCTTACTTACTATTCTTTCTCTATCGTGTGTTTATTTGTATAAACTGGTGTCACAGTTTTTATGGCACCCATGATGAACCTTTGAATTGACTTTACATGCTGTGGCTGCAATAGTAAACGGAGTATGGAAGTTATATACATAAAAAAAAAAGACGGGTTGCACTCCGGGAGTGCCGGCAGAAGTGAAAACTTGATTATTAACGTTGAGCATGTTTGATATTTTGGAATGGTTAGGGAATAATTTTGCACCAATTGCTTTAACAGTATAAAAGTACTATCATTTATGTGGTAGAATACAATATTGATTTATTGCGCTATCGTACACAAACATGACAATTTATATTACATTAAAAATTTAACACTTTAAAACTATTACAATTATTTTACATTAAAAAGTTTATCTCTCCGAAAAATCAACTTTCATCCATAATTTCAACGACTTTTTCACCATCATCATTACCAGAACTATCATCGCCAATCTCTAAAACTGATACGATAGGTTTATGGTAGCTGAAGTAAGAAACGAACAGTTTTGATTCGAACCTATTTAAATGTCTAATAAAGACCGCATCAATAGTAGTTTTGTATTTCGTTGTGCTAAGATTGCGATCATTCGACATAGTTAAACCAAATTCATTATTTAAAAATTCAATTATTCCGCCATAACTATGCTAACCCATTTATTTTGTCTTTCCCTGTCCTCCGATCGGAACTCCGATTGGTAGGAGGAGCGGGAATATTTTTTCCCATGCCTCCGATTAAGCATCATAAAAACATTGTACAGTCTAGTTCAAAATAAATTATTTTTGTATTTTATTGACTGTACAGTCGACATCGTTAACGTTCAGGGTCAAAATGTCCAACTCCCACATGACTAGTCTAAGATCGATAGTTTCCGAGATATAGCCGTTTCAATTTTGACAGCTGTCATCCGAAATGTAGATCTCATTGAGATCTATCACTTGTCCCTACACACAACTAGTCTAAGGTCGATAGTTTCCGAGATATAGCTGTTTCAATTTTGACAGCTGTCATCCGAAATGTAGATCTCATTGAGACCTATCACTTGTCCCTACACACAACTAGTCTAAGGTCGATAGTTTCCGAGATATAGCTGTTTCAATTTTGACAGCTGTCATCTGAAATGTAGATCTCATTGAGACCTATCACTTGTCCCTACACACAACTAGTCTAAGGTCGATAGTTTCCGAGATATAGCCGTTTCAATTTTGACAGCTGTCATCCGAAATGTAGATCTCATTGAGACCTATCACTTGTCCCTACACACAACTAGTCTTAGGTCGATAGTTTCCGAGATATAGCCGTTTCAATTTTGACAGCTGTCATCCGAAATGTAGATCTCATTGAGACCTATCACTTGTCCCTACACACAACTAGTCTAAGGTCGATAGTTTCCGAGATATAGCTGTTTCAATTTTGACAGCTGTCATCCGAAATGTAGATCTCATTGAGACCTATCACTTGTCCCTACACACAACTAGTCTAAGGTCGATAGTTTCCGAGATATAGCCGTTTCAATTTTGACAGCTGTCATCTGAAATGTAGATCTCATTGAGACCTATCACTTGTCCCTACACACAACTAGTCTAAGTTCGATAGTTTCCGAGATATAGCCGTTTCAATTTTGACAGCTGTCATCCGAAATGTAGATCTCATTGAGACCTATCAATTGTCCCTACACACAACTAGTCTAAGGTCGATAGTTTCCGAGATATAGCTGTTTCAATTTTGACAGCTGTCATCATTATTATTATTAATTATTATTATTATTATTAATTATATTATTATTATTAATAATTTTATTATTATTATTATTAATTATATTATTATTAATAATAATTATTATTATTATTAAGCGCCCTGCGCTGCCTAAACGAAACAGTAGGCCCAGGCATACATTTTCGCCGCGCCGTAGAGAGGGGATAGCTGTCTACTCTCCATCCGTCTTACGCTTTTTCGATCAGGGTCACGTGGTCACGTGTCCTGACGAATTTTCGATCAGGGTCACGTGGTCACGTATCCTGACGCGAGTTTAAGATTTTATACCCATCACAGAACAATTTCCCAAAGTGCTCAACGCCGCTAAAGAAGTTTTCACTTCAAAAAAGCTGTGAAAAATTGAAACTTTGACTTCCAATATCTCCGTAACTAGGGAGTTCCCAGAATTATGGTCTAGATTTCTAGAACAAATAAAATATTGCAGTGATGGGAAGGGCTTCGTTAAGGGTACTATCACTGCTATATATATGTACTATCACTGCTCAATATAATTCACTATTCATTACAGGAACGCAAGCCGATCTTTTACATGAACCCAACATTAGTAGATAATTACTATGAAGAACTTGGCAGTGATCGTCAGTTATTAATACAAGTACATGACTTAATAAAAAACAGAATAGATGGCATTATATTAAAGGATGATCGACATGAACCTCCCATGGAATGCCTTCAAGCACTCATCAAATCTACTGAAATCACAGAAAATAATAATAATCCTGTTACAGATTATTTCAAAATAAGTTTTCCGGTAATTAATCTTATTTATTTATTACTTAGGTATGTACTAACAATTTTTACGTTTGAAAAATATTTCTTTTAAAAAATCTAGAGATTGGCGGTCGTGACCAAAAAACGGTCAGGAGGACTAATACATACTATGCTTCAACATACCTACAGACTTATTATTTTAAAAGAAAAATGGTCAAACGTGTCCTAGAAGATCATTTAATAACAGCCATTTTTTATTAATCAAGTGTTAGATGTTATCTCACAGCTGAACCAATAGAATATTACTTTCATTATTCCAGTTGAAGCTACCAGTTCTACAGCCCTACGCAGCTGCCCTAGCTGCGTCTCTCGCAGCTTTACAAAGCGGAGCTGTTGCCATCATAGTATTATCGTCATCTGGTGCCTCAGCTAAGATCCTGTCTTGTGCCTCACCACCCTGCCGTGTGATAGCTGTCACGAGACACGAGAAAACTGCGAGAACAATGCATTTATATAGGAAGATTATACCGCTGTATTATAGAAGTAAGTTTTAAATAAACTCTACTCCTGCCATGAGAAGCTAGAAATTTTGTAAACAAAGCCTTCTACTAAGTTACGTAGCGACAACTCAATCAACAACAAATAATAGGTATGTTTCCTGACTGAAAAAAATATGATTATTTTTTATGATTCTGTTTAGTCCGTTATTCAGATTATCGAAAAATATTGAATACGTGTTTTTTATTTTGCCAAATTAATAAAAATTGACGAAAATAAAACGAGTCAAAGACATGAGCTTTTGACGTCATTTTCCTGTAAAAAATGGACTGCAATGTGACGTCACACGAAAAAAATTACGTGTCCAATATTTTTTGGAAATCTATCTGACGGACTAATTAGTTTTGTTTTGTCAAGTACCCTATTACAAAATCAATCAGCTCAAAGTAATATACGTGATACAAAAAAAAAACATACCAATCGAATTGAGAACCTCCTCCTTTTTGGGAAGTCGGTTAAAAACTAAAGAGCAATTTCACTTGGTCGGGTTATATTTTACAGTTTTAAAGCACTGTCGTCTAATGTTTTGTGGTACCGGAACGTGTCATGAGTCAAACGAGTTCCTGTACCACCAGTAGGCAATTGACGACAGCGCTTCATATCGTAAGCGAAATCGAATATGGAATTATTTGTTGTTGATTGATTTATCACTACGTAACGTATTATCCCGTTACAAATCTTAATAATCTTAGTAACTATGTCAGTTTAAAAACTTAAAACACAGAAGAAGTTCTTTGTTTGCAAAATATCTAGCTTAACCCCACGATTTTTTCTTAAGGTTGAACAAGCCAGTCATTCTTCCATACAAACTTACGAAGGTGATTACTCCTCTGTCTGACGGTGTAGGTTCAAAATTAAAAATTGTATCAACTGGTCTTATCATTATCTAGGTCTGTATGGAAGCAGAATTGGAAAAAAAATATTGATTTGGAAGTTATGAACGTCAAAACTTTCATATTTTAGCACTAATTTTAACTCATCTTTGGGCGTAAATAAGTAACGTATATAATATGAAAAAGAAAAAAGTAAAACCATACGGACATAGATTAGTTATTAAAAAATTTAAATAATTTGATTTTGAACAGATACATTCAATAGATTTTTCATGAAACCAAATATACCAAAGGTCTGCATAGAAACAATCGCGCGCCCGTTTTAGTTGTGTCTCTTTCGCTCTATGCATTTCGCTCGTGATGTCGGGTGAAATAGCATGCATTTTAGCCCCGCCCACCAACTAGTTCGTGCCGTTGGCTTGTTTACCCTTAAAGAGCTACATAATAAGGAAGTTAATCACTACAAATATTTTCTACTGTCCCATCTTAAACAAAGGCGTGCGTTTCATTGACTCGTGGTAAACAAGCTAGTTTCCTTCACCGAAGCAAGTGGAAATCTATAAAAATAAAAAGTGAAGTCCTGACTGACTGACTCATCAACGCCCAGCCCAAATCCTTGGACCTAGAAAGCTGAAATTTTGCACAGAGGTTCCCTTTATAATGTAGACAAGGAATAAGGAAGGATTTTTTGAAATTCAACCCCTAAGTGAGTTAAATAGGGGTTTAAAGTTTGTATGGAAAATCGTCATTTTCACGCGGGAGAAGCCGCTGGCAAAAGCTAGTATGTACAGAGGTCTTGGCTCCGAGACCTATGGCTTAGGAGTCGAAAGGCCACACCGCTAGGCTATCACTGCTGATGATATTGGTACAACTCGTCATCTTTTCCCGATGGATCCAACAAATGCGTAATTTTTTCATTCACTGTCTGTCTGCTTGCAATAAACTCAAACACATCTGCACTGATTTTCATGCCGTTTTCACCAATGGATAGAGTGGTTATTGAGGAAGGTTTTAGTATATTTTTTTCGAATTCAACCTCTAAGGGAGTTAAATAGGGGATGAAAGTTTGTTAGGATATTTTCGACATCCACACGGGCGAAGCCGCGGGCAAAAGCTAGTATTGTATAAAACCCATCAACCCTTAATGCCCCACAATATAAAAACTAAAAACAGCACCACATTAGACATTAGCATAATGTACTCGTATTGTAATTGCAGAGAATCGTTTGGCTGGCTGGCAAGACGAGAGCCTGGCCCGCATAGCTTTTGGCATCCAGTTCGGCGTAGACACCGGCCTTTTCAACTGCTTCGCCAAATTAGTGGTACTTGCGCCGTCCAAACAAGACGTCGCGTACTGCAATAGCTTCCAAATAGTCACTGCTAGGGAGTATCTGTATCAGCAATGTATGAGAAATACGCCATTGGTGATGATGTAGCATAATTTTGTGTTTAAACTATAGTATGATTTTGTTTTAGAGTTTGGGTTACTTTTACTACGAGATCGGGACGGTAAACGTACACCTTAAGCACTGGTGCCAAGACGAAGCTATTAAAATTATTCTAAGTGTGCAATATAATATTGAGATTTATAGATTGGCGGTTAGTAGACGATGGTTATACCATGCAGCGCTTATAACTTTTGCGTCGCAAAATATTTTCACAAGGCACTCTCTACCAGTTAACGTTTGGGTTAAATAGGACAACATTGTGATAGGGTGCAAAATAATAACTACAACACATCAATACAATTCATCATTTTGTTTTGGCCTTCAATGAAATACCTGTCTAGCTAGAATAGTATCGATCCAACAAGTTATGGATGACTAGCTTGCCATACCTACTAATGTTCTATGTGTGAATGTAAGTTTCGCGCCTTTACGCGAAAATTACTTAACCGATCATCATGAAACTTTGAACACATTCTTGGAGGTATTAGAAGTATCATAGGATACTTTTTATGAAAAAAAATAGCCCCATTATGTGACGCAGACGAAGTTGCGTGGTTAGCTAGTCTTTTTATAAAACGTCTATTCAGAGTGATATGTCAAAGGGATAAAATTGCCCGATTGTCCGTCACTCGAAGTAAAAGAGTTGATGCTCAAGTTTCAGGCGACCTAAAGAAGGGACTTATAATAAATGTTGCCTGAAACTATAAGTTTGTAGCCTTTGTAAGTACCGAAAAGCTATATAATGTAGGAGCCTTATTTCACCTAAGTAATCTTTTTAGTTGTTACGATTAAAGATAAAACTATTAAGTTCACAAAAATAAATAGAATATTATAAGTAAGTATTAATTGTGTGTTTTGTGTATCAGTGAAAGAGTGAAGAGAAAAATAATGATTTGCTATATTAAATTACATCAGGACTTTCATATCTGACTCTCGCCCCTCTTTCCCTCCCTCCCATAATTAAAACTATTAGAATAATTCATTAGAACCGTCGCTTAACCTGATTAGTGTGTTTGCTGGATTAATAATGCATCCATTGGTTAAGTAAATAAGTGCGACATTGTTTTGTGTTGTGTTACGACCATTTCCATGTGACAGCTTCGTGAGGCGTGTTGTGTTAGTGCAACCAAAACAAAGGTTTGCCGCTAATTGCTCGTTCGCGGCAGCACTGCGTTCGGTAAACAAACTCTTTGCTGATTTATTTAAACAATTTGTATCACTTATAGTAGAACATACTGTATAAGGTGTAAGTGTATGCTCACTACTGATCACTGATAAACAAAGTTTAAACTAAAATGTGTCTAAGCTGCAAGAAACTAAGGTAAGTAGCATGTGGATAATACTTCCTTACAACATAATCATCTTATAATGTTCCCACAGGGGACACAGGCATCCTCTCTAAAATCTACCAAGCGGGCAGAACGGTTAGTTTGGTAGATGTCACTTTTTCAATTTTTGGTTTTAGAAATTGTCGGTCTTCTCACGATATTTTCCTTCGCCTTTTTTTAGAGCAGTGGTGACCTGCGGTAGCTCGGACCTTGTCCCCGATACCTGTGGGATACCATTTTTTTTATGTATTTAAAGAAAAAGAACGAATAAAGATAATAAATTTCTGTCACAATCGGCCCTAGGTTCTATTTCTGTTTTCTTCTATTTTTACAGGTTCTCATTACTGCAAGAACGTATGGGATTTTAAGTTGTTTTTATAAACAGATTATAAAATACGTTCAGAACATTCATTAAAATGAAGTAAGTATATAAGGACCCATTTATATGACACCTCATTAGGGGACGTAGGTAACGCGAGACTAAAATGCATTTCATATTCTCATACAAAGGATATCGCATCCTGTTACAAGAAGCCTTTGCATTCAGATGCAGCTTCCTAAATTTGTGGGTTATTCTGCAAGAAGATCGACTTGCATAAAAAAATGTTTATTTATTTTACACTAATTAAAGTTTCGTTATCTGTGTACTATTTAGTTATGTGTCTTGTGCAGTTTACCAAATATTAATAGTAACGGTTGCTCTACTCAATCAAAAATTCAAAACTATGAAAATTGATATAAAAGCGCTGCCAATTTCAAATTATCACCGATTCGCGCTTGACTGTTTGATGTTAGTAGATGCCCCAAAATCACCCAGTTATTGTGATTGTGAATTTATGTCAGGCTAATATTAAATAAACATATTATTTTGTTGGTGATTCGATAGTAATTAAATGCACTGTAATCTGGTTAATAAATATTGGGAACGGAACAGGCTGTGTAACCTAAGTAATTTTCTACGTGCTAATTTTATAACAATTAACAGGTTTGTTCTACGAAATTATAATTAAAACGATGTACTCAGATAGATTTTACAGTCATTTGTTTTGACAGAGCTATGACAGCTCGTTATCCAAATTTAGTTTTTTACCCGACTGCGGCGAAGCCCAAAAGGAGGGTTATGTGTTTGACGTGTATGTATGTATGTCCGTTTCTTTGTTCCCTCATAACTCCTAAACGGATGAAGGGATTTGAATGAAATATACATCGTTAGATTCGTCTTGATGGCGCGAGTGTTCTACGCTACGTTAAATAATAAATTGCGGATTTTGGGGGCCAAATCGCGGAGTTCAATTTTTCGATTCGAATCGAGTAGGGTATCAAAATAAAGGATTTTAAAGGGAGATTACAAAAATATATAACACTTATATGTGTAATAGAAATTCAAAGTGACAAATCCTATAAACATACTAACTAAACTATATCAAAAGTTAAATCATTTGCAAAGAATTTTACGCGACCAACGAAAGAACAAACACAAAAGAACTAAAAAGTTGGAAATAAAAAAAAAGTAGTTAAAAAACTAAAAAACCCGACTAAAAAAACTGAAAAGCAAAAAACAAGCACATTTTAAATTAAACAAAACTTGGAACCAGGCGGGGTTCATTTGAATATTAGATTATGAAATGAAAAACATAGAACTAAAATAGAACCCCGCCTGGTTCCAAGTTTTGTTTAATTTAAAATGTGCTTGTTTTTTGCTTTTCAGTTTTTTCAGTCGGGTTGTTTAGTTTTTTAACTACTTTTTTTTATTAAGAACTGTCTACTAAATAAAAAGAAAATGCTGCTAGTCTCATGTTTACAAACAAAACTAAACAAATTGCAAAAATGTTATACCAAGTTTAAATAAAATTAACAAAAAACTTGAACTTTGGCAGAATAACCCAGGGCTTTGTTCATCCGTCGAGGGCTCGCTAATGTCACACGAAATAAGACTAAAACGCGGATATTAAGATGCTCTCATTTCATCCGCCTTTGAAGGATTGTGCTGCCAAAAAGAGTGGGTAGCTGTGCTCTACGTCACGTTGAGAGCTTCCCATTGTCAGTGACGTCATTCAAAGACTTTGAAGCCGACAGCACGCAAACAAGGGTTTTCGTATTCGGTTTCATGTGGAAGATTGAGAATTTTTACTTACATAAATTATGTTTTTGTTTATGGCATGCTGTTTCGGTAATGAGAAATTGCTGTTACTTTTTGAAGCCTTTTCAGGTTCGGTTATATGGAAAGAGTTTCTTGGCTGTTCTAAGATGAAAATGGCCCTGTGACTGTCTTAGGCGATACTTGCTTTTAGGCAAGGTTAGGGGAAACGAAGTCACATTAAACTAGGGTGAGAGTGATAGATATAACATGAATAAATTCACTTTTGCTAAGGTCAAAGTTATATGGTCTTTGTTTGAGGCTTAAATCAGATGTTACTTAAAATTCCTTTATTTTAAAGTTCCCGGTTTTTTCTGCAGCTACCTATCTACAAAAACCTTACCTTGTACACAATATACTTGTCCATTTATATGAACATTTTTTTCTTGCTTTTTTTCTTCTCTCACATTCAAACTTTTTAGCAAACTATTTGCTACCGTTGTTCAAGGTTGATTGAGTTCAGCACTTTGTATTTAAAACGAACACTCGTTTCATAGTGAGTAATTACTTTTGTTCTGTTTTTACGAAGCACAACCTATCTAAAATATAGAGTGCTAGTTTTTCTAAAACAAAACTAACAGGCCAGATTAAATCGAAATAAAAATCGATAAAGGCTTATACAGAAACTGGCATAAAAGGAAAAACATTTGAATTTCCCAAACGGCAAGCGTTTCAATCGATCCGTCCATTGTTTCTTTAAACGGTTCCAATAAAAATGCAAATACACAGTCTATGCGTTGTGTGCGTTGTCCGCTATCGACTTTCAAACTAGTTTATTTAGTTTTAACTCTGTCGTCGGCTCTATTTACTTCCTATGTTTGTCGTGTGTCTAACCTAACAACTGTTCTCTTTTGTCTCGGTTTTGTGTAGCGAGTTTTCCAGGAATATTTTATTGGGTTATGATTTTCAGAGCATTGTTTGAAATTCGATACTATTTGTGTTTGGTGTGCTCGTATTACGGTAGATATTCTTTTGTTTCTAGCTACAATAGACTTTATGCATGATGTGTGCTAGCTTGAAAGAGGATATTACCTATTAGCAACATATTCCTGACACACAAGCACACAAGTGACTACAGGCTTACTACAGGCCACAGGGTTACTACAGGCCAATTTGTAATTGATTAAAATCATTATTGTGTAACGACTGAATTGATTGAACGTGCAAATACGAATAAATCAAACCGTGCAATATTTTTGCTGGTGAAATAATACCATACCGTTTTCCTATAACTTTCCATAGTTTTTATCGGAGCAGACTGAAAAAAAAATACAACACGCCAAATTCGGTGGAGTGACGATCATACAAATATTTTATATTCCATAATTTCCCCAGTGACGACCGGGACTCGGTGTTCGAAAGATACGTTTTTTTTGAAGTGAAAACTTCTTTAGCGGCGTTGAGCACTTTGGGAAATTGTTCTGTGATGGGTATAAAATCTTAAACTCGCGTCAGGATACGTGACCACGTGACCCTGATCGAAAATTCGTCAGGACACGTGACCACGTGACCCTGATCGAAAAAGCGTAAGACGGATGGAGAGTAGACAGCGGGGATAGCTGTCTACTCTCCATCCGTCTTCTCTTCTCTACGGCGCGGCGAAAATGTATGCCTGGGCCTACTGTTTCGTTTAGGCAGCGCAGGGCGCTTAATAATAATAATAATTATTATTAATAATAATATAATTAATAATAATAATAATAAAATTATTAATAATAATTAATAATAATAATAATTAATAATAATAATAATAAAATTATTAATAATAATAATATAATTAATAATAATAATAATAATAATTAATAATAATAATAATAATGATGACAGCTGTCAAAATTGAAACAGCTATATCTCGGAAACTATCGACCTTAGACTAGTTGTGTGTAGGGACAATTGATAGGTCTCAATGAGATCTACATTTCGGATGACAGCTGTCAAAATTGAAACGGCTATATCTCGGAAACTATCGACCTTAGACTAGTTGTGTGTAGGGACAAGTGATAGGTCTCAATGAGATCTACATTTCAGATGACAGCTGTCAAAATTGAAACGGCTATATCTCGGAAACTATCGACCTTAGACTAGTTGTGTGTAGGGACAAGTGATAGGTCTCAATGAGATCTACATTTCGGATGACAGCTGTCAAAATTGAAACAGCTATATCTCGGAAACTATCGACCTTAGACTAGTTGTGTGTAGGGACAAGTGATAGGTCTCAATGAGATCTACATTTCGGATGACAGCTGTCAAAATTGAAACGGCTATATCTCGGAAACTATCGACCTTAGACTAGTTGTGTGTAGGGACAAGTGATAGGTCTCAATGAGATCTACATTTCGGATGACAGCTGTCAAAATTGAAACAGCTATATCTCGGAAACTATCGACCTTAGACTAGTTGTGTGTAGGGACAAGTGATAGGTCTCAATGAGATCTACATTTCGGATGACAGCTGTCAAAATTGAAACGGCTATATCTCGGAAACTATCGACCTTAGACTAGTTGTGTGTAGGGACAAGTGATAGGTCTCAATGAGATCTACATTTCAGATGACAGCTGTCAAAATTGAAACGGCTATATCTCGGAAACTATCGACCTTAGACTAGTTGTGTGTAGGGACAAGTGATAGGTCTCAATGAGATCTACATTTCGGATGACAGCTGTCAAAATTGAAACAGCTATATCTCGGAAACTATCGACCTTAGACTAGTTGTGTGTAGGGACAAGTGATAGATCTCAATGAGATCTACATTTCGGATGACAGCTGTCAAAATTGAAACGGCTATATCTCGGAAACTATCGATCTTAGACTAGTCGTGTGGGAGTTGGACATTTTGACCCTGAACGTTAACGATGTCGACTGTACAGTCAATAAAATACAAAAATAATTTATTTTGAACTAGACTGTACAATGTTTTTATGATGCTTAATCGGAGGCATGGGAAAAAATATTCCCGCTCCTCCTACCAATCGGAGTTCCGATCGGAGGACAGGGAAAGACAAAATAAATGGGTTAGCATAGTTATGGCGGAATAATTGAATTTTTAAATAATGAATTTGGTTTAACTATGTCGAATGATCGCAATCTTAGCACAACGAAATACAAAACTACTATTGATGCGGTCTTTATTAGACATTTAAATAGGTTCGAATCAAAACTGTTCGTTTCTTACTTCAGCTACCATAAACCTATCGTATCAGTTTTAGAGATTGGCGATGATAGTTCTGGTAATGATGATGGTGAAAAAGTCGTTGAAATTATGGATGAAAATTGATTTTTCTGAGAGATAAACTTTTTAATGTAAAATAATTGTAATAGTTTTAAAGTGTTAAATTTTTAATGTAATATAAATTGTCATGTTTGTGTACGATAGCGCAATAAATCAATATTGTATTCTACCACATAAATGATAGTACTTTTATACTGTTAAAGCTATTGGTGCAAAATTATTCCCTAACCATTCCAAAATATCAAACATGCTCAACGTTAATAATCAAGTTTTCACTTCTGCCGGCACTCCCGGAGTGCAACCCGTCTTTTTTATTTGTTGTCATGCTCATTCTCAAATATTGTTTTTCTGCATTTTGGTAATTTGTGCCTCCTACTTTGGATAACGATGTAAGGGAAATATTACTTAAGTAAATTAGGTGGTGATGGGCCATTCTTATGTGGACGAAGCAAAGGAGTATGTAAGGATCGTAGCAGGTGGCGTTATGTGGTTTCTACCTACTCTTATGGGAAAATCTCTTCTTATGTGTGTGTGCTTATCTCTCTCTCTTCTTATGTGTTTATGATTCATCAAAATATTCTGGCGGGTGTTTGCCTCATTCTCTCTTCTCCTTGCCTAGGACTTAAACAGCTGTCGACATTACTACTAAGTCAAATTATTTATATAAGCAGCCTTATTTTAGTCATCATCATCATTTCAGCCAAAAGACGTCCACTGCTGGACATAGGCCTCCCCCAGGTGTCGCCACATTGACCGGTCCCGTGCGTCTCTCATCCAGCGGGTCCCCGCAACCTTGACCAGGTCGTCGGTCCACCTAGTGGGAGGCCTTCCAACGCAACGTCTTCCGGTTCGCGGTCGCCATTCCAGAACTTTTCGGCCTCATCGTCGGCTATCCGTTCTGCGGGCAATGTGCCCTGCCCATTGCCACTTAAGTCTGGCGATTCTTCGGGCTACGTCGGCTAAAATCAATCAATAATAATATCACTTCATAATAAAACCTGACAGAAGTACCAAAAGATAAACTATCATCTCATCGCATTTATACTTTCCAAAGAAGTTTGTCTTAAGAAAGTACAAGATAGATTAACTAGTAAACTTCTCGTCAATAAGCGTATTTAACGAACTGATAGAAAATAGTTTTCTAGAAGCTGTGGAGGCTGATTCAACATAAAACAGAAATCTTATTTAATACGGCTCAGCGCCGTCTTAAGACTGAAGTGGGGTGGCATGAAAGAAAACTTTGCATTTATTTATATTTAAATCGCTTCAGGCGGTTGAACTGCGTATTGAACATGGCAGTTTCTGCATAATTTTGAAATTATGTAAGTCTTGAAGTATACTGAGAGTTGTTTAATTCAAATAATAGTTATTTTAAAACTTCACTCGGTTTTTTGGACGAAAAACCTGTTAAATGTTGTAGCAAGACGCACATGAGCATAGTTATGTCTTTGTTAATTTATTAAGATATTTATAGTTATAACGATTTTGTGATAAATAAGCCGTATTTATCACAAAATCGTTATAACTTTATATGTTTAATTAATAGCCAACACCTACACTTTAGGTAAATATGCATCCGAATATCCGATCACTGCTTATCATCAAGCAAAAGTTTCCTTACATAAATATCAGCGTAACAAAATCCTATAATAACTTCTTACTTTAAAAATGCTACCTGAAAACAAAAGTAGTCTCCACAATTTTCCGTTTAGTCAGAACAGCAGGATTGCAAGGAGTTTATAAGAAGCGTTCATTGCATGTTGCCGTTTGAGAGGATGAGACGGTCGGATCAAATTAAATTGAAGACTAAGCGGAAAGCGCGCGGAAGTGACCGGACCACATTATAGCTGGATGTTACAGGTGTGCTCGAGGATTGGACATTTCGAAATATAAATTACAAAAAGTATCACGAACAGGCAAAATACGCCAATAAACGTGTCACAATCTTTGAAAGCCTTTGTGAAATTAATCTAAGTAGTTACTATAAAAGACGAATGATTTCGTTCATGAATGACTGCTACACTACGGTAGAATGTACTTGATAAGTTCACACTTTCCTTTACCACATTCAATGAAATCTTAGATTTTGGTACATAGCAACTTGTTTAAAAATAATAGTCCAGTCGCACGTATTCCGATGAGGACTATGCATTTTATTCGGTCCACATGATCACCTAAGTAAACGTTTAAAGCGCCTAAAAATATACCTGTTACTTTAAACATTTACTGAATTTAAACTACTGCCTCTGACATTATATTTTGTTCTTTTTGCAATACTTTTTATAGCGGATTGGACGAATCTCCAGTGTTTGAAATATATCTGAAGGAGAATCTGCGGTGGCGAATGAAATTCGAATTTCTAGTGAAGTGCAGCGAATATTGAATCTAACGAGTAAAGCGTTGCAGGTTTATTCGTTGCTTTTTCCACTTTTCGCACGAAGAATCCAAATGTAGAATTTACTTTGAAATTCGCAAGTCAAGCGAGTCTTCTTCCCCCTCGGATCCTAAGCAGTGTGGACGTGTAATTAGTGAACCAAAAATTAAATAAACGCATTTTAAATCAAAAATAAAATCCAAATAATTCGGTGGAAGTACTAGGAGCGCAGCAACGAGCGGAGGTGAACGTACAACGTGGTGTGCGTGCGTACCTGTCAACGTCATCTGTCAACGTCAACGTCATCTGTCAGTGTCACCTGTCATTGTCAACCGTCGATTGTCATCTGGTCAGAAGCGTTCCAGGAACATAGAACAGAGAACTAGAGCATCGGGGATTTCCGTTTCACGCAGGTGACTTTGATTCCAAATTGATACTTAATTAAATTTTATTCCACAAAAATGGATAAGTCCCTGGACAAATCACTATCTGATTCGGAAGTAAACCTAGTGGGTAAAGTACTGAGTACTCCGCCAAATTTCGTTTTTCAACGGGTAAAGAGAACCAGAGAAGAAATTGATGAATCTCTGAGTAAACAACTGGATGATTTCAAGTTGGAAATCAGGAAGATGATGACACTTTTCTCAGCACAACATAGCGATGAGATAAAAAAAGTGACCACAACTTTAACGGAGATCCAGCAGTCGAACCTTAATATAGAGAGCTCAATCATGAATTTAACTGCGCAAAACGAAGAATTAAAAAAGAAAATTTTAGAAATGGAGGCTCAGGCCAAAGAAGACAAAAAGCAAATAACTTTCTTAGAAAATAAGATAGAGGATCTTCAAATGGGTGGACGGAAAACAAATTTTGTTATAAAGAATGTGCCGAAAAAGAGCAATGAAAGCAAAGAAGACCTAATAGAAATGGTTCTGAGTCTTGCTCGTATATTAACATGCAATATTGGTAAATATGACATTAAAGACATCTATAGAGTACGCGGTAAAAATACTGATACTGATTCGCGAAATACCCCAATCATTGTAGAAACTGGATCTGCTCTCCTGAGGACTGAGATTCTGAAGATGGGTAAGGCCTATAATCTTAAAAACAAGACCAAATTATGCTGTAAGCATCTGGGCTTTAAATCCCAAGAAGATACTCCCGTCTTCCTATCGGAGCACCTAACTCCGAAAGGATCACGTCTTCATTTCCTTGCTAGAGACTTGACGAGGGCAGGAGCCTACAAATTCTGTTGGACAGCGTACGGTAAAGTCTATGTAAAGAAGGATGAACAAGCGCCAACAATTACCATTTCTTGCGAAGAACAAATCCATAAACTCTTACTAAAACAATGACTGCCGACCTGTAAGCTCATGAACACCTTGTCTTTCTCTATGAAAATTTTATTCTCAATCTATACCTGTAAGTTGAAATTAAGTTTATGTATTGTAAGACTGTGCACATATACTCCAACTAACTACAGTACTATACACCTAAACTTAAATTACCTAATTTTACTTGATCACAATATTCTCATTCTCATACACTTACACACACAAAATCACCATAAATTACAAACACTCAAACACCAACACTTCTTTCACTATTTTCACAGTTTTTGTACATACTCAAGTATCTTGTCGTCAATACACACAACTAAGTGCTCCATAAACCTTTTATTGAATAAACTTCTTAAAGTAACTAGACCTACTCAAAACACTTACCTAATTAATAACGTATATTCTGTTTATAAATGCCTTAATGACTGACACACTACTTACCGTAACTGAATTAGACAACTTCGAAGTGGCTCGTGCGGTAGAATGCAATTGCTCAGATCTAGATAAGCATGTATTTATAGACAGAAATGACTTAACTATTATTTCCCAAAATATAAGGAGCATTTACTGTAATTTTGACGACTTTATACTCAATCTATCTAATTTTAAATTCGAAACAGACGTTATAATATTGACAGAATGTAGACTTTGTCCCAATAAACCAGTACCCCAACTTAATAATTATTTAACCTACTGTACTACTCGCCAACTAAACCAAAACGATGGGGTAACTATATACGTGAAGAAATCTTTAAATCCTAAAATTCAAGAAATTGAAATATCACAAGCATCTAGTCTCCAACTGGAAATATTCAATAATGTTATATTATGTATTTATCGCTCTCCCTCAAATTCAAATATAGATAGTTTCGTAAATTCCCTTAGTGCTCACTTAGATAAACTGAAGTCAAGCAAAAACATTATTATTGCAGGAGATATAAACATTAACATCAGAGCTAAAGAAACAGAGTCATCTCATGAACATAAAAATAGAAATTACTATCAGAATATGTTGTCATTGCATGGAATCCTCACAGGTCATACACTTCCGACAAGAGAAAGTAATTGCTTGGACCACTTCATGCTAAAGATTAATAAAAAAAAAGTATCTCCATTTATTGCCATACTGCATACGACAATAACTGACCATTATACGACATTTCTGTCCATGTCTAAAATTAAAAACACTCCACCTTCAAAGAAAACTACGACTATTACAAATTTTGAACAAGCACTAAAAGATCTACAGCAACAAAATTTAGCGGAACTCCTCCTTTGTGATGATCCAAATCAACTCACCTGCCTTCTTATAAACATACTTGCTAACACCATAGAAAGAAACACTATCTCTCGTAAAATACCTAACAGTAAACAAATAATAAAACCATGGATCTCCACAGGCATCTTGCGTTGCATAAGAAATCGTGACAAATTACAGAAACAATCCAGGCTTAATCCACATAACGAAACCCTAAAAATAACCTACACTAGGTATAGGAACCATTGTAACTCACTTATAAAAAAGTTAAAACGTAAATTTGAAAGGGACCTACTAGTAAAGTCAGTTGGTAATTCTAAGCTTCTCTGGAAAAATATAAAGAACCTAACTTACTCTAATAAAATTAAAGACTGTAACGCCGAATTGCTAAATATTGGGACATCGCCCCTAGAATCAGTAAATTTCGTCAATAATCACTTTGCCAACGTTGGTAAACTGTTAGCTCAGCAAATAGTGCCAAGTACAAATAATATACAAGCTGTCAACCAACCTGCACAGAGTAATACTTTTGTACTCTTAGACACTGATCCTCATGAAGTACACCAAATACTAATGGGCTTAAAATCAGACAGTGCCCCGGGATGGGACAAGATCTCGACAAAATTCCTAAAGTTTGCTCGTTTTGATATCGTTCCCATAATAACCCATCTTGCAAACCTTTGCTTTCAAAAAGGCATTTTCCCTGAGCTGCTCAAGCAATCAATCATTACTCCAGTACATAAGGGGGGGGACAGAGACGATGTCAATAACTACAGACCTATCTCTATCCTTCCGTCGATATCCAAAATACTTGAAAAACTTCTGAATGTTAGATTAACTCAGTACTTAAATAAATTCAGTTTACTATCGAAACAACAGTTTGGCTTCAGGCAAGGATTATCGACGGAGGATGCGGTTTCAGCTCTAAGTTCCCTGGTAACTGAACATCTTGATGCTGGGAGTAAATGCTTAGCGGTCTTCCTAGACCTTAAAAAAGCATTTGACACCGTCTCTGTCCCAAACCTTGTGAACAAACTCGAAAATGCTGGAGTGAGAGATATTCCTCTGAAATTATTCAAGGACTACCTCTCAAGAAGAGGGCAGAGGGTCAAGATGGAAGAATATGTCAGTGAACATACGGAGGTGACATATGGTGTCCCACAGGGTAGCATACTGGGCCCTACCCTCTTTCTTTTGTATATTAATGACCTATGCAACATGAACATCGAAAATGCAAAAGTCTTCTCGTACGCTGATGACACCTCTGTCGTTTTCACTGGGAACTCATGGCACGACGTAAAACTAAAAACAGAAATGGGCATGGCTCAAGTTGCCAGCTGGCTAAATAATAACCTGCTCACGCTGAACACATCCAAGACTAATTATTACGTATGCTTTAGCGTTAGTAACAGGACACTACCAAGTGACGATTTTAACATAAAAATACATGTCTGCGGAGATCCAACAAATAGCCGGTGTGACTGTCTAGGTATTTCCAAAATTTCGCAGCCAAGTACCTGGGAGTAGTAATTGACCAACGTCTATCTTGGTACCAGCATTTAGAACAGGTTACAAATAGAGTTAGGAGATTGAGCTGGATTTTTAAATCACTACGTCACATTGCTCCAAAAGTAATAGTCGGTAAACGTGAGTGTACTAGAAACATCCTGAATGAGGTGTACTTGGCTCTGGTTCAATCGGTTTTACTGTACTGTATCACGGTTTGGGGAGGTGCAACTAAAACCAAACTCATATACTTAGAGCGAGCCCAGCGTGCTCTTATTAAGATTATGTACTTTAAAAACATATTATACCCTACAACTAGCCTTTATGCTATCAGTAATATAATCTCGATAAGAAAGTTGTACATAATCCAAACCGTCTTGAGAAAACATAAAACTCTACCATTTGATTCGGATAAATTAACCAAAAGAAGGAAAGACTTAGTAGCACCAGTTTCTCAAACTAAAACCGTGTTTGCGAGCAGACAATTCAATAAACGCTCAGCCGAACTATACAATAAGGTAAACAAAAAAATATGCATATACACAAAAACCACTTATGACTGTAAGAAAACCATCACAAATTGGATAAAAAAACTCACGTATGAAGAGACTGAGGCACTTCTACAGAACATTAAATAGCAAGATACATAATAACAATATAACACACGAAAACTGACACTTAAAAATCAAACAGAACCACATATACACACGCACACTCACTCACATCCACCCACACACATACACACATACACACACACACATTTACTCGCATACACATACACACGCACACTCATCAAACACACACACGTTTACACTATTTTTCTTGTTTTTGATCTTATTTTTTATTTTATTTTTAAATTAAGTAAATAATAATAAAGTTAGTATGTAATTAAAATTAAGTATAAGTTTAATAACCCACATATTTGTTACTGCTGTAATTATTGTGCTATGGAAGAGCGGGGTCTCCTAACACAAGCAAAAATTGCTTAAAAGGATTCCCCAAACACAACCACCCATTTTTGTAACAAATTTCGTGAATAAAACATTTTTGTATTTTGTATTTGTATTTTGTATTCTTATAATGCTCTTGAGCTAGGAACATGACTTCGTACACTATACGATAACGTTACAACGCGTTTTAGAAAACACACATAGCTACCAACAACGTACCGTTTTATATAAACGACTAGTATTTGCGTGGGTGCGCGAGCTGCGCGCAGCTCGCGAGGCGTGAAGAGGGGAAGAGGGGGCGCTTTGAAAAATGATTTCGACTAACGCATTGCACCTCTCAATGAATCTGAAAAAAAAAAAATTCAATGCAGCTCGCGGTACTACCTACCTACACCTACCTACTACCTACCTATACCTACCTACACCTACCTACACCTACCTACACCAACCTACACCTACCTACTACCTACCTACACCTACCTACTACCTACCTACACCTACCTACACCTACCTACACCTACCTACCTACTACCTCCTACTACCACTAAAAGAACATTACCCTAAAGTTTGCTTGTCGTCGCCCCTGAGTTACGCTTCACCCACTCAACCTTCGTTACGCTAAGGAAGTCGCCGGCTCGCTTCGCTCGCCACCTCCCCCCTTCGCTCCACTCGGTCTCGCAGGTTCGCTCCACTCAGGACCTACCTACCACCGGAAAGCTATCATGACATTATCCCTACGCTACGGGGGTCGCCGGCTCGCTTCGCTCGCCCGCTCCCCCCTTCGCTTTACCGGTACCACCATTTTACTTCCCCGAGCCTCCTATCCTATACGAATCCGTAAACAAAACAGAAAAAAGGGGTGAAGAGGGGGGGGGTGAAGGGGGGGGAGAGGGGGGGAGTTTCTAAAAATGATTTCGACTAACGCAATGCCCCTCTATATGAATCTGAAAAAAAAAATGTTCCAAGTCTCTTAACTTCCGAGATCCGAAAGGGGGGGGTAAAGGGGGGACAAGGGGGTCAAATTTTCAAAATGGTTTTTACTTCCTCAAGCCTCCTCTATACGAATCCCTAAAAAAAAAACACGTAATTCTCTTTATTTCCGAGATCCGCCTAAAGGGGGGGAGAAGGGGGGCAAGGGGGGGCACTTTGAAAAATGATTTTTACTTTACCGAGCCTCCTCTATACGAATCCGTAATAAAAAAAAAATACGGGTCTTTTAGTTTCCGAGATACGATAGGCAGGGGGGGGAGGGGGGGCAAAAAGGGGGGGTTTCGGACTTTTCCCATACTCACCAGAGTTACTTGTTTACGAATCTGTCAAAATATACCCACCTCCCCATCCACCATCTGGGAGAACAATTATGTCAATAGATCAGTCAGTCAGTGAGTGGTAATTTAGCTTTATATAGTATAACTAGTATTTGCGTGGCTGCGCTCGCTGCGCGCAGCTCGCGGGTCTGCCTACCTACACCTACCCACTACCTACCTACACCTACCTACACCTACCTACCTACTACCTACCTACACCTACCTACACATACCTACTACCTACCACCTACTACCTCCTACTACCTCCTACTACCACTAAAAAAACATTACCCTAAAGTTTGCTTGTCGTCGCCCCTGAGTAACGCTTCACCCACTCAACCTTCGTTACGCTAAGGAGGTCGCCGGCTCGCTTCGCTCGCCACCTCCCCCCTTCGCTCCACTCGGTCTCGCAGGTTTGCTCCACTCAGGACCTACCTTCCACCGGAAAGCTATCATGACATTATCCCTACGCTACGGGGGTCGCCGGCTCGCTTCGCTCGCCCGCTCCCCCCTTCGCTTTACCGGTACCCCCAGTTTACTTCCCCGAGCCTCCTATCCTATACGAATCTGTAAACAAAACAGAAAAAAAGGGGTGAAGAGGGGGGGGGGGGGTGTGAAGGGGGGGAGAGGGGGGTGTTTCTAAAAATGATTTTGACTAACGCAATGCCCCTCTATATGAATCTGAAAAAAAAAATGTTCCAAGTCTCTTAACTTCCGAGATCTGAAAGGGGGGGGTGGAGGGGGGCAAGGGGGTCAAATTTTCAAAATATTTTTTACTTCCCCAAGCCTCCTCTATACGAATCCCTAAAAAAAAACACGAAAATTCTCTTTATTTTCGAGATTCGCCTAAAGGGGGGGAGAAGGGGGGCAAGGGGGGCCACTTTGAAAAATGATTTTTACTTTACCGAGCCTCCTCTATACGAATCCGTAAAAAAAAAAAAATACGGGTCTTTTAGTTTCCGAGATACGATAGGGAGGGGAGAGAAGGGGGGGGAAAAGGGGGGGTTTCGGACTTTTCCCATACTCACCAGAGTTACTTGTTTACGAATCTGTCAAAATATACCCACCTCCCCATCCACCATCTGGGAGAACAATTATGTCAGTCAGTCAGTCAGTGAGTGAGTGGTAGTTTAGCTTTATATAATAGAACTAGTATTTGCGTGGGTGCGCGAGCTGCGCGCAGCTCGCGGGGCGTGAAGGGGGGGAGAGGGGGCGCTTTGAAAAATGATTTCGACTAACGCATTGCACCTCTCAATGAACCTAAAAAAAAAAAAATTTCAATGCAGCTCGCGGTACTACCTACCTACACCTACCTACTACCTACCTACACCTACCTACACCTATCTACACCTACCTACACCTACCTACACCTACCTACTACCTACCTACACCTACCTACACGTACCTACACCTACCTACACCTGCCTACACCTACCTACACCTACCTACACCTACCTACACCTACCTACACCTACCTACACCTACCTACACCTACCTACACCTACCTACACCTACCTACACCTACCTACACCTACCTACACCTACCTACACCTACCTACACCTACCTACACCTACCTACACCTACCTACACCTACCTACACCTACCTACACCTACCTACACCTACCTACACCTACCTACACCTACCTACACCTACCTACACCTACCTACACCTACCTACACCTACCTACACCTACCTACACCTACCTACACCTACCTACACCTACCTACACCTACCTACACCTACCTACACCTACCTACACCTACCTACACCTACCTACACCTACCTACACCTACCTACACATACCTACTACCTACCTACTACTTCCTACTACCACTAAAAAAACATTACTCTAAAGTTTGCTTGTCGTCGCCCCTGAGTAACGCTTCACCCACTCAACCTTCGTTACGCTAAGGAGGTCGCCGGCTCGCTTCGCTCGCCACCTCCCCCCTTCGCTGCACTCGGTCTCGCAGGTTCGCTCCACTCAGGACCTACCTACCACCGGAAAGCTTTCATGACATTATCCCTACGCTACGGGGGTCGCCGGCTCGCTTCGCTCGCCCGCTCCCCCCTTCGCTTTACCGGTAGCACCATTTTACTTCCCCGAGCCTCCTCTATACGAATCCGTAAACAAAACAGAACACGAGTTTAAAAAAAAGGGGTGAAGAGGGGGGGGGGTGAAAGGGGGGAGAGGGGGGAGATTTGAAAAATGATTTCAACTAACTCTATGCCCCTCTCAATGAGTCTGAAAAAAAAAATGTTCCAAGTCTCTTAACTTCCGAGATCCGAAAGGGGGGGGATGGAGGGGGGCAAGGGGGTCAAATTTTCAAAATGGTTTTTACTTTCCCAAGCCTCCTCTATACGAATCCCTAAAAAAAAACACGTAAAATCTCTTTATTTCCGAGATCCGCCTAAAAGGGGGGAGAAGGGGGGCAAGGGGGGCAACATTGAAAAATGATTTATACTTTTCCGAGCCTCCTCTATACGAATACGTAATAAAAAAAAAATACGGGTCTCTTAGTTTCCGAGATACGATAGGGAGGGGGGAGAAGGGGGGGGAAAAGGGGGGGTTTCGGACTTTTCCCATACTCACCAGAGTTACTTGTTTACGAATCTGTCAAAATATACCCACCTCCCCATCCACCATCTGGGAGAACAATTCTGTCAGTCAGTCAGTGAGTGAGTGAGTGGTAATTTAGCTTTATATAGTATAACTAGTATTTGCGTGGCTGCGCTCGCTGCGCGCAGCTCGCGGGTCTGCCTACCTACACCTACCTACTACCTACCTACACCTACCTAGGTACACCTACCTACACCTACCTACACCTACCTACACCTACCTACACCTACCTACACCTACCTACACCTACCTACACCTACCTACACCTACCTACACCTACCTACACCTACCTACACCTACATACACCTACCTACTGTTACACCTACCTACACCTACCTACACCTACCTACACCTACCTACACCTACCTACACCTACCTACACCTACCTACCTACACCTACCTACTACCTACCTACTACCTCCTACTACCACTAAAAAAACATTAACCTAAAGTTTGCTTGTCGTCGCCCCTGAGTTACGCTTCACCCACTCAACCTTTGTTACGCTAAGGAGGTCGCCGGCTCGCTTCGCTCGCCACCTCCCCCCTTCGCTCCACTCGGTCTCGCAGGTTCGCTCCACTCAGGACCTACCTACCACCGGAGAGCTATCATGACATTATCCCTACGCTACGGGGGTCGCCGGCTCGCTTCGCTCGCCCGCTCCCCCCTTCGCTTTGCCGCTGTACCACCACCGGACAGGTTTCAACGCCCCTCAATAGTTTTATGTAAGAAAAAAAAAAAAAAAAAGGTGAAAAAGGGGGGGGGGGGTTGAAGGGGGGGTGAGGGGGGGAGTCTCGAAAAATGATTTCGATTAACGCAAAGGCCCCTCTAAATGAATCTGAAAAAAAAAATCGTTCCAAGTCTCTTAACTTTCGAGATTCGCCTAAAAGGGGGGAGAAGGGGGGCAAGGGGGGCCACTTTGAAAAATGACTTTTACTTTACCGAGCCTCCTCTATACGAATCCGTAAAAAAAAAAAAATACGGGTCTTTTAGTTTCCGAGATACGATAGGGAGGGGGGGGAAGGGGGGGGAAAAGGGGGGGTTTCGGACTTTTCCCATACTCACCAGAGTTACTTGTTTACGAATCTGTCAAAATATACCCACCTCCCCATCCAACATCTGGGAGAACAATGATGTCAGTGAGTCAGTCAGTGAGTCAGTGGTATTTAAGCTTTATATAGTATAACTAGTATTTGCGTGGCTGCGCTCGCTGCGCGCAGCTCGCGGGTCTGCCTACCTACACCTACCCACTACCTACCTACTACTTACCTACACCTACCCACACCTACCTACACCTACCTACACCTACCTACACCTACCTACACCTACCTACACCTACCTACACCTACCTACACCTACCTACTACCTACCTACACCTACCTACACCTACCTACTACCTACCTACACCTACCTACCTACACCTACCTACACCTACCTACACCTACCTACACCTACCTACACCTACCTACACCTACCTACACCTACCTACACCTACCTACACCTACCTACACCTACCTACACCTACCTACACCTACCTACACCTACCTACACCTACCTACACCTACCTACACCTACCTACACCTACCTACACCTACCTACACCTACCTACACCTACCTACACCTACCTACACCTACCTACACCTACCTACACCTACCTACACCTACCTACACCTACCTACACCTACCTACACCTACCTACACCTACCTACACCTACCTACACCTACCTACACCTACCTACACCTACCTACACCTACCTACACCTACCTACACCTACCTACACCTACCTACACCTACCTACACCTACCTACACCTACCTACACCTACCTACTCAACCTTCGTTACGCTTCACCCACTCAACCTTCGTTACGCTAAGGAGGTCGCCGGCTCGCTTCGCTCGCCACCTCTCCCCTTCGCTCCACTCGGTCTCGCAGGTTCGCTCCACTCAGGACCTACCTACCACCGGAAAGCTATCATGACATTATCCCTACGCTACGGGGGTCGCCGGCTCGCTTCGCTCGCCCGCTCCCCCCTTCGCTTTACCGGTACCACCATTTTACTTCCCCGAGCCTCCTATCCTATACGAATCTGTAAACAAAACAGAAAAAAAGGGGTGAAGAGGGGGGGGGGTGACTAACGCAATGCCCCTCTATATGAATCTGAAAAAAAATTCGTTCCAAGTCTCTTAACTTCCGAGATCCGAATGGGGGGGGGGTGGAGGGGGGCAAGGGGGTCAAATTTTCAAAATGGTTTTTCCTTCCCCAAGCCTCCTCTATACGAATCCCTAAAAAAAAACTTGTAAATTCTCTTTATTTCCGAGATCCGCCTAAAGGGGGGGGAGAAGGGGGGCAAGGGGGGCCACTTTGAAAAATGATTTTTACTTTACCGAGCCTCCTCTATACGAATCCGTAATAAAAAAAAAATACCGGTCTCTTAGTTTCCGAGATACGATAGGGAGGGGGGGGAGGGGGGGCAAAAAGGGGGGGTTTGGGACTTTTCCCATACTCACCAGAGTTACTTGTTTACGAATCTGTCAAAATATACCCACCTCCCCATCCAACATCTGGGAGAACAATGATGTCAGTGAGTCAGTCAGTGAGTGAGTGGTAGTTTAGCTTTATATAGTATAATGTGTACATAATTACACATTACTAAACAAACCCCAGACTCCTTCCAAGATAACGCTGTTGTTTTGTAATTAATTAACTTTAGACGTTTTATCCTAGATACATACCGTACGCTTTGTTAATTATATCAGACTGTTTACGTTGAAAATAGTTCTGATGGAATTAAATAAACGCGAACAAGTTGAGGTTTTTAATGAATATTAATGGATGAAACTCTTGGAATCAGGCTTGACATGGGCCCGCGAAACTCCGGGCCTAATATAAATCACGCTTAGTCCAACCTTTAAGCATCGTTCCACTTAGGACTTTCTATTGTTGCCTCTTGAAGATAACGATACTAAATCACCGAGGGCGATGTTAAATTGAATGAAGACATGATTTTGAGGTTTAGATTTCTGAGTTAAAGGTGCGATTGAGGATGAATACTGAATAGGGTTTTTATCGTTATCTGGATTTTTATTTTGTAGTAAAGATGTTTAATTTATTGTTTTACCACGCATTGATATCAACGTGTTTCTATTACATATTGGATGATATTAGCTCCTCGCCAATATGTATAACATCGTCACAAGTGGAACATAGCAAAGGTAACTTTATGCATAGTAAAGATATAATTTTATATTCTCCAGCGTAATGAAGACTAATCGATTATTCTAACAAGTTGTCATTTTTATCACGCGTTTTTCTTGCCAATTTTTCCTAGAAACCTTTAAAATGTGAATAAAAAGTCTTTTTAAAAAAAAAAAGATGTTTAATAACAAAATAAAAAAGATTTGATTTTCATTTCTCATTGAGCCTCGTCTCAAATTAAACATCTGTTCTGTCGGTTGGTTCAAGAATTTCTCAGTAGTAGCCACGGAGACTAGAATTGTGTCTGGTTAATGGCAATAGGTTTGCCCCTATACATGGGAATTAAACATAGCTAGTGTGGGTTTGCAATTAGGTACACCTCTGCCTAACCCTGCGAGGATGACAGTCGTTATGTTATGTTTAATAAACAGCTAATAAGTAGGTAGCCGGTTTTTGTCTCAGACTTTTCTGACTAGGTTTTTATCTTTGCTCACTACTTCACTGCCAAACTCAGACGTTTAATGATAACTTAAATCGTCACTTAGTAAAGGTTTTGTATGTCAAATCTTTACTAAGTGACGGCTTAAGTAGTCACTAAGCAGTAAGTCTAGGCATCATTATGAAACTGCGAGTTTTCTTCAATTCAGTCACAGTTTTCACACACACACAGTCACAGCTTTCAATCGAGATTGAACTTGGGGTACAAATAAAAATCCAAGCGATTCCCACCATTATACCCTCTTAGCTTGCGCATGACACACGAGTTAACCACTTCAGACGACTCTCCTGAAGATCATCCTCAACGTGGCTCAAGTTAACGTAATGCCAGACATTCTTTTTGAGATGAACTTAAGGTGTATTTTCCTGTTTGAGGAAGTGTGAAAGGCCTCTTGAGACTATTGATAAATTAATCTGAAATTATAGTACCTTATCTATGTGAAGTCAAACAATTCGTATTGACAAAAAGTGTCAATAAACATTTTGGATTTCCAACTTTCGCTCTTATTATAACAGTTCGCATAATATGTTTGGTAAGCGTTAATAGAAACAAGCATGCAAGGTGTACGCTTGTTTTTATAAACAGAAGGTTTGTAATTCTCTTTTCTAGACAGTTGCAGTTGTAGACATACTTTCTTTGTCCAATCACCACAAAATCAGTCTGTTAATGTATCAAACACATTCAAATAAATTTAAATTCATAATATTGCACATGCCGTTATGTTAATAAGGTTTAAATCGGTGTCATTCATTGATATAATAAAACCCTAGATGCACAGTCTCGAACAAAACAAACAGTCGAAGCTGTCGCCAAACACTCACCAATACACGCACTACTACATGTAGTTATCGTCACTATAAACATATTTTTTTTTGGCAAATTCAACCTTACGCAGATTCCTTTTACAATGCAGTTATAAAAAGCAATATAAAAAGTATTTTGTACGACCGTGCAGAGACGCGAGCGACGCGAGACTATTTGAAATGAGTTCATTGTGAACTCATTTTAAGCGGACGGTTTTGAGACGCGGAGTGTGTATCTTGGGTTTTATTATATCAATGGTGTCATTACCAAAAGACCTAGAACTCCTAGTATACATTTTACATTATTTTACTACAATTTTAAAATATCGTTCCAATAAGAATGCTAATATAAAAATGCGAAGTTTTTTCGCAAAACTGTAGAGAAATACGCAAGATTCATTAAGCTCAATTTAATTACAGTACACGGTACAGTAGTTAATTACATTCCGATGGTATTCAGAGTGAATTATGGCGGCAAAGTTTTCGTTTGCTCACAGGGAAACGGAAAACAACAACAGTAATTAAAACATGAAATTATTTAGTTCTTTTATGTACCTACTATTTATTGTACACGAGAAAACCGTAAGCATAAAAAAATGTAACTAAGAAAGATAGATTAAGCTTTTCTTATGTTTACATTTTGTTTTTTGTTAATTTTGTTTTGTATATTAACTGCTCTTACACAGAAGAACAGTTAATACTTTTTGTTTCTTAATTTTTTTGACCTAATTGATTGACTTTTGAAGTTTGCCATTCGTGAGTATTTGCCTATTCGGAGTACAGTGAGATCTGACGATGACCTGTGGCTCATTCTCGTTCAAGTGTCGAATGACAGCCGAATTGAAAAAAAAGATAGCATATTTTTTTAAGTGTTTTTGTATTTTTAGGATAGTGACATTGAGAAATTCGTTGAATAGGCAAAATTAAAAAACAGGGCGGAAGGAGCATCGACGCTAAAATGGTTAGCACGTATTCTATACAACATTCTAAACACACTGAAGTTTTCATCGTTACAAAAAAAAACTGCTGTTTTCTACAAAACTGCAATAATACTATGTAGTTCTACTGACCGTTTTCCATCACGGTGGCGAATCTTCGCGGAGATTAACCATCGGTGTGGGAGATATTATAGTGCACAAGATCGTGCACAGGCGCAGGCACAGGTGCACTCTATGTTTCTTTTCTCTCATAAAACGAAACAATTACGTGTGATTACGTGTAATACTTGTGGCCAAGGTTAGGCCATAGAAACCAGGGCCGTCCTAAAGCTCGTTGGGTTGACGACATCGTTAAGGTTGCGGGAAACACCTGGATGAGAGACACACAGGATCGGGACGCGTGGCGGAAAAAAGGGGAGGCCTATACCCAGCAGTGGGTGATTCCGGGCTGATATGATGATGATGATGACGTGTAATACTGTAAAACGTCGGTAATACGTCAGTGTCTATTTCAACCAGAATTGTATTTCTTAATAACAAAAATTGACCTTAGAAAAGACATTGTGGTTTCTTTAGCTAGTTTAACAACCTGCTCTGAAGATATGCTATTTCGAGAGAGAACTTTTACACGATAACATAAAAGTTGAAACCACAATCTCCCCTTCAACATCTTCATTACCACTTCAGTACTAACATCAGTTCCAAAACGTTAATTATAACACCCGATCTCAAGTACTTCACGCCAAGTGGTTGATATATTTCGGTCATTAGTAGTTAATGAATTATTTAACTAACGAGTCAACTCGGCAAGCACCCTGTTATTGGCTGAATTATTTCTACCTTTTCTGCTTTCGAATAGCATATTCCGTTAATTGCTGTCTGACTGGAGCTCACTAATTGCTTAAGTTCGGGATCTCTTGGCTCTTCGGTTTAAATAGTTGACTACTATTAAAGTAAAAATTTCTTAAGACTGTTTTGAACTTCCCGTTCATAATTTTTTCGAAGCTTGACTTTGCACTTTCGCAGACGTTGAAAAATCAAAGGCCAAGTGCGGTCAAGAAGGATGTATTTTAAATGTTCTTGCAGTTTGTTTGGACTGACATGACTTGAGCTTCGCCTATACAATTATTTTTTTTTCCGAACTTTACACTAAACTGACTAAAAGTAGGTATGCCTGTCGTCTGAATAGATATTATTGTGGTATTCCTAAAAATATTTTATTAACATAACAGCACGCCTGTAATCCTCGAAAGGTTAAGCAGAGATGCATTGGCACATCTACATTTCCCCCAGTTATGTTTAAGTCCCGTGTAAAAGGGGGCGAGCCTATTGCCACCAACAGGGCCCAAATCTAGACTCCGTGGGTGCTACTAAGAAATTCAGGAATTTATTTATTTAATTACATTTTTTCTTAGTAGCACCCACGGAGTCCAGGTTGGGGAAACCAAATAACACTGCGGACCTGGGAATCGACCACTCTTAGGTTCGAATCCCAGGTCCCCAAGCTGACCAAAGAGGCAGTATTAGGCAATATTTTATTTTGTAGAACAAAACACACGATGGACTTTTTGAGCTTATTAGACAAGTGCAAACTTACCGAAAATCATAGATCTTATTTAGGAGGGAACAGATGCAAGTCTAAAGTCCTGATAAAGAAGCCCAAATGAGCGAGACCAGAATTATCTTCACATGTGCTACCATGTAAAGGTAATTATGATCGTGCATATTACCATATTATTGTCATTCATATTTCGTCGTAGGGAATAATTATGCAGTAATTACAATACAGTACTACGGAAGTGTTGATTTACAACTACCGCCGCTTGCGACTTTACTGAATGCGGTAGTAATTTCCGTATTGTGTTAACTGTTAATATGCTGGGCCTGTGTATATTTAATTTATTTATTTAATTACATTTTTTCTTAGTAGCACCCACGGAGTCCAGGTTGGGGAAACCAAATAACACTGCGGACCTGGGAATCGACCACTCTTAGGTTCGAATCCCAGGTCCCCAAGCTGACCAAAGAGGCAGTATTAGGCAATATTTTATTTTGTAGAACAAAACACACGATGGACTTTTTGAGCTTATTAGACAAGTGCAAACTTACCGAAAATCATAGATCTTATTTAGGAGGGAACAGATGCAAGTCTAAAGTCCTGATAAAGAAGCCCAAATGAGCGAGACCAGAATTATCTTCACATGTGCTACCATGTAAAGGTAATTATGATCGTGCATATTACCATATTATTGTCATTCATATTTCGTCGTAGGGAATAATTATGCAGTAATTACAATACAGTACTACGGAAGTGTTGATTTACAACTACCGCCGCTTGCGACTTTACTGAATGCGGTAGTAATTTCCGTATTGTGTTAACTGTTAATATGCTGGGCCTGTGTATATGTGTGTAAGTGAAAATGACTAACTTCGTGTTGTTTTTTAATTTTTCACAGAAATCAGTAACTCTCCGTGACTGATTAGTGAGATTTCTGAGAATGATTTAGTTGTAAAGGAAGGTTTGTTATCGATTGACTGTTGCCTTTTAATTATCCTCAACCTCGGTGGTCTAGTGGTCGCAAGATTTCTAAATCGGATAGCATCTTTAATTTCTCTGCGTAAAGGAATGGACCGAATGGACCGTTCTCCACGCAGAAGACCTTGGTCAACGGTCCATTCGGTTCGGTACGACTTGGTTCAGTGAACTTTATCTCTTCATAAAATTGGTAAGAGCATGAGAAAGCTCTATTGGGTTTAAGTCTTAATTAAACATTCAACAGCCCCATGCTCACCTAATATTATAACATCTGGTTGCTGTTACTTAAGCCAAATTGTCCTTGCACAAAACACCACCATACCGCTAGTGCTACTTAAAATTAAAACAGATATCTCAAAAACCCGACCTAAAAAAACTAACCTTAAAAAAAAACGGCGCAAAAGTCAACGCAGCGGGGTCGCCCACAAAAATGGAAAAGATGAAAAAACGTCGCAAGGAGCACACGAATGAATAGGAGTTGTCCTAGAAGCGTCGGTCGTGCGGGAATTCACGTGCCTTCGCTACCTACTGGATGAAAATCTTGCGGCCTCAACGGGTGCGGTTGGTAACGGGGTATTTTGAGAGTTTTAGTACTCTGATTTGAGAGATAGATTACTTAGGAGGAAAATAATGTGTGGCGTTAAGGTAATTATAAAGCTTGTACCGTAAAATCTAAGCACAAAGGTGCGTATTGTATGCAGCCTTGGGGTATTTTTATTGTATTTTTTAGGGCTAGTCATTATTTCAGACAGGACCTACTCTTATGGTGAACCTTATCGGTTCACTTAGTCTTTATTGTAGTATTATGCAATATTTTAGGTACATTACATTGACTTGATATTTTTCTTCTTAACCGTGTGGTTAGAGCCTAACCTGGTGTCAGACTTTTTATAACGCCCATGGGCCTCTGACTTTGCTTTACATGCCGTCGAGAAATATCTCTCAGGCATGCTGGTTTCCTGCCAGGGCTGCGGGTAGTCAGAAAGAGATACCGCGGCCTCGACCCAAAAGGCTAAGAAGGAACATGGGTGGTTTTTAGTCAGTAGAAGTCTGACACTCTACCGCTACCGCTCTACCCGGAGTAGGAGGAGTCATTTGAGGATTTCCCATCCTCAAAAAAAAGGCGTGCTGGTTTTCTCAAAATTTGTACCTCCTCAAATACGTAATATAATATAATTATTTTAATCATCTTTCTAAAACATTAACAAAAAAAATGAATAATCAGAATAGTTCAGTGAAAGTCTCATAAAAAATAAAAGTAATTACATAAAAGTTAGTTCAATTGCTACAGGAACACAGAAAACGCAATTTTTCAGGCAATGAAGCTTCGCACGGAATAACACTGTAAAGGCATGTGCGTGAACATTTATTTAATTATTTATATCACCTGCAAACACGAATGAACTCTAAGCAACGCGGGAACATGCCACCTGAATATTATGCATGATGTATAAAGAAAATATCTCACGTTAAACTCCGCAAATGTCTTCAAACTTTGATAACGTAGGTACCCACGTACAGCACTGCAATAATGTTACAACTCATAATATTTTCCTTTCATTAAACTGCTAGTTGCGTTAAAGTAGATACTATTATTTTGAGTACTATGTTTTATGCAGCTGTATTTATTTTAATGTCCTCGTTTTCATCGTCGTACAGCTCACCTTGTGAATATCATTTCTTGAGCAAATAATTGCTTACAAAGATACCTTTTAGAATAGTAGAAGTAGGTGTATAAAAAAAAATCACCAATAAGACTACAAGTCAGTCGACGGTACATATTTATTCTGAAGCGAAACGGCTGGTCTTTGTGGTCACCGAGTGAGTATAATGCCGTGCGGTTGAACATAGATACATTTTTGAGATCATAAGATTATCATTCTCTTGCCATTATGCCTAATGAAGGACTAAACTTCTCTATTAAGACTACTCTTACTAGTTTACTGGACAATCGAGAAAATACACGGTCAAAGAAGATGACTTGAGTATCTGTGCTCATGAAATATTTATTCCAGTACCAAACTATTCAACTAGCAACTTCTATGTATAGTGAGTCAAACTCATTCCGCAAAAGCCGGTAAGGACCCAGACCGACCCGTAAAACGTTTTCATAAAAATGCAAATCGTCCGACAACGTATTGCCGACGAGCAAGACGAGAACTTCACGGGAACTTCCTTCATCAAATTAAAATACTTTCTAAAGATAATGTCGTTGGCTGGCGACTTTTTACGAGGCTTTGACTATGCTGTGACGAAGTTCATACAATGAAATAATGTATACAAAGGTGTTTCTTCTTTTCAGGAATTTTGTATGAATACGAGGCTTTTTTGTGCTTGCTTGAGAAATGAATATTGTGAAATAAGCGTTAAATAAAAAGACTTGACGGAGTACAGTGCGTATATTTTATTTATTTTTATGAGCGAGCATTTTTTGATTGCTTAGTTGCATGTTTAAACTTCTTCTTCTTCTTTTCGAGTCGACAACTCACCAGTATGAAGCAACCTGGACAGCTCTTCCGTTGGCTTCGTTCAAGTCCTTGAACGTGCAGTTAGTTGGGCACGACGGGCAAGAGAGGAGGTGTGGCATGTCCTGTGTAGGGCTGTTTAAACTGAAACATAGGAAACGTAGGTTAAAATTAGGCACCACAGAGTTATTCGTATTAGTTATTCACTAAGTTTTTTTAATTGTGGCATGCTAATACATGATTCTTTTTCATCGTCAAATTAAGACACGCCCAAAAAGTTTTAATCATATTTAACACACGTTTCAGCTTTGATCTTTTTCATGAAGCTTAAAACTGAAAATATAATTTCAGACATGCAATGAGCCCCGGGCGTAGAAAAGTAGACCGCGTCGTCCTTTTGGCTTTAGCCTCAAACGGTGTTAGTTGGGGCAGCTTTGAGGGACTCACTAACAAATAGCTACTTTGCTATGACCGCTAGGATCTCTCAGTAATACATGCATGGCCCGTTGAAGCGGACTGGGGATAAATTATGAAGTAACGTTTTAAATCTTCTTTCATCTTTGCTACATGTTTGCAACAAAGCTGAAGGAATTTTCTTTTCGCCATTTGGGGGTAGTCAAATAGGAAATGCTGAATTCATGATTCAGCTATGTTCTTAAATCCGTAGGGGCTCTGGTTGGGGCTGCGGGTTGTTCGAGAGAGATCCGTGATCTCGACACAAAGGGCTACGAAAGGAACATGGGTGGTTTTTAGTCAGTAGAAGTCTAACACTCCCTACCGCTCTGCCCAGAGCGGGAGGTGTCATATTTTGATGATTTCCCAACCCCCAAACAAAAACTATGTTCTTAAAACATGACGTGTCAAAATTGCGATTATATACTAACAAAATAAGTAAATTCATATCATTAAGGTTCTTATTTTATAACAATAATTTGTTTTAGGTCGAGTTCCTAATGTTCAAGAAATATTGAAATATGGAAATTATTTTTAAGTTAACGCGTACAAAATTAAATAGTATTTTAATATCTAGAAGGAAGTACAAGACACAACGTCCTCCACATCTGTTGGCACAAGCTCAAAACTCTTTCTAGCCGGGAAAACGTTTAGGTACTAATGAAGAAAGATACAGCCAAGTTTTCATCTTAATCTCATCTTCAATTAACCTCCTAGATTTCCATAATCATCATAAGTTTTTTTCTAATTTTAATTCAGTTCTTATCTAACCTCTGCCACTCGGTTATATTATATTGGGTAAAACAAAACCTCTTGGCTAATTGTCAGTCTTGCAGGACTCTGACTATTGTAGCGGCTGTTTAAGATTCACGAATTACAGCCGGAACCAACTGTTTTACAATCTAAAGTTAATTTGTGGTATTGGTGTCAACAGATAGCATTAGAATACTCAGCCTATAATGTTCCTACTGCTAGGACACAGCCCTCCTCTCTAAAATCCACCATGCGGGCTAAATGCGGGTTGTAAGATGTCTTGAAATTTTTGGTTCTTGGACGTGTTGGTTTCCTGCACCGTTTTGAGAGTGGTATACGCCTGCCTGGGTTGGAACCCACGACTTACTGCTCGTAAGTCGGCACCACTGGACCACCACTGCTGGTGTTAACAGACATATCATTTTAATCAGCGCAAACGAAGATACTACCCATTTCCTCATCTTAATCCCTCACAATCATTTTCGTTAATAAACAAAATCGCATCGCCTGAGGCTCTTTCCAACCACTTTACCCCTCCAAAAATAATATTTACATTACCTCCCCAAGATATATTAAAACACAATAAAACTTTTATAACACAATCAGTGGGAGCAATCTCGGGAGCAACACACATAATGCGTTTAATTTCGGTAGGTGTTACGTTTGCACTTAATTAAGTTTACGAGTGCGTCTTCTTAAATTGGCATCATAAAATCTAAGGAGCCGCGCGACAATACTTAGGTATCATTGCTACGTTATTGCAGTAATAAACGTCTTTATTATTGCTACTAATTATACGGTCGGCACGTGTGGCCCTTGGCGATGTGTTTATCTGGTAGGCACTGGAAGGCGTTTTGCGTGAGAAAATGTAGGGATAATTGATAAAAAAAAAAAAAAAATAAAATTTAAAACTTTTTATTTCCAAGAACACTTCATAAATTTTGAAATAAACACACATCGCTTAATCTTAAATCTGAAAGATTATGTGCGAGTGAGGCGTCTCGCTTGTTTACATTAAAATATATTTTTACATAACATTAGGTAGGTACATTATTTGTTTATTTGGGAAAGATCTGGAGGAACTTTGTATTGATCCACTGTGAGGTAATATTTAATTATTCGTTTTATTTGCAAGGTTTTCTTTGATTTTAATTTATTAGTTATCTGCTTAGGGAGTTTATTCAACATGTTAGGTAACAAGTACCTCCAGGTCCTTCTTCCATATTCATTGTTACATTTTGGCAGATTATTATAATGGTAGGTATTCTAAACATCTTAAGTTGTTAGGTCTAGTTGTGATGATTACTTACGGGGTAATTTTTATAATGAATAGTGTTAGGACGGAATCTGTATGCGAATTTGAAATGCGTATGTTCTGATTTCCCTGATTCACTATTCAAGCCTAGACATTATTTTTGAGTCACACCATGATGTGTTACACTGTTACATATTGGGGCAAAATTTCCCGGTAAGTCACACTGTAACTCAATGGCACGTTTTTTTCCCATTGAGTAACACTGTACGTTTCTGGGGAAACTCAAACCAAATATAAATATTGCGTTACTACCATGGACTTTATGACTTAATTATTATTAATCAACCTTGCTAAAAACTCATTTGACCTCGCTGGCGGGCTTTCATATTAGTCCAAACTACGTAGATTATCTTAGTCTAATCTGATTATGTCTGGCGAAAAACTTCTTACTTATCTTGGTCCAAGTTGAACAAATTTGGACGAGGAAAAACTCTTTCCTCTCGAAATTGCGGTTGACTATGTATAACTTCGCAAGATGTTATATATGCGCTCCTGACCGTTTTTGGTTACGGCAGTCTATTTTAGCGGAGGTTAGCCATCGTCGTAGGAGATATTATAGTGCACTAGTGTGTATAGAGATATAGGTGCACTATCTGTTCCTTTACTCTCATAGTCTGATGGGACGGCAATCTGACATGACCAGAGAGAGATCAGGAGCAGGAACAACGACTTAACCTGCTTTCCAGCACGGAGGTTTAATAACGTCAATTTCTAAACTACAGGCTGAAACTGACCAAACTGAAACAACTAATAGTAACCAGGAATCAAACCCAGGACCCCGTGGTCAGCAACAGAGCTTGCAACTAACGAGGAACTACCCTGTTGCTTGGTTACCATGTAATAGAAGCCGACGTCACATCACATCAAATTTAATTTCAATTTGTCTTCCTCCATTTTGATGAACCTTGGCGCTGTATAAATCTATATCTATACTTCTGTGCTAATATTATAAAGAAGTAAAGTTTGTGTGTTTGTATATTTGTTAAATTGTAAGGGGTAATCTCGGGATCTACTGAACCGATTTTAAAAATTCTTTCACCAATAGAAAGCCACGTTATTGCTGAGTGTCATAGGCTTTTTATCCCTGTATTCCCACGGGAACGGGATCTACGCGGGTGAAACCGCGGGACGTCCGCTAGTCATTTATATACAAATTATTTCACACATTGTAAGCCGGTTCCCGTTGGCTTTTGTAATTAACACAGACCGTAAAGTCGGGAAAGTTTAACAACTTAGTTTTATGTCGGGAATTAACGATTGAATCGTGAGAGAATAGTTTTCATTGTTGTTCCTACAGTTACATTTTACGCTATGTTTCAATTATTTGCTATTACATTGCAAGTTGCTGAGCTCATCAGGGTAGTATCTCTTGCATCTACTGAATACATTAAATATTTAAGACCGTAGTGTCAATGTAGAAGTTTTAAGCCCGATTCTCTCTGTCATTCAAAACTTATTGTGTGTTACTTGTAGCTCCTCCACCTCCTAGGGCTTAATCGATTTGACTAATGAGCCAAACATCACGCCTTGTAATCCCCGAAAGGGTGAACCATAGGTGTACCTAATAGTACACCCACATTTCGCTAGTAATGTCTAAGTCCCATGTAGAAGTGGCAAGCTTATTGCCATTGCCAACTGGGTACAAATTCAGACTGCTTGATGGCTGCCACATAAAATTCCTGACGAAAAATCTCAATAACACTTAGCTTCACACTTAGCCCGACCAGGGAATCGAACCCAGAATCTCATGCTCGCTCGCGTTTGCTATCACTGGATCAACGAGGCAGTCAGTCGAGGTTTTGAGCTGAAAATTAGCTTTTAAAATGACGATACGTACTTATAATTTTTTCTGGCGTAAGTAATAGTCTATTTTCGCTTGGATTAAAAACTTCATAACATATAGGAAGAAAAATCACCCAATTTATACTGTAATTGCTTGTGGCGACTAGCGACATCTATCGCAACACCTGCGTACTAACAAACGATCGACAGAAATTCCTACATCGCGCTATCAACATTATCCGCGACATAAGCCTATATAGGAGTTCCCGACTTACATATGTCGGGCAGTTAGCCCGCCGGACACAACACCCGTCCGGTCGGAGGATCCTCCCTTTTCAACGGGGGACGAGGAACTTTACACCCTGTTCCTCAGCCCCCCCAAACTGGTGACCCCGAGCATGAACGTCAGCGCAGCCTTCGTGCAAGCACTTCATACGTCGTCATCACTTCCCCTTCACCTTCGAGCAGCGAGTCATACCGTCAGCCAGCAGCCACGGCTTCATGGGGTATCCTGTCCACCAGCATGCAGCGGAAGCGCATTCCTGGACATCACCCCCAGCCTCATCAGCGACTTTGGCACAGCACACTGCACTTCGGCCGGTCAGCAAGAGACGCACTTCTCTCCTGGTCGACGCAGCAGCCAGCCACAACGCAGCACTGCATCACTCCGACTCACTGGAACTAATATGCAGCATCAGACAGTTCCGACTCACCGTGAACTATGCGGCATCCGGTTCCGACTCACTGGAACCTTCCACTGGCTGACAAGCGCCAAGACTTAACCTGCTTTCGACCTCCGGTCTCGGAGGGGAGTGATGTGGCGACTAGCGACATCTATCGCAACACCTGCGTACTAACAAACGATCGACAGAAATTCCTACATCGCGCTATCAACATTATCCGCGACATAAGCCTATATAGGAGTTCCCGACTTACATATGTCGGGCAGTTAGCCCGCCGGACACAACACCCGTCCGGTCGGAGGATCCTCCCTTTTCAACGGGGGATGAGGAACTTTACACCCTGTTCCTCAGCCCCCCCAAATGCTAAACAAAATTCATTACACAAAAGATATCAAATTATTAATTGCTATTCTAACGGAAAATTACTTTAAAAGTCCCGACCCTCTTCTATGTCTGGCAAATTCAAACAGTAACAAAATCACCATATACCGAATATGAAACTGATAATAAAATCAAACTACCGACAAACAAGTTACGAGGGCATAATGAAGGGCGAATGGCTCGCGTGCCTTCCTCTGTTTTCTTAGGACAGGCCAAATTATAACAAAGCGTTGGGCCTCTTTGGTACTAAACTTTCATATATTTCCTTCAATCTCAGTTTTCATCCATACTAAGGTTTGCTTCATCTTAGCGTGTCGATGGCAAACTTTCATTAAATAAAATCAGTCAGTTATGTTAACTAAACGGTTGTTGGTTTAAGCTGTCTTAACGATATGCACGCAAGCTAAGTGACCGAATAGGCATAAATATCAGTTTGTCACCGAAACATTGAATATCCTATTTGAATAAATAGTGTAGAAAATTACGCTACAAATTCAGTATCTTGGCTCTGGAGAAAGATACATGAGACCAGCTTAGTTTTTGTGATAGGCTGAACATTAGACATTGGCTTATAATTAGCAATCCACTTCACAGAGAACATGAAGAAAATAATTTTGATATTAAATTGCCTTTGAAACTTTCCTTTGACCTTAAAAAAACATTAAAGGCGCCGTTACGTAATAACTTCCAAAAACACAATTTAAAATCAATCTCGAAATCAAATCAAACTACCGGCGAATCACGTTGCCAAAACGAAATCCGGAATCCTTGCGGACCTCTGTTTTGATAGGACGGCCTATTTAAATCGTAAATGCCGACGCCGATGTCTACTGCTGAAACGACGAACAATTTCTCATTTTATTCTACTACTTTTTACTGAATGTAGTTCTTCAAAAAGATACCAATCCACGTCAAAATGTTTGCACCGTTTTTCAAAACAGTAATAATTTCGATGTATGAAAAATCATGTTAAATCAATTAAATATTGCAATAATTTTGGATTATTCGTTGATTAGTTTCAATCTACTCCAAGCATATGTTATGGTTGTAAATGGGCACTGATTTGACTAAATAGTAATAGGTACACCACATTTAGAGTATTGAAAAAGCTTAACGCAAATTAAATAGTAATAGATTGTGAGTTGGTTCAATATGACAGAACTAAATCCAATTGTGAGTTCAAGGCAGTCTGGTAAGTTAGTTTGTCATCCCCAAAATAAAGGTTTTATTCTAGGAATCGCAAACTTACTTAGCCAGCTATGATTAGTTTTTTTTTCATCGACGAAAAGTTTTAGATTACTTTTGGAGATGAAAGGTTTGGCTGAGGTTAATATTAGGATCATAACTTATAAGTACTGATCGAGAGTTTTATAAGTAAAACAGTGATTAGGTCGCAAAATAAATAATAAATCAAAAACTTCTTTGGTCTAGTGGTCGCAAACGTTACTGCTGAGCAAGTGGTTTCGGGTTCGATGTCAAGGTCGGGCAATGTGTTATTGGGATTTTCCATTAATTCTTCACTAGTAGTCATGGACGCTGAAATGTACTCGGTTAATGACAATAGGCTCGGCCCCTATAATATTTTTGACTGGCCTGTTGGTCTAGTGGTTAGTGACCCTAACTGCTATGCCGGAGGTCGTGGGTTCGATTCCCACCCAGCAGGGCTAACATGCGCAAGTCGACATATCTCTTAAACGAGATGACAAATTTTGTCGTTCTCGATTCGTTTGTCACTTTTCCTAACATGCGCACCACGCTCGAGAAGATCGTGACTTCTCCTTCTCGACGCGAGATAACTGATGTTGCCATTTCATGAAAACATACCATAGTCTAGTTTAGTAACGCCGGTTTCATTCGGTCAATATTGGTGGGAATTGCGTGAACGCTGCCATATTTGTGAACACGACCTTAACATTGTTTTTGTCAATGGGGAAGAAAACTGTCAAATAGTTCCACGTAGAGGGCGCTGTACGTTGGCTACAAACAAACTGTCTAACTCCATAGAAATTGAACAATATCTTAATATTTTGTGACTTTTTTCAATATTTTGGGTCGTTGTGTAGCCTTTGGATGCAAAGAAATAGGCGTTGTCAGATTTCCAAGAAATTTGCGCATGAAGAGAAAGTAGGAAAAGGCACTGAAACTAAAAAAAATCAAAACAAGTAATTTTTCGAGGTTATGTGGGAAACATTTCAACGAAACAGACTACGAGACCACTTCTAAGGCGACAGGTTAGTACAATACTTATTATTAATTCTGACTTTTATTAATAATTTGAATGTGTGGGAGAAACAAGGGTCGAACGTCGACTCGGTTTCTCCCACTTCAAGTCAACGTTCGCTCATGGGGGATTTAAGCCGCACTGAAATTTGCCAAGTATTAACATTACCCAATATTGTTTCAGGATTTCCACTCCAACGTAAAATTTTGAAGAAATCTGCTGTGCCCTCTATATTTTGTTGGAATGAATCACAGAGTGTCACCTCAGCTCGAACTGAGCGATTGCAACAGAGAAATGCAAGGTGTTGCTTATTATCAAGCCCTTTATTATCAAACGAACCACTGCCATCTACCAGCTTTGATCTTATTCCAGGCATGAACATAGAAGAATTGGTACTTTTCAAATAACTATAGGTACATTTTGTAACATTTTAACAAATGATGTATTACCTTAGTTTGTTTAGTATTAGATCATTAAAAAGCAAAAAGTTAGTGAGTGAAGTTTATTTTACAACTTGTAGAACCATAATATTGCCCAGAAAACAGTTAAAAGTCAATAAAATGTTAAATTGACAGAACGACATGAGTTCTTTAACAGAACGACACGAGATAAAAGTGTCGCCATGTTAACTCCCATCGACAAACAGACATAAGTCGTCTACGCACGAGAAAATGCGTCGACAAAATTTTGTCGACTTGCGCATGTTAGCCCTGCAGGACAAATGTTTGTGTGATGAGCACGATCATTTGTTCTGTGTCTGGGTGTAATTTATCTATAATATGTATGTATTTAGAAATATATAAGTATGTTTATCAGCTGTCTAGTACCCATAACACAAGCTCTGCTTAGCTTGGGACTAGATGGCGTTGTGTGATAGTTGTGGAATATTATTATTAAAAAAAAAATTAAAAAAAAATTGGACTTGAACATAACTGGCGGAATGTGGGATGCTATAATATACACCTCTGCCTTATCCTGCGTAGATCACATGGGTGATGTTATGTAAATCACTATCACTGTCACTGTCATCATCAATTATATGACTATCACTATCACTACATAGTATAAAACAAAGTCACTTCCCGCTGTCTGTCCCTATGTATGCTTGTATGATCTTTAAAACTACGCAACGGATTTTGATGCGGATTTTTTAATAGATAGAGTGAATCAAGAGGAAGGTTTTACTATCTTTTTTGCACCCGTGCAAAGCTGGGGCGGGTCACTGGTAACAAATAATTGATAGATTTGCACTAACTAAACACTGAAACAGCTCTACGCTTAAAGATACCTACTCTATCAATAACTCGGAAAAATACAGAAGCTTACCTAAAGAAGAACGGCATTAACCCCATACCTCGAGCAAGAACGATTTACTACCCCCCAGGGAAAAGAACGTAAACTATTGGGGACGCTTTTAAAATTCATATGTGGGTATACGTGCGTCGTCGCGGGCATAACTCTTGCGGTAAAAAAAGAAATAAAAACAAGCAAGGCTGTTGTTTAGTTTTCAGGCCAAGTTTTAAAACTATTTATTTACCAGATTTTCATTTTATCAGATAATGACAAAGACTGTGAGCAAATCAATACGTTTACTATCCTAAATTAGACTAGGCACAATACAAGCACCCACACAATCTCTCACAACACATTATCACGCATTTGATGGTAGGTACAGACGGCTACACATCAAGCTATACAATTCCAGTTTACGCTGATCTCGCACTGTATGGAAATCCTATACAATGCGAGATCAGCTTATACTGGAAATGTATAGCTTGATGTGTAACCGTCTGTACCAATGATTGTGATATTTTGTTAATCATTAATCTATACTATTGGGCAAAGGCATCTGCCCATGAATTCCAGTTGACTTCAGTTTCAGATGTATCGATCTGGTAAACCACTGGTCGCTGGTCTTGTCAATCTCATCCCACCATCTTCGACGACGACGCATGCTGCGACGCATTCTGGCTTTCAGGGCTCCAACAACGGATATTCTGAAAAAAAAATATGCAATTACGCAGTGAATCATGTTAACTAAGTGAAATATTGGGCAGGGCACCGATAGACACTTAAATCCACACATAACTATATCTAATTACGAACTGCCACGTCCTCGGTAACCAGCATCCAAAACAGTGCACGTTGGCAATTTTAAATTCATATTTTTTATTTTTCACGAATAAGAGAATCCGAGATAAAATACGACTTTGCGTAGAGCCGAGGTGCGGGGACGTGCTGTTATACAAGACAGCCGCTTTATTTATGCCCTCAATATTTTACAAACCATAAAACTTCTTCGCCTTGAAAATAACGAATGTTTTATGTTAATAGGTTTTTTTGAGAATTCACACCGGGCCAAGTAAAATTTTAATTGATCAAACTTTTCTCGGTGCAATATAAGAAAATGCAAAAGAAAACCGATCGACCGTGTTTTATGGAAATCATAAAGTCACGCTGATTTGATAGGTTCGAGGGTTTTACGATCTTAATATACGTATTGATTTTTTTATGTCCCACTTTATTTCGATTCCGTCATTTCTCAAACTTTAAGGTGAGTGTTACAAATCAGAATTTAGTAGCTACGTGCGAAACCACCTTATTTTTAAAAAGTAACCTTATTTTATTTAAGAGCTTTGAGAAGCATTACTTTGTTCCGTAATTTCCCTACAAGGGGGCAAGGAGCGTCTTCTGAGTCTTTCAAAATAGATTGAACCAATCAATTATTGTTGCTATTTAACAGTATGCATTTAACTTATAAAATTTTGATCTGAACTAGATAAAGAAGATTGCTTCATCAACATCATCTGCCCAGCCTTTTCCCAACTATGTCAAGGTCTGCTTCCAGTTTAATCGGATGCAGCTGAATAACAGTATTTTACATTGAGCGGCTGCTTATCTGACCTCTATAACCCTGTTTATACCAGGTATTAAAATACCCCTTGGTCTTGTCAGACTACCTGTAACGACTGCCAAAGATCTATATATCCGAGCTATATATATAAGTAAGCTATATATAGCTATATATATACAACAAATACAAATACAAATAGCCTTTATTTCCGATAATATAAATACATTTTAACAATTTTTGTTGCATCGCTTCACATAATTTATTGTGCATGCTATAATTCATAATCACATTCAATATAATAATAAGTTCATTCCACAATATCCATTATTACAATGATCAATACTACTTATTACTATAGTAAATATTATGATGATTTTAACTAATTAATTTAAATTACATTGTACTAATCTCAATTTAATATAAATATTCTTAAATTATATAATACTATTAGATAATTCAACATTTAATTCATATAATCAGTTCATTTCACTATCAACTAATTTAAATTATATATTATACTAAATTCAATCACAGTTTGTTTTAACTATTCGAATATTACATTATTATTATTTGTTATAATTATTATATTTATAGCTATAATGATTATTTAACATAATTATATAATTCTGCTCACATGCTAAACTATCCATTTATCTACAACATGCTATGAATTTTAATTCTTAGAGGTACTATTTAATCCACGACATCGGTAACATTATTATCAGCTTGCCCTTTGGCATAGGCCTCCCCTAGAATTCCCCATACTTGCCTGTTTGCGGCTTTTCTTTGCCATGTTGTTGTGGCTAATTCTTTGATGTCATCTTCCCACCTTATTTTTTGACGACCCTTCCGCCTTTTTCCATCCCTAGGGTACCATACAGTAACATCTTTTGTCCATTTACTCCTCTTACTTCTTATCATATGGCCTGCCCATTTCCACTTAAGTTTTCTCACTGCATAAGTTACATCTATAACTTTTGTCCTGCTTCTTATGTTTGAGAGTTTAATCTTGTCCCGTAGCTTGATGTTTAAAATGCTTCTTTCCATTTTGTTTTGACACACTTTTAGTGCCCTACTCTGCTTCTTAGTGAGGGCCCAAGTTTGTGCTCCATATGTTAAACATGGTAGTATGCACGAGTTGAATACTGTAGTTTTGTCTTTCAAAGGTATGTGTGGGTTCTTCATAATTTCTTTGAGCGACCTTAATCTTTTCCAAGCCTTACTTATTCTGATGTTTAATTCCTTCTGCATCTGATTTTCCGGTGCAATTGTTTGTCCTAAATATGTGTATTCTTCTACATACTCTATCTGCTTAGAATTTATAAGGATAGGTGTTCTAACGTGATTTGTCATAACTTTAGTTTTGTCTTGGTTCATAGTCAGCCCTACAGTCTTACTTTCTTTTTCTAATTGAGTGAGCATTACTTCCAGGCCCTCTTGGTTTTCGTTGAGAAGAATCAGGTCGTCTGCGAATCTGAGGTGGTTAAGCTTCTCGCCGTTTATATTTATCCCAAATGTATCCCAATTAATTTTCCTAAATATGTGTTCCAGTACTGCGGAAAACAATTTAGGTGAAAGGGGGTCTCCTTGTCGTACTCCCTTTTTTATTTTAAACACTGGTCCTTTCCTTTCTGTCTGGACCTTTGATGTTGACTCTTTGTATAGCTTTTCTATTAACCTAATATACTTTGAGTGCACTCCTTGTGCCCGCAGCGCTTCCCAAATGTGTGAGTGCTTGAGAGAGTCGAAGGCCTTATTGTAGTCCACAAATGCCAAATAATACTTTTTTCCATACTCATTGCTTTTTTGAATGATTTGTTTTACTACATGAATATGGTCCATTGTTGAGAAATCGCTTCGGAATCCCGCTTGTTCTCTTGGCTGATTTTCATCCAATACTGAGCTAATTCTGTTTAATATTACCTTTGCAAATATTTTATAAAGATTGGAGATGAGGCTGATCGGTCTGTAGTTGTTTATTTCTTCTTTGTCACCTTTCTTATGGAGCAATATGATGGTTGATGATGTCCATTGTTGTGGTATTGTTTCCTCAGTTAGAATATTGTTAAACAAATTTGTAATGGTCTCCATAACATGGTCTAGGCAGCCTTTCAGGATTTCGTTTGTTATGCCATCGTCCCCGGGGGCCTTGTAGTTTCCCTGGGACAGTATGGCTTTCCTTACTTCGGTGTTTAGTATTGGAAGGATAGCCTCTTCATTGTCTTCCCGTAGGTAGTGTGTGTTTGAATAGTCAATGTCATCGTATAGCTTGCTATAGAAATCCGTTGCTATTTCTGTAATTTCGGGGCGTTTAGTTATTTTCTTCCCGGTTGTTTTATTTTTTAAGCCTGGTATCCAGGGTGTGCTCTCTTTCAGTTCTTTTAGGGCTTTTTTTATTCCTCCCGTTTTTTCGATATGGTATTGGATAGCTTTGTTCCTTATTTGTTTCCTGTGTGTCCTGATTTTTTCATTTATTTGTTTGCTCAAGTGCGCTATTTGTCTTCTATTTTGTTTTTTGTTTTCTAAAAGGGTTTTTCTGATTTCCATAAGGTGTCTTGCTTCCACCCCGATTTTATCTTTCTTGACTTTTGAAGTGTACAGCTTTATTGATATTTCTTGTATTGTTTTTTCCAGTAGATCATATTTTTCCTGTATGTTTCTGATCTTGTTACAATCAGATGTCTTGTCCTTTAGTGTTGTCAACAAGTTTTCCGGGATGGGTAGAGGGATTTGATTTAATTGAGTTCTATTCTTAGCGCACTGTCTTCTTTTCTTGGGTGCTTTTTGAAATATTGTTCCCCTTACCATTCGGTGGTTGGTGTTGAAGTTTAATTTATTAACTGTGTCTACATCCTTGAAAAATTGGGGTTTATTTGACAGTATAAAGTCTATCTCATTCTTTACTTTTCCGTTGGGCGATATCCAGGTCCATTTTTTGTTTTTGTTTTTCTTGAAGAAGGTATTTAGGATTTTAAAGTTGTGTGCCTGCGCCAGGTTCATGAGTCTCTGTCCATTATTGTTTCTTTTTCCTGTGCCAAACTGACCTATTATACCATCCTCATTTGGAAGTCTTTCGCCAATTTGCCCGTTGAAGTCCCCCATTAGGAAAACTGATTTGTGGGCACTTTCAAGTGTTTTCTCTAGGTCCTTGTAGAATGAGTCCTTTATGTCCTTTGCTGCTATCTCTGTAGGTGCATAAATTTGGATTATAGATATGGATTCATATCCAGGCAAGTTAATATTGAGCTGTGCAATTCGCTCAGAGATTCCGACAAAGGACTGTATGCATTGGCTGTAGCATTTTTTTATAAGGAACCCTACACCATGCAAACCTGGAGTGCTTCCTATATGATAAAATATGTATTTGTCATGTTGCTCGATATTTTCGCCCATTCTCCTCACTTCACTAAGGCCAATAATGTCCCAGTTTATAGAGTCTAAGGCAAATTCCAGTTCTTGTAATGATTCATCTGTTCTTAAGGTTCGAGTGTTGATTGTTGCTATGTTAATACTGCTTCTTTTATGTTTTATTGATTCTTGTTCTTGTGTATTTTTCTCTTTGGGTAAAACTAGGGGGTTTTGGTCTCTTACCCCACGGTGACCAGCCGGGTTGGGGTGATATTTATTTACTAATTTTGTTTTGCATAAAGTTGTTGTTTCATTCCAGTTACCGATGTCTTGTGATTCCTATGTATTTTTTTGTTTAATTGTTTCTGTCTCAGAGTGACATCTCGACCTCATATATGCAAATGGATCGGTTCTTTGTATTTTTGCCGGAGTTAGGATATTCTTATGACTACTATCTTTCACCTGTGTAGTATGTGATGAAGGTGATACTGAGGTCTCCCTTTTCCTTTTCAACGTTTTCTTTAGATTTCCTTACAACTTTATTACCCTTAATATATACATCATGTCCCTTTTCCCTTTCACTTTTAAGCTCTTGTTGTAATACCTTTCGTTTTTCTAATGTTTCTTTGGAGAAGTCTTGAGTGATGTATGTTGGTTCGGGCATTTTCTTTTTATTCCTAAGAATCTCTATTTTCTTACTTTGTGTTGTGAGAGTTATCAGTACAGGCCTCGTTTTTCCATTTATTTGTTTTCCAATTCTGTATAACTTGTTTATGTCGTACTCATCAATTTTTACATCCTTTGCTTTATATATACGAGCTATATATATACGAGCTATATATATGAGCCGGGACCAAAACATTTTTTTTTTACAATTCACAATGTCACTATTAATATAATATAATATTACTTAAAGTTTCGGTTGAGAATTGTTCTTAATACAGACTGATGATTGACATCTGATATACCGTGCTTCATACTCATTCATCAAGATATTACATGAAAAATCTGATCTTATCTTAAAAACATACTTTCATTACGTACAAGTGAAATGAATCTGTAGTGTATCAGTAGTTTATCATCCCATTCAGTTTGTAGCATCAACGAAGTAAAGAACTCAACTCCATTTCATCCTTCATTTTAAAACCAGCTCGTTGCCACTGTATGTGACTTGAAGACTTAATCGTAAGAGGAAAGAGCTTAAAAATAAGTATGTTTTACTGCTCAAGGAAAACTTTACGAAGATATCGTTTTTCAAAGACTCACGAGTCACAGTATTTCAGTCAGCCACGCTTATTTATCGAAGTCTGTGACGTTTAACCGCTCCTTTCGCCGGATTATGTCTTCGTATAGTAAGATCAATAGTGAGGTTCTTCATCAAAGAAGAAAAATGCAATTTTCTAGCGTGATTGAAAAATCGTTCGCTGTATTACTAAGCTCGGATTACGTGCTGGGTTCCTGAAATTTTACAACGGGCCTTATGGATTGTTATATTTGATATTCTGTCTTGTAGAGATAAGAATAGGAACAACGTGTATAGTTTCAAAACTGACCTTACAGTCGGAAGTCGATCGAAATGTGCACAAAACCAGGTTACGTGCATGGATTCAGCCATGATCTGAATTTATGTACATGTTATGTACTTGTACATGTTACCTATTCAAAAATACACATCAAAACACTATTCAACTACAAGTTCATCTGTAATTCGGTCGACTTAATTTTGTTTTCGGAAACGTAATTGGTTTAAGTAAACGATCATAAACAATTGAGGAATAGTACACGTTTACATAGACCTTATCTCGCTGAAGACCTTTAAAATTCTGTTTTTATGTACCGTTCCATACAGATTTTTTTTCTTTATATTCATCAAAGACTGGCATGAAAAAAGCTCCGTCATTTCCCAAACAATGTCCCCAAACACGGCAGTACATTCTATACAAAAATATGTTTAACATCACGAAAATAAAACTCAATCCCATTATGTCTACGTTTATATTGTCGTCCGAATATAATGTGTGAATAATGTGGACCTTCCATTCAATAGGGTAGCGCCTTTTTGTCGTGTACCCCTAAAAAGATATCTACCCTTTAGACGTATTAAATTATGGACTATATTTTCTGGCCTCACTTCCGTTTGGCCTCTGCTCTTTTAGTTAAGTAATACGGTACACCTGAGCGATTTGTTGGACCTTTTCGTCGCGACGTGATTAGAGGGAAACTGTGTTACGTACCGGACTTGGAAGCTGGAGAAAAATATGATTTTGTTTGTCAGAGAAAAATAAAGTTGTACGTGTTTTAGAAGACTTTGACCCAGATTTTAGCAATAAACGACTGTTTATGAACTTCAAAGCGGTTTAGTTAAGTTACTATTTTATGCATGATGGATTCTCGAGCGGCTGAGACACCACGTGTCGCTGTTTATCGTCATCTGATGGTCCTCCATTATGAACGTGTAGGTGCAGGTAGTTGTAAAATAATACTCACAAAATATCTCACTTAATTTAACTTTTAACATTCTAACAAAACTTCACCAAAATAACTAATGATTACAATAATAATTACTGATTTAAATAAGGGAAGGAAAATAATTAAACTTTACTTTAGTGCCAATGGGTTTGTGCATGTGCCTTGGCTGACGGTCGCATCAAAAGTGACCGTCACCACCGCCATGACATTGACAACTCCATTCGGTGCTACCCGCTCTAAATTAAAATTACCAATAAAAAAATGATTCTTACACCACAGAGTAAAAATAATCGATTACAACTCATAAAAAATGTTAAAATAAATCAACTAATATATCGCGCGCCGTTTTGCATTTGTTTTTACGAAATAGGATGATTTGTAATTGGGTGCATTCCTGGAACTGGGTGTTACCAGACCCTAATTTTTCAACAACGTTAACCCAAAATCTTACGAACTTCGGTCAATGGCTTAATAACCTCTAAAACATCTGAGGAGGCTCTCGCTTGGCAGGTGGATCAAGGGCTTGATTGAAAAAGCAGTACTTCTTGCCATGTTAGGGGTTTCCTCTCTCATGAGCCCAGACCAACGGTAGTTCAAACCCTGTTCTAAATACTGGTGGGATACTATTTTCTATATTATTATGTTTAAAGAAATATTTAAAAATGTAACTAAGGTGCAGAAAAGATCCCATCGGGGCTGCGGGTTGTTCACAAGAGAAAACGCGGCCTCGACATTAAGGGCTAAGAAGGAACACGGGTGGTTTTTAGTCAGTTATAGATGTCTGACACTCTCTTTCGCTCTGCCCAAGAGCGGGAGGGGTTATTTGAAGATATTCCACCCGCTCAAAAAAAAAAGGTGCAGCAAAAATAAATTAAAGATTTAAGTTTTACAACTTAAATCTTTAATTTATCTTTGCTGCACCTTTTTTTTACGAGTAATATTATCAACTGTTATTTTAACATTTAAGACTAAATACTTGAAACAGTAATACCTACAAAGCAAAGTAAGCACAGGCCAGATACGTTAGCAACGTACTTCTCAGCTCATTTCCCATTGCAAGGATTTCAGTGGTCGTACAGTCAGCAGCAACTATATATATGTCACAGTCAAAACTGTTAAAATCATTACTCACATTTACTTAAAACCTTATTACGTGGTTTCTGTTTTGTTACATCGATAAATTAAAATAACCTAAAGGTCATTAGTAAACTTATTAGGAACATCATGCTATGCTATTATAGCTAACGTATTTTGATAAAGAAAACGCGTTTTAACATAATAAAGGTTTTGACTGCCACCAGTCAAAAGTAGTTTGGATCGATTAACAGTTTTGACTTTAACATGTACACCATTTTCGTCTACTGTATTGATTTAATTTTCACATTAAGTAATGAAACTTTTATTTGCAATCCATATTATCATAAAATAGGTCATATCTCATAGTTTCAATCATTATATCACGCGAAATTCACGTTTGAACATTGCCAAGTATACAAATATTATTCCTCGTGACTGTACAGTCACCTGCAAAAATGCATGGACAATTCTGAACTCTATTCACACTAAAGTATCCATGTCATTTTGCAGGTGACTGTACAAACTTCGTATGACAAATACAAACGTCCACTTACATTGTAAGTAGAAGTGGTAAATGACGGTAAAATGTACTGTGAAGTTGAGGTTTATTTGAGTTGTGGTAGCTTTTATGCAGATTTAGACGTATGTTACATAAACAAGTTTAAAAATCTAAAACCCGACTACGAATAAAATATTGGTTTGATATTTACATAATACGAGTAAACACAGACACAGACTAGACCGCGAGAACTGTTTGACCGTAGTCTAAACGTATATATTGACTAAAACTATAATATGATATACATATTTGTAATGTGCTCGCCAAGACCTTTCATTTGATATCAAACATGTTATGATTATCTCAATTCAATATTTTTTGAGGTAATTTTTTGACATTTAAAATCCGTCATAATTAGAATTTATAAAATTTATATAGCCAATGTCACCCGGGCTATTCTTACAAATCTATTGACACCTCATTTATTAAAATCCGTTCAGTGGTTTAGGCGCTACGGTGGAACATACATACATACATACTTACATACATACATACATAGACTGCCAAAATCATTACCCTTCCTTTTGGCTTCGCCGTAGTCGGGTAAAAATGGAGTGCCGTTTCCATCTATTCGGTGTTTTGTTGTAACTGTTGGACTTTGGCTGCTGGTAATGGTATTTTCAGTGCTTAAAATAGATCTACGACTGGTTTTAATGTAAGTTTAATAATTATCTGTTAATATCTTAAATAGACTCCGGACACAGGTCGGTCGAAGCAAGGAAAACCTATTCAAGTGGAAATTCATAGATGACTCTGCCCTGGACTGCAAATGTGGTGTTACCCCACAGACAATGATACACTTGACATCGTGTCCTGCCTGTCGAGCTTCTTGCACATCACAGGAGTTAATGATTGGAACTGAAAATGCCAAACTCGTCGCTAAATTTTGGGCAGACTCAATTTAAATTGTCATCGACACGCTAAGAAGAAGAATATCTTGATCGGGCCGTAAAGTTCTGGAGTGGCGACCGTGAACAGGAAGACGTTGAGTTGGAAGACCTCTCACTTGGCGAACCGATCACCTAGTGAAGGATGAGGGGATCCACTGGATGCGACACGTACCTACGGGGCCGGTCAATGTGGCGACATTTGGGGAACGCCTATGTCCAGCATTAGACGCGTTTTGGCTGAAATTATGATGATGATGAATATCTTGTGAGTATGTTTTTACAAAAAGTGTTACTTAAAAAAGTCACGTAAGGTCGAGATTAATTATGGGCTCTAATTGATTTCCTGCATAGATGGTTTGACTTTAAAGGCCTGTTTATAACTGCCAAATTTTTAGTATAGTTATTTTACCTTTAACACTCTTTTTAAACACTCGGAAATTAACATTATATTCTAACTTTACTATAGTATATAAATATTTTCTTTGATCTAACTTACTAACTTAACTCATTAAAAATTATTAAAAAAAGTGTTACTAGACGCTCCCTTGTTTAAAGTTTTAGTTATATTTAAATTATTTCTTAAAAATAAACTTGAGGTTTTCACAAACAAGTTTTGAACTTTCTTATTCAGCCATTTACGACTTCTTGCCCTTTGGGTTTGACTATAATAAAATTAGGTTTATTTTTCTTTACTTTGTTACTCCAGCATCAATAAAATTTTATTTCTCTCTGTTTTATTATTTTGTAACTTAATTATTTTATTTACTATTTGTATTATGTATTCAAAACATGGATAAACTTCGTTTGAACTTAGATCTTAAACCCAATTAAATTATTTTACTTCTACGGTGGCTGATAATAAATAAATTATATTATCCTTTTTTTTTAAACCTGACTCCAGAACTAGACTTAAAATATTCCTTTTGAATAGTGCTTCCTTAAACAAACCGTTGCTTTTTATTACTTGATTGCATACTTTTAAGCATTTCGTTAATATTCAGCAATTTTCATTAATATTCAGATACATACGACCTAACCAAAAAGCTTTAACTATCTCCCACACAGTAGGTACTTATAGAATCAAATCTACTTATGTACTTACTCAAACTAAGTACTCAGTTATTTTAATGCCCATGTTTTCCAATATCGTTGAAAGTTTTTTCAATGTTTTACGGAACTTTTAAAAACTTCGGTGTCCAATACTGAACGCGGTGCAGTAAGATAACTAGGCGATGTTGAGGAAACTTTTCGATTAGCATACGGGAGATAAAAAGGGAAGTACGTACGATTGTTTGAATGTTTCCCATCTTGATAGTAGGTAACCCTCATGTCGGTGAAGATTTTGGTGCAAATTTTGTTGGTGTTTTTCGTTTAGTTTGGAATTTTATGTTAAAATGGTGGTTTGACTGGCTCGTGGGTAGGGGTTCGATGGCCTGGTCGGGTAATGTGTAATTGGGTATTTTCATCAGAAATTTCTCAGTGGCAGCCTAGGAGTCAGGATGTATGTCCGGCTGATGTCAAAGCTTGCCCCCTATTAAATGGGACTTAATACTAAAGACGAAAACGCCATAATGGTTTTGAATGAATATTTCAATAATTACCAATCGCCCTGTATTTAATGTACTAGTACAAACCATTACATGTAAAATAATATGTTTATGTAAACAGAATGTTTATTTGAATTGTGAATTTCTATTTGACACAAAGGTTGACTGGTAGAAAATAACTTGTGACATTCAGTCCGTAATATGTAGACCACTCTTGTATAATAATATTATGAAGTTTGAATAAGTAAATATTTTCAACCTGAATATTACTTTGGGTCAAGGCACTGGGCCAGCAACCCGTCACTTCTAAATACGTAAATCATAATTTTTAACTCAACACTGTATTTCTCCAAACATTTTTGGCACACATTCTAAACGTTTTGAATGCAATTCAGAATTTAATATATAATTTTGTCAGTACCATTTGAGAACAAAGTTGCATTTGAAACTTTAAATGCAACGCTTGGCGTTGTTTTAACTTCGTTACTGAAATCTGTAAGCGTCTGTGATAACTACTTTGAATATATAATTCGTTGGTAACTTTTTGGTACATAACTTGTGTGTACTTGTGTAACTGACTGATTAATTTCACCTCGATCAAGTAAGTGTATAGGCAGGTGCGTGAGTGCCTGGGTAGGTGGATAAGTGAATAGTGTGATTGCGTAAGTACAAGACGTCAGCGTTTAAGTCCTAAGCACGGTCTTGCCTTAAATTCCCTTTGACCGGTTCATGGCAACAGGCACAGACCATAATATTATCTTAAACTGGAATTACACCTCATCTTAAGCCTTTGGAAACAACGGACATAAGAAAAAATAGGACAGAGTGACCCAGGCCCATAAGTAATAGCAAATTGGCTATATGATAACCTAAATATTAATTTATTACCTATTTATTTTATTGCGATACTATAAAACTGGACAGATCCAGCAATCAAGGACTTCGCCAATACGGCAAAACAAATTGGGTTGCCAAGAATATCGTCCAAGAAATAGGCGCCGGACCCAAAATCATAAAACGATTTTTTATTCCAGAATCAATCCTTGTTTTTCCGTGAATCCAATTTGTTGTAGACTTGTAAAGGTCCTTTTTAATCAGGATTCCTTCGCTACCTTAGTTTACATTAACGGCACGCTTCGATGGATTTTTACTAAAATATTTTTTTGCTATAATTTTGGATTTTGTTACACTGTTATGTAACATTGTATCAAGTAGATAAAATTACGGATTTTCCAATGTAGCTGGCAGAAAGTCCACGTTCATACTTCTGACAAACGAAAAAAAAAGAAGAAAACTTTTTTAAATGGTAAAAACTGATTGTCTATCTACATAAAATTAATCTTCTTTAGTTTACGTAACATTTCGGCAAATTGTCGCGTGGAGGTTACTTGAAATAGTGCCTCGACTGAATAATACCTACCTACATAAGTAATTATCCTAAAACAACCTCATTTCACGCCTGAAATCCCTGAAAAATTAGGCAGAAATTAGCCCTAATTTTCCGGGGATTAGTTAATACACCTACACTTCGTCAGTTACGTAATAAGTCCCATGTAAAAAAGCAAGCCATGTAAAAAGGCAAGCCTATTTCTCATTCAACCTGACTGCTGGTCACAAATCCTGATGGAAAAACCTATTAGCACTTTGGCCGACCTGTAAATTGTACTCGGGACCTCAATAATTATCCCGGTAGTGCAAAATAAGTTCCTTTTCCCTACAGTTCGGTGTCATTGAGGTATCGTAGTGTGCGTTAACTTGATTCCCCCGTTTTCCTTGTCCAAAAGCGTCGGAATTGAGTTTTTGGCGCCCATCCTCTTTTTGCTTAAAAGACCTTTATAGCATGCCGTAATAAATACAGATACATTTAGGAGATGAGGTCTAGAACTCTGGCATGTACCGAACAAATTGCTAGGGATTTTACACGCACCATAAAGTTATTATCGTTCCGGGCGATACAAGGAAATATTGTGATGAGAAATATAAGTACATTTTTTTTTCCTGGCTTAAGAACAACAGGTTTTATGTTTAGGTGTTGAACGTGTGCTCGGTTAATATTTTATACCGTTTTAAGTGTAAGCTTCGTAAAATATACATAAGCAAGGTACCTGCTTTCAGATTATTTTGTTTTGCTTACATCTACCAGATGTTATGAACAGGCAAGTACTGGTAAGTGGTGAAGTGGATTACAGTAATATGTTATGTGTAAGTCTAATTTTTAATTGTCTTTGGAAACAAATTAGAAGTGCAATGAGGTGATTTGGGCTAAGGTTGCTTTTTTGTATTTTCTTTCAGTGGAAATACCGGCTGGTACCTAATTGGTTACATCGAAACAGCCACGTAAAAGTATAGAAAATAGTATATTAAATTACCATCTTTGGTGGAATGTCCTATCTTATCTATGAAACGTCAAAAAATGGTTTTCAACGCAAAATTGCAACACCTTCTTCCTATTATTTTAGTTCTCCATCTCAAGTAATATATTAAAATTTTATTGCCTTTTCGCTTTCCGCTTGGAACTAAATCACTAAAGAGTAGCTCTTTACTACCAAAAATAGAAATAAGATCCTATAAAAATATGATGTACAAAAATGCAAGTTTTGCAAAGCCGCTCGTCTACTGCAAAAACTTATTTATTACCTACTTAAGTAGGAAGGCGTGTTGTCAACAAAGCTAGGATGACTTAATACGAAGCAACGAATCATCATAAATATCGTACCGTCACAACATGTCGATACACAAGTACCAAACAAAAAGTTTCCCGAACGAAACAGATAGGAACATTCGTCGGAATTGCCAATACGAAGCCGAAGCGAGTCCCGGATAGTTCTCAAAAAGGAATTCGCCCGGGAGAAAAATTAGATTTGCGAAACAGAAACGTGTTCGAACTGAGATGTAAGGTTAGTTAAGAATGATCTAGTGTTGACGGCACCGGAAATGACGACGTAAAAGGTTTACGATTGATTAAAGGGGAGTGATTGGATTTTTGTTTGTTGCTGGCCATCACGTGTGTTGGGAGATTCAGAGTCATGTATAGAGGAAGTTTGTATGGCAGGAAATAGGCGTCGCCGACTGGCAACTGTACGGTACGGACTTGGTACCGTAGTATTTTTTTTTTGTAGCAGTTGTACTAAGAGCAACCATTGCCGAGTAGACAGATATTAAACACACTGAGTTGTAATATAAGATTGGGTGAAGTAAAAACGAGAGCTGCGGTGGCCCAGAGGTGGCGGCCCCGACTTACGTACAGTAAGTCGTCGGTTCGAACCCTGGCATTACTTTGCGTAATTTATTTCATTACCGCTGCTCTCAAAACGGCGAAGGAAAACACCGTGAGGAAACCGTCATGCCTTAGAACCAAAAAATTCGAAGACATGTGACATCTACCAATCCGCACTGGACCCGCGTGGTAGATTATAGCCCATTCCCTCTCAAAAAAGAGAGGAGGCCTGTATCCCAGCAGAGGGAACATTAATAGGCTGTTGATGATGATGAAGTAAATATTAAGGTAAAGAAGAAGGTTGGGCTGAAATTTATAGCAATTATGTTTTTGGTAAACTAACTTATTTTGCCAAAGAATTACTATCTTCGCTATTACCCCACCTTTAGCCCTGAGCTAAACAAAATAACGACAGTAATTAATAAAGTTGTAACAACCAATTTTTATTTTTTAATAAAAAAAATAAAACTTATACTTTACGGGTTGGAAGTTTAAATCACAAATTATTCCTGAGGGCAATGTAAATTCACTTTTTGAAGTAGTATAATGGAAATTTCGAGCAACCACTTGGAAAGTCTTTTGATCTTAGAGTTTTACTGAAACATTCGGTGAAAAGCTAGGGCACCATAATAGGGAACTTTCGTAACTGTCGGTTTAAGTTTTAATACAGGTAGGGTTAAATATGGAGGAGTGAATAATTTACTGGGCAAATGTCTAGTGTGTACGAAATAAGTTTAATTGATGAAAATCGTTTATCCTGGAACGGTATTAGACGGATTATTAAGATTAAAATAGGTAACTCTCTATGTTGTAACATAACATCACGCCTGTAATCCCCGACGGACTAGGCAGAGGTGTATCTAATAGTACACTCGCATTTCGCCAGTAAAGTCCCATGTAGAAATGTGCTGTTGCCGGCAATATTGCCCGAAGTGGAAATTTTGGTGGCAAGATTGCCGGCAATATTGCCGGGAATGGAAATATTAGGGACTGTTTCTTAATTAAGATTCAAATTAAGTACGGAAACTATGTAATACACTTATAATTATCATTTGAAGGCCCTAATCTACTTTGACCGGCAACTTTGGCAATATTGCCAATGCTACTAGAAATTTTGGTATTTTACCGGCAGTGGCAATATTGCCACCAGGCACATCACTAGTCCCATGTAATAGGGAGTGAGCCTATTAGGCATTACCTATTACAACTGGGCACAAATTTAGATTCCGGGGCTTTTTCTACTTTATACTACTAGCACTTAAGGTAACCACATCTTAAAAAGACAAAATAACCCTAAAAGCCTACACTGTAAGACGTTTGAATGACCAACGAATGCTTAAAGCAACGAAAAAAGTCACTACATTCAAATTAAAAGCCTTGTCCAACATTCTAAAGTCTGACTTACTAAAAAACATTCTTCGAGTCTGATTGTCGAAAAAAAATACGGATTCCATCAAAAGGAGTTGCATTCGTAAAGTGCTGGGAATACGCGGTTGCAGTGGTCTGAATTTTCCCCAACTCTGAATGGGTATTCACTAAATGCAAGCTCTTTCTTTACCTTTTATAACTTGGAAAGACGCGAAGCTCATTCCTTCTAAGATTCCCCGCTTTTTTCTCATAATGCAATCATTAATATTTTTCGGTTCTGTTAATTTTTTGACGTTGGCTGTGCTGTTTTTAAAAGGTTTTTGGTAGAAATTCTGAAAGCCTAGTTGTTCAAGTAAAACTACTGGGAAAAAGGCTTTGCAGTTGCCGTCTCAGCTCTACTAAGACGTTTCATGTTTTGGATGCCGGATGCCTTTTAAATAAATGAAATGCACTACACCTATGCTGGGAAAATGTAGATCTGTATGTATAATGTTTTCTAAATAATGGTTTCTATGCTAGAATCAAACTCGCTGCATAGCCCTACCACGAAGTACTTACCATTCAGGTTGTTCATTACTATATCTTAGAAAATAATTGAAATATTTATTGAATTGATCTATGCTAATATTACAAAGAGTATGTACGAGGCAATCTCCGGAACTAATGATCTAATTCTAAAAAAATGTTTCACTGGCAGAAAGCTTCATTATTCGGAGGAAGCCGATAAGAAACAAAAATCTTCTAAAGCAATTACAGAATCACTGTTCCCATTCATGAAATTCAGGAAGGCATACTTACCGATAACTAAATAAAGAACCAACTAAACAGAATTACATACGTGCACGCATAAAAATAAGATATCTCATTCCATACATAAATGCAATAAAGAAAAACAACTTTTTTCTTAACAATTGTAGGAAAGGGAGTTCGGAATGTGTACTTATATTCCCTCCACCTCGATTCGTACAGTTTGAAACGGGGAGAGCTGGGAAAAGCACAATAAAGTATTGATTGGTCCATTTACAGATCCTCTCTCTATTAAACTTTTACAATAAAAGAGGGAATGGTTGGTAAACTTGCCTTTATGGGGGCTTCAGAGTACCTCCGCGACACCGGCGCGGGCGGTTGCTGCAGTGTTTTGTGTTCTGTATTAACGTTGAGTGGCGGTTAGGAGCAGTAGTTATGTTGTTTTAATAGTTTTATGCTGAATAAAAGCTTAGTTAAATACAAAGGTTATGAACTTGGAGTGCCATTTTCCTCAACTGACACTTTCATGTACAAGACTTATTTCTGTTAAAACACGCAACTTGCATGATTTAGGAATGTAATTCTGTGCCAAATTTCATTCAAATACGGTCAGTAGTTTTGCGTGAAAGAGTAGTAACAAACATCACATCGGATTACATGTAGGATAAAAGTTGATAGTAAATTAAGTAGTACCTACGTTCTGTTATTTTAAGTGTAACCTACTTAATGACGTCATAATAATCTGCAATAAACAATGCACATTAATTTAAGCACACGGAACTGCGGACACTAGCCCGATATACCTACATTACAATACTACACCTATTTGTTAACAGAGCAAAACCTGTTCCCAGCTGTTACATGTTTGTTTGAATAACTGCACTCTTCAGTAATAACATAAACACTACTTAAAATACCTACTTCACTTAGAAATCTCGAGTGTGAAAGAAAACATCTAGCATCTGTTTCAGAAAAACTGAAGCTGAACCCTCACATTATCTAGATTGATTGAAAGAAAATCTCCTTGAATACAATTCTACAAAGAATTACTAGAGCAATACGAGCTCGAGAAGTCGTATTGATGTTTATTTGAAGTAGCCACCATATAAGCATAGTACTTATAAACGTAACCTGATATATATTTTATTAATATTGATCTTAAACAAATTATTAAAAAACAAATCAATGTCTAATGCGTTTTAGTTATTACTAGGCATGCCTTTTAAGTTCTGTCGTTTCCATATTCCCCGGCAATTTTGAATTTGGAACTGTTCTATATTCGAATGTGTTTGAATTTTGAATCTCAAAACAGTTGAAAGTATTAGGATTAATGCTATTGATTAGTCACAGCGTCGATTGGAATCTGTCAGGTTACGTACGATAATGAATCTTACTAAGGAAAATGTTCGTGCAATAATTTTCTACAACTTTAAAAGAGGCCTGACACGGCTTCAGTGTTTTGAAGAGCTAACATCTGTGTTCAATGATGAAGCCCCATGTCTGCGGACTGTCGAACGCTGGTTTTTAGAATTCCAGCGTGGACATACTAGTGTTAGTGACAAATCTCGCGAAGGACGCCCAAAATCCGCCTTCACTGAAGATAACATCATTGCTGTGAGACAACTAATTCTCGATGATCGTCATGTGACATATCGAGAGATAGAGGCTCTAATAGGCATCTCAGGGACAACCATTCAGAAAATTTTGCATGAAGTGCTTGGTGTGAGAAAGCTAGTTTGCCGTTGGATACCGCATCTGCTTTCCGAAGATCACAAGGCGGCTCGCGTCAGATGGTGTAAGAAAACTCTGCAAAGGTTCAACCGAGGAGAGTCAAATCACGTCTACGACATCATCAGTGGTGACGAATCTTGGATCTATGCCTATGATCCTGAATCCAAACAACAATCTACAATCTGGGTCTTTCAAGACGAGCCAAAGCCGATTAAAGTTGTTCGTTCTCGAAGCACTTCAAAGAAGATGGTGGCTACGTTCGTTGGAAAAACCGGCCATGTTGCGACTATTACACTTGCAGATCGTAGAACGGTTAACGCAGAGTGGTATACCACAGTTTGTTTACCACAAGTCATCGCCGAACTTCGAAGATCTAACTCAAAGCGACGCATCATCCTGCACCACGACAACGCAAGCTCACACAGCGCTCGGCAAACGATTGACTATTTGAAGCAGGAAAAAGTAGAAATTCTTGATCATCCTCCATACAGTCCTGACCTAAGCCCTAACGATTTTTTTACATTTCCTAAAATTAAGAAAAGTCTTCGTGGTCAAAGGTTCCAGTCCGGTGAAGAAGCAGTCGACGCTTTCAAGTCAGCCATTTTGAACACCCCTACTTTAGACTGGAATAAATGTTATAATAACTGGTTTGAGCGAATGGAAAAGTGTATTAAGCTACGTGGTGAATACTTTGAAAAACAATAAAAAGTACTATAGGGTTCTAGTTGTGTTTTTTTCTTCAAACGACAAAACTTAAAAGGCATCCTACGTATTTTCCTTATCTATTTGCACACAGTGACATAGTGTACAAGTGTTAATCATAATAATTATAGTTTTAAGGCTCCACTACTAGCACAATTTGTTTTATATCATAATATGCATGTTAGTATTGTATTATGAGCGAAAGTTGCTTGAAAATTATAAAACATTATGTTATGTTCCACCCCGACCCGTGGTACAACTGCGATGTCCAACTAGTTGTACTACGGGGAAGTAAATTTACCCATGGTTCAACTCTTTTTTCTGATATTTATGATTATGACCCGTGGTACAACTGTGGAATTATGTCCAACTGGTTGGACCACGGGGATAGGATGATCGTGTAAAACAAACATACATGCAACGCATGTTGTACTCCATGACGCGCGCTCGCTTCGCTCGCATATTACATAACACTATTGTCTTCTGTCCCCGAAGTGCCGGGCCTCCGCCGGCCTCCTTCGTCGGCCTACGGCCCGGTGCCCATGCCGCCCATAAAGGATACTGTCGCGAGACGGTCGTATTATAATTTTGGTTAAAAGAGGAGGTAGTAATTGCATTGCACTTCAGCATTAATAGATAACCTTTTCCTGTTTATTACCAGTAGTTGTTCCATAGATCATACATTCAATTCCCAGAAGTACAACTGGTTGGACCAAGGAAAGAACAACTCACTGTAATTGAACCATTGGTAAAGATATTTCCCCATAGAACAACCAGTTGAACCCAGTTGAACCATGGGTAAATTTACTTCTCCGTAGTACAACCAGTTGGACATCGCAGTTGTACCACGGGTCGCTCACTGTTATGTTTTAATAAAAATATGAGTATTCTCCGTAAAGTGTAAAAAAGCCATATTAATAATACTTTACTGGTCAAAACAAAACACCAAAGCTACCAGGCTCTCAGAAAGTTGGAGGAGAACACGCGTCGCAATAATAATTTATATCTCTCCCCGTCTTTATGATGAGCACGACAAATGGAAAGCGAGCTGTGGGGCCGAGATAAAGAAATTATACCAGTGTATACAGACGTGTTTTATTACCACTCGTTATAACAGTTGTATATAGGTATTAGGGTTTTGCAGGCTACGGTAAGCTCTACTTAGATTTGCTGAAAATATAGCTTTCGTGTTTGATAAATATAAAATAATTAGCCAAGTACAAGGCACATCAAGCTACTCGAAACTGTCAAATTTTTCCAATCAACTTTGAACTCAATGCTTTAGCGTTAAAGTTGGAAATCTTTTAAATAAATTTGACTGATTGCAGTAGGTTTTTTGAATGTCCGTCCTTAGATTCCCATACTGAGGCACTTCCTTTGTGCGAGCAAGAGTAGCCCAAAATGCACCACGCTGAACCAAATGCGGCTAGGCGACTGCCACATGACTATGATTTTATTTAGCACTAAATCATGCCCGATTTTCTTTATGGTATCTTCACTTTTTTAGAGTGGATTGTATGTCGGTAATGACAGAGGGGTTTTTGCACTAAAAGGGGTTGTATAGATCATTCACAACGGTATCAAAATCACTTCCTAGGGTTCCATCATAATTATGAATACCACACGTCAAATTTTGAATTAAATGTTGGATAATGAGATGAATAGCCAAACTGAAAATAACAGGCTCGAGATAGTCACCTTGTTGGCAAGCAACTGCAGATTCCAAAACGATGTTCTTGTACTTTTAGAAATAAACTCATTCGTTGTGTTCGCCACCTTTTCTCGATTCTATTGAAGGTCTTAACATTCCTACTTTTTCAACCCTCGCCTTATCATTTTCAGCCTTAGCGCTTTTAAGACTGAAACTCTCAATCGTAAAGACGCCTACAAAATTCTTGATTACGTAGCAAAAGTCTGAAGTGAAAATACTTTTAGCACTGTGCCCATAAACTTTCCGAGACAATCAGCCTTAAAAAATCGCAAGTAATTAAACAAAAAAAAGAGGAGAACGTAGGAACTAAATTAATTTGCATTGTATCGCATCCGAGACTTGGGCCAGTGTCGCTTAGTTAACTTCATTATAGTTTCCTCTCGCAGTTGGGGCTTCGAGGATGTTCTTAACTAAACTATTACGGCCATTGCCTGAGCGCATCCGGAATGGTTGCCAGCTAAAAAGTAGTTTTATCTTTATTTACTTCGTGCAGTTGAAGAGTACATTTTTATAAAATTACCCCTTTGTTGAGATGAACTTAATCGTTGCTCTCTCGTCTTCACCGCTCTTAATAGGAGTTGCATAAAGACGTGCGACTTTTTACGTTTACGTCGTCGCATTTACGTTGGCTTAGCTATATCAGACGAGTTATTTTAACTGGACTGCCTCGTTGGTCTAGTGGTCGCGAGAGTGACTGTTCAGCACGAAGTCCTGGATTCGATTTCCGAGTGGGGTAAAGTGTTTTGGGGTTTTTCCATCAGAAAATCTTCAATAGCACCCAAGGAGTCTGGATTTGTGCCCGGTTGAGTGCAAAGGGCTCGCCTCTTATTCATTGGACTTAAACGTAACTGGAAAATGTGGGTGTACTAGTATGTTCTATGTGTGTTATGTACATTTGGAAATTAGGCTTGATGTTATTTTATGTTTATAAAAAATACCTATGTTTAGGTTACTGATGATAGTAAGTATTCTACACTATCCCAAGTGACAAGTGTAAACCTAATCTGAGAACCATTTGCAACAACAACCAACCTAAATTTAGACTTAGATGACATTTTATACTGTATTTTAAAATTGATTATTATTTAATTATTTTTCTTTTTTGTTTATTTTAATCTTTGTGTGTATTTTAATCAGTTTGTGAATGTTAATCATTTCATTAATGTAAAATTTTAATTTATTATGTGTTTATTGATGACTTTTTAATGTGCCTAATATTTTTAAAATAAATGGATTAAATAAAATAAATGGATTTATTATTATTATTTGACCAATATTTTGGAGACCATTTCCAGATTTTGAGCAATACGAAAATATGTACTTTTAATGACTTTTCCCTAAAATAAATAAATTATTGAGACCACCTAATGCTTATGCTGAAACAGCGTACGACCTAGCTTGTTAGGTACTCATCAGCAAAAATACTAAAAGCTAAACGTTAAATAAATCTTCTAATACTAATCAGCAAAGTACGTTAGCAGAGAAAATAACCCATTGTGATGGTAATAGGGTCTACTTTAACAAAATGACATTATCATTTACTGGCGGCCCGCCAACAGATTCACATGCGATGAATTAGTTTCAGGATCTTTCACAAGATCGGAAATCGTTTTACATTTTATTCGATAAAATATCTTGTATCGAGACATTTTTGCTGGTATTTTAGAAATGCAAGTGGTTCGATGGGCTCTCATTGCCTGTATGAGGGTCTCGACTCGTGAAGTACCACTTGGCGCAAACTTGAAAGAAAAACTGTTCCAAAAAACGATTTTTGTAGGAAAAGCTGTCACTTGCCATTATTTTCTTTGGCTTTATGTACTAGGACAGCCTTTGTACATTTACAGTGTATATATTGATTTTACTTGCAACCTTTTATGAATACCTAAACTTTCTCCATAAAGAATACAATAAGTCATTAATTTTAATGCGAATTTCTCTATTGAAATTGAACGTGAGCAATATTTCTAGACCGCGTTCAAGAGTATCCGTGTCAATATTACAAAAACAGATCTATTATTAATAGATTTAACACCAAACAATACAGACTTCGTCGCTGCTACCGACAAATTTTTGATAAAAAAAACCCAATAGCACCGTGCCTGAGCTAGGAATTGTACGCTGGACCTGCGAACACCAGTCTATTCAGGCAAGAGTTTCTCGACGGTATGTTAAGCCAAGTAAGAGGCCGACAGTCTGACACCAACTTAGGCACTATCCACACGATAAAGAAGAAGTGCAAAATATGTATATAAATAACTAGCTGATGCCCGCGGCTTCGTCCGTTTTTTTTTTTAAACGTTGCCCCACACTAGGAATTTCTCCTGTATCGTGGGTGCGTTTACAAACATTTAAACTCACATACACAAATACCCAGACCCGAAACAACTATCTGTAGGTCATACAAATATTTGTTCCGTGCGGGGATCGAACCCGCGACACGCGGCGCAGCAGTCCAATCGCTCAGCCACTGCGCCAACCGTGTCGTCGTTTGAATATCAAATTACATACTAAAACCTTTCTCGAGAATCACTCTATCCACTGGTGAATACAGCATGGAAATCGGAGCAGTAGTTTTTGAGTTATCGCGAACAGACAGACAGAAGGACGTGGTGAAGGTCTGTGTTTTCTATTATGTAGTGATACAAAAGTGAATAAGTAAATAAGAAACAATACGGTAAACTTTTCGAAAGATTTGCCGCAGTATCCGTAACAGCATTCATGAGGTAATATGAGAAAGAGACGTTTAGTGGAAAAGTTCTTAGATTAAAAATTCCATGCTCCAGTTTATACCACTAACGCATAGAGAATTTATAATGTACAAGATACGAACATGAAACTTTCTGGAATTAAGATAGAACTTGGGTTTCAAGGAACAGAAAAAACCTTTGGGAAAGTTGACTTTGCAGGAACGTTATAAAATAATGTTAGTTGAGTTTGCAATTCGTGTTAAAATTAAAAACTTTAATTTTAAGTAGTACCTACTTTCTGTCATATTTTGTATCTACATTTTTAAATGAATTTTAAATTCTCCAGATTAGATCAATTAATTAATTATATGTCTTCCGAAAATAGTAGAAGCTTTTTAGCTTATCACAATTGGTTCAAATACAGTTCAAACATACGAAATGAAAAAAATGTGGTGTTATTTTTTCGAAACGATTCGTTACTTAGCGAAATTATTCAAAAGAAGCATTTACGACTCAATTTGCTTCTCACTCAACTAAAATTCCTCATCCAATTCCAAGTTTGTCACGGAACGTCATCCATATCCCGCCCAATCCAACCCGTCGAACGCGACCGGACATTTGCGAATGACTATTCAACATACATATCAATGTGATCGCTCACATTATTATTTCGTCGCCCATCGGCGAGTTTCGAGGCCGAGGGCGTTACGCTAACTTTTTCACCCGTCATTTCGGACCCTCCTCAATCCACGGCGCGCAAATTGAATGTGATCCCTAACAGGTTCACTCGATCGTTTGTCTCTGCATTGACGGGTTGTTTTATGTTTTTTATTTACCCGTTTTTATTTGTGTGTCTGTCTGTACTTGGTTGATAATACATCAAGTGTGAGTGGATGTTTTGTGTAGATCGTTACAATTAGCTGAAATAGATGTTTGTTAATGGAAATTTGGACTGTATAAATCAATTATGAAAATGTCTTTATTTTGCACAGGCTTTCATCCGCTTTGATGTTTAAAATTATGCCACGAGAACGGACTATCAGGATAAAAAATACCCTTTTCCCTTTCTAGATCATAGTTTACCTGCAGTTTACCAAATGAATCTTTGGGAAAATCTGCAATACGGTAAAAAGACGTTAAATAGTTAACAGACAGACATTATTTTCACATTTAATATTACTATGAATTTTTTACTAGCCTATCTTGTCCCACTGCTGGGCAAAGGCCTCCGCCATTTCCTTCCATGAATAAAAAATATAATTTACAACAGCGAATAATTCTTAATTCAATTCATCATACTCAGGAAAGCTCGTACTAAATGAGAATCCCAGCTACTCTTATAAATACAAGACTAAAAACGTTAAGATAGCATTTCAAAATCCTCCAGACTCAAATCCACCGCGCGCAATATACTTTGAAGAGCTTTCTTTTCACCGCAGACTTTGATTTTGTATTTTTTTTTCCAGGTTCTTCAACACTTAAAGGCTCTTTACCCCACCATAGATTCAATGGTTCCATCAGATAGGATCTAAATTACTATGGCTATGTACATTTGAGATTAAGGCGCTGACAAGAGCCAAATAGGCTTGTATTTAACAATTTTTTAGCCAAATCTATACAGTTTGACACGGCGGAAAAAATATATGTTAATCTTGAACATATTTCTGATAATTTCGTTGTTTTCAAAACACGTTTTTGAAAAGTTTTCTCGATACAAAAAAATGGTAAACTAACCTCTTAAAATGATCTTCCAACAAAAATATCTGTATTACTGATGAACGTACGTTGGTAAAATTTATAACAATAACGTATCATATTTAAATACAAAATTTGGTTGTTTTTAATTTTTGATTATTTAATAAATTATTATTTTATAATTAATCATTATATGGTTTGTAAGAAGTTCGAGCGTTGCGTCATCGCGCTCTCTTTCTTACGTATGCAATCCGACAGTGAGCGCTTAGGCGCGGTGCTAGACGGACGTATGTCACTTTGCGCCCCACTGACAGCTATCCGTTCATCTATAAATTATTATTGACCGCGTCACAATGTTAGTCCAGGATCCACGGTACATTTTTTCACTTGATTACTATCAAACTAATTTTCCGTGAGCCAACATTACCCTATACGAAAACTCTCGATTGTGGTAGGTAATAGGGGCAGCAGGGATAAAATATATATTGATTATATATTATTATAATTATTTATTTGATGATTTTCAAAAATCTATTACTAACTATTTTATTTTTATCTGATGATCATTATCTAAATCCAACATGTATTGATAACGAGCTCATCAAAAATTACTACAAACCAGCTGTTTTTTAGGGGTCCGTAGCCGAATGGCAAAAAACGGAACCCTTATATATTCGTCATGTCTGTTTGTCCGTCTGTCCACCCGTATGTCACAGCCACTTCATTCGGAAACTATTGAGACTACACAGTTGAAACTCTACAAGTATTCTGTGAACCGCTTTACGATTTTTATACAAAAATAAAAAAAAGGATTTAGGGGGTCGCCCCATAAATGGAACTGAAACTATATTTTTTTTTTCATTAAACCTATACCTACGTGTGGGGTGTCTATAGACATTAGACAGGTCTTTAAAAATGACATTGAGGTTCTACAAACAATTTTTTCTCAAAGCCAATCGTTTGGAAGACAGACACTTCCAAATTTGTAAAATGGCGACCGGCCTCGCGGTCGCTTGCCTTCGGTATTGCCAACAATGACCAGCTTTTCAAGGCTGCTATCTCCTCTTTGCATTATGTGGCCGAAATAAGACAAAATACGCTGTAGGCAAACTGTTGACAATCGAGTCTTGATATCGAGTTGGAAAGGATAGACACATTTGTGCGTTTGGCCGTCCATGGAATTCGGAGAATCCGCCTAAAACACCACATTTCGAATGCGTCTATCCTCTGTCTTACTCTTGTTTGGATTGTCCATGTCTTAACTTGTGGGGAAAAATGCTCCTTCCGAGAAGCCTGTGCCTGAAAAGGAACCGATCCAGGCTGATGATGGTTTCGTGACGGTGTTGAGGAGGAAGCGCCGTCAGCGAACCATCAAGAACCGCTGCGGCACGGCTCCATCGGAGCCCAATGTGCATATTCGTGCCGCAAAGCCGAACACTCCTTTGTACTCGTACCTCTCCCGTCTACATTACACCACTACGACGGAGGACATCGTGGAGTACGTGCGCCAGAAGATCAAGTACGTGGCGAGAGTGCAGCTGCTCGAGTCGCGCCGCAACGTCAACTTTAAGGCGTTTGTGGTGCGAGTACCGACATGCTACCTGCACCTCGTCTTGGAAGAGGACTTTTGGCCGCAGGGGGTGGTGTTTCGACGCTTCCGCGGGCAAGTGCCACATGATCGCACAGTGACGTAGTGCAAGTGTAGTGATACTAATATAGTTTTAAGGTTTTGTTTACTAACACAAGCTGTCAATTATATCGTATGTATGTTAGTCTGTAAGGTATTTATCTATGGGCCAAAGTAGCCTGAAAATAAATAAATATTATTATTATTAACTCTATGGAGGAAAATCAGGAAAACTAGTGCTCTGACCAAACGGGCCTTCGTTTTAAAACTTATACCACGTTTTTCCCAGATGTTCCGGGGTCGTAATATAGCATCTTTAGCCATGGCTATCCGCCGTTTTATTTCTGTGACGCAGCTACCTTCATTACTTATATTGGAGCCCAGTTAATCGAAGCTGTCCACAGTATAGATGCCTTAGATGTTATAGGCGCCCGATAGGTTTCCCGCACGATCTACCACCATAAGCTTGGTTTTCTGCCTATTTATTGCAAACCCTACTTTGCCACTTTCCACTTCCAATCTGTGCCGTATCTCTTTCATGTTGCCAAATGTTGTAGCAAGGAGAACGGTGTCATCAGTGTACCTCAGATTGGAAATCCACTTTCCACCAACAGTAAACCCCTTGTCCCAGCCCTAAAGAGTCTTGAATGATATTACTCTTCGTACATATTGAAGAGCAGAGGTGAGAGGATGCATCCCTGCCTAACGCATTTGAACAGTCGGTGTCTATTTTGACGAAAGAGCGGTTGTTGATGTGTAGGTAGAGGCATCGGACTATGTCATAAGATGTTGAGGCGTTCCCATGTCTTTAAGAACCCCCCACAGCTTGCCCCACTCCACGCAATCAAATGCTTTGGTATAATCTATGAAACATATCAATACAGGGCTGTTAAATTCCCGACTTTTCTCTATAATTTGGCGAACGTTCAGGATTTGTTCCCGCGTGTCTTTGCCTTTAACAAAACCTGCTTGCTCTTCTGGAATTTGTGGCTCCAGAAAGTGTATTAGCCTGTTGTTTATGATGTACAGGAGTATTGATGGTGCGTGGAGTAAGTGCCAAACACTTAATATAATTTTTAGAATCTTGTAGGCAACTTGTAAAGAGTGGGTTTAATAGAAAATATCCAATCCCCAAAACCCAGTTAGTAAGTAATCATTTTTAATGACTTCGTTATCGATACATATTGGAAGGAAGGAAGGGGACTCTTTGATCAAACTATACATTTTGTAGGACAAATATTTTTTCAAATAATTTAGATAATTATCATCAGATTTAACAAAAAAAACCCAGCTGATGATTCTCAAAAGTGTTTGTACTTAACACTTTTGAGAATCATCAAACCAACATATTTTATCCCTGCTACCCCTATTACTTACCACAATCGAGAATTCGAGAGTTTTGTGCAGGAAATTGTTGGGCGTCTCGCCGTCTCAACAAAATTAGCTTGATAGTAATCAAGTGCAAAAATGGACCGCGGATCCTGGACTATTTGTTTCTTACTTGGTAGTATGGCGCTAGGGTATCGGAAAAATTGTGGGCGTGTCCAAAAATACTGAAACATCAGAAGTCAATAGCTATTGTCATCGTCTTAAAGGGGTGTCTGGAGCCGGAAGCAATTCATGGGAACGTTGATAGACAGGTAGTTAGGTATACGTAGATGTAGGTATCTATGTTGAAAGCGGTTGAGTGTCGCTCAGTTTTTTTCAATAAAGGTGAGTAAGGGTGGTAAGCAGTGGACAAACTGTACTATTTTGTACCTAATTGTATATCGGGCTGGAAAATTCAGGCTAATCATTTTGAGGTTCATGACTGTCTGGAACCACAAAATGAATTTGCAACAGGTTGCAGCCCGTCGTAAATTAGATTTAGAATTAAAGCACATTAATAACACAATAGTTACCCAAAACAGCAACGAACTAAAAAGTAAGGAACATTTTCTAAAGTAATTTTGTTTAAAAGAACTTCGGACTAGCATTTAATTTAAAAATATTTTCTTGAAACATATTAAATACGTCTTCCAGTGCATAAATTAATAAAGTTTAAAAAGAAACTTAGTGGACTGTGTGTTGTTTGGTGTAATTGCTTCGAGTAGTCGTAGTTACCAGTTCAAGGAGGCATGAGAAGTTGGAGCGAACAACTTGGAGGACCGCCGGGAAGCAGACTTATTACTGTCAAACGTGAGGGCTGAGGGCCCAGTGAGAGAGGGGAAAATGTAATGTATTTTCAAAGTAACTTATTGAATGCAACTAAAGGTGAGACTAAGGAATATCTCTACATTGTACCTACACTTAAGCTTCCATGGAATAATAATTGATCGTTTCAGGCTGAGATGGTCGTTCTTCGAACCACTATTCTTTTTTTTGCATATGGAAGTAATAAATAACTTACGTTATAGCCATCCATAAATTTCAACCCTTGTCAAAAACTACCTATTGAAATATCCATGGGAAGAAATTATTTAGAAACAAAAGATAAGAAACGGACCCAAAACACTTAGAAAATAAAAATCTATTGAATTTAGTTTAAAATAATATTGCAAAACGACACTCGAAAAGCAATAAATCGTACGTTGGAGTAACCTTTCTCGGGATATCTGGACTTATGTTGAACAGATGTGTGAAATGGCGATGCATAGAAGGGGCGCCTACGCAGCATTGGGCGGGAACCTGACGCCATGCCTTTGACCAATGAGCAAGCGTCTTATACAAGACAGCCAATGAAAAAAACAGATTACTTGTGTGTGAAATTACATTTCTAGGGAGGAGTCTATCTGGGTGCTTGGCGGAAGTGGGGCGACCTGACGAAAGGAGAGACGAATTTAAGCAGCACGAGACAGACAAGGTTGTGCATCGATTCAAGACGGTTGCAAGTGATAATTATAGTTAAATATAATCATTGTATATTAATCTAATTTTAAAATAAAATTAGAAGCAGTGTGTCTAAGTCTAAATAATATTAAGTGAACTCAAAAGACAGAGAGAGAGCTGAAATTCGGTAACGTATTCCAAGTTCAAATTTTGTGTAAAAGCAAGATCCCAAGCTAATTTACAATAACTTCAGTCACCCAATCTATTTAACGACCCAAGTAAAAATGGAGGCCGCATCAAACTTCGATATTTTATACTCACTAAGTAAAAGACACGAGAGCACCTTTGGACTGGCCTAGACAAAGTAGCTGCTATACTATTCTTGATAATAGTAATTTATTACCTCGTGATAACTTGTATAGAAGTTTGCAAGAGATTGAAAGGCGGGAATTGTGGAGAAATCGCTTTGAATTGTATAGGCGATACACATCACACAGACCTTGAACTACGTGAAATGGCTTAAGCTAGAAATCTGAGTATATTACTGTAAATTATCATGGGATATTGTGGCTTAAGTACCTTGAATAAACTGTGTGACCATTATGTGTACCTTGCCTCTCCTCTCAGTTGTATTGCAATTTATATAAGCTGATAAATAATTGTCAATATTGTAATATGTTGTAAACATCCAATTTGTATGTGCCAGAAAGGTTTTTCGCTTGAGCCGTTCGGTTTTCCTTATCTGGCTAGGTTTAGGAATGGGACGACTCGATCAAGGTCCGTCAAAATCTTAGCGGACCTAGGTCTAAATAATCAAACAGTTTCTTTCGCTGTCAGAAGGGGTTTCGCTTGAGATGTTCCGTCTCCCCTTAACTGACTAGGTCTAGTAATGGGACACTCGACCTTAGCTCGCTATCATCCTAGCGAACTAGGTCTAATTAATCAAACAGTTTCTTTCGATAAATTTATCGAAAATAAATAAATAATTTAAACATCAACCACCTCTTTCTTTTATATTCCAAGATTACCTGTGTAGAGAATTTGATAATGGAAGACTGACAAAGCTAAGATCAAGTAATAACAAAGGCAATGCTTTAAAATCAGTGTAGTAATTCAGGTTGCAACTCCAATAATGAATTCTCTATAATATGCACACTGAACCTTGAAAGACACGATTTTACGTTATTGAACTTAACCTAATATAATAATTTGTACTACTATAGACCAAGTCTGAGATAAGAATCCAGACCCTTCAATTAAGGTCTGAGACTATAAGTTCCTTCTGAACTGAATTGAACCTAGTAAAATACACAAGTTTACAGGAACCTAATCATCACTTGTTGATTCAAGTCAACAATCACTTAATTGTGTTGGAGGGGAAATATTGTCTTGAGAGAGAGAAACATTTCGGCTGTGTTGCATAATGCACATTAATATTTCCTAACTTTGATATACTGATGGCTTGAGATACACGACTGCGCGACGCCTCTGGCAGTGATAACGCAGCATACCATACACGTCATTCTTGCAATCCGACTTCCGACCTAGATTTGGCCAAATCTAAATATAACTCAAATACAAATACATATACTCAAAACCATGGTTCCGGGGGAAAGTCTGCCCAACCTGGGAATTGGCAAATAAGTCTGCCCTTAACTGGGAATCTGGCAATGCCGCCCTAACCGGGAATCTGGCTATAAAAAAATGCAAGTACCTGCCTATATGGATAAGGGAATCACTTACGCTTCGCAGCGATTATAGGAAGTCGGTTGCTCCCCCAATAACATTGATTAAGGACCGTGGCGCGGTGTAGGTTTCCCCCATGCTGACGATATCAGTCAGACGCGGTGGCTAAAATAAGCACAAACGCACATGTATCAACTTACACAAATCATTCTAACGTGTCAAATTGATTTTAACTTGTAAAATCCTTTATTAAATCAGAGGAAACTGATTAAGTATTGTACTAAACAATAATACAGATGTGTCGAGACAAGCTCCGCATTATCGAGTAGAATGATTGATAAGTCTACATTGTTCGCACAGTGGAGTGTACTCGAGATTGACCTGTGGTCAATCTAAATCTAATTGTTGATTAAAAAAACCCCGAAATGACTCTCTTGATACAACATTATTTCCTAAACACTGGTGTGAGGAAGTTCAATCCTTCCTAGATTAAACACAGTATTGATTACCAAAGACTAACTAAGAAAGTTCGACTCTTTCTCAGTATATTCACTCACAAAACAAACAGACTAGACGATCAACGCGAGCCAACACAGAACCTTGGTACGATGACGACACAGACCGTCATCCTTACCGTTGCAGGACTTGGTCTTAAGACAGGGCTACCATCACTGGATTTGGAGACCGAGACCTGGAGCCATCACAGAATTTGATGCCGCGTGACCAAGGATCTAAGTACATATTCGAAATAACGATATGACTAGATCTATTTATATAAAATAAAAGAACACAACGTAGAAATTTAGAAATTGTGAAATACTGAGAGGAGAGATAAAATACATACTGTGCATGTTATTATTTATAATGTGTTGTACATTTAAATTTACCTTATGTATAGGGGGAGAGAAATAAGCTGTATGTCTTACAAATAAATGTACAATTTACAGGATTCCAAGGAGGAGACTACAACGCCAGAAATATTTTTCTTAAGTTTATATCTAGATCAAGTTCTTCAGGAAGAGACTACAACGCCAGAAATATTTTTCCTAAGTTTATATCTAGATTAAGTTCTTCAGGAAGAGACTACAATGCCAGAAATATTTTCCTTAAAATTATTTCCTATATTAGCTTATTTCTTAGATTAAATTCTTCAGCAGGAGACTGCGTGACTAGATATATTAATTGTTTCACCTTGTGTTGTTTACCTTGTGTTTATCCCTAGCAATTTACCAGATATCTGACGAGAAGGTTGCTTAAACGGACGAATAAATTAACATAATACGGGTTTAAACGGTTAATAGAAAAGGAAAAAAAAAAAAAAAAAAAAAAAAAAAAAAAATGTCGACAGGTAGAGGAAGACGTAATAAAAGAAAGGTAGAATCGGATCTTGTTAATAATGACGTAACAGAGACGAACGGACAAAACGAAGCTGAAGTCGTAGGAAATCCGACATTAGAATTGATTCTAAATAAAATCAATGAGTTCGATAAGAAATTACAACAACTAAGTTCGGATGTTAACTTAATACAAAATGGAAATACGAGTGGTTCTTCATCCGAGACGTATGGAGTAACCAATAACGGAAGTAATACGACTGATAGACAGGAATTGATTAGTCCTACATCCGCGAGTTCTAATGTAATACCTTCCGAAACACGGAATTTATATGTGATTCAACCATCAATTAGCAAACCAAACTTTGATGGAAAGCCATTCACTAATCCTATTGCATTTTTGAAGCGATTAAAGAAGTATATAAGGGCAGTAAATGGATCAGACCGCGAGATTGACATAGCGTTAGGATGCATCACGGGACACGCTCGAAGGGTTATGGATCTATACTCGAAAGGATGGGCTGTATTCGCTGATTTCGAGGCTGACTTCAGAAGTATCTACTGGACTGAACGAATCCAGGAATCTGTAAGGTATAGGTTGATTAATTCAGTACATAAGGGTGATTCGGGAATGACGATGTCGGAACATTTCGCTGAGTATGCTGAATCAATGCAGTCACTGACTATTTCATTTAGTGAGCGGGATATAGTAAATTCTATTATGCGGCACTATAATACAGATATACAACGACTATGGTTTACTAGAGTTGAGGAAGTAGACATCATGAGCGGGATTAATTTTCTAAGGAGCATAGAACAAAATATTGTTGAGAAACCGAAGGAAGTTACGAGAGTTAACGTTGGTAGGAATTTTAGAGAAAGACGGAACAACGGGCCATCGTCGGCGCACCCGATTGTAGCAACGATATCAACTAATAGGTGGAGAACTAGAGGAAACTCGTCGAGAGGACGCGGGTATCGTCAGGGACGACCAATTTATAGAACGAACGTTAACAGACCTGAAAAATTCGGAACTGAACAAGAGAGAACTAACATCAGGCCGGCTATCGCTTTCGTAAAGGAGGGCCAAGGATCTAACACGTCTAAACATGTGGGGGAGGGACAACCAAAAAACTAGTATTTCCCACACAAACTAGGTCCGATAATATGATATTGTGTAGCACGGGAAATAAAGGGACCTCGGAACGCGACAGAACAGGAGTAGCTTACAAAATTTTAACTAACAGAGGATGGAAGCCTGCTACTAAAACCTAACACAGGCGGTGACGAATATGACTATCACTCAGTAATTAAAAGCATAGGGATTTTATTAGAAAATCAGTTTGACAACGTAACCGAGTGTGTCAAGATAGGTATGGTGTGTGAGCTTTGCGTGGTGAGAAAATTACATACGTATACAATGATTCACGAGCTCGACGAGTCGATCGACGTAGAGATTGATTACTCTTTACCTAAATTACCTGAGGTATGCGTGAGGTTGTACGGCAGAAGTATGAATGCACTTATCGATACAGGTAGCCAGATTAGCAGAATAACTAGAGAATTGTACGAGTCTATTCTAAGGAGAAATGAAATTTTACCTGAGATTGCTATTCCAGTCATTCAAATACAAGGAGCGTTCGGATCACGTAGCGAAAGTACGAATCGGATGGTTTTAATAGAATTCAAATTAGGTAGTACCTTAGTCGAAGCACCTGTTTTAATTATGCGGCGGTTACCTAGATCATTAATACTAGGTTATGACTGACTAGAACGAGTAAAAGGAGTAGTGAACTGTGGAAACGAACGGACGTTAACAATAGAACATTTGGGAGTTAGGTCTTGCGTAAAACTGAATTCAGATTGCAAATTCGAAAGGTTAGGGGGAGAGACAAATGCAGCAACGATTAATTCAATACTAAACGAGAGCACTAAACCGGTAGAGCATAGCAAGTTGAGTAAAGAGACGTATGGTGAAAAGAATAAAGAAAATCACCTGGACAATTCAACTTTAAGTAGTGAACAGAAGGAACTATTGTTACCTGTACTAGATAGACATTGTAAAGTATTTACAGACAAGCTAGGATTGACTAATAGGTATGAACACGTTATTGAGTTAGTAGATGAAATTCCTTTTGCGAAGCACAGTTATCCAGTACCTCTGGCCTATAGGGAACAAGTTAAAGCGGAATTAAGTGAATTAGAAAGATTAGGAGTGATCAGACAGGAGGCAACTCCATATTGTAGTCCACTCACTTTCACTAAGAAACGAGATGGGACAATAAGAATCTTGTTAGACGCGCGCGAGCTAAATAAGAAAATGATTGGGGACGCAAGAGCGCCACCACTCACGTCAGAGATTTTACAGTCTTTTCACGGAATAAATTACATCAGTTTAATAGATTTAAATAATGCTTATTTCCAAATACCTTTACATCCAAATTCAAGAAAGTATACAGGGTTCTCTTTCATGGGACGGACCTATACTTATCGCGTGTTGCCTCAAGGATTAAAGACATCTGTGGCAGGATTCTCGAGAGCAATGGATTCTAATTAGAAATAAAAAATAAATAAACTATCTAGATGACATTGTCAAATATACGACAAGGGGAGCCGATATACAATTAGAAACATTAGAGCAGATTCGTAATCAAGCAAGACAAAATATAATCAAAGCGGCGGAGAATAGAGAACTTCATTATAACAAAAATCATAAATTAATACAGTTCAAAATAGGAGATCTAGTGAAACTTAAAACTTTTGCAAAGTCAGATGCCGACAAAAAGTTAACAAAGAAATTTATGCGGCTATATGAAGGACCTTATGTAATTGGAGCGATTCCATATAGTAATGTATATACTTTAATTGATGTCCATACTGACAAAGTCAAAGGGAATTACAATACAATACATCTGTTTCGCTACTACAAAAAAAAAACAATACATAAAGTAGAACTTGCTACGGGACGGGACGAACAAAGGAGACAAACAAATGCGTAGCCACCATCATAAACCAGTAGACCCAAACTAAGCAAACAAAGGGAGACTAAGTTGAATAAGTTTATTATCGTACTTGAAACAAAATTTTAATAGACGTGGGAAATTTAAGGCTAGCGTGAGAATGTAAAGAAGGAAATAGATTTTTCAACGACCTAGAGTAACGATGGAGAGATTCATGAGTACTAGGTGATTAAACAAATCTATTTGGGGGAGTGTGAGATGGTCGTTCTTCGAACCACTATTCTTTTTTTTGCATATGGAAGTAATAAATAACTTACGTTATAGCCATCCATAAATTTCAACCCTTGTCAAAAACTACCTATTGAAATATCCATGGGAAGAAATTATTTAGAAACAAAAGATAAGAAACGGACCCAAAACACTTAGAAAATAAAAATCTATTGAATTTAGTTTAAAATAATATTGCAAAACGACACTCGAAAAGCAATAAATCGTACGTTGGAGTAACCTTTCTCGGGATATCTGGACTTATGTTGAACAGATGTGTGAAATGGCGATGCATAGAAGGGGCGCCTACGCAGCATTGGGCGGGAACCTGACGCCATGCCTTTGACCAATGAGCAAGCGTCTTATACAAGACAGCCAATGAAAAAAACAGATTACTTGTGTGTGAAATTACATTTCTAGGGAGGAGTCTATCTGGGTGCTTGGCGGAAGTGGGGCGACCTGACGAAAGGAGAGACGAATTTAAGCAGCACGAGACAGACAAGGTTGTGCATCGATTCAAGACGGTTGCAAGTGATAATTATAGTTAAATATAATCATTGTATATTAATCTAATTTTAAAATAAAATTAGAAGCAGTGTGTCTAAGTCTAAATAATATTAAGTGAACTCAAAAGACAGAGAGAGAGCTGAAATTCGGTAACGTATTCCAAGTTCAAATTTTGTGTAAAAGCAAGATCCCAAGCTAATTTACAATAACTTCAGTCACCCAATCTATTTAACGACCCAAGTAAAAATGGAGGCCGCATCAAACTTCGATATTTTATACTCACTAAGTAAAAGACACGAGAGCACCTTTGGACTGGCCTAGACAAAGTAGCTGCTATACTATTCTTGATAATAGTAATTTATTACCTCGTGATAACTTGTATAGAAGTTTGCAAGAGATTGAAAGGCGGGAATTGTGGAGAAATCGCTTTGAATTGTATAGGCGATACACATCACACAGACCTTGAACTACGTGAAATGGCTTAAGCTAGAAATCTGAGTATATTACTGTAAATTATCATGGGATATTGTGGCTTAAGTACCTTGAATAAACTGTGTGACCATTATGTGTACCTTGCCTCTCCTCTCAGTTGTATTGCAATTTATATAAGCTGATAAATAATTGTCAATATTGTAATATGTTGTAAACATCCAATTTGTATGTGCCAGAAAGGTTTTTCGCTTGAGCCGTTCGGTTTTCCTTATCTGGCTAGGTTTAGGAATGGGACGACTCGATCAAGGTCCGTCAAAATCTTAGCGGACCTAGGTCTAAATAATCAAACAGTTTCTTTCGCTGTCAGAAGGGGTTTCGCTTGAGATGTTCCGTCTCCCCTTAACTGACTAGGTCTAGTAATGGGACACTCGACCTTAGCTCGCTATCATCCTAGCGAACTAGGTCTAATTAATCAAACAGTTTCTTTCGATAAATTTATCGAAAATAAATAAATAATTTAAACATCAACCACCTCTTTCTTTTATATTCCAAGATTACCTGTGTAGAGAATTTGATAATGGAAGACTGACAAAGCTAAGATCAAGTAATAACAAAGGCAATGCTTTAAAATCAGTGTAGTAATTCAGGTTGCAACTCCAATAATGAATTCTCTATAATATGCACACTGAACCTTGAAAGACACGATTTTACGTTATTGAACTTAACCTAATATAATAATTTGTACTACTATAGACCAAGTCTGAGATAAGAATCCAGACCCTTCAATTAAGGTCTGAGACTATAAGTTCCTTCTGAACTGAATTGAACCTAGTAAAATACACAAGTTTACAGGAACCTAATCATCACTTGTTGATTCAAGTCAACAATCACTTAATTGTGTTGGAGGGGAAATATTGTCTTGAGAGAGAGAAACATTTCGGCTGTGTTGCATAATGCACATTAATATTTCCTAACTTTGATATACTGATGGCTTGAGATACACGACTGCGCGACGCCTCTGGCAGTGATAACGCAGCATACCATACACGTCATTCTTGCAATCCGACTTCCGACCTAGATTTGGCCAAATCTAAATATAACTCAAATACAAATACATATACTCAAAACCATGGTTCCGGGGGAAAGTCTGCCCAACCTGGGAATTGGCAAATAAGTCTGCCCTTAACTGGGAATCTGGCAATGCCGCCCTAACCGGGAATCTGGCTATAAAAAAATGCAAGTACCTGCCTATATGGATAAGGGAATCACTTACGCTTCGCAGCGATTATAGGAAGTCGGTTGCTCCCCCAATAACATTGATTAAGGACCGTGGCGCGGTGTAGGTTTCCCCCATGCTGACGATATCAGTCAGACGCGGTGGCTAAAATAAGCACAAACGCACATGTATCAACTTACACAAATCATTCTAACGTGTCAAATTGATTTTAACTTGTAAAATCCTTTATTAAATCAGAGGAAACTGATTAAGTATTGTACTAAACAATAATACAGATGTGTCGAGACAAGCTCCGCATTATCGAGTAGAATGATTGATAAGTCTACATTGTTCGCACAGTGGAGTGTACTCGAGATTGACCTGTGGTCAATCTAAATCTAATTGTTGATTAAAAAAACCCCGAAATGACTCTCTTGATACAACATTATTTCCTAAACACTGGTGTGAGGAAGTTCAATCCTTCCTAGATTAAACACAGTATTGATTACCAAAGACTAACTAAGAAAGTTCGACTCTTTCTCAGTATATTCACTCACAAAACAAACAGACTAGACGATCAACGCGAGCCAACACAGAACCTTGGTACGATGACGACACAGACCGTCATCCTTACCGTTGCAGGACTTGGTCTTAAGACAGGGCTACCATCACTGGATTTGGAGACCGAGACCTGGAGCCATCACAGAATTTGATGCCGCGTGACCAAGGATCTAAGTACATATTCGAAATAACGATATGACTAGATCTATTTATATAAAATAAAAGAACACAACGTAGAAATTTAGAAATTGTGAAATACTGAGAGGAGAGATAAAATACATACTGTGCATGTTATTATTTATAATGTGTTGTACATTTAAATTTACCTTATGTATAGGGGGAGAGAAATAAGCTGTATGTCTTACAAATAAATGTACAATTTACAGGATTCCAAGGAGGAGACTACAACGCCAGAAATATTTTTCTTAAGTTTATATCTAGATCAAGTTCTTCAGGAAGAGACTACAACGCCAGAAATATTTTTCCTAAGTTTATATCTAGATTAAGTTCTTCAGGAAGAGACTACAATGCCAGAAATATTTTCCTTAAAATTATTTCCTATATTAGCTTATTTCTTAGATTAAATTCTTCAGCAGGAGACTGCGTGACTAGATATATTAATTGTTTCACCTTGTGTTGTTTACCTTGTGTTTATCCCTAGCAATTTACCAGATATCTGACGAGAAGGTTGCTTAAACGGACGAATAAATTAACATAATACGGGTTTAAACGGTTAATAGAAAAGGAAAAAAAAAAAAAAAAAAAAAAAAAAAAAAATGTCGACAGGTAGAGGAAGACGTAATAAAAGAAAGGTAGAATCGGATCTTGTTAATAATGACGTAACAGAGACGAACGGACAAAACGAAGCTGAAGTCGTAGGAAATCCGACATTAGAATTGATTCTAAATAAAATCAATGAGTTCGATAAGAAATTACAACAACTAAGTTCGGATGTTAACTTAATACAAAATGGAAATACGAGTGGTTCTTCATCCGAGACGTATGGAGTAACCAATAACGGAAGTAATACGACTGATAGACAGGAATTGATTAGTCCTACATCCGCGAGTTCTAATGTAATACCTTCCGAAACACGGAATTTATATGTGATTCAACCATCAATTAGCAAACCAAACTTTGATGGAAAGCCATTCACTAATCCTATTGCATTTTTGAAGCGATTAAAGAAGTATATAAGGGCAGTAAATGGATCAGACCGCGAGATTGACATAGCGTTAGGATGCATCACGGGACACGCTCGAAGGGTTATGGATCTATACTCGAAAGGATGGGCTGTATTCGCTGATTTCGAGGCTGACTTCAGAAGTATCTACTGGACTGAACGAATCCAGGAATCTGTAAGGTATAGGTTGATTAATTCAGTACATAAGGGTGATTCGGGAATGACGATGTCGGAACATTTCGCTGAGTATGCTGAATCAATGCAGTCACTGACTATTTCATTTAGTGAGCGGGATATAGTAAATTCTATTATGCGGCACTATAATACAGATATACAACGACTATGGTTTACTAGAGTTGAGGAAGTAGACATCATGAGCGGGATTAATTTTCTAAGGAGCATAGAACAAAATATTGTTGAGAAACCGAAGGAAGTTACGAGAGTTAACGTTGGTAGGAATTTTAGAGAAAGACGGAACAACGGGCCATCGTCGGCGCACCCGATTGTAGCAACGATATCAACTAATAGGTGGAGAACTAGAGGAAACTCGTCGAGAGGACGCGGGTATCGTCAGGGACGACCAATTTATAGAACGAACGTTAACAGACCTGAAAAATTCGGAACTGAACAAGAGAGAACTAACATCAGGCCGGCTATCGCTTTCGTAAAGGAGGGCCAAGGATCTAACACGTCTAAACATGTGGGGGAGGGACAACCAAAAAACTAGTATTTCCCACACAAACTAGGTCCGATAATATGATATTGTGTAGCACGGGAAATAAAGGGACCTCGGAACGCGACAGAACAGGAGTAGCTTACAAAATTTTAACTAACAGAGGATGGAAGCCTGCTACTAAAACCTAACACAGGCGGTGACGAATATGACTATCACTCAGTAATTAAAAGCATAGGGATTTTATTAGAAAATCAGTTTGACAACGTAACCGAGTGTGTCAAGATAGGTATGGTGTGTGAGCTTTGCGTGGTGAGAAAATTACATACGTATACAATGATTCACGAGCTCGACGAGTCGATCGACGTAGAGATTGATTACTCTTTACCTAAATTACCTGAGGTATGCGTGAGGTTGTACGGCAGAAGTATGAATGCACTTATCGATACAGGTAGCCAGATTAGCAGAATAACTAGAGAATTGTACGAGTCTATTCTAAGGAGAAATGAAATTTTACCTGAGATTGCTATTCCAGTCATTCAAATACAAGGAGCGTTCGGATCACGTAGCGAAAGTACGAATCGGATGGTTTTAATAGAATTCAAATTAGGTAGTACCTTAGTCGAAGCACCTGTTTTAATTATGCGGCGGTTACCTAGATCATTAATACTAGGTTATGACTGACTAGAACGAGTAAAAGGAGTAGTGAACTGTGGAAACGAACGGACGTTAACAATAGAACATTTGGGAGTTAGGTCTTGCGTAAAACTGAATTCAGATTGCAAATTCGAAAGGTTAGGGGGAGAGACAAATGCAGCAACGATTAATTCAATACTAAACGAGAGCACTAAACCGGTAGAGCATAGCAAGTTGAGTAAAGAGACGTATGGTGAAAAGAATAAAGAAAATCACCTGGACAATTCAACTTTAAGTAGTGAACAGAAGGAACTATTGTTACCTGTACTAGATAGACATTGTAAAGTATTTACAGACAAGCTAGGATTGACTAATAGGTATGAACACGTTATTGAGTTAGTAGATGAAATTCCTTTTGCGAAGCACAGTTATCCAGTACCTCTGGCCTATAGGGAACAAGTTAAAGCGGAATTAAGTGAATTAGAAAGATTAGGAGTGATCAGACAGGAGGCAACTCCATATTGTAGTCCACTCACTTTCACTAAGAAACGAGATGGGACAATAAGAATCTTGTTAGACGCGCGCGAGCTAAATAAGAAAATGATTGGGGACGCAAGAGCGCCACCACTCACGTCAGAGATTTTACAGTCTTTTCACGGAATAAATTACATCAGTTTAATAGATTTAAATAATGCTTATTTCCAAATACCTTTACATCCAAATTCAAGAAAGTATACAGGGTTCTCTTTCATGGGACGGACCTATACTTATCGCGTGTTGCCTCAAGGATTAAAGACATCTGTGGCAGGATTCTCGAGAGCAATGGATTCTAATTAGAAATAAAAAATAAATAAACTATCTAGATGACATTGTCAAATATACGACAAGGGGAGCCGATATACAATTAGAAACATTAGAGCAGATTCGTAATCAAGCAAGACAAAATATAATCAAAGCGGCGGAGAATAGAGAACTTCATTATAACAAAAATCATAAATTAATACAGTTCAAAATAGGAGATCTAGTGAAACTTAAAACTTTTGCAAAGTCAGATGCCGACAAAAAGTTAACAAAGAAATTTATGCGGCTATATGAAGGACCTTATGTAATTGGAGCGATTCCATATAGTAATGTATATACTTTAATTGATGTCCATACTGACAAAGTCAAAGGGAATTACAATACAATACATCTGTTTCGCTACTACAAAAAAAAAACAATACATAAAGTAGAACTTGCTACGGGACGGGACGAACAAAGGAGACAAACAAATGCGTAGCCACCATCATAAACCAGTAGACCCAAACTAAGCAAACAAAGGGAGACTAAGTTGAATAAGTTTATTATCGTACTTGAAACAAAATTTTAATAGACGTGGGAAATTTAAGGCTAGCGTGAGAATGTAAAGAAGGAAATAGATTTTTCAACGACCTAGAGTAACGATGGAGAGATTCATGAGTACTAGGTGATTAAACAAATCTATTTGGGGGAGTGTGAGATGGTCGTTCTTCGAACCACTATTCTTTTTTTTGCATATGGAAGTAATAAATAACTTACGTTATAGCCATCCATAAATTTCAACCCTTGTCAAAAACTACCTATTGAAATATCCATGGGAAGAAATTATTTAGAAACAAAAGATAAGAAACGGACCCAAAACACTTAGAAAATAAAAATCTATTGAATTTAGTTTAAAATAATATTGCAAAACGACACTCGAAAAGCAATAAATCGTACGTTGGAGTAACCTTTCTCGGGATATCTGGACTTATGTTGAACAGATGTGTGAAATGGCGATGCATAGAAGGGGCGCCTACGCAGCATTGGGCGGGAACCTGACGCCATGCCTTTGACCAATGAGCAAGCGTCTTATACAAGACAGCCAATGAAAAAAACAGATTACTTGTGTGTGAAATTACATTTCTAGGGAGGAGTCTATCTGGGTGCTTGGCGGAAGTGGGGCGACCTGACGAAAGGAGAGACGAATTTAAGCAGCACGAGACAGACAAGGTTGTGCATCGATTCAAGACGGTTGCAAGTGATAATTATAGTTAAATATAATCATTGTATATTAATCTAATTTTAAAATAAAATTAGAAGCAGTGTGTCTAAGTCTAAATAATATTAAGTGAACTCAAAAGACAGAGAGAGAGCTGAAATTCGGTAACGTATTCCAAGTTCAAATTTTGTGTAAAAGCAAGATCCCAAGCTAATTTACAATAACTTCAGTCACCCAATCTATTTAACGACCCAAGTAAAAATGGAGGCCGCATCAAACTTCGATATTTTATACTCACTAAGTAAAAGACACGAGAGCACCTTTGGACTGGCCTAGACAAAGTAGCTGCTATACTATTCTTGATAATAGTAATTTATTACCTCGTGATAACTTGTATAGAAGTTTGCAAGAGATTGAAAGGCGGGAATTGTGGAGAAATCGCTTTGAATTGTATAGGCGATACACATCACACAGACCTTGAACTACGTGAAATGGCTTAAGCTAGAAATCTGAGTATATTACTGTAAATTATCATGGGATATTGTGGCTTAAGTACCTTGAATAAACTGTGTGACCATTATGTGTACCTTGCCTCTCCTCTCAGTTGTATTGCAATTTATATAAGCTGATAAATAATTGTCAATATTGTAATATGTTGTAAACATCCAATTTGTATGTGCCAGAAAGGTTTTTCGCTTGAGCCGTTCGGTTTTCCTTATCTGGCTAGGTTTAGGAATGGGACGACTCGATCAAGGTCCGTCAAAATCTTAGCGGACCTAGGTCTAAATAATCAAACAGTTTCTTTCGCTGTCAGAAGGGGTTTCGCTTGAGATGTTCCGTCTCCCCTTAACTGACTAGGTCTAGTAATGGGACACTCGACCTTAGCTCGCTATCATCCTAGCGAACTAGGTCTAATTAATCAAACAGTTTCTTTCGATAAATTTATCGAAAATAAATAAATAATTTAAACATCAACCACCTCTTTCTTTTATATTCCAAGATTACCTGTGTAGAGAATTTGATAATGGAAGACTGACAAAGCTAAGATCAAGTAATAACAAAGGCAATGCTTTAAAATCAGTGTAGTAATTCAGGTTGCAACTCCAATAATGAATTCTCTATAATATGCACACTGAACCTTGAAAGACACGATTTTACGTTATTGAACTTAACCTAATATAATAATTTGTACTACTATAGACCAAGTCTGAGATAAGAATCCAGACCCTTCAATTAAGGTCTGAGACTATAAGTTCCTTCTGAACTGAATTGAACCTAGTAAAATACACAAGTTTACAGGAACCTAATCATCACTTGTTGATTCAAGTCAACAATCACTTAATTGTGTTGGAGGGGAAATATTGTCTTGAGAGAGAGAAACATTTCGGCTGTGTTGCATAATGCACATTAATATTTCCTAACTTTGATATACTGATGGCTTGAGATACACGACTGCGCGACGCCTCTGGCAGTGATAACGCAGCATACCATACACGTCATTCTTGCAATCCGACTTCCGACCTAGATTTGGCCAAATCTAAATATAACTCAAATACAAATACATATACTCAAAACCATGGTTCCGGGGGAAAGTCTGCCCAACCTGGGAATTGGCAAATAAGTCTGCCCTTAACTGGGAATCTGGCAATGCCGCCCTAACCGGGAATCTGGCTATAAAAAAATGCAAGTACCTGCCTATATGGATAAGGGAATCACTTACGCTTCGCAGCGATTATAGGAAGTCGGTTGCTCCCCCAATAACATTGATTAAGGACCGTGGCGCGGTGTAGGTTTCCCCCATGCTGACGATATCAGTCAGACGCGGTGGCTAAAATAAGCACAAACGCACATGTATCAACTTACACAAATCATTCTAACGTGTCAAATTGATTTTAACTTGTAAAATCCTTTATTAAATCAGAGGAAACTGATTAAGTATTGTACTAAACAATAATACAGATGTGTCGAGACAAGCTCCGCATTATCGAGTAGAATGATTGATAAGTCTACATTGTTCGCACAGTGGAGTGTACTCGAGATTGACCTGTGGTCAATCTAAATCTAATTGTTGATTAAAAAAACCCCGAAATGACTCTCTTGATACAACATTATTTCCTAAACACTGGTGTGAGGAAGTTCAATCCTTCCTAGATTAAACACAGTATTGATTACCAAAGACTAACTAAGAAAGTTCGACTCTTTCTCAGTATATTCACTCACAAAACAAACAGACTAGACGATCAACGCGAGCCAACACAGAACCTTGGTACGATGACGACACAGACCGTCATCCTTACCGTTGCAGGACTTGGTCTTAAGACAGGGCTACCATCACTGGATTTGGAGACCGAGACCTGGAGCCATCACAAGGCTAAGCTGGATCAGCGTGAGAGACATACATTTGAACAATGAAAAATGTTTAAAGACGAAGAAAATGTGACAAAAAGTCAATACCTAATGCAAGTATTACTCATACACGTCGTTTTTAAGTTAGCCCACTCTATCCCACGCTGGTGTGATCTGGACTCATACGTGATCTGGATTCAACGGAGAAGGCAAATAGTAAACAAAATTTGAAAGCCATGGAGGAGGCTTTTGCCCATACACATACAATGACTGGCCTGTTGGTCTAGTGGTTAGTGACCCTAACTGCTATGCCGGAGGTCGTGGGTTCGATTTCCACCCAGGACAAATGTTTGTGTGATGAGCACGATCATTTGTTCTGTGTCTGGGTGTAATTTATCTAAAATATGTATGTATTTAGAAATATATAAGTATGTTTATCAGTTGTCTAGTACCCATAACACAAGCTCTGCTTAGCTTGGGACTAGATGGCGTTGTGTGATAGTTGTGGAATATTATTATTATTATACAAAAAAAAAAGTGAGTTAAAGTATCTTTATAAAATGTCCAATCTGAACATTGTCTTCAATTTTCTATTAAGCCTTCAATGTTCCAAAATAAGCAGTCAAAGTGGTATTTGCCACTGACGAGTCCGTGGAAATGACAAAGTTTTATGCTAATTTAAAAATACTACTAAAATATTCCCTCTCAAAGAGTAGAGGCCGGTGTCCCAGCAGTAGGGATAATATTGATGATGACTAAAATATTCTGGTGCCAGAGACAGGCCAAAGAAAAAAAAAAAAGTTTAATGCAAAGCGATGTCAGATTTTTCCTACAAATGTCAACTGTCACTGTTGACGTTTGTAACAAAAATCTGAGAAAACCAAATCCCGCTGATACAGCAGCCACACCATTATTACTGTCAAACATACAAGTTCGCGTTGAGACGTAGCTCGTTCACTGACGCTGCTGAATTTAGATAGCATTATCGTCTGCCCGCATTTCAGTTATGGCTTTATGCATGTAAACTATCTAAGAAACTTTCTCTCACTGATGTTTGAATGCATAATAATAATATTTGTGTTAAGTTTAATTGTTGTTCTTGTTGGTAAGACAATTAGTGGAAAAGGGTAATAAAATAAACAGATAAAAAATTTGAACAAAAATAACGATATTAAGAGTTTGATCTTCGAATTTCGCGCGATGTACATTATATAAATCAAAACTAACCTTCATAGACTAACTAAGCTAGTAAGAAACTCTATGACAGAAAATTTAAAAGAAAAAGTATTGACAGCCTGACGTAAGTGTCATAACATTGAAAAATATGAAAATTATTTATTTTATTTTAGATATTTTATAAGAAAACGAATCGTTTTAGACCGATTCGCAGAATAGTAATGCAAAAACCAATAAAACTTATGATAGATGCGTACTAATAATAAAATGAATGTTTATAGAGTACTCACTCCTCACTCATTTTCTTTCACTATTTTTTCGTGACTTTCTTCATTAATACATGCACTTTGTTTATTCATATTTAAAACACTTTGTACACAAATTATACGAGTAAGAATATTTTAGAAGGAGAAAGCAGAAAGACAAACAATTATTTAATTTGACAACCTCAGTTGACAACCTTGTTATTTTCCGTAACCATAGCAACCTGGTTGAATCTTGAATGCTGAATATTTTTGTTAGGAAATCTCTGGATTCGCTCTCCACGCTCAACTCAACTCAAGGCCCGCGATAGAATCTATGCAATAGATTAAAACTACTTAATTTCGGTAGAACATGGTGGCTTAATTTGGTGGATTTAATCCCTACTATGACGTCCTGCAAGGAATACGTCGAGTTATCAGTGACCTTATAATTTTAACAGAGTATGGGTAAGTAAACATAGTGTAGATCCTGCGTGCTTTTTTGTTAGAAGAACGATATTACGCATCAACTTATTTTGTTTTGTTTTATTGGCTTAAGCTCTCCAAGTACTAAATAAATAAAATGAATTTCACAAAATAATTCTGTCAAATAGTTTGATGGCAGATACGTTATCATCAGGAGATAATTTAACATGTTGTCAGAATGTTAAATCCCAAATATTGTGCGCCTGTAATTGACATTTAAAATTGAACTTAATGTCGTTATCAGTTACAATATAATAATAATAATAAACTTTATTTTCTCACCACAATATACATAAATTATTTTACATTGGTCAGATTCCAGAAGATACACAATTGAGGTAAGTATATATTGTGGGAGACTGGTGCCTAAGCTAGGCTCATGGCCTGTGTTTCAGGACACCAGGATCCCACCCCTTTACATTTACATTTTACACATTATGTACTAGACGCGCCGACAGAATGTAGTGAGTAATCAATCATATTACGGCATTTTATAGTTACATTTACAATTTTTAAAATCTAGGTTAAATAAGCGAAGTGGATGTTAGTAGATATGTAGTATGGGTGATTGTGTGTGACTGAGGTGTGTGAGTCTGTGGGTGTATGCGTGTGTGGGTGTGTGAGAGTAAGGGATTGTGTGCTTAGGTCATTATTTTAAGGATGTTTTCAGTATCATTATAGTTTAATTTTAGTAGCCAGTCAGTTAGCCTCTTTTTAAATTTATTCTTTGTAAGGTGAAAGATATGTAACACCTTATGAATTTTATTGTACAAGTAGCCACCCAGATAGGTAAAGAAACGCCTTGCAAAAATGGTTTTGTGACGTAGATGATGGCGCTCCACTGGGTCATATCGCCTTTTCCCCCTGGACAGCGTTGGATTATAAACCAAGAGAGCATGTTGTCTTAGTAAAATGTGCAATATAAACAGTTGCCGCACTGTCAGGACTTCATTTTCTTTGTATAGCTGTTCAGTGGGGTAGCGATATGGTCGAAAAGTTGACACTTTCAGTATGGCTCTTTGGGCTCTTTCAATTTCTATTAGGGTTGTTTTTGGAGCTCCACCCCAAGAGGTGATGCAGTAGCATATTACCGATTGCGCAAGGGCATAGTACACTGTTTTGAGGATGTTTTTATCGACTACATGTCTCAGCGTTTTGAACACATATATTAGTTTCCGTAATCTGTTACTAAGAATGGTTATGTGCTCTTGGAATCTTAGATTTTGGTCGATTGTAATTCCTAGGTATTTTACTTTCTCAGTCCTGGTAAGTGGTTCGCAGTTACAGCTACGGGTTAGTGGGTTTGTGCAAGAGTGAGCTACTATAGTATTAGGTAATGTTTGGAGGGATCTGTTGTTTTTTATGGAGAAAGCTATGTAATTGGTTTTGGTTGTGTTAAGGGTCAAAAGATTGTCGCGTAGCCAGTTGGATACTGTATTAAAGCCTAGTTGTGCATGCTCATAGACATCTTCCCAAGAGCTCGCGCTGAACAAGAGGGCAGTGTCATCGGCAAAGCTAATGATTTTGCCATTGGGGATAGTGAGCATACCCAGATCGTTAATATAAATGAGGAATAATGAGGGTCCAAGGACACTGCCTTGAGGCGTGCCGTAGTTAATTCCCTGTTCCCCACTGATGAATTCATCTATCTTTACTCTCTGGGTACGCTCACTCAAATAATCTTTAAAAAGGTTCAGTGGAAGTCCTCTGATTCCCAAGCTCTCCATTTTGCTTACAAGAATTGGGACAGAAACCGTGTCGAAAGCTTTAGCTAGGTCCAGAAATATGGCCATGACCTTATCCCCACTACCCATGTTTGTGACCACATAGTCTGTTAGCTCATGGACCGCGTCAGAAGTGGATTTGCCTGAGCGAAAGCCAAATTGGGCAGGTGCGATAAGATCACGGTTTTCCAAGTAACTCACAAGTCTGCTGTTCATTACTCGTTCCAGTATTTTGGAAAAGGCAGTCAACACAGATATAGGTCTGTAGTTATCAACACGGCTCCCGTCCCCACTCTTGTAGACCGGGTGTATGATGGCCTTTTTAAACGCATTAGGAAATTTACCAGTGGAAAGAGCAAGATTACAGACGTACGTTAGCGGAGGCACAACCACGGCCGAATGCTTTTTCAAGAGGTCACCGGATATCCCATCCCATCCCGCGGCACAGTTATTGCGAAGCGACATTAATATTCCGGCTACCTCTTCCTCATCTGTTGGGAGCATTACCATCGATTGCGCTCTGTCACATAGTTTTCCCTTTGTAGCTTTTGTCTGTGTAGTCTTTATATTTTTAGCTAGTTTTTCACCTATTTTGGCAAAAAAGTCATTAACATGGTTTACGGAATCTTGTGGTGTACTTGATGAAGCTAATAATTGTGATGATGTATTGGCTTTTCTTTTCGACCTGTTTGTGATATTATTTATGGCCGACCACAATTGTTTATTGTTTTTTCCAGCTGCATTAATCTCATTTTTTTCAGATTCTATTTTTAATTTCCTTAATAATTTATTACAATAATTTCTGTACCTGGTAAAAGTAATTTTTAAAATGTCATTGTGAGGCGCCTGTTTAAATTTTTTATGCAATGTGTCTCGATGCCGCATACAGCGAAGTAAACCAGGAGTAATCCATGGCTTTAATATTTGCTTACGGTTCGGAGTCTTGCCAGGTATGGAGTTTGAGTCTATCACGTCTTTTATTAATCTTGTTATTGTATCTCCTGCCACATGAGGATCTTGGGTCTTGTATACTTCACTAAAGTCTATTTGTGTTAGTTCTGAGTCTATCTTAACATGATTAAAACGGATACAATTTTTTGTGATTATTTTAGGCATTCGTTTTGACAAGAATAGCATTACTGTCTCATGATCAGTTAGAGCAGAGTGTGCGACCGAAGTAGAAGCAGGTAGTCGAGTTTTCAGTATGACGTGGTCAAGACAAGCTTGTTGTCGTGTAGGTATTGTATGAGCAGGTAAAAGACCATGGGTAGCCAGTAAGTTTAGGTAGGAATGTTTAGCGGAGTCCTTGCAGTGTTCATGTATATTTATATTTATATCTCCCGCAATAATTATAGTGTTGTACTTAGAGAGCCTAGTTAGGGTTATATTTAAAGAGTTGAGAAAATTATCTAAGTCTTTGTAGCCTGGTGGGCGGTATATCGCTAAAAGAACAGTGTTTCTATCAATTTTTAATTCGAGACAGTTAGCATCTAAGAATGACGGCTCCCGTGCAACCAATTGTAGCTTTTTATGTACATACAGTACAACACCTTCATTTTGTGTATGATTATTGTTGGTAATATAATAATTATAGTTCGACAACTCGGGAATATTGTGGGTGTTCGGGAGCCAACACTCAGTTAACGCTATTATGTCCCAGTCAAGTTTTGTTCGAGCAAGTGTAGTCATAAAGCCCGCTATGTTCTTATTTATGCTTCTTATGTTCTGTGTAATGATCTTAAGTGTTTGATTAGGTAGGAAATTTGGTGGAACACAGTTTTCCAGGTCACAAATCGAAGAATCCGACACAGACACAGCATCTAGGTTATTTATGTTGTTTTGTGCGTTATCGAATGTTAATGTTTATAATTTTCGTTTTGACATTTATGTTTTGAGCGCTGCATAATAGCATAGCAACGAAGTTTAATATACTGGTACAGAGTAGGTGCGATTTAGTTGAGAGTACATGTAGTTTGTTTTTATTTATATAGTATGTTGGCCGATTTAGTTTGTGTGAGTTATGAATGTAAAGTAGTATTGAAGGTGTATTATTATTGTAGGTGTAGTATTGTAGATGTGATTGTAGGTAGATGTAAATAAGTAGGTTAGTATTTTGTTTTTGTACATTTGGAACTAGCGATAATATCAGACAATTTTGTAGGTAAACAAGTAAAATAATAACAGATTTTGACATAGGAGGTACACAACATATTAAAAATATTTTTTTTGCGAATCGGTAATAGGTAACGGTTTGACGAGGTAGAATAGGTACTAGTCATTTCTTTTTCTCTTGACGTAGTTTAGCTAGGTCTTCTTCAGTTTTTATGAGCCGTCTGGGCATACCTTCTTTTTCGCGCACATAAACTTTCCCATTTGCAATCCAGCACTGCTCATATGTACTGGTTCTGATGAATTCCCTGCTAAGATAGTGCAGGCGTTTCGTCATGGTGGTGAGAGCTTCCGAGACATATATGGGTTTTTCTGGTCCCATAGCTTGCAGGTGGGTAGTATTGAGGCGATTTGTGTTATTGACTTTATTATAGTTTCGAGTCGACTTCAAGAACTGTTCTTTAATTGATGGTGATGTGAATTTTACGAGGACAGTACCCATTGTGTCTTTTTTGCCCATTGTACGGAAAATGTTTTTAATGTCAGCATTTTGCACAGGCTGATTTATGATATCTCCTAATTTTTGAACTGAGTTCGTGAGTGTTTGTTGAGATTCAGGGTTTGTGCTGGGTATATTATTCAGCTCAAGTGTTGCCGATTTTAAATTCTTCTCCAGGTGGTCGACTTTAAGTTCTAATATTTTGATAATTTTATTATTATCAGAACACTCAGACTTTAGGTGATCTAATTCTATCATGGCATCGTCGTATTTATCTGACAGAAATTGGACCGAAGCTCTAATTTCATCATTTTGTGTTCGGATCTCGGAGTTCTGATTAGTAATCAACATGTTTTGAGATCTGATGTTCTCAAGAGCAGTGTGTAGAGAGTCAATTTTTAGATTTTGCTGGGTTTGTTGCGAAACCATCTCAGAAAACATGTTTTTCATTTCCAACATCATTTTTTCCACCCTTTCGAGATCCACATCGTCACCACGTCTGCGTTTCCTATGAGTGATGCTTTCATTTGTGTCAGAAGTGTCAGAACTCAAAGTTAAATTAGGCTCAGAATTATGTAGTGACGGCGACGATGTAGTTTTAGGGGGCGAACGTCGAATCATTCTTTCTATTTCGCAGTGTATACGAAAATCAAGAGAGTTGACTTATCACCAAACGCAGCAAACAGGTAGTTTTTTAACGATAGCATGCAGAGCAGTAAATAATGAGTCACCTTAGACACTGTGCGCTGGCGCGCCGTAGAAACTATTTGTCGCACTCGCCTTCGTAAAACTTCGCCAACCGAATATCTCCGAAAGGACTCGTAGTTTGCACTAGGCCGGTCGTTGACCTCGGCGCGTCGCTCAGCTGTTTGCCGATGACACGATGGCTCACGTAGGTACTTCGCAAAAATTAAAATTTTTGCTAACGATTTTTGTTAATACTGAGTTTAACTGTTGTTTCTTGAGATTTATGTTAAACTGTTTCGCGCACTGGATAGCTTGTGAACTGGGCTACACAACTATATATTATTTAAAGGCCGGAGATTGCTTTTGAGACTGTAGAGAATTTTTATATACGAGCACACTGTGAGTACGTGTTGTCGCGCGCAAGTCCACGGGTGGGTGAATATATTTGAAGTGTGTTATAATTTCTTTGACAAAGACTTTTCCATCCAATTTATTTGCCTTTGAAGTATCTTTATACTACAATATAAACATAAAAGCAAAATAGACACAATCTTGAAATAAATTGATACGAAAGTCACTGATCTTCTCATAATTGTGTTTTCTTTTTCAATTCCAGAAAAATGCCATTTATAAAACGTTATCACGCTCTTTGTAGCGTCGAAAAGTTTAATTCCAAATTGTTAATGTTCATTGAACAAAATAAATTGGGCAAAGTTTCAGCTGAAGATAAAAGAGATTCACTTGTGAAGTAACATCAAATACACACGCTGCGTACACACTTGTGACAAAAAAGTTTTTTATCTTTGTGTGTAAAGTTTGAAGTGTCACTATTTTTTTTATTGATCATCAGCCTAGCCTTTTTCCAATCATGTCGGGGTCGGCTTCCAGTTTTTTCGGATGCAGCTGAATACCAGTATTTTACATCTATCTTCACCACCACGACTACACCCACTCTAGACGACGACGCCAGTTGATATTAGTTAAATACTCCTTTTGCACCTGACCTAACTTTAACTACATTTTTACCATTATTCATGTTGTAAAAAATCCTCACATAAAACAGTAAACAAGAATAGTCGCAATCTTATTAAGACAGACCTGACAACAAGTCATAAACATTTATTTTTTCAAATCAAAATATAATAAGGAGGAGTCTCCACTAAAGAAAATATTTCAGTGCCCGAGGCAAATGAGATCTGCAGACGTTCGTTCAACAGACAGTCAATTAATGTGGACTTTACCTATAGTAACTCCATTTTAGTTTTCCTTGAAATACGGGCGTAATGGAAATTTTTGCATATTTTTTAAACTTTAACAAACCGTACGACCGTCGCGTCGACGTAAACGTTAGGGACCTAAATTCTAGCGTTTTTGAAATCAAAAATTAACTTAATTTTATTTATTGTATCGAATACAATTAGTTTATTCAATAGAGATGAATAAAATTAAATATAGCGGGAACAAATATATTATTTTATTAAACTAGAACTTATTGTGAAATTTAAAAAAACCCCGCGCAATCGTATTATATAATATATTTATGTAATGTGAAGAATCACAGTACATAAATATATTATATAATACGATTGCGCGGGGTTTTTTTAAATTTAAAATACGGTAAGATTTATTTTTTCCTGTTGCATAATTTTACCCACTAAAGTAAAAACGACTGATGAGAAACCGAGATACTTCTTACAGTGTAAAAAATTAATGTTTACATTACGAAAAGTGAGATCCTTACCTTCGGAGTATAAAACCGCGTCCCAAGTCGTTAAAACCAAGAACTCAGAAACGACCTGCAGGTTCTATAAAATAACAATGAAAATACCTGTATATTTAAAGTATTCACACACTTCCAGCTTATATTACCCATAGTAAGCACGCCTCGGGTATCTCAGTGTCACTGAAAAATTCTTTGCGTTTACTTTTTAAAACTGGCGTTTATCCGCGAGACATCTCCCACAGGGCAGTTCATACAATATTCATACACTCGTATATAAGGCTGATTGCAGACTTAAACGGTGGTTCGGATCAAAACGAGGCGAAAGGCGTTGTGGGACTATGTGCGGGTAAATGATGAGTGGTACGGATTGAGTAATGGCTAGTGTTTTAGATTTATAATGGTAAAAAAAACAATTATATACACTAAAATACGACTGCGGTAAAAAGTGAAATGCAATAAAAAATGTAGGTATATATTTGGAAGCATGCGGCAAAAATAGTTTAATATTTGCAAAGGAAGCATAATGATGTTCCAATTTCGTTTACAAAAAGTATTATTTTTAATAAGTTACTCACGAGAGCTCTCAGTATCAATAATCTACATCAATGGAAACTCGAACGCGGTGTAGACGTGGTGATTCAATTTCATTGGTAAAATTCGACCAAAACCTACAAAAACGAAAGTTTTACCACTTGAACGCGAACTGAAAAGTATGAAAAGCTGTCGTAGAGACTGCAGATGTAAAAGCATCTCAAAACTAGCCCATACCAACCGGCGGTAGTTTGTAAACGCTCCGTGTGTTTGCGACAAATACCCCTGTTATGTTTCCTTTCGCATGTCAAACAGCTCTCACAACTCATATGAATCGATTCTGTCAAACAGAAAGTGATACAATGCGGGAAATGGTCGTATTCAATACGCAATTGTTTGCTGCTTCTATATTTTTTTGGTTTTTTTGCTTGCGTTTAGTGAGGCTTTTTTCTAGGTCGTCATTAAGAATAGTCTTTCATTATAATAAAATAAACCGGTCAGGTGTTGGATTCGCGCACCGAAGGTTCCGTTTTTAGATACGGTTTTCTGATTTTGTCTACTACATGTGCTGTAAGTCATTTAAAATTGTATCGTTCAAGGTCAGCGGAAATAACCCTATATATTAGGTTTGATCGCGTTGTATTTGATATCAATTTCAGCTTGATACCTCCATGCGTTCCTGAGCAAAAGGGTCTTGACAGATGGACATAAAAACATCAAAATGGTCCTATGAGGGTTTCTTTTATGCCAACGGAGGTGCAAAAAAATAAAAACATTAAAAAATATAATAGTTTAAAAAGTTGTACGAGTAGCATCCAGTTATAGAGCACTGACCAATCAAATCAAACCTCAATTCACAATTAAATATTCACCCTTTCACAGATTTCACACGTAATTAACAACTAATAACGAGTCACTCGACAAAACAATTTTAGCTTTTTAAACCGTCATCGTCATGCTGAACTTCATCAATCATCGAGAAACGCGTTTGAAAAACATGACTCAAACGATTCATCACGGATGGTAATTATCCTAACTGCTGTTCACTCTAAGACGTTTTGTGGTTCCGGTTAGTGGACCGTGGATGCTTTTGATGTTGCCTAACTTAGTTAATGTGCTTTGCTGTATTTTTGGAGAATTTATGGGTATCTAGTGATATGCCATGTTTAGATCAAGATGGTTAAAGTGCTCACTTTAATAGTAATCTTGAGATTAAGTGTCATTTAATTTAAATTCAATCAAGAATTTAGTCTAACATAAGTTTGTTCCCACTAGTTCAACTGAACAGTTCTACGGTAGGAGTTAATTTTTTTTACTCCCTCATTAGTATTCAAGGTGGAAATCGCAAAATCAGTGGGAACTAAAAGTCCCATTAGTTCTACCTTTTCTATAGGTAGTGGTATTCTGTTTCTAAATGAATTGTGAATGCAGAATTTTGGTTGATATTCTGTTCTGCTAAAGCAGATAGCCCGTTTGTACCGGCAATTAAGGACAACTATTGTGGTCCTTTCCCTAAATAAAAAACGATACTTCTGTTAAATGCTGATGAAACAAAACTTCCCGAAGTAATCAACGTTAAACTACAAACTCAATCCGTTTAATCTTATTTAACTAAGAAAATTTCCCTAGCATCGCACTGCAATGCGGCTAATTTCAAAATAACTTCGCTCCGAAAATTGTAGGCTTAAACGGACTTTAGACGTTCGTCGATTTACGTGACCACCTTAATTAGGCGGATAGACCTTCTTGCACCTGCGGGGAAAAGGGATTTACGGCTTAAAGAGGTACCGAGTCTAAGAACATTCGGGCGACTAGTATACATAGCTTATTTACCTACTCTATTCCTAAGTAAGGCCTAGATCTTGCTTTGAGAATATTAATTAAAGGGTGATTTATGATAGCGATTTAATTTCACGGTTGTTTGGTAGTAGTACAAGGGTTTTAATATAAAGCCGCTTACCTAACACACTGGTCGTGTATCGTGAATTTTAGAAAATAGAGTACTTCATTGTCTTCTTTCTTGTGTCCCTTGTTCACTACAAATATTTAACTGCCTTTTTTGTGACTGTATGATTTTATTATTGCCATAAACCGCGTACAAATCCAGGCTCCATGACTGCTACAGAGAAATTTCTGATGGAAAAACTAGAATCGAACCCAAGATTCAAATTCAAATTATCTTTATTTGTGAACACAGGTATTGAAATAAAGGTGTTATTCATACATTTTAGTTGAGCTCTATGTCCTACCAATAAAATTGGTGTACAAACATTTGATTTTTAGTAAGATCTCGTGCTATACAGTCATGTTTGGACCAACGAGGTAGTCAATGTATGTATATTATATAAATGCTCCTATTATACCTACAAAGTTTTCAGATCGTGGTCTCTGATTAAAGTTGACTATGCAACAGCAGTCTTAATTTCTTTCTGAATTCAGAATATCTCAAAGTAGGCAACAAGATAATAAAAATTCTCCTACTAGATGTAATTAACATTTCTAATTACGTTAGTTAATCACATTACTTCAACTTGGAAGTTATTTAAAAATTAATCTTGCTGAAATCTGCTTAGCTTTTATGTCATTACCTACAATGTGTCTGGAAACAGAACGAGAAGGCGGGATGAGAACAAGACGCGAAATACGCTGCTTTACTAATACTCCACAATGCAGAAGAATTCATCAGAATGCTAGCCCGTGGAGTGGTCGCCTACTAAGCGGTACGCGAATTGGGGAACCCACATGATTTTTTTTCGTATTTTTTAGCTTTTCTTTATTGCTTCCTCATGACTGAGGGTTGTGACCCCATGAGGTCGTTGCCTTCTCCACCAACGCTCTTCATGCAGGGCGGTTTTCAGCCATGCGGACAGATGTCTGGAAATTTTCTTTGCAGACTTCCTTCACCACATCCGTCCATCGTATTGGTCTTCCACAATACTTTTTTTACGGCCATGTTACCAGCCACAATGAGTGTTTTCAAGCTATCAGGCTCCTCCTTGCCACATGCCCAAAGTAGGTACTGTAAGAGTCGTTTCATGCAGATGATCAATTTGTTTATGATAAAAAGCTGAAATATATTGATTCTAGTTACAGACAAATTCAAGCTTACAGGCAGTGACTGGTTGGAAAACCCTCAGGGTGCCTATTTCGCAAAATGTGTCCAGAACAAAGGATAACTCGAATTATAAAGTTCAAGGTTCGCTAGTTACAATCATAATGAATCTAATTAATCCTTTAATCAGTGACTAACAAAGACAACCTAACAAAATAACCCTTCAAACATCAAAGTCAAGTCCAGTAACAACCACCGATTTAAACCACAGACAACAATATAATATTTCCAAGAGGTTCATCCATAATTGTACCCAGGATCCCTCTTGTGATTTTCATCGTGTTATGAGAAAGGCTCCCCGGGCTAATGAGAATGAATTGCACTTGGCGTCGGCGAGGCCAGCATTACTTTAGAATTAGTGCATTTTTCACTCGCCCCGCCTTAACGTGATCCGTCTTAGTTTAAACTTGGATTTATTAGCGCTTTAAATTGATTTAATAATGCTTGTATAGTTTGTTGCTGTTAAAGGATTAGAAAATTAAGTATATGATTATTTTAAAACAATCTAATAGTTTGTCTATGTCTCCTGACTACGAAATCTGTGCTATACTGTGGCCTGTGATTCATCATCATCATTGTCCCGCTTGGAGATATTTTTAGGGTTTCATACTTCTCTATTACTTTTCATATTAGCTACCTACTTAATTTTGGAATTTAATCTTAGTATGGCTCAAAAAGGAATACAAAATAATAATAACGGTTTATTAGTGATAACAATTTTGCAGTCCACTATTATTATTCGTGTGTTAACAAAATTGAGAATAGTTCAAAGACAAAGACAAAGACAAAGACATTTATTCGTAGGATACGGTACTTACAAAGTTGTTACATAAATGGTATAGTTCTCGACATATCCACCGCTAGACGCGGCATACGAATATTTACATTATGTACCTACTATTTGATACTAAAATTAATATTTAGTATCATAGTTTAAGATACACTAAATTAGAATTACACATTATACTCTAACGAAACTTACATTCTAATAAAAGCAAAACAAAACCAAAAAAATGTGCAGACTGTACCTATAATATAAATTAAAATAATATAAAACACAACATTAACATTTAGAATTTTAGAATCATAAAAATATAAAAAAGTGTATAACATGTTACTAATATCGTAGGTACCTATTTATCATCAAACAATTCTTTTATTGAGTAAAAACTCTTATGTATTAGCCACGATCTCAACTTATTTTTATAAAAATGCAGGGGTGTCTCTCTGATTGGTTTCGGAATATGGTTAAATATTTTAATTGACATTAAGTAACTGTTTTTATAATGAAGAGTACTGTTGCAAAATTGGTTTTTTAACTTAGTGGGGTCCCTTTTTGTAAATCGATTGTTTTCTGTTACTGTTGAGAAGAAGTGTAAATTTTTTTTAACAAAAATTCCTATTTCTAAAATGTACATGCATGCTAGAGGTAGAATCTTTAGCTTTTTAAAAACTGGTCTGCAGCTCTCATATGGAGGTATCCCAACTATTGCTCTCAAACATTTTTTTTGTGCTATGAAGGCTCTTGGGACATGTGTCGAGTTACCCCATAGGAGTAAGCCGTATCTCAGTACAGACGCTACATAGCCATGGTAGGCGTTGAGTGCAGCTTCTTCATTTGCCGTTTTGCGTAGCTGTTTTAGCGCGTATACGAAGCTGTTTATCCTTTTACATAGGTTGTCAATATGGACTCCCCAATTACAATTTTGATCTAACGTTAAGCCTAAAAATTTGATGCTATTTTCTCTATTTATTGTTTCATTATTGTGTACTAAATTAATTTTTGGAGGGCTTTGTTTGTAGTTTGCAAATTGAATGAATTTTGTTTTAGACAGGTTTACTTTAAGGTTGTTTTCATTTAGCCAGTTTATTATATCGGTAATGGTTTGCTCTATTTCCTGTTGATGTAGTGTTTTGTCAATCTCGGGTATTATTACGGAAACATCATCGGCAAATAGCACGCATTTATGTTCTGTTATATTGGGTAAGTCATTGATGTATAACAGGAAGAGAAGAGGCCCAAGTATACTTCCTTGAGGCACTCCTGACCCGTTGTGACGGAATAAGGATCTGTATGATATTGCTACAAGTTTATCGCTAATACGGGATACTTCAACACACTGTTGTCTATTGCTGAGATAACTTTTTAGCCATTCTAGTGCAGGACCTCTAATTCCATAGCGCTCGCATTTATCAAGAAGTGTATCGTGATTAACGAGATCAAAAGCCTTGCTCATATCAAGGAAAATAACTGAAACAGAACGTTTTTTATCTATATTGTCTGTTATGGACCTTACTAGAGAGAATGCTGCTAAAGTGGTTGACTTACCTTTTTGAAACCCATTTTGTTCTTCATTTATAATTTTATGTTTGTTTATAAAATGGATTAAACGACTATGCATTATTTTCTCATAAATTTTAGAGAACATTGAAATTAGTGTGATTGGTCTATAATTAGTCATATCTAGTGTACTCTTACTTTTATGAAGGGGTTTTACTATTGAAGATTTTAGAATATTAGGGAAGATACCCTCAAATAAAGATAAGTTAATTGTGTGACACAGTATTGGTGATATAATTTTAGCGCATAGTTTCAGTATGTGGGTGGATATCTCATCATACCCTACCGACTTTTTATTATTTAAAGATGTTATTGTACGAAACACTTCAGTGTCAGAACAAGGATTCAAAAATATAGTGGAGTCGTTCCGTGCGGGTTGAGATGTACGGATGCTTTTGGTAGGTTGAGGTGTTGTGTTAGAAATATCAATGAAGAAATTATTTAATGAGTTGGTTATTTGAGTTGGGTCATTTAAAATTAAGCCGTCGTGATCTATTGCGTCTATTTGATTAAATGTTTTGTGTGTGTCTGTTCTGTTTTTGATGATATCCCATGTAGCTTTATTTTTATTTTTAGATTTTAGTATATAGTTGAGGTTGGAACTTTTCTTTGAGCGGAGGACGCAAGATTTTAATATTTTATTATATTTTAAATACCTAGACCGTATTTCGTTATTATTATTATTTAGGTAACACGTTTTTTTAAGATGTCTTTTATAAGCGCAAGATGTCCTAATACCTTTGGTAATCCATTTAGGTGATGTATTATTGACATAGATTTTAGTTTTCCTTAAGGGGAAACATAATTTATAAAATAGTGAAAAGTTTTCATGGAATATATTGAAGCTATCGTTAGCGTCAGTGTTTTCGAAAACATCCATCAATCATCCATCACCAAAAAGTTAACAAGTTCCACTAGATTAGCATTAGTCAGGTTATAAAAAAAAAAAATTAAAATACATAACAATTTAATTTATTAAAAATCTTAAGTTTTGGATAAAAAAAATAAGAAGTAATTATTAAAAAACCGGGGAGAAATGTCGGCCTTTTGCTTTACAAAGAAAATCTAAGTGCCCACTTTTGGGAAAACTTACCACCATTACAGCACAAATCTACATAGTTCACAAACATTTGTTCCTACGTTTCTTAACAATTTCGTGGTATTCACAGTAATATCCTTTCGCACATAATTATAATGGAACTAAAATTGCGCAGTTATAACAATAAACGCAATATTTAGAATTACCATAAGCCACGTTCATTTGAGAACTTGGATGGTGAAAACATACAGTGCGTTTTTATGACGCCTCTGCAAAATAGTACCTATGCCTTATTTAAATATTATAATCCAAGGTGTGCCTGTTCTTAAACAAAGTCAAGTAGGTACTGGTGTAAATACAAAAAAAAAAAACAATTTCATATTATGAGTTATTGTTTTTAATGTAAATCAGAAATAACGTGGTTTTTTTAATATCACTATTAGAAAAATAGAATAAAAAAGTCCTAGAATATGTGGTCTAAAAATGCCTAGTTTCAAAAGTATGAATACGAGTAATTTATTCATTCAAACCAATAATTTATATTTAAAGCTAAGAAAATGCGAAGTGTTGTTTCAAACAAGGGTGTTATACATTAATTTTAGATGAAAAATGAAAACCAAAAAAAAAACACTGTTTATAAGTGGATTCTTTGATAAGTCTCATTCCCGACCTTGAACTATGTGTGATATAAAAAAAATTAAAAAAAAATTAAGTCCATTGTAGCAATCTGCATTATTTTCGAATAACCAAAAAAGGGATTCAATTTAAAAAAGAAGCCCTTAGATAACGTTTTAGGGACTGAGAAAACTACTCAAGGCGAAAATAAAAAAGGATCCTGGTTTTTTTAAGGCAGAACAATGTTAGTAGGACTGTAACATAATAGATAGGAAAACTGGAGTAAAATTGGCATTTGACCGGAAAAAACGGACGACGCCTTAAGGTCGTGAGGAGTGAACAAAAGCTGATAGCAATAATGATATATAGAGAGGAATTTCACGTGCCATTTAGTAAATGGTTGGATCACTTGTTATAGATAGGTTTTTCCTCCATAATATCTTTCTAAGTTCAAGTTGTTTCCGGAAAACGAAAAAACTCTGTAGGTATCTGGAATTTTGAGACTACAACACAATAGAAGGCTACTTAAGAGCATAGACGGGCTGCGTATAATATACATATATATAACTATTGCCGTCGCGCTGCGCTCTAGCAACCGGGCGGTATCAATATGCGAGTGCGATAGAGACAACTGCAGCTCAGAACGATTTTACCTATAAAAAACCTTGACCGATCGACGTTTCGTATTCTCCTGTTTTCTCCTCGAAACCTAAGCCAATTAAATTATATTTGGTATCAAAATTTAAAGGAAGAATAGATCTATGCCCCTATTACTTGTTTTTATTTTAAAAACTTTTCAATTTTCTTTGGTAGTCATCTGATTACGTAGGTAAAAATGGGGTATTTTTTTAGGTTTTTGGTAAGTCATATAATTTATTTTTGTAATAAATTTTTTGAAAAAAAAAAGTGACAGGGGCATGCCTTCAATATACCTGGATTTTTATAAATAAAAACGATTACTCTAGAGGCATTATCCAGGAAGAGAATAGGGGAATACATTTGTATGGAAAAATGCAGCCCGTCTACGCTCTTAAGGACCATAAGTTTTTGTCATATGACATAACATCATGCCTGCAATCCCGAAAGGGTTAGGGAGAGGTGTAGCTAACAATAAACTTACTTTGAGTCGATTAAGTTCTAGTCTATGCTGATTCTTCACTGACAGGAACCATGTTGTAAACCTTCAAGTCAACCCCTGTTCAACAATGAATTGCCTCACACCTTTCAAGTTATCAATTCCGATAGGATGAGATAAGTTATAGTAGCATCACACTTTGCCCCAAAACTGTACAATCCACGTATACCGGGTCGTCACAAAAACAGTGTTCAATATTCACAATCGCAGCGGCTACGCACGTGCGTATCACTCGTATATTTCACCGGAGGGCCCCCGTTCCTCGCACATGTTTATCCAATTTGGCGTAGTCTGCAAAGTTGCGAGCTCGCAACACGTGTGACGCTCAAATTAGAGATTCATATTAATTTAGGGCTTACAGTGACAGCGCTTTGCGCGCCCGCACGGTAAGACTCCGAACGACAAACTTACATTGAATTTGTAACACTTTGGTGTTGTTATGTCACACCCATAAGAAGTTGTTTCGACAATGCAGATCTTATAACAGCTGAAACCTCGTGGCTGCATGTATGTGGTTGTTATCGGTAGATATGCATAGACAGGGTCCCAGCAAACTAAACTAATTATAAAATTCTCCAAATAATCAATTCTCAAGCCACCATCACTGACAGGGATATTGAAGCCAAAAAGCCTGATATAGTGGTGGGGGATCGATTAGAGCGGCGCACGTGATTGGTAACATAACTGATTGTCCCGTATGACGAGAACTTGAAAGATAATAAAGATAAGTTAACCAAATCAAGTATATTGGTTTGGCACGCGTGGTTCAAGACATACAGGATGTGAACTCATCAACTAGGTATTGTGTCGATAGTCGTTTCAGACAATGCCTTAATAATTGCCAAGAGACCAACTGGATCAAAGGCTTGTTTCAGAAAGCGGTACTCCTGGACACTGTTCGTATTGTTAGGAAGTTCCTCTCTCTGTAGGCCTGACCGGTAGCTTGGACCTTGTTCCCGATACTGGTAGGCTACTATTTTTCATATTCTTAAGTATTTATTTTATATAGGAATATGTAAAAATTTAAAAATTAGGTAGTAAGTACCTACGAAAAATAAGAAATGAAATCAGAGATAAACCGTAAAACTAGTCTCATTTAAAAATGATCCCCAGAATTTGCGCATTGCGAAATGGTATGAGAACTTTTATTCCTATAAAAGTTTTAGTACAACTGAAGCTAAGCTAAATTTAATACTTCAGCTTCTCGCTGGGAAGCATAATTTGCAATTTGGTTCAAAAATTGTTGCAAATAACATATTCTCGTTCTACCCATCTGCATATATATTCAATTTATTGTCTCTTGTCGGCTTTAATAGAAATCCTCTACAAGGCATAACCACGTATATTGTTGAACAAACTCAATAAAGTTTCCTGCCGGATTTCTGCATTGATATGCTGCGCAGTAACTCATTTGAATGCAAGGCACAAAATTAGCCGAAATAAGTAATTCCCGGACTGCACAATATAGAGCGTTAGCGAATTTGCAAGATGGCCGCTGAAGTTTCCGTGATGTATTTATGTTTGAGTTGGTTTACTTTATTTCAGTTTCATTTGAAGTATAGAAATACGGAAATAAATGCTGAAAGATTTACATAAAGTATCCTGCAAGATCATCATCATCATTCTCTTGCTGTTATATCATGATTCGTTTAGGGTCGGCGAAGCATGTTGTCTCCTTCTTCCTACTTATGCATTATAACTTTTTTTTTTTGGAGTGTGGGAAATCATCAAATGACTCCTCCCGCCCTGGGCAAAGTGGTAGGGAGTGACAGACTTCTACTGACTAAAAACGACCCATGTTCCTTCTTAGCCCTTTGTGTCGAGGCCGCGGTATCTCTTTCGAACAATTCGCAGCCCCGATGGAGTAATACATATGGCTACTTCTATAATTCGAACTGTTTGAGTGATGGAAAATTCACACTTTTATTTATTTTACGAGTATTTTCCAATTCTCTCATGGGAGTAAGCTATATTTTCCAACCCTATCATTGCTGTGACATCTAACCATGCACCATGTCGGCATGTAAGTTTATAAACAGTCATCCATCATGGGTGTTTCGATTACACGCCCAATCTACAGGGCTGTCAACTGGGTGTGAGCTCTCTCTCTCTCGAGATGTCTATGTAGTTTCCATGTCTATTTCACAGGTACATGACGTATTTCATACACAATTACAATGCTTGTTATGTTGAACCTAATGATAACATACACAATAACTGTTTAATAAAACACAATTGAATCAGCCTCTACATATAATAATGTTTCCAAGTTCATACTGTCTGGGACTCAGGCCTCCCCTCCGTGAGACTGTGAACCTAAAACTTCTTAATTTTCTCCGACAAAATTCTTCCAAACAGTCCTCAAAAGCAGGCGAGACGAAACAAAACAAACACAGCAAAACTCATTTAGAAAATTCCGAGCTGCATATTCGAAACACTCGTTACATCTAACGCCTCCGGAAAATCACAAAAAGTATATAAAATTATTTTAAATAAATTCTCCATGGCTCGTACGCTCAATATTTTAAGTTGGGCTTAATTAATACGCGGCGACACTCCATTCGTTGAAATTAAGTACCAGCAAAATTTTATTAAATGTGCCATGCGTTTGGGTAGTCTGACAAAAATCACGTTACAGGACCGAGGATGATGAGTTGCTGGATATGCTTTCGGCTTGAAATTTTTGAAAAACCCAATGACGTTTTAAAGTTCAGCAGCATGTGGTGGTTCTATTAAACTAATCTCATCGTTCGTTTTTTGACGTGACTGTTCAATGAATAGTAACTAAACCCACGGATCACCCTTGTACCAAAAACAACAACTCAATATTACCTAATATAAATAATATCAATTATGCCCTGATAAAATAAAAAATATTGCAGATTTTTTTTTGCATAATTTTTTTTATCTTTCATCATCTCTTCATCTCTTTCATCACTTTTTTTCCACAGAAAACCCATTCACACACCAAACATCAAAAAATCCTCACTTAAATGCGTATCATCCTCAAACACATTCCCCAAAATCATCCTCCACAAACCAACTGACCATGTACCCAAAGTTCCTTAATCCGTAGTTCGGTAGCCATAGCCACATCCAGTGCAGTATTCAGGGAGGCATATAGACTGCAGTAGGGGTTCAGTCTCGAGGGCCGTCTGCCGTAAAGTATCGTTTAATGACGTGTAACGAGCGTGGTCTCCGAGCATGGTACGGAACTTGCATGTACATGAAAAAAACTGAAAAGTGTAAGGCTCTGTGTCGTTCGGGTTCTGTATGGATTTTTCTGTTGTTGGTTGTGGAATTCACTAATGTTATACACGTTTCTCTTAAAATTGGTTTGCTATATGCTAGTTTTTTGTTATGGTTAACTAATTCAGCGCCAATGTTTTAAGGATAGTCAAATCTTTGTGCCAATCTAGTTCTACTTGAGTGTGGTACAGAACTAGCATGTACATGAAAAAAAACGGAAAAACGGAAAAGTGCAAGGCTCTTTGTAGTTCGGGATCTGTAAGAATTTTTTCTATTGCTGGTTGTGGAATTCAGTGACGTTATATAATTTTTTTGCAGAGTTGGCTTGCTGTGTGCAAGTACTGTGGTCTGTGTAACTAATACGGTGTTAATGTTTTAAGGATTGACAAATCTTTGTATCAATCTAATTTTTATTCTAGGACTGCCTTTTTTTTTTTGGTGGGTGGAAAATCATCGAATAACCGCCCCCCCCCCCCCCCGCTCTTGGGCAGAGCGAATGGGAGTGTCAGACTTCTACTGACTAAAACCCAAACCCATGTTCCTTCTTCGCCCTTGTGTCGGAGCCGCGTTATCCTTTCGTAATCCACAGCCCCGACGGGTTCTAGGACTGCCTATAATAGGAACTAGATTCATATTTTTCTGTCTAAAATATCCCTTTTGAGTTTTGGGATATTCGCCGAATCAGAATAATGGACTATTTCTACATGACCATGCGAAAACGGTGCACATCCCTGGTTCACAGGATACCGATACCGATAGGGATTCAGGCCAGTTTCTCAACCATTACTGTATGGTTCATATGCTGAGCAATCGTAATAATATTATTATTATGTGCCATTCTATTCTATTTTTTCCCAATCATTGTTCCGTCAAGTCTTATTTCGTCCTAGATACGTTCAATTTATTTCAGAGCAAAAATATTCTAGTCTGTCCTGTAGTTTAGTTCACAGAACTTTTTTACTTCGGACGACGGGACCCTAAAAACTGCTGACTTGTACCGAAATGGAAGGGATCTAAAGCGGCGATTTGTTTGCGACATTTTTAAGAACGATTTTACGTATAATATGTGGGTGGACGATGTTATCTAAGAGGGTTTTGAAATGGACTACGGTATACAATTTGCTGGATCAAAAATGTTGCATGTAAAAACATAAATAAAATCTTTGATGGGGGACTCAATTTTTTTAATCAAGTGTAGATGCAGTAAGAGCATTAATTACATAGTCAGGCATTGTTCATGCAATTACTTTCACTTTAATTTGTAAATATTGTATATACATACCTAGTGCTGTCAATTTCTGCTGCCGTCGTTTTCAAAAAAATAAGAAGCTGGAAATCAAAGTTCAAAAATTAAATAAAAACAACTCACTATTTTTCACGAAACCATAAACCACAATGCTTAAAACCATAAACTTTTCATATTCAACACGCGCTATTTATTTCGTATCCAATAAAATATCTTTATACCATGCCACGGTTGGTTACATACCAAAATACGATGGAATAAAAAATAATTGCCGTGTGAAACGTCCGCGCCTCCATCATCGTGGGTTATTCCGATAAAAGCTACAGGCTTGTGGAAACTATAATTTACAGTTTTTGATGTGACGAAATTGTGACATGTGAGTAAATAGTGAGTTGTGAGTAGGTAAAGTCTTGACCTAAGGTCCGCGCGTCGGGGCTGTGGGTTGTTTGAAAGAGATAGCGCGGCCTCGACACAAAGGGCTAAGAAGGAACATGGGTAGTTTTTAGTCTGTAGAAGTCTGACACTCCCTAGCGAGAGGATTCATTTGATGATTTCCCAAACTCCAAAAAAATTGGTTTATGAGCTGTTTTAAACAATGGTAGTAGAAAGCATTAGCTGAGTTTGATTGCTATATTTGTCTTAGTTGCTATGAAATATTGATACTAACCGCAGCTCTTGAACGCTGTTTAGATGTTAGATGTCATGTCAACGCGTTCAGAACCATGGGTAAAATTTGTTTATCAGTAATTGAAACCAGCGACAGAAGTGGATTTATAATTTTTCAGTGATCTCACGCCAAAAATCCTTGAAAGATTTGACAAAGGTGTACCGAATAGTTCACCCACATTTATGGGACTTTTAAAATATATACGCGATAGGTATTCAAGTAAATACCTTTTGCAAAGGTCTCGAAAAAGGTTCACAATTTGTTGCCTACAGCGAATCAGGCAACTTTTACTTTAGTTGTAAACATAATGATTTTTTGCAGAGTCGATCGTTAAAGTAATAGAATAAACCCTACTCTAACAAAGATACTAAAATCCAGGTCAAAAATTGTTATTTTCTGTAGAAAGATCGATGATATTACAAACTTTAAATCTTTAGGATATAACAGTAAGTTAAAACTTTAGTATTAAGTTCATACGTCCCTACGAGTGTGTGCGTTATCACTAGAAAAGCGAATCCATTTTCCGATTCCCACATTCTGTACGCTGAAATGCTTAAGTAAAGCTTGCGGATGGAATCGAAAAAACATTTTTATGCAATTTACTTCACGCTATATCTAAGAATCGTATGAAACATATTGGTGTATGTATAGCACGCGTTGCAGTGTTTGTTTGATTATTCGGTACTAGGAAACTGAATATTATGTAGTAGTGGAAAGATAGGTTTCTGGAAATAAAAGTACTGGCCAGTGTTTATGAAAAAATAAATGTTTTTAATGTTCTTTATCATCTGTCAAGCCTTTTCCCAACTATATTGTGGTCGGCTTTCAGTTCAGCGGGATACAGCTGAGGTTCGGTGTATTACATGGAACGACCGCCCATCTGATATGAATAGAAAGTGAAAAACAACCAAGGTCTCCTCTGCGTTTGTTTCAGCTGTTTTTTTTTAGAATGTTCAAATGGGAAACCCCGAACTCACCTAGTTTAAATGTAAAAGTGTTACCTAATAACGACAACGTCGTAGTGGCCTACTTAAAAAACCAAATATCATAGAGAGAATAGCATTTTTACACAACTTCGAAGATTTGTATTTCGTTATCGGTTGGTTAGTGTCTTACCTAGTGTCAGAGTTTTTATGAAACCCATGGGCCATGGGACTTGGCTTTATTGCCTCAGGCATAATGGTTTTTTTACGATGTTTTCCTACACCAAAGCAAGTGATAATTATACAATGCACACGAATCCGAAAAACAGTGGTGCGTGTCTTGGGTTCGAACTTGTAACCTGTGACTTGGCATTCTGACAATCACACCAATAGGTTATCACTGCTGGTTATCTTGTGATAAATAGTAAATATAACATAACATACATAACATAACATATATAACATACATAACATAACATCACACTTGTTACCCCCGAAGGGTTAGGCAGAGGTGTACCTAACAGTACACCCATATTTCGCCAATAATTATGTTTGAGTAACAGAAAGGAACCAAGGACCACATACTCAGATCTCGCGCTTGCGGCCACTAGCCCAACGTCCAGTAAAAATAACTCGTCTGTTAAAGTTAAAACGGTTTTAAAAATTATTCACAACGTCATTGTCTCGACCGATACCTGCGCATCCCCTAATCAAAATCATTAGTCATTAAACATTTTCCATCGCAATGATTTAATCTCGGAACTCCGGGCTGCACAATCTCATTATCTCGTCTCGCTCGCCACTCAGCACGAGACGACTTTTTCGTCAATTTGCATACGTAATTAATTAACTTTTTTTTTAGAGAATGGTTTTCTTTTTGTGCCCACAGCAGGTGGACGAGATAAAAGTGTTCTTCCTGCGTAACGTACGGTAGGACAGATGTTTGGTTTAATTTTCATACAGTTGATATTTTTTGTAGGTTGAGTGAGATAGTGGCTGGTTGTTACTGATTAATAAATGAAAATAGTCTTAAAATATTGCAAGTGTTGGAACACGAGAAGGGTATTTGTTTTATTCTAGAGATAGAAAATATTCCGTTCTAAGTAGTTAGAGTTACCCAAGAAATTGCATAAATCTCATTTCAACGAGCTGTTTGAATATGAATTTAATTGCTTTAGCAAGAAATTCTAAATATAATATGACACCTGGTATCCCCAAAGGATAAGGCAGATTCATGTAATAGGGGGGGAGCCCATTGCCATCTTCCGGGCACAAATCCATACTCCATGGCTGCAATGGAGAAATTCCTTATGGAAAACCCTATTAACAATTTGCCTGACCTGGGTATTGAACCCAGTACCTTTTGCTCACCAGTCACGGTTGTGACCACTAGACCAACAGAGCAGTCTAAAGTTTCATAATTTACATTATACCTACTAACAAATATTTGTTCTGCTTATTGAAATGCTCTGCATGTACTCCATATTATATCGACATAACACAAGAAGCCTCAGACCTCCGCTCATCCTCAAGGGGTCTGTTAAATAATTTAACAAATTGGTTCTCAAGGTAAGTTTAGGGCTGCTCGCATGACCACACACCCTTTCAGCGGCGGAAGCCTCTAAGAGGCTCGCCAGACATCGCGTTCCGTAGGGACGAAGATACAGGCGGGGCTCTTGTTGAGGTTATTGTATTTGAACTTCTTAAGGAGTCTTTAATAACATTATGTTTATTTTTGATGAATTCGGATACGGGAAATGAATTAGTCGTAATAGTTCGGTAAGTAATAACGTTAAATGATTAAGTTTGTTAAGTTTTAATAGACATTAATAATCTAACTTTCTGTTGCCCGTGACCTTTGTCGTGCTTTTTAAATAGGAAGTTTTTAACAATTTCATGGGTTCTGTTTTTTTGTTGCGCGGACGCCTAAATATAAAAGAATTCTCCCTTACTCCTTTTAATACTTTATTGTATTTGTTATTTCTCCTTAAAATACTTTAATGTATTGTATTAAGTTATTAATTTGCTAAACAAAATTCCGTCAAAATAAGTTCAGACCTATTGAAGATTAGCCAGAACAAACAGACACTCATACGAAAAAGCATGTTAGAGCTACAGACAAGCACACATTAGTTTTAATCATTTGTTTAGGAGATTCCCCCTATAAATAAAAAAATCGGTGACGTATTTAGTATCCAAAGCATCTGTCATCAATGGGAGTACTACCGTAGTAAGAAGACTACACTAGCATGCGGTTGCGGAGTAAAATTACATCAAATCAACTGAATTATTAAAAAGTTTCAGTACAAGCTTCATAGTTCGCGAGTTTATTGGGGTTTATGGTCTCGAGACTTGCCACAATCTTGAACTTGTTAACCATAAAACATTTGTTTTATTATGTTTTAAACATTAAGTTTGGCTTGTAGTCCATAGTCCATATTTGGCGTAGCTTTGAGACACACTTATATCTCTTGTGTCAGATTAGATTTAAGTTTTATTTTATTTTCGTTTTTTGTTATGTGCAGTGCAGATGTAACATGTACTTACCTTTTTTGTGGTTTACCAACCACATCAAATGACTCCTCTCGCTCTGGACGGAGTGGAAGGGAGTGTCAGACTTCTACTAACTAAAAACCACCCATGTTCCTTCTTAGCCCTTTGTGTCCGGGGCCATGGTATCTCTTTCGAACAACCTGCAGCCCTGAAAGGCAAGTGACATATGCCTATACATATGTTTTCTTTCTTTCCTTTCTACAGTTTTGCAACTGTAGAAAGGAAAGAAAGAAAACATATTAAATATAACATTTACAATAAAAGTAATGCTGTTTATGAGTCTTATTTGGACTACATAAATATGCGTATAAAGGTAACAAAACGGTCTGAATCGGTAAGCATCTGTAAAATATAGCCAAGTTTCTCTTTCCTGCTTAAGTATAGCCTTAATAAAAACATATATAAAGAACAACAAAAAAAACTTTCTAATAAAAATGCTTCCGTTTCCAATAACCCCAAGTTAATATCTCCTTAAGCTTAGTAAAGGTTGAGTAATTCAGGAACGCACCTTACAACGGTTACCGTTGCCGGTAGGTAATTAATTTTCAAGGGATTACTCTACAAATGCCGGGGATAAAGAAGGTTCTGGTCTGGCCTTTGCGCCCCGTGTCGAATTAAACAATTTCGCCTAAATAAAAATACTTGAGACTTAACCATTTGGGTACCTAATCTTTTTATTTTTACCACGACCAACCTTTTACTTAATATTTGAAATATTTTTTTCTCATGGAGCTTTTTTCGTAAATAACAATGAAGAGTGAAATTAAACCTTATCATAATAGTTTTACACGACTTTATGTAATTTTATCTACCCAAATATCATAAACCCTCTCTAATGCGTTCAAAAACCATAGGCAATGACCAGCATTACCAACCAGCAGAAATTAAGAGAACTGTAATGAGCTCATAACCTACTGAAAACAGTAGGTTATGAGTTTAAATTTGGAACAGGTGTCAAATTCAAGTGAGTGTGCTATTCTAGTATCTACATTAAAACAGATACCTATCGATACGAAACCCCAATTCAGTATGATTTTAATTATAAATCGCACGACATTTTGATCTCGAGTGACACAAGAATAGTGACTTTGTTCGTTTGCCTATGATTTAAAAAAAATTACAGATCCGAAACGCCGCCATTTCGAGCTGTCATTTGTTCGTTAGCTTTTTATTCCCTTTCATTGAGTAGACAAATTTTCTGATAAGTTCTTTATTTCTGTCGAAAATGAGTGATAGTGACTCAGAAATTAACATGAACACTCCGCCAGATATCGTAAATGCCGCGACGAATGCAACTAATAACCTGTTTATTTTTTATTGCATTACACTGGTAACAATGCTGGTCATTTCCCTATGGTTCCTGAACCCATCATAGAGCCCTTATGATATTCGGGTAGATAAATTAGTGTATGCAACTATACATAATTAGGCATTACAACACTCGTGTGATGCTATTAAGACTTGTGTTGTAATGCCCTTCATTATGCACAGTCGCATAAACTACTATAGTGCCCTATAGGTAAGCATTGTTTACTACCATGCATACATACCTACATTTTGCCAGACATATTTGAGTCTCAAGTAATAAGGGGCGATCCAATTGCCATCAACGATGCACAAATCCTATCACCAGGCTGCTACAAAAAGAACTCAAATTGGTGGAAATTCCAATAACAATTTGCTTTACCTGGGAATCAAAACCGCGACCACTAGAACAACGAGGGTACGAGAAAATATTGTTTACTATTGCGAGAAATTGTAGCCGACAAAGGTGGCATTTTCAGGAGGTTTCGTAGAATCCAGCACAATCCCTTTCAACAAATCCAGGTAGAAACGATTCCCCGCAACGGTTCAGCGAGCCGAGAATTAACTGGTTAGTGCATGTTCTTCCAGCTGTTTCACAAAGATCAGACTGTATTTTAGGAAACCAAAACGTTTATAACAGAGAATAACCTTATAAACAAAATTAGAGTTCATGTCTGCTTGGAACCGTACACTCAACCCATTATGATGTAACTAAAAAGAGATATAAGACGTGTTACTTACACAAATAAACTCAAACGACGCAAACCCGAGAGCTAGATGACTCTATTTTATTCATAAACCGAAAATAAGGCATCAGCTAGCTAAATTATGCAGTGTCACCAAACTTCAAAGAAAAGCAGGTCGCCAACCGCAAACGAAAATGAATATCAACTACAGTGGTTGCAGTAGAGCGAACTAAAATAAAAAAATAAACACACTACATTCAATACAAACAAATCTGTCTGAGGCATCGTACTTTCAAGTTCTAGTCTCACGAAAGCTTTTTCCACCTATCCTCCGTACAAACAAGGACGCCCACAAAAAACGTTTCTATGCAAATAGGGGCAAATAAACCGTGTGTGAGTCACTTGCGAGGGATGTAGGGCAGCTAGATGTTCTTGGTAGGATTTACTGCGATGTTATGTGACGTGGAGGTAAAGGTGGAAAAGAATGTAAAGTGGAAGGTGATTTTAGAAGGTAAATTGTTTTAAGGTGTACTACAATGAAAGAAAGATAAAGTATTTATTGATCTCAATCCGCCGTCGTCGGACGATAGTCTACAATGTCAGAAACCAGGCGCCTCAAGTGGAACTGGGCTGGACATCTGCGATGGAGCAAGGCTTTGACCGAGTGGTAGCCAAGGTAAGGCCAAAGAAACCGGGGCCGCCCTAAAGCTCGTTGGGTTGACGATATCGTCAAAGTCGCCGGAAACACGTGGATAAAGTAGCTACGCACAGAACCGGGAAGTGTGGCGGAAAAGGGGGAGGCCTATACTAAGCAGTGGGTGATTCCGGGCTGATATGATGATGATTAATCTCACACAGGACAAAACAAAATGATAAAAAAACTGTAGAACTAAAAAAAAACATAAGAAAAACTCCCCAATAATATGTACACTTTTCAACACTGCTCATAACTTGTGACTAACTTTGCAATTGAGGTGACATTTATTAAAACATAACGAAAGTACCTACTTTCACGAGCACTTTCTTTCGCTCTGAAAGAATAAGTAGAAATTAACCAAATTGAACCAGAAACTGTTTCACTTTATTTGATGTTGTTGTCTAGTTTAGAACATCATTTACTTTAAGATTCCTATAAAAAATCTCTGTATTCAAGGTAAACTTCTGAAACAGAAAACGTAATGCAGTAGTGGTTTCCCAGTTCAACTGCTTCTACTCATAAGATACGCCTTTTAAACTGGGTTACCACATATAAACACCAGTGTACCAGGAAACCGACGTTACAGAAGTCCCCATTTTACAGACGTTAGTTTTAGAGGTACCTATACAACTTCCAGCATCACACTAAGTCCCTGTAAAGCACCTTCTCTCCCACAAGATCGCATTTTCGGCGGCGTTTTATACGCGACGCATGCTTGATTCTCACTATACATATTTATGATGTCGCCTGGTTTGCCAGCCTAGAAACGGGAAAAGAAAGAATTTTATGGTCTCTTACGTAGGTGACCGTGCAACAATTACGTGGGCTACGTTTATTACGGTTCTGTAAAGTTTTTATTATCTCTCAAGAAGTCGGATAGACCTTCTTGTAAAATATTTATATAAGTTTGTATTTTGAATCGCCCATCAATGATGATGGGCTTTTTTGTGTAGCAACGCGATTTTCAAAAACTTTAAAATAGTTTTTGTTCGGTTTGGGCGACTTCTCAATTTTATCTGCATGGTCCTGACGAATGTCTGGACCTGAAAAGAGGTAGTGACCTCTGACTTTGTTTCGGCAAACACCAGCACCATCTAGTTTTAAAACATAACATGATGTTGACGGCTGAATGTATTTTGTCAAATCGATTTACAGAAATAAATATTATTGTGAAATATTGAAGTATAATGTACAGTGTTGTGAAACAGGTCCGGAACTCCACGTCATATTATTCGCATATTTCGCGAAAATAACATGATTTCATGAATAAGTGTAGCTTAGCAAAAAAGTAATTTCAATTACAGAACCTAGTAAGTTTACCATCAATGGTAATACGTCAAAATTGAAGAGCAGTAGCAATTCGCAGTCGCAGTTTGATTCCAAACGGATATTCGGATAAGTAGAGCAAACACTTCTCGGGTTAGAACGTCTTAAGACGAACAGCTCACAGTAGGAGTCAGTAGTTTGTTCAATCAATCGCAACTTGTACGATGGATTGTGTACTCGATAGTACCGTTTCGCGGCTTCGGCATTGAACTACTAATATTGGAATTGTTTTGTTCGAAATTGATGCCTTTTGTCTGAGAAGTGCAGTTGATCGTTCCTACTGGGGATTACGTTCATGAGCATTTGATCGTCTTATAAGTAAAAATGTAACGGATTTAAGGTGTTATTGTTGCATTTTCGCTACAGTATAAAAAAGCAGTAATTAGTCTACTGGTGTCACCATCGGACTGTCAAGTCAAAGGAAGAAGAGAATTTTTCGAATTTATGTGCGTATTGTTTAATAATTTATTATCACTTACAGAAAATTATTATCACTTGCTTCAGTGAAGGAAAACATCGTGAGAAAGCCAGTTTGACTGAGAAATATTACTCGGCTACACTTGGCTTGGCTTGGCTTGGCTCGGTTATACTTGGCTTTACAAGCCATCCAGTATGGCACTAACCACACAATATAGAAAGACAACAGAATATGCTTTATTTATTGTACCTTGTAAAGGTGGTGGGAGGCTACTTAAAAGAAGCCCAAATGATGCCGAAAGCACTGAAGATTTTGGTTACCGGGAACGCGTACATTCTCCAAGTTTTGTTGTCTAAACGTATACACATCACATTATATAACATGAAATAGTATTATTCACAGACGCAACTTGAACCTTAAGCAACAACACATACAGCATTATTTACATTCTCAACTACAATGTTATTTCACTTACAAAGCGTGCAGACGTTACCAAATGCACCAAATATACTAGCAGTCGTCGGAACGTAAACATTGTTCACATCGCTAATTTCCCACCCTACAAAGGAAAAACAAACGTGGAATAAATGCAGGAATCTGTAAGCGGCATTCCCACGAACTTGCCAGCAAGCCTATGGACACAGGAACATTGAGGAAGTTTGTACACAAATATAAAGGATATCCCTGCGACGCCATGGATTTTTTCCATTTAATCCGGGGACCTACTCGTATGAATACAGCTTTCAACCAACGGCAACGATCCGATTTGATTTGGTTTTTCTAAAAATTGTGTTAGGTTAGCGTAGGATTGTATTTGAGTGGATTTTCTAGAACCAGCCTAAAAATTCTGATTAATTTTGGGTATTTTCTATTCAACTTGTTTATGATAGGATTGCGTGTAGGTTTCCCTAATTATTATCTGATATTCATACCTACCTGCCTTTTAGTTAACAAGTTTTTTGGAAGTCATTTCAAAACACCTACGTTAAACTCTGTATATGTCTATAACTAAGTCATCATAACCCTAAATTACTAGTGAAACTGAGTCTAAGCCAGTGGCAGCAATGTAAGAATAAAACCAATTTCTATCCTTGGGATCAAAACACGTATCGTTACATTACCAGTGTGTTTCGCCATTAAAACCATAGATTTGCAGACAAAAGGGATATACACAAGCATTTTTCACCATTTTCAGGTAGTCCTGCAACAAAATTTATGTTGCTGTAACAATGTGTGCTAACAGAATGCGTAGAATTTACATGGTGTTTTAACAGATTTCCAAAAATTCATGCCATGGGTATTTTTTTTCTCTTAGGTGCAGCATTTTATGGGAATGTCTTTTTGGCAAATGGATCCGGGATATTTACGAATTTCTTACCGTATTTTAAAGGTTTGTAGGAAAATGCTGCAATTCTTTCAGTTGTGCCACAAAGCTTTCATTTCATATTTCAGGGGTCTGTACCTCCCCGTCGGGGCTGCGGATTATCGAAAAAGATAACGCGGCCTCGGCGCAAGGGCGAGGAAGGAGCATGGGTGGTTTTTAGTCAGTAGAAGTCTGACACTCCCTTCCGCTCTGCCCAAGAGCGGGAGGAGTTATTTGACGATTAACCACGCCCCCCCCCCAAAAAGGGGTCTGTATCTCAAAAGGAAAAATAACCCTTCTTGTGTCACTTTGTTGTCCGCCTGTCCTTCTGTCAAGATCCTTTTTCTCAAGAATTCGAAGAGCTATCAAGTTGAAATTTATATCAAATCCTTCAATTCAAACACTAGTCTATAACTCTATTGGATGTATCTCATATCTTTGTATTTGTGTATTTAGTTGTAGCTGAGTCAAATAAATAAAATAGATTATTATTATCTACTTAACTTATCAAAGTAAATACCGATTAAGTTTCCCAACTTACTCGATGCTTAAAGTTACGAGAGATTTAAAGTATTTCCTTCAGCAAGATACACATTTTCTTAACAAATAATTAAGATTTCTACAAAATTGCGAATAATTAAAATAGCTTTCTGTGTTCGCAGATTGATGCTTCAGAGTATTCAATATTATTTATTATTTACTTAAAACGATTTTGTATAATCTTGTTTAAATTAACTTTGAAAGTGTTACAGAATCAATTTGTTATTTATACGGTATCTTTATATACCTTCCTTACATCCTTACATAGTATAAGGTCCCATTACAATAGGTGGACAAATTTTAACACAGCGTTCAGTAGGTCTAACTAAAGATATCTAAACAAAAAAAAACATTAAATAAAGTGATTTTTTTTTACTTAAAATAATAAATTGCCGGCACTCTAGAACAAACTCACCCTTTATTAGTAGGTACTTAAATGCGTTTTTCATATATTTTTTTTATCATCATCTTCATTTTGGTGGTCTGAATGATTTCTGAAATTTTGACCACCTATTTTAATGGGACCTTATATAAAACAAAGTCGCTATTTTTGTCTGTTTGTTTGTCTGTATGCTTAAATCTTTAAAACTACGCAACGGATTTTGATGCGGTTTTTTTTAATAGATAGAGTGATTCAAGAGGAAGGTTTTAGTATATAATTTGAACGACATCCACGCGGGTGGAGCCGCGGGCATCAGCTAGTTTACTATAATTAGATACAGCCAAAGGGTTGGGCAGAGGTGTACGAACTAGTACACCCACATTTCACCAGTTACTTTACAGTCCCATATAATAGCGGGCGAGCCTATTGCCATCAACAGAGCACAATATCATTATTACTTTATTAAGAACAAAATAGGATTATTTAGGTTTGTATGGCGATTACTGAACCAATATACTTAATTTTTAAACTATCATGGTCATCCCGTTTATAGTATTAATAGTAGTGGATTACTAAACCAAATGTATTGTTTAACATAATTATTATTGAACAAACTATGCAGTTTCATGGAAATGCTACTCATACGTAAAAGTCAATGTACCACGTGACCATATCTAGGAAGATACCCACAGGGTGAACATTGACCCTATAGTCTAAATTGCTCCAGCTTTACTCCCATTCTTTTTATGGTCCTGCAATTAGACCTTGATTCTGGCAGCAAATTGACATACTAACTTACATAACCTTCCACCAGCCGCACTGTCAAAAAATACAAAACTCCCCCACAAAGTTCCAAAAGAGACAGAATTACACCAAATCGTTCACAATGAAACAATGAACAAGCCGAAGGAAATTAAGTTTCCAACAGTAGATGTGAAAGACAGAAAACGTTCAGTATAATTGCCGTGCGGTTAACTGAGGCCGTCCGGTATTACACGAACAATGAGAGCGGTTACTGGAGTGACCATTTTGCTTCACTTTCGGGAGTTTGAAATATGAATGCATTTTTCTGTGGCATTGAAGGGTTGATTTGGGAATGTGCAAGTATAGTGAGGATGATATTTTTATTTGAGTTAATTTGAGAGGCGTTTTGATTAAATCTATACAAATAAAGTGTTGATTTAAAAATGATATCTTTTACTGAATTTATGTACAGTATAAATATATATTTTTACAGTCTGTCTATCTGTCGGTTTGTTCCGGCTTTATCCGAAACATGCATACCGATTTTGACGGGACTTTTACTGGTAGATAGCAATGTTTTAAGAAGTAACTAAAACTATTTATTTAAGAAATCTTCTTCTTAGCGTGTCGATGGCAAACCGTCACTAAATAAATTACATTAATTTGGCCCAATATTCAGCTATGCGAACTCCGCTCTCTGATGCAGTCATTAGATCATCAAGTGTGCAGGTGTCCATTGTCTGTGGAGATACGCCGCATACACACTTGAGATCCGTACCGTCAATGAACCCCCATCTGAAGAGATTATCTTTGCTACGGCCGACTTGGGTTCGGAGTCTATTTAGAGATTTCCAAGTCGGCCACGGCAAATCATGACCGGGTAACCCATGAAACAGTTAAAAAAATCCGATTAAAACTGCATTACATTCAACAAATACCACAACAAAAGTTCGCACGTTCAGTGGCCTAGTACCCTTCAACCACCACATTTTACAAGGAAAAGTCATTGAGGAAAGTTGCCATAGTTACTTACGACATTTGGCAGCCGGGTTGTAATCAGTGTTCTGCATATCTACGTAACGGTGCCCATAGAAATAAACACAAACAGCCTTTTTGAGCCAAAATAGGCTCATGTTAAGAGAATGCACAGAAGTTTTTATCCTCTGTGTGCTAGTAACAACGAGCTTAGCTCAGTTTTCCTTTTCTCTGTAATGTACATTACACTGTGCGTGTTCTAATATAAGCGATCGTGAATCGATTAACAATTTTTCCAAACAAATGAATAAAGACATGGCTTTAAAAATCATAAATTAATATTCAAAGGGTCTGCACGAATTACATGATTATTTTTTAAATGTAGATTCAGTCATGAGACTTCCCAAAATTAAATGTTGATTTTGATAACAGATTTAGAAATGACGGTTACCCTAACGTTGACGTTTACTCACTGAATACAGAGTCGGAGACGAGATAAAAATGGTTACAGTATACAACGGTAATAATAGGTATCGTTTTAAACAAGGGATGTTTTTTTTTACAGCGGCGGCGTGAGGGCCTTTTGTTTGTTAAGCTGTACGAATTTTATTTATTTGAAGTACCTAGGTAAATTATCGAGTTCTCACGTGAATATGCACTGACCAAATTTAACTGGTAAGAAAAATTAGTGACAGCGTGGCAGACCAAGACGAAGATGGTGAGACGATTTTGATTCCTACTGAAAGGACTAACCCGCATTATTAGAGAACAGATGTATGTGGAAAAGGAAGAAGAGATTTGTTCTGCAGTAGGGCATTAAAGGCTTTCCTGAAGCTGTAAAATACCTACATCTATTTCTCTTGTCTGTTCAAAATGTAGGTTATATGAGTTGACATTATGTTTGATTGTATGTACCCATCGCGATCATACAACTTTGATAATACGCTAAGGATGCGAAAGATACAGCGTTAAAATTAGTGTTGTAGTGAAGAGGAGAGAAAAGAGTTAAATGAAAGTTGTTCACTAATATTAATAAATAATAATAAAAGGTTCATTTCAAAAACATGTACAACAATATAATAATTCAAGACGAAATTAAATAAAAACATGTTTTATTATATTAATTTTAATAAAAGGCAAAACCCGTTTAAATAGAGTCAACACAATTAACCGTTTAATTAACTTTTATTAGGTCCCGTACTATCAGTAACATGCACCCTACAGCACTTTTTCTGAAAATGTTTTTCAAAGCCGCTAGCGTTTTAAAGTCTGCAGATCACAAAAAATAACAAAGAATAATGGGGTGACCGCAGACATGCTATAAATATGTTGGTATAACGTTGTGAATAATTTAACCAGGGTTGGGCCTAAGTAAATATTGTTACTGGTGTATGGGTGGTACCGTCACAACCTGTAAGTTATCGCACGAACGCGTGTTTGAGTTCCTACATGTACCTACGATAGCTACGATATTGACTTTGATTTGGTGCGGGAGTTAATTTCGTTACAATGTCCCTCTTGTATTGACTGACTGTAGAACTATTTGAGAAGTGTAACTAGGCATAGTTTGAGGTGCTAGTTTCCTAATTTGGCGGGCCGTTTGAGGAATGTCGCTTCGTTTAACTTGCCTGTTCGATAGTTTTGGGTAAGTATAGAAACGATGGTGGGTTTTGAAATGAAGAAAGTAGCTTCTGTTTGCGGTTGGAGGGCTTAGAAAATGTGAGATTTGTGTTAGTAAGCTTATTTTGAAGAAATTTCTACTGCGCCGACACACATTGGTAGGTATAGTGGTTATGGAAATCCCTGTTACAATGAGAAAGTATCTCAGCCAGTGAAAACTTTATAGATCAATGCCGATATACAAATATATAGGTACTTATGATGATGACCAATACATACGACAAAGTAATCATCTTCTGCCTAGCCTTTTCTCAACTATGTTGTTTGATTGATTGATTACCAGTATTTGAAATAGAGCGACTGCCAGTCAGACCTCCTCAACCCAGTTAGTACTGAGTTCAACGATACCCTTCGGTAATACTGGTTGCTGACTTTCAGTTCAGGCCACTGGCTACTTGTAACCAGTGTAGTCCTATCGGTACTCGTAGTTTTAAAATATACTAGTAATGTACAGACACCAACACTTCAAGGTACCCGGAACTGTCGAATTTTCTCAATCAACCGTGAACCTTATTCTTCAGCAATGAAGTTGAAAATCTATTAAAGAAAGTATATACTACACAACGCATCTGAATCACGCATGCACAGTTTTGGCGCTGAATCAAATGAAACTAGCCATTCATAATACCAAATGTTCATTAACAATGCCTGTTATTCAATAATTCACACCTAAAACCAGATTTATTGTCATCGCGGTACACTAACCATATTTTCTATTATTCAAATGCCGGAAACGGATATGTTGCAGTTTATAAATTACAAAGCAACATAACATTCCATAGCCACAATGTCTGATTCATGTTTTGAATTTATTCTACGCATAATTAATCGTGTGGTGAATGTATTAAAATTATTGTAATTTATGTCAGTAAATAATTATCCCGAAGGTTGTACGTCGTTTAAATCATTTGCTCTGCACCTAGATAAAACACTAGGTATGTGTGGATAGAGTGTATAGAATGCGCTGAAGGAACCCAGAAACCCATGCATTGTGTAATTTTTCTCTTTACCTTTATGAAAGGCAAAACGTTAACAACGCACTGCTGTCCAATGTACAGCATGTATAAATAAGGTTAGGCCATAAATAATAGACGAAAAAACTCTGAATTATTTATCGAAATTATTAGTCTGTCTCAATAAACAATAGAAAATGATCTTGTCTTCTTTCGTTTCAAATACGGTTCTAACTTCATTTGTATCGGTACGAACTATTTTATGGACAACTCTCCATATAAAACACTTTATTTGTTCAGCTGCATCCGGTTAGACTGGAAGCCGACCCTTACATGATTGGGAAAACCACTTTACATCGGACTACTTGAGCTACTAATGCAGTTTTTTTAACCTTTACTGTTCCACTGCTGAGCAAAGGCCTCTCCCAATTCTTTCCTGTGCCTCCTCGAAACTGATTATTTAGACTGTAAAAAGCAGCACTTTACAAAGCCGAACATATGGCCTTGGGCATTTTCCAAAGTCTACCAGTCAGATAATGTTGTCCCAAAAAACATTTCAACACAATACAATTTGAAAAAGACACTAAAACTATTCAAATATTCTTAGAAACCACTTTCGCAGTATGAGTGCAAACTGCCTGAAGTTAGAATAGAGGTCTAGGAAATATTTGACCACCACATTATTTGAACATTACTTTCTAAACTACCGGAATATCTTGGTAGTGAGAGTGCACCTCAGAGCCTCCGTTTCGGTTCAAAAACAATAACATTTGCATTCTTATAAAGGGTTCGCATCCAATAACCGTTTCGTAGAATTGCCGGCGTTTTTTGGGGTACAGTTTGTCAAAATGGAACAAAAATTTCAAGAGTATTATAAGGCCATCTTGTTGAGAAACCTTATGTCCATTTGATGATAAACTTTTTCAACTAAGATTTATTTTTTAATGCTTCAGGACCGATGGGCCAGAAAACGGGGGTGGTCGTCTCCGAGGAAAGCCTTGAAAATGCTTGCGTGACGATTAGAAGTGTTTGTTACAAATTAGCCAGAGAATGACGGACGGAAAAGTTCTCGAGTGTCGACCGCGAACCGGACGACGTTGCGTTGGAAGGCCTCCCACTAGGTAGACCGATGACCTGGTGAAGGTTGTGGGGACCCGCCGCACGAGACCACTCAATGTGGCGACACCTGGGCGAGGCCCATGTCCAAGAGTGGACGTGTTTTGGCTGAAATGATAGTGATGAGCTAGAGCTCACCGTACAGAGAGAAGAGTGGAAGACTATGGAGGAGGCCTTTGCCCAGCAATGGGGCAATATTATAGGCAAAGATAAAATGATTGAATTTAAACCTAGTAGAATTACAATGAATTTCCATCCATCCAATCGGCGGTATCTTTTAAAATCTACTACGTAATAAATATTGCTACGGAACCCACGGTTTGAAAGTCGGATTCTCACCAAATGTTTTTTTAATCTGTTATTACAAGGGAAACACCCTTACCTAACTACGTTAATAATTGGGTGATTTTGTAATGCACCTTTACATACAAATTGTCAATTATAAATTCTTTAGTTCGTTTCAGAAGACATTGCGTTTGGAATTCAAAAGCATTGCAACTAATGTACACTTTAAGGTGTAACAATAGTAAGTTGCAAGTTACACGACCAAAACATAAACAGCTAATCACGGTTTATTTAGATTTTATACAACAACAGACGGACTCCTATCACTTAGAATATAGAAAATCGATACTGAGGATTTCAAAATAAGATATAAAGGCAAAAATAAATGATCATCCACAAGTAGCAAAAAAACCAACAATTTTACACTTGTAACATTGCATAACACAACAAAAAAAACACCCAAAAAGTGATAACAGGAGACTTGGAGCAATTAAAGCTGTACAGCCGTATATTAAAAAACGGAAAAGCGTAAAACAAACGGTAGGAAAGGCAACGGAATTTGTACAATAAAAACAAACTGGCCTGTGAAAATAGGATTCTGGGGCGATCCCCGTAATACAGTTTGCTTTGGACTCGCTGTTGATTTCGGATTTTACATTATCCACCTTCTGTGTGATGAGGGGAAGTGGCGTTACAAAAGCTTGCATCAGAACAAAAGCCTACTTGTTGAGTTGACGTATTATTTTTATTTACTCGGAGGTTCCGTTTTTCCGCTACATTCATTCTTTACCTTATCGTTTTTTACAGACAGACATTTTTAAGCACGCTTTTAAAAATAAACTGACCTAGATCTGGAGTTATGGCATCTATTAGCATACCTAATAGTTTTGATGAAGACGCTGACTCGAGATTAAAATTTTACTTCACTCAGACTTTTGCTGCGATGAATTTGCAACAGTATTAGAACTACTCGCAACCACCACCACCACCACCACCCACCATGCACCATACTGAGTGGTAACCTATTTGTCGCAGTTGTTTTTATCTTTTATTTTATGTAAACTCAAACTTTTGTTTTTTCTTTTTGTGTACCTACCTATTTTTATTTTAGTTGTAAGTTGTGTGTTTACTGCTTTTTTATTGTACTTATCATATTTCTGCGACAATAAATATTTTTTCTTTCTTTCAAATAAAATTTCGTAAACATAAAACCTAAAACTTCACTCCATCATTAGAAACCCCCCAGAGCCCTACTGACCGTACATGTAATTCATATTGATGGTATTTACGCAATGAATGGTCTAAAAGTAATGGCGCCTTCCTTCGCAAATGTTAACAATAACCATAACATTTTTACCCAAATTATCTAAACAAACTTTAAAGTTATTATCTGGTATATTATCTTCAAACCACACAAGCGAAATATCCAAAAGTCCGGAACCTTTACGAGAATAATTTTCGAAGTAATTTATTTTTTTACATTCTTTTTTATCTTTTCAGGCGCGTATTTAATTGCCATCACTACTCCTTCAGAAAGCGGTTATGGTCCATTTATTTAAATCGTAACTGCTTTATTCGTTGCTCTCGAGTTTTGGAACAACAAAGGGTTCTTGAGATAAAACAAATAAATTGTTACCCGGGGGCTAACTCGCGAAATGAGTGTTTCACAGATAAATTTTTGGATTTTTCGTAAATTGCTTACGAATAATTGATTTTCAACGTTTTACTAAGAGATTTAAGGTGGGTTACTGTAGAGTCCATCAGAAGATTTGCATTTATATCTTGTTTGTGTGACGCTTGCAATGACAGAACCCGGTTGGTTCCTGCGGTTGGCTTCCGTACCTACATTTTTTTGCGGGTGACCACTGGAAACCAGCGCTGTACTGTGAGCCCTTTGTGGGTTATTTTTTCGTCATTTTGTATGCACGTCATTTTCTTCCGACAAGTAAATATTTTTTCCTTCTTTCAAGAGGAAAATGGAGGGATGACACGCATGTGACTAGAAAAGTGATGGATATTAATGTTGAAGAAATGGAGGACTCTGTTCGCATTGCCCGTCAGTCGTTACTATATTAAAAAGTCTATAACTTTTTATGTACACATTAGGTACCCTTTTTCTTTGGAGGGTGGTAAATCATCAAATGACTCCTATGGTGTGTCAGACTTTCACTGAAAGACTAAAAACAAACCATGTTCCTCCATCATCCATCCATCCATCCATGTTCATTGATCGTGTGGTATCCCCAGATTAGCCTTATGGCCACCACCTTTTGGGGCCCGCTCAGATAGTGGGTGGCTCGTCACCTCAAAGAACGCGCCAAATTGAATTTATACCTTGATTACGTTTTGAATACATTAGGTTTATCAAAGAAAATTCGGCCCCTTAATTATATTAGTCACACGAACCTTTTTTACATAAAGAAAATCAAGGCATAAACCGAAGAAAAAAAACTAAAAGCGAATTTATCTAGATACTAAATTCTTCTTTTATTTTATAATCCAATTTCGCTCATCTCACAGTATAATGCAATCCTAAAGTCATAAAGTTTGATTTAAACTCTGCTTAAGCAAAGTTGGGGCTTGAAACGATAAACGACAAGTTTCTTGCGAACTCAAAAGTTCTCACTGAGTTTTTGTAAAATCGCTATGAATTATCTTTATTTGCGGATTTATTTAGTTTTGTAAAATTTCATTTTAAAGAGAACGCAGTGTGAGAAGTGAATTCAAGACATCGTTCAGTTTCTGTTAATCCTTTGTAAATGACGTAACAGTATACACTGGTATTGTTAGTCGTGGACTGAACTTGCTTTGGTCTTGACTCGCCTACATTTCACCACATGTTTAGACATATTGACAGCTACAGTTTGTTTATAATTGGCATACGCGCCCATTTTTCTCTAGAATGACATTGATGCTGAATGCAACTACGAGTTTGACAAGCATGGCTGGTGTAGGAGGTGTACATGGACGAAGGTAAGTAGTTTTTCGAAGATCTGCCAATGCAGCCAAGGTATTCTAGGATTGATTGAGATGGGCTATGTCTCCTTGTTGTGACGACAATGAGTCGTTTCAAGTTCAAAAATGGACTTGAGTCAGCACTATTGAAATGAGTGATACAGCGCTAAACACAATCAGTGATTTGTGGTGCGAGCGGTTACTTAGTATTTGTTTTAAAGCTCGGCTGTACGCACATTAACCACGTGAAAAAACCCGCTAGCCGGCCGGCTGAACAACTGTTGGTGACAGAAAATGACAATGGACCGGTTGAAAACAGGTTGAGTAGCTGACCTATTTTAAATTGATCTCGGACGGATTTGTTAGCCGATTTATCAAACCAACAAAAATCAGTCATCTGCAGTCTCTATTTAAAACTTTAGCTCGACTTCTCTGTCGTACTTTCAACTTAACTTAACTTAACCCTAAAATCGTCTAGTCGTAGTCGTCTTCCAGTCCAACTTGATCCAGCTAGATACTTGTCTGACATACTCGACCCAGTTAGTACTGGGTACAACTGATACTGATACGACTGGGACTGGTAAGACTGGGTGTCTGACTTTCGGGCTACTGACTGTCATGACCTATTACGACTGTAATCTACAAATTACGGCCGGACCAACGGCTTAACAAGCTTTCCGAGGCACGGAGGAAAATTAGTATGTAATTGGTGATCACTGGTGACCCATCCACGTTACCAACCTAGGCAAACGCGGCTTAACCCGAAGATTGACTCAAGTATAAGCTGTTATTATTTACCCATAAGCTCCTCCTGATACTTTTAATATAGTTACGGTGAAAAATTGGAAGTGTTTTTGATTCTTTATTTCTAAAACACTACCTATCAAAAATTCCGTCAAAACGTCGCATGATTTGAAACCCCCACATGAGTGCACGTCCACCTTCGTCCAGGAGAATCTAATAAATAATATATAACACGAGTTTAAAAAATGAAACGTGGAGAAGCGTCTCACGTGGAGAACCTCGTGCAGCATAAATATTGTATGAAGTGGTCCGTGGACAACTATTGGACAGTAAACGCTGTTTTATGGGATAACATTTATTGTTTTACCGACCTAAGCCAAGATGGTTCTTTATTCCAAACCTATTGTTTATTGAGCTCCGAGAATGGATTTATTTTTGCTCTCGCTGTGTTTTTATTCGATAAATAATTTATAGAGACCTTGTTGTTGTTTTTGGGGTTATAATGAAAAATGGGTGCAGCGGTTTAGTTTATTATTTAGAGCGAAGCACTGTTTCATTTAGTTTTGCTATATTTTGTATCGTGACGTTACGAACAGAGTACAACTTTAACATTACGTTATCATAATAGTTGGCTAGAGCAGTATAATATTATAATTGCTTTTTATAACTAAGTACTTTGGTTATGGTTGCATTAAAATACATATTAAGTTAAAATAACGCTAACTTTATGGGTATAACTTATTTTACACTAGATACACTAAAGTTATACTCTAAAACACCAAAAAAAGAAAAATAAACTTCAGAAGAAAAATCAGCTTCTGAAGTCGGTGACATTTGTTTGTTTGATATTATTTTTTTGCCACCGACTTCAGAAGCTGATTTTTCTTCTGAAGTTTATTTTTCTCTTTTGGTGTTTTTGAAGTCGGTTGTTTTTTTTGCAAAAAAGTTTTTTTATTTTTTCATTTTTAGTTGTAATAAGTACCTATAATTCAACAAAGAAACCTAACCCTTAACCTTCCTTCCCCTATTTTTGCTTTCAACTCTTAACCGTTGAGGAGTACCTAGTACCTTCCATTATCAGCTCATCAACATGAAGACAAGTGATGACTGCTAGATGCAAATACTTGAATAGCGTCAGAAAAAGCACGCAACACGTAATACGTGTCTATATTTTTCATATATAACAACTAAAAAAATGTGTATTGTACATATCTGCAAACCCCCTTAGAGCATACAGGCGTGATGTTACGTCATGATAATGTATATTCAATAAACATCTAAGCGATTCCAGCAATTACGACAGATTTGCCGTCTATTTTTGAAGAGTTCCATTGTATATCTCCGAAGATCAGCACCAGATCTTCACCAAATTAAAATGGGACCACCTCAGGAGTATACTCTTTCAAATAAAAGAAAAATTTGAGAATCGGTCCACTAATGGGGGAGAAATCAGGTAACATACATAAAAAAAAAAAAAAAAATACATACACACGAACATAGAAACCTCCTTTTTTGAAGTCGGTTAAAAACTAGCACTTATTATGAAAAACTGACCAAAGAATATTCATTGTGCTGCCATCTGCTGAAGAATACCTTAGTGATGAGACTAAAATGTACCTACACGTGTGCTAAAATACGTTTTTTAGTGAAATATGTTACTAAAGATTTTGAATGGCAGAATGTTTTAACGATTAGGTCCGACGATTGTTACTTTTATTAACAACATGTTGTTTATTATTGTACAGTATATGTGGTGCCACGCACAATTCAGATGGACTCCATGTTTAATACTGGTATTTAGTCGAATCCAGTTGTACTGGAAGTCGACCAAAACTTAGTTAGGTAAATAACATATTCCTTAGAGACAAATTCCACAGTTTATAAAATGGGGCAATACTAGCAATATCTACAATTCTCAGAAAATGGGCAAATAAAGAGCTCATACAATATTAAATTTCGTTATAAATCCCTGAGATTATCCATGCCTACATTTGGAACTTTCTCAAGAGGATATAATACTGGTAAATGATTTTACGGCCCAGTCTTAAGACTTAGGGCCTCCAAAAGCTGGGTTAATGCTTATTTACGATCCTGTTTAGAGGGTATTCCATTGTAAGTTCTAAACATCACAGAACTTGTCAAGATTATTAGTTTAATTCTGCTTTGATATTATTTATATAGTGAAATTGGTACAGATTAGAGATCTCTAAATAAAGTTGGCGTGACCTCCAAAGAGAGTCTGAATAGGCCTGAGGGCCTAGGCAGTCGGTAATGGTCTTCAAGAATTTCCAATACTAGAATTTCACTACAGATCCATTTGCATTTTTCGTATTTTTATCGCTGATAAAATATTTGTTTTGGGCTTTTCCCAAGTATGTTGGGGTCAGCTTCTAGTCTATCTATGTATCTGAATATCTGTATTTTACAGGGAGCGACTGCCCATCTGACCTCCAGTTAGTACTGGGTAATACGATACCTATTGGTAAGACTGGCTGTCATACTTTCGGGCCACTGACTAATTGTAACGATTGTCAATTGTCTACAAATAACAGTCGAGACCAACTTATAAGATTGATTGACTCTCACTGTCGATTAAAAGAAGAAATGCCAAGCTAAAACTTATCAGAATGTTCCAAAGTTAATGTTTTTATAAGCTGAATTACTATAGCAGTTTCTAAAATAATGAACACAAACAAGGCAACCCGAAGACCTAAGCAAAGTTCCTGACAATACAACATACCATCAATGCACACAACTTATATTTGTCTAAGCTGTACTTCTACTGGAGAATTTCTGAAACGTCTGATATACTGTTCCTGCTGTGGGTCCCAATTTGTGTCTCGTTGTCAAGTAGGACATAAAACACTGGCCGTGTGTACAATGTGCTTTGTTCTGTTTGTGCTCGAGTTTCTAAGGATTTGTAGCTATTTTAAGGAATAAAATGCTTTGGAATAAAAGAATAGGAATGCATGAAATGCTTAAGTAGGAGAATTGGTAAAATGTGATAAGATGTTTCTTCAGCTGGCTAGGTCCGTAGTCGTAATAACCTCACAACAAACTACGTTGGCACTTTGTGAAAATAATAAGGGGTTTCGTCATTGGTTACTGCTTTTGCCTGCGTCCCAATCTTTAGTAGGTTGGCGCAGTATGTTTTACTTCTCCGGACGTCTTCTAATCGTCACCTATGTTATCACCCTCTTTATTGCCATATTATCTTTCACAAAGTCTATCCATCATTGTTTACACATGTCATAGGTCTCAAGTTCGAGCCCAAGACACACACACTTCTGATATTTTTGATTGATGTGGGTATTGTTTAATTATCACTTGCTTTAGTGATGGAAAAAATCGTGAAGAAACCAGGATACCCGAGAAATGTTTCTCGTCGCCATGTAAAGCCAAGACAGACACTCATGGGCGGCATAAAGACTCTGACACCAGCCCCGGTAGCATGGCGATTTTATCTCTATTCTACCAAGAATAGACAAAGATTTTTCCATACAATTTGACATGAAACCTTGCTACAATCTGTCATTTTGTCGATTCTTCCGTCGACAAAACCCGTTTATTCGGTGGTCATGCTAAGCCGGCAGGTAAGGAACTAACGACACAATTGAGAGAGATAGATATGATATTATAATCTACGATCATTCAATGTAATTGCATTGCAAAAAAAATTATAATTCGTTGCTTCATTTTTCAGATATGATTATAACAATGTAGTTTCCTTACTTACTTGGTAACTTCGCACATAGTTTAAAGATTTTTAATTTTTAAAACGGATAAGTGACGTAGGTTCGGTATGTCTGTGCCTCTGTGTTGACACTGACGTTTAGCTCATTCCTTTTTCGTGCGCGGTAACTATCGCACGCGCCCTTCAAGCAACATGCCGAAAAGGAGCGCACAATCGAGAATTGAGCACTACGCTAAGAAAATTCGCAAACTAGAGGAAAAAGAAAAACATCGACGGAGAATTAGACCGTTACAGATATCCTCATCAGATGACGAAGGTAAGATAATATGCATTCATTAGTGAGTGTTCTAAAAGTGAAACTAATTAACCGTTTTGTTTATGCTTTGGGATTGACTGCGAGTCAATAACTTTGACATATTTTCAAAACTAAATGAAAGTTAATACATATTAACGCATCGGGGTTGACTGCGAGTCTCCAACGATGACAAACATGCACATAAATACGTACAATCTTAAGTAGATGTACCGTTAACGTGCAAAATTTTTCAACTTTATTTTCACACTACCTTCAAATTATTATCTTCACAACCTTAATTGCAAATCGTAATTACAGGTAACGAAGATGCCGTCGAGGCCCTGGCTAATAATAAGGACACTTTTACGGAACCAATATCCGATCTACCCGTTTCACAAGCTGTGGAACCGGAACCCGGTGATAACCCCGACCAACAAGATGGTCAGGTGGCACCCTGTCCTGAAGAGGAAACCTCCTCCATCGCAGACCAACCTGAACTAGATCCTGATCTACTGTCAGCTCTCGGCGAATCCACGTCAGACTCACCTGACTATGGCGACAACATTCACGGTAATTTATCGCAATTGTGGCTTCCTTTGCTGAGGAAGGGTATGCCTAAGGAAAGCAAAGATGGGCTCCTAAAAGAGTACCTTGCTCCAGACAACTGTAGGTTTCTACAAGCGCCAAAATTGAACGCAGAAATCTCAGCTGCGGTACCTGACATGGTGCGTAATCGTGACAAGACACTTGCAGCGTCTCAACAGCAACTAGGTGCCGGCATCACTGCCGTCAACAGAGGCATGGATCTGCTGCTTAAGTCCGATAACAAGGTGCAAGCCATGAAACATTTAAGCAATGGTTGCCGCCTACTATGTGACTCACATTATTCGGCAACGCAGACTCGAGTGAAGTTAATCACTCCGAGTTTGGACAAGGCTTTTTTAAATATAATAAATGAGTCCGAAAGGGACGAATCACTGTTTGGCTCATCCTTATCCGAGAAAATTAAAGCCGCCAAGGCCATTGAAAAACAAGGCCTTTCCATCAAGAAGACTGCGAAGGTGCCTAAACCACCTCAACAGCCTAACACTCGCCCGACTTACCAGGGAAACTGGAACCCGCCTCCTCGATACCCGGCGAACAGGGGGGGGCGGGGTGCATACAGGAGGCCGGCGACAGCAGGGAATCGCCGCCCATACACGCCATCAACTCAGACTCAACGCCTTGCGTCGCAGGACAAGCCGCGGACGCCTGCTCAGAGTCACCGTTAATACAGGTACATGCGGGTAGACTTACCCACTTTTACGACCGCTGGTTAAAAATAACCAACAATAATGTTATTCTTGATTGGTTAAAAAATGGATATCCAATACCTTTTCTTATGCCTGTAAGTCAGTCAGTAGTACCAAAAAATAACCTATCCTATACAGAAAAGTCAGACATGATGAAAGCCATCAATAAACTAAAATCATTAGGGGCCATCTCAGAGTGTAATGTTACTAAAGATCAATTTATATCTAAAATATTTCTCATTAAGAAACCTAACGGCGAAAACCGGTTCATATTAAATTTGAAATCCTTAAATAAGCTAATTAGTAGCGAACATTTTAAAATGGAGGATTACCGAACAGCATGCAAACTGATACCACGCAATGGGTACCTAGCCACTATCGACTTGAAAGATGCGTATTTCCTATTAGCCATTAGGCATGCTGACCGTAAATACTTAAAATTTCAATTTAAGCCCAATAATTCGTTGGAAACTAAAACCTTTACTTTTAATTGCATGCCGTTCGGTTTATCCGTAGCTCCGCGGGTATTTACTAAGATTATGAAAGAAGTTATAACTTACCTCAGACATCGCGGTTTCCAGTCAGTATGTTATCTAGACGACATCTTATGTATAGGAGACACTTATGACAAGTGTCTCAATAATGTTAACGAAACTTTACAACTACTCGAGTCTTTAGGTTTCGTTGTCAATTACGACAAAAGTATGATAAAACCGCGACAATCATGCAAGTATTTAGGATTTTTTTATGATACAAGAAGTCTTAATATTGAATTGCCAGCTGAAAAGCGACGTAATATTGCCGAGTTGGTTACTAAGTTTACAAAACTACATTCATGTTCAATTCGCGAATTAGCTCGTTTTATCGGTATGCTAGTCGCAGCTTGCCCGGCCGTTAAGTACGCTTGGTTGCACACAAAGATTTTGGAGCGACAAAAATACCTTGCGCTACTAAAACATAACAATAATTATGATGCCAAAATTAAGCTACCTAATATTGTATTAGAAGATTTGTACTGGTGGCTGTCAAATATCGATACAACTCGCAACTTTATGCGACAGCCTAATTTCGAAATCGAAATATATACAGATGCATCAAGATCAGGTTGGGGTTCTGTTTGCAAGAACTCCCAAGTACATGGTAAATGGAAGTCATCAGAAAAGGAATGCCATATTAACTATTTAGAGCTAATGGCAGCCTTTTTAGGATTAAAGTCATTTACCAGCGAGCTAACCAACTGTGCAGTATTACTTCGCATGGACAATACGACTGCAATCAGTTACGTGAATCGTATGGGGGGTATTCAATACCCCCACTTAAACGACTTGGCCAGGTCTCTTTGGAAATGGTGTGAGCAGCGTGACCTTTGGGTTTATGCGTCATATGTAAATACTAAGGAAAATCATGCCGACGCCGCGTCTAGAATAGTTAATCCGGATACGGAATGGTCACTGTCCAATGATGCCTTCCAGGATATTATAAAATATTTTGGCCAACCCGAAATAGATTTATTCGCGTCTCGCGATAACGCTAAGTGTACTAGATTTGTCTCATGGAGACAAGACCCCGATGCAGCATCAGTCGATGCATTTACATTAGATTGGAACACTTATTACTTTTACGCTTTCCCACCATTTTCCCTAATATTAAAGTGTCTTAGAAAAATCATTGATGATAATGCATGTGGCATATTAGTATATCCTAACTGGCCATCACAACCTTGGTTCCCATTATTACAAACTCTTATAGTATCCGAAATTGTTTATTTAAACCCCAATAAATACCTTCTGCAATCTCATTTCAGAGAATGCCACCCACTACACAAGAACCTTACCCTGGGTGTCGCGAGGCTCTCCGGCAAGCTTACATGAGACGGGGTGCCTGTGCAGACTCGGCTACACTGATGCTATCATCCTTTTCCAACAGTACTATTAACCAATACAACACCTCACTTAAGCTCTGGTGGCAATACTGTACGGTAAACAACACGAATGCTTTCTGCCCTCCGATATCTTCTGTACTCTCATTCTTAACGTTACAATTTAATAACGGGTGTGCGTATGGTAGCCTAAATTCTCATCGGTCTGCTTTGTCAGCCCTTATAGGCAATAATATTGGCTCAGACGAATCTATTAAGCGTCTCCTTAAAGGTGCGTTTAAATTAAAACCTTTAAGACCGAAATACTCCACCACTTGGAATCCCCAACTGGTTTTAAATTTGATTTCAACTTGGTTCCCTAATAAAGAGCTGCCTCTAGAAAAAATCACTAAAAAACTTGTAATTCTTTTAGCAATCTGCACGGCTCACAGGGTACAAACACTTTCTTTAATTAAACTCGAAAACATAAGTTTCTCCGATACTGGAATAAAAATTGTAATAACGGACATCATCAAGACGTCCGCACCAGGTAGGGACCAACCCGTCTTGTGCCTACCATATTTCAGGGAAAATACTTCCATTTGCCCAGCTACAGTTCTCTCAGACTATATGTCTATCACTAAAAATATAAGACCTGAGAGTACATGCAATCTGTTGTTGACGTACAAACGTCCATACAAAGCCGCTACCACACAAACCATCAGCAGATGGATCAAACACGTGCTGTCTGAGAGCGGCATAGATATCGGTATATTCGGTGCACATAGCACACGACATGCAGCCACGTCGGCCGCGAACTTGGCCGGCGTAAATATTGAAACTATTCGTAAAACCGCAGGGTGGACTAATTCATCAAATTCATTTGCTCGTTTTTATAACAGGTCTATTATAAACGAAGGCGAATTTGCCAGGTCTGTCTGCTTACCATCAGAAGACTAATTGTGATTACTCGAATTTCTTATGATCATTAATGAGATCTCTGTTAAGTTAATTTAAGTTAATAGGTAGGTAATAATACCTTTACAATTAAGAAGATGTATAAGACTGATTTATTGATAAATAAAACGATAATATTCATAATGTTGTTGTTTATTTCTTTTTCCAGTCCAAAACTTTCTGACTCTTAACATCTACATTGTTATAATCATATCTGAAAAATGAAGCAACGAATTATAATATATGATCAAACGAACTTGCAAGTGAAGTTCGATCTTTATTATGATGAGTTGCTTCATTTGAAGATATGATCTCCCTCCCTCCCTGACACTTGTCATTTCCCAGATAAAGGGAAAGTTTTGTATCAGACCAATAAATTGACTCCAAAAAATGAGCTAAACGTCAGTGTCAACACAGAGGCACAGACATACCGGACCTACGTCACTTATCCGTTTTAAAAATTAAAAATCTTTAAACTATGTGCGAAGTTACCAAGTAAGTAAGGAAACTACATTGTTATAATCATATCTTCAAATGAAGCAACTCATCATAATAAATAACTTCACTTGCAAGTTCGTTTGATCATATATAATAGTGTTTACATTAATCATTTGTCAGCAGTCAGTTTGTATTCCACAAACATTTTCAATTTGAAACACGAAACATTCCAGTGGTCTATGAATTAATCTGCAATTTAAAATAAAAATGATGGGTCGAAATTCACCATTACTCCACACCGCATATTATTCCCAAAAGTCACCGCGTGCAACTGACGTGATGCTCCGTGTACATAACCATTATTTTTTCACAACCCATCACTGACAGAACAAAATAAAATTAAACATTCATTTTTAATTTCAACCCTACTACTATTATCTTAGGGCTCAGATTATACAGAGCGCCGCCAATGTTATTAATATTGTGGGGTACCTAATGGATCGTACATTTTTTGCGCTTGAATATTTCATTATGTATTTCGGAATAATTAAGAAGAACATTTTTTTGTGATGAATAATAGATTATCATTGCTACTATGTAATGTTTTCATTCATGATTTGATTTTGAGACCTCTTTTTACTATATTAAATTTATGAAATATTTTCGCTCTCAGAATTGTGACTTAGGAAAAATTTAATACTTAAATGTATTCCAGAAATGAAAATCTTGACGTTATTGAACACTTGATACCTATAGAAACAAGAACCACACGAAAAAAATTGTTGAATTGTTACAAGAAACGCACGAACACAAGTAACTATTACATCTGCAAAATAATGTAAAATTGATTGAATTAGGTACCTACTACTGAATTGTAAAAACATAGTTTCTAAACTGACGGTTGTAGCGACAGTACAAATGATAATAACTATGACGTCTATAGTGTTATTGATGAAAAAAAAAACAAAATAATGCACCTTTATAAAAGAGAAAAAGGAAAAAACAACAATCTATAAATGCAACGCATTACGTTCAACTGCGCAATAGAGGGGGAAAGAGGTGTAAGTCTGAATCTCCTGGAAAACTAGCCCCCGGGGCTTTGGATTGATGACCTCGATGCCTCAGGTGATCCATGGATAAATTGCCACAGTGCCCAGCCAACGGTTTTTGCTTTATGACTTGCTGTTTTGGGAAATAGTATGGCAGCTCTGTGTTTGAGCTCTTATAGAAGATACGGTCAGTAACAAAAGTACCTACTTATGAGCATTATTCGGATTTTTAAAGTAAGTATAAAAATCCGAATAATGCTCAGTAATGCTGAGTAAATATTTTTCGTATTTTTGAGTGAAGTGAAAGATTACTGTTTTTAAAGGTCTATTTTTAATATTGTAAGCATTATTTTAATCTTTTTCATTTTGCCAACGCATTTTATATAAAACCATGTTGTTTCTGGACGAATTCGAAATTTTTTGTCACAAATTCAAACTTGTTGAATATTTTCGTCGACCATTATTATTATTTTTTTGTCGCAGTTTCGTTGGTTATTCATTAAGTACTGCAGAAAATCACACTCAATTTTATTGTGATAGAGAACTTAAAATGAAAACATAAAAAAAATTCACGATATTTAATGTTAGCCAATGGTTCCATGTGCAGTCGGCACAAAATCCAGCCGATATAGCGTCAAGAGGATCATCTTATACATGTTACAGGAGTAAGATAAAGTAGCATATAGCAAAGATAGAATATTAATAAATATTCACACCAGTTATTTACACCAGAGGTAAAATTAAATGCATTTTATCTGAACTTTGAAATTAATTTCACTGCAAAAGCAAAGTTGAAAGTTCAAACAAAGGTTCACTGTCTGGTATTCGCTGGTATTTTGCACATACATAGGTACCTGGGTGTAATAAAGTTATATTGGATGAACTTTTCACTAAATAGAGTCTTGTTTTGTTTAACATGTGAGTTCAATTGCTGATTGTTTATAAACTTTATCTGAACTAGATACTTAATTAGAAGTTTATGCAGACAAACGAGATTTAGAACATACTTATCATAACATTACACCTGTTATCCACGAAGGGTTAGGCCTCTGCCTCGAATTTTGCGGGCAGCGGGGCGGCGGCGGCGCCGGCGCGGGAGCGGCAGAATCTTATGCGTACAATCAATTTTACCGGTTCTCGAAAACAGCGGTGCGGGGGCGGGCAACGAGCGGTGCACTCCATACAATCCGCGCCACCGTTTGCGGGCAGGCAGCGGGGCGCAAAATTCGAGGCCGAGGCCTCAGGCAGAGGTGTGCCTAAAGTATATCCACATTACGCCAGTTTGGCAAGCTACAACCGGGGACTAATTCAAACTCCGTGGCTGCTACTGAATGAAATTAAAACCAATATCAATTTGCTCGACCCTGGAATTGAACCCAGGACCTCATGCTTGATCACTAGACTAACGAACAGACCTAGAACGAACCTACAATACTTTCTTAATAAGCGTTAGATACCAATCTTGTTAAATGGAAGGTGCTTTTATAAAATTTATGATTTGAAGCGATTAACTTTAGGTTACTTTGCCTATAACGGTTAGGTGCTAAGTAATTCTTTTGTAAATCAAAATTTTATTGTCAAATTACAGCCTTGTCAATCATCATCGGCCTAACCTTTTCTCAAGTACCTATGTTGAAGTCGGCTTCCAGTCTAACCGGATGTGTAGCTCAGTACCAGTACTTTAAGATCTAATTGTTCTCGCTGTTTATTTATTCACGAGGTCCGCTCTCTCTTATTCTTTACCACTGTCTTAAACTTTTTCCAGTATTCTTTTCGCGAGAACGTTTCGCTTGAGCGTTGAACCATTTTTCTTAACCTATAAATAGGGAGAGCTATGTGGAACTATCCAACGCCACCCTTAATTACTAACAATGCTTGCAAGTTGTGTGCGAAAACACACAGCTGATACTACCATGCATTATTTTTTATTCGCCTTGGTAGGGGTGAATCAATCGACGATAGGAAAATGTGAGAATGTAATTAGATTCTTATTCAAGAAATAAGCCCAGTATTTATTTTAAAATGGCACTCATTTTACTCAAAGGTTTATAGCGAAAAAGGTTTATAATCTAGGTAGGTTTATATGGCTGAGCACTTTTCTCATCAGTACGATAATCTTTAACCTAATATGATACCACGCCTTATAATCCCCGAAGGTTATGAAGAGGTGTACCTACCTGACAGAACACCTACAAGATTTTAAACTAACATGGTCACTAACATTATTATTACACATTATTACATGGTAAATATCCCGTTTTTAATATAAATAATAGAACACCTACAGTTCACCTGTTATGCTTTAGTCCCATGTAATAGGCGGCCAGCCTATTACCACCAACTGGGTACAAATCTACACACCGTACCTGCTACTTAGAGATTCCTGATGGAAAAACCCAATAACACTTTGCCCGACTCAGAAATCGAACCCAGGACCCAATACTCAGAGACCAACGAGGCAGTCAAAAACAGTCTTCAGTCCAGTCTTGTGATAAATAGTAAAAATAACTCGTCAAAACGGTTTTAAAAATCACATCATTGACCCGACCGAAACCATAACGCTTGTGACTACCAAGTCCAACGAGGCTTCATCATCACCATCAGCAGCTCATCATCTTTCTGTCATTATCTCATGTTACTTGAGGTCAGTCACGTCTTTTTCTTTCATTCTCCTCTGTCAACCGTCACGCTATCTACTGTCACGATATTATCATATCATATGGAGACCTTTAACTAATATCATAATATTATTATTAAAGTAGTCCCCCTTCATACACGTAGCGTCAGCGCATCCATGTTAAGGAATAATAAGGGTTATGAATAAACGCAATGTATCCTAAAGGAGGTTCCTTGAAGTAAATATGGAAGCTCGTTAAATTTGTTAAAATACCGTGAAATATCGCGCTACGTCGGACACTCTGGGGACTCAACGCGAGATTTATCAGTCTCTTTATATTTTTCTAATACTTTCCTAAGGGGATTTGCATCTTGAATGTGCCACGGTTGAGCGGGTTTCGTTATAAAATGTAATATTAAAATATGCCTATGGGGCACTTTCAATGTGATGGAATTTGGCAAAGGTTCGGAGGAGGTCAAGACCTTTTTTGTTGTTATGATAACATACTTTTTATAAAGGGGGTCTTATCTGTTTATTGGAAATACAGCTTCCTTATAGGTTTTAGATCCTGCTTAGAAATTGACCTTAATTCAGTCATTGGTAGTCCATTGCTTGTCAAAAGAGAAAAGTGACTCAACATTATTTCTACCTGAAGTCAGTTTTGACGATTCCAGCTTCGGACTACCTACTTATTTAAACTAACTTGAAGCTTTAAACAAATTCGTAATATAGACTTAACGAGCTGATATTGGTAGTCCAACTTTAAGGGCAACATGTCAGAAAAGTACTATCAAAAGGATGAAAGAAGGTACCAAACAAAGTACGGACGTGAATAGAATTCGCGTTAGCACGTTTTACAATTTGTTACATCGCTTAAATTGTAATAAAGCTTCAGAGTAACACATACGTTTGATAAAAATTTGTATGTAACTGTACGAGATTGAACAAAGAAAATTCAACTTAGGCAAGTTGCGATAGAGTTCGGAATTGTGAACTGGGAAAATCTGATTTAAGACTGTACTTTATTCACAAATGTGCCGTGTGAGGTTTATAGAAAGAGGTGTACTGTGAATCCCGGATGGATACAGTTCGTATTCTATTTACCTTAACAGATGCCATCATTATTCCTTAAGCATTCCTTACGACTACGCGTCGTGTGGAATGAAATTGACAAATTCAGAGGGAACCCGAATGCCTCGTTACTTCTCATGTGTACCTTTGATAATATTTTATGAATAGTGTTTGTTTTTCAATTTGTCGGGTCGAACAAACGCACTTACATTTATTTTCGCTCTTTTTCACTTCAAATGTGAACTGAATTCTAAATGGTATCAACAAGTGTGTTGGAAATATCGACAAGGTTGTTATCGATAGACGTTTAAAATGTTTTATAAATCTAAAAACACAGTTACAAAGAATGAGTTTCATCGTCCAGTAGTTTTCTTAGTCCATGTTAACGTCCTTGCCTTCCTTTTCTGCCTATGTCCTACCTAACCCGTTTCTTTACGCTAGTCCATCCATTCCTATGTCTTGCCTATCTGTCTGCCGAGCTGTCACATTCCTTGTTCCAAAGACAAAAGACTGAGCCGATAGCCAATCTTCTATTCTTTGAAAGTGTTGTGTGATTTTGATTGAAATCTCGACTTTGATTTTTGACTTTTGTGTTCCGATTGACGTATGGATAGTAAAATGACTATTATTTTCACAAAAAGAATTGCTACATTCTTCCTTTTATCAATGGTTACGTTTAATATCGAATATTTTCTCAAAATATAACTAGGAACGACGTTATATTCGCGAGTACGTCACGTTTGGACGATCAAAAATTCCAATTTCATAAAGTCATATTAATGGTTATTGGGTTCTTTTGTTACCGTCCGTTTAATCAATGTTTCACTTTATTACTTTTGAATATTATGTAAGGTTCCGACAAAAAGTAAGCTGTTCGTGTATTAATGTAACAAAATGGGGCTCGGGTAATGTTTTCATTTTCGTTCATTGTAATTAAGTTAGAGGTCAAAGCTTTCATGATTAAAGTTAATATACCGACACCTTTCTTGTAAAATAAAATGGCCGAGAGTGGTGTTGAAAACCGTCCTTAAATACAAAGTACTTTGTAAGGTTGGGAACTGTGTTCTAAATCAAGAAATACATATTTAATTCAAAGTCTATTATTTTGACCTCTTAAACATCAAATTTACTTTCACGTGGATAAAGGAATTATAAAATGTTATTCATGTGATTTTGTTTTTTGTGCTGGCTCTTTAGGCATTTAGGAGCGTCGAAAAAAAACGCATTTTGGGCCCTCTGCCGGTAAAAATACCATTAGTCTTCAAAGTAATTGCATTTACAATTAAATATATAATAAATGAGGCAGTCTGAACAATTAATTAGAGTTCTCTATAGCATCGAAGGAATAAACGCCCGCGAAACGACGCTCGCCTGCTTTTAATAGTCCCAGTCTTGGGGCTGTATTTAATTACTTATGTACTGTCTATATAAATATGTAACTGTACAACTGAATAATTTATTTGTATGTTGTAATTAAGTATTAAAGGATTTTGTAAGGCGCGGCGGAGTTTTAGAAACAATTCTCGAGACTTAATTTGCTACATGTAATCGTTAAGTATATTATACGAGCATTAATATAACTTGTCACGCTGTTTGGTGGTTTATACATTCAGCTGCACACAAGATGACTAAAAAAAGAACGAGAATTTGTGAAAAAAACTCAACATATTCTGTTGAATTTGCATGAAATTGGTTTCTGTGCATAATTTTAATTGAAGGTTAGTTCCCGCCGAGGCTGCGGGTTGTTCGAAAGAGATACCGCGGCCTCGGCGCAAAAGGCTAAGAAGGAAAATGGATGGTTTTTAGTAAGTAGAAGTCTGACACTCCCTACCGCTCTGCCCAGACCGGGAGGAGTAATTTAATGATTCCCCAACAACAACAAAAAAAAAAATAGGTCACTTTAAAATTGCATTTTGGAAAAAAAAAGAAAGCATGCCAAAGCTGTTTTTAAATTTCTATATGGAGGTAACTGACAACCATTTTTTTACTTTATCGAGAGAAGTTCTTCTAAGCTAAGGAAAAATACGAACATGGCCACCTAGTGCTACGTTGGCCTCACAGTCGTGTCACAAGATGCATCACCTGAGGTCATAAACAGTGTATAACAACTGTGAATCAACTTCAAAATAGACACATTACATCAAAGTACGCTACACATAGTACAATGTTGATCCTCGTGTACTTTATGAACTAATATACTCGCAGTTCGTACAGTAATATGTACGTAATGTACTGTTACTAGTACAATATTATTTACGAAACCACATCAATGGCTTAATTTGCGCCCTGTCTTAATGCTTCGGTTATTATGTCTATGCAGGATATTGAACTTGGGTTTGGTTACAAGCGTCTGCAAGATTATTAGTGTTTAGGTATATTTGTGTAAAGATATATAGATTTAGAGGGTAAATTATATACATAATAGAAAAATAGAATTAAGTATAGTTAGTTATTATGTTATATCTATTAAATTATAAATTGTGAAAAAGTCAGAATTAATAAAGGCTATTTTTTTAATTTATTTATATAGATTTAGATAAAGACAAGTTACGTTATTGGTATGTGTAATTCGTATGGTAGTGCAGTTATAGAATTTTCTGAATACAAGATGGAATGAACATCGACGCACAAATTGTTATAATATGACAACCTAGTATTCATATATTGGTACACAATCATACATACATAAACTCACGATCTTTTCCCATGGGGGTAGGCAGAAACCACAGAACGCCACTTACTACGATCCTTACATACCCCTTTTGCCTCGTCCACATTCATAAATCTGGTCATACACGCACGCCGAGTGTCAGTACATTGGTAATTTAAACAAAAAAATGTTGTTTCCTACAAAGTTTCAATGCCTACACGCTCAAAACGTATGGAACGGATGTCCTGTCTACCCTGTTTAATAGCTTAGTTAAAGGGATCTTTCATTTAATACACTTAAAAAAAACAGACTGCTTTGAAACATGCCCTTTTAAACTTCAGGCACGACCTGGGATCCAACTCCGGTTTGCGACCTTGACCCCGACGGGGCAGTTATAATATAATACAATACATAACTAAGCAATCTAATTTCCATCAAAACCCTCATGGAACCTGTGAGCAAATACATGAAAAAGGTTATTCGAGATTTTCTCTAACAATCGAATAATATGAGGACGCCCAGCAACGCGTGCCACATTCATAATGTAATTCGTCCTTTAAAGTCGAGTTAATGTTAGGGTAGGTTCGATATTTTGTATTCAGTATGGTTGAGAGGCCTTAGATAACTCAGACGGTAAAGTATACAAATAAAACGTGTAGCCTCGGTAACTTTTGCCGAATAATACGGCAATTTTTTTAAGTTAATATTGTGAAAATTAGAAGGTATTGTCCTCAAGTTTTGTAGTAATTTTTTGAATACTTCTTCTAACGTATTTCACAGTCTCACAAATCTCCATGTTCATGTGAAGATACATAATAATAGTAGCATAATAACAACATAATAATAGTAGCATAGACCAGCCAACTAAGTTCTTCGTTCTGTGACATAGGGACACACACATGGGGGAAACTCGGTGTGTAATGCATGGATACCCATCCACAGACCGATCTAGGCAAACGCGGCTTAACCCCTTGGAGATAGACCCGTGTGGCCTGTTGGCTATACGATTTTATTCCATTTAGGAACGGAACTGGCGACCTACTGAACTTATCCTTTCATCTATCACTAAACGCAATCCATTTTGCCGTAACTTTATGCTTCACGTTCATTTTCCGTAATCTCGAAAACCGTTTCCATCATTCCATTATTTGTTGCGAATAACTTGTCCATCAAAAAACGACAAATCTTTCCCTAACATCCAACACCGGATACATCAATTTGTCACAAAATGAAAGAAGAACGCGAAGCAAACTTAGGGACGCACTTTATCAGGGTAACGACCTTTTTCAAATCTCTTTTAGGTGACACTTGGTTCATTTATAATTTTTTTCTTTCTTATCCATTTCAACTCGATCACATGTTACGTATTACTCAGCGTCGTTTTAAAACGTTATCGTTCTGTCTCGTGTGAAAAACGACTATTTGTCAACTTGAAAGTTCGATGGAATTCTTAACGAGTTAATGGAAAGTTCTTTCTAGAAAACAATCGGCGAAAAAAGAGGGGTTCTGCGATGTTGGCGGTGATAGCGTATCTTTGTCTGCTGTAGTTGAAATAGATTGTTTTGTTACTCGATGAATGAACCGTATTTTTAGCAGCACCTTCTTACCCCGAAGTGTATCTATACACGTATATTTTGCCAGTTAAATTGAAACATACCATCACACCTGGAATTCCCAAAGGGTTAGACAGAGTTTACCCATTAGTATACCCGCATTACGCGAGTTATGTTTAAGTCCCGTGTAAAAGGGGGCGAGCCTATTTTTATTAACCGGGCACGCACTCGGCCTCTGTTGCTACTACTGAAAAAAATCGTGATAGAAAAATCCAGTAACACCTTGCCCGACTTGGGAATTGAACCTATCGATTTCCCAGGGTCGTGGGCACAGCAGTCACAATTGCGATCACTAGAGGCAGTTAAATTGAAAGTCCCGTGTAATTGGGCCAACGATAAATCTACGCAAAACCAGCCCTACTTGTGTACTGCATTCTATACAATATCATTATTGCCGTCTCGCTGCACCCGGTAAAAATATTCCCAAGACAATGCGAACAAAACCAACGGTACTCCTTTAGTAAAAGCAAGAGCAAATTGTACAAGAAATGGGAATAATTCCAGCGGCTGCAACTAAAGATAGAAAATAATAAGCTATAACAAATAGGAAACGTCCGGGCACCGTGCAATATGGCACACCAGAGACCGACTACAGGAAGGCATGAATTTCTGTTACGTAATACCTTTATCTTTTCTTTAAACTGGAAGAAAGCTTTGGTTCGATTTAAAAGCTTAGGAAAGATGGATTTTGTATGTTTTTTTGATTTGATGGTGTTTGTAGCTGAGAATAGCATTTACTATAAGAAATAGGAAAAGTAACTTCTCCATCCAAGTATCTTTATTTATGTCCGTTATTACCCAACTATTTTGTTTTGCTTGTCAAATTCAACACTTTTACAGATTTTGCTACGACGTAGCATTTCGTAGCAGGCGTAGCACTACACGTAGCGCTACGAAAAGCAGTGACAAAAAATGGTTCACAAAAATCTTTGTATCACTATTGTGCATAAAGTATAAATAAATAAAAAAAAATAAAAATAATTATCATCATCATCTTCCTGCCCTTGATTCATTCTATTTGGGGTCAGGGCAACACGGTTTACTTTTTATCTACTCCTTTCTTTTTCATATCATTCCTCACCCAATCTATCCATCTCTTCTTGTACCTTGCTCTCTCTCTTCATCCATCAAACATTAAACATCAACGTTGAGTATAATTAATTATCATGCAAAAACAATAAATTAAAATATTTAATTACAATTTTATTGTATTAAAACATTTTAACATACAAACTATGAATGCGAGTAAAACTCAAAGGATTCTGACAAAATTATAATAATCTCCTAAAGAAGCGTCGAGATTGAAAGTATGGATCAGACGGCATTAGCATTTATATTCAGCTTCGAGGTAAAAGTTACTCATCATTGCTTAGTATTCTCTTTTGACTACACTCCGAAGAATTTCTGTATTTAAATTTTATTGTGGTATATATTTATGAATTATTTTCTCCTTCGCAGCGTTAGAAGATTAAGGGTATCAATGTTTAAACAAGCTTCCCGGTTTGTCACTTATTTGTTTGTAAAGTCTCGATATTTAGAATTAATAAGCTGCCTTCTGTTCGTATTAAAATCGAGGACGCGCTGGTGCAATTCTGTTTTATTCTGCTTTGCGATGTATTGTGTACTGCTATACGAGTATTTGGATTTTGGAAATTTTGCGATACATTTCTAGACAAATTAAAAGCGATATTGCTATCTTCTTCTACTTTAGTCTCGACTCATGAGTCGTGAGCATAATATTAGGTGCTTTTGTGCATTGTGGTACCACAGAAACATTATATTACAAGACACACTAATTTATAAAACTTCAAAATGTGGTTTTATGCAACTCTGATATTTAATGGAAGATAAGTTTAAAATCAATAATAACTAAAGGTTAATTTTCTTTATCAAATTCCAAAAATCGCATCGATCGGCTAATTACACGGCCACAACAGTATAATATCCTACACTTTATTTTTCATTGCGACTCGTCTCACATCGGTAAGGGTCCGTCTCTTCCAATTTGGGCTACAATTAAACGTAAGCATTAATTACATTGGCCCCTACCCCCACTGTTTCTGCCTTATTTCCCTTTTGCTTATTCAGCGGGAGCTATCACGTTTTTATAATGTTTACTAGAAGTGGCTTTAGCTTTGAAGGTCAAATCTATTTGCACAGACGAACACAAACAGAAAACAGTTTATGGAAATTTGTGCAGAATATCATTATAGTGAGATATGTTGCCACAAATAAACATGTTTTTTTAAACGTAAGTATGTAAAAAAGTAGTAGTAAAAAGCCTGCAACTCTACATAAAAATGAGTAAGAATACTTAATCAATTACTTTTATATTACAGCACATCAATTGACACGCTTGTCAGGATACGGACCACCAGCACCGACTTTTGACAGTAGTGAGCGTACGGGATTCTTGATCCCGTACCCATGCCACGCCACATCTAGTCATAGACGTTCAAAGACAATGTTACGATTTTATTGTTGGCAATTTACGGTGCGATATACGCGTCCCTTTAACGCCTACCCTCGTATAATTTGGATTGTGGGACTAATAAGAAAGAAACAATGCTAATGAAATAATACCTATTAATGAAGTGTCTACGTATTATTTTAATTAAAATTTCAATGTATTACGGTCAGACAAGTTATTGTAATGAAGGTAGGTGTTGCACAAAGCTTTATATTAGTAGCTTGGTTGACAATCATGTGGGTAGATCTTTTCATACTTGAGTTTAAAGTTAATTTTAACTGAAGTAATTTTAAAATGAATAACCGCGATGAATGACATGTTTTATGGCACACTGGGGACAAATTAATTAGCATGACTTTCGAGCAAGATAAAATAATCAGAATTTAGTCGTAATTAATTCGAGCAAAAGCAAGTCAGCCGAACATTATTTTTGTATGACCCCTCGGAATAAAACACTCACGCAATTCCATACTATCAAGACGATAATAATTCATATTTACATTATTCTTGTAAATAATCAAGTGACCTTTGGGTAGTCACAAATTATTCTCCGTCGGTGATAAATCAAGTCCCACGGGTGCCAGTAGCTCTGCCTAATTGTATTATTATTTATGGGCCTTATAGCAATATTGTCGTGTTTGCACAGTTTTGTGCAAACACTTCGCTGGACGCTCGTTTATTAGATCGGTGCTGGATTAAAATTAAATGGAGATGAACAATAATAATTTCTTGTTTGTTTATTGGGATTTATGATTTAGTTGAAGGCCTGGGTAGATACATCCTATACTATTAAATTACCCATATTTGTATGTATATGTATTTGTAGTCACGTTCTCGAAATTGACTCTTTAAAAAGGGGTTACAAAATGATCTAGAGTAGCTAGGTCTCATATTTTACACCCGAGCAAAGCTGGTTACCAACCTTTTTTAACCAGAAATATTTTCTTTGTATCTTTCATGTATCTACATGAAAGATACAAAGAAAATATTTCTTTTGCATACTGGCGACAAACAATACAATAGGTACTAAATGCATTTCTTACTAACAAGTCACATTAGACTGTCTGGACCTGTGTAACCTTGACAGCTCTCGGTTACTTTTGTCTTATTTTTGTTTCTGTAAGACAGAGACAGCAGCAGTTTTAATTAAGTTTAGTTGGTACCCGACAGTATGACACGTCCTGCTGAAAGGGTTCACTAGAAAATCACTCAAAACTGCGTGTTTTGAACAGCTGTTGCAGTTTTGATTGATTTTTGACAACTCTCAAATCTCTCAGAAACCAGCAATTGACCGGTCGACTGTGTGTTTTTAACCACCACAATGAATCAGGATTTCATTTCCGACAGGCTGGTTGTAGTTATTTTTGCTATTTTAAAGATGAAATCGTGATTTTCAGTTACCAGAAGCTATCTGATAACGTTCGATAAATTAATATTAAGGTTCCTATTATGATTGGTTGAAAACTAATTTGCATGAAACTCTGACCAAAATCATTCACAAGATCCTGAAATCCAGAAAAAAATCCATTACAATTAATTTAATAACATTAATCCGTTCAATTTAATACTGAAATGGATTATTCGAACATAATTATTTTAGTTACAGCAGGAAGCAGGGGGTTTCATCAGGCGTGATATTGGTATTTAATTTAATAAGTCTGATACTTGAGGAAACCCCCCAGGTGTTAGGGTAAATGCTCATCACTGTAACTATCTTCAATAATTATAATTTTCTTCGCTGTTTTTCAGAAATAACCTACCTAGTGTGAATTAAGTATGTAAGTCAAGTTCTGGGTTTAAAAAGAAATATAAAAACTGTAGAGCCAGTGAAAAATCAGTGCCTAAGCACAAGTATAAGTGAAAATAATTATATTATATTGCTGTGATTGCTAAATTGATTGGCGATCCATCTACTACTTTCTCGGAAACAAACGGATAAAAAAGTTTACAAAATATTTTATTTATCATTGATACGTTATTTAATTTTGACACGTAGTGTCAATATTGAAAGAACACATGGCTGATTTCACCCTAAATCATGGGTGCGTAAGAAAAAAATGTTTCAATATACCGCAGTTAATTAGGTGTTTTTATGAGATGGCGAAACATCTCAAAATTTCCAATCGGGATAGTTTCCTATGTTCACCACGTTTTAATGTCATCTTCAGAGAAAATTCTTTCTACACTTTGCAATTGAAACAAAACTACCTTAAAAATATTTCGAACCCGCTCTCATTTAACGCTACGTGCTTTCATATACAAAATTCCATAAATAAAACCGTTAAGAAACTACGGAACCCGTACACGGAAATGCATAAACGAGCAAAATAAGCGCAGAGCTTAGTATGCACACAGTTATGTTCAGTTGCCCGTATTCGCCTGCGGTTAAGATAAGGGGAGGTTGCGATGCCCGTTTCCTCTCCTGAACGTGTCTTTGCACTATCTAGAAATTTTGAAGTTGCAACTGCATGAAGCGAATAATAATCCGGCCAGCATCATTATTTTGTCGTTTGGTTTTTTTTTCCTTCGTTTGATGTTGAGTATTAAGGTCTTTTTTGTTGCAGCAGCAGTTTTAGTTATAAATTAAGGCACTTCCTGTTCGCCCCGTGTTTCTTTGTAAGAAATAGGTCAACGTATTTGCGCACGTGCTGTGCTAGCAGGCAACTTAATCATTCAGTGTTTTGTCTTTTAACAAAAAGCGTATAACATAATTTAAGACCAAGAATGTAGTAAGAGTTTCCACACTGCAAATATGTACCCGCCGACATTAGATTAGACTTCGAAATAAAGGTTCGTTGAAAAGCAGACCAAATTACATCAACGTGTTTTTAACACAATTCCTTTAAAACTAAAATAAATTACTTTGACTTAGACAAAGGGTTTCCAAAGAATACGGGAATGGAAATGGTGGCACGTCTTGACTTAGTTTCAAAAAACCGATATCTAAGTCCTACGGCATTCAACCTCAAACTTTACAAAACCTTTTAGTTTAAGTTTTTGATCGAAATTTCCTACTCTATACACGTTAGCTTATCTATTATAATACAAAATAGAAATTATACGAAACTAGTTCTCCTGCAAGCCAGTTTACGTCAGATAAGCCCGGTATGGTACAAGTTTGAAGCCTCACTAACATTATACGGCAATTGGGAACAAAATTTACGAAGAAAATCAAATACTTGGGATTGTAAAGGTTTCGAGTAAGGTAAGTAAAGCTTGTCAAGTGATCCTCAAGTAGTACAAAGTCTGGGATTTTCTTTCATCGATTACAAATTGATGCTGATTTCGAGTGTATGTTGTTGAACTTCGACGAAATCTTTTGTTTGATTGAATTTTTTCCGGCGATCATAGAACTTGACCGATATATTTCAATCTTTGAGGGTTGTTGCTGGTTGACTTAATCTGTAATTTTACTTGACCCAGTGGCATGATATATTTTTCGAGTTGAAGAAGATGCTACAATTTCATTTCCTGCAATTCACGCTTGCTTTGAACTAATATGGCATAAATCCTTGCTGGAAATCACTCCAGTCTGTTAAGCCAACACCATTCGGAAATTCAAATTACCTACTAAAGAAAACAGATATAAAGTTTCTCAAATAAGATACCTACCTAATTTAGAGAGAACCCACTTAAAACTGTAAGGCTCGCTAAAAAGGTCTGATTTCATTTAAACAGAATTTATTTTTATTAAAAGTCGATACTAGGTCGTATACCGCTGTTGTCCGAAGAAAGGCACTTGGAACGTAATCTTGTGGATTGGTAAAATTCAATTTGCTCGTTGCACTAGCAAAACAATAAGCTATACACCAAGTTTCGATACGGGCTCGTATCGATATTCGATGAAAAAAGTTGTATCATTTGTGCAGGATTGTTGATTGAAAAAGTTTGTTTAAATGCAATAGCCACCGCGTCCCTGCTGCGGCGCGTAATATGTTAACTAACGGAATCAAAAGACAGGTTTACTAATAATTAAGATTAAATAGGGAACTGAAGAAGATCGCAGTAGCGGACAAAATATGCTATAATCCCTTCGCCGTTGAAGTAATCTGTGTTTGCACAATAATCAGCATGAGGTCTTCGGTTGGATTCCTGAGTCGAGCATACTATTAGTGTCAGACTTCTACTGACTAAAAACCACTCATGTTCCTTCCCTTTGTGCCGAGGCTGCGGTATCTCTTTCGAATAACCCGCAGCCCCGACGGGACATAGTTACGCCTTGGGTGTTTTCTATTTTACAAATTAATTCTTTTACGTCTTAGTCAACAGAAGCAAACTGAAACGGACTGAAACTGAAGTGAATGAGTAATCTAATGGAAACGTAGCGGAGAGACTCGAATTCAATACCAATAACATAGCTACAAGATGTCCTACGAAGGAGAATGCGTCACTGGGTAGAGGCGGCCATGACACACAAACTTTGTAAGAAAGGACGTGAGATATCGCTAAGTTCTCTGCAATCCATAGAATTAAGATTGTATGTAGTTTCGTTCCGAATAACTTAAACAGTTCGGAAGCGAATTGGAATTATCAGGCATTCCGATAATACGAGTATGCAAATACATTGTTTAAACATTTCAGATAATTGTTTAGTTTCATGAATGGAAAAATGATTATGACTGACGTGGTGGGCTGTAATTTGTTCATTTGGTCTTTACCTATAAAATTGCCGTTTTGTTTGAAAAAAATTAAACGATTTGTTTTCATGTATTTTTTATTTGTATTAATCGAAGTAATCACCCATGCAATCAATGCATCTTTGCCAACGCAGTGGCAGTTTATTGATGCCCTTCTTAAAGTAATCAGCTGGTCAGGAGGCAACAAATTCTTCAAAGGCATTTTGTACTGCCTCTCGGGTATTGAATTTTTTCCCGCCAAGAAGTTATCCAAATTCTGGAAAAAGTAGTAGTCTGTAGGCGCAAGGTCTGGTGAGTAGGGCGGATGACGGAGAGCTTCCAACCCCAGTCCTTGCAACTTGGAGACCGTCTGCTGTGCAGTATGAGGTCGCGCGTTGTCGTGCAGGAGCAGCGGAGACGAGCGATTGACCAATGCTGGTTGGAGATGTGCCAGCTTCTCCATTATTGTGTTCAGTTCTTCACAGTACACATCTGCTTGCAGTAATGCTCACCCCGTTTGGTAAGAAGCTGTGATGAATCACACCGGCGCTAGACCACCAAACAGTGACCATCACTAATTCTAGGGGTAAGTTTTCGTTTAGGGCATTGTTTAGGTGCTGAACCAGGATCCAACCAACTTGCTGAGCGCTTACGGTTATCGTACAGGATCCATTTTTCATCGCAGGTAACAATGCGGTTCAAAATTCCTTCATTTGTGTGTTTGTTGAGCAGTACAAGGCACGTCTCGACGCGTACTTCGCGCTGGCGATCATTGAGTTCGTGGGGCACCCATTTGTCAAGCTTTTTTACCTTGCCAATTTGACGCAAATGGACCAATATTGTTTTGACGCTAACGTCGAAAGCTGCGGCTAATTCAGCCATAGATTGTGTATCATCAGCTTCCACAATCGAAATTATTTTGATTTGAAATGGCCAGTACTGCAGAACGGCAATTTCATAGGTAAAGACCTAATATTTAAGGAAACCGGTGGTAATATTTTGCATTAAAAAGGGTAAACGACTTACCTAGGTAACAGAGACCATAATTATGTGACTTGCTTGTTGTCACATATGGTCACTGTTACCTACGGACACCTACAAGACCGATCGCCGTAAAAATCTACATCTCTGCGGTGTTCCACAGAGGTGTAGATTTAATATTTACTCACCACACACACCGCACAGCACGCCACAGTTACTCAATAAGTGGTATCTGTTGAGTTTTAAACATAATTACATTGAATAAAGTTTTTATTTGTCAAACCAAATGATGACCCATTCTCACCACTGAAACCACAACCATTTTATTCAAAACAAAAGAGGACCGAACCCTCAACATTCCTATTGATCGACAACACAAATCACTCAATCACAACCATATAATCGGAGCAAGTAAGTCCACTGGTTATCCGTATCCGCATTATCCGCACTGGCGGGAATAGTGCGGATATTGCCCCTCAAATTATCCGTTGACCGCTTGTAATCCGTTCGGCGCCACACGCCACGCACCAATGATTATTGGGAACGATGAGCTATTATTACTAATATAGTAGAAACGCGTTAGCATTGTGTCCAGTTTAATTGAGTCGGTAATTGAGTTAAAATGTACTTATCAGAGGCAATGGGCCTATTTATCACGATTCCTATCGGGTTGCCTTTCTGAACGTTGCAATTAATGGTGCCTATCTATGATTCAGACCTCATCACGACTTTGATTTACGATTCACTCTTCTTTATTTTTTTAATCTTATTAGTGTAGGAACATTATGCTGTTGTATACTCCGGACCTATAGGTTGGTTGTAGAAAGTAAAACCTGCTTGGGAGATCCATTGATAAAACTACCCTGTTTCACCATATTGATGGCTCAGTGGTTAATACTTCACTAAATGAAGTTGTGGTTTTTAAATCCAGACTGGTACCAATGTGTTTTATTCAATTCATAAGAAAAAAAAAATCAAAAGAAAATCATAGGTATGTATTTTGGGGGCATAACGATGAGGGATAACATCTCGAGGAAATCGATTAATTAGATATTTTCTATCCGCCTTGAACAGGAGCACCATTTTCATTGCTCATTCTTTTTTCAGTGTGAGAACAGGCCTTTGCCTTGCAGTGTGGCAGTAACAGGCAGACACAACCCTCTTTTGGTTTCATTGTCCTTCTGAGACAATCTTGCACTAACTGCAAATCCTACCTGTGAACCTCAACCGATCCAATATTCATAACACCATCTAGCACCATGAACAATAACATAAACTACTCACCACGCTGTTCCTCGCGTCGTATCATTAAGCCTCATCTAATCACTGGCTCATGATGCGTGACTCCCACTGATAAATGGATTATGGAACTGAATGTACTCACCTTTGTCATTACGTGGTCGGCTTCAAGCCTTATCTGTGGTAGTGAGCTTCTAGGCTTGGTTTAGGTGCTTCTTGGAATTTGGAGTGGTTTGAACTGTTTTGGGATACTTTATCCTGTTAATTACAAACTGTTTGAACTTAGAAATATTACTGGTCATTTGGTTGTCTGTGGGCACTTAACATTTACTTAAGTGTTTTGTTCTTATTTCCATTATGCTCACAGAGGGATATAATATATATTTTTTTTTTGTTAAAGTTTTTCGAGGTTGGTTATGACTAGGGTAACTATGCCAACGCAACGGAAATAAAAACATTTGCTTGTAAGAGGCAATCTCTAGAAGTACTGATTCGATTACAAAGATCTTTAATAAAATAATGATAGTAAGTTGAGTGCCACTCAGAGTTTTAATGTGTTATAACTATCATGCGTTCGTAATCGAGGGCAGAAGCTAGTTTATTATGCAATAGACTCGTATTGAAAGTGTGACAAACACCAGAAATATCTACTTAGTTTTCTGACTGTCGAAAAGTTTTCTTTGAACCGTAAGGGTGTGCTGGTAGTTAGTAATCTTGTTCCTTCATTATTATTTTTTTGTGGCATTCATTTTACATGTTTTTCATTACAGTGAAGATAATATACAATCGCTTTAAGTTTATGGATGCATAAAATGGGGTTCGCTGCTTATTATGCTCTTTGTCGCAATGAAATCTTCGCGGATTAAAATTATGTGACTTTTACGAGTTCCGTACTTCACCTTGGCGGATCACGATATGAAAATGTTATTCTAGCCTATATCCGCATGAAATTCGGCACTTTGATCAGTATTAATACTTTTTACCAGATTATAATGGATGTATGAATTTCAGAAAATTTTCTTATGTATTGAAGCTATGTCAGATAATATAGAATGTAAATCGGGTGTCAATATTCATTAAATATAATTGTAAAATTTTCAGCGATCTACCTACTTTGGTTATTCTTACATTGGTTTCACATTTCTATGTAATCCTTATTTTCGTCAAAGTAAGTTGTCACTTTACTGAGGAAAGGTGTCCTCCATAATCCTGTGTCCCTGTGTTTCTCAATGACCTGCTCCAAAATTGTGTCTAACTTATAATGGATTCAATAGGTATAAACTTAGATGGTTCAATACTAGAAGTTAGTCTACCTGGCAACATGACGTCAGTCACCTACGCACGACCTAGATTTACTTAGGTCATGCGTGGGAACGGGAACAATATCAAGTACTGACCCTAGATCATCATATTTATTCAGGTACAACAAATAACTGCTCTTGTATAGTACAAGGGCAGTTATTTGTTTTCTAAATAGTAGATACTTATAGAGAAGGTCCCACCCACGCTTCATTACATATGTTTAAGTCAAAGGGTGAGTAGCCCAAATTCAACCTTGAAACTGCTTCTAAGATTAGTACAGGTAAACCTAAAAGCCTATTAGCGGATCCAGGAATCGAACTAAGTAACTGACGCCCAGCAGTCGCGCTAGTAACCACTAAACCAAAGAGGCAGTCGACTGGGCAACGCGGCAAATTAAAACGAATCTACTGAGTTTTTTTGTCACTCCTGACCTACTAATTAAGTCCAAACGTTGCATTTCAGAGATTAACTTTAAAAATCCTTGTAAAAACTTCTCAAGCTCTTGAATAACATGGAAAACCTGCACTTTAGCTGCACTGTTTCTTTAAGCTACACATTATTCAGTGGGCTTATTTGCCACACGTCCTCACCTCTCGGCTAATTGCTGGGGCACGTTAACCGGATTTAAGTTACAATCTGGTTACCTAACGTTTAACGAATTCAGACGGAGTTAGTTAGTGAGTGTAGGTACGTGAACAAGAGCTTTACGAAATCCATTGTTGCGAATTAAATGAACAGTTTTAAGTATCCTAAGTGAAGGTTTGGAAGGCGCTCGTTTTCAAGTTTTGAAGTAAGTTGGAGTTCAAAACTTGCATGTAAAGTTAAAAGGAAAAGATTAATGGTTGGTCACTTTACTTTATAAAATAACTTTACTTCAAGCTAACCTTCATATTATGACATAAATACAGTTTGTTTTATTAAATAAAACCGTAAACTTATTTTAGTAACACTTCACTTGTACACTACGTCACTTTGTGTTCCAATAACGATGACTTGATGATTTCAAGTATTAATGAATAATTCTATGAACAATGAAATGGACCAATTGAAACTGATTACAGCATTGAAGTGTGATTTTATGGTACAACATAAACCGGTTTTCATGTTTTGAAAAACAAAACCTTAACAATAAGTAATAAATATCCATCGTCTAATTGCCGTGCTGGAAAATACCTTTTCAACTAAAATAACGATCGAACCGAACCATTTCAAGGTATTGAAACGATAAAAGTGGGATTAGCTGCAATTCTTGATTACTCGTATTTTTAGGAATTCAACCTGCGTTTGCCAAAAATCCACCAACGTCCATTCTCGACAAATCCTTTTCACCAAGACAAATATGGGAAAAATCCAAAAAAGCATTTAGCTCGAACGTAAACTGACGGTCGGCTGGACGTGTGCCAAGTAGCAGTTTCTGTTCGATTCTTGACTCTCGACGTTCATAAAACGTCGAACGAATGCACTATCGCACTCTCTACAGCGAGAATAAAAACACCCACTAAACTGTCATAAAGACAATCTTTGTCAGAAACAAAGTGTAGATATTCTTTTTGAACGACGTGGTCGGCAAAGTCATGGAAGTTTTCATAAAAATGCAAATTCTACCGCAACGTATTGCCGCCGCCCGTCTGCGTCTGCACTCAGTACTCCTTCATTAAATGTAAATTCTTTATCACGCTCTTTTGACTCGTTCACTGTTAGTTATTAAGGCATACAACAGTGCCATCAAGCCGACATCCGACATGATTTTTCACTACAATTTGAACTTTATTCTTCCAAGGTTAGGTTTCAGTTTTTCTTGGGAGCTCGCCCGGATTATTACGCACGCAAAAATGTACTTACTATTCATTTTATTTGTCACATCCGTAGCATTTTAATTATTACAATACTTGTGTTGTGCCTTCATTTTAAAGTTAATATTAAAAAATATTTCATCCACGGTAAAAGTTTTTTTGAGAACAACTTTTATGCATTTGAGTTTCTGCATGGTTCACAATAACATTTAATAAACCTATCCACCGCCTAAAATATCGGATCAAGTTTCCTACAAGGCTATATTTGTATGCATACATTGTTGCTTCCCCTTCAGAGCAATTCATAGAACCATATCTTATGACAAAAGACCGTATCAATAAATCGAAGTACTCAAGAAATATCCCATCTCGGACGTCATAAAACTTCACATTTCAAGCGCATCTGCATCAAAATTCCATTCGGCACCCACCGTCATATTTTATCCCTTTTTATCACAACCGCTTGCATAAGTACGACTAGTATTCTTTTTCAATGACAAAGATTCGCTTTCTGAATAGCAAAAGCGGTGAATCTCACTTTTTCAAGAGGCAAGGGTCGTTTCGTTTATCGATCTCGTATCGTGAACGCGGTAGGAATCCCAATCGAGTTTTCGATGAAATTTCTGAGACGGAGATCTTTTTCCTTATATATGTTTTTTCGTTGCAGCACTTAGAATGTAAACGTTTTGATCAGACATGTTTATCTGTTGTTTGACTACTTATGAAAGAGTTTATTGTTTTGGTACAGAATAGTGATGTGAGATACAATATGCGTTTCGTTCATGAATAACCCTTCCATGACCACTGTAGCTCGGAATAGTTTCACGGAGCATTAGCATCGTGTTATTTTGTGGGTGAATTTGTTTGATAGAGATCAATGTCTACATAATATCGAGCCATTACCGCCGTCTTATCGTAAGCGACATTTTTACCTAAACAGCGTTTTTTATCGCAGACGACTTTTTAAACTATAACGGACTTGTTCTTCGACTTTTCCCGCCAAAAGAACAAAGTTATAGCAAATGCTAAGTTTATCGTTAGCACAACATTTTTCTATATTTTACAGTAACCGACATAATCAAAATTATCGTAAGTTGCGTAATTATCTAAGAATTGCAGCGTAAGCGACCCTACTTGTTATCGCAACCGACACAGTACATCCAAATTTTGCAGCGTAAGCGACCCTACTTGTTATCGCAACCGACACAGTACATCCAAATTTTGTCGTTTACTATAAACAAAGTGGCAAAAAACGTAGTGACGTTTTTTTTGAAAATTTTAACCGTTACACCTAAGGTTTCAAAAATCATTATTATACGTCAAAATTTCAACTTAATAGCGCAATTATTTATAAAGTTATTCAAAAAAAACCTTCTCCTGTAAAATTTGGTTTTTGTCGGTTACACTAAGTCGGCGGTAATGGCTCGATATAGAGCGTAAAGGCACAAATGTTTCTCGTCATTACATTTATTTTTTGTTCTGTACCATACCTGGGAACCTTCTAGTTACGGAGACGTTGGAGGTTCAAGTTAAAATATTCAAAACCTTTTTTTTTATATTACTTTAATAACTCTTTAAATTACTCAATGACTCGTTTGTGTGTTACGTTGAGTTTTATCGTAAAATGTAATTTTACACCCAATAAAAAGAAATACCTACTTGCAATAAAATTTTTGAGTGTCTTAGTTCGCTTCGAGAAGGGTCCGTTAACACCCTTTCTAGGTATTTGAACACCATAATACTTAAGTAGATTTTACATAAAATAGCTTTAAGTTACTCGGCCTAGTCTCCCTGTAATTTACAATTAGCTATTCAAGGAAAACACTGGAAAAAATTACCGTCGTGTCTCAGAGAATGCTAAATGGCTTAGTGCCCGTAACGAACTTAATCAGATGAAAAAGGAAGAGCAAAAAGAAAGTATCTATTTTTCAAAAGCAAAACCTGAGGAGGGGAGAAACGGTGACGGTTTTCTTTTGTTAAGAAAACGTAGATAACTATGAGCATTGTTGTTGTAACGATAAAATAAAACCAGTTACGTTTATACAAACAATGTTTCTTAGAATTACTATCAGCAGACAAGAAGTCGCTATGTGCCGTAATATCAAGCTCTATATACCTACATATATGGGTGCACTATTGGGTACACCTCTGCCTAACCCATTGCGGATTACAGACGTGATGTTATGCTTCTTGATGCTTGACCTTGGCAAAAACTCTAACTTTAGATTGATAGGTTACGAAAAGTTAGGTCTATTTATACAATAATTTTGATTTCACCAGAACTATTTCGCAACTGAGGACGCAACGACTATCTCCACATTATTTAACCTACTATTCCTTGGTACTAAATTATTTCATGACATTTATTCTATGCGTCGTGTGTGCAGCAACATTTTCAGGGCGTCTACACACGTATGCCAGCAAATAAAACTACATTGAAATGTTTAAACTGAAAGTTGAAACCCGGAACCATGTGTACTTTCATTTTAGTAGTCTTGAGTTAGGAATATGGAGTAAGTTGCTTTTACAAGATTGTTGTAAGCTGAGCTATGGCATTTTGTTGTGAAAAACGCAGAAAATTTCTGTCTTCTGATTAGGTTAATAAGTACATCGAAAAGCTCGAGGCCAGCATATAATATAGAACAGCCGCTAGGGTTGGTCTTTCGGTTAAGTCGTGTTTTCCTGGGTTGGCCCGTGGATGGCTGACCAACTATAACATACAAAGGTTCCTCCGTGCCACAGAAAGCACGCTAAGCCGTTCATCCTGACTGTCATTGTAGATTTTTGGCAGTCGTTACATATAGTCAGTGGCCTTAAAGTCTGACAACTGGTATAGTAGGTATTACCCAGTCTAACTGGGTTGTGGAGGTCAAATAGGCAGTCGCCTATTTTCCTCCATATAAAATACTGTTATGTAGTGCATCCGGTTAGACTGGAAGCTGACCCCAATATAGGCAGGCAGATGATGATGAAATAAATATGTACTAATATCTACTGATATTAGTACATATTTATTTCATCATCTCTCCTCTTTGAAGCCAGACGGATTAATTGTGTACCAAATTGACTACAAATATAAATTGTTCGTATATTGATATACATTATAACTGTGCGTAATGTCTATAGGGAACACTGCAAATTGTCGAAGTGTATCAATTTGATAAACAATGCAATTAATTTTCCGGAAAAGCAAAGCAGGATTTAAATATATCCCAAAATCTCGGAACAAAGATGCTAACATTCCGATTCGGAACCTTGAACCCAAAGCTTTCAAACGTAATGAAATTACAATGATTTTCTCTCTTTTTATGAAACGTGAATAACAGGAAAATTGAGGGCATAAAACGATTTATAAATTGTAGAGTAATGTATAATTCGTTACCTTTTCATAAAACGTGAAAATGTATTTCTATACCAGTATGATTTCAAATAGGTGGATATTTTCAATAGGGATTCCTTTACTTACCTAGTTAATGTAATTCCTCTGACAAACACAATTATCAGAAACGATCACGTTTCACAAAACTTGGGAAACTAAATCCGTGCAATTTGACAATTCACCTGTCGTTTACCGTTCTCGTCTATGTCTGCTTTCATGACCTCACCGAAGAGTTAGAGACACTTGGAAGTCTTAGACAAGGTAACTGTGTGGTCTGACCAAACTGAGTCTTATTGATAGTAGCACTGTATTTATAGAAGAAAAACAGTGATTATTAACAGAAGTAATTGAACACAGTGCATGAATTTTCAACGTAATTTTGGTAAGTCTATGGGCTTAAAAATAGTTAACTTGGATTTAGTTTCATAAAAAGAGCATTTGTAGCTGATATTTTGAGGTCTAAACTAAAACGTAAGGCAACAAATAGATTTCGCATTGAAATATCACATAGGTAAAATGAATCATTTCTATATAACTTTTCGATGAATTTGTGAAAGAGAGAAACAATGCCGCAGGTATTCTGTAGTATAGGTTCTGTTAATAGTATATATTATTATATGCTTACATAAAGCATATTTTAATCCATATTAAATTATGAAACTAGAGCAACGAACCATGTATACTGTAAAAAAAAAAAAAAAAAATTGTCCACCGAAATTTTCTCGAAGTACGCTTCTGATTAAATAGGACAGACATAAGAGCTTTGCCAACTCAACAAACTTTAGCGTATCCAGCATCAACAATATCTTCGAAAAATCATAACTAAATTGTAGGCGTCATGAATCTACTATTAATACATAGCCTCAAGCCATGCTGCTCCAATTTGTTCCAATTTCAAAGTTTAAACAAACTTTGTGCGAAACTTTGCATGATTCCCGTGATTAATTCGATTTCGGATTGCCGGTGAAATTCCGAAACTGCCGATTCGTCGTTATAAGTAAACGGCTCACCGAAGTTTTGGCACGTAAAATTTTAAATCCGAACATTATTCGGTTCGGTGCTAACTTTATTTAGGTTTTAATTCTAGAAGTTTTGTTTAGTTATTTTTTTCGCCTTTGGTATCGTTTTTGGAATAGTTCAGGGATGGTTTTTCTGTTTTGAAACTTTTTTGTGTGTTTGACTTGCGCATTGCCGGTGTTCTTTGCTCTGTGACCGATGTTGGTGCATTTCTGAATGTAGAGTGGTTTTATTGGGTGCTTTCAACTCAGCAATGCTTTGACTACCGGTTACTCAAAAAAGTTACAATCGAGCGATGAGTGTTTAATCACAAAAATCGGATCATTTCGTCTATCGCAGAAAGCTTCACCAAACTCTTTCCCCAACTAAGATGCATGAAGGCTTCATGAACAAGATTCACCAAGGACCAGCGAAAAGCTCATGGTATGATAAAGTGATCTACTTGTCATCGAACTCCTAGGCTTGTAATGTTTGCAAAAGCGTCTTATCTTTACAATTATCTCAGGTAGATTTAGGTACTTTCATAATAAAGCCAATAATGAAGTGACGAGCAAAGAAGACTAACCCCATTTCAGAATCTATCGGCACATCACACCTCCCATTAACCGTCAGTCTCAATTCCAACAACAGAATTAGATCTGGACCGACCGAACTTGGATTCGAACAGTTACACTAATAAAACGCGAGTCGGTAAAGTTGGCCGAGAGAATTCGTGATAACGTTCTATTCAGTCAAGTTTTCCTGCAAACTCCAAGAAACTGTGAATCTAATACTTTGTTCAATCACGATATTTTTCAACTCACCAAATTCCATTAACGGTTTTCTTCTTATTGTTTTAGAACGCTGCTGTGAAATACCGCAGTGGATGACCAAGTTGAAACTAACGTATTTTTCCAGTACTCTAGTAAGGTCTATCTTTTAGAGTAGATATCAAATTGGAGTTTTATAGGTCCCGAATTTGCTTACATCGAGATGTTTTATTTGGTTATCAAGTTAGTCTTGTTGAGCTGAATTTCTTAAACATCGTAAAAAGGGTTTAATGTTTATAAAGGGGCCTAAAAGTTCTACAAGATGAAATAGATTACGTCATGGCAGCTTTTTGTTGGTTGTACTTACATCACAGTTCTTCAAATTTTCTCTATGACGTCTTTTTAAAACGTTGTTTTTTCAATATTTAGTTAGTAATTACACTTTTAAATTAATTTACGTTTTTGTTACCAGCAACGGTAATTTAGAAACCACTAACTGAAAGTGCATCCCATTTAAATTGGATGGTTCGCCGGCTTAATTGTTTGTCACAACATTAATTCACAATTTGCACAGTAATTTAACTAATCGTATTCGTAATGACATCACAGCGACTGCGGCACATGTGTCGACTGTCGGTCGACAATTCACTTATCTGCGAGATATATCCCAAGAGTCGCACGTGAGACTTTTGCACCAAGCGCAAACGAACTTATTGTGGGGGTATTACCCGTACCATTGAGTTCGCCGATTTTTTAATCTCGTTTGGAAAAGTTTTGAGGTTCATTTGAGAATTTCTTAGTTATTTCTTATTTTGGAATGTGATGCGAGGAATTTGATTTATACATATTGTTTGGGTTTTTATCTCGACCAAAATAGTATTTCTAGAACAATTGTATTGTATATCATGCTGATGTCTGCAACTCCTTGAATTACCTTTCCATAAATTACTTACGTATTGAAAGTGCTGCTTTGGTTAAGATGTTTGGAGCTCAATTTGTCAAAGATCATTAAAGATACAAAATAGATTTTTATTGAATGAAACTATCTGTTAAATTTTTAGTTCTACCATAACTTCTACCAAGAAATCTTCTATATAATTTGCAATATTATAGCTTTGTTCAACATTGGAATCGAATCCTAAAACTCACTCTAAACAGCCTCCTTTCTCGTCACAGACCAATAGATCCGAGCATCACCTTTGAAATTATTTGCTTGTACCAGCAGTGCTACCAGGGTTCCATGTCACGTGTGCCGGTTTACAATTCACTTATCTCAGAGTGAGATCCCAGGAGTAGTACGTGAGACTTTTGCTCTAAGTGTGAACGAAGTTATTGTGGATCAAATTGAGCAGATGATTCTTTTTTTTCGTTTGGAATTGTTTTTAGAATTTGAGTGGATGTTGATTACAGAATCTCTTTCAGGAAACCTTAATGGTATTGTTATTGGCTGAATATGGACGTGCATGGTGTTTATAAGCTGCATATTTGGGGTGGCAAACTTTTAAAAAGATTGCTGGTTTATAATAATAATAATAATAATAATAATAAAAATGTTTATTTTCTTCCACAAACACAACTTAAAACTAAAAACTTAGAAATGGAAAAAAATAATAATAATAAGAGTTAAATGTGTATTTGTGGGAGACTGGTGCCTAAAAGTGCGTTTGTAGGATGGTTGTAGCCAATCAACTGTTGTATAACCTTTAGTAAGATTTGGAGATGGCAAAGTGATTTATTAGTTACCATCTAATTCTTCAGAGTGATCTGATTTGTTCTTATAATCCAATTCTTTCAAATTCATCCTTTGCCCCTATTGTTAGTCACTAGCCGAAGTGTTAGTAATTACCAGTGGCGTGCGCTCTATTAAGGCTCTTAGGCTTAGCCTACCTTACCAACTGAGCATTTCTTATAACTAATTAACCATGTAATAAAATAACACCATGTACAAAATAATAATAAAAAAGTTCAAACTCCTGTTAAAACACTTAGAGCAATTTTTCGCGTACGAATCTTATATTTACAGGCTTGCTTAGGCTAGCATTCGAGTAGCCTAAAACCCATTCATAATTTTACGCACACAGTGTCACATCGGAGAATGATCGGTGCATATTTTCGTGTATATGAACCGCACACATGCATGTCAGCTCCTGCGAGTGTAGCTGGCCTGTGATTGGCTGCAACAACACAAGGCTACGATTGGATGCGTCATGCGTGCCATCTTCAGCCCGCGAACTCCGGCGCGAAGTTCAAATTTGTTTTTTTTTTTTAACGTTTTTTGCAATTTGCAGGCCAGTGCTAGCTTGAATACTGACTACATACGTCTTACAGCCGCGAATCATATTTTATTAATCAACATACAACCTAGCACTGGCCTGCAAATTGCAAAAATGTAAGGAAATTAAGAAATTTGAATTTCGCGCGTTTGCGGTCTTCGCTCTTCCGTCCACAGATAGAGTGCAGCACTGACAACACATTTCATTGATTGATTTCGTACCTATAATCCTGCAAAATTTTGTTGACCGCTGTTGTGAACAAACTCGATATGAAAATGATGTAATTTTATTTGGTAGTATTTTTCTATCGGTCAGCCATTATTGTTTCATTGTTGTGACAACTTGACAAGCAATTTATAGCGCGATTTGTTTTGAAACCGAAAACGTACAGATAATGTCAGTTATTAGATACCATTATTAACAGTAGTGTAAATATTAGCTTTGTTGTGTATTATTTGTTTATTCCCCTAACAAATAATAACAATGGTAGGTACCTATTTACTTGTGAAGTTTGTGTTGATAATGTGTGTTTGCTAGATGATAAAGGTAATAAGTTTTCTCAATTATCGTTTAAGACAATGATAAGGTGCAAGTTGTATTTAGAGGTAGATGTGTGAAGGCCGCTTCGGATATTATCTTGCAAGTGACGTGTTTTGTACTTTGATGAGTTTTATAAGGTGGCCGAATCTTTCTTCTGTTTGCATCGATAAAAAATCATGAGTTGAACCTTGAATAATGTGGTGAGTTTTTGAATTGTATTTAGGTATAACTTTTACAGGCTTATTTTCAAATGTTATAAATGTGACAATTTTTTTTTTTTGCTGTCAATATTTCGTGGCCTACCCACCGTGGCGGACCACTGCTAGTGTTGCCCAAAATCGGTCTTGGTCTTGCAGTCTTGGTCTTGTTCTTGCAGTTTCGCAAGACCAAGACCAAGACCAAGACCGACTTATTGTAGCAAGACCAAGACCAAGACTGACCCCTGCAAGATTTGAGTAAGAACAAGACTTAGCCTGCAAGACTCTTGCGTCTCGCAGTTTAGTCAAACTGAGATCTGGGCGTTATTATTTTCTTTCTATGTTTTGGCGAATTTGTGTACTACTGTATGGATATTTGTATGTCTGAATAAATAAATTAATTGAATTAAATTAAGTAGGTATTTTGTTTCGACGACGACAAATTTTATTAGTTAGAATTATCAAGTCGAGACGATGATGAAAAATATGTAAGTGATAATTATTTTATCTGTTTGTGAAGAGTTTAGGGTAGCCACTAAACACGCTCAGTAAATCATAATAGGTACCTACCTAAAGTCATTAATTTCGCTTAGGGACTAAATTGCATAATCTATATAAATAAAAAGAGAAGTCCTGACTGACTGACTGACTCATCAACGCCCAGCCCAAACCCTTGGACCTAGAAAGCTGACATTTTGCACAAATCCTTCCTTATTCCTTCATCATCATCATCATCATCATTTCAGCCGAAAGACGTCCACTGCTGAGCATAGGCCTTTTTTCATTTGTCTATAACGTAGACAAGGAATAGATTTTCCACCCACCAAAAAAAAAAAGGCCTATGTTCAGCAGTGGACGTCTTTCGGCTGAAATGATGATGATGATGAAGGAATAAGGAAGGATTTTTCGAAATTCAACCCCTAAGGTAGTTATATACTTAGGGGATGAAAGTTTGTTTGGAAAATCGTCATTTTCACGCGGGCGAAACCGCTGGCAAAAGCTAGTTTTTTATAATTATTATGAAGTTAATTTAATTAATTTGGTGGTTTACTATGCCCTATGTCAATTTAAAACTGTCAATGTAAACATGTACCTACTCTGTTACGTTGTTCTTAGATCTAAACTAACGTGTTTAGTAAATAGCAATAGGCTAATAGGTATTTGCAAGACTTGCAAGACTCTTGCTGCAAGACCAAGACCAAGACCAAGACTTGAGAGCGCAATACCAAGACCAAGACCAAGACCAGGTGTATTGACGCAAGACCAAGACCAAGACTGGTTAAGTCTCGTCTTGGTCTTGCATTTGGGCAACACTAACCACTGCACGCCACTGATTAGTAATTACCTCTGAAATGTGTAAAGTTGTGACGTCGTAAATCCAGTCTTCACTAATTTATTTAAAGCACATATTTCATTAGACGCAGTAACTACTAAGTTTCATAGTAAGGTAAACAAAGTGGCACAATCTCGAAATTAGCTAGACACGGAGCACTTAAAAAAATATTATTCAAAGAAATTACATTCCCCAAGGAATATTACGTTGGCTCGTTTCTTTTTATACCGAGGTAAGTTGGCTGCAACATTAGTTTGCAGAGTTAGCTGGTTTCCTTCGTCCAAAAGTGGGGTAATATTTTCCAAAGATAAATTTTAAATGCTCCCGGTTTTGCACACTTAGTTTGTTAGATTATAGCGTCGTTACACAATTTATTGCTTTCGTGTGTTGTTATATTTAATGATCTTTTGTTTCTTTGTTACTACTGCTACAATGTTCCAGATAAGGTTTATTTGAAATCTACGAAATAGGTATTCTGGACTTTAGTGTTCTGTTCGCAGTAAAGATGCAATTAAACGCACTTGACTGCCGGAGTCGAGTGTTTTCCATTTGCAACATTTGTACGATTACGAGAAGGTTACAGTCTGCTTGCTCGTTAAATTTTATATCGATAGTTAAGTTAAAATATTGAAAAATTCAGAAAACGTTCAACAAAATGAATTTGAAATTAATAAATAAATTCACAGTCCATACCAATTCGCATTCAAATTCATTGGTACGAAAAAATCAGATAGACGCGGAACATATTCGTACGTGGTTACGGTCTGATAGAAAAATCCAAAAATGTGGTGGGACCGTACCCTTAAATTTAAATACGGCATACATCAGATGTAATGGCTATAATCGCATGAATCGTACGAATGAACTCGACAAACGAACGGACACAGAGGCTACATTGACAGCGGATAGCTTACCAACTACGCTCATGATGCCCAGGAGAGACGATATAAAAATTACATCGCGAAAAATGTTAAGGATTTTAGAATTATCGTAGAAATGGATCATTGTCGTAGTACATTTGTAGTGAAACTTTCTTGCGCATCTAAATTATAAGATTATTGAGTAATGATAACTGAGTAATAAAGTTTACTCAACGAAGCAATGATCAAAAGTCGGCTTTTCAAATGTTAAACTGGGCAAAAAAGTTCAAATTTAAGTTTTAAGTTTAATTTTGTCGCTCACATAGCAACCTCACTACTACTGGATTTTCCTCTGATATTTATTTTAACATCAGCTTAAATCCTGACGTACGATTACGACTGCGAGCTACACTGACCGTTAATATTTGTTAAAAACACGAATAAACAAAGTAAATAGATTACTGGATTAGGTCACTATATCCACTGAATTGCGATATACTATAGTAATTATTAAGCGGTTTTACCGGCAGGAATTTAGTTGGAAAATGTAGGCCTATTCGGTTATCACTAAGTTTTTGTGAAGCATGGTGATTCAAGGAGAAGGGTTATCACTCTTTGTGTCTATTGTGAGATGATTATATAACACATTTTGTAATTGAGACTGGTCTGTCACACTGCTGGGTAAACGCCTGCCCCAATTACTTCTACAAACTCTTTTCTCGTGCTACTTCGACGCAGCCCTCACGGTTTCCGTACCGTGAGACTGTGAGATGTTCCAACGTCTCACTATACCGCTTTCTGGGTCGGACTTGGTGGTACTGTCTATCTCTTGGCACCCACCCATCGTGTGGAGATTTTTGCCCATAGGTCATCGTGTATCGACGTGACCCGCCCAATCCCATTTCAGCCTAGCTGCTTTCTTAACACTTTAATTTTATAAATTTGTTTAGATTAATTCAAAACAATAAAAGTTTTTCCAAATCACAACAATTAGGTAGGTATAAAGACAACACTTGTACAGTTAGGAAGTCTCAAAACATTCCTTTTGATGTGAAACTTCCCTTTTGTTTTTCGTTTTTGACAGATTTCCTCTCCATTAGACAAATTGTTTTAAAAAGTTACCAATTCAGAAAGTTAGAAGGAATAATGAAGAACATTAATCAGAACGTAGGGATGATCGTGTAAGCTTTGAGAGTTTTGAATATTAAAACTAAAGTGTATTAGAGATAAGGCTTTAAGTACTTTGTAAAGTGTCTGATAAACTAAGAGATCTTAAGAAGATTACAAAGCAAACGTTTTCTTAAAGCCGCTGAGTGATTTGATCTGTTCTTATAAAGTCAAGTTTCTTGTTAGTACTTAAACTTATAATTCTTAACGTATGTAACTTAGTACTCAAAGAAAATAAATAGAGTGAGATTTCTCGGAAATAAACCCTTTCGAATTTTCAGTAGCCTTTTTTTTTTTTTGGTGGGTGGAAAATCATCGAATGACCCCCCCCCCCCCCCCCGCTCTTGAACAATAAATTTGAACAGTCTTACACGATCATTCACTCAAAAGCTTTTGTAATGAAAAGCAACCACATACCTATCAAAATTGCATTTTTTCAGCCATTCATTGAAAATGCGTTTCATTCTTTCAAACCAATATATGAACCAGATTACAGTTTCAGCCTTGACGGGATTTTAAAAGTTCTGCATTTAAATATACACAAATATCGTCGAAAATTCATATTCTAAAGATGGATTCAATTATACACGTGCATTACTCACACACATACATTTAAATTGCTATTAAATATGTCGGAATGGAGGTAGGTTAATGTTGCATTCTAAACTGAACGTGTATCTACTGTTTGTGTGGGTTTTATTAAATTATCCAGGTAAATAATACTGATGGTTCATTAAAGGAATAATTAATGGTCCGTATGAAATTAATCGAACTTGACTATAAATTCGTCAATGTGTTTAACCTTGACGAATTTATATGGAATATGTTAATCACCAAATGGAAGTGTAAATCTGTGGTGTATTTAATTGTGAAAATATTTTATCATCGAATCGATATTTGAATAGTTCAACACTATTTACACCTAACACTACCAATGTGAGCTTACAACAATTGCACGCTTCACTAATTGCTTTTAATTTAGATAAAGCTATTAATGTGTAGGTAAGCGGAAAATAAAATAATTAATTTAAACCTAATGTATCGTATTCCTATTGTTGTTATGTTTTTAGTTTTAGTGACGTTGCCCCATGCCAGGAATATTAACCTGTATCGTGGGTGCGTTTAGGATTCTCGTATTGTCTAATTCCTCAATTTATTATTCCGAGTTACATCACACATACACACGATTATAATTAAATCAATCTAAGTAAACAATGACAATAACATTAAATCACAGAATTACAAATATCGTTACATTCAACAAATCCAAAAGAAAAAAAGCAACACATTTTCTTACGATTCCGTCACTAAACGGTACCACACAATATGTATCCTTTTCAAACATCCACCATTATCCCGGCTAATAAGACTGGGGCTTACCAGACCTCAATTTATAATAAATCGAACAGAGCGTTATCGTTTGCTAGCACACAATGAAACGACGTATCTTCGTCCACAGTCAACGGAGGTCCAAACACCCCTCGGCCATAACCTTGAATGATGACCAACGATTTGTTAAGACCCCGTCCTGGGTCGTTACGACCTCTTTTCAGTTTTTATTCCCCTTATGATGTTTCATTTTATGATTGCCTGCAGTATTAGGAGCGTACGTGACGGTATGAAATATGTTTTTAGTTATTTTTTGTGTGGGTTTCTCTTTTTGGGCGGTAATACCCGTTGTTTCATTGTAATGGAAGGATTTCTTTGTTTTTTTTTCTTGCAAAACAATTTTCCTGCAGTGTTTTTTCTATTTTTGACTTACCTTTTCTAGAATTAAAAATAATTTTGCTCTTGGATATTTTGCTACTCAAATTTTATTTCAAGATAAACATACTCTTATATGAATTACATTCGAAACCATGAGATATCTACACGATATCCTAATTTTGTAAAGACGCCCAAAATCCCGATTCAAATGTTCCAGCAATCATCCCGGATTAACCTTGAACCCTCCAAAACAAATATCTTTTACGATTACAATATATTACACTGCCTGATTAACATAAACCGTTTTCCCGAAACCATATTTACACACTCTACACTACGCTGCTCCATGAAATTCTAGCTATAACATTGTAAGCTCAAAACGCTGGCATCGCCTTGTTATAAATCCGTTTTGCTCGTAAAGAAAATTGTGTAATATATCATCGTGTTAACACCACGTGAGAGAACCCGTTTATCAACTCAAGCCTCCTAATATTATCTCTTATGAATGTTATTCCACCTTTTTTTAAACATTCTAATACGAGGCACGTTGCCGGGAAATGAAATAATAACACGACATAATAAGGGTAAATATCCATATCACACAATGTTTTATTATAAAATGTGTGGGAAGGTACAAAGTTAACGTTAACTTTAAGTACAGTTTTTCATCCGATTTTCCACTTTTTTTTGCTTTCATAACATTTTTACGAACAAACATATAACTATTTCAATTTCTCTTGCGGCTGGGTTGGTGAACCTAATAATGTACCTACAAACGAAGGAAAGTTTCAGTGTTCACTTCAAGCTCTTGATTTGTAATCGAAAAATGAGTTTTCTTTTTTCTTTTACCAACTACATAATAAGCAATTTACTTATTTTAGATACTCAACTTCAAACCTTAATAATATTCTATCTTCAAATTAAATCAATCAACAATAATTAAAGATGTTTATTCAATCACAGTCTAAGGACATTATTTAATCCGAAACTAAACCGTACAGGGTCAATACAAGACATACTAATTAAAGGAGGACTTAAAAGAACAAATCAAAACCCAAATATCTAAAGAAAACCAAGACAAAAGCCTCCCAAATTGTGATGCATCTTGCAAGCTGTTTTCAATTACAAGAACATGAGCATATGAGTAGGGTTTTCAAAATTCAATTACTAAGTCCCCGTGTCCCCATGCGTATGTTTTATGAAAACATTTTACAATATTACTACACTTTGCCATGGGGTACTTGGATAGTAAACGTCTTGTACTAGGGGGTAAGAAAATGAAATTTACATTCGTATAACAAACAGGGGAACCATAAAGTACACTTCTTTGCTTTGAATTTAAATTACGAGTGTTTTTATTTGGTAATTTAAAAAAATGTGTACCTAGTGTTGGCCTTTGTCGCAGATTGCTGTCTTTTTTGCTTGGATTGAACCTCAAATTGCTACCCTAATACAGATTCATATATTATTATGCTAAAATGTTTTCGTAAGTAAATTTTTCAAAACGTAGGCTCAATTAAATGCCAACTACAAATACACCTCGCAGATACATCATTAGGTAGTTGTCAAGACTGTGCGCCAGGAAGTGGGTAATTTTCTGGAAAGAGCCGCATTCCATGTCGTTACGTGTCTATTCCAATCGTCATACAACTGCTCTCGTCGCTGTTACGTACTGGGCATAACTGGTTTGAAGAACAAACGGTTCGAAAAAAGGTGAAGTCTGTCAACTGTTATACCGAGAATACAACACATTTATAAGAAAACTAAACTTATTATTTTTCATCAGAAGAGTGTATCGCTAGTTATTAAGCCTTTCAAATAATATCAACATTACATCAACTTATCAGCAACACGTTTTCGTTTCAAACGTGCTCTTCAAAGCAAAATACCGCTGCTTCATAAAAGCAAAGTTTGAACTAGGTAACCTACTACGCATGGCTTGCCATCATAGAAACATAAAATACAGATCGATTCCACGAATCCCTACCAGTCAAACGAAACAGTACGACAGTTACTTTGAAACCGTACCAAGTTTCAAGTAAATTGACGTAACCTATCGGCAACTAAAAGGCTTTGACTTCACTTTATAGCTCACTTATTTCCAGGTAAAACTAATACCAAATATTTTTTTTTTCCCCAATAACACTTTGCCCGACCTGGGAATTGAAAGCAGGACCTCATAATAATAATAATAATATTCATTTATTTTCAGGCTACTTTGGCCCATAGATAAATACCTTACAGACTAACATACATACGATATAATTGACAGCTTGTGTTAGTAAATAAAACCTTAAAACTATATTAGTACCACTACACAACTTGCACTACGTCACTGTGCGATCATGCGGCACTTGCCCGCGGAAGCGTCGAAACACCACCCCCTGCGGCCAAAAGTCCTCTTCCAAGACGAGGTGCAGGTAGCATGTCGGTACTCGCACCACAAACGCCTTAAAGTTGACGTTGCGGTGCTCATGCACAGCAATCGCACTTGTGATCACTAGACCAAAAGTAGTATTTTCATAATACTATTAAAATATACCTTCAAATTCAATAAACTGTCTTCCCTTACAAGTTCCCATTTCGACACCCGGCTCCCTAGCGAACAGAATCCGCCAAAACAAAATACATCTAAATAGAGATGTATCGACTAACAAGTATGGACTCGATACGTTCCCTCTTCAATTTGCGACTGCAAAATTGGATTTGATCCTCAACACTATTCGGATGGTCGTTTATCTCAATTCCGTAGGCGCAGACAAAACGGCAGTATCTATTGGTGAGAACCCGAAATATGTGCGAGTATCATAAATAAGGCATCGATCTCACTCGATACTAGTCTAGAACCAAAGTAGGGTTCGGATAATGTCTAGCCTTAATATGATGTATGTATGATAATAATATAGGAATCTGAGACCTACCTATGTCTACGAAACAGAAATGCGTCATGTTTGTTGACTTCAAGCATGGGTGTGTTAAATACAATATACCGCCAGCCATTGATGTATTAAAAAACCCAAGATACACAAACCGCGTCTCAAAACCGTCCGCATAAAATGAGTGCAAAATTACAAATCGTGAACTCATTTCAAATAGTCTCGCGTCGCTCGCGTCTCTGCACGGTCGTACAAAATGCCGAAGTGTTCACTGAGAATTTGCAAAAATACAGCTTCAAAGACATTAAAAAAGGATGGGATATCGTATTTTCGGTAAGTAAAAATGTTTATTGATTTATTTTTGTTGCGTTTATGGCGTAATATAGAAAGCAATACGTGATTTTGATTTTATTTCTCTCAAAACTTTACTAAACGGTCCGAGTATAATACGGCATATTTCAATGGTCGCTCTGTTAGCGTAAGCACGATGTATTACAAGACTTTTCTTTTAGTCGCATTATACAAATGACCCTGTTCGTATCGAATGGAGTCGATATTTTTTTATTGTGTTTATTTGTGTTTTTTTAATCAATAAGTTTTTTGTTTTATGTTTTTAACAACTATGTATACGTTACATATTATATTAAATTTCAATTGGATTTCAAAAGGAGAAGAGGTCGTCAATTTGACTTCGTTTTTGACACCTTAAACTTAATAACTACTTAGTTTCGATAATAATGTTCTACTAATACCTTTAAACCAAAAATGTAAATAAATGATTCGAATGGATAATACTTGTTTCATTGATTATACACGACTACACGTACACTAACACAGTCAGATCCTAACTAAAAACATTTACCCTTAGATAAAAGTAAAATTATGTGTTTAAAACACAATTTAACTAACTGTTAAAATAATAATTAAGTATTAAAAAAACATAAAAAGTACCTATTCGTCTCCACTCCTTAACTTGTCCTACCGGCTTACTTCGGTCGTAAAATTATTATTGTTTTTTATAACTGCATTGTAAAAACAACTTTAAGTAATCTGCGTAAGGTTGAATTTGCAAAAAAATATGTTTATAGTGTAACGATAACTACTTATGTAGTAGTGCGTGTATTGGTGAGTGTTTGGCGACAGCTTCGACTGTTTGTTTTGTTCGTGATTGTGCATCTAGGGTTATAATACATCAATGCCGCCAGCAGTACAAAAAAACCGTCCTAGTGCGAATCGGACTCGCGCATGAAGGGTTCTGTACGTTCTCGAACCGCCTTTAATTTATTTTTATTATTTGTTGTTTATTGTAGCAACAGAAATACACATTTTGTGAAATTTTCAACTGCGTTTACGGATCATTACATAAAGCCTGCTGACAGACATACGGACATCGGGAGGCCTAGTAATAGGGTCCCGTTGGTAAGCCTTCGGGAACAAAACCCTAAAAATTATCATGGGACAGTACAGACAGTCCTATCAAAGAGTATCTATCGTATTACTCAGTTCCTGGGTTGTAAAGGTCAGATAGACAATCACTCCATGTAAAATACTGGTATTTGAATAGTTTTGTTATAAAAAAAAGCTGTGTTAGAAGGACAGTTCAATGCGAAGAGAAATTCTTTTTTTTCCTTTTTTTCCCTTGTATTGCGTAAAAAGTTCTTAGAAATTGGATAATGGGTCAAGTGTAACATCTACGCTACATGTATCTTTCTTGGCATAAACCCTCTTTAAAAACCTTGGGGAGAATGTTTGTATCGGTTACATTACGTTTATTTATTTGTATTAAAATTGTACATAACATCATGTTTGTAATCCCCGAAGGCTTAGGCAGAGGTGTACCTCACCACACCCACACCTTCACCCACATTTCGCCTGTTTTCTTCTATGGGCTTACTCTTGACCTCAATCTTGACCTAAGGGCAGAGATGAGGTCGACGATGGAACGAGCTTACCCAAAGTTGCTTATGGCCAACAACCGGGCACGACTCAAGATTCCGTGACTACTACTGCGAAATACCTGATAGAAAAAACTAATAAAACTAAACTCGACCATATTAAGATGAAGTGAGAGATTTTGAGTTAACTTAAAAAAATCTGTTTGATTTTTCTTCTAGATACGCACCCAGTTAAAAATATTCAAAATATTGTCCATCCATATTTTCAAGATTCATTCTACTTCGGCCGAGTAGGTTAAGTAAGGTATATTTTCAGCCACATGTAAATTCATCCCGATAAGATCTAAGCATTCTTGTATCAAGAGTAAGGGAGCCACATACGTGGTCTATTGACGAAGGAAAAAATACGATAAAAATATTGTAAAGGTTTTGCAAGCTTGCGTGAGGGTGGATACGTGTCCGTAACTTATTATTTTTATCAAAACACTTCCTTATGAGGACGTGTGTTGTGGTGGGAACGTAAAAATATGAAGCTATGTCATTTGGGGGTAAGCAAACACATTAGGTGGTGTGTATGCATGAAGATAACTTCAAGGAGTTATATTAACGATATTGTGAAGAAAAAGAAGAAAGAAAGAAGACCTCCTACTAGGTGGACTGATGACCTGGTGAAGGTTGCGGGGAGCCTCTGGATGCGAGACGCACGGGACCGGTCAATGTGGTGTGGTGACACAATGGGGAGGCTTATGTCCAGCAGTGGACGTCTTTTGGCTAAAATGATGTTGATAATTAAGAAACTTTAAGATCTTGTAAACTTAAAACTTTACTGTATTTCAAAAGGTACCTGATTCTTAACTTTCCTAAGTTATTGTTTTCACCGGCTGAATATAATTTAGTGTGTCTTTAGTATTTACAGTTTGTTCATATATCGGAAAATGTAGATAGGGTCTTGATAATGATGCAAGCAAGTATATTTATGTGGTGCCTAAGCCTACAGTTTACTTGGACTCTCCCCTATTACATGGGACTTATACATAACTGGTGAAGTATTGTCACAAATCAGCCTGACCTCACGGGATTACTGCAGGCGCGATGCTATGAACTTATACCGTAACTTGACACCAGTTTCAGTTTCCTGTAAAGGCTGTATTAATACTCAACAAAACCAGCTCAACCTATCCTACTTCCTACTAATATTATAAACGCGAAAGTTTGTATGGATGTTTGTTTTTCGTTCAAACTAAACTACTAAACGGATTTAGATAAAATTTGGAACACATATAGTTTCTAACCTGGATTAACAAATAGGATTATGGTTTTATTAGGATTTTTATCCCGGTTTTTGTCTTCCCGTGGGATAATTTTCGAGTTGTAGCGGGCGAAGCCGCTGGCAGCAACTAGTCGGATATAAAAACCGAAATTCTATAAATAAAAGCAGAAAAGCTTTAAATAATAATTTATTAATTGAAACGTAAATCGTTCACAAATAATTTGTTTCAGCTAATAGAGACAATTTAATTGAATCAACTGCACATAAGATAATTGCATCATCGTTTAATCAATCGGTAAACGAATAAATCTGAATTCCATTTATTTCTGTCCGGTATTTTTGTACACTGAAACGTGAATATTTTAAAAAACGATTTTCGGATTAAAATACGTTATAAATAAAAAAGGATGTGAGGTATGGACAGTTTTAGCTTTTAGATTTAAATAAAAGCTTTTCGATATTTCTAGGTGACATGGTCCTAGCCTTTTTTTTTTTTAGGTGGGTGGAAAATCATCAAATATCCCCCTCTCTTCCGCTCTTGGGCAGAGCGGAAGAGAGTGTCAGACTTCTACTGACTAAAAACCAACCCATGTTCCTTCTTCGCCCTTGTGCCGAGGCCACGTCATCTCTTTCGATAATGCGCAGCCCCGACGGGACATGGTCCTAGCCTTGCAATATAGACCAAAGCCACAGGCAACCAGCCATTCTGACGGAGACTATCATTCGATTTTGTTTTCCTCTGCATTCATCATTATCATCCACAGCCTGAATTCACACACTGCTGGCTGTAGGCCAGGCAAGTCAGATGTGATGTGTGTCTCTCTGCTAGAAGGAAGGCCTGAGTCCCTGCAGTGGGAACATTATAGGCGGATGATGACGACGATGATGAGTCAGATAGACACAGCTACATTTTGCCAGTTATGTTTAAGTCCCAATTAAACGGGAGTGAGCCTATTGTCATCAATCGAGCACGAATCTAGACCCCCTGGCTGCTACTGAGAAATTCCTAATGGAAAAACTCAATTACATTTAGGCAGACCAAGGGATCGAACCTAAGATCTTGGGCTTAGCAGTAGCGCTTGCGAACACTACACTATACACCATATCCGATATTGGAAGGGATACTAAAAAAAACGGATTTTGGTTTCCTCTGCCCTTTTCGATCAAGTGTTTGAGGTCAAGAGTTCCAAGACGTGAAAAGTCAATGTCAAACAAAATCAAAGAAAGCTCAAGTGGAAGAAGAGCTGTGTCGTAAAGCCAATGCTTTTGCGAGAGCAAGAGTGAACGTGGAGAGAGTTCTTGAGTGGTCACCGCGAACCGACAGACATTGTGTACTTGAGGGAAGTAGCCGGACTGGGTTTCAATTGAAGCGGAATACGAAAGAAATACGCCTAGATTTTTCAGACAAAATTAAATATAAATGAAATTGTAAATGAAACAACTATGAGTGTAGTGCCACTAGTTAAGTATGTATGTAAGTTCGTCTAATGTTAAATGTACCTACTTTACCGTCGGTTAACCCAATACTATGGTCTCAACTCTCATTGAGCGAAGTATAAACAATAAAATTAAAAATACTACACCAACATAGCGCAATAACGACGACACCACCATCAATGACAACAATGAAGAACTAACATGAAAATTCTAAATAGCGCAGTTAAATCTATCGACGACTTGAGACTATAAAAAAATTCGACAATAACTGTTGAGTAACCTATGAAATAACAACACCTGTCTTTTTGGAGGATCAAGAACTTAACACCCTGTTCTTTATGTCCCTTTGAACCCAAAGATTGCCACAAATTGGGGGTTCATCAAAGTAAACTTTAATCGCATACATCATCACCTTCAGCAGTGAAAGACTGTAGAAGAAGCACGGTATCATACAGTAGTTTGACTTCATACTGTGGCGTTGTGCTTTAGGGTGGGGTTGAGAAGCAGAGAAACCACAACAGTTTAATACATATATTTAGAAAAAGAGCATAAGAATAGTTAACAGGGGGTAGGTCTTAGCGTTCCTAGAATCTCTTTCACTGACACTGCACTTAGGTAGAAGGGTACTGCCCTGGGCTTTAGGTCGACACGCACGAGGCCGGCGAGGGCTGCGCGGTGACGAGATGACCGCAGGGCTGCAGCAGTGGAGAAGGCGACCGCGTCTCGGTCGCGGCAGCTGGCAGGCGTGCGTGAGCACGGCTAGTGCCCACGTGTCAGGCACGTGGCTGGAGGAGTAGCCGGTATAGCGGCCGGCAGCGTGCTGTAGGCACGGCAGGTGCTAGCCAGCAGGGACCCTCCACGTGGCAGACGTGGAAGGCGGCTAGCGGTGTGCGGAGGCACGTAGTAGGAGGCCGTGACGGGATCGTCGCTTCAGCGGGTAGGGCGCGGAGGCAGCTACGACGCCCGTCAGCGGTGTCTCGGTAGTTTTTAGTCTTCAAGTAGAACCCTGGAATCAAGCGCGTGGCAGGGTGGGCCCGTAAGCGTGGTGCCAGGATCGGTGAGCGCCTACGATGCGTGTGTCTCCCAGCCATAAGCCCAGGCAGTGGTTTCAGGGGAAGCAAGGAGACTCACCCATCGTGGCAGTTCACAAAGGTTAGATCAAGCCAGCACATGTCGCGATAGTGTGCTCTCGCCGTGTATCAAAGCAGGTTAAGCGAATGCGGCGAGGCCATGCAGCGGAGGGTGAACGAGGCATGTGCGGGCTTTACAAAGGCAGTATGTGCAAGTGCAAGATTAGATGGATGATACGCAATTAGCTGACGTAGCATCTGTACAAACACGGTAGCCATTATTGACAACCGACACAATTACATTGTAGACAATCACCGCAGAATACAGATATACAATAGAATGCGGTGATTGTTTCCAGACATAAGAGAATTAGCTAATTACTCAAAACACTCACCCAGATCACTGAGGTTTTACTTATTCGAAGGCGTTCAGGACAAAAGGAATGATTTGCAGCTCGGAGCTAGTATTTATAGTCTCATAGACCGAGCGTCTATGGTTGACTCGTAGTGTAGTTGCTCCGGTGAACCGTAACTAGTTATGTGCGTGAATCGATTATATTAGTTTAGTCGATTACAACGCTACAATACAAACGGACGAAGCGCGAGCTATGCCTACGCGCCTCGATTAAGGGATGCGCCTGGGATGCAGACAGTCGCGACTGTGCCGCAGTGACGAACGGACGGTGTGTTGTTTTTTAACAATAATGCGCGATGTTTTCTCTAAAAAAATGACGAGTGGGATATATTGTGTTGTTTTTGGTTTCATGAATTCGTTAATAACGTATCCAGAGATAACTTTTTTTAATTACCTGGAAACTTTGAAAGATAAGACTATAAAATAATTTCACTTACTAGTAGGTAGGCATATAATGTGTGTCTTTTTAATGGATAAGTATTTCTTTATAAGTAGCAAAGAAAACATGGTTTTTTAATTAAATATATCAATCAAAAAACAACACGCATGTTTATTGAACACTTTCTATTCAATTCACAAAGTATTTTATTTGTTTTAAAAAGTACATTTACGATCACAAAACTAAATGGAAAAACAAAGTAGGCACATGTAATTAAAATACTGGAGGCGGGCAGCCCTGTCGCATGTGTACCGCGCGGCTGTAGGCATTTATTTCAAGGACACGGCCGAGTCACACTACTGTAGATATTTATACTGTGGAAGAAGTCACCTCGTTTATTTCCATCGCTGTCAATCTTAAACAGAAACGCGGTTTCTACAAGTTCATACCATATCAATCACGAAGCAATCAAGATATCAATTAAACATTACCCGTGGGGCCCTACACCACGTAAAAGCCTGGAGCAATGACATGTTTATATTTAATTTCTCAACCGAAATGGAGTCAACATGGCTGTATTTCTGAAATTAATTGTAGCCTCCCGTTTGTCAGCCTGGCAATAGTATAGCAAAGACGTGGATGTAGGGAAATGTGAAGAGGCGTAACGTAAACAATGCTGGTGAGCGTAGATGCGTAGTATGCTTAATCATTTTATTATAATGACATCATGTTTTTTTGGACGTGGTGTAATTATCTATACTATGTATAATATTATAAAGAAGTAAAGTTTGTGTATTTGTTAAATTGTAAGGGTGTAATCTCAGGATCTACTGAACCGATTTAAAAAATTCTTTCACCAATAGAAAGCCACATTATTGCTGAGTGTCATAGGCTACATTTTATCTAGGCTGTATTCCCACGGGAACGGGATCTACGCGGGTAAAACCGCGGGACGCCCGCTAGTTATTAATATAGCTAGCCTGTACTATCCCACTGTCTGGGCTTCTAACATTATTATCAACCCGTTTACTTTCGATGCACAGCAAGGGCCTTCTTAGCATCCTTCGACTTGCTTGTGTGGTAAATTTTAATAATTATGCTTAAATCTAGAAGCTCGTTTGTTTAACGTTTTTCGTGCAGGGTGGGTATACATGGATAAACCTAGTCTGAAGTTAATACCTTTAAAAATGTGTCTTTTAAAAACGAAAAACCTTTTATTCTCTAACAATAGCAACCTCGACCAGTTGTTTGAGCCAGTTGTTCAAATCCATTGAGTCACTAGAAACACAAACGACATTCTCCACACAAAATCCGAACCGCTCAAATTCCTAAACGTCCAAAATACCATTGAAAAACATCCAGCGGACATAACTCCGTGAGTTTCCCAATGCGGTCGACATGGAAATGCCGCGGGCGGTAAATCCGCGCCGCACCACGTGGCGTCCACGCCACAAAAGTGCTTTTTGATAGACAGCCGTACACTGTACAGTCCCAAACGTTTAATGCCCCGTGTCGGATACAGTGGAGAATTTTTAATTTAACAACCATACTAGATTAATTACTGGCAAATTTTTTGCGAATGCAAATCTGAATGTACTGCGAATTGATTCGAATATTTGTTTAGGGACCGTTTTATGTTTGTGTGGCCTTGTTTTGTTTGAGTAAATAAGTGTTTGCTCAATATGGCGAATTTAAATTGAGGCGAATTTGAGGCTCGTACTTTCCAAGTTCCCCTCTAGATAGCTCTATATTACGGAGGAATGATAATGTAGAAAATTCTGTTCAATGTTACTTACTAAGACTTATGATGACATAGACATATGATTAGTCTCTCCGATTTAAGGACGGGTTCGATTACGCAACTATTATTACCTAGTTATAGCTGGTAGTAGCTTGTTAACTATTATTAGTTATAGCTGGTAGTAGTTATATTATTATAATTTAATATTTATTTCCTCAAAACGAGACCTCAAGCCAAGTCCTAGGGAAGCCCTAGCGATTAGTAGAGTTCCTCAAGTCTATTAATGCAAATAAATTTTATTAATGCTAATTAATCCAAACGCAGTAAAGTATTTGGCATTGCCAGAATACCTAATTTTCCGGTTCGATAGCAGGAAAATAAGCTGAAGAGTCATTCTGTCCACAAACAGGATAGTAAAGTTCAACTTCTGAATCAAAATGAAAATGTCTTTACTCTGAAATGTGGTATTTTCTTCGATAACGGTGTTTATATTCTCAGTATCACGAATAAAGATCATGAAACTGAAGTTTATTTTATTAGCTGCGTCTTCGGAAAACGGGAATAAGCCGATGAACGAACGAATGAACGAATGAAGTGAACGGAAAAGTTATCACGTTTATCTGAGTTAACATAAACTGCAATTACCCAGTCACCAAACGTTCTTGGGAAGGAAACGAACGTTTTCTTGGGCCTATGAACGGAGAAAACGACTGTAGAGAAAAAGCTAAATAGATATTTTATCACTTTTATGGCCCCTTACTTTGAGCTCTTTTTGAATTACAACTCGCTGCGACTTTTTGCGTACAAACGTTGTACCCTGACTACTTCGACGTAATTTCGCGTTTCGTTCTAATGGGCCGTATCGAGTTCAGTGAACACGTCGAGGAAATAATCTGGTTCGATGTAGATTATGTTATACGATACAATGGCAGATTGTGTACGTCTGATTCGAATTTAGCAATGCCTATCGACCTGCCTGACACTAGGCTATCAAATTTTAATAGTGTTCGTTGAATTGATGCTTCTCCATGAAAGGGTTGTGTGAAGAATGATTTGGCAAGAAAGGACCCGTCTGATGAGATGACGAGTTATAGAGAGGTTTGGAAGAAGAAGTTATGCTGCGTCGACCTCAAATTAATTGGGATAACGGCAAGAGAATGATAATTATGATGATGTTGCTACGATTAGTTACCAGAAAGCCATAAGGTGGCTTTCTTTAGTTACAGAAAGCCATAAAGTGGCTTTCTATAACTAATCATAGCAACATGCCAGACCAGTAGCCGAAATAACTGAAAAATTTAATTGGAAAACTCCAATTGTACGAAAACTCTATCTCCGGAAAATGGTAACTACAATAAATAACAAACCACCTTATGCTTAGCGTGTATATTGTACGTAATTTAATTTACTCAAATGAATTCTTTCGTAGCCGAGGCCACTAAACAGGCATACCAACAGGCATACAATAGGCACAATTTATTAAGTCTATTATTCTACACTGAACGCATGACCCCGCCAGATTTGTTTCAAATTTCTTCCGGCTCCGCTTAACCCGGTCACAAGTGAAAAGAATAATATTTTCATACGTAACATGACGTAATAAAATGTGGTCGTACCTCGCATGTGGAGTGACCATTTGTAATATTTGACCGAATGGCGTAATTGGTAATAGAGGGCAGCTACTGGATTAATTATTATTACCGCTAAGTCACGCACGAATTATAAGCCTACCGTATTTTTTCCGGTACACACTCTACTGATTTTTTGTGGAACTTGGTCGTGCTTAGATCTATAACAGATGGTTCCTGACCGAATATACTCTTGAAATAACGTCTAAGGTTGAAAGCTCATGACTTTTATTCACGCATGTCATCTGTCATCACATCCCCTCTCTTTCCAATTCTGAGAATAGCATATAAAATGAATAATTTATATAAAAAAGGCCGAAACCTTACCCTTATCATGCGATCGACCTTAACTCACAGAGATGGTTGAACTGTGTAACGACACATCAACCTAACATAGGGAATAATTCTCTCCGTGAACAATGCCACATCGTTCGGTTAACGATTTCCGAAGCTTTTTTTATTGGGGATGTGCGGACAGCCTGATTAGCCCATTAAGCTGAATACGGGTTTATAGTCAGCAGAATTACGACTGAGAAATGGAGTTTTAGAGACCTCATCACTCACTGATATGGTATAGTAGATAGTGGGAAAGATTAGGCGTGTAAAATAGTTAATTTATAAGTTTAATTTTTAATACTTACCACAGCAATTATTTAAATTAGGAAGGAATTTACCAATACTAGTTATTGCATGCAATTTTAAAATTATCGGAACCGTTTACAGCTTAACGGAAAAAAGAATTCATCGAATTTCAGATGTTCAAATGAAACATTTCAAATACTATGAAATCCTGTTACATACTAGCGTTATATGTTATCCTGGAATATCATTTAGTAACAAACAGAAAAACGAAAATTAAAACAGTAAAAAATAAAGGAGTTTTTGTCTATTTATTTCCCATTGACATTTATTGACATTTATGACTATTCAGAAACGCCAGAGTAAAGTGTGGCCAGCACATCTTCTTATACAAAGTTCCTTCCGCTCGTAGTCTCTGTTACTGTAATTGCCATTTGCGGCATCATGAATAAAACATCTGCTTACTTAGATTCGCCGTATTCGATTGTGGTTAACATATTTCTTGTTTAATGGAGACGAAGAGTTGTAAATAAATTGTCGGTAAAGTATTCCGGGCAGCACTCGCTATAAGAGTTGAAGATTAAAGAGGCAACACACGTTATCAGCTTCGCAGCGTTATTTACATTCTATTGAGATTTATTCGATTATTTATTGGAGTTTCTGTTCGGTGTGGTTTAATTTCGATTTACAAGTTTTTGCTAAATTGTTTACTGTTTTTATTAGGACTAAAGTGGGTATCTATATTCATTACCAACAGTAACTTGATATAGAATTAACTATGTCTTTCTGAAATTTGGCTGAACTAGGTACTATAGTTCACACACATACACTCACACTACAGACAGACTTCACACTTCCTCCCTCTACCTCTTCAGGGATTACAGTATTCACTACATTATGTAATTGTAATGCTTGCTCCGGTGTTCTGATCAAAATATAAGTAGGACCGGGCTAATTAGTTTGATAAAATGATCATCGGTAAATAAATTACGATAAAGAGTCTAAATAGAAAAACAATTTCCTCAAAGCGACACTGATTTTAATTTAAACGGGTCATCGATCTCCAATTAGTTTTTGACAAACGAGAACGTCAATTACATCACAAGACACTGCCAAATTAAAGTAATAAATCATTCTGGAGAAATAATAATCATAACTGGGAAAATTCAAAGGTAAAAATAGAGGAAATTCAGTGACAAATTTCGCTTCCATAATTTGAATTCGTTGCGTTGTAAGGACAGCTGTCGTTTGCGACACGGCGCGAGTGAGCGACTTTTGTTGTAAAATATTATACTCTATGTGTTTTAGCGAATCACTACATAATTATTATAAAACGAGTCCTCCGCCGCGTCTGTCTGTATATCTGTCTGTTCGTGATGAACTCAAAATCTACTACGCCGATTTTCAAGCTGTGTTCAGCAATGTATAGAGTGGTTCTCGAGGAAGGTTTTAGTAACCGCGGGTAAAGCCGCGGGCATTAGCTAGTAAAACAAAGAATAAAGTCCAGTATACATACATTATCTGCCTGCCATCAAAGATGATTCCGTGCTTCGGAAGGCACGTATAAGCCGGTGGTCACGGCCGACAAATGGTGGTCGTCCAACCATGTCAGAGGTCTTTGAGGTCGTTTAGAAACTCTGACACTAGGGTGTGTGGGTTCGTTAGACCTTACTGCCCACACGATAAGAAGATCATCTGCCTAACCTGTAGTTATCACAGGCGATATGGCTTTTAATACTATTTATAACTATTTGGACAACATATTTCTAATCAATACCTATTTAACATGTTTTATACCAAAATAATTTGCTCATTTAAAAGATAATAATATCTAGCATACCTATATTAATTAAACTCTATTACTTATTACATTAGAACACACACAAAGAATGTCTTTAACATATAAACAAATATCAATTTCGTACTTATTAATTACGCAATAAGGTAAGTATCAGCGGTATTTATAAGAAAAATTGCAAAATTCATCATACGTTAGTATTGAGACATTGTGTCTAATTTATTCTCGTGTCTTCATCGGAATGAAACTTTGAGAATACAAATCAGTGTGAAGACACAAAGAAAGTTTTATTTACTTTTTTACTGCTTTGGCGAACAGACATGATTGCTGGGATAAAGTGAAATAATTTATTTCAATGCTAGCCTGAAATGAAAACAAAATATAGTGAGAAGTGTATTCTTAAACAATTCGTCTTTTCTTTTTATTGAGTCAATCATTACGTTGATGTAGTCTGCTTTTCAGTCAATATTCTGAAAACGTTTCATATTTACTAAAATATACTAGTAAATCTAGATTATGAATTCATGACCGTTGAGGTCACCAAATTGTCTAGAGATTATAACGCCTGCAGTATTTATTCGTGTTATTTGTCTCTTTTCTTTCCGTCTCAGCTAATTTTTTTTTATTGGTGGCAAATCATCAAAAACCCTGCTCTTGGGCAGAGCTAAAGGGAGTGTCAGACTTCTATTAACAAAGAACCACCCATGTTCCTTCTTACCCCTGTATGTCGAGGCCGCGGTTTCTCTTGTGAACAACCCGCAGCGACGACGGGCGTCGGCCCTTGCGAGCCCCTCCCATGTGCTGACATCTCTGTGAGACGCGCGTGGAACACGAACGCGCCGTCGACACGTAGACGGACGGTGAGCTAGCTCATTGCTCACTGTCCACAGGCCCGCGTCTACGGTGGCCGGAAGCCATCACGTGGCCCCCGACGCCCGGAGCGTCTCTCGCGGCGGCTGGAACAGAGGTACTCTCCCTCTTACGTTCCGCCACCTCCTTCGCTAGCATCACTGCTTCGCAGAAGGAGGTGACGGCGTTCCATTCCTCCTCTCCCCGGACCATGGCTTGCACCAGAGCTGGACGCTATTATTTACTCATTTTTGTTCATATAATTCCTCATAATCCATCCATCGTTTCCTTTGTCATCTTTTCTCTCTCCATTCATCAACATTTATATTCATTACACTTTTCGTCACTTGCGATTGATCCCTCCTCATTACACGTCATTCCCTTTCTACTTTTCTGTAACTGGTGCAACTTTCAAACTTCCTTCTTCCTCATTTCTCACTTTATGCATTTTTACTACACATCCACCGTAAGTGTAGTAACGGTTGGGGCAGTGGCTCTGCGTGTCGCGGTTTCGATCCCCGCACGGAACAAATACTTTCAGAACAGATAATTGTTCCAGGTCTGGGTATTTGTGTATGTGAGTTTAAATGTTTCTGAATGGATCTAGGATACAGGAGAAATTCCTAGTGTGGAGCAAAGATATTTATTTTAAAAAAATTCGCTGTTCCTGGCACCGAACGCACACAGAAACCTACTTTCATTTTTTTTCCAAGAACAAGATGAAAGCGCCTAAATGAAATATAAATCTAGCTTTAAATGCGTCATTAGGCTTGGATGACGGCCAGTCCGGTCCTTATTGTGCCATTTTCTTTTCACTTATATTTTAGTTCAACGACTCTGTTTATCCGCCCATGTAATCTATTCATAATGTCCGTGGCGATTGCGAAAAAGTAACTCCCGGGGCTAAAATTAATTAGTATGGGTGACGCAAATCTTGGTGAAGAAGTTGTTCAAAATGCGTACATAATAAACTTGCTGACGAGAATTTATTAAGTTATCTTTTAGGAGCTTGTAATGTTTTTAATTGATGTTGTTGCTGGGTTTGGTTTTGATTTATTTATTAAATATTACTGGGTCTGTCTGGGTCAAGTTATAAGATTATAATAAATAATAATAATAATAATTTATTTATTCAATTTAGACAACAGTGATCCATATTTTTGTTAGTAGGTATACTTAAAGAATAGTGTTAGTAAAAATAATCATAATACTTGAGAGCCAATAAACAACACATACTACCAAATACCAAAAATGCATAATCATAAAAAAATATCTAAATTCATAAAACAAAATTTTAAAGCTACAATTGAATTAAAAAATAGACTACACTAGTCAAAAAAAATAAAAAATAATGTAATGTGTTAAACAGCAAAATGTCAACATTTAAAATATCAAAAAAAAAAAAAAAAAAAAAAAAAATATGTCAAAAAGTAAAATGTCAAAATGTAAAATGTCAAAATATAAACTTTCAAAATGCTCGACATGTCCACAATCAGACTGATACTAAAATTAAATGAAAATTTAAATTTTATAATTACAAAAAAAAAAAAAAAAGAATAATAATAATAATCTGATAGTGAATAGATCTAACTTAAAATTTACCTGCCCCACGCCCGGAATACAGGTGCATGTAAGGCCTGCCAATGCTGCATAAAAGGTCCGTCTAACCTGTTGGCAACAACGGTAAGAAGACTGTTGCCACTGCCCCGCACTCTGCTCGTTATCGAGGTCGCCCTCTTACGCTTACTTGTATAAAAACAGTCAATGCCGACGCTCGCAAACATTCCCGATGCGCTGCAGAAGCGAGGCAGCCGCAGCAGTGCCCTCAACGCGTTATTATATTGTACGCGGAGAGCGCTGTAGGATTTCTGCAAATATGACACCCACAGACTACTCGTGTAAAAAGATGTGCAGTAGGCTCGAAACAAGGTGATCTTTACATCCTTGGAGCTACGAGAAAACCTGCGGGCAATCATATTCGCCCTCACCGACAACGCCCTCCTTTCCCGCTCAATATCTGCGTCGTCCTTCAGGTCAGACGTTACAATATGGCCCAGATACTTAAAAGTATGTACCCGCTCCAAGGGTACCCCACATAGCCTTGCTGGTGGGACTTTGCTCTTCTTCACATTATATTTAAGACCATGTGTATGTGTGGGATTATGGTTAAGTAAGAAGTAGTTAGTAGGTAAGTGCTGATTATTTATTAATTGTGATTAATTTGTGAGTAATCTGAAACAAAATCAGCCGGAAACAGAATCAGGATCGAGCCGTTTCTGCTGTAAAACAAAGAACAACGCTTTTTCCAACCCGGAAATGGAACCTAGACCAACCTATCCACACATGTACTTAAGACTAAGAAACCAAAGAGACCGTTATATTATGCTTAAGTACTACATTTTTCTTTTAGGTATATAGTTACCTACCACAACAAAGGAAGCAAAAGCTGGTATATAAATAAACATTCATAGTAATTAAGAACCCTACTCAACTAGAAGAGAAACGAGCTTGAAGATAAAAAGTTCAATCTTATGTACGTTACCAATCCTGACGGGTCCTAGAACTTAGGTGGGATATTTGAAACAGTTAAAACTTTACCTTATGGAAACTTATCTAACTCACAAAGTTTGAGTCTGAGAGTTTTTAAATGAAGATCGATGATCCGGAGTTGTCTCACAAGCTGTCGTTTCTTTTGATGAACAGACTTATAATAATAGCGAAGGGGAAAAATCGACGAACCGAAATTAAAAAGAATGTACTTTATGTCTTCCTATATTTTGAGGTAATTTTAGAACATCATCATCTGCCTAACCTTTTCCCAACTACATTGGGATCGCCTTCCAGTCTATCCGGATAGACCTGATACCAGTATTTTACATAAAGCGACTGCCAATCTGACCTTCACTTCCCAGTTAATACTGGGAAGCATGGTAGGTACCCTTTGGTAGGACTGGTTGTCAGACTTTCAGGTCCCGGACCACATGAGTAGAGTAACGGTCCCGGATTACCTATAACGACTGTCAAAGATCTACCTGATGACAGCCGGGACCACAACCGACGGTTTGACGTGCTGACGAACATAGGCAAACACGGCTTAACCTAGAAATCTAAAGGGAGGTTTTTGGTCTTGGTTTGGTTTTGGTTGGTGATGTCTATTGACATAATTAATATGCGACAAGTTTAAATAGGCTAGGCAGATGATGACGTAAAAATCAGTATCAAAAACCAGACCACTGTCCATTGATAAATAATTGATTATACACTAGTACTAGAACCGCATGATATAATCAAATTAATACGATTTCAGGGCCGACGGTCCCAACGGGAGGTCCCGACGGTGGCAATTGACAAATGGACGAAATACCCACTTGACAAACAACCACATACCACGTGTTGTTAATAAAATTAACGGGCGTGATTAATTGTTGGACTAACGCTACTATGGTAGGATTTAATCAGGAGGTTTTTTAGTTGGTCAAGGCTTTTTCGTAAATTAGATTAGACGTGTAGTTACTTATATTAGAGGGGTATGTTATGAAGTTAATGACATAGTATGGACTGGCCTGTTGGTCTAGTGGTTAGTGACCCTAACTGCTATGCCGGAGGTCGTGGGTTCGATTCCCACCCAGGACAAATGTTTGTGTGATGAGCACGATCATTTGTTCTGTGTCTGGGTGTAATTTATCTATAACTAGCTTTTGCCAGCGGCTTCGCCCGCGTGAAAATGTAGATTTTCCATACAAACTTTCATCCCCTATTTAAATCCCTTAGGGGTTGAATTTCGAAAAATCCTTCCTTATTCCTTGTCTACATTATAAAGGGAACCTCTGTTCAAAATTTCAGCTTTCTAGGTCCAAGGGTTTGGGCTGGGCGTTGATGAGTCAGTCAGTCAGTCAGTCAGTCAGTCAGGACTTCTCTTTTTATTTATTAGAAGATATGTATGTATTTAGAAATATATAAGTATGTTTATCAGTTGTCTAGTACCCATAACACAAGCTCTGCTTAGCTTGGGACTAGATGGCGTTGTGTGATAGTTGTGGAATATTATATTATTATAGTATAACATCACGCCTATAATCCCCGAAGGGTTAGGCAGAGGTCTATGTAAGGCCACTCGCCCACGCGCGTTAGTTTTGAGGGCGAGGGCAAGCAGCTAGCGACCGCATCTCAACTGTATCGACGCGAACGCGCGACAGCATCGCTACAAGAAGTCGCTGTGAGCGAGGGGCTTAATAGTCAGTCAGGCAGTCATGAAGTTAATGATAGACTGAGTTAATGTTAAATTCATCATAACGTTTTTTCTTTTTCCAATTTGGTCTGGGACAGGCGTTGAACGTATTTTACAAATCCTAATACGCTTCTATCATCTATTTCAAACCCTTGACTTTATTTATGTGAGTGATGAAGAATATTTTGTACGATATCAAAAAATATATCTCACATTAGAAACAGTCTTTGAGAGCAAAACAAAATATTTTTTTCGCAAAAAAAGTCGCCAACAAAAAGAAAAATTCTATTCATAAATACGACCGTAATTCTGATAAGTTGAGATCCTATGAAATAATCAAACGATCATGTAGGCGGCGTCAACTTCTACTGAACATTCGGTCATCAATAATGTATGAGTTTGTATGAGCTTCAAGCGACAAAGTATGAAGACAAACACTGCTACGCTTGTATGGTGGTTCATTTGCACGTGCCGATAGAATTGCACGGTGCTCACATTGGAGTTATGGCGCTACCACGGCTTAGCAGATTAGCGGGTTCAGTTCCTGAAGCAGAGCTAATATTTGTTTTTCTATGATTTATTGGATTGTACGATTTGGTCACACTTGAAATAATTTGAATGATAATTTAGAGGTTTTTTGCTTACCTTAAAGCGCTCTGTGTTGAAGTCTTCACAGCTAGTATTTGCTAGTAGGTATTACAAAAGATAAAATAATTCTTGTCTAGTAATTCTGTGTACCTACATAAATAGTAAAATAAATAAAATAGTGTTTCTTCGGACAATTCATAATTCAAAACAAGCTGCGGTTATCACTAAACGTGTCAGTTCGTAAAATGTGAGTCATTCGATTCAAGAAAACTAAGTTTGTAAAATGTCACACCGTCTTACTGGACATAATTGGTTAAACAACATTCTAATTTCTGAAAGAAAACTAATAATGAAACATTAATTTGTGAACCTAAGCTTAGCGGAACACGTTTGAATGAATATTAATTTGGATAAAGTTCAAATATTCTCGAAATGACTTTCCCATCCCGAAGGTTTCGCAACCTTCAACAAAGGGGAAAGGGAAAAACTATTTGAAAGTTAGTCACAGCGTCATCACGAAGACGTGCCAGAACCGCTTCCGCTATCTCTCATTCACAAATCACGGCCCAAAACTTGGAAGCAGAGCAGTCGCGACCGAACGTGCCTTGCATGTCTAATGTCGGGAAACGGATTGAATGAAAGTATTGTTCAGGAACAGATAAAATGAAAAAAAAAAACGAACTACTAGGTGAACGGTACACAGTGCCTTTCAAACCCAAGAACAGTTGTCTCTTCACTCAAATTGAATAAGTTTCCCCGCAGCGCTTTGTTATCGGGTATTCCATCGAGTATTTTTGTACTGAAGTGCCCCTAGAAGATAGATTTTAGTTATACTTTTGAATGTTGATTTTGATTGTTATTTCTAGAAAGATTTGAGTGGTTTTCATGTAGAGATATAATGTTATTTTTCCGACGACGACGGTAATCTGGGAGCAGAATGTTTGTTGCTCATTCACCCGATGTAATCTTCGAGTAACTATTTACGTTGTGATATGAGATGTAGGGATCGATAATATTATGGATAAAAATATGTTGACAAAATATTGTGACTTTTAGTGACAATTTCAGTTCAATGCCGTTCAAGATTGGTAATTTTTATTACAGATTGAATGATTCATTTTACTGACAACGATTTAGGATGATACAAAATGATAACTCGTGTCGTTTACATCGTATAGATATTATCGTTTGTACAAGTAACTTTTCTTGGAGTTCGTAGCTAGGGTTAATCTTTAGGTTTTACTGAGCTTACCTAGGTTAGCCTATGTGTATGTATGTATGTGTGTGTTGTATGTTGTGTATGTATCTATGTGTGTATATAACTGCCTCGTTGGTCTAGGTAGTCGCAAGCGCGACTGCAGAGCGTGAGGTCCTGGGTTCGATTCCCGGGTCGGCCAAAAAGTGTTATTGGGTTTTTCATTCGAAATTTCCCAGTAGTAGCCCGGAGTTTGGAAGTTGGTGGTATAATACCCCCGTGCCTCGGAAAGCACGTTAAGCCGTTGGTCCTGCGCCTGATCTCTCTCCGGTCGTGTCGGATTGCCGTCCCATCGGAATTCGGACTATGAGAGAAAAGGGAACAGAGAGTGCACCTGTGCCTGCGCACACACTTGTGCACTATAATATCTCCCGCGCAGATGGCTAATCTCCGCTGGGAATGGCCGCCGTGGCCGAAAAACGGTCAGGAGGACTATTATTATTATGTGTGTATGTATGTTGGGTTGCACTACCCATTACACAGGTAGTCAATGGATCGAAAGTCTAATACACAGTCTAACCAATGGGTATCATATAACCCAGTGCTAACTGGATTGCGGAGGTCAGATAGGCAGTCGTTTCATGTAAAATACTGGTATTTAGCTGTATCCGGTTAGACAAGAAGCCGACCCCAACATAGCTGGGGAAAGGCTAGGCAGACGATCATGTTTAGTTTAGTTTATTTATTAATAATTATAGAAATTACTTGTCAGGTTTTGAATAAAAGGTAAGAACACATACATCAATGTACACATTTCAAAAAGCATACACAAAATAATCATACATTAAGGAAAAATAATAATAATAAAATTAACTATGTCATAACAATAATTTCAGAAAACAAAGATAAATCTATCTATATATATAAACTAGTATTTGCGTGGGTGCGCGAGCTGCGCGCAGCTCGCGGGTCGTGAAGAGGGGGAGAGGGGGAGCTTTGAAAAGTGATTTCGACTAACGCATTGCCCCTTTCAATGAATCTGAAAAAAAAATGTTCCAAGTCTCTTAACTTCCGAGATCCGCCTAAAGGGGGGGTGAAGGGGGGCAAGGGGTTCAAATTTGAAAAACGGATTTTACTTCCCCGAGCCTCCTCTATATGAATCTCACGTATGCCACCACCTACCTACACCTACCTACCACCTACCTACCTACTACCTACCTACCACCTACCTACACCTACCTACTACCTACCTACACCTACCTACTACCTACCACCTACCTACTACCTACTACCACTACCACCTACCTACTACCTCCTGCTACCACTAAAAAACATTAACCTAAAGTTTGCTTGTCGTCGCCCCTGACCTACCTACCACCGGAAAGCTATCATGACGTTATCCCTACGCTACGGGGGTCGCCGGCTCGCTTCGCTCGCCCGCTCCCCCCTTCGCTTTACCGGTAGCACCATTTTACTTCCCCGAGCCTTCTCTATACGAAACCGTAAACAAAACAGAACACGAGTTTAAAAAAAAGGGGTGAAGAATGGGGGGGGGGTGAAAGGGGGGAGAGGGGGGAGATATGAAAAATGATTTTAACTAACTCTATGCCCCTCTCAATGAATCTGTAAAAAAAAATGTTCCAAGTCTCTTAACTTCCGAGATCCGAAAGGGGGGATGGAGGGGGGCAAGGGGGTCAAATTTTCAAAATGGTTTTTACTTCCCCAAGCCTCCTCTATACGAATCCCTAAAAAAAAACACGTAAATTCTCTTGATTTCAGAGATCCGCCTAAAGGGGGGGAGAAGGGGGAAAAGGGGGGCCACTTTGAAAAATGATTTTTACTTAACCGAGCCTCCTCTATACGAATCCCTAAAAAAAAACACTTCAAGTCTCTTTGTTTCCGAGATACGATAGGGAGGGGGGAGAAGGGGCGGGAAAAGGGGGGGTTTCGGACTTTTCCCATACTCACGAGAGTGACTTGTTTACGAATCTGTCAAAATATACCCACCTCCCCATCCACCATCTGGGAGATCAATTCTGTCAGTGAGTGGTAATTTAGCTTTATATAGAAAGAAGAAAGTCGTGTTAGTTACACCATTTATAACTCAAGAACGGCTGGCAGGATTTAGATGAAAATTGGTAGGGAGGTAGCTAAGAACCAGGAGAAGGACATAGGATACTTTTTTTTTTTTTTTTTTTTTTTTTTTTTTTAGGTAGGGTAGTAGGTAGGTAGGTAGTAGGTAGGTAGGGTAGTAGGTAGGTAGGGTAGTAGGTAGGTAGGGTAGTAGGTAGGTAGGGTAGTAGGTAGGTAGGGTAGTAGGTAGGTAGGGTAGTAGGTAGGTAGGGTAGTAGGTAGGTAGGTAGGGTAGTAGGTAGGGTAGTAGGTAGGGTAGTAGGTAGGGTAGTAGGTAGGGTAGTAGGTAGGGTAGTAGGTAGGGTAGTAGGTAGGGTAGTAGGTAGGGTAGTAGGTAGGGTAGTAGGTAGGGTAGTAGGTAGGGTAGTAGGTAGGGTAGTAGGTAGGGTAGTAGGTAGGGTAGTAGGTAGGGTAGTAGGTAGGGTAGTAGGTTGGGTAGTAGGTAGGGTAGTAGGTTGGGTAGTAGGTAGGGTAGTAGGTAGGAATAATCTATATTATGTGACGCAGACGAAGTTGCGCGGGTCAGCTAGTAATATGATAAAAACCAAGTCGGTAATAATTAACATGATGAAGTAAGTATCTAAAACCATTCTTTTAGGTCATATAATACCTGGTCGGTTAACCAGTCTTTCAATTTAGCTTTGAAAGCATTCTCAGATGTCATACTTAAAATTTGATCTGGTAGCCGGTTATATACCGCTGGACCCATAACATGAATTAGCTTTCCAGACTTAGTAAGGAGTGTGGGCATCCAGCTAATTTATCTCGACCACTAGTACAGTAGTTATCTCCACGTTTATTATAGTCACTTAAGTGTTGTCTGACATATACTGCCGCCTGCAATATCACCATAGCGGGAACAGTCAATATTTTCAGAGTTTTAAAAAGTGGTCTGGCGGTGTCATCCCACTGCGAACGCGTAATTGCCCTCACAGCACGCTTCTGCATCCTAAACGCTCACTCCCAATCGGCACCTCGGCCCCAGAACTCAACACCATACTGAAGAACCGAGTGTACCAACGCAAAATAACACCCTCTCAACATTTTACGTGGGAGCGTTAGCACTAGTCGTTCCAGTGCGAAGCATGCTCGTCCGAGTTTGCCGCACATCTTATCAATATGCGGCCCCCACGAGAGGGAACTGTCCAGTTCGAAACCAAGTAATGTGGTGACCTGTACTTGTTCGACCAGACTGTCTCCTACCCGAAGTGACAGTGGTGTACACATTCGACCGGAAAGATTAACGTGCATGTAATGGGTTTTGGTCGTGTTGAGTATTAATCCATTTATTTGGAACCACTTGTTGATTTTACCCACTACCATGTATAAGTACCCTTTCTTCCCACTTTAAATCCTTCTCCTTATCGATGTTAGACTACGGTCTTCCCTCGAAAAGTAGGTATATTATTTAAACCACCTAACTTTGGAAGGACATCAACATAAGAATCATATGTTGTTTACTTCAAGTTATTGCGTTGTGAAGTGAAAGTCAACCGGAAAACTAGGTAAACAACTGGTTGTACCAGATTTCAGAGATTTCTATCTCGATTTAGAAGTCATTATGGATCGTTTACATTAGTCGCTTTGACTGCAGAATTTGTAAGTGTTGGTGGTTTATGCGGACACACTTTATTATCACTTATAATTTATTACAAAACAGTTTATAACACTCTTAAATATCGTCTTTAAAATATATCTAAGTTGGCCTTCTGCCACTAGCACTTGAGAACTCGTAAAACGGTCTTCAAATAATCCTAAAAATTACGTTGTTCTATTGATTTTCAATTGAATAATTTGAAGACGAATATATTTCTATAAGTATTTAAAGATCTCTTAAAACTCTTTAGTAAAATAATAAAACACTTACAACCACACAAAAACTAAAACACCTGTACCAGCACAACTACTAACAGTCTATACCACTACCCAATAAAATCAAAAGCTACTCCATCGATGTTTAGCAGCAGCTAATGATTCCTAAAACGTTTAAAGTCAGCCACTAATGGGCCCAGTTTCACCTGTGACCCGGAAAGTTTGAGCGTTAATTGCAAACACTTCGCCCGCGGGTAATGAAGGCGAAAGTGCATATCACTGTACATTGTACGCGCTTTGTAGGGCTGTCGATTGATGGAATATAAAAATGTTGGTTAAAGTTTTGGTTTTGGTTATTTTCAAACACACGGGGGACACAAACCCAAAAACAAAAACAACACAATAGATGCATAGTCCAATCATTTGGTTCGGAAAATGGGGGATACCTATTTTCAAAACTCCCGGAAAACTTACCAGATCGCCATACTACGTGGGAGGTAAAACTACCAAACGACTGTATATACTATTAGGCAGTAAGAAATTATTGATCTCAATGAAGTATTTCAACAACAGCTAATCAATTCTTCTAAAAGGCTTACTCAAATTTTCAAACACAAAAGAACAAAGACATAACTCAATCGCTGTTATTATTGTGTCATAAGACCTTACCTTTCCACCTGTCCCGGAAAAGTATTCCAAAAATATATCACTCTACCCCTGTAATATTTTCTCAGTTCAGGTGGCAGCCTTAACGTTACCGGATGGTTAGGAGGTAACTTCGCTCGTTATTTATTATTGAGCCGTTGTCCTGTAACGACTTTAATATGTCACGGCTCATTTCAACACTGATTCCTATTTCGATTCCTTTTGATTTCTATTTCGTACTTCGCTATAGTTTTTTACCCTAACCTTCGCAATAAATGGAGCGATATTATACTGAAATTATAGACCGTTCAGAATGGTCGTAGTTCATTAAATCAGCCCGTAAAAGTCTGCCGCAGAAAAAGGGTCTTTTAGGACCGCTATGATGATCGGTCGCGAGGGAATATACCTATTTACCTCAACAATTGAAATAGTCTGGAGATTACTTCTACCGATTTTCTGGCAAGAAGAGCTTTTAAGGCACGTTTATAAAGACTTTAATAAATTCAACAACTAAGTAGTATACTAACTTTTCAGATAAGTACGTTGTTATCCATCAAAGTTAGTATCAACATCACTGGCTTACGAGTTGGAGGTTGTGGCCAAGCTCTCGAAACTGTTATGAATAATATAATTGTTGTCAGGCAATCGTCATAGCCCAGAATCAAACATTCTAAGACGTACCTATGACATTTACCAGACCTGCGATTAGGGCCTATACGTGGTGGATGACGGTCCACTCTATCACACGTCCATGCTAGTTTTCCGCAGTGAAATCTTAATAATTGCTGAAATTTATATTGCGAAGTACAAGTCTGTTATAATTATTTATAATACTACTATTTATAATATTTCAGCAGTAAATAGCTGCACATATAAGAATCTACCACAATTCAGAGTTTACGCCAAAGTATGAGATTTAGTTAATGTCCGTTCTCCGGACAATATAACCGGAAACGGATAGACGCGCTAAGTGCATTCAAAAGTTATAATTATTTAGTTTCCGCTGCAGTATAATTAAGTTTGCTTTTAAAGCGTTCGAAATAAGTGCTATTTTGGTACGTGATTTTTAATAAGGTCTAAGTTTGTGCCTAATTTTATTCTCGTTTGAAAAGAGTTCAGAAAAAATGCAGAGGTACCTCAGATTTATTCATAGTTCCTTTCATTTTTTTTATGTAAAAATATTTATAAAAATACATCATAGGTCAGTTTGACTTTAATTGATAACTTCAAGTAAATACATAACGACTGAGTAAACTTTAAAAGAAGACTCTCAGCACTAAGTCATATGACTTCGAAAGTTTTCTAGCTCCTTCACTTTTGCAGTTGGCTTGTGAAAACATTAAAATTGAATACGTAACAGTCTGTCAAATCACTAAATTCAAAGCAAGGCTTTCCTTTTGAAACCACAACTAATCTTTGTGAATGTTTATTTTTAACTTATAAGCTTATTATTGGGTGAAGTTGATTTACTTCAAGCTTTAGTTCTACCTGAAAAGTTGGAGCACAGATAACCAACTGTCAAGTCGGACATTACTTAACTGTCAAAAGTTAGAAAATAAGGTGATTTCAAAACTTATGTTTCTACTATTTTTAAGATGTTAAAATAACACAAGATTACTAAAAGTTGCCCTAGATATTAAAGAATTTCATTTTAAAATTTTTCATTATTCAATAGCCAGGAAACTCGAAATTATTGTTCAGCCGAACTACGTTTTCAATGGCCGCTTCCGTTGTTGTTATCTGTTGAAAACTGCAAAATGGAAACTGCTAGCAATGTTCGTATTTTTCCAATTCCACCGATACTGTGTCATCAGGCTGCTCGGCGTCAAAACACGATGATATATAAACGTGAACCGTGGCTTCCTGCCAGACCTGACTACAGGGAGACACACGGACGCATCGATCTGTTTGTAATTAGATTAAGTGAATCGTATGACACCTCTGTAGAGAGGTATGGGATCCTGGTATCTGGTTGAAGTTATGCTGTCTGTTTTAGTGTAAGGTAGGTAAGGTAAGGTGAAGCGTAATAAATTGTGGTTTTGTTTATTTTCAAATCTTTAAAGAATATTTTATGCAATATTAGTGGTATTTTAGTACTTCTTCGTAAGGCCAAAATCTTTTTTCATTTAAGTACCTACATAATTTCAAATCTTGATGACAGGCTTTTCATCAACATTTTCTTTTGCATGAAATGGTTTAGGCGCAAAATGCCAAATTTTCAAAATGGCAACAGAGTAGCAAAAGGACAAGTTCTCAAAATGGACAATTCTCAAAAAGCCTAATTCTCAGAATGGCAAATTCTCAAAATGCTCAGTTTTCAGAATGCCTAATTCTCAAAAAGCCTAATTCTCTTAATGCCCAATTCTCAAAATGGCAAATTCTCAAAATGACAATTGGCAATATTCTTATAAACAAACTTTCTTTTTCGAACTAGTTGCCACTCTTTAGTTGCAACAGTTCGTTCACTGTAGCACCTTTGTCAACAAGTTTTTAAGAACGGTAGAACCTATCTATTCCTTCGTCCGTTTCATTTGTGTTGTCCGTACACAAAGGAGAAAAACCTGATCGTACGAGTACAATGTCTGGGAAATGTAGGTATAAAGAAAAATTGCAAATATGACATGGGTAAGCGTGTTTATTGTTTATCCTTTTCAAGTATTCCAGTTTGCTCACGTTTTTATCCCAATGTCTGTGTGTCCGTTTATAGATTCAGGCATAAATCCGTTTGCGAAATGCCAGTTCGTACCGTACTCGTAGTACGCGGAATCGATGCGTAGTTTTGGCGCACCCGACCCTTGTAACTCATAACGAAACGGCGTATTGCTATCCTTTGTTGAGCATATTGAGGGGTATAGTCGGATCTAATTTAGATTATGAGGTAAATGATACTTGATAATATGATCATTTCTCGATTATTGTTTTGATCCTCAAACTAAATCATTGAATTTTTTATAGATCTACTCTTTGTTAGCTATATGTATGTCAAAGTTTATGTTTTTAATTCCGTATTAAAATATGTATTTATTAAGGTTTGGTGACAATTGGGGGAGGCCACAAAGTCATCCCACCATTGCGATGACCCCAGCAGTCGCCGTTTTTCGGTTGAAATGATGATGATTATTGAAATAAAACATTTAAGATCTAAACAATATTTATTTTTACAAAAAATACCGTAATGGTCCCGCTAATGAAGATAAAAGTTATGCTTATTTCAGAAGGCATCGTTAAAACGCATATCTTTGAATACGGTGACAGTTAAAAACATTAACCCATTTTAAACGAACATTAAGCGCAATACTTTTTTGTAATGCGACTCTCAATGGGCAAAGAACGTGACAACGGTCCAATATTGTTTTTACCTCTCAAAAAACATCGTAAAAGGCAGTTAACATGGTATAATAGACCGGATCGGACACTGCGAACCGGACGCGAGTGCCGTTTCTGTTTATGTTTGACGATCCGGTTGTGTAGGGCTGCGGAATCGTTTCAATTGGGGTGAAGAGATAAGCTGTATGTTATAGTTATAGTTCTCGAGTATGGAGGTGTTGAAATGGTTTCGATGCTGTGAAGATGAAGTAGGTATATTCGCTTCACCAAAATAATTTTCATCAACACAGTTTGATGTACCGACGACCTTAAAAAGAATGCTAGGAATAAACTGGGTACGAAACGCACGACAGGATATTGTGGTGAAGTTCAGGAGCCGCATTATGAATGGAAGGTTTTTTTAAGGTACACTGAGAAAAACGGGCTACTTAAAATTGGCAAATTTGTAATGTACCGGCAGCCAGATACGTATAATGTGCTTTTCACATGAAAATTATAAGAGCCATACTTATAATGAAACGACATCATGTTAAGTAAGTATGCGGCATAATGCTCTGTAAAGACCATGTAAACAAGTTACTTGTAATGAGGCCGCATCATGAAATTACTGTGCCCGCATTATTAACGTTTACGTATGCGGTTTAATGATGCCGCATATGTATTAACAGAGCAGCATACGTAATTTACTTACCCGGAACCAGGAAAAATGTATGCGCTATACGAACGAAGTTATACAGCCGCATTATTTCAGTATCTAGGCTCTTTACAACAGTAACTGGTTGCCAAATCATTGTACTGACTCCGACTCATTAAGTAATGGTTCCGGTTACGTACATAATGTACGAGCATGCGTCGGGGATATGCCGATACATTATACGCACACTGGATAATTAATAATGTCTCCGCCTACATAATCGTTTACGTATCCTGGCTCATTTTACGAACCTGTTTACTTACTGACTGTGTTCGGTGCGTATAATCTTTATGACGTCAGCCGCATCATGAAATTACTGTGGCGCACTCTTACCATTTACGTATGCGGTTTAATAATTCGGCACAGAGCAGCATACGTAATTTACTTAACCCGTAACATAAAATATGTATGCGCTATACGTACGACGTTATACAGCCGCCTTATTTCAGTATCCAGGCTCTTTAAAACATTAACTGCTTGCCAAATCATTGTACTGAATCCGACTCATTAAGTAATGGTTCCGGTTACGTACATAATGTACGAGCAGAGTAAGGGATATGCCGATACATTTTACGCACACTGGATAATTAATAATGTCTCCGCCTACATCATCAGTTATTACGTATCCTGGTTTATTTTACGAACTCCGTTTACTTACTGACTGTGTTCGGTGCGTATAATCTATATGACGTCAGCCGCATCATGAAATAAATTACTGTGGCGCACTCTTAACATTTACGTATGCGGTTCATTGATTCCGCACAGTGCAGCATGCGTAATTTACTTAACCCGTAATATAAAATATGTATGCGCTCTATGTACGAAGTTATACAGCCGCCTTATTTCAGTATCCAGGCTCTTTAAAACAGTGACGGCCGTTTTTGTTTCACGTCGGCTCGATAGATGGCGCTGTACTGATGACGCGCAATCCTGAATCGCGGTGTTAAGATTTTCCGCGGCCGAACGACCTCCCTCGGTTTTCGTTACTACGGTATCGCTTCTCGGCCTTTTGGCTAAGATCAAAGTGTAGTATCTGTTCTTTTCAGCTTAATATCTGAAAGTTCCCTCACTGAGGGACCAGTATATTAATCTGATTTTTGTAAGCTGACGGGATGTTCGGGGCTCGCTCCACACCCGTCGCGGGTGGGCCCGGCATTGCAGTGCCGCCGGGATCGGCCCACATCATACCCTTATAATAATTTATCATCATTGCTTACTATGCCCGCTACAGGATCGTACGTATGCCGCCGTGATACACCCGTACGGCTCATCGTGATTTACTGTGTCCGCCACCATATCGTACATATGCCGCCGCGGTGCACATTTATGGCTCATCATTATTTACTATGCCCGCTACAGTATCGTACGTATGCTGCCGTGGTACACACGTACGGCTCATCGTGATTTACTGTGTCCGCCACAGTATCGTACGTATGCCGCCGTGGTACACACGTAAGGTTCACCGCGTTCTACTGTGCCCGCAACAATAGTATACGGGTGTTGCAGTCGTAGTTTCAGGAGTATTCAGTGCGACTTGCGCACTACGTATTACGTAGCCGGATGTCGGGCTACGTACGTACGTGCAAAAATCGACCACGAGTAAATTACGTAACCCGCTCCATGATGAGCGTCAGTATGCCGACTACGTATGACTGACTACTTACGCGTAATGGACCGGGTTACACACGTCATGGTGGTCGATTTTTGTCCTTATTTTACGTAGTGCGGCAGAGGAAATTTTTCTCAGTGTAATCTCGCAGTTCACCCTAGAGAGGATAGCTACTGCAAAACCGTACTTTCCTGTGGATGCCTTGAAATTAAGGCCTCCAGCTAGGTCAAATAAAGCTTAAAAACTCCGCCATTGCCCACTGAGGGCATCGAGCCTTGTACGGGCCTTGGCTCAGGGTGTCGCTGGGAGAGGACAGCAAGGGGACAAGCTGGATCTGAGTAGTATTATTTTGGGACGTTTGGCTTAAACTCATTTGGCTCAGCATCGCGGGCTGGCACGAGCGAGAGACGAGGAGGCAATATACTGAGTTACTGAGAACTGAAAATGCCAAACTAGTCAAAATTTTGGGTTTTCTCAATTTAAATATTGTCATCGACACGCTATGAAGAAGAATAGACTGAGTTACTTAAAGGGAAATTTTGGGGTAAACTTTAAATATCCATTTGCGCTACCGAGTGTACGCGTTTAGCTCAGAATGAGTCGAGATATTTATGATTCTTGAATTGAGTCAACTCCTATACAAGTACAAGTTAGTTATGAGGCAAACCTTTTTTATAAAATATTACAGATAAAATATGAATAAATCTTACATTTAACCGACAATTTTCGAGACGATCGCTACCTAATTCTACCATTTACTTTCAGTATTCAAATATCCGGGTATATTACATTTCCACTTTTTTTTTTTTTTTTTTTTTTTTGGTGGGTGGAAAATCATCGAATGACCCCCCCCGCTCTTGGGCAGAGCGAAGGGGAGTGTCAGACTTCTACTGACTAAAAACCGAACCCATGTTCCTTCTTTGCCCTTGCGCCGAGGCCACGTAATCTAGTACATAATACCGCGGCCCCGACGGGTTACATTTCCACTTGACAACCCTAGAAGGCAGGCCGTCCTCCGTCCGGTTACCATTACCATACGGCGGGCGCTTTTATTCAAATCGCCGTTTGTTCCGGTCAACGCCTAAAATAATGTGAAATTGTTCGTGAAATTTTACTTGAGTATGATTTAGTTTGGGATTAGTAATACTACGCATTCGTACGTAATTCTAGGTTTCATTGGTTAATAGGTAAATCCTCGAAAGTCCGGGGGCTCCGCCCGGTGTTCTCATGGGTGCAAACGAGACTGGAACAGTTTGGACTGGAAAATTGACGGCACGGCTGGCGCTGTGGCTGGTCGATTGGACTACTGCGCTGCGTGTCGCGGGTTCTTTCCCCGCACGGAACAAATATTTGTATGGTCCACAAATAGTTGTTTCGGGTCGGGGTGTTTGGTTTGTATGTGAGTTTTAATGTTGTTAAACGCACCCACGATACAGGAGAAATTCCTAGAGTTGGGCAACGTTTTCTGAAAAAAAATTGGCTACGAGTTAAGTGCCTGTCGTAGCGTTTTATTTCCCGTAACTTGTAGACAACAGGACACTAAAATAAACCCTTATTAGTCTAAAGTTACGTCCGACAGCAAAAGTATCGTTAATCTGAAGGTAAGATTAGTGAAAGCTGTAACTATATGTTAGTTATAATTTTCTGTACTTTATACTTTTTGCAATGTAGAGAATATTAATAAACTCTCACAGCTCATTATTATTTTATTCACTACTGCATAACAAACAGTTAATCTGCCAAAACAGTTAAATTGGATGATATGGCTAGAAAGGAGGTGACTGCTGAGATGACGAGAAATAGGGAAGTATGGAAGAAGAAGACATGTTGCGCCGACCCCGAATAAATTGGTATAAGGGCAGGACAATGATGAATCTGCCAAAAAAGTTTCCATGTAATACACATTTTACAATATTCCCTACTTAGGTATACTCTTATACAAAAACAATATTATAAAATAGGCAGAACAGCCGCTTAAAGTAAGTATAAGTAAACACCACTTCAGACAAGCTATACAAGATCGATCGAGAGTAAATCAACTTGATGTCAATCAGGCATGTCTGTCTGATACGATCAGACGAAAAAGGGATAAATAAACGTCTAGTCTCCGAAGATAGTTTCACAGAAAATGTCGTAACTCGTATAGAAAGAAAAATAGTCTCGTTCAAACAATATTGTTACGACGTAGTGGGAAGTACTCTATGAAAACTAATTTGATTTCATCTAACTATAGTTTGTTAGATCCTAATAACGCACTGTTCACACATTTAAAACTAAGTTTTCAGGTGATAAAGTCTACAGTGACTTGACTGCCTCGGTGGTCTAGTGGTCGACGGCGTGACTGCTGAACAAAAGGTCTTGGATTTGATTCCCAGGTCGGACAAAGTGTTGTTTGGACTTTTTAAGAATTTCTCAATTGCAGCTACGAGTCTGATCTGTGCCTGGGTTGATGGCCCCTATTACATGGGAACTTCAAAATTTGCGAAATGTGGGTTTACGAGTATATTTACTAAAATATATTTACTTGTACTATAAGGTACACCTCTGCCTTACTTTGTCTACGTCTGGAATGAACCTTATTGTGTCTAGAATTGCACAATGATTTTATTTTTCACCGATCTGTTTTTCCTGCTGGTGAACAAGGTTTTTTGCAATACTTACAAAGTCAAAAGATCCTAATTCTGTTTGTCCTCTTATTATTTTAAACACGAGATAAGATGAAGAATCGTTCGAGCATTATTTCGTCAAAAGCCTTTTTCAGCTAATTCAGCGTCTCCAAAAGTCACTTCAATTCGATTGCCTACTCTTCAACGTAAACTCCAATCTTTAAGCCCAATTTCACCGTCTCAATACTAGGTATCGAGTCTTTTAATCCAAACTCACTTTCACAGTCTAGCGAAACTTACATGCTTGTATTAGAAGCGAATCATCTTAGATGGGCTAATAAAACAGCAATATAAGGGTAATCGTTTGTGAACCATCGATAAACGAATCGATTTAAGTTCCCCGGGAGTGACTCGCAACTCGTGGTAAGTTTAAATTGCTACACAGGAATTCTGCTTTGAAGGACTCCGGTTGACGGCGAGCTTTTATGTAAGTGTGCTCCTATATTCCTGAAGAGTTATGTTTTTTTGGTTTATTTGAAAGTTGAAGTCAGTATAATGGTTTAAAAAGCTTTTGTACACACCTGCTTTATTTGCTTATATCGACTTTCAACTGTATACTGAACAGGTCCTTTTTTAAAGAGAAGTTTGAAAACTGCCCCCAATAAAAGAAAATATCTTTGCCAGCAACCAACTTTATTTTGTAGCTTGAAAGAACTGACATAGAATGACTTTTACGCACATAAGAATCTAAGAGAATGAAGGACTTCAAAACCAATCATTAGTTCAAATTATCTTTGAAATAACGCACTTGGCATTCGTCTTTCATCATCATCATCATTTCAGCCGAAATACGTCCACTACTGGACATAGGCCTCCCCTAAGTGTCGCCACATTGACCGGTCCCGTGCATCTCGCATCCAGCGGATCCCCGCAACCTTCACCAGGTCGTTCACGGCATTCGTCTTTACTAAGCGATATCCCGAAGTTTGGGTATCTACTGTTACGATCTCGAGAGAATTTTAAACGCATGCCGTAGGGGAAATGATCATTAACATAACGTTCAATAGAACATGCAAAGGACATCCTAGGCTGAGATCTGTTAACGTTACTTCGTACGTGTCTTGGCTAACCGTGATTCCCGTCACAGTCACAACTGTGAAACTACAAGTGCCCATGCAAAGTTAGTGGATATAGCTCTGAATGAAAACGTGCCAGATAATCACTGGCTGCCTCAAGCCGACCCCGGTAAAGATGCTGTATCCACTGGCGCCTCATAGCGCCACCAAAAGATCGCAGAGCGGTGGCGAGCTCTAGTGAAAGAGCCAAAGTGGTCTCCGACGTTAGACAGCCTCTGCACAATAAAAGTTTTTAAACTGACATGGTCATTGACACTACTATTATTACTATAAACGAGATATTTACCATGTTTACTTATTGTTTTGTTTATCCGTGATCATGGTGCTTGTAACAGCGCCGAAATATCGGGAACTCGAAACAATAAGTAAACATGGTAAATATCCCGTTTATAGTAACCTCTACACAGTGATATCTTAGTGCTGCAAAGGTTGAAAAGCCGCAACAGCTTTTTAAAGTGTGTACCCCCGCTCACTGGCGATCGCTCCAAGGAAAGACAAGCTGTGGCGTGGCAGCGTTTCCCAACCCAACCCATTTGTGCCACCTGGATACGAGTTGCTATGGCTGACCTCATAGAAGTATCTAAATAGACTCCGGATACAAGTAGGCTGAAGCAAGGAAAATCTGTTCAGGTGGTGAATTGTCATCGAAACATTGAGAAGAAGGAGTGCAGCATAGAAACGGATTTTTTTTTTTATTATATTTGAAATAAAAACGTGCTTATTAACGTTAACAGCTCTGCATTAGTCCTTGAAATGTTACACAGCGTGGTGACATTGGTGACCTTGTCAACTATATCTTTCAAGGAGGATTGATCTCATCAATTATAATTTTAACTGGAGAAGATCTACGAGTAGTGTTGGCCCTGTCTGGAACTGATCGAATTTCCGGTTTAAGGGTACATACCCAGTTACCTTAACATATAGGTTACCTACAGATAATGTACCCAAGTATTTAAAATAAAATACTGTAAATAAATATATTCGTATAATTATTCGTACTACCCAGAACAAACTTGGTTGTCGAAGTCAGATATAGAGTCAGTACTCAGCTGTATTGTTTTAAACCTATGGACTCGAGATGATATTTTGTTATGTTTCTATTAAGAACGTAAACAACCATTGTAAGTTTGCAATTAATTATAATTTAACGCCAGGTAAGCCGCCAATAGCCAGCTGAAAATAAAAAAACCATTCGTATTGTTTAGTTGTAATTAACACGTTAACTGCCATAGTGGAACGGTCAAAATTTACATTTTTTTTTTGGTGGTCCAGGATTTAGCTTAATGAGATATGGATTTATGTCTAGTTTAGGTTGCGATCGGATGTATAGTTTATGAAATAATCGGAAAAAACCCCATGAGGTCACCGATGCCCTACGTGGCGCTGTGATGTCGAAAATTGCATTTTCGTTATTTTGGCGCCAGATAGGTCACAACTCCGGTCACCCGCCCCGCACTCGAATAATTGCATTCAAGTGGGATGCACGTCATTTTGTTAATTATTGTTTGTTTTTGCATTTTCTAATAAATATTTTCTTATCTTACACAATTACTGTATTTATTATTTAATTTTATTACCTTACCCCGTATATTGTAAAACTAGCTTTTGCCAGCGGCTTCGCCCGCGTGAAAATGACGGTTTTCCATACAAACTTTCATCCCCTATTTAAGTTACTTAGGGGTTGAATTTCGAAAAATCCTTCCTTATTCCTTGTCTACATTATAAAGGGAACCTCTATGCAAAATTTCAGCTTTCTAGGTCCAAGGGTTTGGGCTGGGCGTTGATGAGTCAGTCAGTCAGTCAGTCAGGACTTCTCTCTTTATTTATTAGATAGCAGAGGCTTTTTTCAGTTTTCTCGGAAACTACTTATGCATTTAAAAAAACACTTTACTGTTAAAAAGCCTACAAAAATGGTATTATAATATGCTACGTAAAAAAATTTAAAACGAATATTTATGTTACACTTAAACTCAAATCTTCGCATCCATGAACGAGTTCGCCGAAAACTGCAAATTTTTCTATGTAAATCTTACAAATATCAAGGTAAACGAAAACCACCGTGGGCACATATTCTACAGCGCCACAGCGGTCACATGCATACACAAAATCTACGGAATAACAGTCCTACGGCTCACAAAATAGGTTTGAACACAGGTCTGCCTTGAGGTCACCGGTGACCCATGTGGCTCCTAAACACAGGGCAGGGTCCGGTCACCGGTGACCTACGTGGCAGTTAACGTGTTAATTGCACAGCAAAAAGGTTAACAGCATTTATTTTATTTAAATTGCTGAACTATGAACATGGATTATTTAAGCAAACTAAAACAAAAAATATTTTGATAGAGAGGGTCAAAAAATATCGAAATCTGAACGGTGCAATCAAAATGATTACTATTTAATTGATTATCTTTGAGTCTCGACGAATTCTTATCAATTATTTATATTTCTAACAAAATCAACATGTAACCCACACTGTGCTCCAAAATACAAATGACTGACCTTGTTCAAATAGCTTCTAATCTGCAGTGGGATTGGACTGGCCACGATCGGATCCCGGGATCGGTGGAGACAGACCCCGTTCACCGCATGCTCAAAGAGCTGTATGCCAATTAGCCACTTTCTGGAGCCCTAGGACACAGGCAGAAGGCATCGTGGCAGAACTCATAGAAGTGGAGGGACAAGCTGGACCAAACTAATGACCAGTGGTCTTCATTAGCACTAGATAGAAACAAGCAATTTCACAGCATAAGAATGACGCGGGGAAACAGTATCAATCTCGACCTATAACGCTCCGACTGCTGTGACCCAGGCCTCTCTGCCAGAGGGGAGTGAGTCCTTATTTTCAGCATTGGCCTAGTGCGGAATGGTAGATCACAAGTCTTAAAAATTTCGGTTCTATGATATCCTCACAGCTTAAGAGAAGCAAATGGGAGGGGCGTAAGATAACGCTGCTGCCGTGATGACTTACAGGCGTTTGTGACAGATTGGCCCGAGAAAACTGCCAAGATAGAATAGTATAAAGCTATGGGGGAGGCCTTTTCCCAACAGTAAGACAATATGGCGAAGAAAATAAAGTGCTTGTCTGAGTTCGCACGACCATGTCACAGTAATAGGACACCGTTGTACTTCCAATGCCCACAGATAATTCTGGACAATACTCACCGTTGAATACCCACTGTCCACAGTAATATGGGTTCACCAGGCAACCACTAGTTCTAAAAGCTTTCAGAAATCACTGAAAGCTAAAACCTTTGTAAAGTCATATTCGAACTATAACGAACAAGATGAGCAACATCTATATTTTGTTCATGCATGACTGGCTTTACTTTGCCCTGCAGTATTGGAAATCATAATATTCTCATATTTTGCATATGCAATACCTACGTGACGTGAGAAATAAAAATCATTGAACACTGTGTCGGGTGTTTAGAACTTTAGACATCGAGACAGAATGTTTTGGAATCTAGAGTGTTGTGTTTAAACGCGGTATGCTATTTACATAATAGGCGAGCTAAGAATGCAGTAAAAGTTTAAAGTGAACACGGGTACCTTTGTACTATGTATAATACCCTAGTATCAAGCAGCACGTACGCGCACCAAGTAGTAAGATTTTTAAGAAAGATTTCAAAGCATGTTGTTTCAGAAAAGAATTTAAAATACGTGCTTACTAATATAGAATAGGAGCTTTGATTTTGCTAGATGTTACGTGAATACTCAATACTTGTATACAAAACGTAGTCACTGATCGAGACCTTAAAAGCTAGTTAGGAGGCAATTCCAGCAAAGCTTCAAGAAGAGATTCTTCAACAAGAATAGAAGCCGATCCCTTTATAGAAGGGATCGACTTCTATTCTTAATAGCTGAATTCAATATCATCATCATCATTTTTAGCCCATTCTATTTGGGGTCGGCGCAAGACGTTTTCTTCTTCTATTTTCCCCTGTTGGACGCCACGGTCGCATTTACTCCTTAAACAGCTGAATTAAAAAAAAATACCTATGTTATCAAATATTTTTAAAGATATTATATTCTGTTCAGAGTAAGTAAATCCCAAAAACACACAACATCCGTTAACCACAAAAATCAATTTGATCAAAACAAGAACATTCATTCTAACCAGTTTCATATCCAGAAGCGGGCGCCTATCAAATATTTCATAGCAACGTACCTCCACGAGACAGCAGCGAAGACATCTGGCGGGACAGGCGGACAGAATTCAATTATATAGAACGATAACATCGCGACAGAGTTCGCATTAAAACAAACAGCGTTTTGCAATAACGTGTCCCGGTTCATGCTCTTTGTATTTACATAGCAAGGTGCATGGGAGTACCTAAGCGTGTGGTTTTCTCTGGATGCAAAGTGATGTAGGTACTGGGGAATTCATTGTTTCTCACACGCTAGGACACGCTAGGTAAGGTTTCCGAGCAACCTATATAAATAACTTAACCATTTCATGAAACTAAGAATGAAAAACTGACAGGTTGTTGGTACCATTATATGCATTATGTAAACCTCTGCCTAACCCTATCGGTATAACAGACTTGACGTTATATTGGGTCTTTCCCCCTTGTCCCATTACACAGTTCTGCGGTACGGTAAACCGTAGTGGAATCAGCTGGAAATTAGCAAAAACAAAATCTAAAAACACATAATATCCTTAGCTTTCCTTACGCAAATTCAATAGTAACAAATGTAGGTTTACCCGTCCATTAATAGATATCTCAGTACAAACCACAAAAACAGCAAAATAAAGTGCAGCTCACAGCTAAACAAATAAAAATAAACTTAATATAGAACACACTGAAAGCAGCGGAATGTGTACAGACTATTGTGGGGTCTCCGGTACTTCCCACATTGTGCGGTCTAAGATTGGATTTCTTCTGCAAACCTACGTGAAATGTGATCTGCCGCGCTATCTCAGATAAATAGGGGTAGCACTAGTGTAAAATAAATATTAACATGAGTTAGTGCTTGGGGCCAGACAGTTGTTGAAATGTCTGGGTAATTTAGACCATAGACTGCCTTGCTTTCCTAAAGTCAGTTTAAAAAAATCTTTTTCTGTTTTTTTTTAGGATGGTGTTTCCCCTCAACTCGCTTATGTGCAGCTATGCTGTGGCTTAAGGTGGAGCAAGTTCCCGTCTTGGCTGCGGATCCCGTCGGGGCTGCGGATTTTTCGAAAGAGATACCGCGGCCTAGGCACAAGGGCTGAGAAGGAACATGAGTGGTTTTAAGTCAGTACAAGTCTGACACTCCCATCGCTCTACCCAGAGCGGGAGGAGTCATTTGATGATCTCCCACACATGAAAAAAAAGGTGAATCACGTTTGTTCTTATTCTTATTCTTTATTGCACACATAAAATAACAAAAATAAACATAAATTACAAAGCTTATGTACAAAGGCGAGCTTAACCCAGAATTGGGTTTTCTTACAGCAAACCTTATCTCGAAAGTGAGATTTGAATTGAGGATACACTTAATGTATGTGCATTAAATTAAGTTACTTAAATTAAGTAGACTTATAAACTAAACTACATACATACAATATAATATACGTAATACATATAGTATATATACATACCTATAAAATCCTATATACATACATACATATGACTCATGTCAGGAAATGTTCTTTTATACCCTTCTTGAACACCTCTAACGAAGGGCTATCCCGCAAGGAGTGTGGAAGTGAATTCCAAAGGCGCACAGCACGAACAGTGAAAGATCCATCATACCGACTTGAGGAGTGAGGAGGGAAACGAAGGAGAAGAGATGATGATGAGCGACAAGGTTCCTCAAGGTACCTCTGGGAACGAGATACTCAAAGCGCTCCCGAAGATACGAAGGAGCCTTAGGATTGTGAAGAATGGAAAAGAGGAAAGAAAGAATGTGACAATCTCGACGCTGCCGAATAGGTAGCCACTTCAGCTGCTTCCAAAACTCCGACACGTGGTCGTACTTACGAAGCCCGAAAATGAAGCGGATACAAAAATTCTGCAGACGTTCGAGCTTATTAAGAAGTTCCTCAGTCGCATCAAGAAAACAGACATCAGCATAGTCTAGAAGGGGTAGAAGGAGAGACTGAGCAAGAGTAATTTTAGTTTCAAATGGCAGGAACTTCTGAAGACGCTTAAGAGACCGATACGACCAAAACATCCTCCTGCTTACTTCAGCAATGTGCCCATGCCAAGATAGGTTGCAGTCCAAGAATACACCTAAGTTCTTAACTTTCTTGGAGTAGGCTATAGCGATACCATCGTATACAACAGGAGGGAGGGACTGATGATTCAGTAAATTGACGAAGTATCTGCCACCAATAATGAGAGCTTGTGATTTTGTTGGGTTAACTAAAAGTCCAAAACTTTTAGCCCACTGTCTGATGTTTTCAAGATCATTATTGATGGCATCGATAGCTCCAGGAAGCTCTTCCAGTTTAAAATGGCAATAAAGTTGCAGGTCGTCTGCATAGAGATGATAATGTGACGTTAATAACTTGGTGACAGCGTTAATGAAAACGGAGAAAAGAAGAGTTTGTTTAGAATAAACCAATTTACTCGAGGAGAGATCCAGATTGTAATGATTGGGGAATTGAGATGCAGCAGTGATCATACAATAACGGCAGCTACGAAGTCTGGATTTGTGCCCGGTAGAAGGAGTAAAATACCTATTATTTAATTCGACTAAAAACGTAACAGGCGAAATATGGGTGGCCAGAAATTTCTCAGTCAGAATCTAGATTTGGATCCGGTTGCTGGCAATTGACTCGCCCCTGGGCTATTACATGGGGTTTAAACATAACTGGTACAGCTCTACCTGGCCTCAGCCCCGAATTTTGCGGGCAGCGGGGCGGCGGCGGCGGCGGCGCGGGAGCGGCAGGATCTTATGCGTACAATTAAATGGACCGGTTCTCGGAAAACAGCGGCGTGGGAGCGGGCAACGGCCGGTGCACTCCATACAAGCCGCGCCGCCGCCGCCGCCGCCCCGCTGCCCGCAAAATTCGAGGCTGAGGCCTAAGGGATTATAGGCGCAATGTTAAGTTATTATAGTTATTGCCTAAGTAAGAATTTGTCATGTCCAGCGTTTCTAAACGGCCGACGCCGATTGTGTTTTCTAAAGCTTCTAAAGAAAAACGAGCAGATTTTCATTTCGCATTTATTTATTTTCCCTAACGCCTGTTAGAACGTATTACTCGCAGAAGTATATCAGTATTATTTATTCAATAAACACGAAAGTTGAATCATGTCTGTAAATCCAATATTCTTCGTGCGAATGTCAGCGAGTACCTATAATATTCGTTTACGAGACGATCTTTTCTGACGTTTTTTTTTCTTCCGTCTTGCTTCGTAGCTTGGAAGTTTATTCGTATGTTTCTCGGAACGGGTTCAAAGTTAGTTGTCAAGACGAATTTTATTGGAGTTGAAACATTAAAAGTTTTCTCAGCTTTCATTTGAATTATTATTGTTAAAACTATCAGAATTATTTTACTACTTCCGACAAGCGCTGGCCAGAAATTATTACATTTTTTACATTGTAGGATAACTCATATATTGTGATAAATTGATTTGGTGATGTATTTTTTCTAACAATACTTAAACCAATCAGGTAATAGGCTCGCCCCCTATATGGGACTTAAACATAACTAGCGAAATGTGGGTGCACTATTAGGTATACCTCTGCCTAACCCCTCAAGGATTTCAGGGGTGATGTAATGTTACCTCCTAACCCAATTTGTATCTCATAACAAATTGTATTAATTGCTTATCATGGCATGGGACAGTTCGATGATTTATTTTTAAAATAGACAATTTTAATGACCTATAACGAATCTGACTGACAAATAGAAACACCCATCGACCGCCCAGTCTGTCCATTCCAAACATTCCTACATAGGTAGGTACTTCAATACTGTTATTTAATTAGTCTTTGGCAAGCTGTCAACACCCGTAAATGAGAGTGTTAGCATATCTACTAATTAACATTTATCGCTCAGCTTTAGAACTAACTAATAAAAGTTAATATCTCCCCCATTTGGCCTTAATATCGACACCTACGAAGATTTATTTACTTTTCTATTATTGCTGATTGAAATAGATACGACAGTTTGAAAAATGTGTTCCTGTTTTGGAATACATTGCTGGTGTTGCTCGGGATAGGGGAGTGTTATACTGTGTATAGCGAGTAACGAATGTTGATTTGTGATGCATGGTCGTCGAATTCGAGGCAATTAATTTGTGCGTTGCTACGATTTGTAAGTTATGAACGCGCATGCCGCCCCCTCGTCGCACGGACGGCGTGCATTTGGGTTGGCAAAGAGTAGGAAATGGAGTTGGGACAGATCGTACCTTTCACAATTATTGCATGTTCTTACTTTAGTATGAACCATAATACATAAGAACAAAATAAAAAGTATTAGTCAAATTAATAACAGTTTCATCGTCTTACGTTATTCTATGCTTCCAAAGTGAATAAATGATGAATAAAATAATCAATAAATTATTAAAGTAAACAAAAAAATTGGTATAGTTATAAACTACGAAAGTTCATGTTGTAGTTTTAGTTCCTCATTTGAGTCTTTAGTTACCTGCTACCCACACCTTACGGCATAAACAATTAACTACATAATATGAAAGCTTACACCTACTCATCATAATTATCTTCTGATCTTATCGTACTTGAAATGTTATTTAGTAAAGTACAACCGAGAATAGATTCTAACACTAAAGTGTGTTTTTTCATAGTTTAAATAATAATGACGTGTATATTGGATTGGCTTTATACACATAGTATGTTGAAATCTAAACCATGTACCTATATTGAAATCGGTTTTTGTTTTGGAAAACCTGCAATGAATTAGGCGTATTTGAAAGACATTTGAACTCGTCTCTGTACTTAATATGTTTCTTATTAATGTTCACATTATGCTTCTTATTAATGTTCATATTATTATTATGTAGTTCACATTTACCTATTCTCATAAGAAAAGTACAAATAACCTCAGATCACTCTGAACCATATTACTTTTTTAGTCTTTGTCTTAACGATTGATTTATTCGGTCCCATTAACTTGCGCGCGCGCAGGATACAAATATATCATCGTCGACGCTTTGATGCGCCGCTTGATATATTCACTTTTGTATTTGTTTAATAATTTCTCAGCTTGCTGATTGTTATTTTTATTTCAAACGTAATTGCTAATAATTTACGGGCGTAAAATATTTTGCTTGAAGTCGTTTATCAACCAAATATTTTAATAAAATGCATACAGTCAAATGGTTTAATAAAATCTTGCCATTAAAACACATAAGACATTACCAAAAAAATGCATCACTGTCATTTAAAATTTAAATGTCATGATTACCAATTTATGTAAAGTTCAGAGTGACTTTTCTACAGTGTGGACTGTTCTATGTTCAAAAACACCCTTTAAACAGTCACCCAAAAACCACAACATAAACTCAAAAGTTAAGTAATAACCCTATAATATTGCTTCCAAAACTGTTTCCAATAATGCAACCGAAACTGTAACATGTAACATAACATTGGTCCCAGTTGTAATTCAAGCGGGTGTTACTTGCGTCAACGCACGTCCCATTTAATCCCCTTTTATGGGTTCAACGTTATAATTTTAACCTGTATTATTTTATATGTTGGACCATTATCGTGGATTAAGTTGAATATAGCGTATTATTTATGTGTTCCGCATGTTGGTAACACGTGTTTATCTGTTCTGTGGTTTATCGTTGAATTAAGGTGAGAATGATCCTGTTATTCGATTGGTTAAGTAGGCTATTAGTGTGGTGTTATGAAGTTGGGGTAGGGTTATTTTATATTAATTTTATTATGTACTGGACTCTGTGCGCAGAAGTAACAAACTAACAACGTGGTACCCAGATAATAAGGCCTATGTCGAATTGCCCATTCGGAATAGTGACGTACCGTACCTTTCAAACAGTGAAAAGATTTTTCAAATAAGTGCCTTGCTTCCGAAGAATTACCTATTATTAATAATTATGCTCAAACATATTCATTAGTAGACGTATCTGATTATATGGTTATATTTCAAATTAAATATTTGGTTGTTAGCGGAACTCCAGCATTTTTGGCAGGTACGTGGATATGATATCAAAATCTCCTGATTGACTGCCAAGTTATGGATGCTAGAATTTCAAAATTTGAATTTAAAACGAAGTGTGAGGCACGGTGAGACGTAGGTAAATCTCCGAATTTATTGACTCTAACTCTAGGAATATATTCTACAAACGCGACTGAGATAGACTCTCCAATCTCAGAATCGCGATTGGAGATACCCTCTGGGATATGTTAAAAGATTTGAAAACTGAATTTGAGAATGTCTTTCTATTTTATTTAGCATGTTTGTATTGCGCAGACATCCGTAGAAATCAACTTCCTTGTTGTCAACACTGGATAGAAATAATTTAAGTACTTACTTGTAAAGCGTGTAATATAAAAGGTGTAGTCATATATTATGATGGTGTGGTCATAATATACTATAATCAGTTGTGTTGTTGTAATAAATTTAGTACCTGCACAGTGCACAACCCAATTTGACAGTTGTCAGACTTTTGTAGGAAAAAGCAGATTTTATTAAATAACCGATCTTTAACATGACTGTAGTTAGTCCCTACCTGGTGTCACAATTTTCATTCCACCTAAAGGCCTCTGACTTGACTTTACATGCCCTCGAGAAATATCTCTCAGACATACTATGTAGTTTCCTTACGATGTTTTCCTTCACAAAAGCAAGTGATAATTATACGATACACACATGAATCCGAAAAATCAGAGGTCTTATATAATAATTTCCGATAAAAACTAAGTTCTCCAAATATTTTTTTATCGGTTCGATATGATGTACTGAACACGTGGTACTGGTAGTTATATGTGCGTCGATGTCCCATGTCACCCTGTATATACCTGAACACGAGATCACCCGAGGGAGTAAAATCCAGTTTGCAAAGAAAGTTCGCCACGACATCTAAGCGTGGGATGTTAATCAGAATATTATTCAGGAGTATACCAAACATTTCAGCCTATTGTCAATTATCTACTCAAAGAAGATTAGAATATTATGAAAATTCAATTATAATTGAAATGTGAAATGTCGCTGTGCACTTACAGATGGATCAAAGGCACTGCCTACGCTTACAACCTTTTTTTACATTAGCTAGGAAAGTTGGATTTGAAATGTACAATTTTAGTCACGTCATTATAAAATATTCTCTATACAATATAATACAAAAATCTATAAATATCATCTATATCTATATGTTAATATGATATGATATGATTTGATCTAAGGAGAATATTTTATAGAGTCTATAGACTAATGTTTGTAAAGCTTTGTCTAAAAGTTTTTCCACTATGTACGTTTTTTTCAAACGTAATTATAAGGTACTAGCTGATGCCCGCGACTTCGTTCACGTGGAAAAATGTGTGTCTGTCTCGTTGATCGAGTGGCCTTGCGCGACTACTGAGCATGAAGTCCGGGATTTGATTCCCGATAGAAGGAAAGGGTTTTCTCAGTAGAGGCCACGGAGTCTCGTTATGTGCCCGGTTGATGGCAATAGCCCATATTACATCAATGTATATACGTCAAGCTTCCCCGTTTACATGGCGCTTCAAGATCACTGCGAAATAACGGGGTACGATTAGGTACACCACTACCTAACCTTTTCGGAATTACAGGCATGGCCATGTCTATGGATGTGCATACTTTTGAACTGCCAAATCTTGCCTAAGTTGTTTTATTGTGATCATCCGCACGTTCCTTTGTGACAGCACCTGCGTTCAATAAAAATCACTATTCTTATTTTATTTACCTATATTAACCTCAAAAATAGGTAAAACGTGCATAATAAGTTCATCCTCTGTTGGCACTGGATGAAAAAACTCTTCAAAAAATAGAATATTCCCGATCTGTCTCGTTTCCAGACGATTCTCTCCTATTTGAATCAGTTTATTTGCAAAGACGCCTGCTTCGTGGTCGTAGTACAGTTTACATTAAAGTCGCAGATTTTTATCCTGGACCACAGCGACGACGCCTTGAGACATGTGTTTATTTCATCCACCGGTGTGCCCCCCGCAATGACTGGCAGGGTCTGCCTACAGTCGCCTGTGAACAACACAATAACGCTGACCATCAGCGCATGGTTGCCGCGTGTGTCCTGCAAGCTGCGGTTCAACGCATCTAATGCATGCTATTGCGATATTGTGCACTCGTCCCATATTATTACTGTTGGCACTGGAGGGAAAATTATTCGGAAAATAAAATTGGCCCATCTGCGTCCGATTCCAGACGACTCTCTCCTGTTTTCTCAGTTTAATTGCAAAGGCGCAGTTTTTGATGATGTTGCAATTTGGGGCAAGATTCAGCGGCAATTTGTTATCGACATGTGCAATTATTGTGTAGTCTGGCTATATTGTAAAGCAAAGTTGCAGCAATGCCCGAGCAACCCACAGCCACAGCTATATATATGACGACACGGTTGGCGAAGTGGCATGGCTAGGCGATTGATTGTGGCGCTGTTTGTCTTATTTTAATTTCGTTTTTATTTTCGTACTGTGCGTATTCGTTAATTTTTGATTCAGAAAATCCAAAATTTGATTCGTCAAAATATGTATGTACAACGCCATCTATCGAAGACGAAGTCAAAATTTAATGCATAGAAAGCGAACACACCATAAGGTTTATATTATAGGCTATGTATTATAGATTCTCAAAGCAGCTTCATTTAGACTATTTAAGAGTACCTTAGCTATAATAACTTTTTGAAAAAATCGATTTAAAGGTCACCTTGTGAACACATTTATTAATTAGTACTAATTTGGTGTAATAGATGTCGTTGCATGTATGTATCTTTCGTTATGACGATAAGTTCTTCTTTTTTAATTCATATCTTTTGATAGAGAGCACCGATTACAATGAAAACTAAAACCCTTATTAAATTTGCTTTATAATTTACACCTGATACTATAACAAATGGGGACAGGGAGACGTCATATCTCCAAAACTGCACTGGAGAATATCTGGATTGGAGAGGACTTGAAATCAATTTCAATGGCGAGTGCATCACTTACCTTCGGTTCGCCGACGTCATAGTGGTTATGACTGGGACCATGGAGGAACTCAGTACAATGCTCGATGCCCTTAGTGGAGCTCCCGAAATAGTGGGTCTTAAAATGAACATGGACAATACCAAGGTTACGTTGAACTTCCATGTATTACCCACTCCTATCAAGATCGGAGACTCTACACTCGATGTTGTGGACGGTTATGTCTACCTGGGACAAACGGTCCAGTTGGGAAGGTCTATCTTCGAGAAAGAGGTCAATCGACGAATCCTACTCGGCTGGGTAGAGTTCGGGAAGTTGCGTGGTATCTTCTCGTCTAACTTACCACAGTGTCTCAAGACGAAAGTCTATGACCAGTGTGTGTTGCCAGTGATTAGATATGGGACCGAAAAGTGGTCACTCACAATGGGCCTCATCAGAAATCTCAAAGTCACCCAAAGGGCAATGGAGAGGCCTATGCTCGAAGTTTCCTTGCGTGCAGATCGAATCAGAAATGAAGACATCCGCATGAGAACCAAGGTTACCGACTTAGCCCAGCAATGGCAATGGTCACATTGCACGCAGAACGGATGGCCGATAGGCCAAAAAGTTGTGAAGTGGCGACCGCGAACCGGATGGCGTTGCGTTGGAAGGCCTCCCGACAGACTACAGACAAAAATGTATAAAACGAATGAACACGCCAATAGAAAACATTATTTTTTCTAAATAATAAATGTTCAATGCACAGAAACTCCACGCCTACACATCTATTATTATGTATTTAGATTTATTATCACTTTTTGTTGTTTTTGTAATTATTTAAAATCATAAAGCATCAAAATAAAAACAAATACCAAAAAATTACAAAAAGTGTAAACCGATTGGGGATCGAACTTAAAAACATGTTTAAAACAGTTTCGGAAATCTTACAGCATTATAAAAAAAACACAAAAAGAAAGCACTGACTGAGATTTGAACTTGCATTCCTTTGTCTACAGGTAGGTCACCGAACCGTTAGGCTACTTTCATCTGTGTCAAAAGGTTTGAAATAGCCGTTCCCTTTTAATTCATAGTATGACAGAAGTTAGCTGTCAAACAGTTGACAAATATGCTCATAATGCAATATTGCTCACCCCCCTAAGTTATTATAGCGCTAATATATAGCCCATGTGTTATTCCAGATTATAATCTATCTCTGTGCTAAATTTCATTCAGATCCGTTCAGCCGTTCTGGCGTGAAAGAGTAACAAACATCCATCCATCCTCACAAACTTTCGCATTTATAATATTAGTAGGATTAGTGACCCACCTCGGCTTCGCACCGGTGCAATGTACAGCTTATAAACTTTTCTCTTGAATGACTCTATCTGTTGCTGAAAACTGCATTAAAATCCTTTACGTAGTTTAAAACCTCTAAGCGTACAAACAGCGGGAGCGACTTTGTTGCATACTATGTAAAGATATTTACTATTTTTAGTTTAAACGTTGTCATATATTTGACACACACACCAGACACAGTTTCACCTTGAATTGTCTTAGTACAAAATGTATAATCAAAGGTGTTTCTCTCACATGCTAGTAGTAGCCAAATCATCAACTTCTAGAAAACTTCTAACAAAGCTCCACCTTTTGTAAAATGGTTCAAAATAAACAATCATCGTGGCATCTAGCAAAACTTACTTGATTTATATATCGGGTTTAAAACTACAAAACTAACTTCACAATTATTATAGTCTTGTTTCAATCACTAAACTTTGGACAAAAGCTGTAGCAGGAATTACTATTATTAACAAAGATTTATTTTAAACTAGACTACAGCCACTGAATTATGTATGTGGAATTGTGGAACAGGGTAGACGGTGGGCATTTGTCATTATTTCGTTACAATTGATTCGATTGTAAGCCTTCTAAATAAACACAAGACTACCTTGACACTAATTGATATACCAATCAAAATTGTATTAGTAGAAACTGGAATTGAAACAAGAAAATGTGTAGTCTAATGTAAAATACTTAATCAATATTATAAATGCAAAAGTAAGTCTGTTTTGTTACCTTTTCCGCCTAAACCACTAAACCGATCATCCTGGGGGTTAAAATTGTCACTTTAACAGATCGTAATACGAATTGCGAGGCGTAAAATGGACCTTTCATAATAGTGGCCATTTTAGACCGCCTGAAATGTTGCATTATGTTGTCAGGTAACAGAAACGGACACAGGTACCAGCCTTTAATCAACAATAACTTTTTAATACAGTTGCTCAAAAAGTGGCGTATTGCAGGGACGTATAGCGTTCGGGATGTGGGCTATTACGTACTCGTGCTTTTTCTTTACCATTTCCGAACTCGTGCGTTCTCTTTCCCAACTGTCAAAATAATGTCCATTAAAAAAAACCAACCACGAAGTTTTTACTAAAAAAAAATCATAGAAGTTTTTATGATTCATGCAAATATTTCTAAAGAAGCTACTAATTTCTTTAAATATCAGATTAAATTATTTGATTCAATGAGTTTGGTAAGGTTTCATTCCATTTCATCTCATTAAAATTCATTTTCATTTCATATCAAAAAAAAAATCTACTGAAGACTTTGCTGAATGGGCATAGTTCCTTTTGCCTACCCAGAATGGGTAAAGAAAACAAAAGAAAAAAAAATCTGCTTAAATTCTTTTACGGTTAGCGCCATTTTCCAAAAATGTTCTTATTAAATTACTTCATTTTTTCGCAACTGTATTAAAAATAGTTGTTCAGTACACGTGCGGAACCGTCATTGCAACTTGTTCCGACTGTCAACCTTCACCTTCGACTGCGCCTCGGCTCGGGTAGACATTTGTTGGAACTCTTTGCAATGACAGGCTTTCCGCACTAATAATGAATAATATACTATTCTTATTATAATAGATGGCGACACGTGACTTTCGAATTATGACTTAACTAGCTGATGCCCGCGACTTCGTTCACGTGGAAAAATGTGTGTCTGTCTCGTTGATCGAGTGGCCTTGCGCGACTACTGAGCATGAAGTCCGGGATTTGATTCCCGATAGAAGGAAAGGGTTTTCTCAGTAGAGGCCACGGAGTCTCGTTATGTGCCCGGTTGATGGCAATAGCCCATATTACATCAATGTATATACGTCAAGCTTCCCCGTTTACATGGCGCTTCAAGATCACTGCGAAATAACGGGGTACGATTAGGTACACCACTACCTAACCTTTTCGGAATTACAGGCATGGCCATGTCTATGGATGTGCATACTTTTGAACTGCCAAATCTTGCCTAAGTTGTTTTATTGTGATCATCCGCACGTTCCTTTGTGACAGCACCTGCGTTCAATAAAAATCACTATTCTTATTTTATTTACCTATATTAACCTCAAAAATAGGTAAAACGTGCATAATAAGTTCATCCTCTGTTGGCACTGGATGAAAAAACTCTTCAAAAAATAGAATATTCCCGATCTGTCTCGTTTCCAGACGATTCTCTCCTATTTGAATCAGTTTATTTGCAAAGACGCCTGCTTCGTGGTCGTAGTACAGTTTACATTAAAGTCGCAGATTTTTATCCTGGACCACAGCGACGACGCCTTGAGACATGTGTTTATTTCATCCACCGGTGTGCCCCCCGCAATGACTGGCAGGGTCTGCCTACAGTCGCCTGTGAACAACACAATAACGCTGACCATCAGCGCATGGTTGCCGCGTGTGTCCTGCAAGCTGCGGTTCAACGCATCTAATGCATGCTATTGCGATATTGTGCACTCGTCCCATATTATTACTGTTGGCACTGGAGGGAAAATTATTCGGAAAATAAAATTGGCCCATCTGCGTCCGATTCCAGACGACTCTCTCCTGTTTTCTCAGTTTAATTGCAAAGGCGCAGTTTTTGATGATGTTGCAATTTGGGGCAAGATTCAGCGGCAATTTGTTATCGACATGTGCAATTATTGTGTAGTCTGGCTATATTGTAAAGCAAAGTTGCAGCAATGCCCGAGCAACCCACAGCCACAGCTATATATATGACGACACGGTTGGCGAAGTGGCATGGCTAGGCGATTGATTGTGGCGCTGTTTGTCTTATTTTAATTTCGTTTTTATTTTCGTACTGTGCGTATTCGTTAATTTTTGATTCAGAAAATCCAAAATTTGATTCGTCAAAATATGTATGTACAACGCCATCTATCGAAGACGAAGTCAAAATTTAATGCATAGAAAGCGAACACACCATAAGGTTTATATTATAGGCTATGTATTATAGATTCTCAAAGCAGCTTCATTTAGACTATTTAAGAGTACCTTAGCTATAATAACTTTTTGAAAAAATCGATTTAAAGGTCACCTTGTGAACACATTTATTAATTAGTACTAATTTGGTGTAATAGATGTCGTTGCATGTATGTATCTTTCGTTATGACGATAAGTTCTTCTTTTTTAATTCATATCTTTTGATAGAGAGCACCGATTACAATGAAAACTAAAACCCTTATTAAATTTGCTTTATAATTTACACCTGATACTATAACAAATGGGGACAGGGAGACGTCATATCTCCAAAACTGCACTGGAGAATATCTGGATTGGAGAGGACTTGAAATCAATTTCAATGGCGAGTGCATCACTTACCTTCGGTTCGCCGACGTCATAGTGGTTATGACTGGGACCATGGAGGAACTCAGTACAATGCTCGATGCCCTTAGTGGAGCTCCCGAAATAGTGGGTCTTAAAATGAACATGGACAAAACCAAGGTTACGTTGAACTTCCATGTATTACCCACTCCTATCAAGATCGGAGACTCTACACTCGATGTTGTGGACGGTTATGTCTACCTGGGACAAACGGTCCAGTTGGGAAGGTCTATCTTCGAGAAAGAGGTCAATCGACGAATCCTACTCGGCTGGGTAGAGTTCGGGAAGTTGCGTGGTATCTTCTCGTCTAACTTACCACAGTGTCTCAAGACGAAAGTCTATGACCAGTGTGTGTTGCCAGTGATTAGATATGGGACCGAAAAGTGGTCACTCACAATGGGCCTCATCAGAAATCTCAAAGTCACCCAAAGGGCAATGGAGAGGCCTATGCTCGAAGTTTCCTTGCGTGCAGATCGAATCAGAAATGAAGACATCCGCATGAGAACCAAGGTTACCGACTTAGCCCAGCAATGGCAATGGTCACATTGCACGCAGAACGGATGGCCGATAGGCCAAAAAGTTGTGAAGTGGCGACCGCGAACCGGATGGCGTTGCGTTGGAAGGCCTCCCGACAGACTACAGACAAAAATGTATAAAACGAATGAACACGCCAATAGAAAACATTATTTTTTCTAAATAATAAATGTTCAATGCACAGAAACTCCACGCCTACACATTTATTATTATGTATTTAGATTTATTATCACTTTTTGTTGTTTTTGTAATTATTTAAAATCATAAAGCATCAAAATAAAAACAAATACCAAAAAATTACAAAAAGTGTAAACCGATTGGGGATCGAACTTAAAAACATGTTTAAAACAGTTTCGGAAATCTTACAGCATTATAAAAAAAACACAAAAAGAAAGCACTGACTGAGATTTGAACTTGCATTCCTTTGTCTACAGGTAGGTCACCGAACCGTTAGGCTACTTTCATCTGTGTCAAAAGGTTTGAAATAGCCGTTCCCTTTTAATTCATAGTATGACAGAAGTTAGCTGTCAAACAGTTGACAAATATGCTCATAATGCAATATTGCTCACCCCCCTAAGTTATTATAGCGCTAATATATAGCCCATGTGTTATTCCAGATTATAATCTATCTCTGTGCTAAATTTCATTCAGATCCGTTCAGCCGTTCTGGCGTGAAAGAGTAACAAACATCCATCCATCCTCACAAACTTTCGCATTTATAATATTAGTAGGATGTATCGAAGCAACCGAAAATCATAAATCGGAGTTTTCGTAACATAAAACATGTTTTCTATTGAGGGTGGGCACAGTAAGTCTTAAAATAGCTATGCAGGAGAACAGTTAGAGTTAAATATTGTGCTATTGTGCCTTGAATGTCTGTAAGGTGCATATAAACTGGTTTAGTGATGGTTTCAATGCTCTAGCTAGTTTTCTCTTGTCACCCCTCAAATGAAAGTATGAAATGCACAATCTTTGTTTGTCAAGATAAAGAGAGAAAATACACAGATAAAGTTGTGACAAAATTATTCTTTCTAAGAATTTTTTCCCGGTCGAGAAGTGTCTTGAGCAATTAGAAGAAGTGCAGACAATCTCTGTCAAAGAGTTTTGTATTTCTGCAACGGGTTTCAACAGAATTATTGTCGGTAATTTCATATTCGTATAACTTTTAGGAACAACGGTAGCGCCCAATGGTGGCGGCCCCGAGTTACGTGCAGTAGCCTTGGGTTCTAACCCAGGCAGGCGGATTACTTGTGTAATTTATTTTTCAACACACTTGCTCATAAAGTGGCTATAATTTCACCGCAATTAGGCACGTAATGACACCTATAATCAAACTGTGACTTTTTCATTGCTATTATTCACTAGTGAGTTATAGGTTTTTTTTTTAAATTTTGTTGGTTGAGTTGCTACGTTTATAAAAAAGTTTCGATACAAAAAAGATCGTGTTCAATAGTAAAAACAAATTAATGCACCTAGTGCTTCCCCATTTCATGCAACTTTGAATTTAAATAGATAATTTCAACTTATACGTTTTTAATAAATTAATCTTTCACTCAAATAATATAACTTTTGTTTTCTCTGTAATAAAGAAAAAAAAATCCCCATTTTGTCCGTGGCTAAAACTCTATCCGCGAAAAGTCAAAAATAAAGAAACCACATTCTTTTAGTCTATGGCCGATCGTCATTGTTACAGTAGTTGCGCCACTGGTCAAGAAAAAATGCATCGCTACGTCAAACTTAGTACATTTATTTTAGTTCCGTGTTTTCCCGCCTGCATAGATAACTTGGTAGAACTGTAGATGCGCGCGCATTAATTTTTCCCGCTATTGTGAAAAAAAAAACAGAACTTGTTTTAACTGTTGAAGTTGGTAGAGCTGTAGATGCGCGCGCATTAATTTTTCCCGCAATTGTGGAAAAAAAAACAGAACTTGTTTTAACTGTTGAAGATGACTTTTTAGTATTATTTTCTTCACAAGTGTGTTGAAAAACGTCGTATGATACACGTGTGTATTGATGATTACCGTCCTCGGCTTTCTTAAGACCCTCACCTGACGGCTCGGGTCTCAATGGCGCCTCTGCGGTAATCACCAACGTTACACACTTGTACCATAATGTACTATTATAACACATTTGCTCGTAAAGGGCCTCTTATTTCACCAATTTCAATATCGTAATGTATGTCATTACGTACTTGTGCGTAATCGTAAAGTTCGCACGAGTTTCTTTCTAATAAGGTAACACGTACGGTTTATCATGCTCCGTCTAAAACCAACGGTACTTTTTTAAATCTTAAGAAAAAAAAAGCAAAGAAAGCAAATCAAAAAGTTTTTATGTCAGAAAAGTGGTCAATATTTTATGAATAAAATTAACTTTGGGAGATAAAATATAAAAAATAAACATTTAATTCTTTAATTTAATTCATTTTGACAGTAAATTACATCTGTAACAGAAACAAAAAAATATTAATTTACTTTATTAGTAATACTGGCTGTTTTTGTACCGTTGCCTTAAAAAAAAAAGCACTGATGCCCGCGCATCGCTAATTTGTGAAAAAATAAAAGATTTATTCGTTTAAGAAAGTCCGACTTTTATTTATTTCCTCGCAAATGTGTTATAAAACGTCGTATGACATACGTGCGCTTTGATAATTACAGCCTCTGCTCTCTTGTAGCCCTTGCCTACGGCTCGGGCTAGCAATATCGCCTCGGCTGTAATTTTCAACTTACCGCACTTATATCATAATGTACTATTATCGCCACTATTAGAACATTAAGAGAACATCGTAAGGATGTGTAGAACCAAAAGTTCGAAGACATGTGACGTCTACTTTACTAACCTGCGGTGGGCCCGCGTGGTGAATCATAGCCCATTCTATCTCATAGCGAGGAGGTCTGTGTCCCAGACTCCCAGCAATGGTAACATAAATATGCTGATTATGTATAACTTTTTATTTTGTTTTTTTTTTTTTCTGGTAGAATATCACTTTGTCAACTGAGTACTAAATTCAGAGGCAGTGTAGCCTCTGGATTTTGTACTAAGTTGATTACAGATACAGATAAAATTTTATTTCATTGTGTATTCATTAATCAGTTTTCAATCAATATTCGCCATCTGCCACCAATACAAAGCTAACAGAACATTTACTCCAATTCATCTCAAAATCGAAACATTAAGTCCTGTTTAATAATGAGTCCAATATTATTTGCTGAACGTGATTCACTTGTACTATAAAGCATTAAGATCTAATACTTATTACCAACGGATGGATCCTGTACAATAGTTTCTGTTCCTATTGTTATCGACACGTTGCCTATACGTCATTTTGACTGTGATCGTGCTAATACTGTTACGGTGAAACGCATCTGCCTTCCATAATGCATTTTGCACGGTATTATGCAATTATTGGATCGGTTTTATGGTTTAATGTCGTTATTTGTTGCTTGGAGTAAAAGTTATTAGAGCATTGTGTTCGAATGTGGAGCAATTGTTTGGCAGCTTTCGTTGAAAGTTTGTGAATAAGACCAAAATGTTTTTGTTTGAAATTACATTCTAAACTATTGACTTCTCAAATTGAAAACAACTCAGATAAACTATTAAGGTATTATAATACTGCAAAGTTCATCGCAAACTATCAAAATATTATTTTTCAAACAAAGTTTTTCAATAAACCACAACTTCTGTTAAAATATCCCGAATCCCCTCTAAAATATCATAACCCTAAAATATGATAATTTCTAGAATCAAACAAATTCATTAAAAACAATTTATTTGATCCGGCGAAAACTTATGAAGCTAATAATCGTTAATACGAAGAACACAAAAAGGCGACGACAGATGTACTGAGATGTTTACGAGAAGAAGACGTTCGTTATGACAAGCTTTGTAAACTATGAAGTGAATTAATATACTCACTTCAATATGAGTGAGAAAATGTTTACTTTATTTCTCCGCGATGTATTTATTGGACAAGCTTCGTGATAATATTTTGTTATTTTGTGGATATCAAATGTGTTGCAACTAATATTAGTAGGTATTATTGATAGAAGATACAATTTTGTAATATTGTTGTCTGGGGCACCACGATACAGGCTATGCCCAGTCTGCTTAGGACCCGCAGTCAAATCTGTCAGTATTCTGTTGTGTTTGCTAATAAATGAATTTGTAAACGTTCATTATTTTTTGCCGGAATTTGAATTCTAATCACAATAGTAGGTACTGTGAGTTTAGATATAAAACTCATATACAAGTATTGACCGAGACGCAGTCTAGTATTTATCAGCTATCCGATTCCTCGAAATCTTAAAATCCAAACCCTCGATGACCATAAGCTCAACTTCTGAAACGAGACAACTTCTGTAATTTAATGATCTGTGAAAAATAAGCCAGCTACGGCCACTGTGTAGACGGCATGACACAGTTTCTTAAGAGGGAACAGAACTGCGAAGAATTTGAAAAATAAATGTTTGAAGAAAAACCGCAATCACCTGCATCGATGGTTCGTATTTCTCCTTTTTCTCCTCGAAAACTGAGCTAATTCATTTATTTTTAACAATATAATTTTAAGCAAGAGTATAACTAGATTCCTATCAATTTCTTTTATTTTGAAAACTTCTGAAATTGTCTGTTGGCGGATTGAATTGAATTTTTTGTAATTTTTGGAGTGTCATATTATTTTCTATACTTACAAGTTTAAAATTAAAAAATAGGAAATGACAGGGACGTATCTACAGTAGACCTAGTTTAATGAATAAAAATGATTGCTCTAGAGGCATTAATCAAGAATAAAAAGAAGAATTCATTTGTTTTTGAGAATCGCAGCCTCTATTCTCTCTTAAAAAGTTCCCAGTAAGTCAGATCGTCAAAGTCGCTATAAATAAGGCGAAGCCGGGGAAGGTTCAAATGAATTCGCCATTCAATATCACGCTACATTTTCTTTTAATCTGTTTAAATGACGACAAATTTACTGCTACAGATTTTCATTTAACGTTCTGAATATTTTCGTCCGTTTTTTCAGTGGCCCGCGATTGAATTGGGAAAACGATTCGTGGAAAATCTTCTGTTTTCAGTTTGTGTAGCAAATTTTCTATTATATTTGTTTCTGTAGCAGTGGAAGTGTATCAATTTTGAACATCTTTACTCGTAAATCTTGTTTGAGATGAAAACTGGTTTTTCATAATTGTATGGTTTTTTTAATAGAAAGACTATACAATCTCCATCAAGAAGAGCTTTTTAGGTTCTTCCTCCTTTCGACAACATTGATGATATAAAATATGGATTTTTTGCTCCATCATTATTTTCATAATTTTCATGCCCGGTAAGGGCAATCAATCTAGGGTCGCAGCATGCTCTCTTCTTCCATACCTCGCCATTTTTCGTCATCTCATCTTATACATACATAGTCTGTTGTTTTGCTCCAATCAACAATAAAATCTTTTATTACTTAAAATGTTAAGAATTTGCTTCATCAACTAAAAGATAAACTGTCGTTTTTATCTGTCAATAAAGCAGATAGGTATCCGTCTGATTTTAGAACAGTTACTCGTAACAACCGTTTCTCTGAAATGAACTTCGTATACGCTTTTCATTGCTCGTTTAGTGAGACGAGTCTAATAATGGAGTGCTGTTTAGCGCGCAACATGATCAGTTTGCGATCGTTTGTTGGCTATTAATATGGCGTTTCGTGTTAATTTGTTTGTAGATGAGAATCAGAATAGCGGAGAGATTGGATTCGGATCAGTTTAACTTAGTGATTGACACAGATACAGAGTTGGTTATTAGGAGCTAAGTTAAGCGTTGGTCTCGGTTGTCATCTTTGTCAGTTGTTAAAGGTAGCCGTAGCCATGGTTCGAAAGTTTCACAACCATTTGACCATAGGAAATCGTCTAAGGGTACCAGTACTAGGGTTTTGCTCTCTATAAAATACTGGTATTCACCTGCATCCAGTTAGACTGACAGCAGAGACCAACATAGTTGGGAAAGGGCTAGGCAGATGATGATGACCGACTGAAAAGCATAATGCCGTCATGCCGTCGAACTATCAAAGTCCAAAAGTATCCGCTTACTATTTTCACTTAAGTGTCAAAAACAATTCTCACTCAACCATGTTTGATTACAAACACACCTTGTGTAATCACATGACGTCACTGCACACTATTTGCTTTCCCATGTCGGTGTCCAAGCGACTAAACAGTTTAATACACGGCTAACGTTTAATGAACTAGTCATTAGCTCTGAATTAAGGTTAACGCTTCTGTGTTTACAACTGTTTATTTATTGTGGGTACTGTGGTGCCATCAATTTGGGTATTGTTAAAATTAAGTTAAAGAGGCAATGGGGTTAAATAGTTAGAGAATGGGTGCTGTTTCTTTTGAAGATCAGTGGAAAGGCGAGAATAAAAATAAAATGAGTGTATCTACTAGCTTACTTTACTACATCTACTGTAATTTTCAATCATTGGCAAACCTTTTTTTTTTGGGTTGTGGAAAATAATCAAATGACTCCTCCCGCTGTGGGCAGAGCGGTAGGGAGTGTTAGACTTCTCTAACTAAAAACCATCTATTTTCCTACTTAGCCCTTTGTGTCGAGGCCGCGGTATCCCTTTCCAACAACCCGCAGCCAACCATTGCCAGCCATTGGCAACCCTGACGGCTGCCTGTTGATGATGGCACGATTGGTACAGTGGCTGATTAATTGGCTGCTTCGTTACGTGTCCCAGGTTCGAACTCGGCACGGACTAGATGAATTTTGCATGGTTAGCTGAATCATGATGATCATGTCATTCAAAATTTGATACAATGTGACGGACCCACAAAAAAAAATGTGGTCTAGATTTTTTTATGCACGCATTACATGGGTATCAATTAAAAGGGATTTGCTGAGAAGAATACGAAATGTTTTTTTTTTTCTTTACTAAACTAGTTTTACTGTAATACGATCGCCACTCTATATTGCCTGATTGTCGCTTTATTCTCTCTAGCGAATGTTCATTGAAACGTCCTATATTAGGCCATATTCAGCGGATGACTGATGTGAATCAAGCGTTAGTTAAGCCCAATTTATACGGTGACAAGACTGACAAGTGTAGATGATTAGAAGAGAGTTATGATACGAGTTTCAGTAGTCGCACTATGAAAATAACCCTTACTGCCACGACATTAAGACGCGTAAGCATCAAAATTATCACCAGTATTGTATATTGTATACTAGCTGTTGCCAGCGGCTTCATCCGCTACAACTCGAAAATTATCCGATGGGAAGGTAAAATCGGGATAAAAACTATCCTATATGTTAATCCAGGTTATAAACTATCTGTATACCAAATTTTATCCAAATCCGTTCAGTAGTTTTTGCATGAAGAAGTAACAAATATAATATACACTCGCACACTCACAAACTTTCGCCTTTATAATATTAGTGTGAAGTGTGATACATTGTAGTACACATTACTACTGATTTACGTGTTTGATCTATATAAATAAAAAGAGAAGTCCTGACTGACTGACTGACTGACTCATCAACGCCCAGCCCAAACTCTTGGACCTAGGAAGCTGAAATTTTGCACAGAGGTTCCCTTTATAGTGTAGACAAGTAATAAGAAAGGATTTTTCGAAATTCAACCCCTAAGGGATTTAAATAGGGGATGAAAGTTTGTATGGAAAATCGTCATTTTCACGCGGGCGAAGCCGCTGGCAAAAGCTAGTCTAATCTATAGTGAATTCGATCTTCATCTGCCTAGCCCTTTCCTAACTATGTTGGGGTTGGCTTCCAGTCTAACCGGATGCAGTTGAATACCAGTTTAATGGTCCATGTAAAATACTGTACACATGTATATCTGATACTTTTTCGTGCTCTAACAGCTAACCGAGATTTCTATGAAATTGGCAAACATGACACGATTTAGCACATAGGATACCTTTTAGTACGGTAGTACAGTCGAACAAACTAATAAGTATAGGTACAGGCAGAAATCTTCATAATTCTAGTACACAAAATTGCAAATAATGTTATCAATATTGATTGCATTGTTGTTTTATAAAGCGTTTAGCATTAAGCGTCTCGTAGCGTATCTGTATAACCTTAAAATAAGTGCAAGTCAGCTGGCTGTACACTTATTAGCTTGTTCGACTGTACCTACCGTCCAAAACCATTTCTGATCCCCAAAATGAGTGCAGTCCTGCAGACACATTCAAAATCCAGTCTTACATAAGGCTGTTTACAACTGAAGATCTTAATAGCAAAGCTCACTGAACTTCACAGGCCCTGGTAGACAGTTAGCACATTATTCAGGCAGCCTGCGAAGCCATCCATCAGCTGGGCGACGTTCAGTTGGCATGTCTGATTGGCTACCGTACCCTGCCGTACGTTATCTATCTACTTTCCTGTTGGCTCTTGGAATTCTGCTAACCAATCAATAACAAGAACCTCATTTGTTTTAACAATGTTAGCTTCGGTTGTTTCTATGGTAGTATGATGACAGCGTGATGTACGAGTATCTTGTGATTGTGAGACTTCATTAGTGTTGTCTTTGGATTATATAATATGATTCTCATTCTGGGTAATCAGTGAGTCGGATATCACATAGGGAAATCCTCAAAAAAGTTAAATCTGTTAAAATAATGTAACAATTATTATAATTTACACGCTTCCTTCTTGTATAATAGAGACTAGCGTCGCGTCCCGGCATCGCACGAGTGGACATTTATTTTTCTAATTTGTAATAAATATAGCCTTCGTTACTTAAGAGTCTGTACTACTAATAGTATTCTTGTAGCATAACAAATTTTCGAAATTGCTTTAAATTTTTTTGAGTTTATTCGTTACAAACATATAAAAATACAATCTTCTTCTCTTTATGATTATAGTGATTAATTATAAAATACGCTGTTTTTCTTAAACTACTATATTAAAAGACTCCTAAAATTTTCGTAATTTTTTATTTATTTTATTTATTTATTTATATAAATTTATATTAAAATTTGTGCTTTAAATACAAAAATGTCTTTGATGTCGTATCTGTATAATCATAAGAGTATCGTTAAAATGGCAAAAATATCGAGCTAGTACCGAAGAATCTCACGTCACTTTTCATTACAATCTTCCATGCATTTCCCATACAACTAACCTACAACCTCCTGCTTACCATTAATTAATTCTAAACTCGCCACTATTCTGTGTCAGACATAACAAGGCATAATGAGACATAAGACGGGCAAGCCCGTATGCCCTCCGTCATGTCAACATCAGGTTCTGGTATTCAATACAATCGCTTATTGGTCGTATAATAGCTGTTGTATGAGTGACAAGCCCGCATCACGAATGAATACAATGTAATGTGTATGTGCAGTGACGTCCCTTCGGTATTCGTCTCGAGGTACAAGTGGTAGGTTTTGGATTTGGACCACGATTGACTTTGTGTATTTTATTTCAACACTACTGCTCTTCAAACGATGAACGAAAAAACCGGCTAATATGATCACCTCTACCTACCTTCTAATGATATCATACAACTTTTTAGTCACCGGCGCCACTTTCAGGCTTCCTCATATCTACTCAAAAATTATTATTTTTTATTTCCTTAGCATTCTCATATCAGCCTCGTGCAAATGCATTTCATTCATCCCTTTTGTGGCTTACATTCTGACGAACCTATATTAGAAAGTAAAGAAAACTTTACTTAATTTTACAATAACTTTCTTAGAAAAAAAAAAAATCTGTGAAAGTACCTTCAAAGTTCATTACAATCGATTTGTAGGTTTACCAAACGAACAAAGTTGCTTGAATATGTAAGGTTTCCACAGTCGTATGTATTATTATTTATAGAGAAGCCGTATGAACCTGCCCGTCGTGTCTGACTACGTACGATTGAATTATATTTACGTCTGTTTGTGAAATACAAATACTTTAGATAATAATATCGACCCCAGCTTATGAGCTTGTAATAATATAAACAACTACACTAGTAGCCGAACTTTCAGTCGAAGCAGTGTCAGATATAGATCTGGCACAAGACAGTAGGCTGAGTAGGCTTCTAGTTGCTACCGTTGGCTATTTAATTTAGTTTTCTAAGTACTTCTGCCATAGTCAACAGCCGATCTTCACTGTGTCGGAATCCTGCTGAATTGGTGGAATTTCGACCCATCACTCAAAAGTCTGGCGTACTCTGAGCAATTCGACTCTCAGCCACTTCTTTATGGGTTTTAGGTTTCCGCACTTAATCCTTAAAGTGGACCATTGTGCGTGAGCCGTGGCGGCCGATTATTCCAACCAGCCCACCTCCCTCCAGAAGCAGATCAGGCTTCCCGGTCTCCTCAGGGCATCCGCAAGAGATCGTGGTGTTCCCAGGGTCTCCTCACGAATCTTGGTAACGCCTGTGCACTCGAGGAGCACATGCGCCACAGTTTCTTCCGCCTCCATGCATGCCCTGCACAGGGGACTGTCAGTGATTCCTAGGGTGTGAAAGTGTTTATTCAGTGAACAATGTCCGGTGATGGTCCCCGCCACCAGGCGCAGGCTATCTCTGTCCAGGCGCAGAAGGCGCCTGGTCAGTTTTGTATCCAGGGATGGCATAGCCTCCTTGGATTGCCTGCAGCCTGGTGTCGAGCTCCACCATTTCTCTGCTTGTATTCGAGTATGTTCTTTTAACCAGCTTCTTAGCTGCTTGAAAGGGATGGGCACAATGGGTTCGGGTCCGTAAGGCCTTGTGCTGGATCCTCTTCTGGCAAGTTCGTCGGCCGCATCGTTTCCAAGCGATCCGCTGTGACCTCTAATCCATTGCAGCGTTACCTTGTTGTGATTTATTTCCGTTATTCGTTCCAGGGCTTTGTGGCATTCCAGTATCAGTCTCGACGTGAACTGATTACTCTTCAGGGATTGAAGGACTGAGGCACTGTCGGAGAGTATTCGAATATTGGTATCCGTGACCTCCCTGGCCTCTATAGCGTGTGCCGCTTGGATGATACCTACACACTCTGCTTGGTAAACAGAGTTAAGTTTTCCAAGTGGTTTGGATATCTTGATGTTTAGGTCGTCGGAGAACACCCCGACGCCTGTCCCATAGTCGGTTTTTGATCCATCGGTGTAAATCCTTAGCTCATTTGTACCTGAGTAGTCACACCACTCCTCTATGAGCTCTATGTTGTAATGTTTTTGGAAGCAATGGGTCTTCAGGGTTCTGTCGATGGGTGATGTCATCATTGGCTGTTCCTTGATTGCATCTTCTCTGATGCGTGTGTGTTTGATTCTCGAGTCATTTCTTAGGATACCGGATACTTCGAGTCTGAAAGTCGCTAAGGCCGCCTCCTCTCTTATGACGAGATGCAGGGGAGGTAGCCCCAGCATCACCTGTAAGGCAGCAGTGGGGGAAGTTCTCATGCTGCCGGTGATTGCTACGCAGGCCAGCCTTTGTAGTTTCTCGAGATCCTTTTGGGTTGTACTTAGGTTGGTCCTAGGCCACCAAACTAAAGAGCCGTATGTGATGATTGGTCGGATAACTGTGGTGTATAGCCAGTAGGTTATTTTGGGGCTTAAGCCCCAGTTTCTTCCCAGGAGTCTCTTACATTGCCATAGAGCTATACTGGCTTTTGTGATGGTGTGCTCAGTGTGTTTTGCCCAGTTCAGCTGTTTGTCCAAAAAGATGCCCAGGTATTTGGTTTCAGTCGATAGGCTTAGGGTTGTCCCAAAGAAGCTTGGCAATTGTAGCGTTGCCAACTTCCTTTTCTTTGTGAAGAGGACGAGTTCCGTTTTGGTAGGGTTCACCGCTAGTTTGTATTCCTTGCACCAGTCCTCAACTATTCTTAGTGCTTGGCGCATAAGGTTGCATAGTGTGTTTTCGTGTGTGCCGTTTAGTATTATGGTCAGGTCGTCCGCATAACCCACCGTGTAGTAGCCCCCACTATTTAGGCGTTTAATGAGGCTGTCTACTACGAGGTTCCACAGTAGTGGCGAGAGGACACCACCTTGGGGGCATCCCTTGGCCACTATGGCTCTAGTAGTGTCATTCACCGTAACTTGTACGGCTCTCAGTCTGAGCATGTTTGTGATCCATCCTCGCAGTGTCGAGTCCACACCGTGTTCCTCGAGGGCTGCGTTGATGCTATGGAAGATGGTTTTGTCAAAAGCGCCTTCTATGTCAATGAAGACAGCTAATGACGAGCATTTGTGGTCCACTGCACATTCGATCTTGGAGATCACATTATGCAGCGCAGTTTCTGTTGATTTACCTGTGGAATACGCGTGTTGTTGTTTGTGAAGTGGTCGTTCCCGAAGAGGTCCGTCCCGAATGTGTCGATCGCAGAGTCTCTCGAGGGTTTTCAGTAAGAAAGATGTTAGGCTTATCGGTCCGTACGCCTTGGGTTGTGTGTAGTCTGGTTTTCCTGGTTTAGGGATGAAAATGACTTTCACCTCTCGCCATGCTAATGGTATATATTTCTGTGCTATGCAGGCTTGGTAGATGGCGGTCAGCCATGGCGTTAGAGCTTCTACTCCCCATTGCAGTAGGGCGGGGAAGATTGTGTCCAAGCCTGCGGACTTGTATGGTTTAAAGGTCTTTATCGCCCATTTTATTCTTTCTGCGGTTACTATGGTGCGGGCTCTGACCCAGTCTTGGTCATCCGGGATGTGCGTTGGCTCACTTGCCCAGGTTCTGTCCTCGGATAGACTGCAGTCCGGGAAGTGGGTTTCCAAGAGAACTTTACTTGTTTCGTGGTCCGACTTGGTGTATGTGTTGTCTGGGGTTTTCAGCGACCCGAGGGTGCGATCTTGATCGGTGGATAGGATCTTCCTCACACGCGCGGCTTCGCTGTTCGATTCAATTTCTTCGCAGAACCTCCGCCAGGCCGCCCTGCTGGCGTTCCTGACTTGTTTTTTGAAGATGTATTGTGTTTTCTTAAATGTGTCCCAGTCTTCTGGTAGTCTGGAGTTTTTGGCTCTGTTAAATTGTTTACGCATAGATTGCCTGAGCTTACTAAGTTCCGCGTTCCACCAGGAGTTGCCCTTGCTCTTGGTGTTTGGATCTCTTAGCTTGCAGCACGCGTGGTAAGCTTCAATTATAAATTCCGAGAGTTTTGTTACGGTTTCTTCAAGTTGTTTGGGGTCCATTAGAATTTGGGGCGTTTGGTGCTGTGTTAGTAGTGAGGCCAACAGCCGTTTGTAGCCAGGTACATTTGTACGGCGTGGGTTGCGTCTAGGTTCGGGTTTTTTTATGTTAGCAGTAAGTGAGAAGCGAATCCTTCTATGATCAGAGCAGGAAGGCTCGTTGGATACGTGCCAGTCAGAGATAAGTTTTGCCGCGCCTTCCGAAACCAACGTTAGGTCGATAATCGTCTGTCCGCGCGATGTGACCCAAGTGGGTTCCGAGCCGCGGTTTGCGATGTTAAGGTTAGTTGAGAACAAATATGTGCATAGTACCTCACCTCTAGTGTTGGCTTTGTTGCAACCCCAAAGCGGGTGATGGGCGTTTGAGTCCGTGCAGATGACCAGGTCCAGGTTGGTGCCTTCACAGTACCTTATCAGGTCAGCCATCTCTTTCGGTGGGCAGTCTTCCTCCTCGCCAGGCATGTATACCGAGGCCAGGACGATGTCGGGTGCGTCACCGTCGGTTTTGAGCCTGACGGCTGTTAGATCTCTGGAACATAATTGCGTGAGTGTGGTGGTGGGTACATCTTTGGGTATGTAAGCACAGGTTCGTGGTTTATCTGTGCCTTGTGTGTCGAGGATCAGCTTACCTCCAATGTTACCTAGGCCGCATACTCTGTTGTTGCGGATCCACGGCTCTTGGATGAGTGCAATGGTTCGGGGTTCCATCTCCAGTGCTCTGCGCAGGCAGGCGGTAGCCGTCTGGCTATGCTGGAGGTTGGCCTGGATGATGTTTAGGGGACGGAATGGGGGCGGCAGTGGGGTGGAGTTAGGAGGAGGTCGATCCATTGGATGATTCGCCCCCCTCTTCCAGCCCATGCTGGTCTTCGTTCGGTGCCGGTGGCGGTGATAGGAGCATCTGCTCCGACCACCCTGGTGGTGAGGTTTGCCTTTCCGCAGCGTCGGCATCAGCCATCGCCGCTCTGGCCATCTCCTCCTCCAGGTGCGTCATCTCAGCCACTTTGCTGACTGACTAATATTTTGACTACATACAGCATGAGCTATCTCGTAATAGGATGTATAGCTTGAATCAATCACACAAAAATAAAAAAAGTTGTATATTTTAACTGTTTACCGTTGAAAAAGATCACCTACAAAACGGAACACATTCAGACACTGTAAATATTCCGTTGCAATAATGACACTCCTAGCTCTAAAACTTTAGGTGACCTAAGTGTGCTAATCATGTTGAAATTCATTAGTGAAATCCGGTTTTTTTATCATGTTATGTGTGCCTAACTTGGTGTCAGAATTTATATGCTGCCCATGGGCCTCTGACTTGACTTTACATGCCAACACCAATAGTACTTACAAAACAACTCAACATCGACTCATTTGTTCCCAAAAACACAATCCCACAAAATCAGAACCAACAAATAAACAAACAAAAGGCACTCACTACATTACACCTCTAAACAACAGCTCATAAATCAATTGACAACAATACACACAGAACGTAGTCCTTCCAGTTAGATTCGCGAATATAACAAAAGTATGAAAATGAACGAGGTTGGCCATCAATCATTGGGGTACAAAATTAAACGTCACACGCGTGTTGGACCCCAGACCCGAGTGGACTCGTGTGGCGCAGGTTAATGATGATACAGAGGTTACTTAAGAGAATCTTGTTGTTACGAGAAATATTATGGTAGTGAATTGTAGAGAAGATTGAGCAGGGACGGGCTGGAGTAATGTTGGAATAGTTGAATTTAGAGAGTAGAATCCAGGCACTGAAAATGTTAATATGATGTATATAGATATACAACGTGGACGAACCATAAAAAATACCTCTACATTAGTATTATTAGTACAATAAAACACACTCCTAAATAAGGAAGGAAATTATAGATAGATGGAACTGCTCAAAGTGTTTTACAAAAGGTCTCATGCATGCTCTCATGTTACAAAATTATTTTATTCAAGCACCATTTATATAACCATAAAATCAAAATAATATTGCTAACATGATTTGATGTTATTCGTTACAAACAAATCGTCAAAAGCACATCACAGAATTAATCATGCATACGCCACGTCAACGACTCAACACCCACGAGCTGATTTCACATGTATCCTCTATAATTTTACAGTAACCTACATTCTACAACCACCTACCAACGACTCATTAATACTACATTTGTCTCGTCAAAAGACAGAATTCCTCCTCCACTCACCGTTATTAATATTGTATCAGCATAATTATTTTCATCCTTTTCAAGATCAAATGTGACAGGATCATAATTAGATTTATTATCACCAAGTGAATGTTCTAAAATGATTTTGTAAGATAATTTTATTAATACGCCATGACAAATTATCTTGCGAATTGCATTATGTACTCAATGAACGTCATTTTTGTCAATGTGCGTAGGTATATTTTAGACGAGCTGAGCCCCGCGACCATAGCCCGCGACCTTAGTCCGTGGGAATATATTATAGAAATACTACTACAGTTTCTCTTAGTGTAATTAAACTCTTTTGCAAAAAAAACGGGCACTTCATATTTTATCTACCCAAATATCATAAACCCTCTCTAATGCGTTCAAAAACCATAGGCAATGACCAGCATTACCAACCAGCAGAAATTAACAGAACTGTAATGAGCTCATAACCTACTGAAAACAGTAGGTTATGAGTTTTAAATTTGGAACAGGTGTCAAATTCAAGTGAGTGTGCTAGGTATTTTATAGTGCGCGCGGAACTAGTTGGCCGCGCCTTAGGTGGCGACAGGGGTGAGGGGGCGGGTTGCCTACAGCTCGCAATGCACAGGAGACTATAATTAGACAGTGATGACCAATCTCGAGATATCGTGAACAATAATTTGTTCAATTTATTGAAAAGAATACAAATAAAAAACAAAAACATGCTTGGCGCGGCCAACTAGTTCCGCGCGCACGTATCTACATTAAAACAGATACCTATCGATACGAAACCCCAATTCAGTATGATTTTAATTATAAATCGCACGACATTTTGATCTCGAGTGACACAAGAATAGTGACTTTGTTCGTTTGCCTATGATTTAAAAAAAATTACAGATATCCGAAACGCCGCCATTTCGAGCTGTCATTTGTTCGTTAGCTTTTTATTCCCTTTCATTGAGTAGACCAATTTTTTGTTAATTCTTTATTTCTGTCGAAAATGGGTGATAGTGACTCAGAAATTAACATGAATACTCCGCCAGATATCGTAAATGCAGCGACGAATGCAACTAATAACCTGTTTATTTTTTATTGCATTACACTGGTAACAATGCTGGTCATTTCCCTATGGTTCCTGAACCCATCATAGAGCCCTTATGATATTCGGGTAGATAAATTAGTGTATGCAACTATACATAATTAGGCATTACAACACTCGTGTGATGCTATTAAGAAACTCGCCTTCGGCTCGTTTCTTAAACCCACACTTGTGTTGTAATGCCCTTCATTATGCACAGTGGCATAAACTACTATTTTTCTCTACTTCAATGAAGAAGGACAAGTAAGAGGTTTTATTAATTTGACGATGTATTGGCATGTTATTTGAAGAATCCTGGCATGATTCTGTACGTTCCAAATTTAAATTTTGAAATTAACAAAAGGAAAATAATGATTATTGTAGATTATTGTAAAATTGCTTTACTAATGGCGCGAATTGCTGAAACGATTTTATTACTGATTACTAAAATTTTAAAACTTTTTGGATATTTTCTGCAAATTAAACAATTTTATCTTTCTTTTTACATTAAATACCACTTTTTGACATGAGTGATAAAGCGATAAGGGCCGGTAAAATTATAGCCCTACTTGAAGAAGGTTGTTCGAAAACTTACGTGTCTCAGCGGCTAAATGTGAGTCGTTCAACTGTCCAGAGGACTTGGCAACGGTATCAAGAGACCGGTTCAGTCAAAAGAAGACCCGGTTCGGGAAGAAAACGACGCACAGAACCAAGAGATGACCGCTTTTTGGTGAGTCAGGCCTTGCGGAATCGTAAGGCGTCAAGTGTGGACCTGAAGAAGAGCCTTGAAGAAGTAAGAGGAGTAGAAGTTAGCTTGTGGACCGTCAGGAGGAGGCTTTTGGCTGCCAATATCAGGAGTTACCGCCCGGCTCGGGGACCTAAATTACTCCGTGAGCACCGTGTTGCTCGACTTCAGTTTGCTCGAAACTGTGCTTCATGGACTCTGGAGGACTGGAATAAAGTATTGTTTTCTGATGAAGCTAGAATCTCTTTGTGTGGAGAGGACCGACGCCGGCGAGTGCTACGAAGACCACGGGAACGCTATGCGGAAGTGTGTTTCGAAGTAATCACTCCTTATGGCGAAGGCTCCGTTATGTTTTGGGCAGCAATTAATTCGACGGGGCGTACGGAGTTAGTTCTCATAGAAAATGGAACATTAAATGCACACCGGTACATAATGGAAGTCCTAATTCCATATGCACAACCCGCATTGACTGCACTTGGGGAAGATTCCATTTTTATGGACGACAATGCTCGCCCGCACCGTTCTGGCGACGTGGAAGCGTACATGCAAGAAGTTGGGATCCGTCGTTTAGATTGGCCAGCTCGAAGTCCTGACCTCAATCCAATTGAGCATGTCTGGGATGTTCTAAAGAGACTGGTAAGATCAGTGCAACATGCTCCACAAAACATCAGGGAGCTAAAAAGAGTCATTGCAGAAGAGTGGGAACGTATTCCTCAAAACGTCATTAAAAACATCGTGGAAAGCATGCCCAGAAGGATTCAAGCTGTGATTTATTTTGGCAAGAGGAGGTCACACTCGTTATTAGGTTATTACATTTGTAACTTTATTTAATTAAACAAAGTAAAAAAATCTTCTTGTCTTTATTGCCGACCACTTCTTATTGTTTGGCCTTGTACATCGGTTTTAAAGAATTCATAGATTTTTTTTAAAATTGCCACAGTTCACTTCACGCGTATTAATTTACACGATTATAAGTATACAGACTACGTCAAACAATTAAATTTCATTGAATTAACTCAAATCGACCTTAGAACGTAAATTTCCTAAGGTGCCCGTTTTTTTTGCAAAGGAGTGTAATCCTACTAATATTATAAATGCGAAAGTTTGTGAGGATGGATGGATGTTTGTTACTCTTTCACGCCAGAACGGCTGAACGGATCTGAATGAAATTTAGCACAGAGATAGATTATAATCTGGAATAACACATGGGCTATATATTAGCGCTATAATAACTTAGGGGGGTGAGCAATATTGCATTATGAGCATATTTGTCAACTGTTTGACAGCTAACTTCTGTCATACTATGAATTAAAAGGGAACGGCTATTTCAAACCTTTTGACACAGATGAAAGTAGCCTAACGGTTCGGTGACCTACCTGTAGACAAAGGAATGCAAGTTCAAATCTCAGTCAGTGCTTTCTTTTTGTGTTTTTTTTATAATGCTGTAAGATTTCCGAAACTGTTTTAAACATGTTTTTAAGTTCGATCCCCAATCGGTTTACACTTTTTGTAATTTTTTGGTATTTGTTTTTATTTTGATGCTTTATGATTTTAAATAATTACAAAAACAACAAAAAGTGATAATAAATCTAAATACATAATAATAAATGTGTAGGCGTGGAGTTTCTGTGCATTGAACATTTATTATTTAGAAAAAATAATGTTTTCTATTGGCGTGTTCATTCGTTTTATACATTTTTGTCTGTAGTCTGTCGGGAGGCCTTCCAACGCAACGCCATCCGGTTCGCGGTCGCCACTTCACAACTTTTTGGCCTATCGGCCATCCGTTCTGCGTGCAATGTGACCATTGCCATTGCTGGGCTAAGTCGGTAACCTTGGTTCTCATGCGGATGTCTTCATTTCTGATTCGATCTGCACGCAAGGAAACTTCGAGCATAGGCCTCTCCATTGCCCTTTGGGTGACTTTGAGATTTCTGATGAGGCCCATTGTGAGTGACCACTTTTCGGTCCCATATCTAATCACTGGCAACACACACTGGTCATAGACTTTCGTCTTGAGACACTGTGGTAAGTTAGACGAGAAGATACCACGCAACTTCCCGAACTCTACCCAGCCGAGTAGGATTCGTCGATTGACCTCTTTCTCGAAGATAGACCTTCCCAACTGGACCGTTTGTCCCAGGTAGACATAACCGTCCACAACATCGAGTGTAGAGTCTCCGATCTTGATAGGAGTGGGTAATACATGGAAGTTCAACGTAACCTTGGTTTTGTCCATGTTCATTTTAAGACCCACTATTTCGGGAGCTCCACTAAGGGCATCGAGCATTGTACTGAGTTCCTCCATGGTCCCAGTCATAACCACTATGACGTCGGCGAACCGAAGGTAAGTGATGCACTCGCCATTGAAATTGATTTCAAGTCCTCTCCAATCCAGATATTCTCCAGTGCAGTTTTGGAGATATGACGTCTCCCTGTCCCCATTTGTTATAGTATCAGGTGTAAATTATAAAGCAAATTTAATAAGGGTTTTAGTTTTCATTGTAATCGGTGCTCTCTATCAAAAGATATGAATTAAAAAAGAAGAACTTATCGTCATAACGAAAGATACATACATGCAACGACATCTATTACACCAAATTAGTACTAATTAATAAATGTGTTCACAAGGTGACCTTTAAATCGATTTTTTCAAAAAGTTATTATAGCTAAGGTACTCTTAAATAGTCTAAATGAAGCTGCTTTGAGAATCTATAATACATAGCCTATAATATAAACCTTATGGTGTGTTCGCTTTCTATGCATTAAATTTTGACTTCGTCTTCGATAGATGGCGTTGTACATACATATTTTGACGAATCAAATTTTGGATTTTCTGAATCAAAAATTAACGAATACGCACAGTACGAAAATAAAAACGAAATTAAAATAAGACAAACAGCGCCACAATCAATCGCCTAGCCATGCCACTTCGCCAACCGTGTCGTCATATATATAGCTGTGGCTGTGGGTTGCTCGGGCATTGCTGCAACTTTGCTTTACAATATAGCCAGACTACACAATAATTGCACATGTCGATAACAAATTGCCGCTGAATCTTGCACCAAATTGCAACATCATCAAAAACTGCGCCTTTGCAATTAAACTGAGAAAACAGGAGAGAGTCGTCTGGAATCGGACGCAGATGGGCCAATTTTATTTTCCGAATAATTTTCCCTCCAGTGCCAACAGTAATAATATGGGACGAGTGCACAATATCGCAATAGCATGCATTAGATGCGTTGAACCGCAGCTTGCAGGACACACGCGGCAACCATGCGCTGATGGTCAGCGTTATTGTGTTGTTCACAGGCGACTGTAGGCAGACCCTGCCAGTCATTGCGGGGGGCACACCGGTGGATGAAATAAACACATGTCTCAAGGCGTCGTCGCTGTGGTCCAGGATAAAAATCTGCGACTTTAATGTAAACTGTACTACGACCACGAAGCAGGCGTCTTTGCAAATAAACTGATTCAAATAGGAGAGAATCGTCTGGAAACGAGACAGATCGGGAATATTCTATTTTTTGAAGAGTTTTTTCATCCAGTGCCAACAGAGGATGAACTTATTATGCACGTTTTACCTATTTTTGAGGTTAATATAGGTAAATAAAATAAGAATAGTGATTTTTATTGAACGCAGGTGCTGTCACAAAGGAACGTGCGGATGATCACAATAAAACAACTTAGGCAAGATTTGGCAGTTCAAAAGTATGCACATCCATAGACATGGCCATGCCTGTAATTCCGAAAAGGTTAGGTAGTGGTGTACCTAATCGTACCCCGTTATTTCGCAGTGATCTTGAAGCGCCATGTAAACGGGGAAGCTTGACGTATATACATTGATGTAATATGGGCTATTGCCATCAACCGGGCACATAACGAGACTCCGTGGCCTCTACTGAGAAAACCCTTTCCTTCTATCGGGAATCAAATCCCGGACTTCATGCTCAGTAGTCGCGCAAGGCCACTCGATCAACGAGACAGACACACATTTTTCCACGTGAACGAAGTCGCGGGCATCAGCTAGTTAAGTCATAATTCGAAAGTCACGTGTCGCCATCTATTATAATAAGAATAGTATATTATTCATTATTAGTGCGGAAAGCCTGTCATTGCAAAGAGTTCCAACAAATGTCTACCCGAGCCGAGGCGCAGTCGAAGGTGAAGGTTGACAGTCGGAACAAGTTGCAATGACGGTTCCGCACGTGTACTGAACAACTATTTTTAATACAGTTGCGAAAAAATGAAGTAATTTAATAAGAACATTTTTGGAAAATGGCGCTAACCGTAAAAGAATTTAAGCAGATTTTTTTTTCTTTTGTTTTCTTTACCCATTCTGGGTAGGCAAAAGGAACTATGCCCATTCAGCAAAGTCTTCAGTAGATTTTTTTTTTGATATGAAATGAAAATGAATTTTAATGAGATGAAATGGAATGAAACCTTACCAAACTCATTGAATCAAATAATTTAATCTGATATTTAAAGAAATTAGTAGCTTCTTTAGAAATATTTGCATGAATCATAAAAACTTCTATGATTTTTTTTTAGTAAAAACTTCGTGGTTGGTTTTTTTTAATGGACATTATTTTGACAGTTGGGAAAGAGAACGCACGAGTTCGGAAATGGTAAAGAAAAAGCACGAGTACGTAATAGCCCACATCCCGAACGCTATACGTCCCTGCAATACGCCACTTTTTGAGCAACTGTATTAAAAAGTTATTGTTGATTAAAGGCTGGTACCTGTGTCCGTTTCTGTTACCTGACAACATAATGCAACATTTCAGGCGGTCTAAAATGGCCACTATTATGAAAGGTCCATTTTACGCCTCGCAATTCGTATTACGATCTGTTAAAGTGACAATTTTAACCCCCAGGATGATCGGTTTAGTGGTTTAGGCGGAAAAGGTAACAAAACAGACTTACTTTTGCATTTATAATATTGATTAAGTATTTTACATTAGACTACACATTTTCTTGTTTCAATTCCAGTTTCTACTAATACAATTTTGATTGGTATATCAATTAGTGTCAAGGTAGTCTTGTGTTTATTTAGAAGGCTTACAATCGAATCAATTGTAACGAAATAATGACAAATGCCCACCGTCTACCCTGTTCCACAATTCCACATACATAATTCAGTGGCTGTAGTCTAGTTTAAAATAAATCTTTGTTAATAATAGTAATTCCTGCTACAGCTTTTGTCCAAAGTTTAGTGATTGAAACAAGACTATAATAATTGTGAAGTTAGTTTTGTAGTTTTAAACCCGATATATAAATCAAGTAAGTTTTGCTAGATGCCACGATGATTGTTTATTTTGAACCATTTTACAAAAGGTGGAGCTTTGTTAGAAGTTTTCTAGAAGTTGATGATTTGGCTACTACTAGCATGTGAGAGAAACACCTTTGATTATACATTTTGTACTAAGACAATTCAAGGTGAAACTGTGTCTGGTGTGTGTGTCAAATATATGACAACGTTTAAACTAAAAATAGTAAATATCTTTACATAGTATGCAACAAAGTCGCTCCCGCTGTTTGTACGCTTAGAGGTTTTAAACTACGTAAAGGATTTTAATGCAGTTTTCAGCAACAGATAGAGTCATTCAAGAGAAAAGTTTATAAGCTGTACATTGCACCGGTGCGAAGCCGAGGTGGGTCACTAATCCTACTAATATTATAAATGCGAAAGTTTGTGAGGATGGATGGATGTTTGTTACTCTTTCACGCCAGAACGGCTGAACGGATCTGAATGAAATTTAGCACAGAGATAGATTATAATCTGGAATAACACATGGGCTATATATTAGCGCTATAATAACTTAGGGGGGTGAGCAATATTGCATTATGAGCATATTTGTCAACTGTTTGACAGCTAACTTCTGTCATACTATGAATTAAAAGGGAACGGCTATTTCAAACCTTTTGACACAGATGAAAGTAGCCTAACGGTTCGGTGACCTACCTGTAGACAAAGGAATGCAAGTTCAAATCTCAGTCAGTGCTTTCTTTTTGTGTTTTTTTTATAATGCTGTAAGATTTCCGAAACTGTTTTAAACATGTTTTTAAGTTCGATCCCCAATCGGTTTACACTTTTTGTAATTTTTTGGTATTTGTTTTTATTTTGATGCTTTATGATTTTAAATAATTACAAAAACAACAAAAAGTGATAATAAATCTAAATACATAATAATAAATGTGTAGGCGTGGAGTTTCTGTGCATTGAACATTTATTATTTAGAAAAAATAATGTTTTCTATTGGCGTGTTCATTCGTTTTATACATTTTTGTCTGTAGTCTGTCGGGAGGCCTTCCAACGCAACGCCATCCGGTTCGCGGTCGCCACTTCACAACTTTTTGGCCTATCGGCCATCCGTTCTGCGTGCAATGTGACCATTGCCATTGCTGGGCTAAGTCGGTAACCTTGGTTCTCATGCGGATGTCTTCATTTCTGATTCGATCTGCACGCAAGGAAACTTCGAGCATAGGCCTCTCCATTGCCCTTTGGGTGACTTTGAGATTTCTGATGAGGCCCATTGTGAGTGACCACTTTTCGGTCCCATATCTAATCACTGGCAACACACACTGGTCATAGACTTTCGTCTTGAGACACTGTGGTAAGTTAGACGAGAAGATACCACGCAACTTCCCGAACTCTACCCAGCCGAGTAGGATTCGTCGATTGACCTCTTTCTCGAAGATAGACCTTCCCAACTGGACCGTTTGTCCCAGGTAGACATAACCGTCCACAACATCGAGTGTAGAGTCTCCGATCTTGATAGGAGTGGGTAATACATGGAAGTTCAACGTAACCTTGGTTTTGTCCATGTTCATTTTAAGACCCACTATTTCGGGAGCTCCACTAAGGGCATCGAGCATTGTACTGAGTTCCTCCATGGTCCCAGTCATAACCACTATGACGTCGGCGAACCGAAGGTAAGTGATGCACTCGCCATTGAAATTGATTTCAAGTCCTCTCCAATCCAGATATTCTCCAGTGCAGTTTTGGAGATATGACGTCTCCCTGTCCCCATTTGTTATAGTATCAGGTGTAAATTATAAAGCAAATTTAATAAGGGTTTTAGTTTTCATTGTAATCGGTGCTCTCTATCAAAAGATATGAATTAAAAAAGAAGAACTTATCGTCATAACGAAAGATACATACATGCAACGACATCTATTACACCAAATTAGTACTAATTAATAAATGTGTTCACAAGGTGACCTTTAAATCGATTTTTTCAAAAAGTTATTATAGCTAAGGTACTCTTAAATAGTCTAAATGAAGCTGCTTTGAGAATCTATAATACATAGCCTATAATATAAACCTTATGGTGTGTTCGCTTTCTATGCATTAAATTTTGACTTCGTCTTCGATAGATGGCGTTGTACATACATATTTTGACGAATCAAATTTTGGATTTTCTGAATCAAAAATTAACGAATACGCACAGTACGAAAATAAAAACGAAATTAAAATAAGACAAACAGCGCCACAATCAATCGCCTAGCCATGCCACTTCGCCAACCGTGTCGTCATATATATAGCTGTGGCTGTGGGTTGCTCGGGCATTGCTGCAACTTTGCTTTACAATATAGCCAGACTACACAATAATTGCACATGTCGATAACAAATTGCCGCTGAATCTTGCCCCAAATTGCAACATCATCAAAAACTGCGCCTTTGCAATTAAACTGAGAAAACAGGAGAGAGTCGTCTGGAATCGGACGCAGATGGGCCAATTTTATTTTCCGAATAATTTTCCCTCCAGTGCCAACAGTAATAATATGGGACGAGTGCACAATATCGCAATAGCATGCATTAGATGCGTTGAACCGCAGCTTGCAGGACACACGCGGCAACCATGCGCTGATGGTCAGCGTTATTGTGTTGTTCACAGGCGACTGTAGGCAGACCCTGCCAGTCATTGCGGGGGGCACACCGGTGGATGAAATAAACACATGTCTCAAGGCGTCGTCGCTGTGGTCCAGGATAAAAATCTGCGACTTTAATGTAAACTGTACTACGACCACGAAGCAGGCGTCTTTGCAAATAAACTGATTCAAATAGGAGAGAATCGTCTGGAAACGAGACAGATCGGGAATATTCTATTTTTTGAAGAGTTTTTTCATCCAGTGCCAACAGAGGATGAACTTATTATGCACGTTTTACCTATTTTTGAGGTTAATATAGGTAAATAAAATAAGAATAGTGATTTTTATTGAACGCAGGTGCTGTCACAAAGGAACGTGCGGATGATCACAATAAAACAACTTAGGCAAGATTTGGCAGTTCAAAAGTATGCACATCCATAGACATGGCCATGCCTGTAATTCCGAAAAGGTTAGGTAGTGGTGTACCTAATCGTACCCCGTTATTTCGCAGTGATCTTGAAGCGCCATGTAAACGGGGAAGCTTGACGTATATACATTGATGTAATATGGGCTATTGCCATCAACCGGGCACATAACGAGACTCCGTGGCCTCTACTGAGAAAACCCTTTCCTTCTATCGGGAATCAAATCCCGGACTTCATGCTCAGTAGTCGCGCAAGGCCACTCGATCAACGAGACAGACACACATTTTTCCACGTGAACGAAGTCGCGGGCATCAGCTAGTAACGTTTATAATTTTATGTTGGACTATGCTTTGGGATCGTAAAATCGTTTTACGATTCTATAAATGTGTTCAAGTATCGAGTCTTTTTTTAGGAAAGTGGTTAAATGAAACAATAGAGAATGTGGAGCAAACTGGTGGAGTAATCGATGAGATGTTTTTTGTTTCATAAAGTATTAGTCGATCTTTAGGTTAAGCCGCTCTTGTCTAGGTTGGTCAGTGGATGGGTGACCCCATTACATACAGAATTCCTCCGTGCCTTGGATAGTACGTTAAGCCGTTGCGCGTTGGCCCCGGCTTTCAATTGTAGATCTTTGATAGTCGTCTTTGAAAGTTTGAAAACCATTCTCACCGGGGGTATAGTATGGCCGCGGTATTTAGTACTAGATTACGTGGCCTCGGCGCAAGGGCAAAGAAGGAACATGGGTTCGGTTTTTAGTCAGTAGAAGTCTGACACTCCCCTTCGCTCTGCCCAAGAGCGGGGGGGGGTTATTCGATGATTTTCCACCCACCAAAAAAAAAAGGGGGTATAGTATCCAGCTCTAACCGGGCTGTATAGGTCAGATAGGCAGTCGCTACATGTAAAATACTGGAATTCAGCTGGATCCGGTAAGACTGGAAGTCAACCCCATCATAATTAGGGAAAGGCTAGGCAGATGATGAAAGTATTGGTACGGGTATTTAGGTATTCAATTTCAACAGAAGACGAAGTATCTCACGTTTACCTCACAACTCTCTTATCAAGACAGTTACTCAAAGTCACTTCTATAACGGTAAATATTTACATTAATTCCGAACCTAACGAGGAAATTTATGATTATTGAATTAATTTCTTGCACTCTAATCTAACAAGGAACCGAACTCTCGATAAGCAAATTACTTAACGATTACCTTAAACGTTTATATCGTCATCGTAAATATTTATTCCGATTAGATACACAAAAAATCTTAGAACACAATCTTGGTTCTGTTCTTGTTTTCTTAAGCTGATGGAATTCCAATCACAGTAGATACTAGAGCAAGATTTAAACTTATCATTTCCCTTTAAATAATGGGTCAATTATCGCTTGCAACTTATCAGGCTGCACTTATCAAATACTCAAAGTTGTAGGGTAAAATATTTGAAGATTTGATTATCAACCTTATCACGATGAAATTCGAGTTTAATTTCACTTGAGGAACTTATAACAAGGTAAAGAATGGCCTGACCAGAGTACATTATCTACTTAGTTTAGTTTCGATCGACACAAAACTTTATAACTCGGGCCATGAGATTTATTGTAATGAAATCGTAAGGATAGCATTTTCCTGCTCGTGAGTTATAGATTGCTGTGCGAATCGTAAATAGTACGGTTTGGTTTAATAAATTCTTTGGGTCCCTTGATCGTAAAGCGAACCTGATTTGCGGAGGTTTAATATGTTTCCAAAGTTGTATTTAATGATAATTTCAAAGTTTTAAGTACGGCTGTAAAATGATGTGACGACATTGAAGGATTGTTCGCAATTTGGATTTGGTCATTTGACCTGTCTTGCCAATGTTATGACATGCCTTGGTGTTAAATTTTGTTATGACTTGTGTCGTAATTGATGATATTAAATTTTAATTAAAATCTATTGAACGTTTCTATCTGGGAACTTATAAATATCGCAGACAAGAAACTTGAAATGGCAATATCATCTCTATAAACAAGTAGATACCGTGGGTTTTTGTACCCGCCTACTTGTAAAAAAGACAAAAGCGACTCCACTAAAGTAGAAATGAAGTTACAGGTAATTATTTTAAAACTAAAGCCAAACTCAAACAATCGAGACAACGTAATTCAGTTACAAACTACAAACTCAAACATAATTAAGTTATCAACAATATTGCAACGATAAATTCAGTGGGAGCTACTTTACTAACATCTAATTCATGTGTAACTTTATTCAAACTGTCAGATTGAATCCGAAACTACAGTGCACAAATCACGGCTATATTAGATTCCACAGAATTTATCGCCTCGACGACTACTAAAGGAGATGGATCGTGTTTCTCAGAGCTCAGTGAAACGCTGTATCGTTCACTTTTCAATCTCGCTACCAAATTTCAGATGTTGCTATTTCTACCGATTTAAATTTAAACCCAGACATGACAGTGCAATTTTGGCCATTAGACGACGCTGTAGCTGATGGATTACAACAGTCAAATGAGTGAATTTTGGGAGCTACGGTTTGCTAAATTCGTCGATCTTCTGCTCATAGAATTGCTACAAGTTTCACAGTAGAATCGTCACAGACGCAGTTACTATTATGAAAGGTTTTTTTTACGCTTTTTAACGCAATTCATAATATGATCTGCTAAAATGGCCATTTAAGACGCCCAGTACTTCTCAAAATAGTCTGTTGTATTCTATAACTACATTTTGTCAAGTATGTATGGCAGATTTGTAAATCGTACAGTACTACCACATCTAACACTACACTTAATTCTTTTTGGGTTTCCGTAACTCAGCTGTAATTCAAATGATTTCCTCTTAGGATAGTTGTTATCTCACCTTTGAGTCAGATGAGCTTAAGCCGTGTGTCAGTGATATCGTAACCTAAGCTGATCCCTTGTTCAATGTGTTGTTTCCTCCCTCGATAGCTCGGTAATATATTATTGAAACATCAGAAAATTCAGTTTAAATCAAAACTATTGTATTTAATTTGTAAGAACCAAAGAACACACGACAATCGAATCGCACATGAGCTTCTCTTACATCTTGTCTATGATATTCGTCTATGTAACTAAAACTAATTCGGATACATTTTTGTGTTCTGTATTGAACATATTGGGGCCTCAGCCAAAGATAACAAAAACTCAAAGTTTATAGAACTTAAAGTGTAAGTATAGAGACCTATCATTTACTTTTAAGTTGTAAACAAAAATTAACTTAAACATTTTAATAGCGCTGAGCAACAGCAATGAACAAAATACTTTTAAGTTGTAACTTAACTTAAACATTTTAATAACGCTGAGAAAGAGCAATGAACAAAATACTTCTAAGTTGTAAACTTAAATTAACTTAAACATTTTAATAACGCTGAGAAGCATCAATGAACAAAATACTCCTAAAAGGTAAACCTAAATTAACTTAAACATTTTAATAACACTGAGAAGCATCAATGAACAAAATACTTTAAAGTAAACTTAAATTAACTTAAACACTTTAATAACACTGAGAAACATCAATGAACAAAATACTTTTAAGTTGTAAACTTAAATTAACTTAAACATTTTAACAACGCTGAGAAACAGCAATGAACAAATCAACAATTTGTTCTATGACATTTTGTAAAAAATAAAAGATTTATAAAAACTATAGTTATGTGGTATTACTTATGTTATAACTTATTTTACCTGAACACCAGGTGAAAGTCAGCAAGCGAATAAATAGCAAATTATATTTTATGCTATTTTATTTTAACTGTAATCTATAGGCAATGGACATACTTTCATGAGAGATGTTGTTATAACAGTCCCTTTGGTTGTTTTTACCTGAATAGCTCTTACCTTGCCGTCTTTCCCTGGCATAACCTCAACGATTCTGCCCATTGGCCAGTTTAATGGTGCTACATTGTTATCTCTAAGAAGAACTAAAGTCCCTTTTTCCAAATTGGGTTTTTCACTTTTCCATTTAGGTCTATTTTGCAGCATCACCAAATATTGTTTGTGCCATTGATCCCAGAAGTGCTGTTGCATTTTAACACATTGTTTCCAAAAACTTAATTTACCAATGTTTTCGCCAACAACATTTAGTTCAGGATAAGAGGTCAAAGGTGAGCCTGTGAGGAAATGTCCCGGCGTGAGATAAGACATATCGTCAGGATCTCGCGACATAGGCGTCAATGGGCGAGAGTTTAAGATACTCTCTACCTGTACAAGCACCGTATACAGTTCCTCATAGGTTAAAACCGAATCCCCTATCACACGTTTTAAGTGGTATTTAACACTTTTGATACCTGCCTCCCACAAGCCACCGAACACGGGCGAGTAAGAGGGTATAAAATGGAACGTTATTCTTTCTGTGCTACAATAGTTGATAACAGTATCTCGATGGGCAGCATTGTGCATCTCAAACAACCCGTTTAAAACGTTATTAGCACCTTTGTAGCAGGAACCGTTATCACAATATATTTTGGACGGTTTATTCCTGCGTGCAATAAACCTTTTTAAGCATCCTAAAAATGTGTTTGTGGTCATATCAGAGGCCAATTCGATATGAATCGCCTTAGTGACAAAACATACGAATATGACTATGTATGCCTTTGTAATAACCGGGTTACGAACTCTAGTCTGCTTCACACGAAATGGCCCGCCATAGTCGGTGCCGACTATTTGAAATGGCCGCGTAATATTGACGCGATCGATCGGCAGAGATCCCATTAGCTGAGTCGTATTTTTCGCTTTTAATTTAAAACAAATAACACATTTATGAATTGCTGCTTTAATTTCTCGGTTGGCGTTGATAAGCCAATACTGCTCATTGAGTACGCTTAGAATCAGTTTCTGCCCTGCATGCTTGAGTCTTAAATGCTCTTTTAAAATTATGAGTTTAGAAACAGCTGATCTTTTAGGTATTATTATTGGATGACGCTTGGAAAACGGTAGATTGGCATTTTGCAAGCGCCCACCAACTCTCAACAACCCAAAGGTGTCTAGGAATGGGTTTAAACTATTTATATTTGATTTTATTGGTGTTTTTGATAAAAGATTTTTAATTTCAGTTTCCAAATATTTACTTTGTTCAATTTTTATTAAAGTATGCAGCGCAGATTCTAACTCTTCAGGACATAAATTTCCACTCTTTTTATTAACATTTTCTTTTCTACAATTGAAAATAAATCTTTTTATATATGACATTATTCTAGTCATTTTATCTATGCTAGAATATTTCTCACAAAACTCATGAAGTGAATTTACTTTATTGCACGGATTGCATGACCTTGGAACGCTTTGTAATTCCAATACCTCATCATTTAACTTTTCATTATTTTGAAATTTACAGTGAATGTAGTTTGAATTTTGTAGGTATGGTGGTCCATGCCACCAGAGCAAACTCCCCTCCAGAGACTGAGGGTTGACTCCTCGGGATAAACAATCCGCCGGGTTGTCACCTGTTTTTACATAACTCCACTGAAATTCAGTAGTTAACTCTCTGATTTTATTAACTCTATTTGCTACATATACACTGAGTTTTATAGGCTCAATCTTAAGCCAAGATAGCGCAATTTTTGAGTCTAAATAAAGAAATACTTTTACATTGTATTTGAGAGACAAAGTGTTATGTACTTTTTTGACAAGTAATGCTAGCAACAAGGCACTATTTAATTCAAGTCTGGGAACAGTGACAGTCAAGATTTTATTTTTTGGATTAATGCGCGATCTTGAGCATAAGAGATTGACCTTTACGTTTTTGTTAGTATCGATAACTCTCAAATATAAGCAACATCCATAGGCTATATTTGACGCATCTGCAAATCCAACAATTTCAATAAAGCTTGACGATTGTACATTAATATTTCTTGGTATAGAAATAGATGACATTTGAACCAAACTTTGCGCAAAGTCAACCCACTTTTTATTAAGGCTCTGTGGCAATTCATCATCCCAGCTTATATTTTCAAACCAGACCTGTTGCATTAGGTATTTTGCTTGCACTAGTATAGGACCCACAAGACCCAAGGGATCAAAAAACTTGCTTATAAAGCTCAGCATCTGTCTTTTGGTATATTTTTCCTGAACCTCTTTTTCCGGACATTTTATATTTAATGTGTCGGACGCTACATCATAGGTAAGCCCTAACGTTTTTACATAAACATTATTTTTATCAAAATCCCTGTCACCCAAATGCTGTGATTGAAACGGAATGTCTTTCAAAATGTCTTTGTGATTTGAACACCATTTATGCAATGAAAAGCTGGCCTTGTCCATTAACTCTATCAACTCCTGCCTGATTCTAGTAAGCTCGCAAATATCATTACTTCCGCACTGAATATCATCCACGTAACTGGAATGCTGCAACGCAAAAGCTGCTGCTGGATACCTTTCCTTATATTTGTGCGCGAGTTCTATTAAACAACGTGTCGCAAGGAACGCCGAACTTTTTAGCCCGTAAGTTACAGTTCGTAGTTGAAGGCACCCTACTGGATCGTGCTGAGAATCCCGCCACAATACATTTTGTAAGCAACAATATTTTTCATCAACAAGTATCTGTCTATACATTGACTTTATGTCACATAATAAAACAAACTTAAAGGTTCTGAACAATGTCAATATATCGAAAAGATCACTCTGAACAACTGCGCCATTCAGCATGATATCATTCAAGCTCAACTTGTTTGTACTTTTCATACTAGCGTCAAATACCGCACGAACAGGAGTTGTTTTGCTGTTTGGATTAATTACAGGATGATGTGGAAGAAAATAAACATTGCCCGCGTTCAAATTATAGTTTGAAATATCAAAATACCTAGCGTGGCCCTGCTCAATGTACTCTTCAATGAATTTTTTATATTTTTTATACAAATCACTATCTTTACAAAATCGTTTTTCTAAATTATACAATCTTTGCAATGCACATGAAAAGGAATTTCCCAACTGAACATTTTCTACCTCAACTTTTAAAGGCAAAGCCACAGAAAATCTTTTATTCTCTAACTTAACAGAATCTATAAACACCTGCTCAGCCAATTGGTGCTCAGTGCTGCCCTCTTTAAAAATGGTAGGTACTTTTTCACATTCCCAGAAATGTGACATTGTGGTATTGATTTCAAGATATGGTTTTTCCTGCGCATTACTGGATAAATTAGGAAAATTGTTACCTTGAGCAGTTAGGCATAAATTAGCTGAAGAGATTTTGCAAGTATGTACCGGAACTGGTAAACTCCCAGCCAGCACATAACCAAAGCTTGTATTCACCAAAAACGGACCCGATGGAGCAAGCGGTAATGATTCACGCTGCAGCACCTGAAAAAACACGTCGCACCCCAATAGTAAGGATATTTCACCCGTTTGGTTGAATTTTTTGTCTGCTAATTTAGCATAGGATGGAATATTAAATTTTGTAATATCAAAACTTTGCTGTGGCAGCTGGCAAGTAATATTTTTAACTACAGCACATGAAACCTCAATTTTAAAATCGTTTATTGACGAATATACAGCAATATCTGCCTTTTTATTAATTGTTTCAGCATTATTACATATGCCAGCAATTTGCTGATATGACTGCAATATTTTACAGTCTACTTTGTTAGCTAACGCTTCTGATATAAAAGAAACTTGGCTCCCGCTATCGAGCAGGGCTCTAGCATAGCAAAATGTGCCATTTTTATTAATTAACCGGACCATAGCTGTTGGCAATAAAATATCTTTAGTGTGCGTGGTACCTGACAAAGTTACAGCAGCATTATTGTTCTTAGAATCATCACAAGTACCACTGTTAGGCGCATTAGCGTGCATAAGCGTATTGTGCTTCTTGTTACAAGTAGCACACTTAAGGCGCAGTAAGCACTTGCCTTTATGCTCATTAAGACAGATTATGCAGAGTCTCTTGTCTTTCACAAAGTCAGCTCTCGCTTGCTCTGTAGCCATTTTAAACTTCGGACATTCATAAAGCTTGTGAGACTGAGTGCAATACTTACATGTTGAAGATTTAGAAGAAACCAGACCACTCATCGGCTTAGTGGACGACTTTTCAGCCTTTGAGGCCTTAGCCGGTCCCTCCTCAGTCATGGTTTCCATAGCAGATGCACGCTTTTCTAAAAATTCAAGAAATTCACAAAGTGTGGGCACCTCTTTCATATTTCTTTCTAGGTGAAAACCCCTGCAAGTGTAGCTATCTACCTTTTTTGCCAAGATATTGACCAAAAGCACATCCCATTGTTTTACTGGCTGCTTTAAATTTTTTAATGCAGCCAAATGCAACTGTACATTAGTGACAATAGAACGCAGGTTAGAAGCAGTGCATTTTGTGAAAGACGGCAGGTCCAACACACAATTTATATGATAATTAATTATTTTAGGAATATTATCATACCTATTTTTAAGCAACTCTAAAGCAGCCATGTAGCTTTCATCCGTTAGTGTAAGGTTTTTAATAAGATCTAAAGCCTCACCACACAAAAAAGTGCGTAGATAGTATAATTTCACATAATCCTAACTTCTCATCAGCATGGATTACAGCCTTGAACATATTAATGAACGGATAGTAATCGGCGATATTTTTCCCATCAAATGTTTGGATATTAATAGCAGGAAGTCGTTTGAACTCACCTTCAGGTTTACTATTGTTCCCTACGGTACGCGTTGAATCAGATGCCTTTTTTAAAGCACTGTCGATCGCCGCAATTGAAGTAAAATATTTTTCTTCCGTCGCGAAATAATCCTCGGGATCATCAGGGCACAAACGTAAAATCTCCCTATTTATGTCGTCATATTGTTTCAATGACGTAACCAAACGTACACGTATCTCATGTAATAATGCTGGCGCACTTTGGGAAAACTGTTCAGAATTACATAAGTTTTTAATTCTAGAAATTCCTCCTTTAATGTATCCTCTATCCTGTCTCATAACCTTCAACCTTTCCTTGCCTTCTGCGTCCGACATCTTTTGCACCTATTACAACAAACAAAGCGCCAAAAAACAATTATGTGAGTACTTTGCACAAAATTATACCAAAAGATACTTGCAGATGCGCCAAATATAGAAATTACCTGTTTCTTTGTTCGATATTACAATGAAATATCACTATTATCTTAATTGTATGTCTTTTTAACTTAAAAAATAATACGACGCAAATAATTAATGAGCACAACAAAGAAATTATGTTCGAGAAGTTTGACCACAGACAAAACGTATACTCTAGCGAGTTTGCCAATTTAAAAAAGTATGGCGCCTGCGCCTTCCACTGTGATTGGACGAAAAATCTAGTTGAACGTTCGGATACACACACGGAGTAGTCACTTTGACACGTAGAACTTGACTGTAGCAAAATTATTGCAGGTTGCTAATAATATAAAATACCTTCAACTTTTAACATTTTTGCTGCTTGATGAAAACGCTGAATAATTCCTGTTTTCTTCTTGTAAAACGCGAAGAAATGCCTCCCGCGCTGTTTACAAGCGTTGAATGCCGCTTCCGCAGTTCCGCACAGTCAAATACCGCTGGATAGACACTTTTTTCTTCTTAGCTGCAACTTAACCTTTTTGATGGTTGATGTAAAGAATTAATACTTCAGTTTTTCTTCTTATAAAACGCGAAGAAATGTCTCCCGCGCTGTTTGCAAGCGTTAAATGTCGCTGCCGCACAGTAAACTACCGCTGGATAGACACAATTTTTCTTTGCTGCAACCTCCGAAGACCTCTTCAAATGAAGTTTAAAATACTTCCTCGAGTATTACGCAGACGGAATAGCGCGCCGCGTGGATTAGCGCCTCGGGAGTGTATCTTCTTGAGTGAGAACCTTCTTATTCGTGGATTTGCAGCCAGTTAGCCTCTTCTACATTGATGCGTAGTAGGTTAGCGCATGGTACTCCAACAAGTGTTGATTATTTATTATTCCTCTTGTTGACGACGGTTAGAAGGACCATTCTGTTGTTTCCTCCCTCGATAGCTCGGTATTATTATATTGAAACACCAGAAAATTTAGTTTATATTAAAACTATTGTATTTGTAGGAACACACGACAATCGAATCGCACATGAGCTTCTCTTACATCTTGTCTATGATATTCGTCTATGTAACTAAAACTAATTCGGATACATTTTTGTGTTCTGTATTGAACACAATGGAAATTCCGGAACTAGACCATCCAGTTCAAAGTCAAAGTGTTACCACAAACGTGCATAATCTACCTGCATTTATCATAATATTGGTAAATTGCTGCTCCTTGTTTCCAAGATTTGTTATTGTCTATAAGTCAACTAATAGTCCAAGTTTATTTTAACCTACATTATTTATGACAAATTAATAATCAAGCACTTCGAAATAAAAAAAATAACATCATAATATAGTACTAATTATATTTCCTGCAATTTCACAGCCTTAATTTCGGCACAAACGTCAGCATTAATTTAAACTGACAAAGATTTACGACACAAAAACAAGTATAAAACATGTTTTTGAAAGCTAATTAATCACCACCGTAAAAATTAAGTGTCATTCGATATTCAGATTATATGGAGCAACAAATTATGCTCACACCAAAATTGGTCATGATACTATTAATTAACACCCGGATAATTACTCTAGTGAGCGGAGTCACACCTAATTAGCTTCCGCTCCAAAGAACCCATTCATGTGATTATCTCCGAGCGAGTTAAAATGCTTCCAAGACATTCGATACTGAAACCAAGTCCTCTCAAATCAAAGTATAAAACGAACTGTCATATTTCTTAAAGACACACGAAATATTACTGGAACACCCGCCTTTTCGTCACGTTCCACAATCATTCTTCACGCTTTCTGACATTTGGAACGTCTCACAAAAACAAAAGCGTCAATTCGGTGGCGCTGTATACCAAAAAGTATGGTAAACTTGGCCACAGACTAAAAATATTCCTTTGAATTATTGTTGGCTTGTAATATTTACACTCATGAATTTTGTAGGCTGTGGCACATCTTTCTGTGTGTAACATTATCCCCAAATTATTTATGTCAGTGGGTAATCATCGAGGGATGACAAATTACTGAAAGAAGATTGTCCTGAGTATCGTGAGCATGTTATGAGAAAGTTATTTGATTTTTTAGCTGAAAATCACAGATTTGCTACTTCTTGAGAGTGACATAGCAGTTATACTAAAACGTAGTGTATTAGATGTTTTCTCATGTTTTATAAATCCCAACACTATTCTAACTACTTTCTTTTCACAAAACATCAGTCCTTTAATAAAACATCTACTAAAGAAGAACATAAAAATACGAGTGAGGTAAATATTTGAAAAGGCCGTCCATATTTTAGCGTGTATGTATCACAAAGAAACAAAGGTATTGTGGGAGTTAATTCCAGTGAGCAAGTTTTTCTAGAACAAAGCGTTACTGTGGTTTTAATGGAAAATAAAAATAGACCCTGTGACATCCACCGCTTAGTACTGACACAAATTCTGGACTAAAATTATACGCGCTTTTGGGCATTATTGTTTTTGTTATTCTTTTCTGTCTACCTACGCTTTGTATAATAGGAATGGGATAGTGAGCTCAAGTACATTCTGACAGCAGCTGAAGCAGGAAACGATACATGCTTGACACGGCGTTTCCTAAATCAGTGTTCTCTCTCGGCAATTTAGGGGGTCATAAAAATGTTAACGCTCTGAGTTCGGGCTACTGCAGGCGCTTAAAACATTTTGTTCCCCTTTATTGACACAGAAGCTAAATCGCACAAAGCGCTAACTAAGACTTAACGGATGTTTTAATATAATTACAGTTTAATATTCCACATTGACACATTTCTTTATTGTTCCGAGTAAGCGGCTATAAAAGTGCTTTTACGACGTCACACTATAGGTATATAGACCTTGACAGGATTTATGCTTTGAAAATTTATCGACGGCCCAATTGAATTTATTGTCAAAACTAAAAGTTTTATTGCAAAATTTACATGCATGTATTTGCGAGACGGAGTTTTTAACGAACTCTTTTTATTTATGACTAGGTTAAATTCGGCGTTTCATCCGTACTGTTGGCGAAAATGTATCTTTTATTGACTTGTCAAACTTTTAATGAACTTTAATATAAAATTACAAATATACAATCTACTCTATTAGTCAGATGAGATACTGTACGGAATCTGCTGTGGCTTTTCATAACACCTAGTCAGTTCAAACGATCTACGTAATTTTTTAAATCTGTAATTAAAAAAAAACTATTTCTTTAACACAATGGTATCGTTCGGTTTCGTGGTGGTTCCTTCATGTTGGTTTGGACAAGAAACCTATCCCTAAGCGATCGACATGTCTAAGAGCATGGTTGAGAGTTTTGAGATAAATGTGTATCTATCTAGGACATGTATGTAGGTACATTGGTACGAACGAAAGCAGCTAAAGGACTTATATGAGGACATGCAGTCAAATGACTACCATATTTTACTTTTAAAGCTTGCACAAGTAGGTACCTACCTATGTTGGAGATTATAGTCATATTAAATTACTAGCTGACCCACGCAACTTCGTCTGCGTCACATAAATATAGCTTATAACCTTTCTCGATAAATCGACTATCCAACAGAAATTAAGCTAAATCGTAACAAACAAAAAATCTTACCTTTCCTCTTTAAAATATTAGTTTAGATGGTATGGTTTAGATTAGCTTAGATTATATAAAGTGAGAATTACTAATAGGTATCTCTTACTGTTAAATAGACGATAACACCCTGTACTTGTAAACATTATGATGCAGTAAATATTTTGAATTAGAATTTCCCGTAGGCCAGCCAGATCCCCCGTACCTACATTGCGGCGCGCGAATTATTTTGACGCGCGGATATTTTTACATTGCGATATCTTCTAAGATATTTATCTAAACTGTATAGAGTAAAGGACACAAATATTCTATATAAAATTTCCGTTCTAACAAACACATTTATTTAGATATAGATTAATACCATATAGGTTAAATAAGCTTCGCAAAAAATAATTCATTTTAACCTAACATTTTAATAGTAAAAAAGGGTTACAGTGAGACAATCTTAAAAGATAGACATATGCTGTCGCGGACTTTTTTTTAGAACTTTTAAGGAGAAACAATTCCTTCATACATGATATTTACGTAACTTTAACCGTTTTCGCAACGCACGCAGCGGAAGCTCTCAAAAAGAAAAACCTTTTCCCGTTCTTGTAACATTTTTCATTTATGCTCCGCTCCTATTAGCCATAGCGTGATGTTATATAGCCTATAGCCTTCCTCGATAAATGGACTATCTAACACAAAAAGAATTTTTCAATTCCAACCAGTAGTTCCTGAGTTTACCGCGTTCAAACAAACAAACAAACAAACAATCAAACAAACAAACAAACTCTTCAGCTTTATAATATTAGTATAGATAAGTAAGTACCTATAGTTCCTTGCGGACCTCTATGATAATAAGATTACATGCTAAGCTCAGACAGGGTATATAGTCTGTCTTACAGGCTTTTATGCCTGTGGCTTCACATAGTTGAGTAATGGGGTTGGCAAGTGAAAGCTGATTGTAGATGGCGTGTCCATAGCTTGTCCCAATCCGACCAATGAGGTCAAGCTATTTTGAAATATAAAATGACATTGACAGATATTCAACCAATGAAGAGCTTAGGTTCATGCGGTGCTAGCGCCATTAGTTCCACCACTTGCCCGTCCCATTGTCACACGAAAGAAGTTTTGATTTGAACAAATTAACAGGTCATTTTTTACACATCATTATAACTTTATAAGCTTATTTCGAAAAGATTTTGATATCATAGATTTCGGTCTGATTTTAATGAGATAATTCAACTGCAAGTTTTATCATGTCGTAAACTTTAAAGTGCCTAACATTAAATTAAATTTATAGTAGAAGTGATTCATATTCAATTTTGAGAGCTAAGTGATTAGATCATGTTTTGGACAATGTCATTTTAATGTCTTAATCAAGTTTTATAACTTAAATATAAATCAATTTAGCTATAAAGTCTTATATTTAATTCGCTTTGATCAAGATAATAGGATTAGATTAGATTAAAATTATTTATTTTATGGTAAAAATGCATGACTAACTTACTAAAAGTAATTGCTTAAGCAGATTAAAATCATTAGGGAAACAATCCTAATAAAATGTTGAACCGTAATACTAGATTGATATTGATATATCTTCATAATGTAAATTTATATAATAAATCTTAATTAATTTTGATAAAGTTGGAAATAAACACATTATTGTTTAGGTTTCTGCGAGAAGAACGAGTAAAATGATTAGTTAATTTAGTATTAATGGCATAAGATGTACATATAATAAATGAGTAATCGATTTTACAAGTATAGTTTAAGTTGCGTACAGACTACCGACATGTTTCTTAGTGTCTTCATAAATCGCATTTAATTTTAATCTTAAAAACTGTATTAAGAATAAAACTAGAATATTACTTCCTAAATAATGCTCTTATTTGAGCAAAATAAACATCAGACATGTATTCCTATTCATTCTCTCACACAACATTCTCCACTAATTTTCACAGAGCATTTAACCAAAACCCAATGTTTCTTTGTAACGTGATTCCAAAAGCAAAGGCTCCCGAACTATGTATTACCTAATTAGCCTACTGAAACTCAACAAAAGAACGTATTAACACAAGCAGTAACAAAGCGTACGAGTTCAGTCGTGTTTGTAAACCGACGCTAGGCTGCTGAATCCAGCCTCATTGAATTAAGTGGTCAAAGTGGGGCCGCGGACGCCGCGGTCGCACGTGTGTAGAATGCCTTATAACTAGGGTTACCAGTTCCTAGCGAGTTCGGCTTAAATACCTGATAAAATGTTTTTAATAATTTAAATAAAATAACAGGCCAAATTAATAGCGAGAAGGTAGAAGATTTCAATCTATATAATTATGTAGTAATATGGGCGATTTTTTACGGCCGAACTTAAGCAACAGAGGTCAGGGCACACACGGGGTTCGCACAGGACCGGTACAATATCAATGACTCTTGGGAAAGGCCTATTTCTAGCTGTTCACGTCTTTCGGCTAAATTATGATGACGATGGTGATGGGCGAATTTCACCAACGACACTAAACTCGGTCATCACATATTATCATTCTGAGCTGTCAGTGTCATTATTGCGTTGGAATATTAAGGCTGACAGTTCTTGAACTGAGTTTCGTTGTGCAGATCGCGTTAAGATTCGGTGGTGAAATTCGGCCGCAACGAAGTAGAACGTTCCATTTCCAAGGACTTTAAAGTTAAATCAGTTTCAAAGCTGAAATCTGATAGGTTCAAAACATCTCAAATAATTAATGTGCTTTGAGAATCACTTAAGTAATTTTGTTCTTCGAAATATTCGGTCGATATCTACCTATAATTCTCTCGGGCTTCCGAAAATTTAATTACGTAATCCCAAACGTAGGATATCCGTGGCGGTAATGGTTTACCCCAAGAGGTACTGATGCTATAATGCCTTTCAATTATTACTATTCTGAAATGAGAGAGGTTACAGCTGAGCTAAGACACATTTCCAAAGTTTATTATAAATTAGTCACTATTTAACTTTAGTAAAAATTAAACGATCGATATAAGTTCTATTTTAGCTTTCACGTTAACATCTTTAGGATGGAAACTATTGCTCCATTGCACACACAGCATAATTTTGTTCCCTCTGAGAAAGGCCCTCAAAGGTAAAGTAGTAGTTAAGTATCATACCAACCATTATTTCTATTACACCCTACCCTATTTTGGCTAGAGTGCCCTTTTCTGGTAATAAATGTAACCATGAATAAAAACAGTATATTAAAGAAATTTACATAATCATGGTCACCCTAGTGATAACGTGTACAGTAAAAAAGTTTGTCCAGATAGCCTTCCTGTCCGTGGTCGTTAGCTCGGATGTATTGTGAAGAATATGCGATTAGCAACACTAGCTTTGCTCAGATTTACTGGTGTCATGTACGGGAGTTTTTGGTGGACGTTTGTTTTTTTAATATGTGTGGGTTAATGGTGTAAATGTTCTTTAGCACTATAGATGCAAGTGTTAAAGATACAGTGATGTAGAAAACAAACTCTCTGGTTACTTCATTGAACGGTAGTTAGCTCGAAGGTTTTGTGAAGAATATGCGATTAGTAACACTAGCTTTGCTCAGATTTGCTGGTGTCATGTACGGGAGTTTTTGGTAATCGTTTGTTTTTAATCTGGTGGGATAAGGTGTAACTGTTGTTTAGTACTATGGATGTAAGTGATGTAGAAAATAAACTCTTTGGTTACTATGTTGAACGGTCGTTAGCTCGGGAGTTTTGTAATGAATAATATGCGATTGGCAACTCTAGCTTTACTCAGATTTACTGGTGTCATGTACGGGAGTTTTTGGTAGACGTTTGTTTTTTAATGTGAGGGTTCGTGAGTAGGTTATGGTGTAACTGTTTAGTACTATAGATGTAAGTGATTTAGAAAATAAACTCTTTGGTTACTTTATTGAACGGTCGCTAGCTCGAGGGGTTTTGTGAAGAATATGCGATTAGTAACACTAGCTTTGCTTAGATTTACTGATGTCATGTACGGGAGTTTTTGGTGCACCTTTTTTTTTTATTCTTAGGTGTAGTGAGTGCATTATGGTGTAACGGTTATTTAGTACTATGGATGTAAGTGATGTAGAAAGTAAACTCTTTGGTTACTATATTGAACGGTCGTTAGCTCGGGCGTTTTGTAAAGAATATGCGAGTAGTGACACTAGTTTTGCTCAGATTTGTTGCTAGATTTACTGGTATGTTACTGCTTATTTATGATGTTACTGCTTATTCAGGAGTATGGTTGCAAGTGTTAAAGATAAAACGTAAGTAACGTAAGTAGTCGGAAAAGAAACTCTTTCGGCAATAGAGTACCTTTATCCTCCAAAAAAAGTAATGTTCCTGATTTAAACAGCAATCATGTTCTTATGATAATAGATGGCGCCACGTGTCTTTTTAATCATGATTGAATTATAAATACTAATTATGACAGTGACTTTACCATGATCTCAAAAATAACAGAACATTCAAACAACAAAACTATTTTAATCTACCCTGAACAGTTCTGGACAAGTACACAATTACTCAACGAAAAGCTGCTTACCGTTTTACAAACAGAGCGACAGTTCGCTGGATAGTTCATTTATTCTAGTGGGTATCATCTGTTGAACGAGGCATTATTAAAACGCGTTCGCAGTGAGAACGCAAACAATCCCCGTATTAGTTGTTTTGAAAGGTACTATTTGTTCGCCTTCGTTCATTTCCTGGAGTTTATTTGAAATAACATTTGGTAGAAACGACTAAAGGATTACTTTAGTTTAAACACTATTTCTTTAATCTCATTTGTGAAACTATCGCTTTTTCTACAACTAAAATAGGACATTGTTCAGGCTAGATAGTGAATACCTGAAAAATACGCTAATCTTCTATTTACTTGAGAAAATAACCCCTATATTCTTTCTCCGCTTAGGGGAAAAAGATAAGTTACTGTTGTACTTTTAAGAAGAGCTCGTGGTTAACATAGTAAGCCACTCGGGTCAATTTTCAGGTTAAGCCACGCTTGCCTAGGATGAAGACCCGGATGGACCTGGGAATCGAAGGACTCAACCTAAGGAATCAACCGAACATTGATGGCTAAATTGAGCTTCTTTTCGTAGTTTCAGTTATTCGTGTTCTTGTCGTTTGTACGCAAGTAAATGCGATTGGGAGGCTTTGCTACTATTGCTTACTTTTGATGTAAAAACCGTAAGCTAAAGAGGGTAACAAAGGCATAGTCTTTGATGACTGTTGTGAACTCGGTGACAGCCAAATGTATTCCAAGAACGATACGAACTAAAAGGTGCAATAACAGCAATAAAAAATAAAAAAAACCCAACTTAGGTTAAAATATTTTACCTTTAAAATTAAAAATAATATTTTAATTGTTTCATAACCAAGCATTGCAGTTTGCACTATTAATTACTATTAATTAGAATTCTTTGTGCTGTTCTAAACATCGTTTTGTTTTGGTATTTAAAATCCTTTGATAAATTATCATGTAATTAGGATAGAATACAACGCAATATGTTTATTTTCTCTCTTCACAAAGGTCATCGATTCTATACAAAGAAATCAAATTGATGTGTCTGTTTGTAATTTTAAATTGCTTTAACCTGAACGCATAATAATATGATAGTATAAAGTATACAGTATTTATAAACATTTTTTTTTTAATTTATCTGTTTCGGTGAGGTTCCGAGTACAAAGAACACACAGAGGACAGAGGACTGGCAGATCATCATCATGCATTCTCCTGCCCTTATACCAATTAATTTGGGGTTGGCGCAACATGTTTTCTTCTTCCGTGCTGCCCTATTTCTCGTCATCTTAGCAGATAGCTGATGTTTTAAGGAGTAAGTTACTCACATAGTTAAAAATGGGTTCTGTACAAAAAAACATAGGCCTAAAAATATAGAATATAAATCTAAGAATCACATTTTAACAAAAATGCAGAATATTATGATCTTTTGTGAGAATTTAATTTTATACTTAAGTTTCTGTCGGCAACAGTGTAGTTTCTCCTCGACATATTTTAATTGTGGATTGTGGCTAATAAAGCCCTACTGTTGCTTGCTAATTATAGTCTTAGTTTCTCTAATAATAGCTTGACATTAATATTACTAGTCATATCTAATAATTACGATGAGTGGGAGTATCAAAAATGAAGTGGGAGTTCTGTTTGGAAATCCGTCAATTAAATTCTATTTTTGGATTTTGATTTACCCATTTGTTGAGCGGTATTGTTTAGGTATGTAATCAAAAGAACACGTGGGCAGCAACAGAATTACACAAATTACTAACGGCCCGTTCCGGTTTCGCACAGGTGGACTTTTTATTTATTTACTTTAATTAATTGTAAATCCACTTACTTACACACTATTCTCGAATCCACTTGGACACACACAAAAAATGTCATCTAAATAGGTCCAGCTATTTAGGAGGAGTTTAATTATCTCGCAAACCACTCTATCAGCTATTGGCGAAAACGACATGAAATTCGGTGCAGTATAACTTTTTGAGTTTATCGTGAACAGACAGACAGACGTGGCGGAGGACTTTGTTTCGTAATATGTACTAAAGATTGATATTACAAACGGATATCTGATACCTACATCTCTATCATTTAAAATGTTTTCCTCTTGCTAACCCATTCCTGTTATTTTAAGTCAGCCACATAAAATCACAAACTGACATCTTGGGACAAACCCGCCACACTACTCTGAAACCACAGCAACTCCTGAAAGCTAGAATCAACAGTGGCGACTACCAGAAAAGTGCCGAGGCTATGATGCCCGTCGAAGTCCCAGAAAAATTAAAAACTGTTTCAGATCCCGCAACTAAATTAATCAGAAGAGAGCAACGAGGGAGCAAGAAAAGCATAATTTCCAACCCTTCAACCTGACATCTGACAGAACATACTATTCAAGACAGTTTCCCAGACTTTCAGACATCCTGCGTTACAAACACTAGCCTTAAATAAACAGTAACCAAGCCCGAATTAAACCCGTTTCCAGAAGTTAACTCCAGTGAAATGTGTGAGAAACACGTGAATCACAGAATTAAACACAGTACAGTAACTTGTTCTACCCCAGTGCTTCTACTTGATGTCTAAACTAAGCTCAGGTAAAACAAGTCTAGGCTACTACGAGCTCAATTTCTAGATTACATTCGCTTTGTATATATACACTTGAAGTTTTGAATTGGGTGCTGTAGTGGACAGAGTTGCTCTCTTGTTGCGTTTGTTGTCACGGGCGTTAATGGCTAAGAGACCTGCTAGCTTCTGTTTGTGACTTTGTCTGCGTGGATATAAAGTTTTTTGTATAGTAATCCAGGTTATAAACTAAAGATATGTGTGCCAAAGATTCAGCCGTTCTTGAAGATACAAACTTTCACGTTAAAAAAATTAATAAAGTAGAATCTACACAGTCATACTTAGTAAAGTATCTCAAATAGCATCGGTTTTAATTGGTATAAAAACAGATTTAGAAATATTTTATAGCGAATTCTGTAACAAAACCTAAGTTCTGCAAAATCATACAAATATTTTCTGGATAAGCTAATCAGTATGAAGTTACCACTTACTAAGTTTTAGGTTTTTAAAAATTAAAAGTTCAGATTCTAAAATTCTTGTCTAATAGGTTCTTTAATGAATTCTTAGGGGGTTTTCGATTTATTTCATAGACTTTCCTACCATAAAATATGCTAATAGGAAAGATTCATGACCTGTCTAAGTATCAAAAGTACGTAAGTGCATCCTCCAATTTCTAAAAGTGAGGCTGTAGAAAAGTTACCGGTTTTACGTTCTCGATTTCCTTTCGCTTTGCAAAGCGGAGATTCTGTTGCAAAATATCTTCAACTGAAATGCGGTTTTGGTCGCAACTTGGTTTCTGAGTAAGACAGTGCTGTCTTATTCAGGGGCCGAGCTTGAAAATTACTTAAGTAAGATGCTGATAAAATTTGTTCATGCAATAGGTACATACTGTCTGTTCTAAGAATGTGTTTGAAAATAAACAAAGGGTTTATTGCAATATGCCAATGGATTTCTTCATCTACGAAGTGATACCTTATCTGTCGAGGGCGGCTTTTCTAAAATAAATCGGTATATAACAATCATAACATTACGCCTGAAATTTCCAGTGGTTTTAAACGGAGGTGTGCCCGTGTACTAAATAGTACAACCACATTTCGGCAGTTATTGTGTTAGTTCCATGTAAAGCATATAAGCATACCCAATGGCCGGACACTGCCCCCTAAGATACAGGCCTAGCCTAGTTTAGGGGACAGGGTTGAACTTATTGTACTTGTTTACCTAATTTAATGCTAAACTAAGAACTTCAATCTGTATATAGTGCAATGTACTTGAATCTTGTGACAATAAATATTTTATTATTATTTATTATTATTAAAGCCAAAGCAAGCCGATTTCCATAAACCGGGCACTAATCCAGACTTCGTGGCTGCTTCTAAGAAATTCCCGAGGCAAAAACACAATAAGACCTTGTTTGATATAGGAATCGAACCTATGACCTGAAGCACAGTAGTCGCGCTTGCGACTAATAGACCAACGAGGTAGTCAACTCAGTATTTTAATGCTTTCGGTACAAATGTGGATTAAAAGTTCAATGCATTGAGCAGTGCAATTAAACGCAAAGTAAACACTAGCCGCCTCCAAAAGTCCCCCCTTAAGGTTAAAAAGGTCACGCCCAACCAAATACAAAACAAAAACCCACATCAAAACAGAACACAACATCGGAAACATTTAATTGTCACTACACAACAATTTACAGGTGTTGTCCTAATGGGTGCCGATACCGTGGGACAGGACAAGCCCGGTGTGGTAATCAATCAAGGGCTGTCCCAACTTGGAATACAATTATGAACTTGGTCCGTGTCACTGCAGTAGTGTTGGGCCGATGTGATTAATTAGTGTTCTGTATAAAATTATGGATGTGTGCGCTGGTGGGCTGTGTTGGTTATTGTATGATTTGTAGAGATGGGGTTTTCAATGAATAAGGATTTTGTGTAAAACATGCAGGAAGTTAGTTATTATTTTGCCTTGTGTGGTCATTCATTGGCATTTAAAATAATAAAAAAATCATAAAAGATCCTTATTTGTGTAGTGTGAATTATTAACAAGTAATACGAAAAAGTGATGGATATTAATGTTGATGGATGAATAGAGAGAAGAAGGCCAAAGATGGATGGATTGTATGAGGAAAGATAATGAAAGCGAAAGAAGTAAATGATGCCGTGGGGTCTGACGGGGGCAAATGGAAGACGAAAACGTGTTGCGCGGACCCCAAGTAGAATGGAACAGGTGCAGAAAGATGATGATAAAAAGTAATACTAATTTTGAACTTCGTCTGTGTCACTGTAGAAGTGTTAGGTCTATTATTAGTGTTCTGTATAAAATTCTGGATGTGTGCGCTGGTGGGCTGTGTTGGTTATGGTATGATTTGTAAAAGCGGGAATTCAATGAATAGTGGCTTTTAAAAGATTTTAGTATTTTTTTAAAGTTAATTGTTAATTTGTATAACAAGGAATACAATTTAACAATAAGTAAGTATTTTAAATTATGAACTTGGTCCGTATCACTGCAGTAGTGTTGGGCCGATGTGATTAATTAGTATTCTGTTTAAAATTATGAATGTGTGCGCTGGTAGGCAGTGTTGGTTATAGTAGTATGATTTGTAGATGCGCAAATTTAATGAAAAAAAGGCTTTTACAGGGTTTTGTATAAAACAAACAGTAATTTAGTTCCTATTTGCTTGACACTTGAAAATATAAAAGATGTGCAGCTCCATATTATGTATAGTTTTTTTTTTATTATAAATGGGCTTGCTCTTGACTTCAATCTTGCCCTAAGGGCAGAGATGATGTCAACAATGGAACGAGCTTACCCAGTAGAAGCCTGTTTACTCGCGATGTATTTTATAGTATGTATTCGTATTATGACAAGTAGGTAATACGAAAATTATTATGATGTTGATGGATGGATCTCTATCCAAATTGGCCTTCCTCTCTCTAGAGGAAGGCTAAAGAAACGATGAATCGTGTGAAAAATGATATGAAAGAGAAAGAAGTAAATGATGCCGTGATGTCTGACAGGGGGGAAAGAAACGTGTTACTCCGACCACAAGTAGAATAGAACAAGAGCTGAGAGCAAGAATGGAGAAGATGATGATAACAAGTAATACAAATTATGAATTTAGTAGGCTGTGTTGGCTGTAGATTCTGTAATGAGTGTGATTGGTAGTTGGGGATACTGTAAGGATTTTGTGTAAAACAGGTAATTAATCTGCAAAATTGTTGTTATTTCCCAGTGTGTTGTCATTCGTTTAGTAACACTAAAAAACTTAAAAAAAATCAAAAGTTAGTCGGTCATAGATGTATTGTGTTGACACTTTTCAAATCGATACCTCAGCGTATTATTTTATGCACGAAAAGTCATAGGGGAACCATTTTTTCGACAGTAGATTTAGATGAACCGTTTCGAACACAATACAACTCTAAGTTTTTTCCAATATAAAATCCTGGGGATTAAGCGATGGGTTTAAAACAATGCCCACTGCAACTACGCTGACAAAGCAATAAAAACAAAAACCATTTTTTTTTTGGGAAAAAAAATAAAATATTATTTTTATCCTATTACGTAACAGTTGTTCATAAAACGTTCTAATTTCGATCCAATTTTCCACGAAACAGATCATAAGCTTCAATATCATTGGGAAAGATTGCTTTATAAAAATCTATAGGTACACACAGTATACACCTACACTTCAATTCTTACAATAATATTTCTCTTCTCTTTTATAAGTCTATTGAGAAAGAAAGAATTTATCTGTTATTTTGTGCGATACAAATCCGTGTGGATCTTAACTGCCGAAACGGCACCTCAATAACAAGGATTGGGAGCAAGCGCTGGTTTGCAACACTAACTTGATATTGGCTAGTCCAATATACACAGTGTAGGATTATACATTGTACGGGAACACACATCGTACGTAGAGTTTGCTGGTTCACTGGATGTGACACGAAAATCTTCTGTTTATTTACTACTAGCTGAGCCCCGTGAAGTTTTAAAAAAAATACTACTAGTTTCTATCATTCTCGTTTTAGCAATTCTGTTTCTTTCTATCATCTTTCTAATTAAGTAAATCTTGATTCGAAAGAGACGTGGCGCCATTTCCTATCATACGAGCGTTATTGTTGTTTTCCTCAGAACAGTCCTTTTTTTTCAGAATATTAGGTACCCTTTGTCCCAGTGGTTTAGGCGTGAAATGATAACAAACCAACAAAGTTACTTTCGCATTTATAATAGGTAGGTAGGATAGGATAGTTTCATTTTTATTTTATCACCCTATGTGTAGTAATCTCCCTAAAAAGTTTGTTTCAGAGGTAAAAGGATTTAAATTTCAGCAAAGAATTACATTTTTAAGGCACAAAACATGTAAAAACAACAAAATAATTTTTCTAAAACAGTTTTCTCAAGGCATGTCAAAGCTTGACCTTTTATATTTTTATGTCCCGTATTTCTGTGTAATTATATTAAACTTTGCTCTTTAAAGGTTAGGCTTATATGTATGAAAAAGTATAAAAAATATGATGAAAACTAGTTTAACATTTTAAAAGACCACCATAGAAAGTTCGTAGTTACTGGAACTAGACAATCTATTTTCAGAGCTGGTTGATTATTGCAATTTCCTCTACTATCATTCACTGTTCCTTCTATACTGTATCCCTTTTTTAGCATCTATGAATAAGAAACAAAATTGCTTTGATAAATTCAAGTCTACCTTAAGTAATGTTATTTTCTCAGTGACAGTGTCTGTAACACTGTACTTCTCTCCAAAACTCAAATAGTTTATGTTGGTCTTGAAGCTTTTAGGTCGAAATGGAACTGGGCTGGTCACATCTGAGGCATTTCCGAGGAGCAATGTGCAAAATTACCTCTCAATGAATACCAATAAGCAGGAAACAACAACGTGACAGGCCCAGAAGGAGATGGCGGGATGAGATGGCTCTTTTTCAAGGATTGGCCTACAATCGCACTGAATTGCAAAGCGGGAAGAGAGAAGGGATGCCTTTGACCTGCAGAAGGACGATAAAGGCTAAATAATAATAATATTTTACTTTAATTACTTACCGGTCATAATCAATCATTACCCAGCAGTACAAAACATGGGATTCCTACGTGACTTTAACAACCAGGGGGTACCAATGTTCGGCACGAAAACGACCAGGTTTATTATTACTATTAGTAATTGCATTCTATATTATTATGATTTGCGACCTAATTTCGTTCGCTGACTTGTTTCACATTAATGTCATGCCCGAGGCTTCCAAGTGCCATTGTGTGCATTATTTTAAGCTTTAATATTCAGACATTTATCAACATTGGTTGCGCATGCTACGACACTATTATTTGTGCTATAATTACTTTAACTAATTTATGATTGGTATTATTTAGAATAATTTTGATTATTATAAGTAAGTACTGGATTTGACTTAACACGTTTAAAATTCAAAGATGTTTGAATTTTTAACAATGCCAGTTAGAAAACAAAATAAACCACCCACTAGTTTTCTGTATTCTTAGTAAAGAAAATCCCAAAACTATCATCAAACTAATTATAAGTAACCTAAACGTGCTCGTCCCATGTACATACAGAGTTCAAACAATATTTAATTGGTAACCCCTGCAGACTTAGTCTAGCCGTGAACATGTTTACAATTCTCGTGCGGTGTGTATCTCTGGAACAGGGGCTATAATAATAAACCTAGACGCTGGGAAAATAAAATTCAAACAATAAAAGTAAAATCATTGGTAAAACTAGCTTCATGTCTACTCTGTCATGTGGGACTTGTAGAGAATTATATCTTTGAAATTTTAATTATCAAAGCCTTTGTAATAAAATTTTATCAACACAAGAAGTACTGATAACAATTTTAATTCTTCTCATTCTTTTAGTACATAGTGACAGTCTTTCGAAAATTATCCTCAGCTAGAAAAAATCCACCTGCATTCCAGAATACATTCTTACAATGACATATTCCCAGAAGAATCAAGTTAACATTTACTGCAACCTACAGCCACTTTTTCCCTTTTCTAGTCATTTCCAATTACTCAAAAATCTTTGTACCTACATACAGTTTCTATGACGCGAGCAATGCCGAGTCGACAGTATCGCACCCGCCAGAAACAATATTTTAGCGGTTTAAAAATATAAAGAGAAACGAGAGCCGTGTGTACGCTGTACACAGAGGTATGTTCAACTAGAGACGGCAACTCGGCAGTATTCTTACGTTTTCATTGGGTAATGGTTACGGGCACGCTATTTTATAGCCAGCATTTTATGTCTGAGGTCACTAGGACTTTTGTTAAGAGAAAAGCTACAAAAATGCTTAGGTTTGTATTAAATTTTCACGCTAAAGGAAAATTGTGGTTCGTCCCAGTTCTTTTCTGTTAAGTATTTAAGTCGATTCCGCCTCTCTCTGGGCTCCGAGTCCGCTATTCAATAGTGTCAGAATGGTCAATCATTGATCGCATAATTGTTGATTTTGACAAGAGTCTGCTATTCAATAGTGTCAGAATGGTCAATCATTGATCTCATAATTGTTGATTTTGACAACAGCAGACTCGGGGCCCTGGTCTAGTGCTAGCATTTGCGGCTGCTACCCTAGTAGCATTTTTGTTGGCATTTGTTGGCATTTAGTTGGGCCACATACATTTTTGTTGGCATTTAGTTGGGCCACATACCTCTGTATGTGGCCCAACTAAATGCCAACAAAAAATGCTACTAGGGTACGCAAAGATCCTGGTTGCGATTCCCGGCTTGGGCAAAGTGTTATTGGGTTTTTAAACCAGGAATGACTCAGTAGCAGTCATGGAGTCTATATTTATGCCCAGTGAATGACAATAGGCTCGTCCATAGGACGGGACTTAATCATAACTGGCGAAATGTGTAAATGTTAAAAAATTCAGGCAGAGAGTTCTGCCTAACCCTTCAGGGGGTTGTACGTCTAAGTATTAAACTCAATCTCAATAGAAGTTAACAACAATAGAGGTAGACATAAGGTTTCACTTAGTTACTTGCACAATGTCAGTGTACGTAAACTTTTGCTTACCTTACAATAGAGAGTTTATGGATTAAATGCAGCGATACTGTAGTGCTTAGTGATCACTCGATATTTCGAAAATGACTTTAAAGAGACAAGATTAGCTTAGACATAAATATAAAACAGTAAGGCAGAAGGAACTCATTAAATACGTATATTGTGGTCCACTTTAAGAACTAAATGTGAAAACCTATTCTACATTATAGAACATTGAAGACCAAGTTGAATCACGTGTTTTTAGGATATTGGAAAATTTGTTATTGGCGACTTAACAACTTACTTAGTCTAGAGGTGAATTGACATATTGCTATACCAGTAAAACCAAGATCAAATTTAATCGAAGTCGATCACTAGAATGTTCTTTTATCCCACGGTTCCACCATCACTGATCCGAAATACCTTTAAGTGACAGGTTTGTTACCTCTTCATAAAGGGGTAATTGTTTAACAAGAGTGTAATTAGCTAGCTATTCTCTCGTTCACACAACAAGTTAAAGGGTCAAGTAGAACATTCCCCGCAGTTGCTCAAACAACTTATGCGGGTACTTCAATTAAATTGCACTTTAAACGTAGAACTTCTATAAGTTCATAGAACTTAGTTCAAAGTGTATATCTAAGTTTAGGTACTTGGTGTAACTGAGCTTAATAAAATGTATAATGCAAGTTTAAGTCTGCCGCACGTAGGAGGAATTGCATGAAATGAATTTAGTTTAATAGATTAACACACCGTTTTTATTAATTTCTTGATGGTTTCTGCTCTCAATGATTCATGTAATGTTTAACGGTAAATGATTAATACTGCTGTGTTGAGAAAACAAAGATAGTTTGGCAAACATTACGGATTGCTCTTTTTTGCTTAGAAGGATTTCTATATTTAAGGTTGACTGGTAGAGAATGCCTTGTGGCATTAAGTCCGCCTATGTACCACTCTTGTGCATGAAGTTTAAATAAATAAATAAAAATAAATATGTAGGTACAGCTATTTGGCTTAGTTCATTAGATGGGTACTTATTTAAGGTAGGAATTAGATGCTTTTAAAATCTATTTTACTTATAAATATGTTTTTAGATACCGCTTTTGAACTTAGCACGGCAGAACATGATAGTCCAGTCGACATGCGGAATAATTTACCCCCAAACAACCTGTTAAAGTTTCATTATGTTCAAAAACTGCTGGACAGTAAATAAATAATATACTAAGGAGTCGCCGCATTTTTCAAGGGATATTGAATTGGTGTAAATTTTTAGCATGGATTTAAATAAATAAATAATTTAATTCTTAAATTTATCCTTTTCAAAGAACTATAATCGTAAAGTTTTCTTAATTAACAATTAATATCCTCGATTCAATGCATACAATTTAACCTCGGTCCAATTTTAAATTAAAGCATTGAATTTAAACTTTACCTTCAGAGTATAAAGTCTGGAATTGATTGGCCATTTATCACTGCTCGCTTAACCGTATATTCATTACACTTAAAAACCTTCGAGCGATTTCTAATGAAGCATCGCTAAGGAATGTTAACAGCTACTAATATGGTAAATAACCACTTTACGAAGACCTACACAGTCCTTCGTCATTCTTAAAAAGTTGTTCAATGGTGAGGAATGGTGATGGAGTTTGCGGGTTCATTTTAAACTGGCCATGTTCGATGGGATAGTAGTATTTCACTGTGGAGATGAAAACAATCGGTAAATATTAAAAGACCGAGTGAATTTTTTACGCCCCCAATACTCTGATTTATTTTAAGGCCGTTATGAATCGATGCATTCGCGTTCTTTAATAGCATGTATCGATTCTGAATGTATCGCTTATGAATTTTTCATGTATGTTGATTCGTTATTGTCTTTTGACGATAAAAATGCAATTGTGATTTTTAATTAATACTGGTATTTATTCAAAGAACAGTGGCTATATTATAGCTGATGGAATTAATAAGCGTCTACTTAAGTCACCGTGATAGATACTGACGAAATAATTTACTTAGTTTTATCAAATCAAGCTTAAGGCCTATTAAAGGCTGGAAAAAAAATCATCATAATTATGAGCTCAATTGACTAGATTACAGGTGATAATGAATAATCATAGCTTAATTTATTTTTTCTATCTGACTTGACTTTACAACTTTTGACTTAGCTATGCTTTTATTATTGGCATGTAGGTAATAGACCTTTGTAAGTTATAAGACATTTCAATTGTCAACTGTACTGAACTGACAGCTTGTCATAGTCTGCACGACTATCTCATTATAATTATTATTTTCCATCGATTCACCGTGATTTTCTAATTCATCGACTAGTTCTGCTTATGAACTCTGATATTTACTGTTCCCTGTGTGACTTGCCTAAGGATTTTGATTGTTTGCCGACGGCATTTTCTTGTGACTCTGGATTCCGATTCTGCCTTACTATGGACTTTATTGTGTGTACATCGAATTGAACATCACGATGGGTAGCCGTGTAAGGCCTACAAGCATTATACAACGTGTTTGCCATGCGTGCTGGTTACGCACAAGAAGAGAAGTCCTAATACGTATGAATAGTCAAGATGAAAGTAGTCCTCAGCTAGACACAACTGACGATGTGCAACCACAAGAAAATGTAATCCAGCCTGATGCTGATGCATCAACCCAACCTGAGCCAACACAAGTTGTGGAGTTAGCCAATTATAGACGAATAGAAAAGATGTTTAGTCTAATACACATTTTATTTCTATAACTTTACGATGTTAAAGCTTTATTGTACTTAAGAGAGTTATGCAATTGATACCCTAACATCCCTAGCCTGCATATGAATGATTGTGAAATTAATGTGCATACTATTGGTATACCTATTTTAAATAAATAAATTGTGTTAAACGTGTTTTTCTGTATCTACCAAAATGGTAAGGGTAGGTAAACCCTTTTTTATGGGGTGGTTGGGAAATCAACAAATAACCCCTCCCGCTTTTGGACAGCAAAAAGGAGTGTCAGACTTCTACTGACTAAAAACCACCCATGTTCCTTCTTAGCCCTTTATGTCGAGACCGCGGTATCTTGCATCGGTTGGACTTAGTGTTTTGAATACGGTAGTCCGTAGTTTATAATGTGTAAATGCATTTCTATCAATGATATTTAAAGGGTAAAGGGTGATTAGTCCGTTGTTTGTACGACATAACCTCTAAAACTTTAAACAGGAATATCTTTAATTCTGGCGTAGCAGATCAAGATCATTTTTACTCGTTTCCGCTCGACTCTTTGTTGGTGTTGGTGGAAACACACACGTACCTAAGCAGTTTTCTATTGCGAGGTGGGTAAAAGAAGTCATTAATGGGTCCGCTCAGCTTGCGACCGACACCGGGCTTTAACATTCTGAAAACGTCCGTAGTTTATTTTGTATTTCTATAGTTGTTTTTCGATTAGTCCATTGTTAATACAACATAACCTCTAAAACTTTAAACAGGAATATCTTTAATTCTGGCGTACCTATAAAAGTATAACTGAAGACAAAACTGTTCAGGAATTCAAACTCTATACAAATATATTTTTTTCATAGGCTGACGCAAAAAAAAAATGTCAACAAAAATTTGTTCGAGCGTTCGCCACTATTCTTTTGGTAATGGTAAACGGTTTTCGATAAAGAATCGTTGTTTTGTGCCTACTTCGTTTCGTAGCGTGTTTTGGGTCGCCGTGTCAATAAAGTAAAGCCAATTTAAGTAATAATTTGACATAACATCACGCCTGTAATCCCTAAAGGGTAAGACAGAGGTGTTTCTAATTGTTTTTTTTTTTTTTTTTACAGTTTAGTATTTATTTACAACATTTAAAAACTACAATTTACAGAACTAAGATAATAATAAAATATACACAAGTATCAAAAAGGGGAGTAATTACAGGGCGTCAAAAAATTCGTTCACACCGCTGTCAACAGGAAAAGTGCCCAGAAGGCTGGCAGCATTGCCACGTTGGATGGCAATGCTGATTCTTTGCCCAAAAAATATTCCAGCCCTAAGTTTAGTAGTACTTAGTTTAGCAAGTTAGTAATTTAGTTAGTAGTTTGTTTTTTGAAGTGAAAACTTCTTTAGCGGCGTTGAGCACTTTGGGAAATTGTTCTGTGATGGGTATAAAATCTTAAACTCGCGTCAGGACAAGTGACCACGTGACCCTGATCGAAAATTCGTCAGGACACGTGACCACGTGACCCTGATCGAAAAAGCGTAAGACGGATGGAGAGTAGACAGCTATCCCCTCTCTACGGCGCGGCGAAAATGTATGCCTGGGCCTACTGTTTCGTTTAGGCAGCGCAGGGCGCTTAATAATAATAATAATTATTAATAATAATATAATTAATAATAATAATAATAAAATTATTAATAATAATATAATTAATAATAATAATAATAAAATTATTAATAATAATAATATAATTAATAATAATAATAATATAATTAATAATAATAATAATAATAATTAATAATAATTAATAATAATAATAATAATAATTAATAATAATAATAATAATAATGATGACAGCTGTCAAAATTGAAACAGCTATATCTCGGAAACTATCGACCTTAGACTAGTTGTGTGTAGGGACAATTGATAGGTCTCAATGAGATCTACATTTCGGATGACAGCTGTCAAAATTGAAACGGCTATATCTCGGAAACTATCGACCTTAGACTAGTTGTGTGTAGGGACAAGTGATAGGTCTCAATGAGATCTACATTTCAGATGACAGCTGTCAAAATTGAAACGGCTATATCTCGGAAACTATCGACCTTAGACTAGTTGTGTGTAGGGACAAGTGATAGGTCTCAATGAGATCTACATTTCGGATGACAGCTGTCAAAATTGAAACAGCTATATCTCGGAAACTATCGACCTTAGACTAGTTGTGTGTAGGGACAAGTGATAGGTCTCAATGAGATCTACATTTCGGATGACAGCTGTCAAAATTGAAACGGCTATATCTCGGAAACTATCGACCTAAGACTAGTTGTGTGTAGGGACAAGTGATAGGTCTCAATGAGATCTACATTTCGGATGACAGCTGTCAAAATTGAAACGGCTATATCTCGGAAACTATCGACCTTAGACTAGTTGTGTGTAGGGACAAGTGATAGGTCTCAATGAGATCTACATTTCGGATGACAGCTGTCAAAATTGAAACGGCTATATCTCGGAAACTATCGACCTTAGACTAGTTGTGTGTAGGGACAAGTGATAGGTCTCAATGAGATCTACATTTCGGATGACAGCTGTCAAAATTGAAACAGCTATATCTCGGAAATTATCGACCTTAGACTAGTTGTGTGTAGGGACAAGTGATAGATCTCAATGAGATCTACATTTCGGATGACAGCTGTCAAAATTGAAACGGCTATATCTCGGAAACTATCGATCTTAGACTAGTCGTGTGGGAGTTGGACATTTTGACCCTGAACGTTAACGATGTCGACTGTACAGTCAATAAAATACAAAAATAATTTATTTTGAACTAGACTGTACAATGTTTTTATGATGCTTAATCGGAGGCATGGGAAAAAATATTCCCGCTCCTCCTACCAATCGGAGTTCCGATCGGAGGACAGGGAAAGACAAAATAAATGGGTTAGCATAGTTATGGCGGAATAATTGAATTTTTAAATAATGAATTTGGTTTAACTATGTCGAATGATCGCAATCTTAGCACAACGAAATACAAAACTACTATTGATGCGGTCTTTATTAGACATTTAAATAGGTTCGAATCAAAACTGTTCGTTTCTTACTTCAGCTACCATAAACCTATCGTATCAGTTTTAGAGATTGGCGATGATAGTTCTGGTAATGATGATGGTGAAAAAGTCGTTGAAATTATGGATGAAAGTTGATTTTTCGGAGAGATAAACTTTTTAATGTAAAATAATTGTAATAGTTTTAAAGTGTTAAATTTTTAATGTAATATAAATTGTAATGTTTGTGTACGATAGCGCAATAAATCAATATTGTATTCTACCACATAAATGATAGTACTTTTATACTGTTAAAGCAATTGGTGCAAAATTATTCCCTAACCATTCCAAAATATCAAACATGCTCAACGTTAATAATCAAGTTTTCACTTCTGCCGGCACTCCCGGAGTGCAACCCGTCTTTTTTTTTTCTCTAGTTTCTAATTGTACAGTTATGTTCAAGTCCTATGAACCTAAAGTAAAAATTTGACTTTGAGTAGGCTACTGACTAATCAGCCATGGGAATAAAGTGTTCATTACAAATTAAGTAGGTACATATTTTATTATTTAAATTAAATAAAAGTTTCGCCACCCTTTCAAAGGGGTCTCTACGACCCCACGGTGCTAACAAGTGCATTGGTACCGATACCAATCACGCATATCATTATTACAGATACCACGCATGACACCCCTTGTATTATATTGTTAGACTTAAGATTATCTACTGTCAAAGCATTATGGTCTAGTGGTTAGTGACCCTAACTGCTATGGCGGAGGTCGTGGGTTCGATTCCCACCCAGGACAAATGTTTGTGTGATGAGCACGATCATTTGTTCTGTGTCTGGGTGTAATTTATCTGTAATATGTATGTATTTAGAAATATATAAGTATGTTTATCAGTTGTCTAGTACCCATAACACAAGCTCTGCTTAGCTTGGGACTAGATGACGTTGTGTGATAGTTGTGGAATATTATTATTATTATTATTTATTATTATTATTATTTTTTGTTTCGACATTTTTGTTCCTCCGGCTAGCCGGGAATTGCTGATTGCACGGGCCTAAGCCAAGTGTTCATCAGATGGGTTAAGTGCGGGTGTGGGCAAATTAGGTTCCACACGATTGTGCGCAGTCAGTATAATACTGTCAGAATCACACTGCAGAAACTTTCTTACTAGCCTGCACGTGTTAAGAATCACTGCCTTCTGCAGTAGGTGGTAGGTGCTAGGTGGTAGGTTAAGGGAACTCAGGGACTGATGAAGCTGTTTGGGGATGACTCCCGTTGAAGAAAGAACTATAGGGACAATAATGATTTTTTGTAGGCACCAAAGTCGGGCTATCTCCTCCTTCAACTCGGTGTATTTCGATAGTTTTTCGGCTATTGTTGTCTGTAGGTTGTGAGTGTTTGGCACGGCAATATCTATCAGGAATCCTGTGTTGTTTACTTTGTTAATCAATGTGATGTCTGGTCTATTACAATGAATTGTGCGGTCGGTAAAGAGACCTCTGTCAAAATACATCTTCGTTGTGGAGTTTTCGAGTAACAATTCAGGACTGTATTTATAATATGGTACTACAACGTCCACAAGCTTGTACTGATGAGCCAGTTTTTGATGGATTACGTTGGCTACTTGGTCGTGTCTGTGCTTGTAGTCGGTTTGAGCTATTGATTTGCAGGCACCAGTTATATGTTGAATTGTTTCTGAGCCACTATGGCATTTTCTACAGGTGTCGCTTGCTAAATTTTTTATGATATGCTTTCTATAGTTTTTGGTCTCTATCACCTGATCCTGTATTGCTAGCATGAACCCTTCAGTCTCCGGGAAGAGTTCACCACGATTAAGCCATGCGTTCGACGCTTCTTTGTCGACATTTGGTTGGCATAAATCTTGGCGATGTCTTCCATGGAGAGACTTCTGGGTCCATTCCAGATATTTCGTTTTATCATCCGTCACTCTTTCGTTTTTTTGTTCCGTTGTGTCTTTAAGATTAAGAGGTGTTAAGCGTTGGTCGTTCTGAGCTATTAATTTGTGGAGTGTAGAAGATTCAGTTTTAGCGAAAAAGTATTGTCTAAGAGTTGTGATCTGTCGGTTGTGTAGATTTAAAATATCAATAAGTCCCCTGCCTCCCTCCTTTCGCGGTAGTGTAAGCCTTTGCACGCATGATCTTGGATGGTGTTTGCGAAATTTTGTCATTGTTGTGTTAACTTTGCGCTGTAGGTTTTTTAGGTCTGTTTTCGTCCAGTTGATAACCCCGAACGAATAAGTAAGGACAGGGATAGCAAAAGTGTTAATTGCTTTTATTGTGTTTCGGGAGCAGAGTTGTGTTTTAAGAATTGTGTTTAATCTATGTTGGAACTGTTGTTTTAGTTTCTGTTTGATATCTTTATAGTGTATTTGACTTGATTGTATGTACCCTAAGTATTTGTAAGTATCCTTTTCATCCAATGGTTCTATTTGTTCGCCTGTTGCTAAAGTGTATTGGTGTTGGTAGTTATGTCCTGCTCTTACTGAATTTATTTTGCACTTGTCTATACCGAATTCCATTTTAATATCGTTTGTGAATTTCTCTGTAAGGTTAGCTAACTCGTTAAGTTGATTTTCTAATTTTGCGAACAGTTTAATGTCATCCATGTACATCAAATGGTTTAAAATGCTGCCATAGGTCTCCTCCTGCCCATCAGCAACGGAATTTAAAGGGATTCCTAGTGAAGTTGTGTTTAATATTTTCGATAATGGGTTAAGAGCAAGGCAGAACCACAGAGGACTAAGTGCATCTCCCTGAAAGATGCCTCTCTGTATTTTAATTGGACTGGTGTCTCTTGTTTCGGTTAGGGTAGTGAGTCTAAGGACAGTAGTCCATGTTGTCATTACGGTCTTAAGGAATGCTATGAGTGATGGGTGTATTTTGTATATTTCTAGTACTTGTACTAGCCATGAGTGGGGAACTGAGTCATAAGCTTTTTTGTAGTCTATGTACATGGTAAATAAATCGGATTTAGACTTCTGGACTTTTTTTAAAACAACGGAGTCTATTATTAATTGTTCTTTGCAGCCTTGGCTAAACTTTCTACATCCTTTTTGTTGTTCGGCCAAGATGTTGTTGGCTTCAATGTGTTCATATATCAGTTCGGATATGCAAGATGTGATGATCTTATACAAGGTCTGCAAGCATGTAATGGGCCTGTATTTCGCAGGATTTGACAGATCATTATGATCTTTTGGTATCATAAAAGTTGTGCCAGAAGTTACGAAAGAGGGTATTAATTTAGGGTCTTGGATAAATGTATTAATGAAATTATATAAGTGGCAGTGTATGGCTGTAAATTTTTTATACCAGTAACTATGTATGTGGTCTGATCCAGGAGCTTTCCAATTATGTAATTTTGACAGAACTTTATGAAATATATCAGGAGATATGTGCTCAAATGCCATTGGCTGAACGTTACTATTGTTATTTGAAAATTCTGATTGTATCCAATCAGCTTGAGAGTTATGGAAAACAGGTTGTTCCCAAATTCTTGCCCAAAATTCTTTTATTGTTTCAGGATCAGGTGTGTTATTTTCGTTGTTTTGTAGGGTGTTCTGTTGAATATTTGTTGTTGTCTGTCTGATATTACGATAAAAAAGTTTTTCGTTGTTGATGAATTGAGTGTTTTGTTGTTGTCTTTTGTGGCATGCTTTATATCGTTGAAGTCGACCTTTTACGACGCAGAGTTTTTGTTTTAATGTGTCGAGTGTGTGTGCTGGTTTTGTGTTAGGTTCTTCGTGTATAGTATGAATTCTATATTGTTTTATTATCTTGTTAACATGTTTCCTTAATTTTCTACTACTATTGCCATTGATAAATTGTATCATTCTACCTATTTTTGTCCGTAAATCCTGAACTTTTCCTTCCAGTCGGATTTGCCATTTCGGCTTGAATTCTGTTTTTGGGACTCGAATACTTTCTCGCGGTTCGAGTGATATTCTTGCCCCATTTACTTTAGCGACTGTCCATGCAGAACAATAAATGACGGTTTGAAATGTATTGAAATCGGTGTCCTTGTCAACATTTTCTGGGAGAATGACCTTATTTAAGTAGTTAATTACTTTTGCAAGATTTTTGGATGGTTTTTGTTTTGGAATATAAACTCTACTAGTAGGACTAGTTTCTTTAAAAAAATTGAGTGCTTGTTGGAAAGTATCGTCTATCAATGAATCCCTTTCTGGGTCTATTTCTGGAATAGGTAGAATATCTGTTATATTATTAAGCTCAATGTTATCCGATGTTTGTGTGTTAGGTGTAGGTTCTTCTATGGAGTTTGTTTGTATTTCTGTGTTGTTTGTAAATTGGGTATACGTCATGTTTCTAGTACTTGCGACCGTTTCCATGTTGTTGTGTGAATTGGGTTGGCTGCGTAGTCCGAGTTCTTCAGCTACCTCTGCTTTTAACGAAATTAATGTATCATTACTAATGTATTTATTGTTTATTATTGCTCTCCTCTGGTCAGCTATTCTTTGTTCCGTTAGGTGAGCAAGTGCTGGGAAATTGCTTACGAAATCGTCATACATGCGTTTTCTGTAAACCGTTTCATTTGATCCTAAATCTGTAACTCGATAATAAGACCGCATTATACCTTCATTCTGTTCACTAGACCATCTCATCCGTGTTTGTGTCTTATTATGTGTACTGTGTGTATTTACTGTTGTAGGTTGTATTTGTGTAGGTGCAAACATTGGTTGGGTATTATCTATAGTGTTTTGTGCCTGAAGGGTAAAATGATTGAATTGCAGTTGTTCTAACTCTTTTTGTACTTCGTTTCGTATGTCGTCTATTACTTTTTGTGGTAATAATTTGTTATTTATGATAGCTCTGCGTTGGTCTCCTATTCTCTGTCGACTAACCTGCATATCTGGGAATTTTTCTATGAATTTTAGGTGTAGTGGTTCGAGGTATGTTTTTTTATCTATATCTAATATAGTAAGTTGAAAGTAAGTGCGCAGAATGAACATATTCATTTCGGGTGTCCATCGCCTGCGTTTACTTGGAGCACTTGAAGCGGGTGCAAGGTCATTGTCTAGGAAGACATCTCGCACAACACTCTCAAGCGTGGTGGTGGTGGACAAGCTAGCTTTTCTTCTTGTCATGTAGGAGGGGCGAGTTGAGGGGATGGATGAGAATAATGAAATCGTATCATCGCCCGTGGAATCGGCTGTAACTTCTACGTAGTGAACCCGCCTGTTCAGCTCACTACGACCAGCTGTAACAAGTTTTTCGGTGGGAGCCCGCTTGCTCAACTCCTCGCCGCCGACGGTTCGCATGCTGTGGCATCCAGCATCGGCTCCAGATGCGCCCCGGCGCTCCCCGGGAAGCGACCGTAAATTATATATTCTTTTACTACTCATCTCCATAAGGGTTTACCCTGCCTTGTTAGCCGCGTAAGTTTTTTGTACAGTTGTACAGTACGCGTGTCCGCCCCCCACGTGAGCTAGGTGTTCAGCTCGGACGTAAGGTTGGTTTTTAGGGGGCTTATTATTATTATTATTATGTGTAATCCAATAATTTAACCCTCAGGGCACTTAGTCATGCTGTCGCAAAAAGTTCATACGAATGACAAAATTAATGAAAACATACCTCGGGACTGCCTCATTGGTCCAATCTCGACTGCAAAGCATGAGGTTCCGGGTTCGATTCCCGGCGGTGGAGCTCGTGGCTAAATAATTACAGCCACTCATATCAGGTTAAGCCACGCTTGCCTAGTTTGGTCTGGGTCACCATCCATTACATAGGTAACGAGTTTCCTCCTGCCTCGGAAAGCACGGTATGATTGATGTTCCAGGGTAGCCCGCGAAATTCAAATTTTCTTTAGTTTTTTTGCAATTTGCAGGCAAGTGATAGGTTGTATGTTGATGATTATTTGATTCGCGGCTGTAAGACATATGTAGTTACAGAATTATAATCACCAAAATCATTAATACAACCCTCCGAGCTCATAAAGGTTCCGGAATGACTTTGAAAAGTCATTTTTACACCTTTATGAGCTCGGAGGGTTGTATTAATGATTTTGGTGATTATAATTCTGTAACTACATACTACATACTGGTTGGAGGATTCACCTTAAAAGCCGTTGGTTCCTGCTGTCATTTGTAGATCATTGGCAGTCGTAACCAGTGGCCCGAACTATGTGGGTTGTAGAAGATAAATAGGCAGTCACTCCATTTAAAATATTAGCATTCAGCTACGTCCCGTAAAACTGGAAGCCCGAAGTTTTATTAAGTTTATTAAGAGTTAAATCTCTAACACATTATCGCTATCATCATACAAAACACACAATCACTCACACACACACATACACACACACACACAAGCATACACACACTCACTCGACTTACCACACCAGCACTCCTCTAATTGTTCTAATTTGTTTTATTTAATTTTAGTTTTAAGATTTTCATTTTTTGTTTTGTTTTTCGCGCTAAATGTTTATAATACATGATTATTGTGATACTCAAATAGGGAGTCGAAACTGTATCTTCTAAAGACAGATTACTCGGTAATCTAGCTAGAAGAGCAGTGATTCACTCAGCTGTTGGTTGTAGCTAAACATGTATAATTATTATTATTATTGCATACTTTGTAAATTCCTCATGTACATCAATTTTCTTGTGAACCTGAATAAATTATATTATATTATTATATTAAAACAGTCCCTGATATTTTCTATTCCACTTCTTCTCAGTACCAAACCAACTCAGAAATCAAGCGTCCAGTTCAATAGAGAACAGTAAACTACCGTTCGGACGATCGTTTTCTCGATAGATTTACCGAACAATAGCCTAAATCAATTAGTTACTTACCTGTCATCAGGCCCATTTTATCTGAGCTGCCGGCTCAATAATATAACGTCCAATTGCACTATCCAACATCGGGACCGATAGTTAATCGATTGTGTTGTGTTGGGCGACAACGTTAGCGAGTATTGGTGAGCGATCTTGAGTTTTAAATTTTTAAGGAACTGAAAAGTCATAATAACCTTAATACTGCTTAATGAAAACAATAAACATCTCAGTCTATTGCATTCTACTACAGGACATAGACCTCCCATTAGGCTGCGCCATAACACTGTGTCCTCCTCTTTTAGCATTCAGTATGACCAAACTACGTTTTTAAGGTCGTGCATCCACCTCGGCAATATCCAAACAAACGACGACTCGTAAACGACTTTAATATTAGTAAGCTTCAGTAAAGTAAAGTTATGATATTTCATCTCATTCAAGAGGTTTGAAGTCAAGTGGTTAGATAAACGCAAGAATCACCTAACCTAGAACTTCTACATCTGAAAGTTTTGCACGATGCCGACTAGCAAGTTTTGTTGCGCTCGAGTTGATATCTTCAAACGACTTGCTCTTTGTAAATATTCACAGAGTTGACCTATGTGCTCTAAGTTTGACTCAAACCACGTTATCTGGCAGACCACTGGCATTATAGAACTTACATGGGACTGCCTGCATTAGAAGTTCTAGAAATGAACAACTTCATCTGTCCAGGTACTTACCAAGTACGTAATGAAGGTACAGAGCTAATGATTTACTTAAATAAAATAAAGATAAGAAACACAACAACATAGGTTGTGGTATTCAATAAGTTATGCAATAGCGACCGCATCGAAAGATGCATTATTGGCAGCCATCCTCGAAGGTGGCCGAAGACCAAAATACTAGTCGGGAAATGACTGGTCGGGTATAGCAGTGCTCTTTATGGTTTCTTCTTAGTAGTGTCGATGATTTTTAAGATGTGCTTTGACCAGATCTTTGCAAGTTTTAAGGCGTTTAAGTGGTTTCAAACAGTTTCTTGAACTATCAGGTAGATTTAAGTAGTTTTTTAGCTAAAATGATAATGAGGAAGGGTCAGTTTCCACCAAGCGTAAAATAGTACATTGTAATACAAGGGCCTAAAATGACCCATTATATACGAGGTAGTTTTACTACCGAGCTTTAGCAAGGTAGTAAATAGGAACCGAGTTATAATGGGATTTTAGCGCCGTGTGTTACACTGTACTTTTCATTAAGATTGCGAGAAAATAAAATAACCATGTTCAATATGAGTTTATTTTATTAAAAATTTAATTCAATTTAATAATACAATTCCAAAAACGCGCCAATGCCTTTTTTTATTTCTTCTGTAGCTGCAATGCAACGCACACATTCTACCAAAGAGTTCGGCATTCAGCGCGTTTAGTTCCATTTTAAAAAATAAATCATTTTTTTTACTTGAAACTAAATCACGCACCAGCTGGCTGAACAAGTTGTCGTACGAGATTAACTTTTAGCCCTAGGGCAATAATATATGAAACTCCTTTTTGAGCAAGAGGAGTGAAAAAACTCTTGCATATCTTTGTTATCTTTAAATAGAAGACTTTGTTAGCATTGCCTTTAAGAATATTGGTTTTCTCGCTCGTGCTCTGCGTGAGACTGCCAGAATATAGTAAACTAGCTTTTGCCAGCGGCTTCGCCCGCGTGAAAATGTTGATTTTCCATACAAACTTTCATCCCCTATTTAACTCCCTTAGGGGTTGAATTTCGAAAAATCCTTTCTTATTCCTTGTCTACATTATAAAGGGAACCTCTGTGCAAAATTCCAGCTTTCTAGGTCCAGGGGTTTGGGCTGGGCGTTGATGAGTTAGTCAGTCAATCAGTCAGTCAGTCAGGACTTCTCTTTTTATTTATATAGAAGATAGATAAATGGTTACTTTGTTACATCGCTGGTTCCATAGCCAAACTGGGGAACAAACGTCGTATTCACGCAGAGGGACGTTATCACGTCCTATGTCCCAGCGGGCAGGAGGGCCGGTTGTGAGGGTAGACAGGTTCAACTAATGATGCTAGCTTGCACACATTTTTTTGTTATGTTTTGCTCTATGTTCGCATGTTGGTATATTATGGGTGAAATAAAAAGCCTTTCTTTGTAGTGATGTGAATTGATGAAGATTCAATTGAGGTGACCCTTTATCTATTGTGCATTGTGTCAGAATCAGCTAAGCTGTCGTGTATATCGCAGGTTAGCCTAGAGCAAAAAAATACTATTAGAATTAGAATTAGAATTAGAATTTTATTTATTTGTAAGAATGCAGTTGTACATTGTATGGTGTTAGGTTCATTAAAAGATTTCTTACATTCTACCATATTATGTGGTGTACAAATATTATCTTAGTATTACAGTTTTGAATTGACCTTAATATAATATTTTAATGAATACCATGCCACTTTTATAATAAATAATAGATAAAAACATATGAAATTGCATGTCAAAGTAATAAGCATGGAAATTAAATGTCATTAGATAAAAATTAAAATTGAATGTCATAGTGAATATAAAACATAAAAATATAATAAAGTTTATGTCATAATTAATTAAATTATCATCTTAATTTTTTACAGAAGTCCATGAATTCATTAATGTCATAAAAACAATTACACAATAGCCAGTTTGTCAGCTTCTTCTTAAATATGTCAATAGGAAGCTCCTTGAATGAGTTAGGCAACTTATTATATACCTGCATCGCAGTAATGTAAACATTTTTTCTAAACAATTGTAATTTGCAATGAGGTATATTCAATTCATATTTATATTTATTTCGAGGAGGAGCTTGCTTGTTAGTTACCTCTGTTTGCAGACGGAAGTAATGCGGATGTTGTTTTACTAGCATACATAGTTCCCTGATATAAATACAGGGTAACGGCAAAATGCGAAGTTTCTTAAATAATGGTCGACAGCTGTCCAAAAACCAGACACCAGATATTGTCCTAACACACTTCTTCTGTACCCGAAATGCTCTGATCATTTCAGTCGAATTACCCCACAATATAATGCCATAAGAGAGCACGGAGGACACGTATCCGTGGTATGCAGTGACTGCTGCGTCTACCGACACTGTTGCTTTAATTCTTTTTATTGCGTACACGAATTTGTCAACCTTATCACATACGTCATTGATATGTTCTTTCCAGTTACAATTCTGATCTACTATTATGCCCAGAAATTTTGTTTTGTCGACTTGCGCTATGGTATAACTGTCTTCGTATTTTATACACAGATTCTTAAAGTTCGATTTATAGGTTTGAAATTGAATGATTTTTGTTTTACTTATGTTGATTTTTAAATTGTTTTCTTCTAGCCAACTAATTATATTTCGAATTGCGTCATTAATTTCTTCTTCTAGTTTATATTTGTCATTGCATTTTATTATTAGCGTCGTATCGTCAGCAAAGAGGATTGTCTCATGGTGTGTTGCGTTAGGAAGGTCATTTATATAAAGTAAAAATAAAAACGATCCCATCACGCTGCCTTGAGGGACTCCTACTGCGTTAGTTTTGTACTTTGATTTAAAGTCTATTTTATTTCCGTCAACAACTTTTGATATTTGCACACATTGATGTCTGTCACTTAAATATGATTTAACCCAATTATTAGCTTGTCCCCTTATGCCATATTTGTCCAGTTTACAAAGCAATAGTTTATGATCGACAAAGTCGAAGGCTTTACTCATGTCAAGGAAAATGGCTACCACTGGTATGCTGTCATTCATAGCCTGAGTTACTGTCTTTATTAGATTAAAACATGCCAGCGAAGTAGTGCTATTTTTCCGAAACCCAAATTGTTCTTTCCTTAATAAATTATACTTATCCACATATTCATTTAGTCTCTTTAACATTATCTTCTCAAATATTTTTGATATTATTGGAATTAAAGTTATAGGTCGATAGTTCGCCACGTCAGATTTATCCCCATTTTTATATATTGGTTTGACTATTGACCTCTTTAAACCACTGGGAAAAATGCCTTCTGTAAACGACATGTTAATTAAATCACTTAACGGTTTGCTCAGCTGACCAGCACACGATTTGATTACCTTCGTGTTTAATTCGTCGTAGCCTACGGCTGGAGTATTTTTTAAGTTTTGGATGACCCTGAATACTTCTATGGTGTCACTGGGATTTAAAAATATTGTGTTATTATTAGCAATGTCCATATATCTTATCAACGCGTCATTTTTATGAGTAAATTTATTATTATTTGTCAAATTAATATAGTATTCATTAAATGTCTCACAAATGTTTTGAGGGTCAATAATTTTGTTGTTGTCCAATACTATTTGAGTTACGTCATGGTTATGTTGAGCTTCACCTACTTTTTTATTTATAATGTCCCAAGTCGCCTTGCATTTGTTTTTCCCATTCTCTATGTATCTTTTGTTATTTATTTGTTGAGATTTGTTTATACAATGTTTAAGTATAACACTATATTTTTTATATTTTCTTGTTACCTTATTTTTGTGTGTTTTACTATGTATGGTTTTAAGGTACATGTATCGTTTACGTACACACGACTTCCTTATGCCCTTCGTCAACCACACGGTATTATTTGTTCTGTTCGACCTTTTTATTTTTATTACAGGAAAGCAAAGGTCATAAAAAAGCCTTAATGTCGAATGGAATTCCTCAAATGCATCTTCTAAATTATCCTTAAGATACATATCAGAGAATGAAAGTACTGACATACATTCAGAAAACTTCTGGATGTTTTCTTCATGATAGTCCCTTCTGTATTCAAACCAGCTTAGAATAGGTTTAGGTATCTTAGTCGGTATTGATAGTGTCTGCCCTGTCTCATGATCGGATAAGGCTAGATGATGAACCTCGCCTTTGGCTTGTTTAATATTGCTTGCAAATAAATCTAAGCATGACTGTTTTCGTGTTGGTGTCTTTATATGTAATTCAATATTGAAGTTTTTTAACAACCCCAGAAGTTCTTGGCAGCTCTTAGTTGGTTTTATGGTGTCCAAATTCCAATCACCACAAAGAATTATCTTTTTCGCTTTTTTGGAGACTCTATTCAGTAACGTTTCTAATTTTTCCAAGAATACCTTTGGATTACTGTTTGGTGTTCTATAAACACAAATAACAATGATTTTTTGGATCGTTAATTGTATTCCAGAACATTCAAAATTGAAATTACATGCAATGTCATTTATAAAATTATCTAACTTAGTACAAGTCATATCGTTTCTAATGAGTATGCATGTACCACCCCGTTTATCGTTCCGACAATAAGAAGTAACCAATTTGTAGCCCGGTATCCTAAGAAGGGACTCCGATTTCATTTGCATAAATAATAATAATATAATAATAATAATATCTACCTTGTTCATAATGCCCGCAATGTTTTGATGAAACAGTATTAGACCTTGTTTAGTGTGAGGTACGAAAAAGCTTTGTATTTGATGGAATGGCCGGTTTTTTAGCGTTTGTCTGGCTAGAGGTTTTCATTTTATTGAAAAAGTATGGGATAGTCCCTCTCGTCAATGGTATTTCGGGCTTGTGGCGTGGTTCTAATTCGTTTTTAGGTTTGAAATAATCCAGAATAGTACCCTTTTTCCTTTTCTCTGGTATTTGAGATTTGGACGACCGATTTTCAATACAAACACTTGGCGGTAATGGGTATTTTACTTTATTATAATAAGTCAGAAAGCATTTATTGTAGGTCATAGTATCTATTTCTAAATTTATCTTAGAACTAAGTACACTAGTAAATTCAGACATTTTATTTAGAGAAGCATCTCTGTTGCTTATTTGAAGAAGTTTACAGTTATTAGAGGTTTTTACAATCAGGTGCATCTGTTTATTAAGCATGTATACATTAAGATATGGGTTGAATAGTACACTTGTTATTAAAACCTTTTGCTTTCGAAATATGTACAATACGTTACTTAAATTTGACACATATTTGTAAACATTCTTGTCATATCCACCAAAACACAATACGACAATGTCTTCGTTAGTCATTGTTTTTGACATATTTTCACATGTTTTTAGTATTTCACAGCTTGAGGCATGTGGTTTTACCATTCCAAAGATACCATACTCGTCATTCCATTTATCTTGTCTATTTTTCAGCATTGTTTCAGCAAGGTTTTGAGCTTGTTCGTCACCTATTATGTAAATCATATTTTTCCTGTTTGTGTCATTCGTACATGTCTCATTTCCTTTCCTTTTACTTATAGTCTTGGTATTCACTGGTGATTGTTCAGATTCACATCCTACTAGTTTAGGTAAAGGCCAGCTTGTTGGATTCTTTATCAAGTATTCACTTACGTTGGTGTTAATTTTTGTCATTTCTGTTGGTCTGCTGTCCGCAATTTGTCTGATCAATCGCTGTGGTATATTGGTATGAGTTTTAGGCGTTTCTGAGTTGTCAATTATGTCAGAGTGACTCATCTGGGTGCGAGATAATCGTATTTTCGCCGTCGTCAGTTTATTTAGTACTGGTGTTGAGACCATAGTTGCCATCTTGTTTTGAGGTGTAAATGGTGTAAACGCCGGGCTCCTGGTTAAGGATTCCGATGACACTTTTTTTAGTAAATGTATTTTCTTGTTATTATCCTCTATTTTCCGCTTTAGAGTGTTGCATTCATGGTTTAGATTGGTTATTTCTTCATGCGCTGTGGCGAGTTCTGACCGAAGCTCTGTGATCTGCGTGTTTAAATGCCGAAAGTCAGCCAGGCTAAAGCCGGAGCTTGCAGGCACACTTTTTGATGACAAATCCAATGCTTCCGTATCAGAAACATCAGACAAGGTTGAGCTAAGTAGTGTGCGGTCCATTGTTACCGTTGATAGATCGCATTCGGATTTATTTCTTCTTATCGTCTTTCTAAAAGTAACGTTTTCCATGTCGTTGATTTTAATTGTCTTTGTTATTATTGCGGTTGGATCACAGATCATGTATTTTCTCTCCGTCGTCAAAGGTCCCACAGATTATAATTTGCCAAGAAGTAAACAGATTATACAATGTAACGTTGTTTCGCTGATGGTTCTAAACAACGATATTTAAAAACATCTGGCAACAATAATTGGATCGTCGGTAAAACAGATTACCGATTTTTAGCCAGCCGCTGTTGATAATAGGTGGCGTTGTTGTAAGTTTTCTGCGATTCAAATAGTAAATAACGATTCTTCAGAGAAAATATTTTTTCCAGATCACATTAAAGGTGATAATATTATGATTTGAGAAACACAACTCGTTGAACAATGTATATGAATTTGTCAGCCGTAGCTTTGTCATCAGTTTTAACTCACAGTTTGAGGTCCGTACAAGATCAACCGTTGTTTTGGGTGATTGTATACAAGTTATGGAACAGCGGATTATTTGAGTTCCCCACGGTTTTTTTTTCTACTATCACGTTCACAGCACTTTATAGTCACTTTATTTATTAGTTGCGCGTATTTATAGGCACGGAAACTAACTTTATAATATTATTTAGATTTTTTTTTACGGAGGAGACTGTTTACTTATTCAGTGTTGCCACTAACTCTACTATTATTAACAAATCAATACAAACACAATACACACACACACAACACATCTTACACAAACATATAACTGTTCCATTGTGGAACAGTTGGTGAAGCGTCAATGCCTTTTTTAATATAAAAAATAAAATAATAATAATTTAGGATTTCTCCATATCATAAAATATGTTAGTATTTCAAATTAAATATTTTAACTTCTCAATTGATGAATCCTCACGCCATCTGTAAGCAGCGCCCATGTATCGAGACTTTCTTGAGTTTTTTCCGCAAGGGCACACATATAGATGGCACTAGCGAGCTGACAGCTCCCCTTGACCGTTTGAAGAAGACGGTGTGTGCTCCTACGCGCTCCGCTACAAAAAATCCCTTTTTGTTGAAATCTGGACGATACTCGTAAAATAAATGGACCTGCATCTGTGCTTCATTGAGAACTTATAGTGCAGTGTTGATTTTTGGAGTTTTCACCATTCCACCGGCGGATCCACGAAGATTTAGCTCGCCGGCCGGCAGCCCATACTTGCAAGTGCGCATGAACGAGGTATCCCCCATCTCCCTGGGTCTGAGTGGGATCTCTGGATTGTCAAGGTACGTGGGCATGTTTGCTGCTAATAATTCTCTTGTATTGGTTTGTCGAGGATTCATCAGAAGGGAAATTAATTTATTTTGTTACACATCCGCCGTATATTCTTATTTCAAATTTTCTTACATTCTTCACAAAGGTGCAGGCTATTTACACGCCTCACCATATTATTTGGTCCTTCTAACCGGGTTAAAAACCGTTACCTAGATTTTTGCGTAATTGTTTGGTAAAAATCATATAGGTTCAATAACGCACAATAGGTATTTAGTTTACGTAAACTTTTGGTAAATCATTGCCTATAAAACGCATCATAATTGACAATAGAATTTACGTAGTTGTTGGTAAATCTGTTCAATTATTTTAGTACATAATTTACATGGAACGACATTACGTATTTATTGGTAAAGTTCATTCTATGTAGGTATCCGTATTTAAAAATTCGCTTTGATATTATGAAAATAAGTAGGTAGTTACCAACGCATCTCGGCTTTGAGCGTTTTAATACAATAATTGTAATTAGATAGATACCCACTCATAGTTGGTAGGTGCGATAATATTGCAAACCGCCTGTAAGGTATTTTTCTGTTATTGTTGTCGTTTGTTATCTAACGAAATGACGGATAAACAACTGAAGCCGGAAGATTTACTAACTATTCTCCATGAAAAGAAAGGATTGTTATTTAAACGCATTACTCGGTTGTATGATTTAACAAAAAATATATCGTCGTTCGATTCAAGAAAAAATGAAAGTTTTATGACTGAGTCAGAGACAATTGATGACATTCGAGATAAATTTGAATCTTTTGTTGATCAAATTAATCAAATAAACATTAGTATAAAACCTGGTACAAGTGTCGATTATGCTTGTTTAGAGTCCTTTGAAGATTTGTACATTCATATTAAACGTGTTAGGAACAAAATAAACAGTAATCAATCACCATCAACACCCAGTAGTAACTATAAGACTCTTTTTGAACCGCTTAAAATAAAGTTGCCTCCTATCGCGCTGCCGTCTTTCGACGGGAAAACTGAGAATTGGCCTGTTTTCTACGAGTCGTTCAAGTCGAATATTCATGAGAATGATCAGCTGACTGACTCACAGCGTGTGCAGTACTTGGTAGGTAGACTTACGCACAACGCATTGAAGATTACTGCTGGAATTGTGCCTACGGGTGATACTTACAAGTTCTTATGGGACAGTTTAGTTAAAAAATATCAAGAGAAACGCTCACTAGGTACGCATTATTTAAATAATATATTGGATTTAAAAAGTTGTTCATTTAACGCTAACAGTCTCGATTCTTTCATAGAAACATTTAGTGCATCTATTTCTGCCTTGAAACAACTTGGGATTACGGATCTTGCTGATTTTATTCTTTTGCACTGCGCAATGAGAAAAATCGATTCACAGACTATTCAATCGTTTGAACTTTCCATTCGAGATATTGAAATTCCCACAACGAAATTATTGATAAGCTTCGTTCAAGATCAGGCAAAGATATTGGCACGTTCGAATTTGTCTCAATCGAACGCGAGAAACTTTAGTAGAAACCCCGCTTCCGCGCCACGCGAGTCACGCACACAGACAAAAGCGTTTGTTGTGAGCGAGTCAGCTGACTCGTCCGCTTGTTTACCTGCGATGACGGTTCCATGCTGCGCGTATTGTAATGATAACGCTCATGTTCATTTGTACAACTGCGCTAAGTTTAAATCCGCGTTGACTCCTAGAGCAAGGTTCGAGTTTATTAAATCCAAACGTGGGTGTGCGAATTGTCTGAGCACATTGCACGGATTGAGTAACTGCAAGTCAACGTCAGTCTGTGATTTATGTAAAAAACGCCATCATACACTATTGCATTTTGATAAAGAAAATAAACCGCAAACAGCTGACGTTTTAGCTACGAATTGCAATGTAGTCGTCGCGTCGCCTCCTGCGCCGCTGTCCGTCGCGCCTCCCTCGCCCCTCTCGTCCCCCGGTGCGTCTTTGCCTGCCCCGGTTTCCGTCGCGGTGCCGCGCTCTTATGCTCATAGTAATAAGGTCGATATTCCCGAACAGGTGATTGCGTCTGATTCGTGTGATGTGACGCCAGCGTCTTCGGCTCACAACTCGGCCGTGTTATTGGCAGCTGATGCAGCGAGGGCTAAGGCGATAGTTCTGTTATCGACAGCTCAGGTTTATGCGCGAGCTAAAAGTGACAGTGCGGGTCACAAAACAATAGTGAGGTGCTTAATTGATAATGGCTCGCAGAATAATTTAATAACTACAGCTTGTTGTAGAAAACTTAATTTACTGATAATTCCTTTGAGTAATTCTTTTGTTAAAGGAGTTGGTTCTGTATCGCGACCGATAATAGGATACGTACATTTAGATATCGAGTCTCGTGTATATCCGGATCAAAAATATACTATTCACGCGTTAGTAGTTGAGTGCATTACGGACCAGCTACCATCGCACCATGTTAATTGGGATAGCCATGTAGACTTCCACGCGCTTCCGCTCGCTGATTTAAGCTGGAATATTCCAGGGGATATTGACCTAGTGTTGGGCGCTCAACTGTTTCCGTACATTTACTTGGGGAATAGGGTCGATTTTGGTTCACGCGCCCCACCTGCATTATTGACCACATTCGGGTATGTCTTTATGGGTGATTTTCCGCATAATAGTGATAATTTAAATTTACTTAACTCCTCTCCTTTCACGGCATTGGCTCTCAATGATTTATTACAAAAGTTCTGGGAATTGGAAGAAGTTGAGAATAAACGTTTTTTATCTCCTGAGGAAACCGAATGTGAGAATATTTTTTCCTCGACCGTGTCACGGGACGATGTGGGACGTTATACCGTCGCGTTACCTTTTAGTAAGGATCCCGCCGAGTTGGGTAACTCCCGCACCGCCGCGTACCGTCGACTTATTGCGCTTGAAAGGAAACTACGCCAATTGCCGATGTTGCGGGAAAATTATAATGCAGTGCTCAAAGATTATATTGACAGTGGGTACCTAAGTCAAGTCGACGAATCTGCCATTTCCGATGACGGGTATTATATCCCTCATCACGCTGTCGTTCGGCCAGACAAACCGATGCCGCGCATTGTATTGGATGCTAGCGCTAGGACTCATACAGGATTATCTTTAAATGATGTACTCCATATTGGTCCCAATTTACAAACAGATTTGTTTATTCTTTTAATAAATTTTAGATTATTTCCCATCGCTATAAATGCGGATATTAAACAAATGTATTTACGCGTTGGTGTACCCGTTGACCAGCGTAAATACCTACGCATTTTGTTTCGATTCAATGAGAACGAACCTGTGCTAACCTTTGCTTTTAATCGCTTACCTTTCGGACTTAAGTCGAGTCCATACATAGCTATGCGCACTGTGCGACAGCTGGCCTCTGACAGTCCGCATTATCCCAAAGCTGCTAAAGTAGCAGAGACCAGTCTCTATATGGACGATCTGGTGTATTCTGTGAATAATGAAGATACCGCCATGCAGCTATCGCATGATCTTATAAAGATGTTTAAATCGGGCGATTTTGACCTTATTAAATGGTGTAGCAATTCACCCGTTCTTTTAAACAGTCTTCCTGACTCGCATCGCAAGTCACTCGATTTTCACGCTGGGAGTGATGTTTCTAAGGTTCTAGGCCTTTCGTGGGAACCTTCTCAGGATAATTTCTTCTTCACTTCCGCTCGAGTGGCTGAGAAATGTACTAAGAGAAATATACTCTCGATAGTCGCACGCTTATTTGATGTTCTCGGTTTGGTTGCCCCAGTGATCTTCTATGCCAAGTTGCTCATCAAAGAGTTATGGCTGAGCAATATTGGCTGGGATGATCCCGCTCCTGACGACATTTTTAAACGTTTCTCGATTCTCATGCAAGAGTTTCCATTGCTAGATACATTACGCATACCACGCCATGTGGGTGTTACCGATGATTGTTCTGTTCGTATAGTCGCGTTTGCTGATGCTAGTATGGGTGGGTACGGGTGTGTGATTTATATACACTCTACTAGTCCATCTGGTGTCATAGTCCGCTTAATTTGTGCGAAATCAAAGGTTTCACCTACCAAAGTCACAACTCTTGCACGCCTGGAGCTGTGTGCCGCCGTGCTCATGTCAAAATTGGTAAAAACTGTTCGCGATACTTACGCTTTACGTGTTCCTATTGCAGGAATTTACGCCTTTTCGGATTCCATGATAGCCTTATCTTGGATACACTCTTCTCCACACCGCTGGTCAGTCTTTGTCAGCAATAGAGTCGCTCAATGTCAGGAGAACTTGGGTTCTCAACATTTTTACCATGTGGCAGGTGTTGAGAATCCAAGCGACTGTCTATCTCGTGGCATCCTTCCTTCCCAGTTAATGTCACATGAACTTTGGTGGGACGGCCCCTCTTGGCTTCGTTGTGCTCCTGAGGATTGGCCCGTTAAACCGTTTTCTCCTATTAATTGTGGGGAACTTCCCGAGCACAAGGTAAATGTCTTAACAGTGACCACGCAAGTAGAACAACCCCTTCTATATCAACTTGCTCAACGTACCTCATCATGGGATAAATTGTTGCGCATTGTTTCCTATATATTGAAATTTGCTAGACCAAAGGTTCATTGTGAACCTCGTTCTATTCAGGGCTTGTCAGCTGCGGAACGAGCGATAGTATGTGCTGTGCAATCTGTGTACTTTGCAAATGACATTAAGCTCATTAAATCTGGGAAATTGCTTTCAAAGAGACTCCAAAGTTTAGCTGTTTTTTTGGATGAAGAGGGAATACTACGCATTGGAGGAAGGCTTTCGAAGTCGCACCTTCCATTTGACGCTAAGCATCCTTTTTTACTTCCCAAACATGATCATATCGTGGATCTAATAATCCGTCATTACCATGTGATGAATTGTCACACTGGACCGGGACTACTCATGTCTATTCTAAGACAGCGATTTTGGATACTAGATGCCAGGACTGTCATTAGGTCCAAGTTGCGACAATGCAACACATGTTTTCGGGTAAATCCGACGCATCCCATTCCAGTGATGGCAGACCTGCCTGAGTACCGAGTATCGGAAGCGAAGGCGTTTGTCCACACTGGAGTGGATTATGCTGGTCCCATACGCATAACCCTCACTCGGCGCAGAGGCCAGCACGCCCAGAAGGCGTATATCTGTTTATTCGTGTGCTTAGTAACCAAGGCCGTCCATGTAGAGTTAGTCTCTGATTTAACCTCTGATGCCTTTTTAGCCGCGTTTAAACGCTTTATCTCGCGTCGAGGGCCAGTATCTTGTCTTTATTCGGACAACGCCACTAATTTCGTTGGTGCTAAGGCCCAACTAGATGAGCTTTATAGATTCTTATTAAATTCAAGTTTCAATTCGTCTCTTTTACATGAGTTATCAACCCGCCGCATAATGTGGAAAATGATTCCACCTCGCTCCCCACATTTTGGTTCCATGTGGGAAGCGAATATCAAAACATTAAAAACGCATCTTTATCGCGTGATCGGAAGTCAGCTTCTCACTTATGAGGAGTTACAAACTGTACTCATTCAAATAGAGTGCATTATGAACTCGCGCCCTCTGAGCGTTTTGTCTTCCGATCCCCATCCCGAAGTTATTACTCCCGCTCACTTTTTGATGTCGACTCCACTGCAGTACTTGCCGGCAGCCGATTTGTCTGGTCAGCGCATTAATTTATCACAGCGCAAACAGTTGTTAGATAGTATGGTCCAATCCTTCTGGAAGAAATGGCACCTAGAGTATCTGCATACGCTGCAAGTCAGGCAGAAATGGGCAACTCCGGACAAACCCGTAGAAGTTGGGACTGTCGTACTCGTGGGACAGGATAATTCAGCTCCTCTAAGTTGGCCATTAGGAGTTATAACTGAGGTTTATAAAGGCACGGATAATGTCATTCGTGTTGCAATGGTAAAAACGAAGTTCGGTAACTTTAAACGTGCCGTCGTTAAATTATATCCTATTCCAACGCAATAAAGTTTAACTCTTACACGAAATTCATAGTCTTAAGGTTTAGGAAATATTATATTTAAATAACTTATATCGTTTGTTTCTCGCATTCAGTCGTAAAGCTTAAAGTTTTTCTGATCATAATCTAGGTTAGTAAATACTTATAATTTTTTCACTTCCTTTCTGAAAGCACTTGCGTCCTTCCAAAGCCCCCGAGCATGGTGAAGCGTCAATGCCTTTTTTAATATAAAAAATAAAATAATAATAATTTAGGATTTCTCCATATCATAAAATATGTTAGTATTTCAAATTAAATATTTTAACTTCTCAATTGATGAATCCTCACGCCATCTGTAAGCAGCGCCCATGTATCGAGACTTTCTTGAGTTTTTTCCGCAAGGGCACACATATAGATGGCACTAGCGAGCTGACAGCTCCCCTTGACCGTTTGAAGAAGACGGTGTGTGCTCCTACGCGCTCCGCTACAAAAAATCCCTTTTTGTTGAAATCTGGACGATACTCGTAAAATAAATGGACCTGCATCTGTGCTTCATTGAGAACTTATAGTGCAGTGTTGATTTTTGGAGTTTTCACCATTCCACCGGCGGATCCACGAAGATTTAGCTCGCCGGCCGGCAGCCCATACTTGCAAGTGCGCATGAACGAGGTATCCCCCATCTCCCTGGGTCTGAGTGGGATCTCTGGATTGTCAAGGTACGTGGGCATGTTTGCTGCTAATAATTCTCTTGTATTGGTTTGTCGAGGATTCATCAGAAGGGAAATTAATTTATTTTGTTACACATCCGCCGTATATTCTTATTTCAAATTTTCTTACATTCTTCACAAAGGTGCAGGCTATTTACACGCCTCACCAACAGTAATAAAATTCCCACAGATATTTTATTTTATTTGTTTGGCACATCAATAACTTCATATTATCACATCAAAGCAGCTATTTTCTGTACTACCTTTGGAAATGAAAGAGAATAACAATTGACTTGGAAAACGTTAGTGTCGCAGTCACTCCAAACCAACAAAACCTGATTTGGTATCAAAGAGAAATTTCAATTATTCGAAATTCAGAATAACTAATGAAATTGTTAATTAAAAAGGAAGTAATAAAGAGAATGCAATTAAGATGTAACAGCTATTAAAAAAATAAAACACTAAAGAATTAAGTTTGAAGTAAAATTTTAAGGTTATGCCGGAGAGTTAAGAGGCCTTAGGCCCGACCTACTGTTCATTATGGTCTATAAAACAAAGTGAAATTATAAAATTTAGCGAAAATTGCAAGGTTTGCACGATAGCCTCGGGGCGAAACTACCGGGCGCTGACATATTGGCGAACAGGCTGACTGATTTTAAAAGCATCGAAATATTTTGGGTAGAAAAACTTTGTTTTATTAAGGGTTAAAACAAAAAATAAAACCGACTTCAAAAATAAAACACAAAAAAGTGAAAAATAACCTTTAGAAGAAAAATCAGTTTCTGAAGTCGGTGACTTTTATTTGTTTGATTTCATTTTTTTGCCACCGACTTCAGAAACAGATTTTTCTTCTAAAGTTTATTTTTCACTTTTTTGTTAAAAAGTTTTAATTTTTTAATTTTTAGTGGTTCACATGTTCATGGGTCAATGTGGACAACGTAGTTTTTTTTTGAGTTTTGTTGATTTTTCAAAAACCGCTTGTCCGATTTCGATAAAAAAAATTATGGGACCATTTCGGAAGTATACCCTTTCCAACAAAGAAAGAATTTTTCGAATCGGTTAGCAAGTGACGGAGTTATGCCCGAACCAACATAAAAAAAAAAAAATTATATAAACATCTGAATTGAGAACCTCCTTCTTTTTTTAGAAGTCGGTTAAAAAGGCAGTGAAAGAAAGAAAAATATTTAGTGGACGCTGATATACGACGTACATTTAAATCATCATTCTCTTCCCCTTATCCCAATTCATTTGACAAAATGATAAGAATAAACATATAACGCTTAACAAATTTTACAGTGCGGTCTTGAAAAATCAATTTCTTATTACTAATACATGTTACGAGTATAGGTGGATAAGTACTAAGCAGATATCTGAGACCTCTATAGCAAACAAAGTTTAGACGTCAACCTACGCAAGCCGTCGTAATACATGCAAACTGATAATGTACCTACATACAATGTCTCTGGAAGTTTGGAAAACATTAAGTATGTACCTGTCCCATATTTATATTTTGATAGGTATTATATACCTTTTTTTTTTGTGGGTAGAAAATCATCAAATAACCCTCCCGCCCCCCCCGCTCTTGGGCAGAGCGGAAGGGAGTGTCAGACTTCTACTGACTAAAAACCAACCCATGGTCCTTCTTCGCCCTTGTGCCGAGGCCGCGTTATGCATTTAACGTTTTTAATAATAATAATAAATTACTAAAAGTTATTTTAGCAACAAAATTGACAACGTTTCATTTACCTCTAGTATTTCCTTCTTAAGCTTAGTTTAAATGTCTATTGACTTTATTAGTATTATGTTCAATTAATTTGCCATCATAAATTAGTCAGTTGCAGCCACGGAGTATGGATTATGGATAACTGACAAATTGTGGGTGTACTAATAGGTACACCTTTACTTAACCCTACAGGGATTACAGGCGTGATGTTATGTTATGTTTATATTTTTGTTTAAGTTCTATCTGTTTTTGTGCTGTTTCCTATATTTTCTGAATGCCGCCTCACCCCTTCAACTAACGAGTATCCGGCTTTCCATCCTCCACACCAGTAAGTATCATAAGATCATAACTGTGCTTCTATTGAAGCGCTTCGATCTAAGTCAATGTTTGTCTCAAGATAATACGTAGTTGAAAATCTCACGGGTTGTTGTTGAACGCCGCTCAGCGCTTAAATAACACGCTGTCAACCATAAAATATAAGTAGCTACCCATCAAACAACTTGAATTATTCAAAGGGTATACTTCCGTCATCTTCCTCTCTTTACCCATATACTTATCTTCAAACAGTAGGACAGTATTGATTTCCAATGCCAGTTTCAATAAAAATACCGTTCAGAATATGAAAACATGATTTCCATTTGTAATAGGGTTAGGTAAAGAAGTGAAGAGTTTTCTTTGAAAATATGAATAGATAAAGAAAGCTGGCATCATAAAATCTATAGAGTACCTTCTGAAATTGCGTACCCGAGCTTTAATTGCCAAGAAATAGAGTGAACAAATTTAAAATCGTCATTTTACCACCAGAGTCAAAAACGGTTATTTATTGTTTAAATAAACATGCGTGGATCTAAGCAAAAAAAAGCCTACAATAAGAATTGAACAGTCTCCTTAACTAACCAATCGGATATCATAACAAAACAAATTACCTTAAATCAGCGCTTGTGATTGATCATTCCATCGGATATGTATCACCCAATACCTATTAAGGAAGTATTGGAGCTAGATCGCTTTCGTATTGAACGAGGGGCCAGACATCATTAGGTTAATTGAATTGACGATACTATCGTAGAATGGATAAAGCTTATCACAAGTATCGCTGTCACGACGAGATCAATCGTCTGCCTCGTTACTGACTCTAACGATAGCAATCAGAATAAGGGTGTTTTTTGCCCGTTTTTAAAGAGTTTTCTTATTCTTTAGAGGTGTTATTAAGGCGACGTAAACGTCAAAGGCGCTGTTAGAATCGAGTTAGCATTATCGTCAGGGAGAAATGAGTGACACTTCTAATAAATACCGATGCAACGAGAAATATTGTGCTGCAAAAACTATGGATCGCCTCAAGTTAAAGTAACTATGGCTTGAGTTTTTTTGGAGATAATAATTGTGAATTATTATTAACATTACGTTTTCCTTAAGTGTTAATGATCTGCTTGTCAAAAGCACAATTTCATAATGCAATAAATGGATTTTACCCTGTTAAGTTAACCTTTTCTCCTGTTAAGTTTGTGAACTTCGTGCAAAATCGACGTATATTGTGTTTAAATCGCCTTATCCGTGAAGAAAAGCCCCCCAGGATACATAACATAACAGTTATAAGAAGAAGCTATGTGTAATCTTGGCTGTCGTTTCATGTTATGGGGTCATATCGCTTGGTATGCAAAATTCTGTTTAGATTTTAGAAAATCCTTAGATCGAACGAGCCATCTTCTTTTCTTGTATCGACACTTATTTTATAACAACTTATATCGTGGCGAAATATTAGATAATTCTTATATTATTATAGTGAGTGGAGCTTAGAGCTTGAAGAACACAGCAAGGTGTCTGGTCTATGTACACCGGGTGTACCTTTGTACAGCATCACCACTTGCATAGTACAAATAAAAGAAAAACACTGAAAGTGCCAGACTTATCATTAAAAGTGAATTTGGGAGGTGTATTAAAGATAGAAGGGAAGAGGATGTTCAAATAAAAGATGGATGGATTTAATGTGGAATTATATGAAGGAAAACGGACTAAAAAGGATAGCATGACAGGGGAGAATGGAAGAAAATGGGCAACGACCCGAAATAACATGGGACAATGGCAGGAAGATGTTGATAATGATGATGATGATATATCTATCTATCTTCTTCTAATAAATAAAAAGAGAAGTCCTGACTGACTGACTGACTGACTCATCAACGCCCAGCACAAACCCTTGGACCTAGAAAGCTGAAATTTTGCACAGAGGTTCCCTTTATAATGTAGACAAGGAATAAGGAAGGATTTTTTGAAATTCAACCAGTAAGGGAGTTAAATAGGGGATGAAAGTTTGTATAGAAAATCGTCACTTTCACGCGGGCGAAGCCGCTGGCAAAACTAGTTAAATATAGAAATGCTTGCCACCTACCATACTTTTTAGCCTTGGCTTTGTTGACCAAGTTATTGAATGTAAGTACCTAGTTAGTGTAGTTAGTTTGGATGTTGTTAAACTTGAAGACAGCTGGTTCAGAGATCAAAATCGTGAGAAAACAGGGACAGTTAACTGATTGCTTAGAAACAACATACAGGCCAAATGCTTGAGGTCAATAGGTCAATGTGCAATATTATACTTTGACAGGTCCTGTTTTAATTGCTTGCAGTACCTATTGAACCTGCACTATTGAGCCATGTCTTACTTTGAAATGTGTTTGTATAATTATGAATTAAGTTTATCAAAATTAAAAAAAAATACCATCAAAACGCTGAAGAGAAGAATAAAAAATTCTGTAAGTATTCATGAAAAACAAGAGATATAATCTTGCAGTTACTGCTACTTATCTTTAAAAAAACTCACATGACATTTTCAGACCATCCCTTTTTCAATATAGAATGTGGTTTGTCGGTTGTCCATATTAAATATCGTGAGAGACCCTGAAAGCAGTACCTTCGTCAAGTGGGGCCACTCTTGACGTTGCACAGAATCTTTTCAATTTGATCCGGGACCCTGATCAGACCTATATTAAGTCTCTAGTGCCTGATTTGCATGAAACTTATTAAAAATAAAGTTATAAGATCCCTCGACCTGAATATGAAGAATAAATTATTCTGTGTCGATTAAAGATTTATGAACGTTCTGTTTTATTAATTTTAATTTATTTTATAGATGTTTGTATGTGTGAGTTCATCATCATCAGCCTATATTGTTCCCACTGCAGGGACTCAGGTCTCCTCTCTAGGAGAGGGATGGGCTATAATCCACCACGCGGGCCCAGTGCGGATTGGCAGATGTCACATGTCTTCGAATTTTTTGGTTCTAAGACATGCCGGTTTCCTCACGATGTTTTCCTTCACCGTTTTGAGAGCAGCGGTGATGAAATAAATTACACAAAGTAATGCGCCTGCCTGGGTTCGAACCCACGACCTACTATTCGTAAGTCGGGGCCGATACCACTGGGCCACCGCTGCTGACCGTGTGAGTTCATATTAATATGAATTGTATAGTAGGTTTCAAAATACATAGCATAGCATAGTTATGTTCGAGTCCAATGGATAGCGGAATAGGAAGCGAGCCTATTGCCGTCAAACGGGCACCAATCCATACTCTGTGAGAAAACAACGAACTAAAATTAAATTGTTACCACTTAAAATTAACGTCAGCAAATACATATATGGAACTTCAGATTCCTGCAGGCTGAACATTATTTGAATTTCATACAAAGCTTAACCGGTTTTATCTTAGAGCACTTGATAATCTCGACACAGTTACTTTCGAAGTACATCTTTATCGCTTTAGATAAGTTGGAAGCGAGCACAAATTTTCTCCAACATAGAGGAAGCTTGGAGTTAAGCTCGAGGACAAAACATAACAGAGAAATGTTCAAAGTTACAGTCTAGATTCCACTGTATAATGCCGACCCAATGACTTGAAAGTTTTCAAGGTGACTTATCTTCGCGCCCTTACGAGGTAATCTTACAAGGCCACATATGAGTTTAAATGTTGCAAACCGTAAAACACTCGGCTCATCACAAGGCTTACACCGTAAATTTAAAAGGCTTTATACGTGGGTTGTGGGGCACCCCTCCATTACCATAAAATTACGTGATATCACTTTCTTTTGATGTGTCGTAAAAAATAAAAACGTGAGCAGCACTGGGAACTTTTAGGCCTACCCCTTGCGGCGTTGTTAATTAAATTTAATTATGTCTCCATGCTGATTTACGTGTAAAGCTTATGTCTTAACTGAGGATATACTCATTTACTTTGGCTGGATCATTGAATTTAATGCGGAGGGATGAAACGCATGTAACTAAAAAAATTATGGATTTTAATGTTGATTAATGATGACAAGCCAAAAAGTACCATAAGTCTGAGGGGGAATTGGAGAGGGAGAGGAAGGCCAAAGACAATATGGATTTTGTGAGGAATAATATAAAAGAGAAAGAAGTGAATGATGCCGTGACGCCTAACAGGGAGGAATCGACAAAGAAATCATGTTGTGCCGACCCCAAATAGAATGGAATGCGGGCAGGAAGATGATGCTGACTTTGGGTGGCTCATTAGCAGCAGTGACTACTGCAACTGGTAATGATCCCGAATTAATTAAACTTTTTGAAAATACCACAGGTTTTGGTCTGATCGTGTTATTCTACATAATATAACTGTAAGTTTTGTTTAGAGTTCTGTAAACAATTAAAATGGCTTGATGACTCAAGCCATTTTAATTGTTTACAGAATACTTCAATAGATCTGCTACAATATTGTTAACAAAATTAAACATAATAATAAGGACATTCTCATTCCATAATGCAGCATCAATCATCCGATAATACAGACTAAAAAAAAAATCCATCATAAATCATTTTCGACAACCCAATTATTAACGTGAAATGGTAATTTGTCAGTCGGACTACGAATGCAAATAGACCACGAACGTTGCGCACGCGTCGCGCATAGGGTCCTTAAAGTGGGCGTGCGTGTCCATCTAAATGTGTTTGATATCGTCACCCGCATATTGTATTAGGGTGTGATGTATGAGTGCACGTGGATGAATTGTAATAAATGTTATGGTAGAACACACATGGACACACACAAGACTTCACCGTTTTTGTGGGCAATCATCAAATAACCCCTCCCGCTCTGGGTAGAGCGGAAGGGAGTGCCAGACTTCTACTGACTCAAAACCACCCATGTTCCTTTTTACCCCTTGTGTCGAGGCCGCGGTTTCTCTTCGAACAACCCGCAGCCCCGACGGGCCCTCTGCCTAACCTGAGGAGAAGACAGGATTGATGTTGTTTTATGTTGGCTACGTATACTAATTATGCTATAAATATATGGTTAAAAAGAATTTGGACATTTGACCATAACATTTTGATCAAAAGGAGCATTTTATTTTATAAAATTACTAAAGAACTTAAATATGATAGGAAACTGCTTACTTTACACAAGAAACTCTACGTACAGTCTTATATCGTCACATTCTATCCTGTCTATGACCAATCCGTACTGGGCCCGTATTGTGTGCATTGCGCGCGGTTTAAATGTAACGTTAAATTTTTCGTAAAAAAAAAAAAATACAATTATCCTATAGCATTTCAGTTTAATTTTTTGCAACAAGCACAATCAGTATCATAATTATATAGGATAAGAATAAAATGTTAAAATTATGAAAATATAAAATTGTGGAACGAGTATTTAAAATTTTAATAAATACACCGTGCACTCGAGTACCAATCTATGGTTTGGTATATGATACACACATCATTTATTTAGTATGAAGCCAAAACTTTAATAGGATAATTTTAAGTTCAAGCGTATTTAAAACTTAATTACAGGTACCTAAGGTCCTTGAATAACGTCTGTGTGGAATGTAAAGTAATTACGAAACATGTTTACTATGCTTAAACTTTTATGTAATTTGGCTGCTTGTGGTTAATTTGCCCATGATGGGTTTAGCTTGGGTTCCGTGGCTCCTAATTTGTTTTTTAATTACATTACGGAAAGGTCAAGTTTACAAAAAAGTTAAAACGGTAATGGCAAAAAGAAGGAACATGTCCTTAAAGTATTTTTATTCATTTTGGGGTTTGCATTAGCATCATTTTGGGGTGTGTCGTGAGTTATTTTCCTGACGCGTATTATAGCTGTACGTAAAACTGCTCTATTGGCTGTGTTAAACTTCTTTCTTCTTTTGATATCGACGGGGAAGTGACTCTTAACTTACATATTTTACGAAAACGACTTATGAATGCAGTTTGATAGAGAATGAAATTGCGCGTCTACTCTTATATGAATTGAGTTGAAATTCGCAAAATTGACATAGCTAGGCACCGAAGAAACATCTCCTATGTTAGGGTCTAAAAGGTAATATAGAACGGTTTTTTTCGCCTGATGTAAAATTTGGTTTTTGTAAGTTAGGAGTTGTTGTCACTTCCCCGTCGGTATGTGGTTAATGCTCAGCCTGGTGTCAGTTTTTATGCCGTCTATGAGCCTCAGCAGCTTACGTGGACAAAAGTTTTTCTGCCATGCTTGCACCAAAATTTTACGTGAAATATAAATCAGCTATATTTTAATTAGTCAGATGGGTTGATTGCTTCGACGATGTAGAGATCGCAAGCGCGACTACTGAACAGGCCCTGGGTGCAATTCCCGGTCGAGCAAAGTGTTATTCTATCCATTCCATCAGAATCTCTATTATGAAGGCGCAGCCACGGTAGTCTGGATATATGCCCGGGTGATGAAAATAGACTCGCCCCCTATTACGTGGGACTAAAATCGTAACTGGCGAAATATGCGTGTACTTGTGAGGTACACCACTCCCTTCGGGGAATTCCAAAGCGTGATGTTACGCCAATTAGTCAAGTTGCCTATCGCAGATCCCAATCTACTGCTGAACGAAAATGACAGCCACATAAATGATTTTTACATTCCAATAAAAATTGTATCATATTATTATGGTTACATATGGATCATATTTCTAGGTCACGTGTTGACACTTTATGGGAACGGTGACCTGATGATAATATTTTATTGACACTTCGATGCTAAATCGTTATTTAGTCGTAAGGTCATTTTATGGCTTGAAATAAATGTTTATGAGTGTAACGGCCACCAATATTTTAAAGGTTGCTCTGATGTCGTGAATTTACACTTAGGGGTTTATTGAAACGCTGATCGAATTTAAGAGGCATCTCGTAATTTGCCAAGCGTTTTCTTAACTTTGTATAAATAAATCGCCATTTTACGTACTGCATTTGCTGTTATGAGAGCAGTATTCTAGAATCGTGCCTAATTTATAACTACGAAAGAAAATAACAATTATTTAACTTATTTAACTGGCCTACATTACAATATTTTACTGCTAACAATACGTATAATCGTCGGCATTCACTCACACGCTACCTCTACTATTATCGCCTGTAAACACAAAACTCGAATACAACGGCTGTTTACATCATCAATAAATGATTCGCCAAAAGCGACCGTATAAACTAAAATTGCGTTTCGTTGTAACAATTTTCGCCTAAACGAAAAAAAAAAACGTCGCGAGTTACGCAAATAAAGGTTAACTTAAAATGGTAATTGGAATGCTGACACGATATCCACGAGTAAATATTGTATGCAAATATGTAAATAAAATTTTAAACTTTCAGTTTAAAGGGACAGTTTTATTTTGTCGTTTTCCGATGGTTGTGACACGCAGCGTAGGCTGAATACGTCAACTTTTTCCGTTGATGCAATGAATAGAATTTTATTCGCTGACAAAGTGATCAACTTATCATCCTAGTTTGAACAAAATTTTGGGCGAAATTTCAAACCCACCTTATTTTCGACTAATAGGTATCAATATTTAATTATGATACCTGTAAAAATTGCTAGTAGGGGCAAGTGATAGTTAACTAAAATTTTAAAAAGTTCGATTGGAGAATAAAACTCTCTCCGATCGCGATTAATATTGACTTATTAGTCCCATTCACTGCACAAAAAATGGCATTTAAATATCGATAATAGCTAACAAAACACACAATATATCTTCATACCAAAACACCCCAAGCAAGGTCTGAAGAGCTCATCATACACAATACCATTTAATATCTTTTATTACCCTGTCAGCAACTGGCATATATCCCTCTAGAAAAACAATAAAATCCATACAAACACTAGCAGTCTGTTTCCCTATAAAACCCAATATATTTCTTGAAAACGGGATTTATGTCAATGAAGTTGAAAATCGTCCCCTCGGCAGCGCATATCAACACGTCAATATATCAGATCGGGCCCGCCATTTGTCAGCCATTGCTATTTATAGGGTAGATACGTTGCCCAATCGATAGGCTGCGATGTATGGGGAATATGTTCAGTACATTTGTACTGGATAGTTTCGTCGTTAAGTGCAAGTGTACTTATTAGTTTGATTGGCGTTTGGATGACTAATTGATATTATATTTAAAGACTAGGTTTTGCCCACAACTTCGTCTGCGTGGAATACAGCCTAAAGCCTACCTCGATAAATGGACTACAAGAATGATTTTTCAATTCCAACCAGTAGTTCTTGAGATTAACGCGTTCAACCAAACAAACAAACAAGCTCAGTATTATAATATTATTAAACCTAGATAAAAAGACATTGATATTTTTTTTACAAGCGTTTCTGTGCGATCAATACTGTATGCTTTATTACGTGTAGTATTTCATGCATCTAAGTAATCTAAGAAGAAACCCGTAAAATAACTTGAAACTGAAGGAACCGAAAATTTTACGATCCCAATATCCTACATCGAACATTAACAATAAACCAATCAATAAATCACCATACACAAAACATAAGATTTATCACCGCAAACTTGTTATCAGCCAACTAATACACTTCGCAGAGCACATAACACCAATAGTTGGTAATAGCCATTATCACGTGCCCAGTGCATTAATCTCTCATCTGAAGTAATCCACTATACCAAGATAGGGTATCGGCAATTCTGGTGAGGCGTGTCGGACTAGAGGCTCCAATGGAATTGGGACGGTTTCATAATGGACGATGTGTCATTTTCGATTGTGTGCACGCGATCTCAGGTATGACTGCAAACGGTTTCTAGTAGTCGGTTTTAGAAATAAACCTGAATAGAAGAAACTAGAGCCAAAGAGGTTTATTTGTTTCGAAATATTATTGTTCTTTGCCCTTTAGAACCACAATTTAGTATTGATCCCAAAGCACAACTGATGGAATCGATTCCGAGCGAAGTGTTACAGGGTTTCTCCATAAATGTATTTTTAGTAGAAGCCCGTACCTACTCAGCAATAATGCCCTGATGATGGCAGTATAATTCATTGTTCTATAGATATTACTTGTGGCCTGAAACTTCGTCACTTCAAGCAAGTCCCCGTTGACCAGCCAAGTGATAGAATTCAGAAAAATCGTATGTCATGATACCATTTTATCCAAATTCATCTTCGCGACTTTAGGTGGTGCTGCAATACTATGTGACATGACATGCAGTACATGCAGTTTCAAAATAATATCATTAACACACTACATCATTTTATACCCACAAAATCGATATCATAAGTTCATAACTAACCAACAGATCCCAAACACAAATAGCTTCTAACACTAGCATGTTCCTAATTTCCACATAAGTACTGAGAACTGAGATACAATACACAGATATCGTTTATAGGCGAGATGGGTGCCTCTGATAATTACACAGAGTCGGTAATTGATCACAACTCATACAGCGGTCGTTAGTCTATTTAGATTTGGGTCGCATATATTATTTGTGATAATAACGTGTGGAATATGTTTTGTTCGATACTGTTTATCGTTTCTATTGAATCTATTGGTTTATTATATTTGGGAATGATTTTATCAGTGTTTGTAGTTACTGTCATAAATTTTATTGGACTACGCTGTTGACTTTTTGTTAGTTTTTCATTACGTTCCATAATAATCAACGCTTTGTGATCGCCATGGCGTTTAATCAAATACACACTAAGTATTATGTACTTTGGAAGATGTATGTCCGGGGTTACCTAGAAGTATGAACCTGGAAAACTGAGCTATAATTAGCGTGGAAGTTTTGTTTATGTATCTTAGCATTATGTAGGTATTTATTTAAGTATATTATATCTATTTTTATTTATTTATATGTGTATTTTATTATTTTAGGTTAAGTTAGTTAAGGCACATATACACATTATTCTTTTCCTATTCTCACACACTATCGTCTACATTTCTTCATCATTTCTCTTTTAGCAGGTCTGCTGGCAGAAATTTCTAAAGAAATAAGCAGTACCTTTGTACTCAATTATTATTTTATGTTAATTTCCTGTGATGTCTTCTGTGTGTACATAAATTGTTAAATAATAATAAATAAGTATGGCAATACCCAGTTGCTGGGTTCTGGAGGTCAAAATGGCAATTGTCGCATATAAAATACTGGTAGGTACTCAACTGCAACCGTTAAGACTTGAAGCCGATCCCAACGTAGCTGCGAAAAAAGTAGGTAGGTGATTTTAGAAGAGCACGCAATAGTAACGCAGTAATTTGACTATCAAAATAAACACGCAGATTTGCAGAATGTAACATCAATCGTTGAGTGAAGCAGACGTTCCTGGAACGCCGCTCGTCAAAAAAAAACAAAACGCAGTTAATTTTTATCACTAACTATGAATATCTACGCTGTACTGCTCTCCAAAAATTGCCACTCAGGTGTCTGTAGTAAAATGGAAATACTCAAAAATATTTTAACAGATTTTTCTACTTGTTGATATTATAGTAAATAAAGCAAATATTGAAATCAGAATTCATTTCGATTCTTTTTTTGGGAAGTTTAAATATTTTTAACGTTCCAAAATTTTTATTTTCACAGAATACCCGACAGCCATGATGTTTCTGATAGTTAACGTTTCTCGTTACACGAGTGTTCTCGTAAACGACACAGGGTAATAGAAAATAAAATGTTTTGCATTGTGATTAAACAGAAAAGAGAATAAAAATCATCAAAATATTAGTTACTAGTATTGAGCAAAGAACCATTAAGCCTGACGTAAAATCATGCCTGTAATCCCCGAACGATTAGTTAGAGGTGTACTTGGTTGTACCTACTCCCAATCCTACCTGGGCCGGTATTGAGCCCGCCGAGGGTGCATTTACTGGAGTCGCGCCGCAATGTCAACTTCAAGGCGTTTGTGGTGCGAGTACCGAATTGTTATCTGCCCCAGGTGATGAAGGAAGACTTTTGGCCTCAGGACGTGGTGTTCCGTCGCTTCCGCGGACAAATTCCACTGGACAGCCAGCACAAGTGATGTGTTAAAAAGTGAAGTGCTACTAACATAGTCTTAAGTATTTTTGTTAACAAAAAATTGTATTTACTTTTTATATTATGTTAGTTTATAAGGTATATATCTCTGGGCCATTGTAGCCTGAAATAAAATGATTGAATTGAATTGAATTGATCATGTAATAGTAGATTATGCACCAAGGGGCTAAAGTTGTGTCTTATGTCACGGGCGTCATATTGAATCTCGAGCGCAATGAAGGATTCGGAATTTAACTCCCTCGCTTCGCTCGTGAGTTAAACTCATAACTCCCTCCCTGCGGTCGGGAGTTAAATTCCGAATCCTGAATGTAGCGAGGGATTCAAGCTAGCCCAAGGCAAAGACACATTTAGCCCAGAGGAGGATACTCTACTTTTTACACCTACTGTGAGAAAATAATACTGCCCTGCTAAGCCGAAAGGCGCTATCTCTGAGATACGCCCTTTTAGTTTTTTTTATACCATTCAATAGCTATAAGAATTTCGCATCTAATGGTATAAGCCAAATAGCGATATCTATTTAAAAACATTAAAATAAACCACTAAGAAGTTTTTTTATATCTCAATTTTTCCTTAAATTACTAAGAGATTTGACGGCATGTCGTTTTTATGAAGCCAAATAGCCTTATATTGACATAGGCTAGAAACGCTTAAAAAATGCGCGTAAATGTGGGTATTATTAGTTCGCTAAGGTTTGAGATACGGCTATACCTAAGTATAGTAGGTAATTAAAATTGACTTTAATATCTTTAGCATTAAGGATTACACTCACTTACATTTTACAATAGAGCGTGTCGTGACATGAAGATAAACATTAGTAACGATCATTTCTTAGTTTGTTTTGTTGGCGGAAGGAAGCAAAAATTCGTTTTATGCTGTGTTAAAAATAAGGAAAACTTTATTAAATACAGTATTTTTCTAATTACGCAGAGATAAGCTTTTGTGTATTAATATTAAGGTAATTTTTTAAAAGTTAATTCTCTAGTTTCTCACTTTCTTTGAGGTTAAATTAATTTGAAACTTGAAGTTTCGAGAACAACACTTCGAAATTACAAGTGTTCATCTCAGTTGTTAATTATACACTCAACTGCACATCAATTGTGATATGTTAACTAACCTTTAGAGAAGCTCTGAGAACAGAGGCAGTTTTAACATTAGGTACAGAACTGGTTTCGATAATGAACCCATTACGGCTAGCATTATAGGTACAAAGTTCTTAAAATTAGACAAACTTTCATCCCCAACTTAAAAAACAGTACCAGCAGGAATATCTCAAACAAAAAAATAAATAAAAAAAAAATAATTAAAAATAAAATCTCTTTCCAGTATAACCTGCTAATAGAATGTCTTTTTGGCGGGAACTGCCAACTTTTGATTAATTTTATTTCATAGAAAGCAAATAAATTGCTTTAACTTTTTTTTGTAATTTGCTGCTACATTTAATAAAGTTGTTAATAAAATATTAAATGAAGTTTTATTACAAATTTATTCGGTATTTTCATCAAATATGAAAAAAAAAACATTTTGTATGGAACTTTCTATGAGCAGAATAAGACTAAAAGCAGTATCTCAATTTTTGAAGCCTTTCTTTTTAATCAAAATAGCGGTATCTCACAAAATAGGTATAATGGTGCCATTTAAGGATAATTTAGGTATGTCAGCTATATCTAGGGTCAAAAATACGTTTATATAAGTTTTAACAGTTTTAAAAATATTAGTTTTAACCCCCGTTTGAAGGAGGGAAAAATCCAATCACAAAAAGTCGTTTTTCTCAAAACTTACTCTGATTGAGTTAGCGCTTTTCGGCTTATCAGGGCAGAATAGCCATAGGTAGTACGAAAAACAAAGTATTTAATATATAAACAAACAGTAAGATTAACATATTAGAAATAATGAAATATAAATAATTATAAGAAAGAAATGGTAGAATGGTTTTGGATGATTGGCTGTATGCAATTTGAATTTAGAACGTCATTGGAGACGCCAATGAAATTATAGTATTTTTGATAAAATGTGATAAATCGACTGTAGTATACTTAGATATTTTTTTATTTATTCACAAATTCCACAGCAATATTATCTTAGCGCAGTTTATTACTTAAAATAAATTAACTAATGTTACAGCCAATTACTATTACGGTATAATATTACGGCGCGGTACGGTATTTGTTATTATTAATGCCAGTTTTAATGTTAAGTAAGTATTCCATTCCTTTTAAAAAATGGTTCGTAGTTATCTAATTATTCTTACAAATTATTATGTCTTCGAAAACATGGCAACGATATGAAGAAGCAGTCGTTATGATTTTGTAGGAAATCGAGAATATCATCCACGCGTAGTAAGGGTATCGAGAATAGCTTTCCTCTTTCTGGCACCAAAGGGTGTTTGTGAAAGTGCGCGCGGAACTAGTTGGCCGCGCCTTAGGCATGCTTTTGTTTTTTATTTGTATTCTTTTCAATAAATTGAACATAATAGTAGGTACTATACTGCCAATTTAGCTGAGCATGTGAGATTCCAAATTCAAATCACATTATTGACCAGCGGGTCATAATGAAATCCAGTACAACATTATTGACCGGCTGTTCCCCCGGCCACTAATGACTCACTTTAGGTTAAGGTTGCTTGACATATAATTTGACATTTTCGAGCAGGTGGTGTGAAAAGATATATTGAAAACTGCGTTTTCTATTGTTTAGAAAAAAACATTTACAGGCATTTATAATGGGGAACATACTTCTTTACCCTATAAGAAACAACAACAATACACGCGTAAACCCAATAAATACCCTAACAAAACACCAAAAGACAGAAACATTCGTCGAAAACCAACAAGTCGCAATTACAACCTTAAAGATTAATCAGGAAACGCCCAAGTAAGCGTTTAACCAGTCCAAATTGCTGCAAAAGGTACACCAACATTGTGATCAATTAAGTTGATAGCCGATTGAGTACCCCACTTTGCTATACCTATGGGTACCTACGCGTTGTGGGTGCGACCGCAAGAACCCCGAATTCCTGGCTGGTACTTGAAACGGAACTTTAATTGTCTCGGCAGTAGGATGTAGTTTAACTACAGTTTTCGTTTAAGTAAATAGGTTGTCTTATTGTGTAGTTTAATGTAGGAAACATAGTTGTTGTGTCTAATGGCATGTGAAAGGAAAGTTATTTGCTAAACATTATGCTGCAAATCTCTTAAACATCTGCGTGCTGTGTGACTCTTACTTAGCGAACACCGACTTCGTACTTCTATTTTGTTGTGTGTTCAAATGATATAATTTTCGTCAAAGAGAGAGAATGAAATCTGGAGTGTATGTTCTTCAAATTTAATTGGTAAACAGAGGAAAGTCTCTACTGAGCGTCGTAATACCTTTGTTGATCTAAAGTCACTAGTCTGCAGATTATCAAATAGCTATGATATAGCTATAAACACTGCAAGATGCATGTAAAAGTCGTTTTACACCAAATACCTATATACTGAAATTGTTTTACGTAATCATTGCAGCAAGCCATAAGTCCCCGAATTGTAACAATTCGTTTCGATCAACACTTTCACGGTACATTTCCTCCAGTATTTCCTTATTCATAGAAAAATTCCTGATCTGTTCCTCTGTATTAAAGTGGCAAGTCATATATGCCTCCCGCCATTAAGGGGTGCAAGTAGCCGCGGTGCCAATTACTCTCAGGAACACCAACATCCTAGGGGTGGGCGAAATAAACCATAACATTCATAAAAGGGATAGTGTCGTAGTACATACAATCGGTGCCAATAAAACAGCGAGACCCCACGCAATAAGCAAAGGAGAAATAGCGCGGAAACGGTAGGGGAAACAGTATTAATACTTTTGGTTAATTGTGCCGGGGTTACGGGGGTGTAAGATGATGCTGCTAGAAGTTATGGGAATGATAGACGTGATTGTGGCTTGGTAAGGTTTTGGGCATAGTTTTAAGAGACAGATCCACAGAGAAAATGATAAAATACAAGGATAATTCAAAAATATTTTTGTGTATGTCCCTATAACAGAATCCTATCAAAATGATGGTAGTTATAGACATCGATAAATCCAAAAGTAAAAAATACAAACAATATTAATTCAGGTTTCACAGAAAAACTGTGTAAATAGAAAACTCACACCATTCCAGAATCATTAAAATTATATTTTTGTTACGTGTAACGAAAGAAAAGCTTTGAAACGTGCGAGAACAGAAAGAAAAATCACCAATAAAAATTAATAAAACAGACACAAGACTACTCTAGCGCAATTTTAGCGCTCATCCACTGAAGGGTGACTGTGCTTCCCTTTAAGACGTGTTCGGACTAGAAAACGAGTCTCCGAGGTGAGATACGCACAGTTCATTACAAATACTGCGAACGAACCAAAGAATTTGATGCTTATCAATTGTGTTATCGTTTGCAAGTGTCGTTGTAGAAGCGTCATGAAAATAATTATTGTGTTCATGTGTGTAAGGGTTGTGTTGACAATACTTGGTGTTTTAAATTAAATGTTGTTATTTTGGGTTGGAAGTTGTTTTGTGTCGTTGTTAGTTTCAACTTTATTTGTCTGCTTTTGAGATCTTTGCGTTATATCCTTGGTCATTTATTTATCTTTCATGATCAATGTATTTGCTTTTGTCATTCATTGTCATTCTTCTTCTTCGTCGTGTCGATGATTCCCATTGTTGCTAAATCAGTTTTCACGGGAACTCAGTAATCATCATCATCTCATTCATTGTCATTAATATCATTGTTTAAAGTCCACTGGCGTACATAAGATAATTGCTAACTTCAGTGATTGAGGCAATTTGCCTTAATTTTATTGCTTTTCAAATGGATCAGTGATCTCATTCTGTAACCGTTGCGTTGGGTCGGATTTTCAGTCTTAACCCGAATAACATTTTGTAGTATCACTAGTGTCATTCTCATATAGGTTGTGTTAGTTAGCAGTGCAGACAATACAAACAATTACATGGAGGTGCCCTATAACGGCTGGCAGTCCATAGAAATGTCAATAGCAGACATTCGGTACAGGTCCTAAAGCAACGCCTTGCGTAATACAATGTCATATCGAGGTTGGTATCGTTCAAACATTGCATGAAACTAATACGAGCATTATCAGTTGATTAATTTATCGTTCCAGTATTATTCTGCCCTGTACCACACTATTAAGAAAGAAGTGAACTTTGAGATTAAAGGTATAAGAAAGGAAATGGCGTGCTGTAATTTTATGTCAGACTAGCTTAGTCCTATGTCAATTCGATTAATTGAGTTAGATGCATTTGGATAGACATTTTGAAGTGGCATTCAATGAGATCATAGCCGATGGCATTCTGTAGTTTCTGCCTACCACCATGGGAAAAGCAATGCGTATACCATGCGGCATATAACTTGAACCTGCGCAGTAGTCGTTTTTTAGACGTCCCATGCAAATCAAGCAGAGAACCTGCGCAGAACGACGCCATTTTGGGTCAAGTTATTTGCCTTGGAGTATATGTATCATCATTCTCTTGCCCTTAGCTTAATTCATTTGGGGTCGACAAAACATGTCTTCTTACTTGCCTATCATCATTTACACAGTCCGTCCATCGTTTCTTTGGTCTTCTTCTACTCTCATACCCCTCCATATTCATACTCGAAACTTTCCTCCACATCTCATGCATCATCATCAGCCTATAATGTTTCCACTGCAGGGACTCAGACCTCCTCTCTAGGAGAGGGATGGACTATAATCTACCACGCGGGCCCAGTGCGGATTGGCAGATGTCACATGTCGTCGAATTTTTTGGTTCTAAGACATGCCGGTTTCCTCACGATGTTTTCCTTCACCGTTTTGAGAGCAGCGGTGATGAAATAAATTACACAAAGTAATGCCCACGACCTACTGTTCGTAAGTCAGGGCCGACACCACTGGGCCACCGCTGCTCATGCATATGTCTAATCAACTGAAACTAGCAAGTAAGTAACTTTCTTAAGATTAAAAGTCTGTCTGTGAAGTTCTGATGTAACTGGCCAGTACTAATGCGAGAAATGATGTAACTACGCATCAAAGCCTCACCTCACGTGCCACAATCATTAGTTTTAACTACAGGCACTACTTATAAACGATTAATTATTCACAACCAGCATTTTTCCCACAACTTTCGGCTCCAAGAAATGTTGGTAACTCGGCCCCTCGGCCCTAAGTTCATACAATACGTTTCAATTTCTTAGAAGAGTATGCACTATGGAAGAGTGAGGGGGAGTCTTGACAATGTGTTAAATTAGTTGTCTACGTGAGACTCATCTATACAGCTTACATTAGACTTGGTACGTGAGACGCACTCGTAATAAGAAATGAAAATAAATAGTTTGTTATGCCATTCTTCATAAAAATAAACTTGGGGAATAGTAGGCCTAGTTTTTCTTTGTAGATTTGAGATACTGTTTCGTTTTTTTTCTTTTCTTTTCCATCAATGTCTGAATCAGTTGTGAACACTCGACTGTAAATAAAGAGGCAATATTTTGTTGAAGTCACATCATATTTGTTTTCTAGTGAATACAATTTGTTTTCCAATATTTCATGTAGGTATTATCAGGTAAGTGATTGGTCTAGAACCAATAATGTATGAAAGTTGAGGCAAAAAAAGTTTTAGGTCAATATCAGCTTTGTCGATGATTAAAAAAACTGTTTACTTTATTTAGTCTGATGTGCGTATTTCATAAATTGTTATAACTTTTAAAAACAATATTTTCATATTATGTTTGTTTCTGTTTGAAACTTCTGACTTTTCAGTTTGACCTTAGTTAGAATTTTATGCTAAAAATAAATAAAACCAAATTATTCGATAACCGGTATTCATTTAGGTACTCTATGTTCGTTACTAAGCCAAACTTATCTAAAATAATTAACAGAAGTGGTATATTATCATCATTTGATCATCGTTACGTGCGAAATGTACATTTAGGTACACCTTTGTCTAACTCTGTGGGTATTACGGGCGTGATGTTATTGATGATGAGAACTTGTATGGCTGTACCAACCACCAATGCAAATAATGATAATAACACACACACACGCACCAATGCACATAATCTCTCAAAGCAGTTTGCTGTCTTAATTACGTTGTTATTTCCCGAATATAGAAAGGTCAGGATTCGTGTGCCATGTTCATAAATGTCAACTCTATCGGTACAACCTCATCTCGTAGTCATGATATTGATACGTTATAGCAGAAGTGTCAGAAAAATGCTTCCTGCAACCTTTTACACAAGTAGTAAGCTTTAATAATAATAATAAACTTTTATCTTCAGACCTTAAGTCCATAGTGTTAGTAATACATGAAATAGACTTACTTAACTAATATTAGTAACACACTTAAACAACAAGTACAATACAAACAATAACAGACAATAATATACATGTAAGCTCAGGACGGCCTTCATCAGAATTATTTAACTTGCAGCGTGGGTATGTGGGTAGTCCAAGTAGGGTCATTTGAATTAAAACCGTTCTCTTGATAACTTAAACGATTTTACTTGAAATAATAATTAAATTACGTAACAATAATCACTTAGGCTATAATTAACACTCAATCACTTCAAAAAAAGAACTTTGAATAAGAGGATGGATAGCGATTCGTCGAAAACGTGGTGCGCTTGCGACCGCTCTGTACGATCTGCCGTACCAAGATGGCCGCCCCGCTACCATCGACTCGACGCTTCGCTAGAGTGACAGTGACAAGCTGTCACTCTTGACATTGGCATCTTAATGTGCGCCGACACGGCCAGACTGACATACGACCGTCCTCGGGCGTTATTGTATTCCTTGCCCAATCACCAAAACGTCCGCTCGTCCATCCTGCCACAGGACTTCACATGGGTTTTCGATTGTACCATCAAACACAGAGTCAATCACAACTAGACATTGAAATGAACAAGTGCATCCCTTCAACCAGCCCGTAATGAATCTGGCCCGGACGACACTGTCCCCATCGACTTGCCAACCAACAGCAACACATCTGGACCGGACGAGCGCATCCCTTCAACCAACCCTCTATTGGGTGTGGCCCGGACGACACTGTCCCTTCAACCAGGATAGACTAAGGACATCACTTCTGGATCGGACGAGTGTATCCCTTCAACCAACCCCACTGGGTATGGCCCGGACGACACTCTCCGACCAGGATAGACTCACTTCTGGATCGGACGAGTGCATCCCTTCAACCAACCCCACTGGGTATGGCCCGGACGACACTCTCCGACCAGGATAGACTTACTTCTGGATCGGACGAGTGCATCCCTTCAACCAACCCCACTGGGTATGGCCCGGACGACACTCTCCGACCAGGATAGACTAAGGACAACACTTTTGGATCGGACGAGTGCATCCCTTCAACCAACCCCACCGGGTATGGCCCGGACGACACTCTCCTTTCGGCCGGACAATTCCGGATTGAATAATGCTTACAATAACCAACAGACAAATGCAAGACATAAAACCTACCTATGATTGGATCAGAAATAAGCCTCTCAGGAACTACGTGAAAAGTCAAATTAACTGGAAGTTTATCAATGACCACATCGCTTTGAATTTGAGTGGTACATTGAATATCTTCACCGCCTATGCCACTCAGGTAAACGAGGTTTTTACGCACAGTACCCGCAAGTTTGTCACAAAAGCTTTCCTTTATGAGAGAACACTCGGCTCCACTAACATAGTAAAATGGAAACGACTCACCAGGTTGTCGCCATTGCCCACAAACACCAGCTACTTGACAGTTGTCGACGCGCCATCTCGGTGACGGTGCCGCTTCCGCTACTATGGGCCGCATGGCCCGCAGAGGACGCGCTGCCCGGCCCGCAGAGGACGCGCCACCCATGCCGGAATTGCCACGATGACAATTAGATGTGTTAGGCCCACTTTCACCATAACGGAAACAAATCACTTGTTTAGTTTCGTTACCCGTCGAAGTGGTACCCGTCGAAGTCATTTGTCCCTTACTGGTCGCAATCACATGACACACACACACGCACACACACAACATTTTTGCATGTAGGAACATTCCGTGGTTTGAAACGATTCAAATCAAGTTCGGTAGATTTGGTGTTTCTATCAACTTTCACTTTAAACTTGCACTATCACTTCAACCAACACTGCACCTGCACTTGCACTTGCACGTGGATCAGAATCTGACTGCTCTGGGTTGATTTCTGGCAGAGCAATCTTGGATGATGAGGCTGGTGTTCTGATAGCCTCGATCAACTGCATCATATTCCGCTGCTGGATCTCGAACATTGTGCGCAGTGAGATTCAGATCCCACTTCTGATGTAAGCTCAGGACGGCCTTCATCAGAATTATTTAACTTGCAGCGTGGGTATGTGGGTAGTCCAAGTAGGGTCATTTGAATTAAAACCGTTCTCTTGATAACTTAAACGATTTTACTTGAAATAATAATTAAATTACGTAACAATAATCACTTAGGCTATAATTAACACTCAATCACTTCAAAAAAAGAACTTTGAATAAGAGGATGGATAGCGATTCGTCGAAAACGTGGTGCGCTTGCGACCGCTCTGTACGATCTGCCGTACCAAGATGGCCGCCCCGCTACCATCGACTCGACGCTCCGCTAGAGTGACAGTGACAAGCTGTCACTCTTGACATTGGCATCTTAATGTGCGCCGACATACACATTATACATATTAAATAATTATGAGAAATAATCACAATCTATACAAAAACGAGCTTTGCAGCTTAGCAAAAGAGAAACTCTTTCAAGCTACGTAAACAATCTAACCATAGTATCCCTGCCACCGGGATCTATTCTCAACCAGTACTAGAAAAGGATCTTCTAGACAAAAAACTCCAATTAAAACACTTCCAACCAAACTAAGACAACTTCAATTCCAGTTTCATCTATTTTCTCATCAACTTTTTTATCTCTCCTTTGATCACAGAACGCAATTCCATCCCATTTGTATAGTGAAATTGAAAAAAAATAAAAAAAATCATTGTTCCCCCAAAAACGTCGGGGCTAGTTACGTGTACACATAATGCACATAAAATAGACCACTGTCTCGTGAACAATATCCATTAGGGAAATTTTATCTTTGAGAGCAATAAATTATGTGGAACCCCTCTTATAAAAAACAGAAACGAAACGCCACCGGAAAGTTGTATTTAAACAAACTACATTACTTTATAATGACCAATTCAGTCGACAATAACTCGAGTTATGTATGATAATTTGATCAGGTGGTTTTCTAGGGGAGACTCTCCTAACGCCCTTGCTGTTATTAGGCCGACTAATGGCGGCTCAAGCAAAACAACTCCCGATATTGCACCATAAAAAGGTCTATTGAAATGGGTACGCACCCCTTCGATTATTTTAAATTTTCCATTGTTGGGCACATTTGAATGCATGCAAGAACAATGTGGAGTCACATTCGCGAATAAAAATTTAAAATGAATGGACGATTTTTTTTTAAATTACTCGCATTCCAATTGTTGATTTTCGATAACCTGTTGTTCAATGCGTTTTCCGAGAGGTGATTATTGATCCCTTTTTCAATTATTTTGTGCATTGTGTGTCAATAATTTGCACCCATGTGAATGCGTTAACTGTGCTGTATGATTCTGATTAAGATACAGGAAAAAATCGTAAAACAGGTATTTAAGCCTTGTTAAAGACAGTTAAAATGAAGTAGGTAGACGAGAATCACGTTATTTCTCGAAAGTATGTAATTATGTTCCGTGTTTCATCAGAATTTGGTGCAGCACGTCGAAGTTTTGATATTATTCTGATGATTATTGAAACTTATAAAAAATTTACATACAAATAAACTCATGCCTACAACGTGGTTTTTTTTATATCCCATATCTCTTGGTTTTCTTGCTAAGAAAATGGCACGTTCTCATATTTCACGTTTATATGCTTCATTCATACCACAGAGCTATGGGATACCTATAAAAAAACCTTGTATTTTAAAAATCAAAGCAAAACGGCATGCAATGGTAACGAAAAGAAAAATAACTAGCAATAGAACCCTAAGCCTTTTCTAACACGACACCCAAAACCAGATTCAATTCCTTTTTTCAGTCGAAGAAAAATGCAACAGTTCCATTCACGTCCGAAGGACGATAACGAAGGATAAATATGCAACATTTATCAGTACCGTAAATATGCTAAGTGTCGCGTATAGAAGTATCACTCCGTCCCTACTTCCTGGCTTGAAGGCGTCTGTAATAATGGATTACGAGTCTAGACGCCAAACAAAGCCGTTTCGAGCCCTTAGAGTAGGCAGTGTGTACAGTGACAGGAGGAGCGATTAGAGGAGCGGGTGCGGAAATATTTTCTAGTTATTCAAAATAATCAAGAACACAAATAGTAGATATATTTTAATTACGCTAAACAACCTTTCCTAACTTATCAAAGAAACGATGATACACACTTTAAAATAGTAATATTATCGTAAACTACAAAAAGCAATAGGTTCAAGCGCGATTGCCGCAGAAATGCGCATGCTATCAAGCCACAAGTACCGACCGAATTTGCTACTAAAATAAATAACTAACGTCGAAACTACAGCAGAATTTCAAAAATTATAGCCTATAACCGAATTACCGTCCACCGACTTAGCACTTATATCGTAAAACTAAAAATTAACCCTAAACAAAAGCCACCGAAAGACTTTAAAATACCTGTTTCCGTGTCGAATATCAACGTGAAATGCTCGTTAACTTTTATAAGCGTCGTGTGTGAACAATTGTTATTTTGGGCACATTTTAGTGGCAGTATTTTATTCGCTGTTTTATAACCACTACAATCCGAACCTTTGTTACGCTATGCGTGCAGCCAGCGAGCGGCCTAAGATTGATGGTAGGTTCACATGACATGGTTCGCCCTGAACGGAGCTACCCTTTTGATGACTTTACTAACGGTTATTTATGGAGAGGATTTACTCTGATCCCCGTTTAAAATCCGAACTCGAAATTTTTAAATCTACTTTTAAAGAAAGCTTTGTGATTCGATTGAGGTTTAGATCTGGATGATACTTTTGGGAACGCATGTGGATCTTGCAAAACTCTTGAAATCTATAACTACAGGTGTAAGTTTTTATTTTATGACAAAGAAAGTATAATTATTTGGTGTTCAAAAATTGGTTGTATATATTTCTCATAACCACTCTTCGGTCATGGCGGTCAATTTTAGTGGACATTAGCCATCTCTGGTGCGCTCCCTACCGTTTCTCTTAGTCCGATGGGACAGCAATCCGACACGACTGGAGACAGATCAGGCGCAAGACCAAAGGCTTAACGTGCTTTCCGAGGCATACCGCCAAATTCCAAACTTCAGGCTACTACTGAGAAATTTCTAATGGAAAAACCATCGAACCACCAGGGGAATCGAACTCATGACTCCACGTTTAGTAGTAGCACTCGCGACCACGAGACCAACAGAGCAATTGGTTGTAGATACGCACCCAAATTCCAAGTCGAACATATTACAAATTCGCACCACAACACTCCGCGTACTTCGGCTGAAACATAAACAACTCACTTTACTTTTATTCCACAATCAACACAACAAAGTTGTACGTTACTCGTACAAATATTTCTTTATATTTGTACGATACATAACTTATTAAATACGCCAGCGAAACAAGAATAAGTTAGAACACCTAGCACATGCAGTTGGAAAATTTTAAATTACAAAGAAAATAAGGTTCCGACTTGCATACAAGTTACAAGTTTCTTGCGAACTTACGTAGGATTCGTGGAGTTAAAATATTATAACAGCTTTGTTTATTATAGGTACCTAAGTTTACTCCTCGGAGATTTGAGTTTGAAAAAAAATACCGAGCTGCATATTATCCTGAGAAAGTTATGTAAGAAATTAGCCACTGTTATATTTCATGCACCATACTTACTTACCGTTTTTTTTTTTAAAATATTTAACCTGCACGCAAATTCATTTTGTAAACTCTTAAAAATGTAAGTTGTAGATACCACCTGAATTTAAAGCTCGACTTTTAAGCGTCGCGTCATTCTTATTCGTCATCTTCTTAGGACTCACTTTGGCTTCTAAGAAGAATATAAAATAAAATAAGAATAATTGATTTAAAAAGTAAGTATTAAAAAAGTGTACATTAGGGCGCAGTATAATTATGGCAAAATTATTAAAAAACTTAAAATTACTCAAAATTACTCAACTTTCGGACGTCGCGTCGTCGGTGACTTTATTTGTTACATTGACTTTTTTGCCATCAACTTCCGAAAGAATTTTGATTGTTTTTTTTTTTTTGCAAAAAGTTTTTTAATTTAGTTCTTTTAGATGTAGGTAGTAGGTATACAAAAAAACATTCTTGTCATTAATCAATTTTACCTTGTAGCTAGAAGTCACTAAGAACCATCATGTCAAATTAAACCACGAAGAAAAAAAGCCAAACTTCTGAACCAATTTTGATGTTGTTTCTATGGCAGTATATTATAGGTACTTAAAGCTATTTTTTTCAAATCTGTTTATAAACGAAGCAGCTATGTTATGAAGTACTTATCTAACCGAATTGATAACCTCCTCCTTTTTTTGAAGTCTTTAAAAAAAAACAATCTATTAACATAATAAAAGCAATCCAAAGAAAGAGAACGGCTCACGTATATATAAGCAAGAGTCACCACATTTAACCCCTTAGCAAGGTATTCGTAACACGCCAACAAAATGTCTACATAATTACATACCTTGTTCGTCAAAGGGTCAATCAAAGTAGTTAGCAAGGAGTTATGGGCGTAATTACTTGACAAAACACCTTCAGTAACACCACCCTTACACGTAATCTACGTCAATACGTAAATATAATATTATAGAGGACTGTTTGCATTTCAACAAAAGAATCTATACTTGCATTTAAATATCCTTGAAAAATACTTTTGAAGCTGAAATACAAGAACTTTGATGAAATCGGTCAGGAAAATTCAAATGAAAATGTTTGGAAGTAGAACGTCAGTAATAGTAGTTTATGCGACTGTGCATAATAAAGGGCATAAGGGCATTACAACACATTCGGCTCGTTTCTTAATAGCATCACACGAGTGTTGTAATGCCTAATTATGTATAGTTGCATACACTACTTTATCTACCCAAATATCATAAGGGCTCTATGATGGGCTCAGGAACCATAGGGAAATGACCAGCATTGTTACTAGTGTAATGCAATAAAAAATGTAGATGTTCAGATGTCTTTTTGATGGTCTTAATGTATAGAATAGCACACTCACTTGAATTTGACACCTGTTCCAAATTTAAACTCATAACCTACTGTTTTCAGTAGGTTATGAGTTCATAACAGTTCCATTTATTTCTGCTGGTTGGTAATGCTGCCTATGGTTTTTGAACGCATTAGAGAGGGTTTATGATAATTATTTGGGTAGATAAAAGCAATTTGTCAACAGAGGAAGCACTTTCCACAATTCATTATAATCCAATACCATTGATGTGGTTTTTAAGTAAATCCTAGGTACCTTTGATACATCTAACTATACTGTAAGATGCAATCAACTTCCAATTTATAGTCTCACATCCAAAAAGATTCTTCAAAACAAACATTCCAAAATTAAAAATACAATTCGAGTTCCATGTTTAAATTCATTGCGTTTAAACGGTCGGCGGGGCTGTGACGGCCAGTGACAGGCGCGCGGCCAACGCGATAAGTCCACGATGACATAGCACGCGCCCTTTCACTGTGGGGCTCGAAATAGAATAATTATTCAGTATTGATTATAGCTGACATTAATTTCATAACTCGACTACAGAATATTAATGCAGATTTCGCAAATCACAAAAAGAAATATGCATTGGTTTTGATTGGAATATTAATTGGTTCGATTTTTTGCGAAAGGTCTCGTCGCCGTCGTTCTAAAACGTAAATCCGGGTTGTATCGTTTGTCTGAAATGTTCGCATCATCAGATTAATGAATTTTTAATACGTTACGATGATGCGTGGTCTTGTATCTGATACAAAAATAAATGTATTGGCATATCTATACGAGCGTAAATAAAAATGCCAGTACCGCCCAAACTTTTGTATTCCATCGGCCGTTGATGCCAACCAGCCATGTTTCAAAATTATTGATATCACATCAGGGCCACCCTTCCAAATTACAGTGCCAGTTCTGTCTAGACCGCAGGGCGGATTGGACGTGTGTACGTGAATAGCATGCTTTCACAGCTCGTTTGGCCAACAGAATTGGCGTGTTATAGGAACGGAGGCGATTTCAGATTGCACACGTAGCAAGACAAAGTGTAGCTATTGTTATTGACAGCCGCCGCTGAGATTTCTTGGCGTCGTTGTTTAATTTTTTTTTTTTTACTGTGGCCAAATTTGACAAAAGTTGTTGCATTTTAGGGCTGGGATTTAATATTGCATATACTAAATATTGCATGTCAACTCTGCTCCACTTTACTACTGTAAAGTGGAGCAGAGTTGACATGCAATAAAAAAAAACTGGCCAAGTGCAAGTCGGACTTGCACATGAAGGGTTCCGTATCATGACTTCTTATAGGTTTCCTGTAATCTATACGTGTTCAACTAATTTCTGTACTATTTTCATAATTTTAGGCCCAGTAGTTTCGGAGAAAAGGGTGGGGGAATGGTCGGACAGACAGACAGACACACGAGTGATCCTATAAGGGTTCCGCTTTTTACTTTAGAGGTACGGAACCCTAAAAATAATTACTAAAACATTCGATTGTAAGTATGTGTTTCAAGTTATATCGAAAACTGGAAACCGAACTGGAAAATTGTCTTGCTGAATTAATTCATTTTAGGATTTCAAAGTTAAACTCGTATCCATAAAAATACATCTCTTTTATATTTCCGTCCGGCTTTCTTGTCCAAGTCAGATTTGTGTCAACAAACCACAATTTTAAGCACCCCTTCTGTATTTTGGAATTAAAAGTTCTACACTTACAGGTATAAAAACCACTCAGTTTAGAAAAGCAAAAGATTAACGCTACAACTTAGAGATAAAAAGTAAAAACACAAGCCGATTGTGGTGCGAATCAGCTTATTCCCCCTCCGTTTTTTCCGTGTGTCTATAGAGATATAGCCACACTTTTAAGGGGCTGGTCTCGTTGCTTATAAATGACTGCGAAATCAGGGAACGGAAAAATTACGGGACTGTCGTTTTATAGTTCTTTCTCAAAAATACTTCGGTCATTATAAAATCTTTCATAGGTACCTGTTTTTCGTGCATTTTGTATTGTTTCAAAAAGGACTTTGCCTATTTAATTTGATGACCCAAAAACCATGGTCATGAAGGTATGTCAGAACGTGTAAAATTTTTGGGCATCAATCCATTTTGAAAGGTTATTTTTAGCTGTGCCATTCTGATCAACAACGTCACTAAAAAGAAAAATCCAGATCGACAATTTATTCGACCTTACAAACTAAAACCCCAGCGGGATCAACCTTAAACCATTGTCTGCCATAAACCAGGATTGTGCGGTGCATCGTAGGAGGGCAACGGTCCGTGCGATGTTGAGACGCCCTCGACTTGCGACCACGAACATTAATACACCCATTCATCATGCGACTTCATAATTGAATGTCGCAACATTTTTGGCAATGGAATTTGTTTGTAATTTGCTTTTTGGCAGTTTGGTTTCAGTCTGGTTGTGGTAGTTAATTGATTTTTCTTTGCAGATTGTGGTAGATGATATAATTTGGGCAGGAAAAAAATTTTATGAACTGAAAAAAGGTTTTGAACTACCAATAACCCTACGTTTTTCCTTCCATATTGAATCGGTGGCAACACTTTGAACGTGAGCTGGCCTAGCTTAGTACGGTGTTTTAATAGAGTCAGCTGATGCTGGTTATTTTACTCTAAACGTATGAGCCATTGTACTACTTACCATGAAAAAATACTAAACCAAAAACAAACTGCCCTAATGCACAATCTATTCGGTAAAATAACCTTCTATTCAAAAGTCTACCTCAAAATCTTCTGCCAAATATCGACAGATAGGATTACTTTAGAATTAAACACATCGGGCCGAGAGGATTTAGTGCGCTTATCACTAGATCCCTTCGCCAAATGTTGAGAGATTCCGTCAAAAATAAACCAGACCTCCAATGTAACGGCAATTTTGTGTGAAATAGTTCGCGCGAGAAATAAATCTTTACGTAAACGGATAAGTATGTGTAAGTAACTGCTTAAAATGGCTTTTTGATAAATGTTATTGAAATATTTGGAAGCTCTCGTAAGCTTCAGTATATTATTATAGTAAGTATCGGCAAAGTGGTGATGAAGAAATTGAACGGGAACATAGGCCGTGAGACAGTGATGATTTTATTATTCTCCTGGCTGTGGTGATTTTTTATTGATAAACCTTTTTGCAAAAACTTGAATTGGCACTTCTTTTGTACCTAGGCCCTGAATTACTCAGTGAGCTAGTAGTTATGACTTTAGTTTACCTAAAATTATACATCCGGAGTAGTACAAACAAAGTACTGTACTGTTTTCAGGTGATATATTATGTTAAGTAGGTATCTCTTTATAAGGTGAGGATTAAGGCTGAGTGCAGCAAAGACAAGGAGAACGCAATGCAGACGTGTGATTCGGAGAAATAACTTATGGCAGAGGCTATGTTATGTTTTAACCAGCAATTTACTCGACAAAGCGTTCGTAGTTACTACTCATAGAAAATTGAATATTAAATGCACACGAGTTAACGAAAGTCCTTTCCACGTACACATTGCACAACCCACATGATTGCTTTTGAAGAATAATGGTAGGAAACTTTTTAACTTTAAACTTTTTTTGTAAGAGAATATTATATAGTTAGATTGCTGAATTATCGATATTGCTTTTCTTTTCAATTTATGAAATATTACTTACAAATTGGTGTTGTGTTTTATTCCGTCTAAATCGTGAAAGAAATACTACACTAAAAGTTCTCATAAAATTCTGTATCAGAAAAATATCAGTTCGTCTCATCATAATAATATGACCTACTAGCAAAACTATTGCAGCAGTCCCTCGGACATGGAACTTCCGTGATTATCTCGATGCTGCCAGCCTTAAAAATAACACTAGAAAAATCTAAAATATGAATACGGTGCAAAAAGTACGACTATGTAGAAAAAAAAATCTGAACACTGTTGCAGAATGGAAGGCCAGATGTTCTATAAATTGTAAGTTTCTTTGTTCTTGGCGGAAAATTTCCGAACTGTACTGCGTAGTCGGCGTTCATTATTGCTTGGAAATATTAACTAAACTTTACTATTCACTCCACATGGGAGACGGTGCGGTTAAGAGAGGTTCTCTCTTGCTCTAAAGAATTTTAATATTCCAACAATTCTCTTAAATATGAATATAGAAACTTTCTTCAAGCTTTAATAAAGCTCACAGCTGTTACCCAATTATTATTCTGAGAATTACTTGGTTTTCCAACAGCCTGAAAATCTGTCTACAAGGTTTAAACTCCATAATCTGGAAACTTACATTTACGAAAGATTATAAGTAGGTAACCAAAGGGAAATTATCCAATGATGCTGTGGGTAAAGGGCTGTTGGTATTCTACCTACACAATAGTTTTTAGCTGTAAAGTTTGTGACTTTCAAAGTAACTAAATGTAGGATTATCTTGTTCCTCTAGGGAGCAGTCTAATGAAAATAAATCGTGAAGTTTATTGTCCCAGTCCTCTTTACAAAAACCTTATCTAACATAGAATTAAATATTCCATTGAGATTTGTCTGTGGTTTTCCGAGTTACCGGACAAACATGAGGTAAATAAATACAAACATGCGCATTCCAAATTAGGTGCGATGGTTTTGTAGGTACCCGTAAAGCCTCAAAGGGCTACCCCCATCAAATGTCACCGGTTTAAGATGTACATAATGTATTAGCCGACTTACACTAACTTGAAAATGAGAACTTTACTTTTTAAAGTCGGGTAAATTGGTCTGCAAAAAGTTTAGATTAACAAAAGTTTCAAACCTGTATCACTGAAAAAAAATGTGATCTTTAAAGTACCAAAAAAATATGAACCTCCTTACACCAAGCTTATGTAAAAACCCCTCAACAAGCGCCAGACTTTTGGTAAAAACTAAAAAAAATACAAATTTTCAAACTTACGTTTTCGAATTCAGCAAATCCTCTTAGACAATATTACCTTACAGCCGCTGTATTTTAACTAAAGCGAACTTATTTAAAGGAAATGAACACGAACATTGAGTATCGTATTGCAATGTAGGACAGCGCTTTAGCAGCTGGAAAGCCAGAGAGGATTGCGTTAGACATGAACACCGGCAGTATATTTATATCCCTTTGTGAAAACAGACGTATTCAAGCCATTAGCGTGTGGGACTCGCGAACTATTCGTATTAATTAAATTTAATTGTGTAGAAACGGAGTAAGAGACGCTCGTAAACGTTGAAATAAAATAGGGACACTTCCATCGTAAATTATTCAGGAAAGCTGAAAATATTCATCTTCGTCTAATCGATGTGATTAAATATAAAAAAGTGTCTCGCGCGAAGAAGATGATTTTCGCCGAGAAAATTATGGCTATAACTCACCAGTTTGCATAGATATTGGAGACTTCGCTGTTCTCAAGATCTTATTATTTTGAAGTGAAAATACCTCCGAGTAGTATGCACAATAGTAATTTTATGCTCAGCAATTTGGTGAAATAAAAATGAGTATTTTTTACGAGCAAGAAATTCTTATATTATACCAGGGCTCGGTGTTTCTCCTAATTTTCTCTTATTTTTTGCAGAAACTTGTTACTTCCTGGGCTACAGACTTTATCTTCTGATTCAGATAACAACTCCCTCGTTGGTCTCGTGATTGCAAGCGCGCCTCCTGGGCATGAGGTGCTAGGTTCGATTACTAGGTAGGGCAAAATGCTATCATAGTATTGTACCTATATTGGGTTTTCCGTAAGGAATTTCTTAGTGGCAGCCACGGAGTCTGGATTTGTACCTGCTTGATGGCAATAGGTTCACCCCCTACAACGTGGAACTAGAACATAACTGGCAAAATGATTAATACTCCTCTGCCTAACCCCTCCAGAGATTTCAGGCGTAATGATATGTTTTCACATACCTGCTCATGGCTCCATAGCGATTATTTTAATTTTCGAACCTAAACATTCTTCGTCTGGGACTCATGGCATCTACATTGATAGTTCTAAAACAGTTGCAAAGACGTAAGTCAATAGAGTTGTGGGTTTGAAGAGTTTAAAAAGAGTAAGAGTATTTTGGCTCTAGGAAGCATCTAAAACAACAAAAACATCAAAATTTTTAACTTTAATAATTTAATATTTTATTTTGCATGATAAGTGCCTATGTAAGCCTACAAAGGCACTTATAAGGTACTTAACGTCGACAAAAAGATGCACGGTTCGGATTGGTCGTTTCCCACGGAAAAGAACCGGCAAGAAACTCCAATTAACACTTTTAATTCGCTGTATTAGAACTTCTTCGATGTCAGCCTCCTCTTGCAAGATTCATGCACAAACGCTGCTAATCACCCACAGAGTCTCAATTAAACCACTCCCATTCTTCCAACCAAATCTAAACACAACCTTCTTAATTTGCTTTCTATTGAAAACAAAGATAAAGGGGTTTGGCTAAAGTTGGCGTCGTTTTGAAGTTGCGCGGCCAGTAATGAAACTTGGATATTTTGAAAGAACAGATTAAAGCGATCCAAAAATATTATGGATGCATTTCTCTAAATCTAATCGGAACGGAGATATTTGGTTTTGAATTGCTCATTAAAATCGAAGAAGTTATTACAGTCTATTGCACTGTTTAAGGTTCCAGTCGTATTTTTTTCAGAATTCAGACCACACGGTAGGCGCAGTGGCTCAAGCAGTTGACTGCTGCGCTACGTGTCGCGGGTTCGATTCCCACACAGGGCAAATATTTGTATGACTTGCAGATAGTTGTTTCGGGTCTGGGTATTTGTGTGTTTGGGTTTAAATGTTTGTAAATGCACCCACGATACAGCAGACTGAAGTTCCTAGTGCTGGCCAACGATGAAAAAATAATTAAAATAAATTAAATACGTACGTAGATTGCATGGCTCGATGTCTGTTATCTATGGGCTGATGCATTATAAAGACTTGGCATTGTGATCGTTTGTGTATTGTGACAGACCCAGCATACCTCTTTAGACTCTTATATGTTTAAGATTTCGATGTATAACACCATGGATGTAATTAACAGTGCATTTTGCATTTGTAGCCAGCGAAGTCTGAATCGTGTCGGCGGGACTCTTATTACACATTCATCTAGACGGACATTTACGTGTACATTCTCGTAGAAACTGCTACACAAGGGCTGGATGCAATATTGCTCTTGTATTATTTATTCCTTTTCCCAACTATGTTGGGGTCGGCTTCCAGTCTAACCGGAGGCAGCTGAATATCAGTATTTTACATGGAGCGACTGCATATCTGACCTCCACGTCCCAGTTAATACTGGGTAATACGATACCCTTTGGTAAGACTGGTTGTCAGACAGAGTCAGGTCACTGACAACCAGTAACGACTGCAAAAGATCTATATATGGCAGCCGGGACCAACAGCTTAACGTGCTTTCCAAGGCACGGAGGAAACTCGGTATATAATCCACACCCACCCATCCACAGACCCACCTAGGCAAGCGTGGCCTAACCTAAAGATCGACCCAAGTAGCAGTTATTATTAAGCCAGCTCTAATATCAACCTTCTAAACACATAACTAAGATTTCTTTACGCAGAACAGTAATTGAAGAAGACATTTTTATAATATTCAAACTCAAATATCTCAGTTTAGAAATGACTTAGGACAAAAATAATTTAACATGTATGTGTATTTGACACAGCACAACAAAATAACATGAAAATTAAAAGTGGCCGCTCAAAAAAAAAATGACGCCACTAGCCCATACAAAGTTAGCCAAACCCCTTTGACTCATTCACCCATTCCATTGTGAATATCATTTTTTTACATAGATCGACTGCCTATCTGACCTCCACAACCCAGTTAGTACTGGAAAATGCGACACCCTTTGGTAGGACTGGTTGTCAGACTTTTTGGTCACTGACTATACCTATAACGACTGTCAAAGATCTATATAATATATGGCAGCCGGGACCAACGGCTTAAAGTGCTTTCCGAGGCACGGAGGAAACTCGATAAGTAATCGGTGGTCACCCATCCACAGACCAACCTAGGGAAGTGCACGAGATTCATGCACAAACACTGCTAATCACCCACAGAGTCTCAATTAAACCAGTCCCATTTAGTGTGAAGAAAGACTGCAAACACGGGCGCGGGGCGGGCGCGGCGCGACGTACTCAAACGTAAGAACTTCATTTGAGCGTCCATAGTGGGCACACGGGCGCGGGAAGCAGCGCGGGCTACTTTCCGCGGGGAGCGCGCGGGCAACTCGCGCCATAGCTCGTTCATACAAGTGGCCACAGTGAGTGCGCGGGCGACAAGCGACCCGTCCAAATTATATTTTGACAAACACTGGACACGACAACATTCGGAACGAAGCCGCCTGTGGAGGCCGCAGAGAACAGCGGACAGGCACAATCGCGCTCGTTTCCGGACCCGCGCCGCTCCCCGCACCGTGCTGCCAGTGTGCCTAAGCACTTACAGTTCCTCCATCCAAATCAAAACGCAACCTTCTTAATGTGCTTTCTATTGAAAACAAAGTTATATTTGACTCGTTCACCCATTCCCTAAGGCGGTAACTTGTCATCAGTGTTCGTCGCCAGATGTTGCATGCCGATTCCCCTTAACAATACTAATTGAGTTTTGATCCCCTAAATGTGACTTAAAATATTCGGCGGATTATGGTCTTAAGATGAAATATATTTTATGTGGCGATATTAGGTGGTGATTTAGTGCTGTGTTATAAGTTGATGATAAAGTCTTTTAAAATAACTCTAGAATAAACTGTCACTGTGGTAAGTATTTACGTTAAAATGACGTAAATACACTGGCCATCCACTGGCGTAACATAGGTTATGTCAGTAAATCTATATAAAGGTATGCATTTTTTTTTATTTAGCCTGCACTGCCCACCTGTCCCACTGCTGGGCAAAGGCCTGTTTAAATAAAAGTTTGGAAGTACACTTTAAATGGTTTCCGGTTAATAATCATCGGGATTATAAACTAACATACGTAACATCATTCCTGTAATCCCCGATGGGTTAGACAGAGGTGTACCTACCCTTTAGTACAGCCACATTTCAGCAATTATTTTTAATTCCCATGTAAAAGGGGGCGAGCCTATTGTCATCAACCGGGCATAAGTCCAGACTCCGTGGCTGATACTAGAAATTCCTGATTGAAATACCTAACAACTTTGCCCGACCTGGAAATAGAACCGAAGACCTTATGCACAGCAGTCGCGACCACTAGACCAACGAGGCAAAAACCTTTGTCAAAAGACCTTTTATAGGGTTCCGTACCTCAAAAGGAAAAAAAACAGAACCCTCATAGAATCACTCGTGTGTCTGTCTGTCTGACCATACACACACTAAAATTCTAAAAAAAATACAGAAATTAGTTCAACAGTTACAGATTACAGAAAAACTTATAAGAAGTCTAAGTACGGAACCCTTCATGCGCAAGTCCGACTTGCACTTGGTCAGTTTTTACCTCTACTTCATCCTAGTAAAACATCTTCTTCTTCTTCTTCTATCTTCTATCTTCTAATAAATAAAGAGAGAAGTCCTGACTGACTGACTGACTGACTGACTGACTCATCAACGCCCAGCCCAAACTCTTGGACCTAGAAAGCTGAAATTTTGCACAGAGGTTCCCTTTAGTGTAGACAAGGAAAAAGGAAGGATTTTTCGAAATTCAACCCCTAAGGGATCTAAATAGGGGATGAAAGTTTGTATGGAAAATCGTCATTTTCACGCGGGCGAAGCCGCTGGCAAAAGCTAGTAATATTATAATAAAGTTAATTTATATACCAGGTTAAAGTACTTTCATCCCGTATTAGTTTTATTCGTTTTTCCTGTCTGACCAAGCCACACACGAAGTCACGTGTATTTTTGATCTGAAATAAAAATAACTTTATTTACTCTAGCTCAAATGGAAAATAAATACGAGTATCATGATACGGTTGTGAAAACAATTTGAAAAGTTTGTTTTTCTCAGTTCACTGCTAAGTGTAGTGTGACTTCCTTTTGATTTTTGTTAAAAAGGAGAAGGTGTTGTTGATAAGTTTGTTTCAAACAAGTTTATTATATTTGATAGAATATAGTATAGGTATTTTAATAATAACGTGTCAGAGTTATCTCCGAAATAAGCAATTTTAAGGTTTTTCAATATAATGTAATTGAGTTAAGTAATAATATTCCATATATTAAGGTAGACTGGTAGAAAATGCCCAAGGCATTAAGTCCGCCTTTGTACGTTTTGTTGTGCATAAAGTTTTAATAAATTAATTAATTAAATAAATATTAGTTTATTATTTTTACTGTTCTGTGTTTGTGATCAAATGTACAAGCTTTGATCTATCATAGACACGCACCAACTTTATGGTAATTCTTTATTCTTTTCAGCACTAGTTTAATAATAAACACGTAAGCCGAGTATAAGCAACACCAGCCTAAACGTTCCCACTTTTGGGACACAGTCTCCTCTCATCATCATCTGCCTAGCCTTTTCCCAAATATGTTGGGGTCGGGTTCCAGTCTAACTGGATGCACTTCGACTGCCTATCTGACCTCCACAACCCAGTTATTACTAGGTTATGCAATACCCTTTTTACCCACGACGGAACGGAGACGGTATATGCGTTTGGGGTGAGAGGTTGTTTGTTTGTTTGTTTGTGTGTTTGTCCAAATACATGTTGCCATTTTTCTCCAAAACTACTACTCCGATTTTGATGCAGTTTTCAGTTATGGGTTCGGGTTTGATTGGTGCATGTTCTTAGATAGGTGTTACGGTGGCAACTCAACAGGGGGCGCTGCAGCAAACATTTTTTGTGCAAATCAAAGTTGCCATTTTTCTCCAAAACTACAAGTCCGATTTTGATTCAGTTTTCAGTTATGGGCTTAGGTTTGATTGGTGCATGTTCTTAGATAAAAAAAATTAAATAAAAGTAAAAAGTTTTAAATAAAAAGCAAAATTAAAAATGTTGAAAAAACCCACGACTGTTAAAAATTAATTAAAAAAAGGATAAAATAACATAAAACACCCACCTTAAAAAAACCCAAGAATGTCCGTCGGGAGCTGAACATTGCAAAACTGGTTCATTTAATGGCAGCCCCCGACGGACATTCTTGGGTTTTTTTAAGGTGGGTGTTTTATGTTATTTTATCCTTTTTTCAATTAATTTTTAACAGTCGTGGGTTTTTTCAAAAATTTTAATTTTGCTTTTTGATAAGACTGGTTGTCAGACTTTCAGGTTGCTGACTACCTGTAACGACTGCCATAGATCTATATATGGTACCCGGGACCAAAACACGGAGGAAACTCCGTAAATATGTAGTGGGAGGTCACCCATCCACAGTCCAACCTAGGCAAGCGCGGCTTAACCTAAAGATCGACCAAAGTGGCAGTTATTATTAAGCCACGAGCTCCTCTCATACAGCTATAAATGCATTATTCGTCCATGGTACCTACTTAGAAAGATTGCAAGCAACAACAAGAACCCCTATTTTTACGACTAGGGTAAGGCTAAAAGCACCTGGTACACGTTGTTGGATTAGCATTATAGGGTATTTGTTTACTTACAAGCAGAGCCTACCTTGTAACAACAGCTATATTGAGGTTGACTTTCGAGGATTTACCTACTGACCTTCATCAACCAGGTCCTGAGGAAGATCAATATCTATCAATAAATAAGACTATATTTATTGATAACTAATGGATTTCTACCTGCCTTTTTTTTGGAGGGTGGGAAATCATCAAATGACTCCTTCCGCTCTGGGCAGACCGGTCAGACTTCTACTGACTAAAAACCACCCATTTTCCTTCTTAACCCTTTGTGTCGAGGCCGCGGTATCTCTTTCGAAACCTGCAGCCCCGACGGGATTTCTAACTGCCTGTGACAATGTCCATATTATGATCTTCTCAGATGTAAGCAAGATCTTAGTGAATCACTAACTGAACCGTAAATTGGACAGTGATCAGTGTATGAATATCATTCATCGGTAGACTGCCGATTCAAGTTTCACTGCCGCACTCGGAGAGCTTTAATGATTAGGTTTTGACATACAAAAACTGTCACGGCACGTTGTATGGCAGTCAGACCTCTTGAATTGACTATCCACCTCTTATTACATGAACACAGTCACCTAGATAGCTCATAAACCAGAGTAACTATTACAGACTATTATTTTCTCCGTGTTGAGCATCGCTTTTATCCTAGATTACTAGTGTAAAGAGCACGTCATTTTCTTTTTCTATATTTCTCTTATTATTAGTCTCTTCACTTTCTTAGTCGTAGCGAAAAATTTTCAGTTTATTTTTTTGACGCCACATTCATATTAGAAGCTCATTTACACGTGCCATCGAAGTTACTTTAATAACACATCGCAGAATGATTTCCAGCATCGAATGTGCAGTCGGAAGATATTAGTCGTGCAGTGTAAACCGTCGGAAAATTGGACCTCGTGCTATATGCTTTATTCATGACATCGCCATGTAACCGTTGCGTTCTGCAATTGTATTTCGGTACATTTTGCGATACAAATTGGAATTTTGATGCGGAATTTACTTGACAGTTGGTTATTGAAACACCTAGGATGAAGCTGAATGGGGATGATAATGAGATGGCGTATACTAGTGTTTAATGAAAGATAGGTGTTGATTTTATTTGCTTTGAAAGTGGTGATTTATTTTGCATGCTGGAATCGTAGGTTTTTATGATTTCTGTATGTATTGGGAGCACCGAATGTTTTTTCAGTAAGTACAGTAAATACTTTGAAACTGAAAAATGTTGTAGTACCTACTAAGACCTACATATTATTATACTAAAGTTTTCTAAAGAAAAATAACACTTGTTTTCGAGACAATTATTTTATACTATCAAGATCAGAATTATAATAATACCTTTATGCTACGGCATATAGTCAAGTTCAGTATGTTATACTGACTCTCTGACCTTATTAATTAGGTACCTAATTAAATCCCAAATGAGAATGTATTGTATAAAACCTTCTAGAATAAGTGTAAAAATGAATTAACACATTAGCAGCAGTAATAAAAATTGCATAACCACATTACCAAGCCAAACTACAACGTTGTATTCCGAACCATAAAGAACATTACAACAGAGTGCACAAAGGAGGGAAAAACATAAAAATGTTACCTCAAAAATTGTCAACGCCCTAAGGTTGGTCCCCATATATCACAAGGATTTATTTTCACCTTTGCTCCTTTCTCGATTTCTACGTAACGCCTTAATTCAATATTAAATTTTGTTCCTTCTCGTTTTCATACACGAACAGATGTCTTTACGCGTTTCGTTATTCATATTTCTCATGCACATTACATTATGGATGAAACGGGTGCTGAGCGTAGTATCTTTAGGTTATTGAGTGTACGCAATGAAGTTGTTTTGAATTAGTAATTTAATGTGTGAAAATTGGAGTGTCACTTCCATTTTGTGTTTTTGTTTCGAAAATAATACACGGCAAAGAACCATTATCTCCGTGTCATACTGAGAAGAAACAAGTCCTCATCTACCTAGCCTTGTCACAACTATGTTGGGATCACTTGTATGTTCAGTTTTAATACCAGTATTTTACATGGAGCGACTGCCTATCTGACCTCCACAACCTAGTTTGTACTGGGTAATACGATACCTCTTGCTAAGACAGGTTGCCAGACTTCGAGCTACTGAGTTCCTGTAACAACCAGTGGATGCTCAATTTATCAGAGTAGTACTAACTAATACAGTAGTGCCACCTGAATACTTCCACGAAGCAACACGTAGCTGCAACTCACTCACACGTAAATAAAGATGTTACGTTACATGAAAGCCTACTCGAAATCACTAGCAAGGAAGTGGAAGAAATCACACAAGCTAGAAGATATTCCAGGATTGGCTCTAAGCGTATACTATTCAGAAATGGAAATAGATTATTCAAATCCCGCAGAACCTAGACTAGTATCAATCTGTCACAAATTGTCTGATATTGAAATGCAAATCTTAATACAGGGTTCACGGCTTCACACAGTGCCAACGCTTATTGATTAACCTCGAATTCTGCTCATCCCATTAAAGAAAACAGCCCTGCTAAGTATACCTGGAATACGCGCTTCATACGATTACTGCTTATTTTATTAATATTTTGTGGCATATCCATTAAAATTTCATATCTTTACCCGTTTCCTTCACCAAACTCGAGAGTTGATTACGCGGCGCTATCTTTTTGTAACATCTCTTACCAGTTTATACGATTAAGAACCTTTTATGTAACAGTATAAAGGTGCAAATTCGGTTACCTTCAAACAAATTAGCGAGTTTTTGGAAGACGACGGTTTGGTCACAATGGTAGCCACCCAGAAGCGAGAATTAGGTCGAAGCCTACCCAATATCTTCTCGCAATATTACGATTCTGGGTATAACTGAATATCGTGGAAATATAAATGTAGCCGCTTTATCTTTTTGAAGGAATTGAACACAAGTGGTAAACATTGGTGGAAGTATAAAGAGTCTACAAAAGGCTATTGAATCGAGTGTCTTTGATAAGGTAGATAATGTTCCAATAATCTTTTATTTATTTCAATGCCAACCAAGCTTTCTCGCATTAAGTAACTTAATCTCAACTTAAGTTCCGTACCCACAAATCTGTGCTTAATTAAAACCAGTTCAATAGGAACCGCTAATATGTAAGCGACATGACATAAATCTATACGACATATCACTTACCAAATAATAGAAACAATTACATCGTTAAACAATCTACCGCTTCAGTAACTCACGGATCTAAATTTTAATCAAGTCCAATTTGCGTTGACCTCTGACTTTGTAGAAAGACTACCCAATAGGCATCATATAGTGAGGTCTGGTTATAGTTGCAGGTGTGTGCTAAGGCGTGCCGTATTGTATCTCTCATTATATCGTTCCGGTTGACTGTGACACTATCGCACACCGGGCCTGTCAGTAAACAATCAATGTTAGGAAAAATCAATGATAAGGAACTGTTTGAAATGCTCTGATTGACGGAGCGATAACGTAATGCTTAGGGATTGTTTGTGTAGCCTATCTACGAAGTGTGTTCGAGCAGAATCGACTTTCGTTTGATAGGAATTGATTTATTTTGTATTGGAGTTAGAGTGCTTTACGTACTTACGTTCAACTTGATGTTAAAAATGTTTTTGGTTCGAACTTTAATCAAAAATACCGCTTATTCTTAACATTGCATTCTGATGACTTCTTCTAAAACCATCAAAACATCACGCCTGAAATATCTGACAAGTTAGATAGAGGTCTGCCATGTGCCTAATACTCATCATCATCAGCCTATAATGTTCCCACTGCAGGGACTCAGGCCTCCTCTCTAGGAGAGGGATGGGCTATAATCCACCACGCGGGCCCAGTGCGGATTGGCAGATATCACATGTGTTCGAATTTTTTGGTTCTAAGACATGCCGGTTTCCTCACGATGTTTTCCTTCACCGTTATGAGAGCAGCGGTGATGAAATAAATTACACAAAGTAATGCGCCTGCCTGGGTTCGAACCCACGACCTACTGTTCGTAAGTCGGGGCCGACACCACTGGGCCACCGCTGCTCTCATGCTATACTCACTTTTCTCCAGTAATGTTAAGTCCCATGTAATGGCTTATTGCTATCAACCGGGCACAAATCTACTCACGTGGCTACAACTGATAAATTCCTGGTAAACAAACCCATTGACACTTTGCCCGACCTAAGAATCGAACATCGGACTTCATGCTCAGCAGTCGCACTTGCGACTACTAATCCAACGAGGCAGTCCTACTTCTCTAAAACAACAAAACATTATAATTACTTTATTACTTTTTAAAAGTATGTCATCCATACCTAATTGTTGTACAGTTACCATTAACTTTATTGAATCGTTATTACTATTGAACCATTTGGAATAAGGAAATCCATTTGTTTCCCTCCATAACACAGGGTTTTAAAACACGCAAAGCGTAAAATTCAATATTGAAAAAGGCACTGCATTTTAATCAAAATGGCATTAGTATAATCTTATAGGAATGTGCGTAACGATTGAATGGACATACAGATGGTAAGAACCTCCAACTTGTTATCTTTATAGCAAGTTGTGGCAAGTCAACACAGGACTTATCCCGTATTTTTGTACTTGGTGTTCATTCAAATGAACACTAAGCTTCGTTGTATCCAATTCAGTGTTTTTCCATAATTTTGTTTTATAAAAAACTAGCCGTGTCTTGCGGTTCCACCTACCGCTTGACTCCTAAGTATACTATCGCTATGTTTAATAGTTTTCTTTTCGCAAGATTAGGGAATCAAAAGCAAAAAGAACTATTCAAATCCGACTGGTACTGCACGCAAAATACGCGCATCGAACGTGGAGTTGCGAACACCAGCCCGTCGTACTTATACTTATCCGACTGGTAGTTCCAGAGATTTGGGCATTCAAATGACCCAACAGACTATTTATTTCAAAAAATGCTTTACTAAATAAGAATAGATTTTAATTTCAAATTGTTTTTTTTTTCAGACTTCATCGGGCGTTACAAGACTTACAAGTTAATCGTAGGACCGGCTCGTGTGTATCGCATATTACTAAAGGGTGCCACGTGGCTGATCGTGCTCACACTATTACGTAGGGACGTGAAATCCCTGGATTTGAACTTATAAAATTGAATATTATTATATTTGTTTGTTTTTACTGATTTTGCAGAATATTAAACCGATTTCGTGCCGAGTCTAGACAATTAGAATGCTCTGTACTCGGTATTGACAAAATTGCTTGGTTAGATTGTTGTTGAAACTTTTTAAGTTTTGTTTTGCAGATTGCAGATACTCATACATAAGCCTGCGTCTTCGCACTGTTGGGCAAAGGGGTCTCCCCAATTAGTTCCAGTGGTTCCAGGGCCAATCTGGACCGCTGGTAGCTGATCTTGTCCAGGTCGTTCGAGCATCGAAAAGAAGCTATAGAATATAAGGAATTGTACTTTACCGAGCGTTCTGTATGTTTTGCAAGTAAATTATGATTAAGTTTAGTTGGACAATAATGCTTGTTTCAAGTAAAAATGTATCTGTAGTTGACTATGCAGTCCACACACGCAATTCAATTACATTTTTCTCGTCAACACAACACAAAATTTAATTAAAAAACAATTTCTAACAAAACGTAACACGACGTTAGCTTTTGTACAACACCACACCAAAAATGTTAATTAAAAAAATATTCATTAAAAATCTTTGTCCGTACATATCGGCATTTCAAAGGGGGTTTAATCAGAGTTACAAATTCAATTTGGCCCGTCGGAGGCCGATTGGGGACGATATCGAAATAATTTGCATAGTTATTATAAACATGGGTCAGTCCTGCATAAACTGTGCTCGATGACAGCTACCGCCTCTCAAATGCAAATAATGTACATGAATTAGGGTTGATGGATATGACAATTGGATTGGTTCATGCGGTGGTACGACACGTTCGAGAACATTTGTAGCGTAATAAGTTTTAATATAATGTATCGTTTGGGTAATTTTGAAAAATATTGTGTTGTGTTCTATTGGCCTGAGTCCCTGCAGTGGGAACATTATAGGCTGATGATGAAGATGATGATTGCGTTGTAAATACAATAATTATGTTGATATTTAATTGTTTTATTTACCACGAGTTTTGGTATTATATGGGAAGTGGTTTTTACATCTATAACAAGGAAATCACCGTCGAGATAGACCGTGGTGAAGATGGTATGGCGGTCTGATCTTGATTGCGGGACAAACGTGGTCAGATATTGCATAGGATAGAAAAAATTGGAAGGAGATGGTGGACGCCTTTGCTCAGCAGTGGCGCAAAAATAAATATTATTATTATTATAAGCCCATGTTGTCCCACTGCAGGGCAAAGGCCTCCCTTCCCTCTTTCCACTTTTCGCGATCCAGTGCGATGTTAGACCAATCCCTTTAGAAAGAGTCCAGCTCAAAAAAAATAGGTTAACAAAAAAAAAACGTCGATAATACATAGTACTGGAGGCTGTGCCTACTCTCACTTACACATTGTATTTTTTAAAGCACTTACCTAGTTGATTTCGTTTGTTGAGGATTTCACACAACAATATCGCATTATGTTTATGGCGTTACGCGTATAATTTTATAAGGGGCTGGAAAAAGTGTTACTCTGTATGCCAAAGCAAAAAGCATTTTGACATTGTAAGGTTGAAATGGAATATTAATACAGAAATTGGATATTACTTTGAAATATTTTTTGTCTAAATTCAAAACATTGTTTAAAGCATTGTCAAATCTCTTTGCAGTTTACACATTATTTTATCCCCAAAGGATTAGACGGGTATACCTAATAGACGCCCACTTTCTGACATTTATGTTTAAGTCCCATGTAATATGGGGCGAGCCTATTGCCACCAACCGTGCACAAATCTAGAATCCGTGGCTGCTACTGAGTAATTCCTGAAGCAAATCCCAATAACACTTAGCCCGACCCGGCAATCGAACCAGACTTCTTGCTCAGTAGTCACGCTAGCGACCACACGACCAACGATGCAGTTCAGTATTTTATCTACCCAAATATCATAAACCCTCTATAATGCGTTCAAAAACCAATGACCAGCATTACCAACCAACAGAAATAAACGGAACTGTTATGCACTCATAACCTACTGAAAACAGTAGGTTATATAGATAGTATATATATATTATTTTATACACTCGTGTGATGCTATCAAGAAACTCGCCTTCGGCTCGTTTCTTAAACCCACACTTGTGTTGTAATGCCCTTCATTATGCACATGCAGTCGCATAAACTACTATTATGATTGCATATTAATTTGAAATATTCAAAACAGTTTTAAGTCAAAGCATTGTCAAAAATGTTTCTGTGGCTCGCACATTTTTAAATGATAAACAGGTATGTTCCAGCGTGATAGAAGCATGAATAAAATTACCTAAAAATAATGTTTTAGCCGTGACACATCCATCGCCACTACATTCTAAACATAAAGGGTGCTTACCAGTACTTCAGGTAAACACGACCAATTTACGCAGAGCCGCGATGAAGATTTCAATCACCCCTTAACCCTTTGTAAACCAAAGAGGTGAGAGGGGTGGCAGGGGTCTTATAGTCTGGTCGCGGCTTATACCAAAGGCGGGAATACAGAGTAATCGGGGGGTGTGTCAGTCTTTGTATTTCATAATCAAATGCATCACTAATATTGAATGTGGATAAACTGAGCTAAACTGGATTTCTTGTTCAGTATTGTTCGTTGTGGGAATTGAAATACGTGGAGAAGAGAAATTGTAGTGAGATAGACTTGATGTTACTGTTAAATGCTCTAAATCTGGTGGGTAGCTTTAACGATTATTAAGCTCCAAAACTAAAAAATATTGCGAAACTTAAGTGGCAGTGGGCTGGGCACAATGCTCGCAGAGTGGGTGGAAGATGGGGCCAAAAAAATTAGAGTGGTGACCACGAACCAGAAGATGCCCAGAACCAGAAGGCCTTACACTAAGTGTACTGATAACCTGGTAAAAATTGAGGGGATCGGTTCGATACGAAATGCACGAGACCGGTCAATGTGGCGACATTTGGGGGAAGCCTAAGTCCAGCAGTAAACGTGTATCGCCTGAAATGATAATAATGATGAAAAACAAGTCGTTAATTAATAAAAAAGTTACGTAACATAATAATATTCCGAGGTAAAATATTTTTTTTGAAAATAGAATAAAATTTAAAAATAGATCTAAGGACTGTGCCTTATATCTATTTTTAGCCCGTCTTTTGTCACAAGCAACGTATTCTTGCCAACCGAACAGAATAATAATTTAACTTATCAGATCAGGCGAAGCTTACAAAAAACACGAATAAAATAAATACACATACATATTCATTTGATGAAATCAAATCGTTCGATGTGAACGAATTCGTTCACTACTTGTAAATAAAACACTCGGTAAAAGGAAACTCGACCAATACGACGCTTTTTTTTTGTTTTGCGTTCTAAGGACGGCGACATACCACGATATGATTTGTGGTTACTTGAGACGGTAATATTGACACTTATATTAGTAAGTAGGCTTAGGGCAGTCGACTTTATGAAATTTATTTTATCACCACTGCTCTCATAAAACGGTGAAGGAAAATCGTGAGGAAACCGGCATTTCCTAGAACCAAAAAGTGGAAGACTTATGACATCTACCAATCAGCACTGGGCCCGCGTGGTAGTTTATAGCCTTTCAAAGAGAGGAGGCCTGTGTCCCAGCAGGGAACATTAATAGTCTGATGATGAAGTAGGTTTTAGTCCGGTTGGAGTATTCTGGTGCTGTTATGTAGTTCACGTTTGATTGCCTAGGGGTGCACCTCTGATTTTGCGGATTCATGTGCGTATTTTTTCACTTATTCACTTACTGCAATGAAGGAAACATTAGTTTAAGTTTACATCGTGAGGAAACCAAGATGCCTGAGACGTATTTCTTGATAGCATGTAAAGCCAAGTCAAAGGCTGGGGTGGGATTAAAACTCAGATAACAGGTAAGATACTAACCACATTATAAAGAAGAGGAAGAAATACATTTTTAGGAACGTGTATGGAATCCTGACTCACTTCAATATGGCCTAAGTCATAAATATTGGTGGTGTCTTCTACTATTAGGTACTTTAAAACACAAAAGGCGTTATTTTTTACAGTTTTGTTTCAGGCCGCATAGTATAATTATTCATCAAAGCTTTTCCTAGCAAAATATGCATATATATTTGAAAAAAGCGCCTTTTATTCTGAATATTGAAATTGGTGGGATTCGAACGGACCATCCCACGCCACATACACCTTTGGGTTTTAATATTATGGCTTGACCTATTTTAACGGTAGTCGTTTCTCTACATGGGTCACTTCTCTGTGACCTCAAACCTTTTGTGGTTTCAGAGCGAAATGTAAGAACGTGGTAAACCCGAGCTAAGCTTAAACTACTACACAAGCTGATCGATAAAGATTAAGTCACAAGGTCTGAAGTGAAGAAAACAACTTTTGACGTCACTGGTCTTGAAGATTTTCTTTACACAGCTTTCTTGTAAAAATATACTGTACCTATTTCATTTTATGAAGTGGTTGAGTAAATAAGAAAATTGTAGATTAGTTGCGGCGCAGAAGAAGATTAACTAAATGGAAGAAGCCTTAGCACACAACTGTTTTGATTAGCGTTTAATTAAGTAAGTTCAACTATTATACTGAAAAATGATGCAAACGCCATCAATAATTTAACGCCAACTTTTTCTCCACAGCTTCAGTTGACATTCTGTTAAAGATAAAATATTTATTAGTGGATTTGACTCCGAATGGTTTTTAGTTAATCAACGAACAGAAGATCAGAGCTATACGAATAGAATGATGGTATATGGAATGAACAAAACAAATAGAAATACGGCGCATAACGGCAAAGCTCAAGGCTAGATGTGGATTGCATCAAGTAGTGTATGACACTATTTTTTTTTCCTGAAAGTCGCTCTTATCTGCATAGTCTTGACGTGAGTTGACCAAGATTTTGCCTTGATTCTAAAAGAGACTGAGTTTGTTTCGGCTGTTTTTTTAGAGAAGTCAGTGTCAAACACCGGCCCCATATAGGTTAAAAAATTACGTATAAAAGTGTGAGTAAAAACTTATTTGCAAAATAAACAAAATTTATTATTTACCAACAAAACACAAGTGAAATGAAACTTAAAATTCACCAACCCATCCTTCAGACCGCTCAAACCAGGCAAAGCAAATTACGGCCAAATCCGAAAACGAGGATAAACCTGATTCTTATCGTCGATTAGATCGCTTGCCTACCTATACATAGACACATTGTCGTGTAAATTGGAGATTTACGCACGCAATAAATCAGTCAAGGGATCGTGAGTAAGCCGGCCAATACGTTACGTTCACCGACCGCTGTCCCCCACTGCACTACCTTTGTAAAAATAACTATATCAAACGTGATCTGACGGGATGTGGGAATAAAAATGTTCGAAAGGTGATTTTGCGGGTTGTGAGTTACGGGTTTTTGTTTTAGATTGTTAGGGTCGGGTTACGTTTTAGATCTGTTACGTAACGTGTGGGGTTAGTTTCATGGTTGTTAACATTGCATATTGAGTTTTAAGGCTTTTCAGAGCGTTTCCTTTCACGGTCTCTTATGAAAACTTGATCGGGAATATTTTTGGGTCCTGATACTGAACTACTATAGTTATACAGTTAGTTTTTGCTTTGAACTGTATCACTTTGTCTTACGGCTGCTAATATGTCATTCAGATTTAGACCTTTTCATGTGTCGACTTTGGTAGTCTCTGCCAAATGCTTGATCTAATATATATTTCAAGCTCTATGTAGATAGTGCTAACAGTTTACAGTTAGTATCCAGGGTTTGTTAGTTATGCATTACTATGAACTTGTCTCTATTATTTCATCGCAGCGGCACAGCGGCGGATGGGATATATTTGATCCAGAATGTCTTTCAGCTGATAAAACGGCTCAGTTATAAGCTTTTTAGCGCTTTGTTTACATCAGTCCCTTGAAGCTTGTAATATTATCTCGGTACATAGTTACTAAATCAATAGTGAAGCGTTGTTTTGAACTTTGTGTCTAATGATCATTCATTTAAGATCTTATCGCTACGGAGATTTCGAATATTACTTATCCAATTAACGCCAGATAAGCTACACTTTCTGAGAAAGCCGCAAGAGGTGACTCAATGCAGAAGCCTTGTTGTGAGTCGCTTTCTCAACGGTAGTAATGAAATTATATTGTGAAAATATAATTACTATTAACTTAGGGTCTGTTTTATTATCTACGATTAAGTTCCCGTTAATTTAATTGGCACAATAGTGTCATAAAATGTAAGTTTCTTTTTAATTTATTTGGTACGTAGAGCCACTACTTAGAACATCATGATACAGGTTCTTTGAATTTCGTCTATATGTCACGTAAGGACAGCTTGGAAATTAGCATAGGTACTTCAATATCCTTAAATATCCTTAATGTCGACTTGTTCTGCACTAGTGTGGCGACCTTAAGACGGCTATTGGCACTGTCATTTTTCAAGGACAACTTAACTTTTCATTAACTTAGCTTGTATGTATTTTCTTATTTTTATCGACTTTTTTGTTAACCATATGTGGAGGCTTGTTATTAGCAATTTTTAAATTTTATATTCTTTATTTCATTGGTTTGTTAGTCTGTAAGCCTTCTTCAAAATAAAATAAATAAATAAATATGAGAAAAGAAGCGATATGGTTAAGTAAGGTTATATTATTATTAACCCTTGCACTGTGCCCAGAGTGATGATTTACCACCCCCGCAATTTTTTTTTTATAATAACTGCTGAATCAAAAACTATGTACAATAAAGTATTTTCCTTTATTTCGATAAAAAAAATATGAAATTTATATTCGTTCGCCATAAATTATGATTTATAAGAAAACTTAGTGAAAATGTTTGTTTCTTTCGAAGAGCTGAGATAAAAATATTGAGAAAGTTCATCGTCCTGTCATAATATGTTATGGTCCACAAAATAAACGTACAGGAAAGAGCACTCTCGAACTCATTACGCTTTGAAAGCATATCGCTACATATTATTAAGTTTGTCCCAACTTTTGTGGGGTGAAGAAAATATTCTTCAAAGTTCTTTAGTGTGCATTTGTTTTATTTTTCTTCAACAACAACATTTTTATCCAATCCGTGCACGATATGAGTTGTTTTTATAAGACTTTGGAAGACATCTAAAGTCCGGTTAAATTTCACTTTGAAATGTAGGTAATCATGTTTGGTGAACTAGTAATACTTAAACAACAAAAAACTTCAAAACTTAGATTCTAGTAAAACTCATCATCTGCCTAAACTTTTCCCAGCAACATGCGGATTGGCTTCCAGTCTAACCAGCTGATTACTAGACTACAGCTGATTAGAATTTTACATGAAGTGACTGCCTATCTGACCTCCATTTATCACAGGTAGTACTGGGGATTCTGGTAAGACCCTTTTAGGTAGTACTGGGGATTCTGGTAAGACCCTTTTAACCCTTTCAAGTTGATCTACTCATTATAGGAGAGGCTAGGTGCATTTGTGCAATCAGTTGGGAAACGAATGATTGATTGTACACTTATTTCTTGACTAATATAACAGATAAGGATCTTAATCTAGAGAATTTATAATCCTGAGCCAAACAAGATTTCCAGCAAAAACAGTAACTTTCCCAAACTCGTATTAAATTGAGCATAAATAATGCATCCAACGCATTTAATGGTAATTACTCCAGAATGAGTGCCAGAATAATTATTTATTATTCCATACTCGTGTTCATCGCTCGTGTAGTGCGTGACACGGAACGATATTTTAAATTCCATGATACGCAGACGTATTAAAAGACTTGTGGATGCATTAAAAGCGGATGATTGTTCGGCTAAAATTGTTATTACGTTTCGTTTCGCGGTTTAATTAAACTTTTAAATTGAAGTATTTTCTGCAGAACTTTGCAACTGTGTGCGTAAGACTTTTTCGTTGTGTTAATAAAAAAACGGCCCTTTTAATGAAACAGTCAACGATTTTTAAACAAAAGCTTTTTCGGCGGACGCTATCGTTTGCGATAAAATGTTTAATTTAAACCGTCTCCAGTGTTCCTTGTAGCTCAAAATTCTCTTTATTGTGATTTAAATTCCGTTATTAAATGATTGTTCTCGGAAAACTGAATCAGTTCATCATAAAGTTACACGGAATATTAAATAGGAAGATTATCATTATTATTACGCTACTGACTAATTAATATCATACGGATAAATGTAGACACAATGAACAACAGTATTATGTACTAGTATTATATCCACAATTCGCCGACTCCGTGGCTGCTACTGAGAAATCTTTAATGAAAAAATCCAATAAAAATTTTCCGACTCAAGAATCGAACGTCATGCTCAGCGTAGCAATTGCGACCACTAGACCAACGAGGTAGTCAATCTATAAGAAATTGAAAAAGTTCTGAATATATATTAGGGAAGGAAAGTAACCATTCAAATACAAAATATATCCCTGTGCCACATATTGAAAACACCATTTACATCGTTCGCGTGACCATTCTTCTGCCCCGTTGTCACGAGACACTTTCGAAAGTGGAAGCTGTTGCTTCAAAATATCACTTTATGGTAAAATAATGACTTGAATCGAGGAGTGAAATTTTACCATATTTGTTTTGTATTTTCTTGCCTGCCTTGTATATTGATTTGTTACCTTATTTGTTGAATGAATTTATGATGCGCGGTAGAGACGCAAAGTGTGTGTTTTCAATATTGAAAGAGTTGGGAAAATATTGTTGGCACATGTGTGAGGTAATATTAGGAGCTTACTTGGTGTTTTTATCATTATTAGGTAGAGTTCGTACTTTTCTTTTGTATTGTTTTTTTTTGTTCTTTGAAACTTCGTACCGTATTAGGTTTTTTACAAACTATTCTGCGTGCGTCATTCTTCATCATCATAATGTTATAACTCTATATTAAATATGTTGGAGCCGATTGTCCATTACAAAATTAACTCCAAGACACTAATCGGTCTGATTACAAGTTTGAACAGTTTTACCATTTTGCAACAATCATCTAGAATCATAAAGCGGCCCGGTCATACTCGTAACAGCCTGAATCATAATTCGGTAATAATTAAAAACTACGTTACAACTCATTTTATGAATTTTAACGTAAATTATGTTCATTTCCTGTAATGATTCTGCTAAAGAAGTCATTTAATTTTAAGGCCCAGAGCTCACGTGGTCTAAACCGATTTTTTTTAAATCGTTCAAATTTCTAAACAACAGAATATTCCTACATACTGTTGTTATTCAAACCTTAGCAAAGCCAGCTGTTCATTATCGTTATCCATAAAACATTTGCTAATATACATGTTCTAGTTATGCTAATATTAAATTAGATTGAATTATCGACTTGTTAGCCTACATTCGTTTGGCCTACGCAGGTGTTTTTGACAACCCTTTTAATTAGGTCGATTTATATTTAGGCTTAAATTGCTTTAAGTCTTTATTAATATATTAAAGTTACATTTATATTTTCAAGTTGACCCTAGTGATAAGAACTGCCATCTTAATCTTAAGTCTTTCCAAGAAACGAAGATTTTTCAATTCATACTATTTCGATTTTTCATAATTTGTTTACTCATATAAATAAATAAACTAAGTGTATTCATATAAATAAACTAAGCGGTGAACCTGCTTGGCTCTACAACGTAATATGTTTGGTAAATTAAGTTCGATGGATGAAAGAAAACGGGTCAATGAAATGTATTAAATTAATAACGAAACGATTCACAAATTGGTTTACAAAACAAAATATAACCGCCGAACAACCTCATTATTTTTGTACTCGATTAGATATTTTGATAGGTACACAAACTATTTTGTAATGGTAATAAATCGTAACAATTTCCACTGAAATAATTAAGCGTGGATAAAACGCTTCTTAAATATTTTAACTACAAGTATTTATCAAAAAGACGTAACAGACAATTCTAAAATTTAAAAATCAACAGTTAACGCTCAGTTTTGAGATATTTTTAACTTGGAATCTGAGAATGCGCTTACGTATTTGCATAAAAATTATATTCATCAAGGAGGCTTGACCAATTCGAGAATGAGGTCTTCCAAAGAGATTTCGCCCACACATGTTTTTTTTTTGTTTGTATGTAATCGGATATTTGTACAAGTCGTCCTGTTCGTTTGTCCGTTAAGAATTTATGTCATTCGCTTTCAAATTACCTCTGAGAACGGGCTTGTTTCTTAAAGATCGTGAGCTTAACAAAAATACCTTTTGTATTGTGACAGGAATCGTATCGTAAACTGTATTTTTTTGTGCTTGAATGGACACATTCCATTTATGTTTTTTGAAAATTAAGAGATTCTTGTTTATGTAAGTAGGTGGATACATTATTATATTGCAGGTGATTTTCTCTTACTGCAATTGCAGATAAGCCTCAAGTTGTTTGTTTTTAAGTTAATGTTTTATTTAGTTCAAGTGGCCAAATCTTAACATTTTTATCTGGTACACAAATCATAACTTACTTACTTTTTTATAAATCCTACTTATAAACACCATCCAAATTAACAAAAGCTAATTCACGCCAATTGTGAAAAGTCTCTTGTTTCCAAAACAAGAGAAATTCGTATTCAATTGCGAATAACTTTCAGTATAAATTCCCATGAAGCAATTATTTAATTTAAAGTTGAACAATAGAACAACACTAGAAGCCGTGCCTACCATTTTCCTAGATTCCATTTCTCCCACCATACGTAGTAACTAGGTACTATAACAGCTTATGCATTACGGCATAATGATTTCTTCGTTGAAAACAAAGGAATTACAGTTCACCGTACCCTACTTGTCATAATAGAAATCAATAACAATTGCACACTACAAGAATCTCACTAATAAGGTCATTCATATCAAAACAGTGTACATTCATTGTATTTTGTTTTTTATTTATCAGTTAATTCATTCGATAAGCATCAAGAAAAGTGTTGTATAATTGTAATGTTTATGTTATAGATGTAGGTAATCGTGGTATACATTCTTCCTGCTCTTATTCTTTTCTGATAAATTTCGTTGCGGGATCCAAGACATTGAATGATTTCTCTGGGACAAGTTGAATGGTTTCTCTGGGACTTCGTCGAGCTTCAGTGTCTCGGCGCTTTTCAGGTGGTCGCCACTGAGTCTGTTGATTCTGGCTTTCAGGATATAGATTGGTTTGGGAATAGTGTGGCGAGCTGGTTCCAAAAATAGTCTCGAAAATAAAAACTTAATAAAATATTAATTTTGAGTGGGTAAATCATCCCATTCGACTAGGTTAGACCACTAATGACCATTACCCACCGTCAAAGATGGATTCCACAATAAAGAAAGGAATTAGCATAGATGCATGGCAATCACATTGGAACGGATAATCGTTCAAGCTAAATGAAATTTAAATTCCAATTTTTCAGTCCATTTCCAAAGGCATTAAGTGAATAGATTTAATGGAATACTGTCAGTATTAAACATTCAGTAGCAATTAAAAATTCGTTCACATCATATTAATAGAGATAATTGTAACCAAAATTCAGAACTGGGACTTGCCGTACTATATTCATCATTAACTTTTAAAGTAAGTAAGCGTAGGAAGGTGCTGTCAAATAAAGTGGAACATATAGCGCACTCAATGCGAACACAAGTTTAATGGTTGTGCCTGTTACAATAAAGTTAAAAAAAAATATTGTCTGTTCAGGCAGACAACAATACACGCGATTCATTATTTCATAATGATGAGGAGGGATGAATTAGTTGTACATAAAATAGTAATGAATATAAATGTATAAATATTGATGAATGGAAAGGGAAAAGTAGACCAAGAAAACGATGCTAACGGATCAATTTGAGAAGAAAGTAAAAGGAATAAAGAGGTTGGCAGGAGAGAATGGAAGAAACACCGTGTTGCACCAACCCCAAGTAACATGGGACAAGGGCGGAGATAATGATGACGAATGTTTTGAAGTATTTTAAGATTCCGTAAATCAAACAGGAGACGATTGCAGGAAACAAGAATAATAATTATGACAAAATTCGAAAACACTTATTCTTTTAAAGAAAACAAAGGTAAAACAACGGACTTTTTAAATTCGCAATGACGTTATTATCTTATAAAAAAAAAGTTTTCAATTATTTTCACCATTTAATAAGCCAAGTCCAAACTTTAACAACATAAATTAGATAACCATACCTTAATCAAAACCATTAGCAAATCACATAACCATTATTAATAACAATAAGACAATGATTCTATTAACAGACGCCCTTATTCAGAGACATTTGAATTAACACAATTTAATTAATGAGAAGCCAAGAGACTTTACGACGCAAATAACAGTAGGTTTTTCTTTAAGAAGAGACAGATCTTGATTCAATTAGAACTTGGAGACAAAACACAAAGCAGCAGCTGGAGTCAAAGACTAGTTTAGCCGTGAAGAGATTGAATATTATTACCTACTCATCTTACTAACAGAGTGTAAACGGGCTCCATATGAAGGTGTTAACTAAGCAACAAACCATGGTTGTTTGATGTATAGAAATACTTGATTTCTATACACTAAGTTTGAAAACATATCAGGAAATGACTTTTTTTGGTGCGAAAATTACTATTCACGGTAGCGCTCAGCACCCTCAAAATTTGCGAGATTATGCTGACAGAGGCATTGGACAGGGCAGGGCCCATAACAGTATCTAAAGTAAAGTCATTTAGAACATAATATATTAGTGCATGTCATAATATATAATCTTAAAATTTTTGGATCTAGGACATGTTGGTTTATTCACGAAGTTTTTCTTCACTGTTTAGAGAACAGTGGTGATGAACACACTTAATGAAGTGCTGAACTGCGTAGTAACCCAAGACCTAAGACACACTAACACTGGCCTCAATTCTAGCACCTACTTAAGCAAAATTCCAGTCCCAACGTTACCGGTACTATTGACACGATACGAAAGGGTCAAAAGTCACTTGCACATTGGCTATTTGACCACGTTCCTACGATGTATGTGGGACCACACATAAGCGGTACAGCGGTAGAGCGGTAACAAAGTCCTTGAATAATTATAATTTGACTTGGAATGGTGATTATTCTGGCAGATCAAATTGATAAATCTTAATGACATCGAAATAACATCACGTTGATATTCAAAAGTCGGAATAGATGTCTGGTACCGTATCGCAGCAGAAATAAAAGCCAGTGGCAACGTGCATTCAAGTTTTCTTCTTTTTATAGAATCCTTAATTAAGAGAATTGACATCTCCGCTAGGCTAACTAGCTATAGCTGGCCTCATTCAATGCTGTCGAATTACCGAAGAAGAGTTACCAGGCAAATTCTATTGTGTATTAATAAAATATGAAAAAAATGCGTCTAATATTGTACCTAATTCCAAGTCTGCGTGTTTAATCATTGCATTTAGTAGACAATCGTGTCGTAAAGTACGGAGACATCAATTATTCAACGACGATTCATTTTGAGATGCTCCTTTTGAGATCCCCGCTCGCATCCATTGAATCATAAGGTATTCTGCAATTAGTATCTACCATGTAATTAGAAATTGAATGGCGTTAGACAATACTCATTTTTGAATTCTATGTTTTGTTATATTGATGTTTTATTGATCAGTTCTGATTGTATTATTGATCTATTTTGATGACAGCTAAGAGGTCTGCTAGAGGCGTTTTAAAAAAAATATATGATTAATACTCGTTATAAAAAATATTAAACCGCGTTTATAAATAAATTACCCTCTTTATTTGAAATGAGAAGAAAAATAATATTGGTTTGATTTCCAAGTCACTGACTATATTTAAATTTCAGTTCAGCTCACATTTAGTTAATAAGTTTATGATTTTATTTAATAAGTTTAGAGGTAATATTTTTTTTTTGGATTAACTTCAAGAATTAGATGAACGCAATAATATACAAGGCAAAACAATAGTTTGGCCTACACTTTTCAATCCTTTTGCATATTGGAATATGTAGTCAAACTAATTTAGTGATTCCTCATTTCTGATACTGAGGTGCATACATGAATAATTCAATAAATTCGCCGCTCATCTCCTAGCCATTTTTAATTACCATGGTCCGGTGACACCGATCACCAAGTTAACAAATTGTAAATCGAATCGCTCGCTAAACTTGTTTCTGGGCTTGTCCGTTGAATACTCCGTTGACAGTTGTTCGATAATTGAACTGGGGACAATTAGCCAACGAGTGGTTAATATCCGTGCCGCTGTCACTACACGATTGGGTCCCTTGGCAATGGACTCTCAACAATGTCGAGTGTTAATCGATTCCCCGGTCGAGATGTAAGTGACAAGAGATTTTGGACTGTCACTGGATGGACTTTTGGATGGGTGAAGCGGCTGTTTAAATTTTTTTGTTGGTTTTATGTGGTGACGGCGGTTTTGATCAACCTCTTTTCTTTTATGAGTACGAATATCTTTTCGATGTTAAGCAGAACAGCCAATAGAACTCCTGTTTATTCGCCTTTATACTACATAAACTTCAAAGAATTGAGGATAGTCCGAACAAAATCTCGCAGAAAAAAATATAAGTTATTTTCAGTTCAGACTGTTCTGCTTATTCAGCGCACCTTATCATTTAAGCTAAAACAACAGGCCGTTAAGCTGACTATTTCACAATCTAGGTTAAAATTTAAAAGTTCCCACTGAGAATCTTAAAACATTATTTCTGCACGAATAAAGACTTCTTCAACGTTAACAAAAAAGTAATAAGGACTTATCTAAAAGTTTTAACTTGAGCAATTTTTCATAACTTCAAGCCAGTGGTCTACAGTGACCTACTAGGAACTCTCACGTAACAGACATTTGTAAAAAACCCCTTTTTCTAAGGAATCTACTCTTTTTTGTTGAACCTCTTTATTTTATTGGCTTGCTGACGTTCTATTTTTTCAGCCATTCAACGAGCGTTCCCTTTTACCCCGTTTTTGGTTTGCTACGTTTTTATGTATCTGTAAGTATATTTTTTGCTTTAACGTTTAATTACTTTTATTTAAACAGTTTCATTCTTTCAGCAAAAAATTCAGCTGGGATACGTGGCCAGTATTCTCATTTAAAAATACTTAAAATTACTGCGAAATCATGGCTCATAATGTTATGAAAATTCCTAACATTAAAACCTGATTTGGTTCAATGGATAGAATTGCTGAGTAATTGTTATATTGAATTTGTCTGTGGTAGAAACAATTATCATAAAATGTGTTGATTATAATAATTATTGGTGGAATTTGCAATACCGTACCGTGCAGAATAACATTACAATTAACATTGTTTTCCCCACAATAACAGCTTATTGAATGTATGTGCCTACACAGTTGGCTGCTTCCGTTGTTAATTTACTTACTAACTTCCACACAAACTGAGCAAAACTAAAACGATCGCTAAACCTCATTACAAAACGCAACGTTAAAACCTTAAAAGTTAAAACTTCCCAGTTAAACATACGCTGGCATGTAGGAAGCGTTACGTGAACAATGAAAACTCTTCTTTTTCTGCGCGCCCGGTGAATGCCGTCGAGTTGCGAAAAAATACAAACAATAAAAGACCAGCGGAGGATACGAGAGACGAGTTTTCGCCGCCCTTGCCATAAAATTAAATGGGTAGAGGGCTTTTTGTGGAACGGTTCGCGAACGCGACTTCGGTCGTGAGTTCGGAAAAACGCGTCGGGTTAAAACTCCTTCGAGGGTTGGCTCGCGTTTCGGAGGTTTGGCCGAGTAAGGACTTAAGTGACGTTGTCGCCGGTTGTGGTTTGGCACAATTCTCCGTTACGTAAGTATGTGTGAACAAACTCGTGGTGCTTTGCGTTTTTCTTTCATTGACAAACAGAACGTTGGTAAACTTATTACCCGAGCGAGCGAGTCGTTAAGGGCTTCGATTTTGTTTGGTAACTTTACTCAGATTTCATATTATGTGAATTCTAAATACGTCAGGAATAGAACCTACGTAGGTATAACTGAATTGGTATTGAATTTCAGGATTGAGCCTTGATTTCTGAGGTTGGCTCAAAATAGATTCTAAATACATATTTATGGCTTCAGCTGTATCCAAATTGATAAGTACTCACCAACCGGAAAACTAAAACTAATTTTTATACCATCCAACAAGCAATCCCTACTTATTTTAAACCAATTTTCCTTTTAAAGTAGACAGACGAGTGGCCAAAATTATCGGTTGTTCCGTGACTTATCGAAGTAAACATCGATTAGCGAGATAGCAGGCCGGCTAAGTAAATTACACGTTGTCAGACCACCTGCAAGGATGTCGGCAATAAACGCATGTAATCATATGTCTGGGCTTGATTCCCTTGGCAAACATTCGGTGCGTGCCCTTGGGTTCTCCCTTTTATTGTTATTTTGCCCTCTTTTATGTATACTTAGCAAAATCAGGGTATGAAAGAGCCGGCAGCGGCAAATAAACAGATGTTTTAATCAGAAATATCTATATGCCTATGTGTCCGTATGTCCATCATAATTCGTAACCTTAGTGACTTACACTACCCATAGCAACTCTTTAACAATATCATATTCATTTTGGTCTTGGCTATCACAAAAACCAATATGCTTCTTCTTCTAACCAATAGTTTCTATTTTCAACCACAATAAATATTAAATAACTAATGTTCAATGTTAACAATAGCTAATATTGGAAAACTATCTAGAAACTACTAAAGCTTCAGATAAGATTACCATACGTAATTAATTGTATTACCTACTAGTATAGTAGTCAGCTCGAGTTTCTGCTAACATAATTATACGTAAAATTACTATCGGATGTAGTCTTAGTGATAATTTTTTTCGGTTTTATAAGTCATAAATAATGAAAATACAAAAACCGATTTCTAGGAAAATCAATCAAAACAGGCTTTCAAATCAAACAAGACGAAAATAATTTAATAATTTTTCTAGGTATTCCTAGATTTTATTTATCATCTTATCGTGCGGGCAGTAAGGTCTAACGACCTTACACGACCTATTGTCAAGGTTTCTAAACCGCCACAAGGGCCTCTGACATGGTTTGACGACCGCCATTTGGTGGCCGGGATCACGGGCTTATACGTGCCTTCCGCAGACAATATGCAATATACTTCTCGTGAGAATCGAACCCACAACCACCGGGTCACAAGGGAAACGCCTATACAACTAGAGCACGGAGGCAGCTTTATAGTAATAGATAAACAAATATCTTGTTATATAATAATGTAGAAAACAAATAAATGAACAAGTCTTCTCGCAGGACACTGTGAAGGTCAATTCAACGGCAAATGCGTATAAGATGTTCCTTTTTTTACTTAGCCTGCTAAATTCCACGGGAAAAAACCCACTAGTTTCTAGCAACTTTCGCTTGAACGCAATTTCTATTTAAAATTGAAAATATGTTAGTATATTTATCTACCCAAATATCATAAACCCTCTCTAATGCGTTCAAAAACCATAGGCAATGACCAGCATTACCAACCAGCAGAAATTAACAGAACTGTAATGAGCTCATAACCTACTGAAAACAGTAGGTTATGAGTTTAAATTTGGAACAGGTGTCAAATTCAAGTGAGTGTGCTATTCTAGTATCTACATTAAAACAGATACCTATCGATACGAAACCCCAATTCAGTATGCTTTTAATTATAAATCGCACGACATTTTGATCTCGAGTGACACAAGAATAGTGACTTTGTTCGTTTGCCTATTATTTAAAAAAAATGACAGATATCCGAAACGCCGCCATTTCGAGCTGTCATTCATTTGTTCGTTAGCTTTTTATTGCCTTTCATTGAGTAGACAAATTTTAATTTTCTGATAAGTTCTTTATTTCTGTCGAAAATGAGTGATAGTGACTCAGAAATTAACATGAACACTCCGCCAGATATCGTAAATGCAGCGACGAATGCAACTAATAACCTGGTTATGTTTTATTGCATTACACTGGTAACAATGCTGGTCATTTCCCTATGGTTCCTGAGCCCATCATAGAGCCCTTATGATATTCGGGTAGATAAATTAGTGTATGCAACTATACATAATTAGGCATTACAACACTCGTGTGATGCTATTAAGAAACTCGCCTTCGGCTCGTTTCTTAAACCCACACTTGTGTTGTAATGCCCTTCATTATGCACAGTCGCATAAACTACTAGTATGTTCATATGGCAATCTATGTCTCTATGGTTTTATCAATTTTAAAGTATCTATCCTTCATTACGTTTGTTTTTATAATAATACCTTTGACGCAGTCGTCCTTTCAGTTTTAACCTCTTTTGTTCATCTCGCCAACTATTAGTAGTAGCGGAAGAAAGAAGGTAATAAAATTATCCATGAAATAATTTTCTCTCAAATACATTTCTAACGTTCGTTGTCCCTAGTTTAAAAACTTAAGAAAAATTAGCAAATAAAACAAACTTCAATTACGACAGACTCACTTTCAAACTCATTTCAACTTAAGAAAAACTGTAAACTTCAATATTTAAACATTTATTATTAAAAGCGTAAGTTTACGCAGAAATTATGGCACTTTGAACGCATTAACATTCCGTTTAGACCACCTGTGAGTGCGGTCTGAGATCTGCAATTACTGCAGAGAGCTTGCCGTGACTTAAGTACGGACATATTGCTGATTTGTTTCTCAAGCATTCTTACTATCCCGTTGAGGCTGCGAGTTGCTCGAAAGAGATACCAAAGCCTCGGCACAAAGGGCTAAGAAGGAACATGGGTGGTTTTTAGTCAGTAGAAGTCTGACACTCCCTACCGCACTGCCCAGAGCGGGAGGAATCATTTGATGATTTCCTAATCTCCAAAAAAAACTTACCATAAAAATATCAGCGTAGTTTGTTCACTGCTGGAAAAACGCCTTTTCTCATACACACGAGAGATGACTTTTCTCAAGCCTGGTTGCCAATTTCTGAGTTATATTAATTGAGTCCAGGTTTCTCCACAATGTTTTCCTTCTTATATGTCTTTGATGTCGAAGATAAACTTAGAACATCACCCGAGTATTAGAGGCGAGGACTTACCGCTGGGCCAAACAATCATTGCAAAAAATTTTTGACCACTGTTTCATTTGTGTAAGAAATTATCCCGTATAAACCAAGGTCAAAATCGTAAAGCCTTAATAAGGGTACAAGCAGCCAGACACTTCCCACCCATGTATGTTTAGTAATATTACAGATAACTATAACACCACTGAGTACAAGCCTCATATCTACAAACATAATTAGAAAAACTACCTACCGGCGCGGGATTTACAAAAGTATCATATGCTCGAAATCACTATCATTCATCATCATCATCATTTCAGCCGAAAGACGTTCACTGCTGGACATAGGCCTCCCCTAAGTGTCGCCACATTGACCGGTCCCGTGCGTCTCGCATCCAGCGGATCCCCGCAACCTTCACCAGGTCATCGGTCCACCTACCAGGTCATCGGTCCACCTGAAGAGTAGAATTACTCTAAGATCATAAACATTGATGTTGATATTCTAAAGGTATCCCTCAAGCCCGTCCCAACGTCATCACACGACCCGTCCTAGCTATTCCATCAAGATGGTTAGCCCAAAATTTCATCACTCCAGACAGGAGGCTACGGTTGGGACCGAGGGCGGGGCTGTTTAGAGTTCCGGCAACGCATACCAACTTATTAAAGTTTGCGCCTGTGATTCGTGCAATGAGAATACTGAATAGTGTGTCTCGGCGTTTGGACATATTTTCTTGTTCCTTGGCGGAATTCCAGAGGGAGACACTAAGTATGTTGTCCACTATATAACTGCGTTATATGGGACTGTAATTAATGACTACTTTTGTTAACTTGGGTCTTACCTGTCACAACAAATGTATGTGTACATCAATAAATAAATAAAAAATAAATAAATTTTACATTTGAAAATATCCAGCTTTTCTTAAATCCTCTATCTGAATTTCCCTACGTTGTATGTTCAACTTCGGTGCTACGCGGCGCTATCGAGTCACGTTTAGTCCCCATCGCTCCGCATTCAGACAAACATTTGTTCCTAGTCTGGATGTCGGTGAATTTGATTTGTGTATGTAATGATGCTGTTTGGCGTTCTGTTCAGGTTAAAGCGTATGGAGGAATAGAGAATGGAGCTCTGTCTTATAACAGTGAATAGAAATACGAGGTGGTTTAGGTTGATTACCACTTTTCCAGTCTTTTAGCTGTACTTTTCTTACCACGATATTCTTTGCCGCTCAAAGAATTTTAAATTTTGTGCAAGCACCCTCCTTTTGGGCTTCGCCGCAGTCGGGTAAAAAGATAAAGAAAAGTTATATGATTTGCAACCTTTTTGGCGATACTGAGACCTTTTCTGCTGGTAAACTCTGCTTTGCGAATAAAACTATTACGTCAACTTTTGGCTAAAAACTTTGTGCCTACGAAACCACTATTTTTACTACGAGTGTCTTAACTTCCATAACCACCATCAGTGAAGGAGAAAATAGTGTCGTCTTCGCTTGCGTGCATCTATTGCAAGCAGTATTGTGATCTTTGTGGAAGCAGGAACTTATATAATGAAGCATTTTGAAAAAATAAATAATGCTACTTTCTAGCGAAAACTACGTTTTTTATTCTGCCGATCTTGGTATTCATACTAGAGGTAAGCACAGATCATGAATTTCTTATGTATGATTTGCAAGCTAGCCGTCCGCGTCCGTGTGTATCAAGAGTCCAAGACGGACAGGTTTCTTCATGTTTCTTTTTACCAACTAATGCAAATCCTAAGTGCATGTTTACGTACGCGCGGCGCGGCGCGCGGCGCGGCCGGCGACGCGATCCGCACTAAATTCAAACGTATGGCGGTGTATGAGTGCGTTCACGGAGAAGCGAATTTATACGCGATTGCTTGAATTTGAGGCGGCGGCCGCGGCGGCGAACGCGGCGGCGGCCGCGGCGACGGACGCGGCGATGCACGCGGCGGTTTATTCTCGATGAAGCGATGCCCGCGACGGAACTTGGCCTTGAAAATTCGCGGCGGCCGCCGCCGCGGCCGCCGCGCCGCGTCTCTGTGAACACCGTCGTACATTGCCATACGTTTGTGTTTGCGCGACCGATGATATCTGCCGCTGCACGCATCGCCTGTCCGTGAACACAAAATTCGCACGTCGCGTCGCTCGACGCGTCGCCGGCCGCGTCGCTCGCCGCGCCGCGCGTACGTAAACATGCACTATGTTACAAAGACTTTTTTACGCTTTTACAAGTAGAGAGTCGTGTATATTTCTAGTTGGTTGGGATCCTTTTTTAAACTTATGAGTAAATAGGTAGTTAGGTATATCTGTGGGAAGATAATTTTATGCTGTATTGAGTTATTATGTCATTTACCTACGACTTATGATATTTTCCCGTGTTATCCTCGACATGTGGCAATCATTTTGTCACAAGATTGCCTAGACAAGTAGCAATCAGTTTTCAAGTTACATTTTTCTAAAACGAGTTTCGACAGGATGGATATCAGTTTGTTGAGAGCTTGTAATATTAGAAGAACGTCGTGGGTTTGAATCCCGCATGAATCATGTATAGCCTACGGGTAGTTATTCCGGATCTGGCTGTTTTTGTTTGTGAGTTTTGTATCATTGTTACGACCTTTCTAGCTAGGCCAACCTTAAAGCCTCCGTAACTCTTAATTGTCTTCTGCACCACCAACACCACCACCACATCTGAAGCAATAAGCCCGCACATCACTTAGTTGACTGGCCAATATTTTTACTATGCCATGAGTTTGTATGGTCAATATGGTCATACATAACAACATTTCAAGCAACATCAGCAACATTTCATGCATTACAAAATTCATACATTTTTTTTCGTACGAGAGGTGGTTTTTCGTTCAGTAGAACAGTGAATTCACAGAGCAGCCACACAAAAGTAGTACAAGGCACCATATTTCGAAATCCGATTTCCCTTGTGATTACTATGACTAACGAAGTTTTGAAATTTCAGACTGATAAAGGCGAGTTCGTCGTTGTTAAAAGGAAATCTCAACATAACATGTAGCACATGACTTAGAAATCGAAAAAACGCTGCTTGCTATATGCTGCAGTACTAAAGTTATCTTGTGAATTAGAACAAGAAAAAAGTGTTAAAGGAAAAGTACAGTCCGGGGTGCCACGGAACATTTTTTAATTTGATTACTATCAAGCTACTTTTTCGTGAGTAGCTTCATTTCGATGAGACGTCCAACATTTCCTGAACAAAAGCTCTCGATTACCTAGCAGAGGTAGCAAGGATAAAATATTTCTGAGCGTAGGACCGGGATAACGTACCACACAATTTGACTGTTAAATTATATAAACACAAACAAAGTATTAAAAAAAAAACGTGTGGCACTCGGAGACTGCCGCGGTAAATCTATTGCATAGCATTTTTTATCAACTTATGCAATAATAGGTATAAATAATTAGGTATTAATAGTGTAATTACACACCAAAATAATTATTCATTCAAAAAATTTGAACAAAGCGCGATGTACATTATATAAATCAAAACTAACCTTCATAGACTAACTAAGCTAGTAAGAAACTCTATGACAGAAAATTTAAAAGAAAAAGTATTGACAGCCTGACGTAAGTGTCATAACATTGAAAAATATGAAAATTATTTATTTTATTTTAGATATTTTATAAGAAAACGAATCGTTTTAGACCGATTCGCAGAATAGTAATGCAAAAACCAATAAAACTTATGATAGATGCGTACTAATAATAAAATGAATGTTTATAGAGTACTCACACCTCACTCATTTTCTTTCACTATTTTTTCGTGACTTTCTTCAATAATAAAGGGTATCATAATTTAAGCTATCACCAATTTAATTAGTTTTGTGTTTCTTAAATAATAGGGTTTGTCCTCAAAATAGTAGATCTGTCACCAAAATGTAGTCACCAAACAATGCAAAATCAGTTCCACAATAAATCACCTAAAATCCTGAGATATAAGGTCTAGTACCAAATAAATGTTTTTGTATGTATTATAATAGGTGTGTCCTAATAAGTATTTAAGCAAACTAATTTAAAGAGATCACCAATAAATCATAATTATGTTACTAGAAAATTGCATTAAGTTCAAATAAAAAATTAGGGTTGTCATCATCGTTTCAACCAAAAGATTCTGCTACTTAACTAGACTGGGTCTACCTTTTTTGGCAGAATTTTTTATACCCGAATTTTGCTTTGCATAACAGTGGATGGCAGAAACTTCATTTCGCAGAAAATCATTTGGCATACACTCATTTACCATACATTCAAAACGCATAATTTTGTAAGTCAGAATCATCTTTGAGCATAAACTTCATTTCCAGAACCATCATTTCGCCGAAAATTCATAATCAGAATCGTCTTTTGGCACGCCTTTCATTTCATACATACGTATAACATGCAACAATAATAATAATTATTATTAATAATTATTATCAGCTTACCCCGGCTAAAATTTCTAGCTGAGAACATTAAATGTTGGTATGTCAAAAATAATAATATTTATTATTATTAATAATAATAATGACGTCACTCATACATGCAACGCATGTACTCCATGACGCGGGCTCGCTTCGCTCGCATATTACATAACACTAATATCTTCTGTCCCCGAAGTGCCGGGCCTCCGCCGGCCTCCTTCGTCGGCCTACGGCCCGGTGCCCATGCCGCCCATAAAGGATACTTTCGCGAGACGTATGTAATGCAATATAATTTTATTGGTTATCGATCTCTTATTTTACACATATATTAACATTAATTTGATAATTCATACCTGGGAACAATTTTTGTTTATCTGAGAAAGAAAATATTTCGTGGCGATAGATCTATTTATTAGGTGATACAACTTGATGACAAATATAAATTTTGGTGATAGAAAAATAGTTCCCATTAATAAATGCACTTTGTTTATTCATATTTAAAACACTTTGCACACAAATTATACGAGTAAGAAGGTCCCATTAAAATAGGTGGACAAATTTTAACACAGCGTTCAGTAGATCTAACCAATTACCAAACATATCTGAACAAAAAAAACATTAAATAAATGTTTTTTTTTTTACTTAAAATAATAAATTGCCGGCACTCTAGAACAAACTCATCCTTTATGTATGAGTAGGTACTTAAATGCGATTTTCTTATTATTATTTTTACCATCGTCCTTATTTTGGTGGTCTGAATGATTTCTGAAATTTTGTCCACCTATTTTAATGGGACCTTATATTTTAGAAGGAGAAAGCAGAGAGACAAACAATTATTTAATTTGACAACCTCAGTTGACAACCTTGTTATTTTCCGTAACCATAGCAACCTGGTTGAATCTTGAATGCTGAATATTTTTGTTAGGAAATCTCTGGATTCGCTCTCCACGCTCAACTCAACTCAAGGCCCGCGATAGAATCTATGCAATAGATTAAAAAAAAATCTGCTGGATTAGTTGATTACTGACCAGCAGTTTTTTTTTATTACTTTTTGATGACCTCGTTATCGATACATGGCAAAAAACTAGCTTGATAGTAATCAAATTAAAAAATGTACCGTGGCACCCGGACTAGTAGTTTGACTTAGGTATAGTTTATAGGGCCTGGGCATCGCAAGGCCTGAGAACAGCCAAACGAGGATGCGATTAAACGAGAAGATGATTCTTCTTCCTGACTAAGCGATTAGATGCACAACGTTCAAAGAAGTTGGATGATTATTGCGAGGAAGTGGGACATTTCAGACAAAAACTGATAGGTACTTATACTGTTAGCCCCCGTCATCCTATAACTGAACCTTTCCCATGCAGTTGATTCGATCCCAGGATAACGTGGACCACTGATCGTTGGTTTGATCCAACTTGTCCCGCGGTCTTCTACGAGGTCTGTCACGACGTCTTCTGGCTGTGTTTAGGTTCGAGTGTGTAACTACATTTGGCCCACAACTCATTGGGCATGCAGCAGACGTGACCAGTATAGACAAATTATAAAAAAATACCTCCTTTTGGGCTTCGCCGCAGTTGGGTAAAAACTTTGTATCTTATACCACTTTCAAAGTTTCAAAGATGGTTTCGCTATATTTTTGCTCTGATTTAATTTTTACATAAACTTGTTAAACGCTACTTCAAACTCCGTTTACACAATCAACATTGAACGCTAACAAACTTAGGACTTTCTAATTAATTTAAAGCACGAAAGCTAATTCTAATCTGTAACTAGGTACTTATTAGTCGAAGTGAATGTCGTAAAACACTGTTCATGTACCCACTACGTCGATAGTACAACACTTAGGAGTTAGGTTATGTGTACACTGGGGTATTAGAAAACCAGAGGATGAATTTTGAATGGAATGTAAAGCTGAAACGCTGGAGGGTAATTTAGCCTTGATTATGATAGCTAGCTACACTTTCGTCCTAGCTAGTGTGAGAGTAACAATGGAGTCTTTACTAGATTATTTTTAGATAACTTGTGGTAAGTACTTAGCCATGGAGTTGGGCCTTGTGCCCGTTTGATGGCAATATCCTTACCCTCTATTAGATTGAACTTAAACATAACTGACGAAATGTAAAGTGTCTAACTCTTCGGGGATTTTTTGTCATAGATACGGCAATAGCAAATGTTCCCTTGGAGTACAGAACACTCAATTGCAGCAAAAAAAAAAATATACGACTTGAACCCGTACCCCTATTTTGGCCTAAGTTTAGTAGAAATATCGTACATCAGTCACACTGAATATTTCTTCGTAAAACCATCAGCATATGCATACAATGTGTTGCCTTCGTACCGTGCATTGCAATGCCGCTAGTATGACGTAGTTTTTCCAAAGCAGCCTTACAATGTTGGTGAGTACTCGTAAATACATGCGATTCCTGGAAAATTCAACCAATGCGGGTATATCACTTACTTAATGCACTGTTTCTAGAATTTATGCATAGTACTTTACAAAACGCAGAGCGCAGAACTCGTTTTTATCTACGAGGTTTTAACTAGAAATATTTTCAATTAAACATACGTGTTTAACTAAATACGTTTTTATTCTAGAAAATACTTAATCACTCATTAAGATCAATGAGCTAGGGGAAATGTATTTCTATCTCCTTTTTTTGTACTCAGTGTGCAACCAGCTCGATGTCCGAGTCTGTAAGTATTTAAAACAACGACCATTCGAGCAATGCGGTTAGTTTTGTAAATTGTGTGCCGACACTGTGACGAAGCGCCATACATTTAGCACGTAGTTGGAAAACCTTCATTACACAGTTCAGTATTACAGTCATTGGCATCGTAAACTAAGTTAAGGGCGATGTTAAGTGGCAATCTACGATCAGTTGAATGTGTTCTTCGCGTAAACTTAAAGATGTGCACATATTTACTGCTCAGACTCTTGTTGGATGAAAATGGATAAGCATTTAATGTTTTTAAGTTTTACAGGCTTTAAAGTTAATTTAGTAAAGTTGATGTTGATGTTGGTAGTTTAATACATACTTACAAGAATTACATATTCATCCGAAAAAATACACGTACCTCAAAACAAATTATAGCAACTCTTCTTTATCGTGTGCTGATTAACAATCACAATCACTCGGTAAATGACAATTGGTCGGGCAATGACTAGGTTTTACATGCAGTGGAGAAATATTTCTCAATTATGCTGGTTACATCACGATGGTTTCCTATGCCTAATCAAGTGATAATAATAACACTCATGAATCCTAAAATTTAGAGGTGCATGTCTTGGGTTGCGAATGGCTCATGACTTGGCAGTCCAACGGAATATTAAAACTTAACACAATATTCTTGTAAATTAAGATTTGTTTGGCTTAGATATTTTATGGAACAGACAATTTACTTTTAGAAGCTAGGTATATAATTGAAATATTCCCGTTTAAGCACCTATGATTAACATATCAAAACACACAACTTCGCGTCTCAGTATGACAAACAATTATTATCCACATACATTCAACAAAGGAATCTATCAAAAAGTACCTCCATCCCCCTAATATTTATAGCACCAACAAATTGGCTATTCGCAATTCCCGTCCAGCTATTCAAACGAACGCCGGTGGTCTGTCGGTGTGAAAATAAAAAGTTAATTACAGTGCACATACCTTACTCAGGTAAACATGTCTGAACACCCATGTAGCGCCACAGAATGCCACGATACTGTAAACTGATATGCAGTTAGTTAATACTACATTTGTGGGCGTTGATATTACTTTTTTACTCTGTGTGTGTTGTTTCTTTCAATGACGTGACGTTTAAATCACTAAGTGTGGTGTTAAGTGTTGTTTATGAGTTTAGGAGACTTGTTTATCACTTAATACTGATTATCTTATTTGTATTTATCTGCTTGTTTTTACATTATGATTATGTTGTATGCAAAGGTTTTTGAAAAGTCTGACAACCAGCCTTACCAAGGAGTATCATAATAATATTACCCAGTACTAACTGAGCTAGAGAGGTCAGATAGGCAGTCGGTCTATGTCAACACTTTTAAACACATAAAGCTGTACCCGGTTAGACAGGAAGTCCAACATATTTTGGTAAAAACTAGGTCGATGATATCTGATTTTGTTATGTCTTTCTTTTCAGGAGACATATCGTCTTCTTTTCACCTTTGTAAGCAAAAGTTTTTGAATCTAATATGAAATTGCAATTTCCCCAGACCATGCACCTTCCTACATCTACTTTCTCGAATCAAATTTAATAAAATCTTCTCTGAATATTTCAGAGTTTATCTTGCCACAGCGTTCCAGGTATGTACAAAATACCCTATAGTTGCTGAAGAATCTTCTAGGTGTCAGTAACAGTTGTTACCTAGAATCTAGGACTTAACTTAGAAGTGAAAATACAAATCAAGAGTGGTAGAGTTGACTCGACCGTAACGAAGATTTTTTGCAGAAATAAATTAGTAAAGTTTATGGATATGGTTGCCTGTACACATAGGTATTCTATTTAGAAACTCATGGCTAAATAATAAAACCCGCTCCGGTCGATTTTCAGGTTAAGCCACACTTACCTAGGATTTCCGTGGATGAGTGACCACCGAGTTTCTTCTGTTCCTCGGAAAGCACGTACTGCTGACATGACGAGTAATAGAGATGACATGCTCGGCATGCCCGATCCCAAATAAATTGGGATAAGGGCAGGAGAATGCCGTTTATTCTGGCTACCATTGTCATGAAGACCGTTGACAGTCGGTACAGGTAGTCAATGGCCCAAAAGTCTGACAACAAGTCTCATCAAAGGGTATCATGTCACCCCATGTAAGATACTGGTATTTAGCTGCATCCGGTTAGACTGCAAGCTGACCCCAACATGGTTGGGAAAAGGCTGAGCAAATGATGATGACTCATACATATCTATTTTTTGCAACACACCTAACTGTATGCAAATACATAATATTATGTAAATTTATTGATAGCCCGTTATTTGTACATCCATTAACGAATTCATCGTGCGTTAATGTCCAGATTAATCAACGTTCATGGAATAGGTGAGGGCAGCTTATTAATTATGAATCGATGTATTACAATAATAGTGCGATATGTGTGAAATTAATAGGTACCCGTGAATTTCGTGTGAAATATTTATTAGTGATTATATTAAATGTGTGAAACAAATAATATCGTAGTGATTTGAAAATTTATTTACTCACTTATTTTTTCAGCGACTTTGTCTAAAATCCAGCAGTGGCTTTGACAGTATATATATATACTTGAATACTGTACAGTAGTGTACAGTCCTAGATTATTAAGGCAAGTACGGTTTTTATAAATCGACCACCACCTAAACTATTTAGAGTGTCTCTTTGGTCTAGTAATCGCAAGCGCGAATACAGAGCATGAGGTCCTGGGTTCGACTCCCGTCAGGATTCGTTTTCCATCAGGAATTTCTTTGTAGCATTCACGGTGACTGGATTTTGTAACCCTCCGGGAATTAAAAGCGGTATGTTATGATGTTATGACTGTCTTTACCTGTTATATATTACATAACAAACCTTGGGAGCTTTATTAATTTAGACGCAAAAAAACCATAAAGTTACCTCCAGTACCTTACAGTAAAACGAAGCGTATTTAATTAGAGACACACTAGCTTTATCTATTTCTAAGACTCTTTTTAAAAGAACTGTTAGTTCAGCAATTCTAAAAAGTTCAATTGAAATGATTTAGAACATAACCATCGAAAGAATCATTCAAATCTCTATAGGTATGTACCAATTTCGGTTTACATTTTTTACGCAACGAATTTTCATGAATTTTTAACGAGACCAATTCGAGGGCATCCTCTTTCAACTAAAATTGAACGACGCAAATATATCGTGCCATTTTTGAGTACTCAATGTAGGTAACTCAATAATCCAAATCACCGGGATCAAACGTTTAAAAAATATACTTTGTGCTGAAGTGTTAATAGAATATTCATTTTTTGTCACGGTTCAAAAAGTTCACAAGGAAAAGCTCTTTAAAAAATTATTTTACTTTTAAGAGACAAAAGATTTATACAATCAAATACTTTTGTTTTTAGTATCTAGATTCATACACTTCTTCATGGAAAAATTATAATAAAAACAGTTTATCTAATCATAATTACATTGATTGTTCATTTCAACACAGGTAAAAGGTGTTTCAAATCCTTATCCTTTACATAGTATAAAACAAAGTCGCTTTTTTGTCTGTTTGTTTGTTTGTATGCTTAAATCTTTAAAACTACGCAACGGATTTTGATGCGGATTTTTTAATAGATAGAGTGATTCAAGAGGAAGGTTTTAGTATATAATTTGAACGACATCCACGCGGGTGAAGCCGCGGGCATCAGCTAGTATTTTTAAAAACTCTATATTTCGATGATAATAAAAGTAAAATTGATATACAGAAGATGAAGATCCATCTGCCTAGACTTTTGTCAACTATGTCGGGGTTGGCTTCTAGTCTAACTGGATGTGCCAGTATTTTATTTCAATCGATTCCCTATCAGACCTCCACAACTCAGTTAGCACAGGCTTCGTGCTCTTTAATACGATAGCATAAAACCACTACTCAATTCTTAATCCCCATTAAAATATTTATCGATACTCTTCAAATAAAAAACAAATAAATAGAATAGCGCCATCCAAAATTTACGACAAAGAGAACGCCTTTAATTTTAAATTTTACTATTCGCGTTCGGAGTTCCCGTCATACAGTTTGCATTCGGACGTTTATGGACACCGTAAATTTTCTGCCAGTCGTAACTTGGTTCCTGTGCCTTCAGAATTATAAATGTATGTGCTGTGTCTCGTACGGTTGGCTGAGTTAATGTGTGTGCGATATCATGTCTTGAGTAAAGGTCAGAAGGTCGTTTGTGCGGCGAAGTGAAAATCTAACGAAGATTTTTGTAAAATAATAGCGTTTTAATGTGGTGTTTATTGTTTTTAATCTATTGCATAGATTCTATCGCGGGCCTTGAGTTGAGCGTGGAGAGCGAATCCAGAGATTTCCTAACAAAAATATTCAGTGTCAGTTTAAGGGTTGCTATGGTTACGGAAAATAACGAGTCCCTATATAATGTCCGTCACAGTAATGCACATACCAGCAATGCACGACATGACAATGTACAACATTGGAATTCAAAACACTTACATTCCTATTGCGCGCGTTCTCGTGTCGTGCATTCCTGTGTTGGGCATTGCTGGTTCACGTTATGACACTTACGTCAGGCTGTCAATACTTTTTCTTTTAAATTTTCTGTCATAGAGTTTCTTACTAGCTTAGTTAGTTTAAGAAGGTTAGTTTTGATTTATATAATGTACATCGCGCGAAATTCGAAGATCAAACTCTTAATATCGTTATTTTTGTTCAAATTTTTTGAATGAATAATTATTTTGGTGTGTAATTACACTATTAATACCTAATTATTTATACCTATTATTGCATAAGTTGATAAAAAATGCTATGCAATAGATTTACCGCGGCAGTCTCCGAGTGCCACACGTTTTTTATTATTTTTTTATTAGTTTTACACACAGCTAATGACAAAATAAATTGTGAAGCAAGATTCAAGTTTTCAATTCATTATTATCAGAAAAATTACAATCATGAGTAGACATCCATACAGTTTATACAAGAAATAGACACACTGCAATGGAAAAATTGAATCAGCACCACACTTTTCGCAATGCTCAATGAAGGAGTAATCCATATCCATTCTTCCTACTATGAGCTGCAAGAAACTGATCTCTTGTTAAGTACTTCATAATTTGAGTTTTCTATAATGTTGTACTCACCACCAAAACCTCATAACAGTAGCAATAGACTTTTACAGCACATGACGCCATATCCCCTGAGCCCTGTCACAAGATTTATTCACGTGCGAACTAAAAAATGTGCAAAGGAAAATGATATAAAGGTCCTCGGTGAGCCACCATAACTCATGGCTGGTATAATTATAGGCGGTTTGAGATATCACACTGGCTGCGAATCGCTGCGATTTGTCTACGCTTCTGATTGCAAAAATGACTACTTGTATCTGTCGGTTTGAGTAATGTGGGAGTAGTTGAATAATTAAGAAAATACATAATTATGTTTTCTGCGTTTTAAGCTTCTTGTAACTACATAGACCTTTTTTGAGCATGCTTTTGCGCGCTGTTGATTTACCTACTTAGTCATCACTTTCTTGCCTTTGGTTTAGTATAACGATTTCTTATTTTTACTTTGGTTTAGTATAACGATTTCTTCCTTCTCCCTGTTATTCATGTCACGGCATCATAATTACTCCTTTGTCTTTCTTATTATTCCTTACACAATCCATCCATTTCTTCAACCCTAAACAATCTCATTACAAATGTCCATACCAACATATTATACGAGCTCCTTTCAATTTTTTTTTAACAAGTACCACTTTCAAACTTCTTCTAATATACTTAAGTCTATTTCCTACTTTATTCATTATTCTCACCCCACACAACCATTTCAACATTTATCTGCGCTACATGTAGTTACCTACTTAGTACACAAATTATATTGTTATTTAAAAAAAACTCTTTCGGTAGGGAATCTACCTCTTACTGCTGATGTAAATAATAAGGTTCCAAAACATTAAAATTGTTAACTATTTCTTTAAAATTCAGATTACAACATCCTAACAACATGGAAATAGAAATAATGAAGTCGTTTCCCAGAAGCAAGTGAGCACTCTCGCCAACATTGATGTACTGTCGATATTTATTCACTGCACCGTTAATCTGCTTGTTATCTCTCAATAAATACACCATTACATCCGTTTACCAGATGTAATCCTTATCGTCTATTTGATAAAGCCTACAATAGTCTGTAGTAAAAACACTGGAAGCAAAATCAATTTCGCCAGCTTCACAAATCGATAATGCATCGGCGCAACAGAAATACAGATTTGCAATCAATTGAAGTAATACTTTGACTCAGATTAAGTATTCCTCATTAATATCTTGGATAAGATATGAATGCTTGGTGCAATAAACAAGTTTTGTTTCTATATGATATTTGTAAATACTTAGATAATAATATGATCTATGAATGAGTAGTTTTACGGTAGCTCGGGGCTTGTAGATTGAAGGTGATTTATTATATAGAGCAAATAGCAGTTTAATATTACGTGACAGCTTGTTTGAGACAAGTCTTGAATTCCTGTTTTTGATAAGTTGCAGTTTATGGAGACAAAGATCTATTGATTCTTGTTAGCTCGCAAACCGACTTACACACCTTTACACTGGTACTTTTTAGGATACTTCATATGCCAGTCAGGGTGCGCGCGAATGTACTTGTATATCCGGGGGCTTCTGTAATGTAGTGGGAGGGAACAGTCGGTTTTCAGTCGGTTAGAGTCCGATTTCATCCAAAGTTTGTCCCAGATGGAGGATATCCATGAGGACTTTCCAACTCAAAAAAAATTATACTCCCTATTATCCATCATCGAAGCAACTGCAAAATTATACTGCAGCACCAAATATAGTGAGGCTTGAAAATAATCGGAACCTAGATATTTGGAAATTAAAGAGAAGTAGGTACTCGATCAAAACAAGCTGGCAATATGTTCTATTGCCATACAGATTGGCTCCATGTTGTGTCTATATAGCCATAATAACTCAAACTGTTCTAGGTAATAAACTGATTGTTCTAAAATGTATTTAGTGTCTGTATTATTTCTGGATATTAATTATGTAAAATGAAATTGATAATAGCTTTAATTTTCACTAATTCGGTTACTAAATGTAAATAATTAATCTCTCTCTAACCACATTTATTTTTCCTGGTATATTTGATTTTCTGATAATTTATAATGGTAATTTACGGTTGCTTTATTGTAAAACACCTTCGTTACAGAGGTTTTGAACAGTTTAAAATATGTGTGTGTATCAAAATGAAAAACTGAATTAAATTTTTGGATTTATTTATTTAGAATCCATGTTTGTAAACAGATTTGTTAACTTACACATAAGGTCTGTTTAAAAAATATATAAATATTGCTACAAAAAAGTACGCACAGTTGTATGGCTGTATGGCTAACAGAAATGAAAAAAGAAATGAATTATACAGCTTAATTATTATAATCACAAGTCAAGGCTGAGTTGCACCAAAAAAGTCGTTAAAGTTAAAGTTTTTGTCAAATTTGACAGTACTATAAGGGGTACTAATAGAAAAATTATATAGGTATACAAAAAAATTTTTGCAAACATTCAAACAAAGTAAGTACCTATTATATTTATTGCTTTGTCTACCTATAGCACGTATTATTTTTTGGTTGAACAATTACCTACGATGAATATCCTTGTTGCGCCTTATGCAATGCTACGTTTTTAGAGACTCGAAATCTTGGCAAGAAACATTCGTCGTTCCATGTGGAAAAACGATCGGCTCTAGGTAATCACACTTTTCTTTTCATCGGTTTCGTCATCAGAACTGGTTTCTGCGAGTATTTCTTGGAGCAGGGACATGATGTCTAAAGGTTATATTCAACGCGTTTGACAATAAAATTGACAGACAATTTAACACAAACTATAACACTAACCAGCGGAAAGTGAGTGGTTGCAGTTACCGTTAAAGTTATGACGTCATTTAACTATTTGTCAAATCGCGCAACTCATTGTTGGCATAACCGATACAAAACTGAAGTTTTGATGTTTGTTTGACGTGCCATTTGACACAAACTTTAACTTTAACTACTTTTTTGGTGCAACTCAGCCTTAAAAACAACGCTATAACCACAAAACCTATGGATAAGTTCAAATCTACCTGAGCATCGTTAACATAATTTTGATTATAAATAAATTATCTTTTTAACATTGATTTTTTCATAAAGAATTAATTTTATTGAATATACAATTGTCAAAAGAAATATATTCTATCTACAATATACAAGTAACAAACATTTAACTATGTACATTCAATAGTTCGGACTAGTTCACGATTGTATTCGAAAAGTGTGTAAGATTTCTTTTTTACAAAATTTACAAGAGGAACACCACGGACAGTCGGGAGTGTCCAATTTTGACACGAATGGCTGAGCTTTTACAAAAGATGGGCAAAACTCTTAAAATATTAGAACACTAACATTCAGGCATTCGACATGATGACAAACAAAATTGAAAGTTGGATAGTGAACTGACATTAGAAGTTCTTAGATATGAAATATTTTATTGAAATAGGGACGCGGAGACTTTTGTAACCACAAGATTAGAATACAAAATATCTACTACAGACATACATCGATATGTATAACGGCACACATTGAAGACAGTTCCAACTTATCCAACAATATTAAAAAGAAAACCATAATATTATGTAGTACAATATGAAAAAAGTAATATTATTTCAACGAGGACACGCGACACATCAGCCTGCGAAACCTAATATTGTTTTGTTCCCGTCTGTAGTTTGACAGTAGTTACAATTTTACGAGAGCCCAGTCACAAGTGTGAAGATCGTAAAGTATGTCAAATTGCTTTAACATGACACGGAAGATCGCGGGGTGAAATTCAAAATTTCACTGTTCCACTACATTAACTGTACACACGGCATACCGCATAAAGCTCTCTTAAAAAATTACAAAAAACTTTTTTTATCAACATATAATAATTAACCTATCTATTATGTATTTACAATTATTGCTATTGAATGTTGCGCTTCCAACGCCCAAGTACTTACACAAACTGGCATTATTGCCTCCTCTACTAATACCTAGATACAGTCATAAATGCTTTTTAAATACTCTGTTCAAAATAAACGAGAAATGCATTGAAAGTAAATGTGTTTGTATTTTCACTTCAAAATATCATCCTCGTACTGGGAAATGCGGACATTACCCGGACATTTTATGTACTGTGTACGAATGGACGATATTAAAATGAAATCCAAAGGAAATTTACCTATGCGAATTTTCAGCTGAAGGGAATTTTTGCAACAAACCATCAGGAAGTAGATCAAGCAAACATATTACAGTTTGTATTTTGAACAGAGTAACGAATCAAAAGCCAACTTAAATTACAATAAATTGCTGCCATCCATGATATGCTTTTCAATTTATAACGGAATGATAAAAAGCGATTTCAAAATCCGCATGTGAAATCGTAACAAGCAACCTATATAAATATCTACAATTCACAATTATATTCCGTACTGAAATCTATTTTACGATTGAATCTATTAACATCGATTAATTTATCTTTGTCCACATTGTATTACTTGAATATAATTATCAAAGAAGAAGAGTTATCATAATCTTTACATTATTGCATTTTAACTGTTAATCGTTCCATAAAAATTACAGCACGCGCAAGTGCTTTGAAACTCAAGTCAGTCTTTAAGTAACAAGTTCTTACACAAAGAATATTTGTGGGTTTGACATCGTAAATCATGATAATTTTAAAGACACTCGTCTAATCAGACACTTATTGCTTCGGTAGAAGTCATAAAGAAGTTTACCCACACTAATCTATGTTCGCACCGCCCAAAACATTTACCTCGTCCTTATGCAGAAAGTAAGTTTCAGTCTTATTTAGAGTTGATTTAAATACTAAAATGCATCTGACAAAATGTGACAATGAACCCATGAAATAGGAATACTTGGTGCGAAGGTTGAACATATTGGCAATGAAAGATACTTTTGCAGTATTCTTAAAAAGTGTAACCTGGGGTTTTAGAATTGGCCTAGTTCATTCGCTTTCAGGTTCGGGCGGCGCGGATGGCTCAGTGTTGGCAGGGGGAGCGGGCGGCTGCGCGGCTTGCGCACGCGCCCGCGCCAGCGCCTATGCAAGCGCGGGCGCGGCAGGCCTCACTCAGGGACGGTGGGGGTGAGCAGAACTAAGTGACGAACTACTCACCCCCGAGTCACTACTTTTCTCCGATGCACATGGCTCCCCACCGGCTACAAACTTGACTACATTTAGTCGGTGATCAGATTCACAAGTATCATCTCTGGCACCGCCGGGAAGACCGCCAGTGCGTATGGTCGCTCGTTCCGTACCTGTACCCGGATAGCGTTCAATTCTGTCGCATTCAGCGTCATCTGGTTGTCGCCGACGAATGGACCGCTTGGCTTGCGGCGCTGGTTCTGGAGGCCTGTGTGTCGGTTCATCAGCTCTGTGGACTAGTGGTGAAGTCCGAACTCGGACGCCCCCAACTCCGACACCGGCCTCGTAACACCCCGAGTCTCGAGGAAATTGTCGCCTACCGAAGGGAGAGTCACCACCTTCGGAGCTTGAACCACCTCCATCAGCTTCTGCTTCGCCTTCGCCACCTACGAGAGTTGATAATTTTCTTAGAAGCTTCATAACATAGATTACTTTATTTGAGTTAAGTGATCAAAATTATTGTTGTTCCAACTCACATTCAAGCTGGTGCAGAAGTTGAACGGCAGCAAGAATACGTGTACGATGTTCAGGAGTCATTATACCCAAGTAGTCTAAATCTGATGGTTCGATCTCTTTGAATAGTTCTATGTCTTCATATCCATTCCGTGCAAAAGCTACAGCATACTCTAACAAATCTATTCGTCTCAACAATTCTTCGACCGTACGTGGTCGAGTTTCCCAAAGCCTTTCGCGACTTTTGCACCATTTGGAAGATCTTGAACGAACGGTGTCCCTTTCAGATAAAACTTCGACGTGGGCGAACTTGAAGTTTCCAACTTGATTGTTCAATACGCCTCGCCATATGCCGGACGCATTCATGTTTATCACTTCGATGATGTCTCCTTTCTGTTGACAAATAACACGTTATTAGAAATTCCTTCCGAGATGCGAGCAGCGAGTACGCTTTGGTATTAAGTCGTCTTACCTTGTATCTCAGGGCATCTTTCTCATAAATATTGGGTACGTAATCGACGAGGGCCCGAGCTCGACACAGCATTTGCGGCACGAGTAAACTCCGCCCGGCTGGACTTAATTCTATGTTTTCTTCTGCCGAGAGAGATGAGTGATTACTACCGGCGCGAACCAACGCTTGTGTGCCTGTACATAAATATTCTAGGCTCAGATAAAATAAAGTTCAATGTCTATGACCAACACATTGAAAGTAGAATACCTGAGTACATCATGTTGGACTGTGAATGGGTAGTAGTTTTAGTATTTCAATGCGATGCAATTAGTAGGGTTAGATTACGATGCAAATTAAATTGAGAATAACATAAATTACTAGAGGGTATCTGTAAGTAACACATGGGGTGTTATGGTACAAAGAAAGGAAAGACCAACTTATTTACAAAACCATTTATATTAACACAAACAAAATAACTCAATAAATCCACTCACTACTGCCTGATCCGCTGGGAAGACTTTCGAAAGAACTATTAGAACATGGAAACGCTTGGTCACCACTCGTCCGTCTGTCACTGCCTTCCGGGCCCCTTTCTTGTCTTAACCTCGATATCTTTCTTTGGACGTCTTGTCTGAGACCTCTCACTTTTCCTGCCAAATTCGATACGCCTTCGCATTCTTCAGCTGACTGGAATTGATAAAATTGTTAGTTGGGCAAAGGAAATCAAAATCAAAAGCAACATTTGTATCAGCTAATTTATTATTTACGCTAATTTGATATTGTAAACATTTTTTAACAAGAAAATACAATGAATGGCAGAATGTTTGATGAATTACCTTATGCACGGTGGCTATGTGCTGTGAATCTGTTTCACTCTCTTGATCTTCGTAATCAGACGAAGCTGGTGATAAGGGATCAGCTCCTATCCGGTAGCCGGACATTTGCCTGTAGCCCCTCCTGGAATCTCGCTCCGACCGATTTGACTCTAAAGAGATGCCAGATAGTCTTGATCCTATAGATTGGATATCAGACGTGGCGTAATCCCCACTCTCCCGATCTCTTGCCGTTCGCAGGGGGATCACGGTGGTCGGGTAGGGGCCACTCTGCGGAATAATTAATCCCCTCCGAGGGGTTCTCGCTAAACTTATATCGCCGGCGCTTCTTAGTGATATTACGCCTTCGCCTCTGTTCTCATTTCTCAGGTTGAGGGTAAAGCAAACACGTCCATTCTGAAACGAGGCTGCCGGTGCTCCTCCACCCATCAAAAAGTCTTCAGGGTCACTCTCGTATGGCGGCTCGTCGTACCAGTGCCCTCTCCCCGAGAGCCCTCTTGCTTCATCGTCGTACATATACGTGTCGTCTGTAAACGAGCCTTCTATTAGACCAGTGCAGCTCAGATCCCAGTAATGCAAATAAAAAAATACGTGCTAAACAAAATTGCCAAAAAAGTTTACCGTAAAATGCTTTCCATATAGTGGCGATTCACTGACAACACTGCAGTAAAGCTCTGTACGAACATCGTTAAGCCGTGCGTGGTTGCAAAATATTGTTTGTCCAAAACATGCATTCAGCATTTCTCGCAAAGAAAAATTGATTTTGATGAATGATAACAATGGCTTTGATTTCATTAATAAATTTTTCAATCAAAGTCTACCGCGTTGATAGTTCCAAGCTGGTAACGATAAAATTGAACAGTAATAAAATAATAATCTATGAATTTGAAGTCTCGAGTGTTCATGTATTTTAACAAAATAATAATAATAATAAAATGATGAATGACTGATGCACATCGAAAGCATACCGAATGATCATGATGTCGAACGTGTAATTAAATTGTTAAAACAAGCATTCCGCACAATATTGATCAAAAAGTATTCGAAAATCGTGCAAGCATCATGCGTAATCACAGTAGCTCAACAACAAATAACCAATCTGTTTGTTTTCATAATTTAGAGATGTTACAATTATCAAATTATTTTAACAAACTCATAAAATGCTTATCATTTTTCAATCTTTCCCAAAATACCAAAAACAATCAGATTAAAAATGTAAAACTCAGGTCAAAGCACATTTTAAATTGTTTTTCAACCTTGTCCAAACATTAATAAAACATGTTGTTGGACAGGGTTATGCCTGGAATTAATTACAACATACCTCCGAAGGGTCCTCGCACACCGTCTCTCCCCATGTTCATAAGACCATGTCTTATATCTCTAAGGATCTGTAACAACAACGAATGTTTGCAAAAAAATTAACACATCAGACATGAATATTTTAGGGAACTTTTCCCCCAAAGTAGATAACATTATTTTAATTTTGCAAGGAAACTGAGCTGGCCATTTTGTAGGGGAGTAGAGTAACAAGATAGGAAAATTTTAATTTTAAAAATAATGAGCAATTTTCACGAGTCCGTTCCATTGTGCCTAAACATTTTTGGATTTTGCAATTTTTCCCGCCCGCTGAGTTCATCCCAGTTTCTTCGTGCAAAATAGCAATGCCTTAAGTGAGACGTAAAATCTTTATGGTGTTTATAAGGAAATGAGATGCTTTTATTTGGCAGTGTGCACGTACAGCCGTACGCGTAGAGGTAAGAATATTAAAATTTCAGAATACGTTATAAAAGTCTAAGACACATATTATTGATAAGCAACTCTCCGAATATAAATCAAGATATTTCCTTTAGCAGAACGTTTATCTACACTTTTTGCGCGTTTATTTTTAAACATAAATCGTACGACAAGCGAGTCGAGAAATCTTTTAAAATGTTTCCTCACGAAATATTTTCCTGAATGCGTGAACACGATAATAAATATTCAAAGGGGGCAATAAAAAGACCACTTTCTCGTAAGTAGAAAAGTATTGAACATTAACTTAATTTATGCACACTTAGTTACCAAGACGGCGCAGTTTATACACGAAAGGGATTTACGTGTCGCACTGTTCTAGAAAATGAGATTTTAGCAAAATTTTACGGGAACAAGCCGTAAGAATATGTAACGTAACATGATTATTTTAAGTAATAAACTGACATGCCGCTTATTAACTTTGCAATAAATATTGACTTTTTATATTACGTACTGGTGTCCAATATTTACAATAACCACCCAAAATTCTGTATCACCGATTTCAGTATTACCGAAATTGCGGCAAACAGTTTATTGGAACAGTAAAATTTCAATGTTCAATATTCCAAAGTTCGACCCATAGTTTTACGAGCGAAATGTGCTGAGCAAGGGGCTTCTGAAGTTTCGTAGGGAAGCGATACAACTGCCTCTAATAGGCTTAGTCCGAGATTAGGGCACGATTAGCTTGCGTCGGTAGGTGCGTCGAATCGTTGAGCCAGTCAGGAGATTACACATTGGTGCGAGGCTGGCATCAGATTATTTTCGGATGTGGCTTTGTGCATGGAGGGAACTTTTCGATTGCATTAATGCATTGTTTTTGAGCGTAGTCGTGAATAAAAAATATCTGATGGAAGCATTTTTTGGAACGAGTTTTGACGCAAAGTTACGGTATCGTTTTTGAATATTTACATTTTTAGACAAAAAAACATTTCTAGTTGTGCATTGCTTTTCTTTTTCGTTTTTTGTTTAGGCGTTTTATTTATCGGTTGCATTTTGTTTCCATTAGATTTATAAACTGAAACCTTAATAAGCATGAAGATACGAATGTCTGACTTGCACAAATATTATTACCTCTTCCTGTTCTCTTGCTAATTTGTCTTTTTTCTTCATTGCTTCTTGGACTTTTAACTGCAACAAGAAAAGCAAAAGTTTAATTATCTGTTTAAAATTGGTATCTGATGATTTTTTTAAATTAAAAGAAAAAACTTGTACAACGACATTATTTTTTGTGAAACAACATAACATCACGCCTGTAATCCCCGACGGGTTAGGCAGAGGTGTACCTAATTTTAAAATTTTCTGAAACATAATTATGTAGGTACATCATAGAAACTGTGCATCAAAAGTGTAAATAATAAGGTAATTTTAACGAGATTGAAGGTATTATGTTGTTCTTAATTAAAAACATGAGTTCCATCGTGCACAACATGCATTTCTGTGTAATTAATTTACCATGCATAATATTTTCTTTTCGTGCAAAATGACAAACTACGGAGCTGTGCAAAAAATAAAAGAGATATTTGTGTTTTATATTATGGAAAGAAAATAAAAAATGGTGAAAACGTGAGAGTAATAAAATATAATTTTATGCGATATTATACGATTCGTAGAGCCACCTCCAATTCTTTGAGCATGCCGATTAAAAAGCCAAAAGTTTTTGATGAGATTTTGAATTTTGAAACCTGTTAATACTCTGTTTGGCAAATAAATACGAGATATCTGAATACATTATTACATTGATCGCTGTTTCATTGAATAAAAGTTGATTTATTTCCTTAACAATTTGGAAACACGTCAACATGGCAGTATTTTAAAATAAGAACAAATATATTAATGAGATGATATAATTACAAAAAACTTGATAAACAAACTAAATAACAAGCAGTTATTTTACAAATTAAATGGTTCTATATTATATTGTAACATGATAAAAATACAATAAAAAAGCCAAACGTGACTATATTGAAATGCCTAAACAAATAATTAAAATAATACGTCTATACACATATATAATAGGCTTATTTTGCCATCCAGAGCATAACAGATTACGGCATTTTCCTGCAACACCTTTGAGTCAGAGCGTTATATTGTACAGTTAACTAAAGACGTTAACGATACAATATTATTTGCATAATCTCTTTTTAAAATGCCATGTTGGAACTGCTTACATTTTTTTCAGCCAGAATTTCGTTATTTATGAAAACAGACTTAAAAGTCACTGAATTATTACCATTTAATTTTTGTTTTAAACATGATTTGGTCAGTAGAGATAGAACGACAACGAATGCGATGAAATCAAATGATAAAGGTGATTTTTGCATGGCAAGTTAAAACAGCTCTATCACCCATAGATGAAGAAGGAAAATATGCTGAATGCTCACCCTATGTATAGTTTCTTCGAAGGTGTTTGGTTGGGCGGCACTCATTTGAAAGAAGCGGAGGCGGTCATAGTCTCTTGGGTCAACCATGGACCTAAGAGCCGTGTCAGGCCCAGGCCCAAGGCCGAGGCCACTTTGTAGCACGCTGTCCGGTGTGTCCACCTGTTGGAAAGACTCGCTTGTAGTTTTGAGGCCAAAAGCTGGCTTTTTCAATCAAGATTTTTAGTGTTCTCCCTTTTTTGAAACTTAAGATTTTGTTCTGAAAAGAGTTCCAGCGCTGTTCGTGTAAATGTTGTTACAGATAATATACTATAAGGTTCATAAACACATACATATGAATAAACGTCATAAAATTACACAGAGTTACATAGATTAACTTCATAAGTAAATATATTTCGATATTTGTGGTCTTTACCATACAATGCCATACATATCAAACAGTGCAAACCGTTGAACGTTATATCTGCGGTTGAACGGATACTAAATCTAAGTTCTACAAAACTCAAAAGAAACACAAATTAAGTACCTATTCAGAGTAAAATTTACATCATTTATCATATGATCGGCCAGTCATTTTTCTCATAAAGATTTCTCGCAAATACACTAGCAAGCTACTTCGGTAAGTCTAACTTTTTCCCGAATCACCGTAGCTTCGAGCGATATGATAAATTATCGCCTGAAGTTTGCTGAAGTTTTCAACCATCATAATTTTAGTGCAAATAAAGTTTTGTAAGCGTAAAGTTTATTATCAAATTAGTTGGTACTAGAACTTTTTTCATTATATTGAATAGCTCGCTTGATTAATTAGACTTTTGAGAGCAAAAATTAAAAGTATATCTTCATTATCAGTTAATTTCCTGTTTATAACACCTAAACGAAATTTAATAAGGAACATTTTTGTACTGCTGATCTGATAAATATATTTACCATTACCTATATCGGTTCTTTTCCGTCTCCAAACGGAATGAGGATATTAGCGTTTTTATTAGAAACGTCGTGTGATTGAACATCAAAAAGACACCGATGAAAAGATAAGACGACTTTTTTACAGCCGAAAGTCAAACCATTTTATAGGGAGCTTAACAGACAGGTACTTACTCCATATTAATATCATCATAGTATTCATTGCTCTTACAAATATTACTGCGGCAGCACTGTAAAAAAAACAACATCCTGCTGCAGACGAACTACGAAACTAACATTCAATATTTACCAAACTCTCAACTTCATTCATAATTCACTATTGTCTGTGCCAACAACGACAAAACAAACGAAGTAAACAAACAATCAAAATCACACCGTTCTAATTAGCATACGTTCATAACGTCACTACAACTAGGACAACAATGGATTTTCATTTATCATTTTCACTTAAGCAAGGAAAAAGCTAAGGATATCTGCATCACAATGAAAGCATGTACGTACGAATCAATTAATCATACGACCAACAATGCTCACCCATTAACTCCCACTTGATAAGGGAATAATGCGAATAGCCTACAATAGGAGCTTCTATAATGCGACAACGCGGATGCCCCAAACTCGAACCTCGAACGATTTATTGGCCCCTTATCAAAGTCACACACGTTTTTCTTTATGCGGAAATATCGTTTTAAATTGTGTTTGAGCTATTGACGGCTTTAATGGTTCTGGTTTAAAGGATGTTTTTGGGTATCATTGTTTTATTGGGATTGTAAGTAATTTTAGGGAAGAGTTATGGTATACCTTTTCAATATTTCTGTGACTTCTGATTATATAAATGGGTAGATTTATAATGACTATTTTCATGAAGAATTGTTACCTATGTCTTGCTGCGCTGTGTCACGTTCGTTTATTCAATCTGCCTTTACTGTCTATATTGGGCCAACAAAATACAAGCTGTGCTTAGTTTAGGGCACTATTCTACTTGTGTGTGTCAATAAATTGATTTATTTATTTATTAGAAAGATAGACGGACCGCATGCCTTGTGACAGTAAATTACATCTATGATACACGAAGTTAGAACATTAATAGGCGTTTCACACCCATTTAAATTGAGATTTATACCGCCAAAGATAACACTGCAATGTAGCACTAAATAATTTACATCATCGAGAGAAACAAATCAATTTCGCAATTAACATTTAACTTGACATTAACATGGTTTTCGCTTAGAGATTGATCTATCTGTAAACGACATCCAATAAATAACGTATTTGCATCGCAATAGAATTTAATTTTGATTGGCAGTTATACAGAGGTATTCAGGATTGCAATTGACACAATAATTGGCGACAAGCATTGAGTTATATTGAATTATTAATTCATTTTCATCCATTGTCTATTTTTGATGGTGAAAAGTGATTGGCGGTTGTGGGTTGAACAAAAACTAGTGCGAAGTGACTGTTTAACGATATCTATCGCAATTATCTGTACCGGATTGTTGTATAAATTAGCGATAAATGCGAGCAAAGTATGAACCGTAATACAAGCAAAGGTACAGCTACTTATAATATTTCTTATTGTTATTAAATCTGTAGCATGTTATCTCCTTGTAACACAATAAAACAAAAATATTTTTCACCCACAACAAAACTAGGATCAAACTACAATAAAAGAATATTCCAGAAACAGAACAATAAAAACTAAAAACTTCGTACAAAACCGCAAAACTAGGCGCAACATTAAAGTCATTTAGTAATGCAAAAATATTCAAAACCAAGTTGCATACAAGTTTCATAGCTAAACGTGCTAGGAAAGTAATCTGCGTCAAAAACAATGGTTCTGAATACATAACAATGGTAAAGTTGATAAATGTGGTGCGGCCAGGGTTGTCTCGCGTACCGGTATAGACTAATCTGGTTTATTGGCTGTCTGAATGAAAATAGAAAGAGAAAACAAGCATTGAATGAGGTTCTGAAATTCTGGACTGAATTTTGATTTATAATTTGATTACTAGATCTTGTATAGAACTCGGTTGAAATATTAAGTCCATTTGAAAAAAAATCCTGTCTAATAATTAGCTTTGGCTAAGGCTAGTCTTATCAGATTTCAATGAAATTAATAGGTAGAGACATTATGTAGAGTGATCATCTTAATTATCATCCACGTAGAAGCTGCGGTCAAAAGCTATTCTACCATGTGAGGTTAGTGATCAAAAACATTTGTTCATCGCGATTGTTAATTTTTGACGTATAGGTATATTTCAGGGTGAGAACGGATATGATAGCATTCACAGGTCAGCGTTGACCGGTGCGCTTTGAACAATGAACGCTTTCAGATAAGTCTATAATATGGATACCGAAACGCCTGACCGGTGCACACAACCGTCGGCGTCGCCGGTCTCACCCTGAAATAGGCCTAAGTGAATATCAAACACAATAAATGCTCATGTATGTATATTTTCCTCCATTTTCGTATGAAAATGGATAAAGTTAAATTAAAAAAAAAGCCTGAAGAAAACATAATATTTGTCTGTTAACCCTAGTAACAACGAGTAACTTCGCTCACTTGTGAAACTTTAATATCGGCTACGTTTTAATCTATTCTACACGAAAATCTTTTTACGATTCATTTGCATACTTCGCGTTTCGTAGTTTGAAATTAAATTTTATTTAGTGGTAGGTACACAATTTTACTTCGGGAATTTGTTGAAATCTTCGGATACAATTGTTTGTAACTGCTCGAATAAAATTTAAATTTAAGATAGAATGTTGTGAATTTTCGATTTCGTCCCAACCTTTACGTTATAAGATTTAGACGAAGACCTTTTATACCTCTTTTTGCACGCGTAATAAAATTGCCAGTAAAATAAAGTATTACCAGGCAAGTCTACAGTTTAAATCGATGTCAGACAAAAAGATCAACGCTGTAGATACAAATACTAGCTGCTACGCTGTACCTAAGTACCCATCATCAGCAAATCCTGTTTCATCTCCTACTTTATTACCGGTGAAGGTGAAATGGATGTCTAAACACGCAATATACTCTACCACTAAATTGTTCAACAATGCAACGTGCAATACTCGTTTATGAGAACAAGATGCTCGTATTTACGGTCTTCGAAATGCTAAAAGCGCCCGTGGAGCAACTATAACGTTTTATTATCCTCTATAGCACAAACCATACACATAAACATGGTCCAATAATACCTCCCACAAGAAGTATCGAGTTATCGACGGCATCGTGCCAATACCGTGTGAGGCGAATTGCATGATTACTTTGTTCTTACTTAAAGTTGTGGTTAAGTTTAAAATTGCTGTTTCTGAAGAAATGTAGGTTATATTTTTATTTGTGAAGAACCCATTTTATCGATACAGTAAATAGCTTCATTTATTTGTGATAAAAATATAGCGCCAGCTAGTTGTTTTTCTTTTATATCATCTTCAAGGATAACATATTCGTGCAAAAATAGCTGACTGCTCAGAAACGAAGACTAGTCCTATATATAAATATTTTATCGGTACTAACCTCCGCCTCCCTAAATATAAAACAAGTAGGTCAAAGATTAAAGGAAGTTGTGTCGCATCAGAATTTTTTATTTTCTCCTAAACAGCTAATTCGGCAAAATAGCAGCAAAGGCTAAAGAAGTTTATTCGCGGATTTGCCAGCGTAATATCAGGCGACGGGGCATGGGACTAAGCAAAATTTAATTTAGCCCAGTGAAAATTGGCCGGACTTACTTTAAAAAGGAAATGCTGCTTGACACTGCAAAAGTGATTTATGTTAGCAAGACACGCTAATTTGTGTGTTACTTCATTATTACTTCGTCAAACTCAAGCAAGCAAGCAGTAAGTTATATTTTACACAATTACAACTTATTTCATAATATATATTATGTAGCGTGAATTTGTTCATAATGCACAACCATTCAAACATTTAGGAGATCGATAGTGCTAATAATAGCACCGCAAATGATAACTAAGCCAGCCTGTCAACTAATTTTGAATATCAACCACTCGTTATCATCAATATTTTGTCCCCATCCATCATACAACTCATAATCCCGACAAGTGCTTGCATCGAACCCAACTTTTCAAAGTAATGGCCTACTTACAAGCATTACAAATAACACCATCCACTTCTGATCCCCTAATCACAGCTGGACACGGCTTGGTCAATAAACCGAAAAAGGCGACTTTTGACAAGACTAATCCTAAGTGCAACTTGGCCGATAAGGATTATACCGGGGCTCTAATGGCCTTTATCCCTTGGCCCAACAAACGTTCATAACTCACCGTCTTGGCTTGGCTCAACCGACTTAACTTTGGCAGGCGTCATTTCTCAAAAGGCATGCGGTGACGTACTACCCAGGGGGGGTTGTTCTTCACCCCTCTCGTCTGGAGATTAATAAATATATAGGTGGACGTGGAAAAATGTAGCACTTAATTTGGGAGAGATGAGTTGCGTATTCGAAGCGTGTATTTCTTGTGTGAGGGTTATTGGTATGTTGAGGAATTCATATTTTTCTTGTCGTTTCATTGTGAGATGTAGTTCGATGACTTGTAAAGAATTTCGGAGTTCCTGAACGTTTTTCAAGTTTATAAAACTTTAAGGCTTACCGTTACTGATAAAGAAGCATGTGAGCTTTTGCATCTTTAATATACGATCGAATTTCGTAAATCTGCATTTAATTGCGACTCTCCATACAAAAAATATATAAACCTCTAACAAAACCCTTTCATCACTATCTTCCCACCGAAAACTCGAAAAAAAAAAACCCCAGACTTAAGCGCAAACATTCCAAAAAAATTAAGCGTCGCAAGTACGTATTGTACATACGTTGGTACGTACACACGACGCGTCATACTAATTGCTCAGAGTGCATGTCAAAGGCGTACCGGCGTCGCGCCGGATTCACATAATGGTGCATGGGGGGGTTGCAAAAAGGAATGTATGAAAAAACGTGAGAGACAGACGCCGTTAGCGTGTACTCAAACTAAGATTCGGTTACAAACAGTTGTTGGTACTAACGAGAAATCGCGACGACAATAGCGGTAGACTTGTATGTGGCCAACTTTATTGGAGACTATTGTTTTCAATCGAATTGTGTTTGACCTAAAATCAGGAGTGGTTGGAGACTTGGGAGCAGTTCGAGTGGCATTTGACGATGTTATATCGTTACGTGGTATTGGTATTCTTTCATAATAAAAGCCATATTGATTTGATCGAGATATTGCTATTAGGTTCCTTTTTTTTTTTATATGGGCTTACTCTTGACCTCAATCTTGCCCCAAGGGCAGAGATGAGGTCGACGATGGAACGAGCTTACCCAGAAGAAGCCTATTTACTCGCGACTTAAATAGATTGGGGTTATATGAACTCGGGAAAACCGACGCAGGCAGGGTGTTCCACTCCTTGGCTGTACGAATAATGAAAGTCTTAGCAAAACGCTTCGTACGAATGTGTGGAACATCAACAAGGTATTGGTTCCTTTCCAATTACTGATAATTTGTAGGTAGATATTAATAATTTAAGAAGATTATTGCTTACCAATAAGAACTCAATAAGGTCCTGTTTTACTATGGATTGCTGAGAGAATGGTAACTTTATTTCACGTCGTAGAAATTGCTTTAGGCAAATAAATAATAGTATTAGTATATATCTAATACAATCTTATATTGCACATTCAATATAACTAAACAATGCAACAGTTCTTCTAATAAAACTGTGTAGAACGAGTGGTTTTAAGTGTGAAGTGTTAAGTTATAGGCCGTTCGTTTCACAGCATAATCGACCACACACGCAAGAGCTGTAAACCTTCTCTCTTATTATAATTGGAAATAATAACTAATAGTTTAATAACATTGCTTCACCAAATTTATTCATGCCTATATTAATTTAGATTATTTTAACTAGGTATTAGCTCAGTCTATTAGAAAACAATGTTATTTGAGGTAACATTTGTAGTAATTAATTAATTACCGATTTATTAATTAAGTTATTATTGATGGCCATTTTACCTGTACGAGCAGCAGGTTGTGTTTTATCTAATTGCAAAAAATATTCTAGTTAAGTTCTCAAAACCATTTTCGTTAAATAAATGAAAAAATCTGTTTTGTTTATATACTGATATTTCATACACTGCAAACCTGTTAATAAAACACGACAACAACATTTTGGCAAAGACATCCATGTAGTGACATGATATTTTGATAAATTAGTATGTATCCGTAAATGACAAATAAAATAATAACAAAAACCGCGTTTGATATCTTGGCTGCCAGTATCATAATAGATAGCAGTGGTGGCCCAGTGGTGGCGGCCCCAACTTACGAACAGTGAGTCGTGGGTTCGAATCCAGTCAGGCGCATTACTTGGTGTAATTTATGTCATCACCGCTGCTCTCAAAAACGGTGAAGGAAAATATCGTGAGGAAACCGGCATGTCTTAGAACCATGACATCTACAATGTGACATCTACCAATCCGCTGGGCCCGCGTGGTAGATTATAGCCCATCACTCTCCTAGAGAGGAGGCCTGAGTCCCTGCAGTGGGAACATTATAGGCTGATGATGATGATCATAATAGATAATGTAATACTAACCCTGGAAGCTTTAGAACAGGACCAAAGAAACGATCATTGGCATGTGTTAGGGATGATATGGCTAGAAAGGAGGTGACTGCTAAGATGACGAGTAAAGAGAAGTATGGAAAAAGATATGTTTAGCCGACACCAAATGAATTGAGATAAAGGCAGGAGAATGATGACTAACCCTGACAGCTTTAGATGTAGTTATTAAATGACATATAACATATACAGTGAATATAAATGTTACAGGATGGAGAGGGTAAAGCTGACCAAGGAAACGATGGATATATTGTGGGAGGAATGAAATGATAAGAACGAGTAAATGATAGCGGGATAGATGACAGAGAATAATGGAAGAAATAAATGTGTTGCGCCGACCCCAAGTAACATGGTACTGAAGGCACAAGGGCATGAAAATGATGAGAAGAAAATACAGGAGAAGGAGTTGCATTAGTATCGTAGCTCTAAATGGAGTAATTCAGCTTTAGGTAGCTTCCTATTTTCTAACAAAAACCTGACCAGAAACTCTCAAATGTTGCGATATAATTTGCCAAAACATCACGTCACTATCACTAAAAAGCGTCGAAATATGGATGAAATACTTACCCGTTGGGGCGGCAGTACTTGTCGAGGACTATGCGTGTGTTTCGGCGAACAGGATCCATGCTTCTCTTTCCTATGGGACTTCAAACCTCGGAGTAGCCTTGAAAACGTCGTCACCTTCTTCTTGGCCGTACCCAGGCAGTTGTCTACGAAAAGAATGCCTGCTTAAAATTAAATTGTAACTAACTACAGAATTATAGAAAACAATTAAGAAATATAAGGACAAAGTACCTACTACTTTTTGTTCTAAATGGCATCTCGCAGGTCAACCTATGAGGCTGGATTCTGCTTAACCGGACTATTATGTGGATGCCTTGAGTGTAAGGCCTCCGAAAAATATCGAACTGTATCTATCCATGTAGTAGGCAAATTAAAATATTAGCTTAATAATTTTATTAGTAACTGCTAAAGCAGTCAAATGAAAGATTTAAAGATAAAATAACAAAAAAATGCTTTTTTTAAATGGACTCTCATATAAAAACCAACGAAATAAAACACCTACCTATTAATTTTACAAACAAAATTGCTTTTCACAAATTAGGTCTAAAACGCCAGTCATGACCCGACAGTCTAGCCAACATTAGAAAGCAATAAATCAAGCACTCAAGTGCTAGGCATATTTTAGGTTTTTTCTCTACATTTGTAGCGTGTTTTCAAAGGTCTTGTATTATAACGTTTAATTGCTTAATAACACTGAGTGACGAGTAAGTTATAGTAGAAAATATCAACAATGACATTATAAAATGCATTTTTTTGGGTTGCATGTCGTACATTTTGCTACTTTGTTAGCACTTGCTCAAGCGCTATTTACTCAAGTTCCTTTAAAAAGGAGCTTAAGAGTTTCCTGCTGTTGAATAAGTGTCTTTAAGCTGTTGAAGAACTTTAGCGATTTTTTTATATAATAAGTGTATTTTTTGCAATGGTGAAATGGCTTGTTTGTATTTTGTTGTATTGTTGCTTACATTTATTTTTTTGTTTTCTCTTTATTTAATTTTCATTTTATAACATGTAATTTCAAATACAATTTATTGTTTATGAATAAATGACTAATGACTTTATTCCTGTAGCAATTATTGTAGGTAACACTTTAATAAACCCTGACTAAACTGGGAACATTATCATTAGTTACTGTATTTGGTACCTGTTCTTAAATAAGATAATTAGTTCACAAAAATGCCTACTTAAATTAGAGCCTAGTTTATTCTAGTAAATAGAGCGTATATATTAATTTTGTTAATATAGAAGTTAGGAAACTATAAGCTGAATAAGCAGATGTAATGAGATCAAAAGACTTAATGCTTAGGTGAACGACAGGTACTCACCGCTTGGAGGGAATTCGTAGAAATACGCAGATCGTGGACTTAGGCAACTGAAACAAAATACATTTTACATTAGCCTATTATGAACAGGAATAAATCAACTCTTTTTGGACTTTTTGTATTTTCGTTCAACAACCATCCGTGGTTCGATACTGCATTTGTATTTACATAATCCTTACACGATACTTCATAATTCGCAACACACTGACAATTCTCACAAAAGTCCATATATCGAAAGGATTATTAAAAAACAAACTCCAACAATTGCCGTAAACAGAAAAACACAACACGGATATTGCGGAAAACGGAAAAAGATCGGACTAAGCAAAACATTCGGAATTCGGAAAATGGGAAATTAATCGACTTCGGCATTAACAATACCCGCTAATGATGATTGTCCGTGAAATGAGTGGCGGTTAATGAAATCGTAAATTTTGTAAAGAGTTCGTTTTGATGTGTCCGCGTCCTTAATCAGCTTCGATAATTGAACATTTAAACCGACGTTAATTTTACGAGTATAAAATTAATACGTCTGGTATTTTAAATGTTATTTCAATTTCGTTTTATTGAATCTGAAAATGTCAGCAAATAATTGAATATTGATTGGTTTTGGCGGAAATGGAAGTCGTTCTTTTCAAGGTTTTATTATTGCGTATTGCCTGTCAATATACTAACATATAGATTTTATACTGTAGATATTAATGAAAATTTATACTGAAACATACCAAATTACAAACGCAATCCAGATTGTTTGCACCGTAGTACCCTTTTTTAACTGAAAACCATACCAAAACATCAATTATAGAATTTCAAGACGCGTATTTCCAAACAATGGTTTAATATCGCACATGTTTCAGTTCGCTAACCCAATATAAAGTTGGGATCGGGCAATAAATCAGAATGAGTATCATATCGCCACCATGCAATGCCGCGGATGCAATGAATATTGATTTTCTCAACAATTTAGTTCTACGTTGGTAATAAAATATTAATTTCGATTTTGTTGGTATGTTCACACGCTTTATCAAAAACTTGCCGTGGGTTCTAAATCAGGTGTTTGATTTATGAACCAATCATAATTAGTTCATAACACAATTTGAATAGTTTCCCATAAAGTTAACTGTTAATAATTTAGGTCTGTATAAACATAAAATACCTAATGTAAAAGTCATCACACTAATGTTTTCAAATTTATTTTCCAAACAAAGGTAGTTAAATCTAACAAATTAAAGTTTTATTAATTTACGCAGAAATTTGTATTCATTTGAACATTAAATCATTATTCCAAAATCGAACCATAAACTTTCTACAGGGACAACATAAAAATACTTCATTCCACAAGCTATAACTATTTAATTGTCATTCAACGCCACGATTTCCAAAGCGGTCTTCATTTGAAAGTCATAAAGTTCAATTTAAAGACGCACGTTATAACTCTCACTCGGTCATGACAACGCCAATAATTGTCAGGCGACTCATAAAAGCTATACGAAACCGGACCTATGTCGAAACGTAATCGAATCTAGCCAACAAAGCAGATAGCGAATCAGAACTAACGACACTCCGCGCATTCTATAGCACTGAGATAAATTTCGTCTAGTTAGGCCGCGTATCACTGCGTTTCTCGCGTTTCCCGTATCTCGACGCCCGTAATCGCGTACCTTGTTAGTGGAATTCCCGTCTGTGCGTAGCGTTAATTGAGTAAGCAGTACGCATATCGCCCTAAATGCTAGTACACACTATACAGCCTGTATCTCGGTATTTTAATGATTTAATCAGTTAAACTCAGCTTTTGATTACTTGCTGGTAATATTTGTTCAGTGAAGTAAATATTATAAGTACGCAGCACAAAGGCGTGTGCTCGGAGCATAAGAGGACCGGTTGCATCGACATTATTGCAGTTCCTGGGAATTTCTTTGATGAAAAGAATTTCTCTTGCTTGACTTCAATAAGCCGAGAGTGTGTGCACAGTAATATTGAACCTGAATGTATTTATTTTGATCTCCTATTCACGAGGCACGGAAACTAGGGCAGGCAAAGTTACAATAAAAATACATAATTATTTACTATCGTTTAAAGGTTAAAGAAGTTTTTCGCAAGAATTATCCTTGGTTTAAGGTCTCTAGCAATCTAACATTTCTAACGTAAGAAAGTTAGATACAATTACCTTTGTTAGGTTATTGTATCTAAGTTTCAGTGCCATAATACTAAAGATATCCAAACAAACAAACAATCATTGCATCACTTATCTCTTAACGTATGTTAATACCATAGTGTTAAGATCGTTAGTCTCAGCGTTCGTTTCCATCAATTGACACGAAACTATGTCTGGTATGTTTCACAGAGCACGGAGACTCCAAGGTGGCCGATGCTAGAGGTACCCTCAACACTTTCCATACCTAATGTTTCCTCCTCTTAGGATTTTCTCACTTCATTAAAGGAGTTCTGTGACAGAAGTTGCACTTTCGTTGCTACGAATTTTAAAAGTGTAACATCATCTACCTTTTTTTTCCAGTGTAACCGGATAAAGCTGATTGCCTATATTTTTGCCTTTCTGATTATAACAAATCAAGGCCAGGTTTAATTTTATAAAAAACCCCAGTCACATAATTTAGAATCTGCTTGACAGCGATGCTTCTCTAAGATGCCCATAGACACATGATAATTGCAGTCATTTATTTATTTAACACTTCAAGCACAAATTATTAAGGCGGACTTAAGGCCATATAAGCATTTTCTACGAGTACCCGTACTACCAGTCAACCTTTAGGTGATGCAATGACAAACAGTGTATCGATGCCAGGTCCAGAGACAATGCGATCATGTTGTTCCTTCTCTTTCCTCTAATCACTGTCGGCTCTAAGGTTGGCAGTAGAATTTACGTAATACTATCGTAAAGGTTCGTTAGTTCATCTGTTTTACATGTCAGATGTAAGGCGTACTGTTATTGTATTTAATAGTAGATTATTGCATCGAGCACAAAGTAATTTATTATTGCACCGAGTGCCTGATTTAGAGCCTGAGCGTTAGCGAGGGCTCTAATCTAACAGGCACGAGGGCAATATAAATTACTTAAGGCGAGGTGCATAATCTACTTTTCTTTCAACTATTACATAAAGGAATAGTAGATAAAAGAAACTCATATCAAACAGTTAAAAGATTTTCTATACTTAACACTGTCGTCTTCATTTAGAATGTTTTCCGGAGTTAATGTGTCGCTAAATGATTCCATTTTAATTCGAAGCCGAAGCACTCAAAATCAGATAGTATCACACTTTATCGTTTCCAAAAATATTGTCAAGCAAAATTAACAAAGTTCCCCAAAAGTTCCCGCCAAATTACTTTTTTAAATTTCTTTCATTTTATAGTAACTAGTTAGCAACAATCATTTTTAGGGTTCCGTAGTCAACTAGGAACCCTTATAGTTTCGCCATGTCTGTCTGTCTGTCTGTCTGTCCGTCTGTCCGTCCTCGCTTAATCTCTGTGACCGTTAGCACTAGAAAGCTGAAATTTGGTACCAATATGTGTATCAATCACGCCAACAAAGTGCTAAAATAAAAATTGGAAAAAAATGTTTTATTAGGGTAGCCCCCCTATATGTAAAGTGGGAAGTGATTTTTTTTTTTAATTTTAACCCTAACGTGTGATATATTGTTGGAAAGGTATTTAAAAATGAATAGGGGTTTACTAAAATCATTTTTTGATAATGTCAATAATTTCGGAAATAATCGCTCCAAAAGTAAAAAACAAAGCGTCCCCCCCCTCTAACTTTTGAACCATAAGTTTAGAAAATACGAAAAAAATCTGAAAAGTAGAACTTTATAAGGACTTTCTAGGAAAATTATTTTGAACTTGGATGGAAACAACAGATGGAAACTGCAGTTAACCAATATAGTTTGGTCCCTGAATCGTATGAGCGCATATACAATCCAGAGGTCAAGTTTCATTGGCCCGTATTTCAAACAAAAAAATATTATTACTACGGAACCCTACACTGAGCGTGGCCCGACACGCTCTTGGCCGGTTTTTAAATTTGGAACAAGTAGTAGGATAGAAACGAATAATACTTATGTAAAAAAAAAAGTATTGATATCGGCTGGCTGAATAGAGCTAATCCATTGAGATAGGCATCGGTGCGATTAAAAAAAATAAACTGTGCAATAATGAAATTTCATACATTTTTATTGCTCTAGAGCACTAAAGACTCGCTTTGTGCTGAGTTTTTAGTGTGATTATGATGAAATTAAAGCATAGTTGGAAGAAAACATTTAAATTGTTAGTCTTCAAAGTTTAGTGGTTTGATAAAGTAGTGTATTTTATTGAAGGGCACAAAAGGTGATGTTTGATTTATACGTAGAGATATTTTATATTATTTTAATGTGAATTTGATATAATTTATTCATGCGTGATTTACTTGGAACACTATAAACGCATATTATTATGTTTGTTAATAAATTGCTTTGTGATCAAAAGGTCGTTTACGTGTTATAATTATTTATGTAAGGTTTGTACTTTTTTTTTTAATCCGTTCTAAATTGATTACACTAACATGCGTAACGAACGCAGAAAATCAGTTGATTAGAACGCAACTTTACATGTTTCATAATTAAAAAGTCTCCGGACACATGCCAGCCGATGCTAATAAAACCTGTAGAGGTAGAAATTCCCAGATGAGCATTTGAGTGTAAATGTGGTGTGCAACAAACTATGGGACACCTAATTAATACGGTGCCATCCTGTCCTGTTGTTACAGGAGCTGATAGACGCAACGAACATGATGACAAATTTTGGGCTGAATCAATTTATATTACCATCGACACGCTAAGAAGTGATTTAAAAATTATACTGCTTTTAATAGGTATCTCAATCCACACGTTATTATTCTTCACAACAATTAAGTCATATTATTAATTTTCCTCAAAACAAAAGGGTTACTTACATTATTCAGCTTTACGAAATAATTTTATTTTGAGTTGAGAATTTTCCACCGTAACTTTGTTCACACAAGCCGAGAGGTATCCTTATATTTTAATACTTTAAGAAGTCGCAAGCTTTGATGCTTGGTCGGATGCAAAGAGTTCAAGGTTCTTTAAAGGGATGTCGTTATTTAGGAATTCGTTCATTTATATTTCAGAAAATGGGAGAAAATTTGCAGTTACCCCTAAAAGTTTTTGTACATTAATCAGCAGGCAGCGAGAGATTTTTTTATGGAGGGGGCTGGTTTATTTGATTTATGATTCCTATTTCCCCTTTTTTTGGTGTTGATCTATAAAAAATAAAAGCTTAGAATTAATATTTTAATGCTACTTGCAGTAGCAACTGACATTCATATTTTATTGTTTGGACTTTATGAATGAGACCAGTTGAGTGAAGAGCCATACCCTGACCTCTTAATTTTGTTTAGGCATTTTATCGGTCACCTGGAAAATTATGGCATCATCCAGTTTTAAGTAGGTAATTAAAAATGAAAACTGTTAGAATTAGAATTACTGTGTTACTTTTCCATCATAATCGATACGCCAACTTTACTTTAAATTGAAGTCTTTCTCTGAAACTCCGAAAGCTTCCAAGAAGAAATTCAATCGTTTCCAATATTCTGCAGAATAGCAGTAAATGAAGTACCCAAAACTATTGACATCAAAACGACGGCTAGCCCTCATGACCTTCTTAAGCTTCAAATCTGCATCATCACAAGAGCTAAATTGGTACTCAGAATCAGTTAGCAAGTCGCCGTGCTCGTAAAAGTTCAGTTTATAAGCTAGTCGCTTTCATTAGTGCTACAGATAGGTTAAGCGGTGTTAATGTGGTCGTGTGGTATTCTGGGTAATACTGCAAGATATTATCCTATACTATTAAATGAGAAATATTTGTAATCATGTTCTCGAAAACGGCTCTAATGAGTTCGATGGTAGAATGCAATGTGGGATTTTACTGGGGCGTAAAGTCGATCGAGCTAGGAAATCTCGTATCTAATAAGAAAGTTCATTTTCTCTTTTTCACCCGAACAGAGCTTGGTCGCCCAAGTATGGATATTATTTATTATTCACTGTAGTCACGTAAACTGAAAGTTGTTCCCAACATAGCTATACGAAAAGGCTCGCAGGCAGATTTTGAAGCGAAGCCTAAATATAGATTAATCGTCAACCTAAATTTTCGCGATAATTTCGGGTTTTTCCAACTGCTTTCTTACTTTTGTATTTCCCGGAAGTGGATTCAACTTTGCTCAATTTTAAACTAAGTTTTACTGTACTATATTAAAAATCAGCTTTTCTTTTAGCTTGACCCTTATTGCGTTCTAGCAAAACGGCGAGCGTACTGCTTACGAAATCAACCCAATAAACTTTTATGAAACAAAGAATTTAGTCAATTAAAGCTTTTATCGTACACCTTTAAATATAAATTATCGCTAATAAATTAAATAATTAAATTTTAAATAACCGAACGTCTGGTCGGTATAATTGCAAACTATTGCATATTATAATTTTTATTGCAAAAGCAATAAAAGATCTAGCTTAATACTGAAATATTCCATTTTAATTGCTAGAACAGGAGCTATTTCTGGAAATACTCCAGAACATTTACTATGCTAATATTTTCTCTAGTGTACAGTCATTGCCCAGCTTTATCTGACCCCTTGTATTAAAATAAAGAGGGCAATTGGTGTAAGAAGAGGGTTCAGATAATTCTGGACACTTACTGTACAATAATTGTCAAATTATCAGCCCGTAAACACCCACCGCTGAACGGTGTTCAGCTTCTTCATAGACCGGTTGAGAGAATATTGCTTGTAATCACTGTCTTGGCAAACGGATTGGTAATTAACGTACGTCGTTACTTCTTATTATTACCTATTTCAGTGCTGCCTACTTTTAGTAAAGTTTTTGAGAAATTAATACTAGACCAATTGCAAAGATTTTTTAGTAAACATAAATTATTACATAGTAAACAGTTCGGTTTTACGAAGGGTTGTTCAACTACTGATGCCGGAGTCGAACTTTTAGGACATATTTACAGTGCATGGGAAGATAAGTGCGATGCCTTGGGCATTTTTTGCGATTTGTCCAAGGCATTTGATTGTGTTCTTCATGACACGTTAATCAGGAAACTCCGCCACTACGGAATCCGGAACGGCGCTCTGGATCTTCTTATCTCATACCTGAGTAATAGGATCCAAAGAGTTGATGTCAACGGGGAAAGATCTCCCGGTTCTATTGTAACAATGGGAGTCCCACAGGGCTCGATTCTTGGTCCTTTCTTGTTTCTTATTTATAATAATGATTTGCCTTACCTCATAAAGGATAACCATGATATAGTGTTATTTGCGGATGACACTTCGCTTTTGTTCAAAGTCAAACGTCAGCAGCTAGTTATTGACGACGTAAATATCGCGATTTCGAAAGTAGTACATTGGTTTAACGCTAATAATTTGCTTCTCAATGAAAAGAAAACCAAATGCATTAGGTTTACCTACACTACCTAACGTTAAGCAGCTGAAAACTTGTGTGTTGGTAAAGGGCGAAGAGTTGAATCCTGATGATAGCACGGTGTTCTTGGGCTTAACTTTAGACGCTAAGCTTCAGTGGGGACCTCATATAGATAAATTATCGAAAAAGCTGAGTTCCGCAGCATACGCAGTTAGAAAGATTCGTAACTTAACCGATGTAGAGACAGCCCGATTAGTATACTTCAGTTATTTTCATAGCGTAATGTCATATGGCATTTTGTTGTGGGGGAATGCCGCCGACATTCAGACTATCTTTGTTTTGCAGAAACGGGCGGTTAGATCAATTTATAAATTGAGCCCCCGACACTCACTCAGAGAAAAGTTTAAGGAAATTAATGTAATGACTGTTCCTTCTCAGTATATTTATGAAAATCTTATGTATGCTCACAAAAATATAAAGATGTTTAAGAAATATAGTGATATTCACAATATAAATACTAGAAATAAGCATAAATTTATTGTACCCACAACAAGGCTCAAGAAGATAGGTGGATCATTTAAATGCCAATGTATTCGTTTTTATAACAAACTACCAAGCCACGTTCAAAATTTAAGCCTAAATAAATTCAAATCCTTCATAAAACGAAAACTTTGCCAGAAAGCTTTTTATGCTGTTAAAGATTATATAGAGGACAAAAAAGCTTGGGATTGAACTGCTCCAATCTGAATTGACTTAATACCTATTTTATTTTTTATTTTTACTTTTACAATTTGACATTTTATTAATTTTCTTTATACAAATTGACATTATTTACTTTTTCAAGTATGATATTATTATTTTTTGATGAATATTTACATTGTTAAATATTTTTATTTTTTTATTATTTTTGCGTATTTTTGACATGTTTTAATAGTTTGACATTATAATTTCATATGCTTAATATTTAATTATTTAACATTGTGAATGTGAGGATCATGTGGGTCTTTCTTGAATTTTAACGATTGTCTGGCAGTTTGAGTACTATAAGCGACCCACCCAAATGTCCTTTCTTTGGTACTGTTCGTCGTGACGTTGAGCTCCTTGCGTTATAAGTTGAGCTCCACGATAACTGACAAATGCTTGCACTGACTGGACGGGTCCACTCAAATCTGTGTGGTGATTTCTTCAAAAGACCATCTCAGACACTAATCTGCATAGTCTTCATGTATTTTATTATTTTTATATTGTGAATGTGAGGACCGTGTGGGTTTTTATGTAATTTTAACGATTGTCTGGCAGTTTGAGTATTCTATGCGACCCACCCAAATGTCCTTTCTTTGGTATTGTTCGTCGTGACGTTGAGCTCCTTGAGTTATAAGTCGAGCTCCACGATAACTGACAAAAGCTTGCACTGACTGGACGGGTCCACTCAAATCTGTGTGGTGCTTTCTTCAAAAGACCATCTCAGACGCTAATTTGCATAGTCTTCATGTGTGTATTATACCAAGATTATGTCTGTACCTTGAACATATTGTAAACCCAAACGATTTTAAAAGAGTGTCCATGAAGTTTCTTGCCATTCTTCTCATGAGACCAACGCTTTGGAATGGGCAACTACAGTACAATCACGAGTTATTATGCCTTGTGACTGGGACTGTAGCTTAGTTTATTTAGCTTCAGTAGTTTACTGCCGCACTCGGAGAGCTTCAGTGGTTGCTTGGGACGTCGCTTGGTAAAGGTTTTTGGCAGTTTTGTCATACAAAAGTATGTCAAGCCTTTGCTGGGTGGCGGCTTGAGTAATCGTTGGATATCTCTGAGTGCCGCAGTTAGTTTAATTCGACTATTCAAAAGTGCCTGTAACGGCCTACTTGAAATAAATGCTTTGAATTTTGAATTTTGAATTTTTTTGAATATCGTATAGGATAACTTCTAGAGTCCATACTTCCTTAAATTAAAGCTGGGTAGTGCTTTGTGTAGCTATTTAGGTAACATAGATGCAAAAAACCGGCCTAGTGCAAGTCGAACTCCGTAACATCGAACCTATTAGGGGAACCCCCTTCTTTGTTTCCTTTATTTTTAATATTTCATTATTAAATACACATTCACTGAAAATTTTAACTGTACCTATGAGATACAGCCCGCTGACGCCCAGACGGACAGATAATAGGGTCCTTGGTTACCCTTCGGATAAGGAAACCTAAAAGCTAGTCAGAATTATCTAACAACTTAAGTAGGTATTTAGAAATGCACAGTAACCCTTCTCTATTTGGCATAATCAAATCTTAAACTCCCGGACTACCGATTAACGAACGCCCACAAAGTCTATATTACCATAAATAATCTCTATTTGCAATCGAATAACACTTTTACGAGTAATTCATTAGGCAAACTAGTGGTGCAAAGATCTAATTAGCATTGTAAGACATGCTAGATTGGATGCGTGGGCCATTGACGCGGTTTCCCTGGTACAAATTTATGGGAACACCCCCGCTTGGTCGAGAAAGCAACAGAGTTTAATATTCCTCGCTGCACTTAGGAAGGTGTTAAGTTTTATGTTATTTAGATCTTATTAGGGATAATGGTTTAGTTTGCATATTTGTGTCGAGCAGCTTGAGGCTAAATAACAACTGTTTAGCCTTGACTGGATTGGTCCGAAGATGAGTGACCATAATTTCATAGCGAGTTTCTCTGTGCCTCGTAAAGCACGTTACAGGTACTCGGTGCCCCGAAAGTCTGCCTGTCAACCAGTTTTGACAGACGACAGACTTTAATACCCATTATTAACTAGGTTGTAGAGGTCAGAAGTCGGCACAGTCGCATCATCTAATAAATAAAGAGAGAAGTCCTGACTGACTGACTGACTGACTCATCAACGCCCAGCCCAAACCCTTGGACCTAGAAAGCTGAGGTTCCCTTTATAATGTAGACAAGGAATAAGGAAGGATTTTTTGAAATTCAACCCCTTCTTCTTCTTCCTGCCCTTATCCCATGTCATTTGGGGTCGGCGCAACATGTTGTTTTCTTCCATTCTGCCCTGTTAGTCGTCACGTTATCATTTATTCCTTTTTCCTTCATATCACCCCTCACACACTCCATCCATCTTTTCTTTGGTCTTCCTCTCCCTCTCCATCCATCCACATTTATATTCATAACTTTTTTAGTCACATGCGATTCATCCCTCCTCATCACATGCCCATACCACGACAGTCGATTCCCTTTTAACTTTTCTGTAATTGGCGCAACTTTTAAACTTCCTCTGATATACTCGTTCCTTACTTTATCCATTCTGGTCACACCACACATCCACCTCAACATTCTCATCTCCGCAACATGCAACCTTTTTTCATCCATCTTCTTCACAGCCCAACATTCCGATCCATACATTACGACAGGCCTAATCACGGACTTGTATATTTCCCCCTTTAACTTGAGGGGCATCCGCGGGTCGCAAGTTGTTCCAGTGACCTGTCGCCATTTCATCCATCCTGAATTGATCCGGTGCGTTACGTCCCGGTCTACATCGCCATCTCCCTGGACAAGCGACCCAAGGTACCGAAAATCGGAGCAGATCGGTATGGGCGTTCCGGCAAGGGTTATAGATCCAGGACTGGAGAGACCGCCGAAATCACAAAACAAGTATTCCGTTTTGGTTCTACTTAGTTTCAGGCCAACATTCTCCAGTCGTTGCCACCACACCTCCAATTTGCTCTGGACCTCTAGGCCACTCTCGGCAACTAATACAATGTCGTCGGCGAATAGCATACACCAGGGAGCCTCTTCCTGAATGTCCAACGTAAGAGCGTCCATTATCACCAGGAAGAGGTAAGGGCTAGGAAATTCAACCCCTAAGGGAGTTAAATAGAAGAAGAAAGTTTGTATGGAAAATCGTCATTTTCACGCGGGCGAAGCCGCTGGCAAAAGCTAGTCATAAATAATGATGATGAATAAAAGACAAGAACTGGCAATATTTTCCAAAATTATTGTTGTTTTAGCTTAAAACTCTTTCCAACTCTGAGAAAACCCTTTCAGGTGTAAAACCACAGTTCACGCTTGACAGGTGCGCTGTGATCCGTGCTTAACGCAGTCACGACGCGCATGCACGGATGAAGAGATCCAACCATCGTGCATCGCGCGTCCACCTGTAATAATCTCCTAACAGTTGACACCCACGTTACGGTGTGGGTGGCCTATTTGCTGAGGACTCTACTCGACCCACTTAGAGACCAATTTCAGAGCTAAATATAGCCTAGTGCTCGAAGATATTTTTGGGACGCTCTTATTCTATTTGTGGTAAAAAATAGCACAAGTTTGTTACTACACTTATTAGCAGAATAGGAAGGAAATATAAATGTAATGTACTGTTTTATACAAGTTTTCAAACAAACCTACATATTATCAAACATAATTTAACATCACGTTTAAATCTCCCAACGCTTGAGCAGAAGTATACCCCTATCGCACCCACATTTTGCTAATTATTTTCGATTCCCATGTAGGTACAGACACAAAACTGACAAACCTAATTAAGTAGTAAGTAATTCGACAGATTGTAGTAGTATATCATAATAAATTAATGAAGTAACTAAGGTAAATTCAAACCCAATTAACACACATTTTAACACAAATCTGAAAATCAGTAACAAGACAACACAACATGTTTTCGCATCTACAAGGGAGAATATTTATAAAACCCCACGCAATATCTTGTCAGTCAGACTCGACAGTAAATAACTAACTATTACATAAACTATTTTCAACTATAACAATACGCTTTTCAAACATAATGTATTCATCACAGGCTTACATCATGACTGTTCTGATGTAGCATTTGTATTCCCCGTGTCATACTCGAACCATTTTTAATCCGTCATCGGATGTTTTATTTTTCTCAAAAGTATTATAAGCAATGTGTGCTGCACATTACTCATGTCTCTGTTTTTAACCCTCCGACTATACTGATGTTTGTATTAATATATTTTTTAATAGAAATAAAAATAATGGATGGGGTTGCAACTAAAACTACTTGTTTTGTAAATTACCTTTAAAAAGATTGCGTTACATATTTTTATTATATTTGCCAACTTTTCATCACAATATATTATTATGTAATATATTATTAACCCTTTCAAGAACAGTACAGGATCTAAATTACCCATTTCAAAATTTTCGTAAACATATTGAGACAGAAAATAAAACGATTTTCATCGATAAATCCTCTACTACAGTGACCTTATTAGTACTAGTTTAGTAGCCAATAAAGATTGTCCTTCATTTAAATACGGTCTTAACACAAATTTCTTCGTGCGAGCGCCCGGCCCGGACATATCAATCAGTCGTTAATTTGAATTTATTTTACAGCAAGCACCGGGCGGTGTAATGAGAACTTACTTCAGCGGCTCTCAGTGTTGGGACGATTGACGAATATTTATGTGTACGCTGGGTTTTTGTTTGTTTAGGGTTAGAATAAGCTTGGCAAAATATTTTCTCTTTTGCTGTTACTGTAACCGATATTACGTGTTTCTCGTTGAATTTATAGGTGTAAGATTACATTTTTTTATTGAAAGCTACACCTATAAATGTAGCTAAATTGATATTATGGTTTCAATTTAGGTAAGTGTCTAAACAAAGTGTCGATGCTACCGAAAATTGACAATCCTTTCGTTAATCCCATTGAACGTTCTATATGAACTCTGTTGTTTGTGAATAGCCATGCTGTAAGGACTCGATACGCTTCAAAATCATTTACTACTTCTCCTGCCCGTGGAGTTAATTAAATCACTTTATGACCAAGCTAACCGATTTGGATACAGGTTTCAACCTACTCCATCCAATTTTCTATTCCCCCAAGAAGAATGCAGTTTGCCTCTCCCACTAACCGTGCATCACTTCGCCTATTCTCAACACGGAGGCCGCCTCTGTCGCCAATCGAATGTCTGATTTCAATTTAGATTAGCATTTAAACATGCAGCGCAAAAGCTTATCTAACGAGTACACCTGTTAAAGTCCAAATAATTTATGACTACGTTCCTAGCTATTCTCGTTATCGTTAACATTTCGTGTAAGCCGACCGCGAATTTTCTAAGTCGAATAAGGATAAAGTTGTTTCGGCTTGCGTCGGCTTTCGCAGGGTTGATTGCAAGTTATTGTTGTAATGATTACTGTTCGAGTGTTCGCAATACTACTGTTTTATATTAAGTTACAGTTATAGTAAAGTATTATTTTTATACTATTGATGTGTATTAGTTTATTGTGCTGAATGAAAGACTAAAATTACGGTCGAACTGACCGGATCGAAATCCGGACTGGTAGTGGATATCAGACTATTACAGATATTACAGTATAACATAATATCATGCCTGTAAACCCTGTAAAGTTAGACTAAAGTGTATCGAAAAGTAAGGTGTACTAACACCTTCTGTTTCAGGTACTCACTATTTACGAATCCAAATCACGATTAGATAACTAAAATTACTCAGACCAGTAATAATTTATTAATACGTATAATTATCTACGTTTATTGAGAGCATAAAATATTATATTCACAGAATTTTGACCTGCATTGCGTAGGTATATGACATTGCATTAAGGATGATAATACCGTGACGTTTACTGGCAGCTTAATGCAGTTGCCAATCCCAGATGATTAAGTTTCATCTGAAGCCTCACTCGCTTAACGTGTTCATAAAGTTCATCGATGAGGTATTAAAAACATGATTAATGTTATTATTGCGTTAAAACAAAAGAATTACGTCAGCAATGTTACATGTTTTTGGAAACTCTTATTATTTTGGTATTATATTTACAAGCGGACCTGGCAGACGTCGTCCTGCCCGGACAGCAGCGCCACATACCGGCTTCAATTGTGTATTCAAACCATGCAAGAACCCATTGAAATATTCCCAGAAAGTTTTATCCAAATCGGTCTAGCCGTTTAGGAGGATTTCAGTGACATACACACGTACAGTTGAATTATATATATAACGATAACCTATTTCCTATTGTCTGTATTATAAATATTTTATTATTTTAAGATTCCTAAGGTACTAATCGTTTAGTAAAACCTTTACTTACATTTAATAATCGATCCCACCTAAAAAGTCAGTCTGAGCTGTTTTGTTCAAAAGTGCAATAATTGCACGGTCAAAATGATTTTTAAAAAAAAAATCAATGGGTGGGGTTCAGACTGATGTACTATTAATCCGTGGTATAACCGTATGTACGACGATGTCCCTTCCACCCTTTATAGTCAACCTGTAATGTTCCCACTCCTGGGTCACAGGCCTTCTCCCTGTGGGAGGACTTGGGTTATAATTTACCCCATTAGCCTAATGAGGGTTGCTGAATATGACATGGTTCCGAATTTTTTCACTGAAACTTGTTGTGTAACGTACTTGGTTATGCGGCCGCGCTTCCCTTGCGTAGAGTTCGGTTATAGCCCCACGGGACCGTACTACCATGATAGAAAGTATCCTGTGTTCATTCAGATTGTAAACTACATAATTATCTTGGGGTGTAAAATGGGCACATTAGCAGCTCATCATATGAATTGCGTTAAAAAGCGTAAAATGGACCTTTCATAATAATAACTGCGTCTGTGATCATTTTACGCATTTTAACACAATTCATAAGTGACCATTTATGACCCCCAGTATTTCATTCAAATCAGTTTGGTAGGGTTTTTCATAAAAGAGTAACAAACATCGATACCTACATACACCTTAGTCACCTATTACCCATCATCACAAACTTTCTAAGTAAGGTCTAACTCACCTTTGATAGTTATGTTGCGTATTGTGCATGAGTGGTTGCGTCGGTTGCGCCAACAACAGTTGTTTTTGTTGCTGTTGCCGTTGCATCATCTGTTTGCCGAACACGCCGTACCCGAACCCGTATATTTCGTCCTCTTCTTTCTCTGTGAGGCAGCTTGAGGGCTGTTAAAAAGAAACCACGTGTTACAAAATAATATTTTCATACTTCAGTGTTTGGATTATTGTTTTATTTTGACCTACATACACATTGTCTTGTAATGTTCTATTGTTTCTACCATTACGTTCTTCAACAAGTGCCTAGATATACCAATAAAACAAGAAACTAAGTATATAAAATAAAAGTCAATAAAATATCATAAAATATTATTGACTGTAATAAAAGTAAGCATGAAGCTTACTTGTATCCGTCTTTTCAATAACTTTGATCAAATTACATTTATATGAGACAGAAGAAAGAAAATACCTTTCGACAAAAGCCTTAATAGGTCTTCACAAAAAAACCTGTATTAATATCAGACTTGCTCTAAATACGAAAGAAACCTTCTGAAGGTGGGTAATCCGCTTTACTTAAAGTGTGTTCACAAAAAAATGAAATCATATTCACAAAAACGGTTCAAATATCACTGGCAATGTTGAAAGCCTAATATTCCTGGCTAATTTTACACAAAGCGACGATTTGGTCCGCTTAGTCTGATTACATGACATGATCCTATTATTTATTCAGGCTATTTTATCTGTGGGCCTCCGCGGGCCTCATCATTGTGACCTTGGACTTTTGTCTGATGGTCGACAGAGGATTTACGTTCAAGTTCATCACGTACTTTCATATTGTACTAGCAAGGTCGTTTTTTCACTTAGGTCACATCATTTTTGTGCTTGATAAGAAAATAGGTGCACCGATGTAAGAAATGAACGTAAGAATTGAGGTTTCATACAGTTATGAAGGTACAATAGATGTATGTGCGTGCTCGCAGTTAAATAGAGATTTTTTCTATAATTGCAGGCTAAAATAATAGATTGCTGGAATCGAAACTAAACTAGGAAGTGAAAACATCCTGAAAACTAACGACAAAAAAATTTGAACAGATAACAAATCTTACATGGAGCCAAAAAACTATATGAAAATAGTGCCAAATGCATGCACAATCCAAAGTGTTTTTAACGTAAAACTTTCCAATTTATTTCTACATTAGTACAAACTCACACATTTACATGCACCAACCAACTACAGAAGCCAGCAAATAATAAAAAAGAAAAATAATGACTCTAAATCTACAACTGACTACTTCGTGAAATTGATGACCATTCCCAAAAACAAATGAGAACCGCACTCAACTCACCGAATACTTTCCAGGCACATAAATGGGCTGCGAATGCGACGTGGTCAAGTTATTCAAAGCTAGGGAACCAGGACTTGCCGAAGGTGGAGTTTGGGGTGTTCCAGGGCCTCCAAGCACCCTCATACGAGGTGACATCTCGTCCCATTCGTGTCTCCGTAACTCCTCGAGGTGGTCTAGAACGTCGCCATAATGCGTTGAGAAGAGGTCCGCGTATCGGGAGGCCAGACCTTCTAGGTAGCCCCGGTCTCCGTCCTGTGGACAAAATAAAACAGATTATAAAAAAAAAAAATTCCCTCGCTGGTCTAGTGCTCATGAGGTCCTGGGTTCGATTCCCGGGTCGGGCAGTGTTATTGGGTTTTTTCCATCAGGGGTTTCTCAGTAGCAGCCACGGATTTGAATTTATGCCCGGTTGATAATAATAATTAATAATAATAAAAATAATAATTAATAATAATAAAATATTAATAATAATAAAAATCTGGAGTGTAAATGTGGTCTTGCCCCACAAACTATGGGGCACTTGATATCGTGCCCAGCCTGTCCTGTTACTTGCACATCACAGGAACTGATGGAGGCTACTGAAAGTGCCGAACTCGTCGCCAAATTTTGGGCCGACTCAATTTGAATTGTCATCGACACGCTAAGAAGAAGAAGAATAATAAAAATGATGAATGATGATGATAATGGTGATGTTGATGATGGTAATATGCTCGTCCCTTAATACATGGAACTTTAACATGACATTCAAAATGTGTGTGTACTTTTAGCTACACCTATGTCCAACCCTTCGAGGGTAACAGGCATGATGCTATGTAAATAAATAAACAATACCTATGTAACAAGGGTTTGTCATTTCTAGAATATAGAAGGATTGTTATGCTGTTGTCTATCAAAAAAACATGCCCTTCGACTAAAATGTAGTCACAACGCCCACAGAAAGGGACCTAAGGCGAATCTTTTGTGAATAATAACATGATAAAAATGGCAGTCTTCTAGTAAACATGACTAGTCATAGTTTTATGATATTTGTCTGCTATAAAAGCCAGAATGATTTAAGTATGCATCATGATTTAAGCTTTGGTAAAACAGGTAATGAGATGCTACTACGTTTTAAACTAACACGTACTAAACCTGCGAAACACTTGAAATTCAAGATTTTCACATGATAACTTTATTATTATACTATATAAAGCTAAACTACCACTCACTGACTGACTGACTGACAGAATTGTTCTCCCAGATGGTGGATGGGGAGGTGGGTATATTTTGACAGATTCATAAACAAGTAACTCTGGTGAGTATGGGAAAAGTCCGAAACCCCCCCTTTTCCCCCCCCTTCTCCCCCCTCCCTATCGTATCTCGGAAACTAAAAGACCGGTATTTTTTTTTTATTACGGATTCGTATAGAGGAGGCTCGGTAAAGTAAAAATCATTTTTCAAAGTGCCCCCCCTTGCCCCCCTTCTCCCCCCCTTTAGGCGGATCTCGGAAATAAAGAGAATTACGTGTTTTTTTTTTAGGGATTCGTATAGAGGAGGCTTGAGGAAGTAAAAACCATTTTGAAAATTTGACCCCCTTGCCCCCCCTTTACCCCCCCCTTTCGGATCTCGGAAGTTAAGAGACTTGGAACATTTTTTTTTTCAGATTCATTGAAAGGGGCATACAGTTAGTCGAAATCATTTTTCGAACCCCCCCCCCCTCCCCCCCCCCTTCAACACCCCCCCCTCTTCACCTCTTTTTTTCTATTTTGTTTACGGATTCGTATAGAGGAGGCTCGGGGAAGTAAAATGGTGGTACCGGTAAAGCGAAGGGGGGAGCGGGCGAGCGAAGCGAGCCGGCGACCCCCGTAGCGTAGGGATAAAGTCATGATAGCTTTCCGGTGGTAGGTAGGTCCTGAGTGGAGCGAACCTGCGAGACCGAGTGGAGCGAAGGAGGGAGGTGGCGAGCGAAGCGAGCCGGCGACCTCCTTAGCGTAACGAAGGTTGAGTGGGTGAAGCGTAACTCAGGGGCGACGACAAGCAAACTTTAGGGTAATGTTTTTTTAGTGGTAGTAGGAGGTAGTAGGTAGGTAGTAGGTAGGTGGTGGGTAGGTGATAGGTAGGTAGTAGGTAGGTGTAGGTAGGTAGTAGGTAGGTGTAGGTATGTAGTAGGTAGGTGTAGGTAGGTAGTAGGTAGGTGTAGGTAGGTGGTGGCATACGTGAGATTCATATAGAGGAGGCTCGGGGAAGTATAATCCGTTTTTCAAATTTGAACCCCTTGCCCCCCTTCACCCCCCCTTTAGGCGGATCTCGGAAGTTAAGAGACTTGGAACATTTTTTTTTCAAATTCATTGAGAGGTGCAATGCGTTAGTCGAAATCATTTTTCAAAGCGCCCCCTCTCCCCCTCTCCACGCCTCGCGAGCTGCGCGCAGCGAGCGCAGCCACGCAAATACTAGTTCTATTATATAAAGCTAAACTACCACTCACTCACTCACTGACTGACTGACTGACATAATTGTTCTCCCAGATGGTGGATGGGGAGGTGGGTATATTTTGACAGATTCGTAAACAAGTAACTCTGGTGAGTATGGGAAAAGTCCGAAACCCCCCCTTTTCCCCCCCCTTCTCCCCCCTCCCTATCGTATCTCGGAAACTAAAAGACCCGTATTTTTTTTTTTTTACGGATTCGTATAGAGGAGGCTCGGTAAAGTAAAAATCATTTTTCAAAGTGGCCCCCCTTGCCCCCCTTCTCCCCCCCTTTAGGCGGATCTCGGAAATAAAGAGAATTTACGAGAGTTTTTTTTAGGGATTCGTATAGAGGAAGCTTGGGGAAGTAAAAACCATTTTTAAAATTTGACCCCCTTGCCCCCCCTTTACCCCCCCCCTTTCGGATCTCGGAAGTTAAGAGACTTGGAACATTTTTTTTTTCAGATTCATTGAAAGGGGCATACAGTTAGTCGAAATCATTTTTCGAACCCCCCCCTCCCCCCCCCCTTCAACACCCCCCCCCCCCCTCTTCACCTCTTTTTTTCTATTTTGTTTACGGATTCGTATAGAGGAGGCTCGGGGAAGTAAAATGGTGGTACCGGTAAAGCGAAGGGGGGAGCGGGCGAGCGAAGCGAGCCGGCGACCCCCGTAGCGTAGGGATAAAGTCATGATAGCTTTCCGGTGGTAGGTAGGTCCTGAGTGGAGCGAACCTGCGAGACCGAGTGGAGCGAAGGGGGGAGGTGGCGAGCGAAGCGAGCCGGCGACCTCCTTAGCGTAACGAAGGTTGAGTGGGTGAAGCGTAACTCAGGGGCGACGACAAGCAAACTTTAGGGTAATGTTTTTTTAGTGGTAGTAGGAGGTAGTAGGTAGGTAGTAGGTAGGTGGTGGGTAGGTGATAGGTAGGTAGTAGGTAGGTGTAGGTAGGTAGTAGGTAGGTGTAGGTATGTAGTAGGTAGGTGTAGGTAGGTAGTAGGTAGGTGTAGGTAGGTAGTAGGTAGGTGTAGGTAGGTGGTAAGTAGGTGTAGGTAGGTGGTGTCATTCGTGAGATTCATATAGAGGAGGCTCGGGGAAGTATAATCCGTTTTTCAAATTTGAACCCCTTGCCCCCCTTCACCCCCCCTTTAGGCGGATCTCGGAAGTTAAGAGACTTGGAACATTTTTTTTTTAAATTCATTGAGAGGTGCAATGCGTTAGTCGAAATCATTTTTCAAAGCGCCCCCTCTCCCCCTCTCCACGCCTCGCGAGCTGCGCGCAGCTCGCGCACCCACGCAAATACTAGTTATACTATATAAAGCTAAATTACCACTGACTCACTCACTGACTGACTGACTGACATAATTGTTCTCCCAGATGGTGGATGGGGAGGTGGGTATATTTTGACAGATTCGTAAACAAGTAACTCTGGTGAGTATGGGAAAAGTCCGAAATCCCCCTTTTTCCCCCCCCTTCCCCCCCCTCCCTATCGTATCTCGGAAACTAAGAGACCCGTATTTTTTTTTTTACGGATTCGTATAGAGGAGGCTCGGTAAAGTAAAAATCATTTTTCAAAGTGGCCCCCCTTTTCCCCCTTCTCCCCCCCTTTAGGGGAATCTCGAAAGTTTAGAGACTTGGAACGATTTTTTTTTCAGATTCATTTAGAGGGGCCTTTGCGTTAATCGAAATCATTTTTCGAGACTCCCCCCCTCACCCCCCCCTTCAACCCCCCCCCCTTTTTCACCTTTTTTTTTTTTTTTTTTTTTTTACATAAAACTATTGAGGGGCGTTGAAATTTGTATACCCTCCCCTCCCCTCCCCAACCTCCCCTAAAATGAAAAGGGCTGTAACTTCATAACGGTTAGAGATAGCCATTAGGTGTTTGAACAAATATTATAGTAGGCACCTGTCCGGTGGTGGTACAGCGGTAAAGCGAAGGGGGGAGCGGGCGAGCGAAGCGAGCCGGCGACCCCCGTAGCGTAGGGATATCGACATGATAGCTTTCCGGTGGTAGGTAGGTCCTGAGTGGAGCGAACCCGCGAGACCGAGTGGAGCGAAGGGGGGAGGTGGCGAGCGAAGCGAGCCGGCGACCTCCTTAGCGTAACGAAGGTTGAGTGGTAACGAAGGTTGAGAGTCAGTGAGTGGTATTTAAGCTTTATATAGTATAACAAAACGTTATTATACTATATAAAGCTTAAATACCACTCACTGACTGACTGATTGACAGAATTGATCTCCCAGATGGTGGATGGGGAGGTGGGTATATTTTGACAGATTCGTACACAAGTTACTCTGGTGAGTATGGGAAAAGTCCGAAACCCCCCCTTTTTGCCCCCCCTCCCCCCCCTCCCTATCGTATCTCGGAATTTAAGAGACCGGTATTTTTTTTTTATTACGGATTCGTATAGAGGAGGCTCGGTAAAGTAAAAATCATTTTTCAAAGTGCCCCCCCTTGCCCCCCTTCTCCCCCCCTTTAGGCGGATCTCGGAAATAAAGAGAATTACGTGTTTTTTTTTAGGGATTCGTATAGAGGAGGCTTGAGGAAGTAAAAACCATTTTGAAAATTTGACCCCCTTGCCCCCCTCTATCCCCCCCCTTTCGGATCTCGGAAGTTAAGAGACTTGGAACATTTTTTTTTTCAGATTCATTGAGAGGGGCATTGCGTTAGTCGAAATCATTTTTAGAAACTCCCCCCCTCTCCCCCCCCCTTCACCCCCCCCCCCCCCTCTTCACCCCTTTTTGCTCTTTTGTTTACAGATTCGTATAGGATAGGAGGCTCGGGGAAGTAAAATGGTGGTACCGGTAAAGCGAAGGGGGGAGCGGGCGAGCGAAGCGAGCCGGCGACCCCCGTAGCGTAGGGATAATGTCATGATAGCTTTCCGGTGGTAGGTAGGTCCTGAGTGGAGCGAACCTGCGAGACCGAGTAAAGCGAAGGGGGGAGCGGGCGAGCGAAGCGAGCCGGCGACCCCCGTAGCGTAGGGATAATGTCATGATAGCTTTCCGGTGGTAGATAGGTCCTGAGTGGAGCGAACCTGCGAGACCGAGTGGAGCGAAGGGGGGAGGTGGCGAGCGAAGCGAGCCGGCGACTTCCTTAGCGTAACGAAGGTTGAGTGGGTGAAGCGTAACTCAGGGGCGACGACAAGCAAACTTTAGGGTAATGTTCTTTTAGTGGTAGTAGGAGGTAGTAGGTAGGTAGGTGTAGGTAGGTGTAGGTAGGTGTAGGTAGGTGTAGGTAGGTGTAGGTAGGTGTAGGTAGGTGTAGGTAGGTGTAGGTAGGTGTAGGTAGGTGTAGGTAGGTGTAGGTAGGTGTAGGTAGGTGTAGGTAGGTGTAGGTAGGTGTAGGTAGGTGTAGGTAGGTGTAGGTAGGTGTAGGTAGGTGTAGGTAGGTGTAGGTAGGTAGTACCGCGAGCTGCATTGAAAAATTTTTTTTTCAGATTCATTGAGAGGTGCAATGCGTCAGTCGAAATCATTTTTCTAAGCTGCCCCTCTCCCCCTCTTCACGCCTCGCGAGCTGCGCGCAGCTCGCGCACCCACGCAAATACTAGTTATACTATATAAAGCTAAATTACCACTGACTGACTCACTGACTCACTGATTGACAGAATTGTTCTCCCAGATGGTGGATGGGGAGGTGGGTATATTTTGACAGATTCGTAAACAATCAACTCTCATGACTATGGGAAAAGTCCCAAACCCCCCCTTTTCCCCCCCCTTCTCCCCCCTCCCTATCGTATCTCGGAAACAAAGAGACTTGAAGTGTTTTTTTTTAGGGATTCGTATAGAGGAGGCTCGGTAAAGTAAAAATCATTTTTCAAAGTGGCCCCCCTTTTCCCCCTTCTCCCCCCTTTAGGCGTATCTCGGAAATAAAGAGACATTATGTGTGTTTTTTTAGGGATTCGTATAGAGGAGGCTCGGGGAAGTAAAAACCATTTTTCAAATTTGACCCCCTTGCCCCCCCTTTACCCCCCCTTTAGGCGGATCTCGGAAATAAAGAGACATTACGTGTTTTTTTTTAGGGATTCGTATAGAGGAGGCTCGGTAAAGTAAAAATCATTTTTCAAAGTGGCCCCCCTTTTTCCCCTTCTTCCCCCCTTTAGGCGTATCTCGGAAATAAAAAGACATTACGTGTGTTTTTTTAGGGATTCGTATAGAGGAGGCTCGGGGAAGTAAAACCATTTTTTTAAATTTGTCCCCCTTGCCTCCCTTCACCCCCCCTTTAGGCGGATCTCGGAAGTTAAGAGACTTGGAACATTTTTTTTTTCAGATTCATTGAAAGGGGCATAGAGTTAGTCGAAATCATTTTTCACATCTCCCCCTTTCACCCCCCCCCCCCCCCCTCTTCATCCCTTTTTTCTGTTTTGTTTACGAATTCGTATAGAGGAGGCTCGGGAAAGATAAAACCATTTTTTAAATTTGACTCCCTTGCCCCCCTTCACCCCCCCCCCCCCCCCTTTAGGCGGATCTTGGAAGTTAAGAGACTTGGAACTTTTTTTTGAAAGGGGCAATGCGTTAGTCGTAATAATTTTTCAGTGCTCCCCCCTCTCCCCCCTTCATCCCCCCCCCCCCTCTTCACCCCTATTTTTTAAACTCGTGTTCTGTTTTGTTTACGGATTCCTAGACAGGAGGCTCGGGAAAGTAAGGAAAGTAAAAACTATTTTTCAAAATTGATTCCCTTGCCCCCTTTCTCCCCCCCTTTAGGCAGATCTCGGAAGTTAAGAGACTTGGAAGATTATTTTTTTCAGATTCATTGAAAGGGGCAATGAGTTAGTCGAAATCATTTTTCAAAGCCCCCCCTCACCCACCCTCCTCTTCACCCCTTTTTTTTAAACTCGTGTTCTGTTTTGTTTACGGATATACGAATCCGTAGAGGAGGCTCGGGGAAGTTAAAGCGTAGGGGGGAGCGGGCGACCCCCGTAGCGTACGGATAAGGTTACGATAGCTTTGCCCTCTCCTCCTGACACATCAGCGGAATCGGCGGGGTGATGATGATGAGTAATGAAATAAAATTTCGTGAACTTTCAGTATTCGATTTAATCATGAAAAATATATCGCGGCAGATGTTTAATACAATAAGTTCGTTAATTGTTAATGTCTCCAATATCCGATTGGGGTCGGTCAACCTCAGTCTATTGCCAAATATGTATCTATAAAATACATAATACTACACACTTCCAAAAAATAGATAACCTATAGATGTGCTGGAATAATGTACATATACAACTTTATCGTTTCCTTAAAACACTCGAATGGCCAAAATAAAGACAGTATCATTCTACCTGCGCTCTTAATTTTGCCATTATTCTACATAATTTCGTAAAAAAAACACGAACAAAGTTTTGACAAATATTCCTAAAAACTATGTCGCATTATAACCATAGACTGTATAGAACATAACATGATAACACTTGATAGTTACCATAAACCCAAGTTTCTTAATAAAATTACGATTAAAAAGTTGCATTCAGCCTAATCGATACTCGTAATGAAATCAAGTTTGCAAAAAAGAGTTGAGATAAAATTACAATTCCTTGATAAAAAATCAAATGTAATCTTTTTAGTTGACTTCAAGAGAAGAGTATTTATAAATAACTGAATTTTATTTATAAATATCCTCCAAAATACAGAAATTCCTCATTACTTGCAAAAAAAAAGGTTTTCCTTCTTTTAAAAACATTAGGCGAAGTTTAAATTAGGAATGCGCTCGCAATTCACTTCAATTTTTAATAGTAGGTACAATACAAAGGCATCATGGTACAAGTGTGTAACGTTGGTGATTACCGCTGAGGCGCCATTGAGACCCGAACCGACAGGTGAGGGTCTTAAGAAAGCCGAGGACGGTAATCATCAATACACACGTGTATCATACGACGTTTTTAAAAACAATTGTGAAGAAAATAATACTAAAAAGCCATCTTCAACAGTTAAAACGAGTTCTGTTTTTTTCACATTATTGGGAAAAATTTATCAGTTTTCCTATGCGCGCGCATCTACAGTTCTACCAACTTATCTGTGCATGCGGGAAAAAACAGAACTAAAATAAATGTACTAAGTTTGACGTAGCGATGCATTTTTTCTTGACCAGTGGCGCCACCACGAAATTCACACTTAAAATGGTCATACTGTACCTTAAGTAGAGTAAATGAATGAGCGCGATAGAGTTTTAGCCACGTATAAAATGAGGAAAAAGTATTCTTTATTATAGAATAAATAAAAGTTGTATTATTTGAGTGAAAGTTTCATTTAATAAAACGTACAAGTTGAAATTATCTATTTATATTCAAATTGCATGAAATGAGCAAGCACTAAGTACCCAGGTACATTAATTTATTTTTACTATTGAACACGATCTTTTTTTTAACGAAACTTTTTTATGAACGTTTATTCCTTTCCAACTCTCTCAGTTACAGTTTAGTTCTGACTAATCTGTCAAGAACGAGTCCAAATCGTCACGCCGTTTCTTGGATCACCTCAGTAACGACCGACAGTAAATTTTAGGTAGACTCCCCGGCAAATAACTTGAAACAAAATGGCGCCGTTCTGCGCAGGCCCTGCTTGATTTGTATGGGACGTCTAAAAAACGACTACTGCGCATGTTCAACTTATACGCCGCGTGCTCTACTGTCCTTAATTTCGCAATAGGCAAGTCATAAGCCCTATGCTATAGGAACATTCGTTTATTCTTTCAAAAACGTTCACCACTCCAAAATCTCTTTTTATCCATCATAGGCCGTGGGCCGTGGCATTTAAGTGAAGCCGTTAACAACTATGAGACAGAAGAATAGGACAAGGTGTAGGATGCCTTGATGACACATTTGTAGAGTTTTCTATAGATTTTGGAGGTTTTTGACGTAATAACGTCTTATAATTCGATGGCCGGCTGCACGCACGAAAAAAGATGACGTCATGCGTAGTTTCATAGCAACGGTGTGTTAATTGTTTGTTTATAGCAATGTAAGTGCTGTATTTTCTTATGACGTTGTCACGTTCAAGTATCGCCAGTAAACCGACTTTACAGACAACCGATTTTCTATTGTATTTTACGCTTAGAACAATTTTATTTTAATATATCAATCGATTTCTTAAATTACTTAATTTTATTGCTCGAATTAATCGCTTTCACACATCATACCTAAATAATAATACTTAAAAAAAGAAAAAGAACATGGAAGTCAATTTTGAATGATTATTTCGTGTTATTGGTCCTGTACTCAGAGTCCTGTATTAGTAAATTATGCTAAGATCTGGGCATTGTCATGTTGTGTATTGTCATATTTGTTCTCATATTTGTTATTGAATCTATACGCGTCTTTAAGATATAATTTGAAAAATAAAAATGTGTGGCGACTAGCGACATCTATCGCAACACCTGCGTACTAACAACGATCGACAGAAAATCCTACATCGCGCTATGAACAATAACCGCGACATAAGACTCTTTATGAGTTCCCGACTTACAACAGTCGGGCAGTTAGCCCGCCGGACACAACACCCGTCCGGTCGAAGGATCCTCCCTTTTCTATGGGGGATGAGGAGCTTTACACCCTGTTCCTCATTACCCCCCAAAAATTAAAAAAAAAGATTGGCACAAAACTTCGATTATTATGTAGGTAGTACATGATAAAATTCATCACTACTTACCACTGCTTATTTAAAATGATATACGGATGAATTCGTCAGAAAATTAAATGACGAGTTATTCGATCTCAATTTAGTAGAGCTTGTCCGAAAACCACATATTATTTTATACTTTTTAGCCTCGGCCAGTACTGCCGTCAAAATGGCGATGACCGTACTTTTATTTTCTATGGGTTAATTAAGAAACTTGCGCAATTAATATAAAATATTTAGTTGCGTTCACATGTTTTATGCTTTTTATTCAACTGTAGCTACACCTAATATTTGACAAACAGAATAAAAAATATTTACATAAATAATTAGGATGTCGTATGACTTCACTGCTGATAAAGGGGCCGAAAACGAGCCAGCGTAGGTTTAAGTGTCGAGCCCCTCAAGGGGCCCGTACCGAACTTTATGGTTAAGAGCGCAATCTCTAGGATCATTTGCAAAACAATTGCTCCAACAAAACCAATTTTCGTCTAGAGCCACAGCACATGGGCTAATAAATGAATCAAATGAACTCAAGAAATACTCAGAAATGTATGGTCTGGATCATGTGCAGTGTGTTAAGTTTATTTCACAAGATAGGCTCTACTTAAGTGCATCACCAGATACCTTACTTGACGAAGATACAGTTTTAGAAATAAAATGCCCATATGTAAGCAGAAACAAGTTCATTAGCCTTGAATCTGTACCTTACGTATAAACTCTAAATGGGGAATTAACAAGAATTGATATTAAAAAAACCTCTCCATATTATTATCAATTACAAGGAAAAATGTAAGTACTGCAGTGGCAGAAAATTCTGTAATTTTATTAAACATACTTTTAAAGACATTAAACTTCATTAAAGTAATTTATATTGAAACAGATGAGTTGTTCATAAAAAACATGTTTAAGGATTATTATATTTAATATAATAAAAACAGATAAAAGTTATTTATGAGTTTTATTTACAATACACTCTCGGAAATTGCATAACATTAAACTTAAGAAAAATATTTTTGAAGCTAAAGGAACATAGTAAGCATTAAGCTCAGTTTTTAATATCTTATAAGTCTTAGATAAGCTAATTAAGTGTTCTATATGTACACATTGTGAGGCTATTTTCCTATCATGTAAAAGGGCAAGACCTGGCAATTGAGCTTTTCCACGTAAAAAACTAGGGATATTTAAACCAATGGCCTTCGATGCAAAAAGGTCCTGAACATTAAAACCCCGGTCTGCCATAATGCTATCTCCTTCATCGCACAATTTTATCAGATTGCTTCTTTCAATCATTTCTAGATCACTAATTGATTCTCCAAAACCTTCTGAACAATAAGATAACAATCCTCCAGGGGTAGAGCCTACTAAACACTTTATTGTATTCATATTTTTATAGTAACTAAAAGTAATTTGCTGTGATTTTGGGTCACTTGGTTTTGTGATAGGTATTTCTGTGCAATCTATAATCACCCTTGTTGGCATTTTATTTTGTATTCTGCAGGCATGTAAAAATTAACAAGGTCCCTTTGAGGCCTGACTATAGGTCATTGACAAAGTAAACCCATGTCTTAAATATGTTCAACACTTGTTTCTTACTGACACCAAGCATTTTTGATAGTTCAAGATCGGGACTCAATGTTTGAAGTTTTATAAGCATCATGATGAACTGATCTTCAGTAGAAACTCCACTTACCCCAGACCACCTGTAGGTATTTCAGATGATTTGCCATAGGCAGTAATGTTGACAAAACAGATTGAAATTTTTCTAATCCTGTGCAAAACTTTACTGACTCATCATCACGTATTAAAGTGTCTGCTGAAAAAAGAGATATCATTGTGGCAGTCTGAGTAACAACTGATGTTTTGCTATTGTCATTGTTACCACAATCAACAGATGTATCAAGAGAAGTAGATGGCTGAGGATGTGTAGACGTTGAAGGCTGTGGGTGACGTCTTGAAGTAGGATGTTTATTTGAAGTATTGAAAAAGATTCTTTTGTATGTTTCTTTTTGCATGTCTTCCATCTTTTGCTCGAGCATTGGCTGGTAATGTTTTCTGGTTCCATGAAAAGAGACTCGGTACTGCATCTTTCTTTAAAAATTTGTGTGCACAAGGCAATCCTGAAACAAGATGAACAACTTAGATACTTAAATATTTAAAGACCATAAGTAATGTTATGTATCTAGGTATATACAGACTATCTTATTCTTATTATCTTATTTAAGAGGTTTATAACACTCACCAGTAGTGACACTTATTGTTTGATAATCATTTTCATGAACATGATCTCGACTTATCCTCGTCGTTCTAATATGCTCAAAGTTTTTAATCCTTACGGCAGCTATCCACTTTCTTCTATACACTAGGATTTATTGGGAATTTGTGAATTCCATAACAAATTACACAACACTTAGTCACAGGATATTTGTGATCAATTTCTAATTGACAGATAGGTACTTTGGAACATCACGCCACAGCACCACAGATATTCTATAGACCACAGAGTACTTTTACTATATGGGCCTATAGACTATCATGGCGGACAGCGTTTTGGTCCACGGTTTTTGTTTGTTTAAAAAACAAACTTTTAAAATAAAGTTTTACTGTTTTAGTCTAAAAAAAACAGTACTTAATATTTTATTGAGTAAGGGCTCGTACACATAGCGATCCGTTTTACAGGTCCGTTATTTGATGGCGTATGGAGTTGCATGAGCGAGTTCACACACAAAACAGTATTCCGGATTCAGTAATCATGTCGCTCCGGTCCAATTCTGATCCGTTAAAACGGATCCAGTAAAAACGGACCTATATGTGTACGCGCCCTTAATCGGGGAAATGTAATCATTTGACTTATTTGAAAAAAGAGTCAAAGAGCCTAGACCATAGATAACGTAGCAGTGAATTGAAAAAAAATATGAAAAGAGCGGCAAAAGTTAGAGCGTTTGTTTCTCTGTTCTTTCTGTTCGTTTCAAGTTGCTATTAGTAGTTTTTATCAAAATAATTAATTTACAACATGAAACGAGCAAGTACTGAAAACTTATTAAGTTTGCCGCGTCGCAGAGCTGGGGAACATGCAGAATGTCTGATTTCTGGTAAGTTTTAGTCATAAGTACTTACTACTGAATAATAATGTTCCCAATATGTCGTGACAATTAAGTAATTTATCGTTGGTTTTTAGTTGGAAAAACTTGTAAATGGCAGATAATCTTGTCGCCCTAATCTGAACACCTCCAAGAAACAACCCACGGCACTTAAAACTACACGATTATATCAGAATCTGTTGTCACGACGTAGGTAGTGAGAATGAGGCCATAATTATATAAATTCCGGACGTATGTGTGAATAGGCGTCGCAAATTTCATTGTAAAGAAGAGGGTTCACTTAAATTAAAATAAAACCCTGTACCTAATCGATTCTTATTTTCAACTTTAAGTAGGTAAGTATATATACCTACCTATAACTAGCGGACGTCCCACGGTTTTTTCGTATCGATTCCACTTCATACGGTTTGGGCCCAGTCGGTAGCCACGCTTAATGCAGCACAGAGGCGCTGTTCAGGTCGTCAAGGGTGCATGTATGAGGACATCTAGGACACTCCAGCAGGTGGAGCATTGTTTGGTCCGGAGCGCCGCACTCGCACTCGGTGATAGAAAGTAGTACAGGGATAAAAAGTAGCCTATGTTACTTGTGGATAATGTAGCTTTCGAATGGTGAAAGAATTTTTAGAAACGGTCCAGTTGCTTTTAAGCCTATTCATTACAACCAAACAAAGTTTTCCTTTTTAAGTACACACATCAACACGGTCTAGGGATATTTCATACTCAATTAAATAACTCGAAAAGTACTGGCCGCATTGGAATCTTTAATACACCGATTTGTTTGTAATTTATCTCAGACTAATTCCAAATTCAAATTTTTGAAAATTCTTTTGTTTCGGTGGCATAAAAATGTCTTGATGTATAGGAGAGGGAATTTTCATTTGAGCGAAATTTAAAAAACAACACGAATTACGTATAATTACAGTTTTTTTTCATTTTTAAACGAAAGATAAAGTTAAAATTGAGGTATTGTAGCCATGCAACGCCGACATTTGACGAGGGCGGAGATGTTACGAGCTGTGGGAATGCTGGAAGCTGGATCTGTTCAGCGTAATGTTGCTGAGGCCATAGGGACCCATCAAAATGTAATTTCAAGATTGTGGACACGCTATCGTGCCACAGGTGAAGTAGCGGAGAGGCACCGGGGGCCAAGTCGCATCACTACCCCCAGACAAGACCGATTTTTGCAAATTACTGCGCGAGCTCAACCAAATGCAACGGCGACTCAATTGGTCCAAAGGCTGCGAGTGGAACACCAAGTGCTTGTGAGTGACCAAACTGTAAGAAGGCGACTGCATGAAAGCAATCTACGCTCTCGTAGACCACTCCGGGTCCCACCTTTACGGAGAGGCAATCGTGGACGACGATTAGAATGGGTTCGGAACCACGCGGACTGGGGCCGTGAGCAATGGTCCAATGTGCTGTTCACGGATGAATCCAGGTTCGGCTTCCATCCAGATTCACGAAGGTCGCGTGTTTGGCGAGTTCCTGGACGATGGAGCCGTCTCCAGAACCCTCAGGAAGTTCACCCATACCAAGGAGGAACAATTATGGTTTGGGCAGGAATTCGTCTTGGAGGACGGACGGATCACGTTTGGGTGCGGGGCAATATGACGGCAGAACGATACGTCCAACAGGTGCTGGGGCCCGTAATCTTGCCCCACAGAACACAAATGGGGCAAGATTTCCTGCTCATGCACGACAATGCCCGGGCACACACGGCGAGAACGGTAGCAGCTTGGTTACATACACATAATGTTAGGGCCTTAGACTGGCCTGCTCAATCGCCAGATCTAAATCCCATTGAGCATGCGTGGGATATGCTGCAAAGAAGAGCTCTGAAGGAAGTTCCTGAAAATTTGGCTACAGAAGATCAACTTTTTGCGCACCTCAGAAGGACATGGGACAATATTCCGCAGCAAGACATTGACAACCTTGTTCTGAGCATGCCGAATCGTTGCCGATGTGTTATGAACATCATGGGCGCTTTCTCAGACTACTAACTTCAAGTTTATAAACACAAATTAAATGATTTTTCTATTTTTTTCAGTTTTTACTCACAAATTAAAAGTTAATTCATAAACGGTTTCCGTCTATGCTTCATTTTTTTTCCATAAAATCCTGAAATTTTAATCAGTACCTTAACCATTATTAAAAAATGGTAGAATATTAAATAACGTATATTTTAAATATATACATGTCATATAAATAATTAACACATTGATAGTAATTCGCTTTTTTAAAAATATCCCTAGACCGTGTTGATGTGTGTATAATATTAGTGTAGATATCAAATACATTCAAATAATAAATACCTATCAATCAATATAATTTTATTTCAATCCAATTAAGATCATAATAGGTAAGTACACACATACACATACTTTCAACATTTGATTTTAAATTAACCAATAACAATCAAAACCTTTTAATAAAATTATTTAATTGCAGAACACATTCCATCTAACTCATAATAGGTGCATGATAATTATAAATAACAGTAAGTATAGTATCTACTTATCTTAAGTCAAAACAAGACAATAACTAATACTTACACACATCAATTATCTAAATAAGTAATACAATTATCATCTTTACAATACAAAAAATAATACTGTTGATCAAAAGGTACCTACATACAATTATTATCACCAAAACATTTTACAACTTTAATTTAACTAAACATGGCCTATGTACTGCATCAAATACAAAAATAGGTACTTTCTTCAAACAAAACAAAATTATAAATTGTTGAAATACTAACGTGAAAATCAACCATAAAATTAATAAAATATCAGAATGCATTTTTAATATGGGAAAAATGAGATGTAATTTTTTTTAGGAACTTCTCATGGTGTAACTACTTTCCTAAATAGTACAACATCTAAATATTTAGATTATGTATAGGTACGGTAATTCTACAAATGACTTTGCACATGTTTGAGTTATTTCTATTTTGAAAGAGTTTCATTTTACACATAACAGGTTTGGATAATTCAAAAATGTAATAGAAAACTCTTCTATTCCTTTTAGTTAAATGGTTCTGTGATTTGAAGATGGGTTGACAAGATTCAAACCTTTGTATGTATTGAATATTTTGGAATTATCTTGTACACAAGCATTTTTTTGTGTCTGCTGTGTATTTCCAACAACTTTGTTATGGTAATATGGAATATTGGAACACTGCAATTATAATAATACACATTGTCATTCCTTTATCATAGTCTCCAGCCCTTCGGAGGCCAGAGGTCTTCTTTAGTGTGAACAGCTCGCTACATGCTGCCTCCGATACTTCGATAGCTTTGGTATGGTTCGACACACGAAATCAGCGTGATTAAAATGAAAAATCCCTTGATCTGCTTAGGTATTTCTGTATCCTGACAGAATAGCAAGAGAATTGTTCACAGAAACTTCAACACAACAATAGCAGCTGCTAGCTACCTATTGAATGTAGAAGTATATCCGGTTGGGTCGCAGCTTTAGCCACAAAGAGGTTAGCAGAAGTACTGTACTCTTGGCTATCAATCAAAAATGCTTGAGAAAATACCAATGGTAACAATATTATTATTTGACTTTATGTAAACAAACGTCAAAACGTCACGAAAGACTTGACAAGTTTAACACTAAACAAATGTTGCAAGGAGGCAAATTTAAGTTTCCTTAAACATTTAATAATTTATTTAACTTTGTTACACCTTTGTAACCTTATAAGACAAGTTTTCATGAAAAATAGTGACTTCAAAATAAGGCTTATAGTCTCAGTTTCAGTTACAAGTAAACTAATTATTTTTACTGAACCATGTTCTCTATTTTTCCCCATATTTAAGGAGATTTTGTAAAGGCATAAAATTGTCTTGGATTTAAAACTTTCCATTGCAGAACAACGATTTCGAAGTTCATATTATTTTTTAACCGACTTCATAAAGGAGGAAGTTCTCACTTCGATTGTTAAATTTTTTTATCTAGGTACAGCGATTACTGAGATTTATGATCCGATTTACGTAATTCTTTTTTAGGGATAGAATTTCCAAGACCCGTTGCTTAGGAAGTTCATATTTTTGTACTACGTATCCTATATGAGCGGCATGGGCACCGGGCCGTAGGCCGACGAAGGAGGCCGGCGGAGGCCCGGCACTTCGGGGACAGAAGATATTAGTGTTATATAATATGCGAGCGAAGCGAGCGCGCGTCATGGAGTACATGCGTTGATTATTATTATAAGAATGGTGCGTCGCCTTTACATGGGAGTGGTGCCAGGGCACAGTGGGCACCACCCCCTCACCCTTCCCCTATCAAACGACACAAAATTTGTACCCGTTTCGCGTTTTATCGCTATTTTCTAACCTCAAAACTTTGACCATGGATATCTCGGAAACCATGGGCCTCCGAGAAATGGGAGTTGTACTGAGGGGTAGCCCTCCTCCCCCCACTCACCCCCTCCCCCTTGTAAACTTTGGGTCTTAACTGAAATTTTTACCTTTTTTAGTTTGATGCGATATAGTTGCCATTTGGTCCCATTTAGTACAGATTAAGAATTATTAGAATATGAAAATACACCACCTCGCATCATAACTGTTTAAGTCGCGAGTAAACAGGCTTCTACTGGGTAAGCTCGTTCCATCGTCGACCTCATCTCTGCCCTTAGGGCAAGATTGAAGTCAAGAGCAAGCCCATTTATAATAATAATAAAAAAAAAAAAAAAAACTGCGTTCAAATGAAACATTCATGACAGCGTTGACAGCTGTCAAACTATTTCATCTGACAAAATCAAAGGTCAAAAATCAAAAGAATTATTGATGTCGCAGAACATCACCAGTCCATCTTCATCATCATTTCAGTCAAAAGACATCCACTGCTGAACATAGGCCTCCCCTAGGTGTCGCCACATTTACCAGTCCATCTACATAATGTAAAGAGTGTCAAAAGAGCCCAGGACGTTCGAGTGACTAAATCGTTATTCAATGAACTCCAAGGAGAGTAATATAATAATTATAATGATGAACCCTTTCGATATAGGGGAGAGTAGAAGAAGAAAACGTGTTGCGCCGACCCCAAGTAAAATGGGATAAGGGCAAGAAGATGATGAACCCCTTCGAGATCGGTCATCTGTCACAAGGGGACCTGAAAATAACTGTTCGATCCTTGTCTAGTTTAAGGTAGTTTTTAAGCTCCATTAATTTTATGCCTTCTACCCTGACTTCTGGTGAAGTGACGGCGATGAGCAGCCACCTTAGTGCTGCGTCCATTCGACGTTCGACTACCGAAAAGGACACAGGTTCGCGTTGCCGTGCACGCCGATGTGCTGATTACCACATTGTAAAACCTGACTTTTCGTCTACTATTGTGATATAGTGCCTTCTGGTCGTACCAGAACAATCCTAGACAATAATTTGTGTGTGCCTACAATTCGGATCCCGAAAGACTTTCTAGAAGCTCATAGTGACATCACATCCAACCACGTGGCAGCGAGCTGCATCAGCAAGCTTGATCTAAGCCAGGACAAGGGTGAAGCAAAAGGTTAGTGGAGTCAAATTGCCTGTTCTAGTCAAGGATCTGAATGTTAGTCAGTTTACACCAGAATTATTAATTATTAGGTATCTCTAAACCCTTCAATATTTCTCATACAGTCCACTAATCAAAACTAAAGGCCCAAGTGCCACATTTTTTGGTCCATTCGAGCCGGACTTCAGTACCTATTTTTACCAGTTACTTTCAACACCTTATAGTTTTCTTTCTGTAATATTTTATTTTACGTCGTACGTAAAAATTATACGGTGTGCAGATCATTGCATACATACCTAAATCTATTAATTGCATTGCATCAATCCCAAATACTTACTTGCATTAAATATCTACGTATCTAATTTGCACTACCTACCTAGAACCTACCTACATTAAAACAATATTGTCAACTTATAACTTTGAAGGAACCTAATCATGCCTCCCAAAAAAGATACATCGCAATCAATTGCATACCTAATCCAAGAAAAAGAAGTACTCTTTGAGCAATTACAATATGCCTATGAAATGACGAAGGATATATCAACGCCTGATAAGCAGGATTTACTATTATTACGTGTTTCGGACATTGACGAAGTGCGTGATCGATTTCAAAAAGTAATTCTTAAAATATGCGAATCGGAGCTGGAATCAAACCCGGACGCTAGAGTGAGAACCCAGGAAATAAAAAGTTTCGATGATATTTATTATAACGTAAAATTAGTTACAAATAGATTAATAAATAAAGCTGCGGGTAGTGTTAAATCAGAAAATCAAAACGTAGTTCAATCTTGTCCGCGTTTACCTAAATTAGAGCTATTTACATTTGACGGTAATATCGAAAACTTTACCACGTTTTACGAAACTTTTTGTTCACTGGTACATAACCAACCACATATACCAAATATCGATAAATTCCATTACCTTCTATCATGTACGAAGGGCAGTGCATTAAATATTGTTAAAAGTTTACCGATTACTGCAAGTAATTATGGTTTAGTCTGGAAAAGTCTTCTTGACAAATACCAGGATAATCGTATGTTGGTGGGTAGATACCTCGATAAAATGTTAGGTTTCTCACCGATAAATAAGGAGTCTTCAGCTCAATTAAATACTTTTATTGAAACGTTTGAACACTCTTATCAAGCTATTCAAGCGTTAAATATAGAAAATTTAAATAGTTATGTGATGTGTCATATTGCATTACGTGCCTTAGATTCACAAACTAGAAAATTATTTGAACAAAATTGGGATCAAAAATCTGTTCCGACTTTCCATGATTTAATCAGCTTTGTACACAATCATATCAAAGTACTTGATCACTCTATTTCTTACACTAATAATACAAGTTCAGTAAACTTGCAACAAAATAAACGTCAACCAACTAATATGACGGAAAAAACTAGGTCATTTACTCATGCAACTTCGTCGCAGACGACTTGTTTACATTGTGACGGCAATCATATGATTTTTAGGTGTGATAAATTCCGTGAATTGTCCACTGAGAAGCGCATTGACCGTGTTAGTGCACTTAAATTATGTCATAATTGCCTCAAACAAAACCATAATGCCAATGAGTGCAAAAGTCAGTTTAAATGTTTAGTTTGTCAGAAATCGCATCACGTGTTATTGCACCTCGACAATAACAAACCGGTTCTGAGTTCGCGCCCAAGCGGCAGCGACTCGAGTACATCTCATGAAAAAACATTGTCATCACAGACGACATCGACTACTACCGGTCTGAATGAAATTAACAGTTGCCATTCTCCTTCTTTACACACAACTGCTGGTACAGTTATACTAGGTACAGCTGTGGTGCATGTGTTAGATAATACCGATTGTTATCAGCCGTGTCGTGTTTTGATTGATTCTGGCGCTCAAACAAACTTTATTTCTGTTGATTGTTTACAGCGTTTAGGATTAACGCCTCGTAAATGTAATTTTGATATTTTTGGACTCGCAGGCGAAAGTGTAAAAAATCATGGTATGACTTCGTTTGCTATGAAACCGCGTCATAGTAACGAACCATCTTTTAATATTGACGCTGTAGTGCTTACAAAAATTACTGGTGGTTTGCCGACCGTACAGTTACCTCAAAGCGTGATTGATGAATATAGAAATTTAATTTTAGCTGACCCTACCTTTTATAGGCGTTCAGATATAGATATTATTTTGGCGGGTGATGTTTTTCCGTATATCTATGACGGTAAGAAATTAATCTTTGGTTCTGATATACCTGTTGCGTTAAGTAGCATTTTTGGTTATGTGATTACGGGAAGGTTTTGTATGTCAGAGAACAACCATTCTAACGTAACCGCTGCTACTACTTCTCTGCATGCAGTAACGTTTACTGTCGAGGAAAATCTCCTCAATGACTCCCTCAAACGTTTTTGGGAGGTTGAATCTTTGCCGTGCGAAGTTCAACACTTAAATCCGCAAGACGTTCTTGCTGAAAACATATTTTCTGTAAATCATTACAGGGACGAAACGGGCCGATACGTTTCTCCTATTTTATTAAAACCAAACCACGAGCCTTTGGGTGACTCCTACAATTCAGCTTTTAAGCAGCTGACTCAATTAGAGCGCAGACTTGATAAATTACCTGATTTAAAACAGGCCTACTGTGATTTTATGAATGAGTATGAATCGTTAGGACACATGGAACTTTATAAAGGTACGGAACCATCTAAATATTTTATTCCGCACCATTGTGTATTGAAACCCACGAGTACAACTACACCCTTGCGTGTTGTTTACAATGGTTCGGCGCCAACCACTAACGGATTATCACTTAATGACATTCTTTTAACCGGACAAAAACTACATTCAGATATTTTTAAAATTCTAAGTCAGTTTCGGTTATACGATGTTTGTTTTACCGCAGATGTTTCTAAAATGTTTCGAGCGATCAATATTATTCCATCAGAAAGGAAGTATCAACATATTCTCTGGCGTGACACAACATCAGACCCCGTACGCATTTATGAACTTAAAACAAACACATACGGTCTTAGAAGTGCCCCGTTCATAGCTATTCGCACGTTACATCAATTGGCTAATGATAATCCGCAGTCCTTGGCTTCCAATGTGTTGTTACAAGGATGTTTTGTTGATGATGTATTATGGTCATGTCCTACGATAGACGAAGCTTGCGCGTTACAAGATGAGTTAACCTCACTTCTTAAAAGTGGAGCATTTGACCTCCGGAAGTGGGCAAGTAATCGTTCTGAATTACTCACGCGTTTGTCAACCGAGCAGGTATCTGTTATTAATTTTCAAGACGATACGTTATCGTCCTCAATCAAAGTGCTAGGGTTGACGTGGTTACCTAGCTGTGATTGTTTTTCTTTCAATTATAATTTAAATGACTCGCTCTCAACGAAGCGGTCAGTTCTCAAATTACTTGCGAGTATCTTCGACCCCGTGGGTTTTATATCGCCATGCACTTTTGTTGCTAAGTGTATTATGCAAGATTTATGGAAGTTAAGTTTAGGATGGGACGACTATTTACCAGCCCAGTTAAAAGAAAAATGTTTTAAATTTAGACCGACTTCAACCCAACCAATGATGGGTACGTTACCCTCAAATAGACTTCAACCTAACAAAGTATTTAATCATGTAGGTGTCGATATTGGAGGCCCGTTCATTGTAAAGGAAAGCCAAAAACGTAATGCTAAAACTTATAAGGCCTATTTATGCCTGTTCATTTGTTTTTCCACCAAGGCTGTGCACCTCGAGGTCTTATCGGACTTGTCATGCGAGTGCTTTTTAGCAGCTTTTGATAGATTTGTTTCTCGACGAGGATTATGTAATACCTTATATTCTGATTGTGGGACAAATTTTGTTGCAGCCTCCAAGCATCTGAAAGAAGTCTGTAAATATTTTAATAGTCAAAGAAACCGCGATGACATTCTTAATGGTCTAACATTGCGATCAGTTAATTGGAAGTTTAATCCACCTAGTGCCCCTTCCATGGGTGGTTTATGGGAAGCCGGAATAAAATCCGCAAAACATCATCTCTTTCGTTCCTGTGGAGATAAGATATTCACGTTTGAAGAACTATCAACGGTTTTTTGCAAAATTGAAATGATAATGAATTCACGCCCACTTTGTCCAATGTCCGATAATCCTAATGAATTTGATGTCATTACCGCTGGTCATTTTTTAATTGGTCAGAGTATGGTATCGGTTCCAGAGTTTAACTTAGAGGATGTTTCTTTAAGTAGGTTGTCACGTTGGCAATCACTTCAAAGAATTACACAAACATTTTGGAAACGTTGGTCTCATGATTATCTTCACACTCTGCAACAGAGAGCGAAGTGGTATTCATCACCACCTAATCTGAAGGAAGGAGACTTAGTTCTCATGAAATCTGATGTCAAGCATCCATCCGAATGGCCGCTGGCAAGAATTGATAAAACTCATCCCGGTGTTGACAATGTTGTTCGCGTCGTTACTGTCCGAACAAAAAATAGTACCTATAAAAGACCGGTAAACAAACTTTGCCCATTACCATACGCTAACTAGTAGTTTTTAGTTTAAAAAAAAAACTAATTCTAGTTTTATAGGATAATATAATCTATACTTAATATATAGTTTCTTATAGGTTCGTCTCCTCCCCCCTTTGTTTTTTTTTCCCACATGGTCCATCAGGGTTCGTGACCACTGATGTAAGGCTTCTAGCTCTGGCTCGTAGCCCGATCTCTTGTTTTATTTCTTTTCTTTTTTTATGGGAAATCATCATAGTGATTTCGGTGGGGGGTATGTTCGATCCTTGTCTAGTTTAAGGTAGTTTTTAAGCTCCATTAATTTTATGCCTTCTACCCTGACTTCTGGTGAAGTGACGGCGATGAGCAGCCACCTTAGTGCTGCGTCCATTCGACGTTCGACTACCGAAAAGGACACAGGTTCGCGTTGCCGTGCACGCCGATGTGCTGATTACCACATTGTAAAACCTGACTTTTCGTCTACTATTGTGATATAGTGCCTTCTGGTCGTACCAGAACAATCCTAGACAATAATTTGTGTGTGCCTACAATTCGGATCCCGAAAGACTTTCTAGAAGCTCATAGTGACATCACATCCAACCACGTGGCAGCGAGCTGCATCAGCAAGCTTGATCTAAGCCAGGACAAGGGTGAAGCAAAAGGTTAGTGGAGTCAAATTGCCTGTTCTAGTCAAGGATCTGAATGTTAGTCAGTTTACACCAGAATTATTAATTATTAGGTATCTCTAAACCCTTCAATATTTCTCATACAGTCCACTAATCAAAACTAAAGGCCCAAGTGCCACAATAACTACACTTTTATGACAGACGACAGCAACAATAAGTATGACTTGATTGTCGTAGAGACCTAGAGAGAGATTATTTATTATTAATAGTCATGATGTGAGCGCAGCAACCCACGGTACGTTTTCCAATTATACAGTTACAGTAATAACCGTGGATTCTGGATATTTAATAAAATATAAATGTGTAATATACTTTCCCACTACAGTGTTTTGACTGTATTCTAGCTCTAAATAAAAACATTTCACACTCAAAATCTGGTATATGAAAAGGCTCAACATCACGGCAAACTTCAATTTAAAGAATACCATTTTGCCTTATATTATGTTCTCCGTAATAAGAGCTTTAGCTGATAAGTTCCCAACGCAAATAAAATTAAATCAGATTCTGTCATCAATGGGAACTCATTTAGAAGAATACCAGCATGAATGCTAATAAAAGATGATGCTTCTTCCATTAATATTATTTTCAATAATGAAATCAGCTAATGTGTTGGGTTCATTTAACTTTTGCAAGGCACGCTCAAGGGACATCTGGTCTATCTGTAATGGGTAAATGGAAAGCATTTATCATGGGGGGCTGGCTATTCGAAAATCAGTTATTAGATGTGTAGCGTCATTGTTGCTGAAATCATTTCTTATTATTAGTTTATAATCTCTCTTAAACCTACCATTTACAACCTCCACTACCCAACTACACATTGTTACAAGTCTCGACGTATTTGCTCTTAATGTAGGCAACTGTATCTCACCAGATTGCAGGGATTCAGGTTTACAAACATTATAATTTAGAGATGTTGACTCGTAGCAGGTTCTAAATCGCTATTCTGACCTCAAAACTTTAACCATGAATATCTCCATCACCATGGGGCTCCGACGGGTGGGGTGATACAGGAGGTATCCCCTTATCCCCTCCGCTTAAATCGTTGTCCTGCAATGAAAAGTTTAACCCTTTGCTCGCTAACTTGGATATAGAGACTTACGTTTCCCGCAAGCGTCGTTTTTGAACTGAATTTTTTCGTTATTATTTAACAATCGCAAGTTTGCGACAGTGTCGTTACTAATGTCGAGACTGCAGGTCCAGCAGGGTCAGGAAATAATTATTGAAGTGTAAATAAATAATCTCATAGGTCATCTAATTATCAAATAATTATATGCTATCACAAATTAATGTTTGATTTATTTAAGTAGGTAAGTACATAATTATCAACAACAAAGAATAGAAAAGCAGTTTCATCATCGGTCAGCTAATATAAAGCTATTTTTTTTTTTTGTTGTTTTGAATGTTTTTATGTTTTAGAAAACTGACCTACATAAGTACTGATCATCATTATAAATAATGCTTAAAAGAGACACCATATTAATTTCAAGAAACATACAAACATTATTTTTTAGGGTGCCGTACCTGAAGGGTAAAAACCTGTTCGTCCGTCCGTCCATCTGTCTGTTAGCGGGCTGTAGCTCATGATCATAATAATATGATGATAAGAAGACTTTTGAAATTTTTACAGAATGTGTATTTCAGTTGCCGCTTTAATAATAAAAGGAAGCTCCCCTACTAAATATATATATACGTGTTCTTTGCCTATTTTCGTCTGTCTGTCAGCGGGCTGTCTGTAACTCATTAATCCAATCAAGGGGGACAAAAAAGACGCTTTGCCTTAACAAGAGGTGGTAACTTTATAATTATCTACCTAGCATTTGACCTTGTATTTTTGTTAATGTTTTAGGAACAAAACATCAAGGTGATTATGAAGGTGATAACGCTCAATGCGTGGCAATGTCCGCTTGCGCGTCAGTATTGTCAGTTTGCAGACATCGAAATCTGACTTGTCATGATATCGATGTCATTCTCCAAAGTGGAAGCACGTTATATATGTCACTTAAGCCATTTCTACCGGAGGGTATCAGATATTTGAACCCCGACGATTTGCCTACGGAAATTGTCGTCGGAAACAATAGAGCTCAAATTCAAAATATGAACGCCAATTGGATTACAAATGGATTATATCCTCAAATTTTAGAAAGTGAAATCGGCATTCTAACACTTGCAAACACGATTGAATCCGATGTTTTCGATGGAAACCACAACAATCAGACGGATAATATAATATTTACCGGGCAAGACTACACGGTCTCTTTTTGGAGATTTGATGGGGCATACTATTTATTTAACAGTCATGCAGTAGACGAAAATAATCAATATTCTACATCCGGGGTTGCACGACTGTTTAAATGTAAAACGATTCGCGAATTAGCCAGATTGCTGTTAATGCGAAATTCAGGTGTAGGTCAGTATTCAATGCATAGACTACGCGTTATCAATCATAATACAACGGAAAATTTAGTAGAGTCCATAATCGCCTTTGAATGCCCATCAACAAAAAGTCAATTATCAGAATTAGAATCACAATCGATATTACTTGAATATCAACCGGTACTAGAAACGTTTCTTGTCGCAGATACCCTTGAATCTAATAAAATACCGGTGGCTGTGGCAACAGACGTAATCGAAAAACCAGTTGTCGTTCTACAAAACATGTTTTCAGAACTGATCGTAGATAATGTTGACACCCATGTGGCGTCAACAAAGATGGGTCGACCCAAAAAACTAAAACGTGGCAGGAAATCTACTAAAGAAAACGCCCATTTGGATGCGGTTAAGAAATATAATAAAAAAAACCCACAAATTCATCGTGATGCCGTTAAAAAATACACAACGGAAAATCCAGAAATTAATCACGATGCCGTTAAAAAATATAATAAAAAAAACCCACAAATTCATCGCGATGCCGTTAAAAAATACACAACGGAAAATCCAGAAATTAATCGCGACGCCGTTAAAAAATATAATAAAAAAAAACCAGAAATTCATCGCGATGCCGTAAAAAAATACACAACGGAAAATCCAGAAATTCATCGCGATTCTGTAGACCGTTATACCAAGCAGAACCCTGAAATAAATCAAATGGCCGCTGATAAATATAATAAAAACAGCCGCCATATTGATATACCGCTACGTCAATCTAAAAACTTAATAGCACAGAAGAGGGACGCTGAATTAAACGTAATAAAATTATTTTCTTTAAAAAAAACGTCCTTGCCTTCTTCCGACACTTTTAGGTGTCCAACTTGTCATGCGCGTCTGTTTGAAGAAGAAAAACCTAGAAAACAATGGTGTTGTGGATCGGGCGCCAACAACATACAAAATTTCATGCCGTTAACCGAGGAGTTTTACTCTGACCCGTCGTTTCTGAGTAGGCCGCGAGCGTACAATAATTTATTTGCCTTCAGTGCCTTAGGCGTTTCTCACGGGTACCAACAACCAACGGGAATATCTTTTCTGAAAATTCAAGGTCGAGTCTATCATAGAGTTTTTGATTTAGCTTACACTGGTAGCGTAAATAATTTAGGACTATACATTAACGATACAAACGAACGCGAACAAATAGCCGCAAATATGAACCTTGATAGGCAGGTAATTATTTGCATAACTAACTTTTTACATAACGTCAATCCGTTTATCGAATGTTTTAAACGATTAAGTAGGGAACCATCCGATCAGGCCTTTATTAAATTTCAGCACACGTCTCGCTCAACCCACGGTAACATTTTAGGAGATTTACCTGTTGGTAAAGAAGTTGCGGCTATTATTAGTACAGAACGCGAAAATTTTATACCTCATTGCATAGCAGTTTGGAAAATCGGTGATAGGAAACCACACACTGTAGATATAATGCATCCGTTGTATGAAAGTTTTCAATATCCGTTACTTTATCCCGAGGGTAATGCGGGTTGGTATCCGAACAAAGTAGATAATAACGGAAATAAATTAACTCAGGCAAAATACGTTCGGTGCTTGTTATTGTCGGAGCCCCGATTTTCCGACACAGGCAGGCTATCGGAAGAATGGTTAGTTGACATGTATTGCCGAATTGTAGAAGAACGCCTACGTTTTTTAGCAAGTTTACAAAAACATAACTCGAATAGTGCACTGAGGTCCGCTCCCCTTCAAGAAGTTGAAATGAGCATCGAAGTCGCGCGTCACATTCGTCAGGATGAAACTATTCAGGGAGAGGGATTCGTTCCGGGTCGCGTTTATTTGCCCAGCACTTTTACGGGGGGGCCGCGATACATGAAAGGCAAATATAGTGATGCTATTGCCATAGTAAGCAGATTAGGGAACCCATCATTTTTCTTGACGTTTACCTGTAATCCCAAGTGGCCTGAAATTCAACAATCCACTCAAGGCAGCCATGTAAATCCTTCTGTGTGTGCTCGAGTTTTTAATTTAAAGCTAACAGAATTATTAAGAGATATCCGAAGTGGTAATTGGTTTGGTAAATGTATTTATATGATGCACGTAATAGAATTTCAAAAGCGAGGTTTACCACACGCTCACATTTGTTTTAGGGTTGAAGGTGGCGGGCCTGTCCAAAATATAGATATTGATAAATTTGTTAGAGCAGACATTCCTGATGCATCAGAGGCAGAGGGAAGATTACGCAAAGCTGTTTTGAATCACATGATTCACGGTCCTTGCGGTCCCTCGCACAGAACTAATTTACCTTGTTGGGACAGTGAGAAAAGTAAATGTTCAAAATTTTTTCCAAAACGTGAGACAGCCACCACTTTTTCTGATGAAAAAGGTTTTATTAACTTGTGTAGAGACAGTAAGAACGAAGCAATTATAAAATATCGCGGTAGCGATGTAATTGTAAACGATACTTGGGTAGTCCCTTATAACGCAAGTCTTCTTTTAAAATACGATGCTCACATCAACTTGGAAGTCTCCTCGCAACGCACGGTTGTCAAGTATTTGTTTAAATATATTACTAAGGGTCCTGACGAATCGCGCGTAGCTGTCGTACCGGAAGAACATGAAAATAACGAAATAGAACAGTATGTCACAAAACGTTATATAGGCTCCAGCGACGCCGCGTGGAGGACGTTAGAATTCGATGTAACCGCGAGGGAACCCAACGTTAAACAACTGTCGGTTCATTTAGAAAATCAGCAAACCGTTTATTTTAAACCAGGCACTGAAGTAGAAGCCGCGCAACAAGCTGGTTCGGACCTTATTACGTATTTTAACCGACCAGTAAGAGACGAATTTAACTCGTTAACTTACTGTGACTTTTACGAACAATACATTGTCCATTCCAAGCGTCCCTCAACCAAAAACACGGAAATTATTGAAACTTTAAATCATAAATTCATTACCAAAAGACAAAGGGGTGAGCTTGTCGCGCGTCTATTTTGGGTCGCACCTAACAGAGGTGAACAGTTTTATCTTAGAATTCTATTAAAAACATTCCCGTGTCGTAGTTACACCGATCTTAAATCTCTTGGTGGTCCCGATTGTAAAACTTTTCAGGAAGCTGCTAAAATTGTAGGTCTTGCCGATGACGAAGTCGAATACGAAAGAGCTATGTTGGAAGCATCAAACTTTTTAACGGGACCACGCCTGCGTAGCTTCTTCGTTTGTTTGGCTGTAAACGGTGTGCCAGTCGCGTCTTTCTGGGACACTTTTAAAAATCAACTCAGTGAAGATATTTCACATAGGTTAGGTGGTGATGCGGACACCGAAAGAGTACACACTTTGTGTCTCATTCAAATAAATAGGTTGCTTCGGAAACACGGATCCACGTTGAAACAACACGGTTTGCCAGAAGTCGAAGATACCACTACCGAGTTAGGCAGGGAACGCGTAGAACACAACCGCGAATCATTGGAACATTTTGCAGACGAGTGGATTCCTCGCTTGTCTCGAGAGCAAAAAAATATTTTTGATTACGTTTTAAAACTTTGTAAGGATAGTGATTTCCGTGACGTTAATGATACCGCGATTTTCGTTGATGGTCCCGCGGGTACCGGTAAATCGTTATTGTTACAAGTTATTTCTGCGTACGTACGCGGTAACTTAAACAGAGTAGTTTTATGTACTGCGAGTTCTGCCATCGCGGCGCAAAACTACGAAGGAGGGACCACGGCGCATAGCATGTTTAAATTCCCCATAGATCTGGTAGACGACAATGACTTTTGGAACATTACAAACGGCACGCAAAGAGCGGAATTAATATCGCAAGCAGACGTTATAATATACGACGAAGCCCCTATGGCACATAAATTTTTAATTCATCTACTGGATAGGTCGTTGCGTGATCTCATGCGTGCTGATAAAATTTTTGGAGGCAAAATTATTATCTTTGCAGGGGATTTTAGACAAATTCCCCCTGTAGTTACAAATGCAAAAACTAATGCAGATATTTTAAATTCATCAGTAAAAACATCGCGCATCTGGCAAAGTATAAAATCTTTCTCCCTAGCTACTTCGCAAAGATGCAGGGATGACGTAGAGTTTGCAGAATTTTTATTAAATTTAGGCTCTAATAAATTACCATCTCATCCTTTTCGAATTGGCAAAAATATTCAAAATTTAGTTGATTTAGGTGGTATTGAAATTGTATCAGAATTAGATGACTTGATTGACTTTGTTTTCCCCGTTCTAAATATAGAACCGTGTGCTGGCATACATAGAGCAATTTTATGCACACGAAACGACGCCGTTCGAGAAATAAATAACTTAATACTCGATCGGTTAGATGGAGAAACACTGCATTTCTACTCCATCGATAAAGTCGAAAATGAAAATGCAGACGAATTATTTTTAGGGCCAGATGCACTTAACAGAATGCAACCAAAAGGTATTCCAGAGCACGATCTTAAGCTCAAAATAGGATGTATTTGTATGATCATGCGTAATCTCAGTTTTAACGACGGATTAGTAAACGGAACTAAAGTAATTGTAACAGGTACGTCGCCGCGATTAATTACAGTTCAAAAATCGTCGGGTACAGATGAATATTTAATTCCGCGTATTATTTTTAAGGGTCCTATTGATCCCAAAAGTCCGTTTGAAATGTGCCGCCGTCAATTTCCTTTACAGTTGTCTTACGCGATGACTATTCACAAAAGTCAGGGCCAAACCCTGAGCCGGGTCGGAGTAGATCTCAGGTCGGATATGTTTAGTCACGGGCAATTGTACGTCGCGCTAGGTCGAGCAACCAAAAGAGAAAACGTAAAAATTTTAATTCATCAAGATCGGGTTTTAGATGGCAAACCGTACGCGAAAAATGTAATAATACCGGAGCTCCTATAAATTAATTCATGTATGCTGCCTGAATAAGTCTAAAACTGTTTACCTCTGATCTTCGTAGGCAAATCAATTAAGTTAATCATTAAATCATGTTGACATTGCTATTCAATGAGCGTTTTTTATTTAAGTTGTTTTAGCTTTTTTATATTAATGTAATATCATGTCATAATTATTTAAGTACATTACACTAACTGTGAAAAATATATAAATATAAATCTATGATTATAACAAATTTTCATTGATAATCATGGCAAACAAACACTCCAACCTACACTATTCTTCTTAATTATAAATAAATAAAACGGATCAAAGAGGTTAGTTTTTGGTGATATGCGTCTCAGTGTGGGGTCGGTTGAGCCGTGGGTGCTGGTCTGTGGGGAATCCTTCCGATTGTGGATCGTAGGCGGATGGTTGCCGGGTTAACTGTCCGATCTGTGAGTGGTTGGGCTTTGGATTCTGATCAGGGTCGGCTTGCTGTCGGGAGCGTGCTCTGGTTGGTGGTGGGGTCAATCGAACCGAGCGAATGGTTGCGAATTCGCCGTTGAGGTGTGCTGTCGTGCTGATGATGAGGGGTCAGTGGGGTGTGGTCGATATCGACTGGTTGTTAGGATGTCTTGCGTTGACTGTGGCGCTAGGGTCACGATGGGGGTCGATGTCGGGCTGTGGATGCTGTCTGACTTGTGGTGGGTCGGTTGGGGCGGATGATGTGTCCGTTGGCATGGGTGTTGTGGGCGGCGTGAGGGTTGAGCGCTGACTTGGGGACCCGTGGCTGCAAGGTAGCGATGGTCGATACCGCGCGGTCCGCATGGGTCTCGGGTCGGCGCTCGCCATCCATGCTGATATAATTTGTTGTCTTATCAGTAATAAATCGCACTGGCAAAGGTGTAGGTAGAGTCATTGGTTCATAAAAAATAAAGAGAAAATACTATTATAGGTCATCATTTCAGCCGCAAGACACCGAAACGCGCCTGTGTGTGGGAGGGAGCATTTATCATCACTCACCTCGCTTGAAATTCACATACAAGTTGCTACACGTCTGTAGCAGTCTCTGAAAGTAATTGCATTCGCACATTGCGTTTACAGTCTTACTGCATATTGACATAACGACCAGCAAATGCCACTTTCATAAAATAGTTTTTAATAAACCCGAAAACTGCCTGTTTATAATCTACCTTCAGATTTTTGATTTTCTCCGCCTCGGGGCGACAGGGGCGAAGGGGCGGAGGCAGAGGTCGAGCGCTGGGCTCGGCGTGAATAGTAGTTCGTATTGAGTCGCGCTGGGCGTCGAACGAATATTATAGTAGCCATAGAATCACGGGTGAAAGTGCACGCGCATTGATTAAATCGACTTGTGGAGTCATTTCGCGGCACCCAATTATACTAGTTAAGCAGTACGGTTAGCGACGCTGTGAATGTCGAACGGGTTATTGATAATATCATTGGTTTGCCTTGTCACGGGAGTGCTATCGGGAAAGCACCGAGGCTTTTGTGGTTAGACTAATACGGAGTGAGTGTGGTGGCTCGCGTTAACGGCGTGGCTTGCAGCGACGTGGAAGAATCGTCCGGAACTACCAGCAAACCATCGCAAGGTCATATACACTCATTATACACATACACAGTTACACAACTTGCGAGGGGTCAAGGAAGTGAGACCGGCTCGAAGAAATGAGGTAAGGGTAGCTTTAAGTTCAGAAATTGTAATATTGTTCGGAGGCGCGTATCGCGTCTATTTGATCCCGTTAGGACGGCGGCTGTTCTGAGACCTGTCTCCCATGGGCCCGAGATAAGGTTCGGCTGAGTCCTGGCGCGATCAAAATCTGGTAGCAGAGCGTGGTTTATTTAAACCCACTTTGTAAAAATTAGTAGGTACTTGGTACCAATTTACTTTGTAAAAATTGTGTTCATGTACAAATTCAACTTGTAGGTAGTGGTACATTGACCTACATACCAGTGTACGCCTCAAGTTGAGTTTGGCGTTATTAATAATAAGTACATGGAATGTGAATATTCGTTGATAAAATAATTTGTTATTTACGTTCGGTTACGCACAAATATAACCTCATCACAAATCGTGTTATGATTGTCAACATTTGAGACATAGAGGAATAACCTCTAGAGCACGTAGAGGAATAAGTTCAAGAGTTGGCATAGCGTCGTAGATTTATTCACTCAACGAATATATTATTATTGTTAGTTCCGGATACAATAATTGTTATTTTTTTTGGTTATTGTTATTTATTATTGCATAATCGCGTATTGAAGTTGGTACTATGGCTCCGTCAGTAACGAAAACTATCGCAGCCAGAATCGAAGCTGAATTGAGATGGTTTTCATCGGTTGTTACGTTGGTAGGTCGCACCGATCGTGAAGATGCGTTATTGTCACGCGCTCGGCAAGTTGACGAACGATATGACGCCGTGTTAAAGTGTCACGCTGAGTATTTAGCATGTCTCGAATCGACGGATCTGTCGTCGGTGGACAAGGATGCTCAGGTGGTACGGGGCAATGTGGACCAGTGTGGGGAAATGTCCATGAGCATAATCCAGGCGGCGGCCGACATTGAGCGATCGCGCAAGGGTGACGTCAGGGATTCATGTCGGCCAGCAGGCGTAGGAATTCAGGCGCCGTTGCCACCAGTACATGTACCCGAGTTTAGCGGCGAGTATGCCGATTGGCCGCGATTCCGCGATATTTTTAATAGTGTCGTGCATTCGCGTACGGATCTCTCGCCCGCCTACAAGATGGCTCAATTAATGGGTAGGCTTAACGGTGAGCCGCACGACATCTTGACCCACCTGGAGATTACGGACGCCAGTTATGAGACGGCATGGGGCCTATTAATCGACCGATATGATAATCGGCGATTAATAGTTGATGGCCTCATTGATAAGATTTTTGAAATCCCGAAGGTGTCTAACGTGTACGAAATAAGGTCGAAAATCCTTAATCCGGTCACGGTTGCGGTGAACACGTTAGATCGACTTAAGTTGTCGTTAGGGGACAATAAATATATCATCGTCAATAGGGTTTTACGGAAGTTGCCGATCGACGTGGTGGCGCGCTTTGAGCAGTCACATGGTGGCGAATCGACGGACCACCTCCCAAGTTACGATGACTTGAGAGCGTTTTTAGAAGGCGAGTGCCGGCGGGCGGATTGCCAAGGGGCATCCACGTCGCACCCTCCTCCGTCAACCCGACGTACGAGCGGGCCCAAGCCGGTTGAGCCCCGTCGGGGGGGGAAGAAATACCACGCCCTCCAATCGGAAGTGTGCGCCTTCTGTCGGAAGGAAGGGCACGGTCTCGCCGCATGCGCGGACTTTAAGGCGCAGCGGGTGCATAGACGAAGAGGGGTGGTCAAGCAGCGCTATTTGTGCTTCCGCTGCTTGGGGACTCACTTTGTACGTGAGTGCCACAGGACCACTAACTGTGGAACCTGCGGAGGAGCCCATCACGAGTTGCTATGCCTGGCGGAGAGTAGGGAGGTGCACGGAGCCTCGCCGGGAGGTCACCCCCCCTCTCCTAAGCCAGATTCGGGTGGTCGGTCACCCCCCCCTAGGGGGGGTGGGTCGGCCAGGAATCAGCGGTCGCCGCCCCCTCGGGGGGGTGGGCCAAGGGCTGATCCAGAGCACAACCCGATACCGTCGTCTTCCCCGCGGGGGGGGGATAGGCACCGAGACTCGGGCAGGGGCCCGGAGGTAGTACAGACGGGTTACGCGGCGTACTCGAATGCGTTGGGGGGCATGTTGCCACCCCCGAGTAGTCGCTTCTCCCCGCCTCTCGCAGAACGCCCTCGGCTGACGGCGCGCCCGCCACCGTTCGGAAGGATGCCAGTAGGCTACTTCCGACCGGCACGGATGTCACCGATGGGTCGGGAGGGTTACTACCCGGGTTGGGACCCGTATACTGGGACAGTATTTACTCCCCCTCCGGCAGGGGAGGAGGGAGGTGCCTCCTATTAGCAACTAGCAGCCTGTTCGTCAGTGGTGCCCACCCCGACAGTAACGGTATTATTACCGACGGCTAGGATTACTGTCAGGGGTACTGACGGACAGCCGGTGCACGTGCGAGCACTGTTAGATTCAGGGGCACAAGGTTGTATTGTGTCCAGCTGTTTAGTGAAAAAGCTGGGCCTTACATTAGAGCCATCACGGGATGGCGCCGTAGGTATAGGTGGCAATCGGGTGCCTCACCTCAGGGGTCAGACGACATTCCTGTTCGAGATGGGTGACACGGCATCGGTCACGCGGGTGAATGCCACGGCGATCGTTTTGGACGAAGTGGTTGGGGTCCTCCCTCAGACTCGGTTACCGTCTGCGGTAAAAGGGTTGACCAATGGATTGGAGTTAGCCGATCCCCACTTCGCGATCCCCGGACGGGTGGACGTCTTGCTTGGGTCTGACGTCCTCGGGAAGCTGCTCCGAAGCGGCAAACGGGAGCTGCAACCAAACGGGGTTGTGGCCATGCGTACCGCAGGTGGTTACGCGTTATTGGGCCCAGTACGGGAACCACAGCACTCAACGGATTATAGCTCCATATATTATGGCAGCGTGTTATCCGACGTCCTGCAACGGTTCTGGGCAACGGAAGAGCCACCCACCGCTCTTAGAAATAACCCACGTGATGAGGAGTGCGAAACATTCTATCGATGTAACACGGTGCGCCTCCCATCGGGTAGATTTATGACAAGGTTGCCATTTCTGTCAACTCGACCTCCGCTGGGGAGCTCATGGAGTCTGGCAGAAAAGCGGTTAGTGGCAATGGAAAGGCGCATGAAGCGGGACTCCAACTTCCGACAGAAGTATGTGGAGTTCATGCGCGAATACCTGACGTTGGGTCACATGTCGGTGTCCAGGGTTGACTATCGTCATGAGGAGCATTATGTGTTGCCTCATCATGCTGTTTTGAAGACACCTGACTCAAAGATTAGGGTCGTGTTCGACGGGAGCGCGGAGACGTCTAGCGGGGTGTCCCTGAATCAATGTCTCCATGCTGGTCCTAAGCTGACCAGAGACATTGCAGACATTCTCACGGACTTCAGGAGACACCAGGTTGTCTTCGTTACGGACGTACGGATGATGTTTCGTCAAACTGAGATTCATCCAGACGACCGTCGGTTCCAGCTGATATTGTGGCGAGAGAGCCCAGAAGAACCGATGGTCACGTACGAGCTCAACACAAACACGTACGGATTAAAGCCCAGCCCATATGTAGCCATGCGTACGCTACGAGAACTGGCTGATCAAGAACGGCTCCGCTTTCCCCGCGCGGCTGCTGTCATTGATAGGGACGTCTATGTAGACGACATTTGTACGGGCTCAGACAGTATTGAGCAGGCGCTCATCTTAAGGGATGAATTGGTGGCGCTCATGGCCTCCGGTGGCTATGAACTCAGGAAATGGCTGTCGAACTGCCCAGAGGTACTGGCAGGACTGCCAACTGAGTATCAACAAGACCCGCATTTGTTTGAGGATTCGGAGAATCTTCATGCGTTGGCCATTTTAGGGGTCCAGTATCGACCGAGTCAGGATGCCTTCACATACAGTTGTGAGGCCGAGTTGCTGTCGAAGACCTGGACCAAGCGATCGGTCCTTTCGACTATCGCACGAACGTTCGACCCAACCGGTTGGATCGCGCCGGTCACGTTCATGGGAAAGTGCTTCATTCAGGAGCTTTGGTGGAGTTGTTGGTTAGGGACCGTCACACCAAGAATTCACACGCAGGCTGTAACACCCTTCTGGGCATTTTGCAGCGTGAATTTTGGATTTTATCGGCCCGCAGAATCATACGGAGCGTTGTGTTTCGTTGCTTGCCTTGTTACCGACTCAAGGCAGCCACAATGCAGCCACAAATGGGAGATCTCCCGGCCGATCGAGTCACGGAGGCTCGGCCATTTGCTGGCGTAGGGACAGATTTCGCGGGGCCTTTCATGGTCAAGACATCGCACCTTCGCAACGCGAAGTCGGTTAAGGCATATCTGTGTGTCTTCGTGTGTCTGGCGACCAAGGCCGTTCATTTGGAATTGGTGGCCGATCTCTCTACGGAGGCCTTTCTGGCGGCGTTAGATCGATTTGTTTCTAGACGGGGAGTACCGTCACTGATTCGGTCGGACTGTGGTACCAACTTCAAGGGCGCCGACCGGTGCTTAAAGGAAATTGTATTGTTTTTAAGTCAGAATGAGCGAGAGATTGGCACGGGCCTCGCCAGTCGGGGCATTTCGTGGTATTTTAGTCCACCTGGATGCCCCCACTGGGGTGGAATTTTCGAGGCAGTAGTCAAGTCTTCCAAGACTCACTTGTATCGGGTCATCGGCTCAACGATTCTCACCTTTGAGGAGTTGTCAACGGTGTTTTGCAGAATTGAGGCGGTCTTAAACTCGCGACCTTTGTGCCCGTTGAGCGCTGACCCGAATGACCTTGAGGCCATGACCCCAGGTCATTTTTTGATTGGCCAACCACTTAACGCCTTGCCGGAATATCCGTATACTGATGTCAAGTTGTACCGGTTGTCACGGTATCAGATGTTACGGCAAATGAGCCAAAATTTTTGGAAGCGATGGTCGCTGGAGTATTTGCATATTCTACAGCAACGCGTTAAGTGGACGGACAGGACGACCCCACCCTGCGTTGGAGACCTCGTTCTGGTTAAGGATGCTAACCTATCACCGTTGTGTTGGCGACGGGGGCGCATTGTTAACCTGATTACGGGCAAGGATGGGTTTCCAAGGATCGCAGACGTCCAGGTGAGGGACTCGATCCTTAGACGGGCAGTTTCAACTTTATCTCGACTCCCGGGAGTTTGAGCGGACCGACAACGGGTCGGTCCGGGGGGGGTGATTGTTTATAATCTACCTTCAGATTTTTGATTTTCTCCGCCTCGGGGCGACAGGGGCGAAGGGGCGGAGGCAGAGGTCGAGCGCTGGGCTCGGCGTGAATAGTAGTTCGTATTGAGTCGCGCTGGGCGTCGAACGAATATTATAGTAGCCATAGAATCACGGGTGAAAGTGCACGCGCATTGATTAAATCGACTTGTGGAGTCATTTCGCGGCACCCAATTATACTAGTTAAGCAGTACGGTTAGCGACGCTGTGAATGTCGAACGGGTTATTGATAATATCATTGGTTTGCCTTGTCACGGGAGTGCTATCGGGAAAGCACCGAGGCTTTTGTGGTTAGACTAATACGGAGTGAGTGTGGTGGCTCGCGTTAACGGCGTGGCTTGCAGCGACGTGGAAGAATCGTCCGGAACTACCAGCAAACCATCGCAAGGTCATATACACTCATTATACACATACACAGTTACACAACTTGCGAGGGGTCAAGGAAGTGAGACCGGCTCGAAGAAATGAGGTAAGGGTAGCTTTAAGTTCAGAAATTGTAATATTGTTCGGAGGCGCGTATCGCGTCTATTTGATCCCGTTAGGACGGCGGCTGTTCTGAGACCTGTCTCCCATGGGCCCGAGATAAGGTTCGGCTGAGTCCTGGCGCGATCACTGCCCCTATTCACGTAAGTATTATCTGTCAAATGATATTGACCACAACAGGAATGATTTGACTCGCTAAAAAATATCATAATAATATCTTATTTTTTATTATGATTTTAAGATTCCGGTTTTGTTTCATTTAACCGACTTGACATACGCGTTAGGTTTACAAGGTAAAGCTAAGGTAGCCAGTGTCGTTTCGTGATGATTTAACAATTTGACATACACATTAGGTTTTATTTAATAAAAACTAAGGTAGTCAAGGTCTTAAGGCACTTAATCTTTTCGCTCTATCTCTTACCGTTACTCTACATGTCGCTTCTATTTTCACTCTTAAGCAAAGCTGCGCATGAAGGAAGCCTAAAAACTTTCATTGGACTCTCATTTCAACTTTCACTCTGATTTTTAAAGAACATTACGTTGTTGTTATTTTATTTTGTTATTCTTTGCTACTGGCTTAGTCTAAGAAGGTTATTTTTGTTTTATATAATTTACTTTATTTTTATAACTTACATATTTTATAAAAATTAATTAGCACTCTCTCAGATTCGATTGTGGAGGTTTTAATACGTCTTGGCTGAATACACCGGCTGATTTAATGACTGGCAGATGAGATGTCAGAATGAAATCCAACATCAACTTCATAAAAGGATTTGGAAGCAAAATATTGAAGATTTTCATTATAAAAGGTGGTTACGGGACGCAATTCCAGCAGTCTACAACTGGGTTCTGATGATAAACCATTGAGTTTGTCCATACTTATAGTAAACAAGAACCTGATCTCCACGTCCACGCTATTAAGCTGATTCTAACGTTTAATCTGCGGAGTTGATCTTCACAAAGCAGCCCTGGCCCGCCGCTTACAGTGTCGCCCAAGAGTCCTCTTTCAACACTGACCTTATGCTGAAGCCTGAACTATAGAGCTACGTCAACACCTTGACTACTGAACTACGGTGTCGGAGCTGATCTACACGTCCACGCTACTAAACTGATTCTCACGTTTAATCTACGAAGTTGATCTTCACGTCGACAGAGCAGCCCTGGCCCGTCGCTTGCAGTGTCGCCCAAGTCTGATGCCTTTCCAAAAATACTACATAATATTAAACCTCCACCTTCATTTCCTCCGGAGAGTGCGAGCTTTATCGGATTTTTTAATAATTTACTGTATTTTTATTTAGCTTATTATTGTTAAAAAAAATGTAAGTACTTAATGCGAAAACAAACTAAAAAAAAATATATATAAAACATGAAAAAAGGGTCATGTATAAAAACAAAAAAAAAAAATAGCATGCAAAAAAAGGGGCATGTGTAAAAAACAAAAAATAAATAGCATGCAAAAAAAAGGGCATGTGTAAAAAAAAAGTAATATGCAAAAAAAAGGGCATGTATAAAAAAAAAAACTATTAAGTACATTATACTTAGTTATTATAATTAATATGAATACGGTATTGCTCTGTATAAATTTTAACTATAATACATATTAAAATGTATATTGGTAGCCAAGAAAAACGCTAAAAACTAGAAAGCATATAATGCAAATGTGACTCCCTAAGAAAACTTTCCAAGCAGAGTCAAAGTGCCTTTTGAATTGAGACGGGTCATGTTTTTTAAATTTAGCTATATCTTACCCGCAAGGGATCCGCACTCCATACTAATAGGTATGTACATAATATTTATGATAAGCAAAAAAAAATTACCAACACACATTTGAAATGTACATACCTAAAACTGAACTGTGTTTTAAATGTATCTTTACATTAAGTGGAAATAAAAATTGTTTTCGAGATATAACTTCAATCGTTAACATTTTTAGCAAATGTACAGGTCCTCAAAGACCTCTGTTGACTTACTGTCATTATAACACGTTTATTTTAACAGTAAGGCTTCAGAGATCTCCCAAGTGGTTGGACTGACATCATTTAATTTTTTTTTGTTTTCGTGATATAAATCGTTAGCATTTTTAGCAAATGTACAGGTCCTCAAAGAACTCTGTTGACTTACTGTCATTATAACACGTTTATTTTAACAGTAAGGCATCAGGGATCTCCCAAGTGGTTAGACTGACATCATTTAATGTTTTTGTTTTCAAGATGTAAATCGTTAGCATTTTTAGCAAATGTACAGGTCCTCAAAGAATTCTGTTGACTTACTGTCATTATAACACGTTTATTTTAACAGTAAGGCTTCAGAGATCTCCCAAGTGGTTAGACTGACATCATTTAATTTTTTGTTATCGACATATAAATCGTTAGCATTTTTAGCAAATGTACAGGTCCTCAAAGAACTCTGTTGACTTACTGTCATTATAACACGTTTATTTTAACAGTAAGGCTTCAGAGATCTCCCAAGTGGTTAGACTGAGATCATTTAATTTTTTTGTTATCGACATATAAATCGTTAGCATTTTTAGCAAATGTACAGGTCCTCAAAGAACTCTGTTGACTTACTGTCATTATAACACGTTTATTTTAACAGTAAGGCATCAGGGATCTCCCAAGTGGTTAGACTGACATCATTTAATATTTTTATTTTCAAGATGTAAATCGTTAGCATTTTTAGCAAATGTACAGGTCATCAAAGAACTCTGTTGACTTACTGTCATTATAACACGTTTATTTTAACAGTTAAGCATCAGGGATCTCCCAAGTGGTTAGACTGACATCATTTAATTTTTTTGTTTTAGAGATATAAATCGTTAGCATTTTTAGCAAATGTACAGGTCCTCAAAGAACTCTGTTGACTTACTGTCATTATAACACGTTTATTTTAACAGTAAGGCATCAGGGATCTCCCAAGTGGTTAGACTGACATCATTTGTGTTTTCGATATTTAACTTCAAAACTTATTCAAGCTTTCTAAACGACTCTGGCTACCTTAGTTTTACCTTGTAAACCTAACGCGTATGTCAAGTCGATAAATGATGATCACAACAATAGTGACAAGCTTTTATATAAAGACAACCCAAGTTACTTTTGCTTTACTAAGTATAATTATAAATTTAAAAACCTAAAAGTAAAAAATTACCAACACACATTTGAAATGTACATACCTAAAACTGAACTGTGAAATGTATCTTTACATTAACCCATTGACCGCCACGGTCAAGTAAGACGACAAGTCAAAAAGTACCTTAAGTCGACAGACTTAGGGCACTTTTTTGCTTGTTCGGCTTGTCGTCTATACGTGACTGTGGCGCTAAAAAGGTTAAGCGGAAATAAAAATTGTTTTCGAGATATAACTTCAATCGTTAACATTTTTAGCAAATGTACAGGTCCTCAAAGACCTCTGTTAACTTACTGTCATTATAACTCGTTTATTTAACAGTAAGGCATCAGGGATCTCCCAAGTGGTTACACTGACATAATTTAATATTTTTGTTTTCAAGATATAAATCGTTAGCATTTTTAGCAAATGTACAGGTCCTCAAAGAACTCTGTTGACTTACTGTCATTATAACACGTTTATTTTAACAGTAAGGCATCAGGGATCTCCCAAGTGGTTAGACTGATATCATTTAATGTTTTTGTTTTCAAGATGTAAATCGTTAGCATTTTTAGCAAATGTACAGATCCTCAAAGAACTCTGTTGACTTACTGTCATTATAACACGTTTATTTTAACAGTAAGGCATCAGAGATCTCCCAAGTGGTTAGACTGACATCATTTATTTTTTTGTTATCGACATATAAATCGTTAGCATTTTTAGCAAATGTACAGGTCCTCAAAGAACTCTGTTGACTTACTGTCATTATAACACTTTTATTTTAACAGTAAGGCTTCAGAGATCTCCCAAGTGGTTAGACTGACATCATTTTTTTTTTTTTTAGTTATCGACATATAAATCGTTAGCATTTTTAGCAAATATACAGGTCCTTAAAGAACTCTGTTGCCTTACTGTCATTATAACACGTTTATTTTAACAGTAAGGCATCAGGGATCTCCCAAGTGGTTAGACTGACATCATTTAATATTTTTGTTTTAGAGATATAAATCGTTAGCATTTTTAGCAAATGTACAGGTCCTCAAAGAACTCTGTTGACTTACTGTCATTATAACACGTTTATTTTAACAGTAAAGCATCAGGGATCTCCCAAGTGGTTAGACTGACATCATTTTTTTTTTTTTTGTTTTCGAGATATAAATCGTTAGCATTTTTAGCAAATGTACAGGTCCTCAAAGAACTCTGTTGACTTACTGTCATTATAACACGTTTATTTTAACAGTAAGGCTTCAGAGATCTCCCAAGTGGTTAGACTGACATCATTTAATTTTTTGTTATCGACATATAAATCGTTAGCATTTTTAGCAAATGTACAGGTCCTCAAAGAACTCTGTTGACTTACTGTCATTATAACACGTTTATTTTAACAGTAAGGCTTCAGAGATCTCCCAAGTGGTTAGACTGAGATCATTTAATTTTTTTGTTATCGACATATAAATCGTTAGCATTTTTAGCAAATGTACAGGTCCTCAAAGAACTCTGTTGACTTACTGTCATTATAACACGTTTATTTTAACAGTAAGGCATCAGGGATCTCCCAAGTGGTTAGACTGACATCATTTGTGTTTTCGATATTTAACTTCAAAACTTATTCAAGCTTTCTAAACGACTCTGGCTACCTTAGTTTTACCTTGTAAACCTAACGCGTATGTCAAGTCGATAAATGATGATCACAACAATAGTGACAAGCTTTTATATAAAGACAACCCAAGTTACTTTTGCTTTACTAAGTATAATTATAAATTTAAAAACCTAAAAGTAAAAAATTACCAACACACATTTGAAATGTACATACCTAAAACTGAACTGTGAAATGTATCTTTACATTAACCCATTGACCGCCACGGTCAAGTAAGACGACAAGTCAAAAAGTACCTTAAGTCGACAGACTTAGGGCACTTTTTTGCTTGTTCGGCTTGTCGTCTATACGTGACTGTGGCGCTAAAAAGGTTAAGCGGAAATAAAAATTGTTTTCGAGATATAACTTCAATCGTTAACATTTTTAGCAAATGTACAGGTCCTCAAAGACCTCTGTTAACTTACTGTCATTATAACTCGTTTATTTAACAGTAAGGCATCAGGGATCTCCCAAGTGGTTACACTGACATAATTTAATATTTTTGTTTTCAAGATATAAATCGTTAGCATTTTTAGCAAATGTACAGGTCCTCAAAGAACTCTGTTGACTTACTGTCATTATAACACGTTTATTTTAACAGTAAGGCATCAGGGATCTCCCAAGTGGTTAGACTGACATCATTTAATGTTTTTGTTTTCAAGATGTAAATCGTTAGCATTTTTAGCAAATGTACAGGTCCTCAAAGAACTCTGTTGACTTACTGTCATTATAACACGTTTATTTTAACAGTAAGGCATCAGAGATCTCCCAAGTGGTTAGACTGACATTGTTCGATCCTTGTCTAGTTTAAGGTAGTTTTTAAGCTCCATTAATTTTATGCCTTCTACCCTCACTTCTGGTGAAGTGACGGCGATGAGCAGCCACCTTAGTGCTGCGTCCATTCGACGTTCGACTACCGAAAAGGACACAGGTTCGCGTTGCCGTGCACGCCGATGTGCTGATTACCACATTGTAAAACCTGACTTTTCGTCTACTATTGTGATATAGTGCCTTCTGGTCGTACCAGAACAATCCTAGACAATAATTTGTGTGTGCCTACAATTCGGATCCCGAAAGACTTTCTAGAAGCTCATAGTGACACCACATCCAACCACGTGGCAGCGAGCTGCATCAGCAAGCTTGATCCAAGCCAGGACAAGGGTGAAGCAAAAGGTTAGTGGAGTCAAATTGCCTGTTCTAGTCAAGGATCTGAATGTTAGTCAGTTTACACCAGAATTATTAATTATTAGGTATCTCTTAACCCTTCAATATTTCTCATACAGTCCACTAATCAAAACTAAAGGCCCAAGTGCCACATTTTTTGGTCCATTCGAGCCGGACTTCAGTACCTATTTTTACCAGTTACTTTCAACACCTTATGGTTTTCTTTCTGTAATATTTTATTTTACGTCGTACGTAAAAAATATATATACGGTGTGCAGATCATTGCATACATACCTAAATCTATTAATTGCATTGCATCAATCCCAAATACTTACTTGCATTAAATATCTACGTATCTAATTTGCACTACCTAGAACCTACCTACATTAAAACAATATTGTCAACTTATAACTTTGAAGGAACCTAATCATGCCTCCCAAAAAAGATACATCGCAATCAATTACATACCTAATCCAAGAAAAGGAAGTACTCTTTGAGCAATTACAATATGCCTATGAAATGACAAAGGATATTTCAACGCCTGATAAGCAGGATTTACTATTATTACGTGTTTCGGACATTGACGAAGTGCGTGATCGATTTCAAAAAGTAATTCTTAAAATATGCGAATCGGAGCTGGAATCAAACCCGGACGCTAGAGTGAGAACCCAGGAAATAAAAAGTTTCGATGATATTTATTATAACGTAAAATTAGTTACAAATAGATTAATAAATAAAGCTGCGGGTAGTGTTAAATCAGAAAATCAAAACGTAGTTCAATCTTGTCCGCGTTTACCTAAATTAGAGCTATTTACATTTGACGGTAATATCGAAAACTTTACCACGTTTTACGAAACCTTTTGTTCACTGGTACATAACCAACCACATATACCAAATATCGATAAATTCCATTACCTTCTATCATGTACGAAGGGCAGTGCATTAAATATTGTTAAAAGTTTACCGATTACTGCAAGTAATTATGGTTTAGTCTGGAAAAGTCTTCTTGACAAATACCAGGATAATCGTATGTTGGTGGGTAGATACCTCGATAAAATGTTAGGTTTCTCACCGATAAATAAGGAGTCTTCAGCTCAATTAAATACTTTTATTGAAACGTTTGAACACTCTTATCAAGCTATTCAAGCGTTAAATATAGAAAATTTAAATAGTTATGTGATGTGTCATATTGCATTACGTGCCTTAGATTCACAAACTAGAAAATTATTTGAACAAAATTGGGATCAAAAATCTGTTCCGACTTTCCATGATTTAATCAGCTTTGTACACAATCATATCAAAGTACTTGATCACTCTATTTCTTACACTAATAATACAAGTTCAGTAAACTTGCAACAAAATAAACGTCAACCAACTAATATGACGGAAAAAACTAGGTCATTTACTCATGCAACTTCCTCGCAGACAACTTGTTTACATTGTGACGGCAATCATATGATTTTTAGGTGTGATAAATTCCGTGAATTGTCCACTGAGAAGCGCATTGACCGTGTTAGTGCACTTAAATTATGTCATAATTGCCTCAAACAAAACCATAATGCCAATGAGTGCAAAAGTCAGTTTAAATGTTTAGTTTGTCAGAAATCGCATCACGTGTTATTGCACCTCGACAATAACAAACCGGTTCTGAGTTCGCGCCCAAGCGGCAGCGACTCGTGTACATCTCATGAAAAAACATTGTCATCACAGACGACATCGACTACTACCGGTCTGAATGAAATTAACAGTTGCCATTCTGCTTCTTTACACACAACTGCTGGTACAGTTATACTAGGTACAGCTGTGGTGCATGTGTTAGATAATACCGATTGTTATCAGCCGTGTCGTGTTTTGATTGATTCTGGCGCTCAAACAAACTTTATTTCTGTTGATTGTTTACAGCGTTTAGGATTAACGCCTCGTAAATGTAATTTTGATATTTTTGGACTCGCAGGCGAAAGTGTAAAAAATCATGGTATGACTTCGTTTGCTATGAAACCGCGTCATAGTAACGAACCATCTTTTAATATTGACGCTGTAGTGCTTACAAAAATTACTGGTGGTTTGCCGACCGTACAGTTACCTCAAAGCGTGATTGATGAATATAGAAATTTAATTTTAGCTGACCCTACCTTTTATAGGCGTTCAGATATAGATATTATTTTGGCGGGTGATGTTTTTCCGTATATCTATGACGGTAAGAAATTAATCTTTGGTTCTGATATACCTGTTGCGTTAAGTAGCATTTTTGGTTATGTGATTACGGGAAGGTTTTGTATGTCAGAGAACAACCATTCTAACGTAACCGCTGCTACTACTTCTCTGCATGCAGTAACGTTTACTGTCAAGGAAAATCTCCTCAATGACTCCCTCAAACGTTTTTGGGAGGTTGAATCTTTGCCGTGCGAAGTTCAACACTTAAATCCGCAAGACGTTCTTGCTGAAAACATATTTTCTGTAAATCATTACAGGGACGAAACGGGCCGATACGTTTCTCCTATTTTATTAAAACCAAACCACGAGCCTTTGGGTGATTCCTACAATTCAGCTTTTAAGCAGCTGACTCAATTAGAGCGCAGACTTGATAAATTACCCGATTTAAAACAGGCCTACTATGATTTTATGAATGAGTATGAATCGTTAGGACACATGGAACTTTATAAAGGTACGGAACCATCTAAATATTTTATTCCGCACCATTGTGTATTGAAACCCACGAGTACAACTACACCCTTGCGTGTTGTTTACAATGGTTCGGCGCCAACCACTAACGGATTATCACTTAATGACATTCTTTTAACCGGACAAAAACTACATTCAGATATTTTTAAAATTCTAAGTCAGTTTCGGTTATACGATGTTTGTTTTACCGCAGATGTTTCTAAAATGTTTCGAGCGATCAATATTATTCCATCAGAAAGGAAGTATCAACATATTCTCTGGCGTGACACAACATCAGACCCCGTACGCATTTATGAACTTAAAACAAACACATACGGTCTTAGAAGTGCCCCGTTCATAGCTATTCGCACGTTACATCAATTGGCTAATGATAATCCGCAGTCCTTGGCTTCCAATGTGTTGTTACAAGGATGTTTTGTTGATGATGTGTTATGGTCATGTCCTACGATAGACGAAGCTTGCGCGTTACAAGATGAGTTAACCTCACTTCTTAAAAGTGGAGCATTTGACCTCCGGAAGTGGGCAAGTAATCGTTCTGAATTACTCACGCGTATGTCAACCGAGCAGGTATCTGTTATTAATTTTCAAGACGATACGTTATCGTCCTCAATCAAAGTGCTAGGGTTGACGTGGTTACCTAGCTGTGATTGTTTTTCTTTCAATTATAATTTAAATGACTCGCTCTCAACGAAGCGGTCAGTTCTCAAATTACTTGCGAGTATCTTCGACCCCGTGGGTTTTATATCGCCATGCACTTTTGTTGCTAAGTGTATTATGCAAGATTTATGGAAGTTAAGTTTAGGATGGGACGACTATTTACCAGCCCAGTTAAAAGAAAAATGGCATAAATTCTTTTCAACCTTGCCCTGTCTTGCAGAGTTGCGAATTGAACGACAAATTTTAATTTCGGAGTTCAATTCGGTTCAGCTCATCGCCTTTTGCGATGCGTCATCCTTAGGCTATGCAGCATGTATTTATGTTCGCAGCACTGACAACGCGGGTAATATAAAGGTGCGGTTGCTAACAAGCAAATCAAAAGTGGCTCCAATGAAACCAGTGTTGTCAATCCCCAGACTTGAACTTATGGCGGCCGTGCTGCTTTCTAAACTTATAAATTCTATTGTGAAAAAAATAAAGGAATTAGATTCCTCAATTATTGCACTTAGCGATTCGAGTGTCGTTCTTTCATGGCTTCAGACTCCATCATATAAATTAAAAACTTTTATTTCTAATAGAGTCAGTCAAATAACTGACATCGTGGAGCCCAACTGTTGGTATCATGTCAGTAGTGACAATAATGCTGCTGATATTTGCTCACGAGGCGCTTTACCTGATCGATTTATGGAATATGCTCCGGAGTGGATACGTGGTCCCTCGTGGTTATATCAGGAACGTGATCTATGGCCGATTAAAACGGTTTATATTTCTGACCAAAATAAAGTGCCCGAATTAAAATCAAATTATGACACCTTCTGTTTTAATACTACTGACAACAAATTGGAGAATTGTAAAAATAATCTAGAAGAATTAATATTTAATAAAATTTCATCATTCAACAAGTTACAACGTTTTATCGCCTGGTACCACCGTTATTTAGACTATTTAAAATCAAAACAGATAGTCTCAGGGCCACTCACTACTCTTGAGCTAGCACGAGCTCATGATTCTATAATTAAAATAATTCAAAGAAACTATTTTGAATCTGAAATTGCCATACTTTCTAAAAGTGGCAACGTAGTAAAATCCTTACGTAAACTTTCACCCTTCGTAGATGATAATAAGTTCCTCAGGGTGGGGGGTAGAATTTCACAGGCTGACTTGCCCTATGATACCAAGCATCCTTTGCTTTTGCCAAAGGCATGTCATACAACTTTAATCTTAATAGAATATTATCATAAACTTTACATGCATGTGGGTCCGCGCACGTTGCACGGAATCTTATCTAGGAAATATTGGATTATAAATGGTCGTAATGTTATTAGATCGGTGTTGTCAAAATGCGCAAAATGTTTTAAATTTAGACCGACTTCAACCCAACCAATGATGGGTACGTTACCCTCAAATAGACTTCAACCTAACAAAGTATTTAATCATGTAGGTGTCGATATTGGAGGCCCGTTCATTGTAAAGGAAAGCCAAAAACGTAATGCTAAAACTTATAAGGCCTATTTATGCCTGTTCATTTGTTTTTCCACCAAGGCTGTGCACCTCGAGGTCTTATCGGACTTGTCATGCGAGTGCTTTTTAGCAGCTTTTGATAGATTTGTTTCTCGACGAGGATTATGTAATACCTTATATTCTGATTGTGGGACAAATTTTGTTGCAGCCTCCAAGCATCTGAAAGAAGTCTGTAAATATTTTAATAGTCAAAGAAACCGCGATGACATTCTTAATGGTCTAACATTGCGATCAGTTAATTGGAAGTTTAATCCACCTAGTGCCCCTTCCATGGGTGGTTTATGGGAAGCCGGAATAAAATCCGCAAAACATCATCTCTTTCGTTCCTGTGGAGATAAGATCTTCACGTTTGAAGAACTATCAACGGTTTTTTGCAAAATTGAAATGATAATGAATTCACGCCCACTTTGTCCAATGTCCGATAACCCTAATGAATTTGATGTCATTACCGCTGGTCATTTTTTAATTGGTCAGAGTATGGTATCGGTTCCAGAGTTTAACTTAGAGGATGTTTCTTTAAGTAGGTTGTCACGTTGGCAATCACTTCAAAGAATTACACAATCATTTTGGAAACGTTGGTCTCATGATTATCTTCACACTCTGCAACAGAGAGCGAAGTGGTATTCATCACCACCTAATCTGAAGGAAGGAGACTTAGTTCTCATGAAATCTGATGTCAAGCATCCATCCGAATGGCCGCTGGCAAGAATTGATAAAACTCATCCCGGTGTTGACAATGTTGTTCGCGTCGTTACTGTCCGAACAAAAAATAGTACCTTTAAAAGACCGGTAAACAAACTTTGCCCATTACCATACGCTAACTAGTAGTTTTAGTTTAAAAAAAACCTACCCCATAGGTAGTTATTCTAGTTTTATAGGATAATAATTATAATCTATACTTAATATATAGTTTCTTATAGGTTCGTCTCTTCCCCCCTTTTGTTTTTTTTCCCACATGGTCCATCAGGGTTCGTGACCACTGATGTAAGGCTTCTAGCTCTGGCTCGTAGCCCGATCTCTTGTTTTAGTTTTTTTCTTTTTTTATGGGAAATCATCATAGTGATTTCGGTGGGGGGTATGTTCGATCCTTGTCTAGTTTAAGGTAGTTTTTAAGCTCCATTAATTTTATGCCTTCTACCCTCACTTCTGGTGAAGTGACGGCGATGAGCAGCCACCTTAGTGCTGCGTCCATTCGACGTTCGACTACCGAAAAGGACACAGGTTCGCGTTGCCGTGCACGCCGATGTGCTGATTACCACATTGTAAAACCTGACTTTTCGTCTACTATTGTGATATAGTGCCTTCTGGTCGTACCAGAACAATCCTAGACAATAATTTGTGTGTGCCTACAATTCGGATCCCGAAAGACTTTCTAGAAGCTCATAGTGACACCACATCCAACCACGTGGCAGCGAGCTGCATCAGCAAGCTTGATCCAAGCCAGGACAAGGGTGAAGCAAAAGGTTAGTGGAGTCAAATTGCCTGTTCTAGTCAAGGATCTGAATGTTAGTCAGTTTACACCAGAATTATTAATTATTAGGTATCTCTTAACCCTTCAATATTTCTCATACAGTCCACTAATCAAAACTAAAGGCCCAAGTGCCACAGACATCATTTATTTTTTTGTTATCGACATATAAATCGTTAGCATTTTTAGCAAATGTACAGGTCCTCAAAGAACTCTGTTGACTTACTGTCATTATAACACTTTTATTTTAACAGTAAGGCTTCAGAGATCTCCCAAGTGGTTAGACTGACATCATTATTTTTTTTTTTTTGTTATCGACATATAAATCGTTAGCATTTTTAGCAAATATACAGGTCCTTAAAGAACTCTGTTGACTTACTGTCATTATAACACGTTTATTTTAACAGTAAGGCATCAGGGATCTCCCAAGTGGTTAGACTGACATCATTTAATATTTTTGTTTTAGAGATATAAATCGTTAGCATTTTTAGCAAATGTACAGGTCCTCAAAGAACTCTGTTGACTTACTGTCATTATAACACGTTTATTTTAACAGTAAAGCATCAGGGATCTCCCAAGTGGTTAGACTGACATCATTTAATGTTTTTGTTTTCAAGATGTAAATCGTTAGCATTTTTAGCAAATGTACAGGTCCTCAAAGAACTCTGTTGACTTACTGTCATTATAACACGTTTATTTTAACAGTAAGGCATCAGAGATCTCCCAAGTGGTTAGACTGACATCATTTATTTTTTTGTTATCGACATATAAATCGTTAGCATTTTTAGCAAATGTACAGGTCCTCAAAGAACTCTGTTGACTTACTGTCATTATAACACTTTTATTTTAACAGTAAGGCTTCAGAGATCTCCCAAGTGGTTAGACTGACATCATTTTTTTTTTTTTTTGTTATCGACATATAAATCGTTAGCATTTTTAGCAAATATACAGGTCCTTAAAGAACTCTGTTGACTTACTGTCATTATAACACGTTTATTTTAACAGTAAGGCATCAGGGATCTCCCAAGTGGTTAGACTGACATCATTTAATATTTTTGTTTTAGAGATATAAATCGTTAGCATTTTTAGCAAATGTACAGGTCCTCAAAGAACACTGTTGACTTACTGTCATTATAACACGTTTATTTTAACAGTAAGTTATCAGAGATATTCCAAGTGGTTAGACTGACATCATTTTTTTTTTTTTTTTTGTTTTCAAGATGTAAATCGTTAGCATTTTTAGCAAATGTACAGGTCCTCAAAGAACTCTGTCGACTTACTGTCATTATAACACGTTTGTTATAACAGTAAGGCATCAGAGATCTCCCAAGTGGTTAGACTGACATCATTTAATTTTTTGTTATCGACATATAAATCGTTAGCATTTTTAGCAAATGTGCAGGTCCTCAAAGAACTCTATTGACTTACTGTCATTATAACACGTTTATTTTAACAGTAAAGCATCAGGGATCTCCCAAGTGGTTAGACTGACATCATTTTTTTATTTTTTTTTGTTATCGACATATAAATCGTTAGCATTTTTAGCAAATGTGCAGGTCCTCAAAGAACTCTATTGACTTACTGTCATTATAACACGTTTATTTTAACAGTAAGGCATCAGGGATCTCCCAAGTGGTTAGACTGACATCATTTGCATTCAAAACTATTTTATGAAAGTGGCATTTGCTGGTCGTTATGTCAATATGCAGTAAGACTGTAAACGCAATGTGCGAATACAATTACTTTCAGAGACTGCTACAGATGTGCAGCAACTTGTATGTGAATTTCAAGCGAGGTGAGTGATGCTATATGCTCCCTCCCACACACAGGCGCGTTTCTGCGTCTTGCGGCTGAAATGATGACCTATAATAGTATTTTCTCTTTATTTTTTATGAACGAATGACTACCTACGCCTTTGCCAGTGCGACTTATTACTGATAAGACAACAAATTATATCAGCATGGATGGCGAGCGCCGACCCGAGACCCATGCGGACCGCGCGGTATCGACCATCGCTACCTTGCAGCCACGGGTCCCCAAGTCAGCGCTCAACCCTCACCCCGCCCACAACACCCATGCCAACGGACACATCATCCGCCCCAACCGACCCACCACAAGTCAGACAGCATCCATAGCCCGACATCGACCCCCATCGTGACCCTCGCGCCACAGTCAACGCAAGACATCCCAGCAACCAGCCGACATCGACCACACCCCACTGACCCCTCATCATCGACACGACAGCCCACCTCAACGACGAATTCGCAACCATTCGCTCGGTTCTATTGACTTCATCACTAACCAGAGCATGTTCTCGGCAGTAAACCGACTCTGATTAGAATTCAAAGTCTAACTACTTACAGATCACGGTTGACCAGGCAGCCAACCGTTTCCGATCTACGGTCGGTCGGATTTTCTACTGACCAGTAACCATGGTTCAATAACGATCTCGCATTGTTACGTATTCATCTCAAACTACCTCTCGTTCCGTTTTATTTATTTATAATTAAGAAGAATAGTTTAGGTTGGAGTGTTTGTTTGCCATGATTATCAATGAAAATTTGTTATAATCATAGATTTATATTTATATATTTTTCATGACATACACTTTGCACGCACGTATTCCGTATTATGTATATCGCTAGCAATTGTAAAATGTTGATTAAAAGGGCTATGAATGAAGTCAAGGGGAAGTATGTGTGTGTGCATATGTGAAATTGCTAGCAAAGTGTGTAAAATGTTGATTAAAAGGGTTATGAATGAAGTTAAGGGGAAGTATGTGTGTGTGCATATGTGAAATTGCTAGCAAAGTGTGTAAAATGTTGATTAAAAGGGTTATGAATGAAGTTAAGGGGAAGTATGTGTCTGTGCATAAGTGAAATTGCTAACAAAGTGTGTAAAATGTTGATTAAAAGGGTTATGAATGAAGTTAAGGGGAAGTATGTGTCTGCATAAGTGAAATTGCTAGCAGTTTGTATGTAAAATGTTGAATAAAAGGGTTATGAATGAAGTCAAGGGGTAGTATGTGTGTGTGTATATGTGAAAAGAAGGATAATAAGATTATGTTGTATGTTGTGAAAGTGGTGAACTTGTGTTTATGAATATATTTGAACGTATTTGTATAACTTTAATCATATCATACTATATCACACCTATCAATGACACTGACACACAGAGTATTTATTTTTAGGTACCTATTACTATTTTTTTTTTTCTATTTATTATTATGATCATGCTCGTAACTATTTTCTATGTATGTAATAATATTTAAGTACAATAATTTGTTCTATTAGTAATAATATAAGTAAGTATACATACGTGCAGCGTGAACGAAAATTAATGTAATTTAGATGATTAGAGAGTGGAAATATATTATTTTTGTTATTAAAATCTAACACACCCACACTAACATAATATTTATTTAATTCAGTTTATTTAATAATATTTAAGTAAACATATTTTAATGTACCTAATTAGACTACTTTGATTTTAGAAAAGTGTAGAATAATGTACCTATGTAGCATAGCATATATAAGTAGTTTAGGTGGATTAGGCCTCTTCGGGGATACCACGTAAAAAAAAACGCGCCTGATATCTTACCTCTGGATAGCGCGCGAGTTGAATGCAGAGCTTAGGAATGCGGTACGATAGTTGACAAGGATTGTCAAGCACTACACTGCAGGCGCGTGAGGTGGGGCGTGCGGATAGCGGGGGGAGGTGCTCCCGCTCTTTACCTCAGACCCCGACTGCATTCAACTCGCGCGCTATCTGTAGGTGGTGTGGAAAAAGATTTGTAGTTTTGGATATTCATACTTATTATAGATGTAGTTTAGTTACGATTTAGAATTATGTTAATCGAGTAAGGTAAGTACCTACCTAAGTTGTTATAATAAAACATACACAGTAGTAGTTTAAAAAATATTGTGTCTCACTGATTGGCTGTTACTCTATTATTGTTTTCTGTCCTGCAAATTAGATACAACTAAACCTGGAGGAGTATTTAAAGCGGCGAGCACGCCGGCATTGGAGAATGCTGAGCCACCACAGCCAGCTACAAGGGTAACTGCACTCATCACAACTTCAGGAGACCAGCCATCATACAGCTACTGCTGTAAGTATAGCCACAAATTGTACTCTTGCAAAACTTTTCAAATGCTTCCAACCAACGGTTGAATGCATGAATTTGTACACAAAATAAATTTCTGATTGCACGCTTATATATTTGACAACCAATATTATATTATAAATCAATCCTTTCCCATTACTGACATTATTATTACCTACTACATTTATTAAATCTAAAATATGCCATTATCCGAATATTGTGGTGATAATTATGTTGTCGATTCGAAACCTTTATTTGAATACGTTCTTTAGTTTGAGGGGAGAGTTTACCGTATCGACGGGATGAACATTAAGGGCGACCTTTGCCAAACGGATAAACATGTTTAAAATTTTCTGTTTAGCAACACAAGTTGTCTTGCACCACAAATTAAACACGATTAACGATCTGTCAAAGGAGACCATTTTTTTAGGCTCACTTGGATGTAACGGATAATATTCATAGTAAACCAAAAAAAAGATACCATTTTTTATTATATGTTACATATAATAGAAACGAAAGATTATATATAACCGTAACCGGAATAAGTTATATTTTGATATTTTTTCCGAGTTAAATCATTCCTGTTGTGGTCAATGTCATTTGATAGATAATACTTACAAATGAAAACAAATTTAACTAAATACGTTTAAACTTATTTTAAATAAGATTTGGTAAAAGTCGCCCTAAATGTTTGACAGTTACGATCTCGAGTTATGTGTTCTAGCAAACCCGACTTTGTTTTATAGATGTACTTATATTAGGTGATGTGTTTTTACAGACAATGCAATCCAGAGTCAGCAGTCGATGAAGCTGGCAGAGCAGTTAGCCCGCACATACTACATCATCATTGGACATATTGTTGAAGACAACCTGCCTTACAATTTGGCACAACAACCATGTAATAAATAGTTTTAAAATGTAAAGTAGGTCACAATCAGCATCGACAATCGACATCCAGAGTAAAAACTCTATCAAAGTGTTTTGATTGTAAATTACTTTATATTCTTTTTTCTTCGTGGTCCAAATACTGAAAAATTCCGTGGACCCTTTTTTTTCTTCGTGTTCCTGTAATACGACCGTCTCGCGACAGTATCCTTTATGGGCGGCATGGGCACCGGGCCGTAGGCCGACGAAGGAGGCCGGCGGAGGCCCGGCACTTCGGGGACAGAAGATATTAGTGTTATTTAATATGCGAGCGAAGCGAGCGCGCGTCATGGAGTACAATTTAATTCGGCAGTAAGTATATATTTCTAGAAGGAACCACGGGCAAAAAAATACTCGTGGTCCCTTCCAGGGACCGGGACCACGGGCGAAAAAGACTTTTTATCAATAATTAAGAAATTAATGTACAAAATGTAGGTACCGGAGAAGATGCTTAATGTTTTCTAAATATACTTTTTGTAAAAATTACATGGAACTGTTTCAAATTATATTTACATCGTAACAAGTAAAACATAGTTTTATTTAATTTATCAATAAAGCAGTTTTATTTACTATCGCCTGTGAAAACGATGAGGAATCGAATGTGTTTTTCAAATAACTTAGTCATAGGTTTTAATACTATTCTTAAATTCACATGATACATTTTACTCAATCAACAACACAGCCATTGACTTAACTGTTAAGATATAAGATAACTGAATCATCATAAATTTAATATTGCTTTCTTGAGAGGTCCAAATAGCTGGTCCGGTCCATGTAGCTGGTCATCACTACTAAAATATACCCATAGTGCCCCTCCCTGAGGTCCACCTTGGTGAACCGTTGTAAGAAAACCTTCCACGATTCACACAGGTGGGCGGCATGTGAGATAGGTACCTATCATAATGATTTATTACTTAGTAATGACGATTTTTCTTTTCAAAATAAAATAATAGTTCCCAAGACCACGATAGATGGCGCAAAAAAAATTGTACGAGTTCATTCAAACAATAATAGGTTTTCTTCATTGAAAGGGGCAATGCGTTAGTCGAAATCATTTTTCAAAGCGCCCCCTCTTCACGACCCGCGAGCTGCGCGCAGCTCGCGCACCCACGCAAACACTAGTTATTATACTATATAAAGCTAAACTACCACTGACTCACTCATCTATTGACAGAATTGATCTCCCAGATGGTGGATGGGGAGGTGGGTATATTTTTACAGATTCGTAAACAACTAACTCTCAAACCTATGGGAAAAGTCCGAAACCCCCCCTTTTCCCCCCTCCCTATCGTATCTCGGAAACAAAGAGACTTGAAGTGTTTTTTTTTAGGGATTCGTATAGAGGAGGCTCGGTTAAGTAAAAATCATTTTTCAAAGTGGCCCCCTTTGCCCCCCTTCTCCCCCCCTTTAGGCGGATCTCGGAAATAAAGAGAATTACGTGTTTTTTTTTTAGGGATTCGTATAGAGGAGGCTTGAGGAAGTAAAAACCATTTTGAAAATTTGACCCCCTTGCCCCCCTCCATCCCCCCCCTTTCGGATCTCGGAAGTTAAGAGACTTGGAACATTTTTTTTTTCAGATTCATTGAGAGGGGCATTGCGTTAGTCGAAATCATTTTTAGAAACTCCCCCCCTCTCTCCCCCTTCACCCCCCCCCCTCTTCACCCCTTTTTTTCTCTTTTGTTTACAGATTCGTATAGGATAGGAGGCTCGGGGAAGTAAAATGGTGGTACCGGTAAAGCGAAGGGGGGAGCGGGCGAGCGAAGCGAGCCGGCGACCCCCGTAGCGTAGGGATAATGTCATGATAGCTTTCCGGTGGTAGGTAGGTCCTGAGTGGAGCGAACCTGCGAGACCGAGTGGAGCGAAGGGGGGAGGTGGCGAGCGAAGCGAGCCGGCGACCTCCTTAGCGTAACGAAGGTTGAGTGGGTGAAGCGTAACTCAGGGGCGACGACAAGCAAACTTTAGGGTAATGTTCTTTTAGTGGTAGTAGGAGGTAGTAGGTAGGTAGTAGTAGGTAGGTGTAGGTAGGTAGTAGGTAGGTAGTAGGTAGGTGTAGGTAGGTGTAGGTAGGTGTAGGTAGGTAGTAGGTAGTTGTAGGTAGGTAGTATTGGAACATTTTTTTTTTCAGATTCATTGAGAGGTGCAATGCGTTAGTCGAAATCACTTTTCAAAGCTCCCCCTCTCCCGCCCTTCACGCCTCGCGAGCTGCGCGCAGCTCGCGCACCCACGCAAATACTAGTTATACTATATAAAGCTAAACTACCACTGACTCACTGACTGACTGACAGAATTGTTCTCCCAGATGGTGGATGGGGAGGTGGGTATATTTTTACAGATTCGTAAACAATGAACTCTCAATCCTATGGGAAAAGTCCGAAACCCCCCCTTTTCCCCCCCCTTCTCCCCCCTCCCTATCGTATCTCGGAAACAAAGAGACTTGAAGTGTTTTTTTTTACGGATTCGTATAGAGGAGGCTCGGTAAAGTAAAAATCATTTTTTTAAGTGGCCCCCCTTGCCCCCCTTCTCCCCCCCTTTAGGCGGATCTCGGAAATAAAGAGAATTTACGAGTTTTTTTTTAGGGATTCGTATAGAGGAGGCTTGGGGAAGTAAAAACCATTTTGAAAATTTGACCCCCTTGCCCCCCTCCCCCCCCCCCCTTTCGGATCTCGGAAACAAAGAGACTTGAAGTGTTTTTTTTTAGGGATTCGTATAGAGGAGGCTCGGTAAAGTAAAAATCATTTTTTTAAGTGGCCCCCCTTGCCCCCCTTCTCCCCCCCTTTAGGCGGATCTCGGAAATAAAGAGAATTTACGAGTTTTTTTTTAGGGATTCGTATAGAGGAGGCTTGGGGAAGTAAAAACCATTTTGAAAATTTGACCCCCTTGCCCCCCTCCCCCCCCCCCCCCCCTTCGGATCTCGGAAGTTAAGAGACTTGGAACATTTTTTTTTTCAGATTCATTAAAAGGGGCATTGCGTTAGTCGAAATCATTTTTCAAAGCTCTCCTCTCCCCCCCCCCCCTTCACCCCCCCTCCCCTCTTCATCCCTTTTTTTCAGTTTTGTTTACGGATTCGTATAGAGGAGGCTCGGGAAAGTAAAATGGTGCTACCGGTAAAGCGAAGGGGGGAGCGGGCGAGCGAAGCGAGCCGGCGACCCCCGTAGCGTAGGGATAATGTCATGATAGCTTTCCGGTGGTAGGTAGGTACTGAGTGGAGCGAACCTGCGAGACCGAGTGCAGCGAAGGGGGGAGGTGGCGAGCGAAGCGAGCCGGCGACCTCCTTAGCGTAACGAAGGTTGAGTGGGTGAAGCGTTACTCAGGGGCGACGACAAGCAAACTTTAGGGTAATGTTTTTTTAGTGGTAGTAGGTAGGTGGTAGGTAGGTGATAGGTAGGTAGTAGGTAGGTAGGTGTAGGTAGGTAGGTAGTAGGTAGGTGTAGGTAGGTAGTAGGTAGGTGTAGGTAGGTAGTAGGTAGGTGTAGGTAGGTGTAGGTAGGTGTAGGTAGGTGTAGGTAGGTGTAGGTAGGTGTAGGTAGGTGTAGGTAGGTGGTAGGTAGGTAGTAGGTAGGTAGGTAGGTAGGTTGGTAGTAGGTAGGTGTATATAGATAGGTATATCAGATTCATTGAAAGGGGCAATGCGTTATTCGAAATCATTTTTCAAAGCTCCCCCTCTTCCCCCCTTCACGCCTCGCGAGCTGCGCGCAGCTCGCGCACCCACGCAAATACTAGTTATACTATATAAAGCTAAACTACCACTCACTCACTGACTGACTGACTGACAGAATTGTTCTCCCAGATGGTGGATGGGGAGGTGGGTATATTTTGACAGATTCGTAAACAAGTAACTCTGGTGAGTATGGGAAAAGTCCCAAACCCCCCCTTTTTGCCCCCCCTCCCCCCCCTCCCTATCGTATCTCGGAAACTAGGAGACCCGTATTTTTTTTTTTTTACTGATTCGTATAGAGGAGGCTCGGTAAAGTAAAAACCATTTTTCAATGTTGACCCCCTTGCCCCCCTTCTCCCCCCCTTTAGGCGGATCTCGGAAATAAAGAGAATTACGTGTTTTTTTTTTAGGGATTCGTATAGAGGAGGCTTGAGGAAGTAAAAGCCATTTTGAAAATTTGACCCCTTTGCCCCCCTCCATCCCCCCCCTTTCGGATCTCGGAAGTTAAGAGACTTGGAACATTTTTTTTTTCAGATTCATATAGAGGGGCATTGCGTTAGTCGAAATAATTTTTAGAAACTCCCCCCCCCCCTCTCCCCCCCTTAACCCCCCCCCCCCCTCACTCCTTTTTTTCTGTTTTGTTTACAGATTCGTATAGGATAGGAGGCTCGGGGAAGTAAAATGGTGGTACCTGTAAAGCGAAGGGGGGAGCGGGCGAGCGAAGCGAGCCGGCGACCCCCGTAGCGTAGGGATAATGTCATGATAGCTTTCCGGTGGTAGGTAGGTCCTGAGTGGAGCGAACCTGCGAGACCGAGTGGAGCGAAGGGGGGAGGTGGCGAGCGAAGCGAGCCGGCGACCTCCTTAGCGTAACGAAGGTTGAGTGGGTGAAGCGTAAGGCCCGTAATCCACCAAAGCGGAGAGGAGAGGAGACGAGAGGAGATGTGCCGCGAGGCTGGCAGGTTATTTCCACCAAAGCGGAGAAGAGATGCGTTGCGGAGAGGAGATGTGAGCTGTGTGTAGCAGAGATGTGAGCTGTGAGAGATCGAAAACAAAACAAAACGTGCGAGGCGCGCGGTTAAGGCAGCGGGGTGAAGCCCGGCCGCCCGACTAGACACTTCTCCGCTCTGCCGCGCCGCTTGCTCGCTCGCTGCACAAAATTCTATAGAAAAATGAGACATCTCCTCTCCTCTCCGCTTGACCCATTTCCACCAAAGCTAAGCGGAGAAGAGATGTGGAAATAACGAAATCGGATTGGTTTATTCAAACACATCTCCTCTCGTCTCCTCTCCTCTCCGCTTTGGTGGATTACGGGCCTAACTCAGGGGCGACGACAAGCAAACTTTAGGGTAATGTTCTTTTAGTGGTAGTAGGAGGTAGTAGGTAGGTAGGTGGTAGGTAGTAGGTAGGTGGTAGGTAGTAGGTAGGTGGTAGGTAGTAGGTATGTGTAGGTAGGTGTAGGTAGGTAGGTGTAGGTAGGTAGTAGGTAGGTGTAGGTAGGTAGTAGGTAGGTGTAGGTAGGTAGTGGGTAGGTGTAGGTAGGCAGACCCGCGAGCTGCGCGCAGCTCGCGCACCCACGCAAATACTAGTTATACTATATAAAGCTAAATTACCACTCACTGACTGACTGATCTATTGACAGAATTGTTCTCCCAGATGGTGGATGGGGAGGTGGGTATATTTTGACAGATTCGTAAACAAGTAACTCTGGTGAGTATGGGAAAAGTCCGAAACCCCCCCTTTTCCCCCCCCTTCTCCCCCCTCCCTATCGTATCTCGGAAACCAAGAGACCCGTATTTTTTGTTTTTTACGGATTCGTATAGGGGAGGCTCGATAAAGTAAAAATCATTTTTCAAAGTGGCCCCCCTTGCCCCCCTTCTCCCCCCCTTTAGGCGAATCTCGAAAGTTAAGAGAATTACGTGTTTTTTTTTTAGGAATTCGTATAGAGGAGGCTTGGGGAAGTAAAAACCATTTTGAAAATTTGACCCCCTTGCCCCCCTCCATCCCCCCCCTTTCGGATCTCGGAAGTTAAGAGACTTGGAACATTTTTTTTTTCAGATTCATTGAGAGGGGCATTGCGTTAGTCGAAATCATTTTTAGAAACTCCCCCCCTCTCTCCCCCTTCACCCCCCCCCCTCTTCACCCCTTTTTTTCTCTTTTGTTTACAGATTCGTATAGGATAGGAGGCTCGGGGAAGTAAAATGGTGGTACCGGTAAAGCGAAGGGGGGAGCGGGCGAGCGAAGCGAGCCGGCGACCCCCGTAGCGTAGGGATAATGTCATGATAACTTTCCGGTGGTAGGTAGGTCCTGAGTGGAGCGAACCTGCGAGACCGAGTGGAGCGAAGGGGGGAGGTGGCGAGCGAAGCGAGCCGGCGACTTCCTTAGCGTAACGAAGGTTGAGTGGGTGAAGCGTAACTCAGGGGCGACGACAAGCAAACTTTAGGGTAATGTTCTTTTAAAAATAATCTGTATATCTGTAGGGATAATGTCATGATAGCTTTCCGGTGGTAGGTAGGTCCTGAGTGGAGCGAACCGGCGAGACCGAGTGGAGCGAAGGGGGGAGGTGGCGAGCGAAGCGAGCCGGCGACCTCCTTAGCGTAACGAAGGTTGAGTGGGTGAAGCGTAACTCAGGGGCGACGACATGCAAACTTTATGGTACCTAATGTTTTTTTAGTGGTAGTAGGAGGTAGTAGGTAGGTGGTAGGTAGGTAGTAGGTAGGCAGGTGTAGGTAGGTAGGTATAGGTAGGTAGTAGGTAGGTGTAGGTATGTAGTAGGTAGGTGTAGGTAGGTAGTAGGTAGGTGTAGGTAGGTGGTGGCATACGTGAGATTCATATAGAGGAGGCTCGGGGAAGTAAAATCCGTTTTTCAAATTTGAACCCCTTGCCCCCCTTCACCCCCCTTTTAGGCGGATCTCGGAAGTTAAGAGACTTGGAACATTTTTTTTTTTCAGATTCATTGAAAGGGGCAATGCGTTAGTCGAAATCACTTTTCAAAGCGCCCCCTCTCCCCCTCTCCACGCCTCGCGAGCTGCGCGCAGCTCGCGCACCCACGCAAATACTAGTTATACTATATAAAGCTAAACTACCACTCACTGACTCACTGACTCACTGACATAATTGTTCTCCCAGATGGTGGATGGGGAGGTGGGTATATTTTGACAGATTCGTAAACAAGTAACTCTGGTGAGTATGGGAAAAGTCCGAAACCCCCCCTTTTCCCCCCCCTTCCCCCCCCTCCCTATCGTATCTCGGAAACTAAAAGACCCGTATTTTTTTTTTTTTACGGATTCGTATAGAGGAGGCTCGGTTAAGTAAAAATCATTTTTCAAAGTGGCCCCCCTTGCCCCCCTTCTCCCCCCCTTTAGGCGGATCTCGGAAATAAAGAGAATGACGTGTTTTTTTTTTAGGGATTCGTATAGAGGAGGCTTGAGGAAGTAAAAACCATTTTGAAAATTTGACCCCCTTGCCCCCCTCCATCCCCCCCCTTTCGGATCTCGAAAGTTAAGAGACTTGGAACGAATTTTTTTTCAGATTCATATAGAGGGGCATTGCGTTAGTCGAAATCATTTTTAGAAACTCCCCCCCTCCCCCCCCCCCCCCTTCACCCCCCCCCTCTTCACCCCTTTTTTTCTGTTTTGTTTACAGATTCGTATAGGATAGGAGGCTCGGGGAAGTAAACTGGTGGTACCGGTAAAGCGAAGGGGGGAGCGGGCGAGCGAAGCGAGCCGGCGACCCCCGTAGCGTAGGGATAATGTCATGATAGCTTTCCGGTGGAAGGTAGGTCCTGAGTGGAGCAAACCTGCGAGACCGAGTGGAGCGAAGGGGGGAGGTGGCGAGCGAAGCGAGCCGGCGACCTCCTTAGCGTAACGAAGGTTGAGTGGGTGAAGCGTAACTCAGGGGCGACGACAAGCAAACTTTAGGGTAATACTAATACTTTAGGGTTTAGTGGAAGTAGGAGGTAGTAGGTAGGTAGGTGATAGGTAGGTAGTGGGTAGGTGATAGGTAGGTAGTAGGTAGGTGTAGGTAGGTGTAGGTAGGTAGGTGTAGGTAGGTAGTAGGTAGGTGTAGGTAGGTAGTAGGTAGGTGTAGGTAGGTAGTAGGTAGGTGTAGGTAGGTGTAGGTAGGTGTAGGTAGGTGTAGGTAGGTGTAGGTAGGTGTAGGTAGGTGTAGGTAGGTGTAGGTAGGTGTAGGTAGGTGTAGGTAGGTGTAGGTAGGTGTAGGTAGGTGTAGGTAGGTGTAGGTAGGTGTAGGTAGGTGTAGGTAGGTGTAGGTAGGTAGTAGGTAGGTAGTAGGTAGGTAGTAGGTAGGTAGTAGGTAGGTGTAGGTAGGTAGTGGGTAGGTGTAGGTAGGCAGACCCGCGAGCTGCGCGCAGCTCGCGCACCCACGCAAATACTAGTTATACTATATAAAGCTAAACTACCACTCACTGACTCACTGACTCACTGACATAATTGTTCTCCTAGATGTTGGATGGGGAGGTGGGTATATTTTGACAGATTCGTAAACAAGTAACTCTGGTGAGTATGGGAAAAGTCCCAAACCCCCCCTTTTTGCCCCCCCTCCCCCCCCTCCCTATCGTATCTCGGAAACTAAGAGACCGGTTTTTTTTTTTTATTACGGATTCGTATAGAGGAGGCTCGATAAAGTAAAAATCATTTTTCAAAGTGGCCCCCCTTGCCCCCCTTCTCCCCCCCTTTAGGCGAATCTCGAAAGTTAAGAGAATTACGTGTTTTTTTTTTAGGAATTCGTATAGAGGAGGCTTGGGGAAGTAAAAACCATTTTGAAAATTTGACCCCCTTGCCCCCCTCCATCCCCCCCCTTTCGGATCTCGGAAGTTAAGAGACTTGGAACATTTTTTTTTTCAGATTCATTGAGAGGGGCATTGCGTTAGTCGAAATCATTTTTAGAAACTCCCCCCCTCTCTCCCCCTTCACCCCCCCCCCTCTTCACCCCTTTTTTTCTCTTTTGTTTACAGATTCGTATAGGATAGGAGGCTCGGGGAAGTAAAATGGTGGTACCGGTAAAGCGAAGGGGGGAGCGGGCGAGCGAAGCGAGCCGGCGACCCCCGTAGCGTAGGGATAATGTCATGATAACTTTCCGGTGGTAGGTAGGTCCTGAGTGGAGCGAACCTGCGAGACCGAGTGGAGCGAAGGGGGGAGGTGGCGAGCGAAGCGAGCCGGCGACTTCCTTAGCGTAACGAAGGTTGAGTGGGTGAAGCGTAACTCAGGGGCGACGACAAGCAAACTTTAGGGTAATGTTCTTTTAAAAATAATCTGTATATCTGTAGGGATAATGTCATGATAGCTTTCCGGTGGTAGGTAGGTCCTGAGTGGAGCGAACCGGCGAGACCGAGTGGAGCGAAGGGGGGAGGTGGCGAGCGAAGCGAGCCGGCGACCTCCTTAGCGTAACGAAGGTTGAGTGGGTGAAGCGTAACTCAGGGGCGACGACATGCAAACTTTATGGTACCTAATGTTTTTTTAGTGGTAGTAGGAGGTAGTAGGTAGGTGGTAGGTAGGTAGTAGGTAGGCAGGTGTAGGTAGGTAGGTATAGGTAGGTAGTAGGTAGGTGTAGGTATGTAGTAGGTAGGTGTAGGTAGGTAGTAGGTAGGTGTAGGTAGGTGGTGGCATACGTGAGATTCATATAGAGGAGGCTCGGGGAAGTAAAATCCGTTTTTCAAATTTGAACCCCTTGCCCCCCTTCACCCCCCTTTTAGGCGGATCTCGGAAGTTAAGAGACTTGGAACATTTTTTTTTTTCAGATTCATTGAAAGGGGCAATGCGTTAGTCGAAATCACTTTTCAAAGCGCCCCCTCTCCCCCTCTCCACGCCTCGCGAGCTGCGCGCAGCTCGCGCACCCACGCAAATACTAGTTCTATTATATAAAGCTAAACTACCACTCACTGACTCACTCACTCACTGACATCATTGTTCTCCCAGATGTTGGATGGGGAGGTGGGTATATTTTGACAGATTCGTAAACAAGTAACTCTGGTGAGTATGGGAAAAGTCCGAAACCCCCCCTTTTTGCCCCCCCTCCCCCCCCTCCCTATCGTATCTCGGAAACTAAGAGACCGGTATTTTTTTTTTATTACGGATTCGTATAGAGGAGGTTTGGTAAAGTAAAAATCATTTTTCAAAGTGGCCCCCCTTGCCCCCCTTCTCCCCCCTTTTAGGCGAATCTCGAAAGTTAAGAGACTTGAAACGATTTTTTTTTCAGATTCATTTAGAGGGGCCTTTTCGTTAATCGAAATCATTTTTCGAGACTACCCCCCCTCACCCCCCCCCCCCCTTCACCCCCCCCCCCTTTTTTCAACTTTTTTTTTTTTTCTTACATAAAACTATTGAGGGGCGTTGAAATTTGTATACCCTCCCCTCCCCTCCCCAACCTCCCCTAAAATTAAAAGGGCTGTAACTTCATAACGGTTAGAGATAGCCATTAGGTGTTTGAACAAATATTATAGTAGGCGTCGAAACCTGTCCGGTGGTGGTACCGGTAAAGCGAAGGGGGGAGCGGGCGAGCGAAGCGAGCCGGCAACCCCCGTAGCGTAGGGATAAAGTCATGATAGCTTTCCGGTGGTAGGTAGGTCCTGAGTGGAGCGAACCTGCGAGACCGAGTGGAGCGAAGGGGGGAGGTGGCGAGCGAAGCGAGCCGGCGACCTCCTTAGCGTAACGAAGGTTGAGTGGGTGAAGCGTTACTCAGGGGCGACGACTAGCAAACCTTAGGGTAATGTTTTTTTAGTGGTAGTAGGAGGTAGTAGGTAGGTAGTAGGTAGGTGGTAGGTAGGTGATAGGTAGGTAGTAGGTAGGTGTAGGTAGATGCAGGTAGGTGTAGGTAGGTAGTAGGTAGGTGTAGGTAGGTGGTAGGTAGGTGTAGGTAGGTGTAGGTAGGTGTAGGTAGGTGTAGGTAGGTGGTAGGTAAGTGTAGGTAGGTAGTAGGTAAGTTGTAGGTAGGTAGTAGGTAGGTAGTACCGCGAGCTGCATTGGAACATTTTTTTTTTCAGATTCATTGAGAGGTGCAATGCGTTAGTCGAAATCGTTTTTCAAAGCTCCCCCTCTCCCCCCCTTCACGCCCCGCGAGCTGCGCGCAGCTCGCGCACCCAAGCAAATACTAGTTCTATTATATAAAGCTAAACTACCACTCACTCACTGACTGACTGACTGACATAATTGTTCTCCCAGATGGTGGATGGGGAGGTGGGTATATTTTGACAGATTCGTAAACAAGTAACTCTGGTGAGTATGGGAAAAGTCCGAAACCCCCCCTTTTCCCCCCCCTTCTCTCCCCTCCCTATCGTATCTCGGAAACTAAAAGACCCGTATTTTTTTTTTTTTTACGGATTCGTATAGAGGAGGCTCGGTAAAGTAAAAATCATTTTTCAAAGTGGCCCCCCTTGCCCCCCTTCTCCCCCCCTTTAGGCGAATCTCGAAAGTTAAGAGACTTGGAACGATTTTTTTTTCAGATTCATTTAGAGGGGCCTTTGCGTTAATCGAAATCATTTTTCGAGACTCCCCCCTCACCCCCCTTCAACCCCCCCCCCCCTTTTCACCTTTTTTTTTTTTTTTTTTCTTACATAAAACTATTGAGGGGCGTTGAAATTTGTATACCCTCCCCTCCCCTCCCCAACCTCCCCTAAAATTAAAAGGGCTGTAACTTCATAACGGTTAGAGATAGCCATTAGGTGTTCGAACAAATATTACAGTAGGCGTTGAAACCTGTCCGGTGGTAGGTAGGTCCTGAGTGGAGCGAACCTGCGAGACCGAGCGGAGCGAAGGGGGGAGGTGGCGAGCGAAGCGAGCCGGCGACCTCCTTAGCGTAACGAAGGTTGAGTGGGTGAAGCGTAACTCAGGGGCGACGACAAGCAAACTTTAGGGTAATGTTCTTTTAGTGGTAGTAGGAGGTAGTAGGTAGGTAGGTGGTAGGTAGTAGGTATGTGTAGGTAGGTGTAGGTAGGTGTAGGTAGGTGTAGGTAGGTGTAGGTAGGTGTAGGTAGGTGTAGGTAGGTGTAGGTAGGTGTAGGTAGGTAGGTGTAGGTAGGTAGTAGGTAGTTGTAGGTAGGTAGTAGGTAGGTGTAGGTAGGTAGTGGGTGGGTGTAGGTAGGCAGACCCGCGAGCTGCGCGCAGCGAGCGCAGCCACGCAAATACTAGTCTGATGATATAAAACTACACGTCTTTTTATATTCCTGACACTCACGTTTTATATGTGCTCATAAAACAGCTAAGACAATAAAGAACGAAACATTAATTGAATTAAACATGTGCTAACGGTTTTAACTAATCAATAATTAGATGTATCAATCGAAAAGCATCGAAATCACGTTGTCATAGGGTCTTGAATGTTTAAACAGGAACGATTTATTAAGGCTTTACTAAAGAACCAATACGATCTTAAGTCACGATAAACACGACGTTCAATTTCACAGTAATTACAACTGACACGGCAAAATTAACGAAATTGACAAAAAAAAACTCGTAATTATCCTACCTAGACCTATTTGCTTTAAGTGACTTTTCCGAGCAATTTCCGTTGAGTCACAAAAAAGGGGAGAATCGACGTAAAGTAAGGTAATTAAGAAGCAGAGAGAATTAAAAGCCAGTTCTTCAAATTTAAGGTATTTGTTGATGCATAATTGGTTTGGCGTGAGGTTTGAAATGACGAATGTACATTTTTTTATGACGCCAAGGTCATGAAAAGGTCATAGATTATCCGGTACTTTGTGGGTTGTTTTGACAGTTCATTTAGCGAGACTTTCGGTTAGATGGGATTGCTTTTCTCCACTTTTCTCAATTAGTGCTTTCAGCTAGAGCCAGAATAAACTGTGTCCAAAACAGTTCTTACTATAAATTCAGCACGTTAAAATTATAGCTAACGTATTTGCGGAGCTCTACACTTTCAGCCTTACCTATTTTTAATTGAATGTAAATACATACTTAAACCATTGTGTTCTATAGTAGGTAAAAATAAAAGACGAAGACACAATGAATGGACTGTGTCAAGGATGATATGACAAGAAAGGAGGTGTTTGATGAGATAAAGCAAGTGAAGTATGGAAGAAGATAACGTGTTGCACCTATCCCGAATAAGTGAGAATAAGAGAAGAACAATATAAATAAACCGTCGAAGTATTGACAATTCACGCAAGAAATAAATACAAAAGTTACGCCCACGGTCGAAGGATTGTGCGGAAGCAAAATAAACAACTCAAAATAATCTTGCCGCAAAACTCTTTCATTAAGAAGAGAAAGCTAAAGACGAGGACTAAGGGCGAATAATTTCTGAAATTCCTTCGGAGATAGGAAATAAATTATCCGGTAATCTATTTTTAGAAGATTGTTTTCGCTTAAATAAGTTTCGATATCTTTCAGCTTTAAGTTAGAAATGAATCTTTATTTCTTTATCGGTGTCAAAATATATATGTATATTAATTATGATTCAATAAATGAAAAAGGCAAACATAATTGAAATGCTTTTTTTATTTGTTTGAAATAAAATCAAATGATCTATATTTTCCAACATCTTATTTACCTAAAAAACTTTTAACACTTCATAACGGTTTTGCACCGGATCAGCCTTACATAATTTTACAACGTTTACCCATCGCTTTCTTAAATAAACATTTCAGATCAAATGTTTATCTTTGCGATTCATAAGAATTTGCCAAGACAAACACTAAATCTGTTAACACTTTCCATATACTCAACCACTTCGGTGGTCTAGCTTTCATGATGAGAATATGTTGAAAGTTTCAATGTCTTGCATGTGGTAGTCACACAGTCTACAGTTTCCTGTACGTGGTTCAATGTCTAGAGTCTAGATATCCTGTATTACTATTTCCTTTATCATTCATTGAAACCGCGCAATAAATCAAGGGCAATCCATCAAATGGGTAAAAAATCGTAGCTGTATCATTGAAGACCGCACTTAGAATTCCACTAGCGGTCGCATTGAGTCAAAGATGGCCGAAGGTTTATTTCCATTTTTAAATGAGAGCGGCTGAGAGCTTTGTCGGCTCGGAGTTTGTGCTCTGCGTTTTAAGTGGATTAAATCGCTCCACGCTCGTAAAACCGACAAGTGCTTGAGCTAAGAATTAAAGTAACCGTTCGACTTTTGCATGAGAAAGTGCTCGCGGGACCTTGCCTCGTAGTCACTCCGCACAATTTGATGCGGCCGATTTTTATTTATTTTCCCCTGAATCCTGGAAGCTGTTCAAACGAACTCTTTGCGGACTGCGACTGCTTTGTGAATACTCAACTAAAGAAATTCATTAACACTATCCGAATGGAGTGCTGCTGATTATCGATGCTTCTCACGCCCGCTCTGCTTCCGTCGAAATGGAATAGTCAATGGCAAAGCTTTTGCTGACTGAAACACTTAAAAATATAGCGGAGTGGGCGAACTAAGTCAAAGAACCGTCGTAAAAGACAATAATAAATAGCTCATGATGCTTCAGTAGAAGGCATAGTAACTGCTCTTGAATTTAAATGGTATATTTAGACCACGACCAGTCGTTTAGAGCATAGAAACGGGTTCATTGAATGGTTTGCCAACGGCAGCTGGAATGTTTTCGAAAAACAACCAAACGAAAAGTTAGGTAATAGAAACAGAACATGGCATTCGGGGAATTCTTTTATCGTTTTGTTTCAGATTATTCGTGGTACAGCATTCGTTGTCTATACGACCACAAGTATCTCAGAGCTGTTGTTACTAAATTAATGGGCTGCATGTAAATGTTAATTACCGTGTGTTAATTTTAAAATTTATTAGTAAGAGTGGTTCGTTTCCGTGTTTTCATTAAATTAACGTTGTGTACCTTTGTTAACGTTATGAATAATAAATTATTATAATGTTTACGAAAGTAAATGTGTAAGTAATTATTTTGTATAATATTCCAGATAAAACTGATGGGAAAGTAAGGAGTTAGTATAAAAACCTATAATAAATTAGTATTACGAACTCGTAGGTGGTAAATAAGACGACTTGTCAATTATAAGAATGTTGCGAGTTAAAAACTCGTAATCGATTCTCGTCAAAAAAAGGTAACATAGAAATTAATTATAATTGGAATATTGTTTTACGAAGCATAATAACAAAATGTCACCTTAAAATATCAGATTACCCAACTCCTTGGCTTAAATTAAACTTGAACACAACAAGTAACAAGGAAGACGAAATTATCAAGTTGAAAAGATCCGAAAAGCGTTAAAATAATCAATTCAGGTCGTGGGTTACTGGAGGACCGTCTGCGCCATCGAACTCAACTTTAAAATGAGTATAAATTGCAAAACTTGGGAATTATTTGCGTCGTCTCTTCGCAGAAATTTACTCAGTTTTTCCAGAGTTTCATTATAACAAGTTTAATTGAAGAGAGCGTCCGGTACATAAATTTAAACTTTTGGCATGCATTTTAATCTGCTTACCGGTAGTTAGTTGGAGGTAATGGCCACTAAATGAGTTTCTAGTTCGCTTTAAATTGTCGGCTCGTTAATAAAATAGGTGTAGGCAGGAGCGTTTGTGGTCGGGCTTGGTTGTTGCCTTTTAGCAACTTGTGTTGCATAGGTGCTCTGTGCGCGGATATTCTTGTTCCTACGACAGTTTACATGTGTCGGCTCCACCGCACGGGAAATGCTGCACTACAATATGTAAATTAAATATTCTAAAAGTTTTAGCTTTGCATAGTAGGGATGTTTGAATTTACGACTATGTTTTTAAAAATAAGCTCGCTGCTTGTCCTTAAAACTGGTATTTGTTTAAATATTTATTCATAAATATACCCTCTGTTTGAATACACACTATTGTATCGTCTTCTTTATTAAGTTAACATACTACCTGCATGCTTATTAGTACAACGTTTACGACAACATTATTATTTTCAATGAAACTTAAACATAGAGCGCTATAATCACTCAACATCGCATGAATCCAATTTTAGCGCATAATAAGTCAAGAAAAAATCTATAAACGATGCACTCCCATAGGATAAAAGTACAAAATGAATATAATAGGCAGTAAAATACTGGTTTAATCGGTAATTTATGCTCATCAAGGAACAGATGCGGACAAGCTAGGAGTCACTATTAAGGCTCTGTCATAAAACTGGTCCCGGACGCTGTGGTGTAAGTATACGGCTCGAATTGCATTGTGAGGAATTTATTCTTTAAGTTTGGTTACTGGCGGAAATTAGAGTAGTAATAATGCATTCCACGGCAGAAGTCAGGTATTTTGTTAATCAACTTATCGCGATGCATTGTAATAGAAGTTTTGCCCAGTAATGTATTAATAAATGTGCAACAAAATAAATATTTTAGGAAACCTTATCACCTCAATGTGTCAAATCCTAAGCGCCTCTGACTAAGCTTTGGTGACGTGACGACCCATCAGAACCATAATTGGATTATTGTTATTCGATCTGAATAGCTGTTATAAGGATTAGAATACTGTGAATTGTGTATTTAATATTATCATATTCACTTCGGTTCTTCCTTCTCTTTTACTGTTTTTTGTAATGACTGTTTTCAAAATTGTAGATTTTTATAAAATATCAGAGTATTTGTTAAAACACACAGTGATGTAGATAATCTTAATTACCTACACATCAAAGCTTTAGAATTTTTACAACTCTACGAGAATAAGCATGAGCGAATAATTTGCTTATTTATTAATTATTTTACCTCTTTTTTCCATCAGGCTTGTTTAGACTTAAACATAACCTTTGTGGTTAAGTATAGGCATGATGTTGTAATATATTTATCTCTTTATTTGTAAAATTCAGACAAGTACACTTTTTACGTTGAGTCATATAAAATTAGAAGAAAAAAAAAAACAGGAAATATCTCAATCATATGATAGTCCCCGAACAGTGCCAGTTAGTTACTCTTCAGCTTCCCTAGTTAGCCGCGGCGGTCTGTGACAGTCCAAGCCTTTGTGTGGCAGACGCCTGTCGGCTCATGTTGTGCCATTACATCCATTGTATGCTGGGTTCAACGGACCCCAAGGTATTCGATGCAGTATTAATTATCTGACCGAGAAGAAGGACGGTTATGTTTTTTTGTCAAGTATGTTTGAGTCTAATATTAAAGTTATTGTGGTTTCTTTTGCTAAGTAAGTAGAATACTTTAAGAAAATTCACCAGACTCACATACTGGCTTTGTGCCCGTTTGATGAGAATAGGTTTGCGCCCTATTACATGGGACGTAAACATAACTGGCAAAGAGTGGGTGCACTATTTAGGTACACCTCTACCTAACTCTTTGGGTTTTACAGGCGTGATGTTATAATGTCACCTGAAGATGGACGTCGACGACAAGGTGGCACACGAAAAGAGTACATGGAAAAGCATGGAGGTACCTTTACCGAGCAGAGGGACAGGAATGGCAAATAAATTACCTAAATAATTTATTATGTACGCAAATTTTTCATTAGTTTATTTTCTATCCATAAAGGTTCGTAAACCATTTCACGTAATCAGACTACAAAACACAGACTGTCTAAGTACAGACGCGACGTCTTTACACCTAGTTATAAAATCGAAGGAAACTTTGTCTCTAAAGCCAATAAACAATAGGTGTGCAGTACAAATACAGTAAGAATCTACCCTCCCCCCCCCCCCATATAATCCCAAAGTCGTTTGATACACTATCCGTGGGAAGAGCAGGGGTGGGTCTTTTCGTCCCAGCACAAAAGGTATTAACAGTGTAACAGGATTAATTTATCCCAGAAACACGATAGCTAAGGAATGTTTCCACGTAAGATGTACCAGGTTCGCAGTACAGAGAAGAGATGTTTGTTTTAGTGATCGTGAAAACTTTATGCGACGGACTATCGATTTGTATTGTGCCTTTACGTACCGTCTGAACGAAACTGAAGCTTTAATACATTTATCTACTTGCGACTAAGAGTATTTTGTTGTTTTCTTAAAACAATTTGCTTTTGTTTTTCATATGATTTTGTGTTTTCTTAAATTAAGGTGACTTGACTTGGCTTTCCGAAAGCAGAACCTTATTACTTAAGGTTAAGTTTGAAAAGTAGCAGATCGTCAATGAACTCCGTAGTACCTACCACTCTAAATAAGAAAATTAAACGCAATCGTATTTGATAAAGACATCTATATTAGACTAGTATTTTAATGATGATTGATTCAAAACCGGTTTACAAGATTTAAAGCGTCAAAGATTATGCTGTTACTTTAATTCCTTACATTAATGACGAGTCATTAACATAATTAACTTCAAGTTTAGGAACGAAATCATTCACAGTTAATTTTACGATCGAGTTTCATGTAGGAGGTCGTGGTTTTAAGGTATTTGGAAGAGTAAATTAGTCTACAATGAAGGTTTGGGGCTCTGTAGAAAATTAGGGATCATCATTTTCCTGCTTTTGAACCATGTTACTTGGGATCGACGCAATGTTTTTTGTCTTCCGTTCTCGTTTGACAACTGTCACGCTATCATTTAAGTACTCATTTTCCGTTCATATCATTCCTCACACAATTCATCCATCGAGATGAATTGGATCTTAACTCTATAATTGAGTGTTTTTTTTTGTTTACATACACGCTGATCTGTTTGATGTTAATATTCTGAACCAGTTTCTTTACATTAATGAATGTTCAATTCCAAACGTTTTCTCTCGACAGGTAAACAAGTTAATAAAATCTTGATTTTAGTGGAGACAAATTAATAATCTGTGTTTTTGAATCAACTTTAAAATATACGGGTTTATTAATTGTAAAATTGTAATTATCAAAGGGTCGCTGAAACTTTCAAAGTGCCTCATTCTATTATGAAGACAATAAAAAAAATTAACGAATCGTTTTTTAAAGATAGTCCGCTGGTTTTCCCATAAGAAATTTCGCAGTATCAGCCACGTAGTCTGGATTTATGCTTGGTTGAAGGCATTAGGGTCACCCCTTATTACATGGGACTCAAACTTAACTGGCGACATATGAGTGTACTTTAGGTACAGTCACCTGCAAAATTGCATGGATACTTTTAGTCTTTATTACTTGTGAATAGAGTTCAGAACTGTCCATGCATTTTTGAAGGTGACTGTACATCTCAGCCTAACCCTTTCGGGATTACATGCGAGGTGTTATGTTATTTTTGTTTTATGTTAACAAACAATCGCATTTAATGACTTGTGGCTCTTAGCGAGCTTTAGAACTAACAAAAATAGTAAACTTAATTGCAGCAAGCCAAATTCCCAACTAAGATTTTCAAAGCTCCTTTATTCAGGAGCAAGCAAGTATTGGAATAGCAAATACTATTAAGAGATCACGAATCTAAAATAGCATTACACGCCAACCATGAAAAGAACAAAACACAAAATGGTAGACAATGGACACGGTGGCGCTACTTAAGTAACTTGCTTTAGGAATGAGAATTGCTGAAATAGAGTGAGCGAAAATAAGGTGAAAAGAATGACAATGTGCTCTGGAATGTTGCGGGTGGTTGCAATTATTTTAACTCTGGAAATTAGCATAAATATTAGTTAAATTAGATACTTTTTCTTATTCATTGTTAATTTTAGGAGCTCGTATATAATAGCAATCGGTCGGACCAATATTCAGGTTAAGCCGCGCTGGCTTAGGTTAGGCTGTGGATGGGTGACCACACATTACACACCGAGTTTCCTCCGTGCCTCGGAAAGCACGCTAATTTGTTGGTTCCGGATGTCAGAGGTGGAGGAGGAGGAGTGGGTAGAAAGTCTTACTACCAGTTCATCAAGGGGTCTAATATTTTATGACCCTGTACCCTGTACGAAATGGGTTTAGGAAGTCAGAAAAAGGTTAAGTAGATGATTTATCGTCAACTTAAAAATAGGCTACTAAGAATTACTGTCCTAAATATTGTCTTACCCGTCTTCACCTATTACTTTTCCCAATCATCATCATCATTTCAGCCGAAAGACGAACTTCGACTTTTCCCAATAACGGAAAGTAACTGAGTTGATAGCTGTCATGTAAGTTTTCAATTACTTGCAAATACACGTGTACATCTAGGTGAGAGCTCTCGTAGTCTCGTCTCAAAACTCTCGGGATTCAAACTTCTCGTTTCGTTCAAGCAAGAGTTTGAGTGTCGGCTTTCACGAAAAACTATGTTTCTCCGTTACTCTGAATAATCACAAAGGACGCATTTATTATCCTGTGTCATTTTTCCTTAGCCACATATACTAGAAGAAAATCATATCGATCTTACTTTTTGAGAAAGTAGAAGTACAATTACCAACACAAACTAAGCAACTCGTTTTTCTCTGTTTGAAAATACTTCTTTGCATGGAAGTGGAACAAAAAATACAAATTGAAGAATGCAATAAGGAAGCGATAACTAACAATAATATATCACACTGAAACAGGCTGACAGTATTACCTATTCGCTCATGTTATCCCATTCTAATTGCAATACAAACAAAACCCACAATTCACAAACAAGCAGAGCTCGAACATCGAAGATGGCGAATCTAAAATAACGCGTCCCGTCTGCGGCTAAACAAAACAAATGGTAGCACAATAAGACGAGGTTCCGCGTGCCACGGAGCCGATGCGACGCTGACACGATTTATATACAGATTCACCTGCCCCCCTCACTTTGTGGCCAGAATAGGTTGAATTCATTCATGCTTTTCTTGTAGAAGCTTCTAGATGTAAGTGAATCACAGGTTGATGTTACGGATAAAACAATTGACAGATCCTACAGTGTCTTTGAGTTTGTTACTTCATTAAGACTAAACGGATAAAGTTTTCGATATGATAACATAAGATCTGCAAAATGACATTGACTTCTAAAGAAGTCGCGGCTTTAAAAATACTTTAATAATAAAGATAACTGGATTACAAGAAAATAATTAAATATTTTTTATGAAAGCTAAAGCAACACTTGTAATTTGTAATTTTCTGATGGACACCATTTTACGAAACTGATCAAATAATTTTCCGCTAGCGACTGAGAAATAAGCTACTAAATATTTTCGCTTGTGTAGGGAACATCATTAATATCTAATCCCAGGAAGTATAGCAATATGGTTGTGCATGTATCTATAGGTACTAAGATCGAACCGGGTAACTGCTGCAATTCATCGAAAAAATAACAAATCTCTGTCAGTAAATTTAACTTTTACATGCCTCTCCAAAATACTACAAAATTTTACGAATCCCAAAACAGAAATACATAGGTTTGTAAAACGTATTCAGAATTCAAGCGAAACCATTTAGGAAGCATTTGATTTTATGTTGTTGCAAATATTGGGTGTCTGTTTAACAACCATTAGTAAAGTAATTGCTTTCACAATGAGTGTATCGATAGTGGAAGGACTAAAATGAAACTGCAAACTAGAAATTCCCCAATCTCTGAACAGCGCGCAGTGTACGCGTAAAACACGATATGCTATTAACAGAAGATTACCCAAACAATAACTCATGAAATAAGACTACCATACAATCGTAAAATTTAATGCCAACTAGTATTGGAAAGTCGACTTAAGAGTTGTATTTCAAAATATTTATCGTGGCAAATGGCACAGCAAAGCACTTTAGCCAAGACGGAAATGTGAAATCTATAACAAATGTACCGAACGGATATTGAGTTTTGATGTCATAGATGATGCGTGTCTGGAGTATTCTCGAGATAATAAAATACTACGCCAGTCCCATCTCGTATTATATTACGTTGAGCAAGATATTCTTCGAGATATTGGTAATAATAATATAAAAAGAAACAAAAATGACGACGCGACTCCTGTTATAAACTTCAAGTTCGGCAGTAAAGTTTGTTCTAGTTTAAATTGGATATTGGAAGTAAGCTTTAAAATAGTACTGGAAAGAGAAATTTGAAGTATAAGCGACACTTCAAATAATCCTTTATCAGGAGATTAAATATTTAAGTAATAAGTTTTGATATTTTGAGATTACTCTGAATTAATTCATAGTCTAATTGCTTTTATTAACAACATTTTCGGGTCATAGGTAGGTAATCCTAATATGACCGCTGGGCTAGACGTGTTCTTGAATAAATTGGCAAGCGTAAGGTGGACGCCCTCAGGCTCGGTGGAGCGACGATCTTTGCTGGGTGGCTGGCAGTAACTGGATGAGAGTTGCTGAAAATCAAGTTTAGTGGCGTGCCATTGAGAACGTTATGTTCAGCACTAGCCTGCTGTTACTGTAGGCTGATGATGATGATGAATTCTAATATTTTGACAGACTAGAAATTAAACTCAGGTGATTTCGTCCCCAACAAAACTGATAAGCATCAAATTAATGACAAAATAAACACTGATAAAGATACCAGAAAATTTATTAAAGCAAAAGAACGTGATGAATTTGAAGTAAGAAAGCATTAATTCGTTGTGACAGTCAAAGAAATTACAGACAAACCGGAGGTTATTTATTTAATTGGTCGAGTGAAGATTGACAATGACGTATTGTTTCCTCAGTTGAACTTGCACAGAACATGGTAAACATGGCCCACGCTGGCCCATGGTGATAATATCAGATAATAACACAGTTGTGAAATAACAAGGGATTACGTGCTATGAGTCATGGGGGCTTACGGTGTGATATATACGGCTGGTTAGATTTAGAATCAGGTAGGTAAGTCGGAAGCATCGTTAAGATTTTTTTGTTTTCTTAACTTTACATTTTAGTTATTAGACGTTTATTTGAACGCAACTGCTGAGCATGAGGTTCATTGTTCGATTCCCGGGTCGCGGCATTGTTATTCGTTTTTCCAGTGGTAATTTCTCAGGAGCAGCCCCGGATTCCGGATTTGTGTCCGGTTTATGGCAATCGACTCACCCCTAATACATGGGACTTAAGCATAACTAACAAAACGGGTGTGCACTAATTAATGGGTACACCTCTATCTAAATTGAACAATCCTGTGCGGTATCTTATTCATCATGAGTACACAAGATTTTCTATGAAATCACGAACATTTAATGGTACTAAATGGAATCAATGTCTTAAATGACTTGCATTTGAAACTAGTGCTGCTGTCAGACACAAATCAAGTGCACCTATAACGGACTTAAAGCATTGATATACAACTCAATTCAATCTATTGATACATTGACGGTTTATACTAAAGTCATGTTTTACTGTTAATGCATTTTGGTCACGTAATCACAATTTATGAGATGTAATGTCGTTATATTCGCTTGTTTGTATTCAACGCATATACACAACTGTATATTGACAAGTCTAAATACTCAATTTCAGAAGAATATTTTTTCCCGATTGCCAACTCAAGTACTTACGAATAAAGAACAATATGATGAAACTGAAACACTCATGTTTTTTTTATTTTCGTTATACAGTCTACTGGCATCGAAACCACAAATTCCGGGATACCTCTAATATCCCGTGGTATCCAATAACACTCCAGTTTCAATATTACGAGTTGCACTACAATACTGAGTCATAAAATATTATATGGGCGAAGGCAACGGATTCAATAGACATTATGAAATATTTTACAAAAGATAGGCTATTGTAGAATCGCGGGCGTATTCCGTTGTCCATAAACCACATAATGCATAAACAAAAGCATTTGAATAACACGTGGGTAGAAAGTGACAGCCGAATGGAAGCATGCTACACATTCAACAGAAACTCAATCGTTTGATCGTAAATATTCCCCATTCGTATATTTTACCGCAAACATCGAAACACTGTCAATGGAAAACACATATTGAAATTGATAGTATTGGCGTCGGAAGTCGAAACTCGTTTCTCTCCATCACCTTTTATGACGCTGATAAAATCTTCAACTTAAGCTTTATTTGAATCGACCTTTTTTCTATAGTGTCATTTGAATAATAATAATAATAATAAAATCTTAACGTGTTGACAAATAAGGACAAACAAATCATGGTTCCGCAGCTGAATAAACAAAAATAAACAGTAAAATCGGCAGACTATATTTCATTAACGGTCCAAAATAAAGGATGGTTGTTCTAAATATAAAACGTCCAATCTGTCAACGGTCGAGCGCGCGTGTTGTGCGACGACGAATGGTTGCAAACGATACCTACATCTGTTGTCTATTTTCAGATACGTCACAACTGAGACGACTGTCTGCGCCGGAACTCAAGACACAACTCTTTCCTCGCACAAAAACCGAACCGTAATGATGAAAGGAAATCACGCTATTGACACTTCCCAAACTTCGGTTCGATAGCCCGTCAATCCAGAAAAGTTCGACACGTTCTCCAAATGTTTTGATTAAAAATATCTAAGCGATCTCTCGGAACGAGCAGCTTCCCGGTTTCCACGCTTATCGCAAAGCTTTGTGCTCAACGCATTAAGCTAATTTGAATGGTGAAGGGCCGCTCAAAAAGTCGTTGTTTGAATTCTTCTCTTTAGTCGGGCGGTTGCCGGCCTGATTGTGGGAGCCGACGCTGCATGGATTGCATTCTGTTCGTCGCACAAGAAGACAGGCGCATTGACGGCGGCTTTTTGATTTAACCAAAGTGTACGCGCGCTGGGAGCCATGTATTTGCGCTGTAAATTTAATGCGCTCATTACATTCCTATGTTTTATATAAGTTAGACACCGCAGTGAAATTGCGGATCGTTCAAGGTACATTTATGGCTTGATTATAAAGCTTTCTGTCGGCATCTTTAAAATAAACACAGTTTGTTGAAGTTAAAAATAAGTCTTTCAAGACGATGAAATCAGATAAGCTAGTAATCTCAGGTTGTCATCACAACAACTAATAAGCCGAGGTTTTCCAATAAAACTCCTTATGCAGAGTTGTTTAAGGTTCATAATGTATTTAAAAAGTAACTGTGTTGACGAATGCCCAAGATGTAGAGCCGTGGGTGAAACCATTGACAAACGACTTGCTCTGACACACCGGTGATAAATAACTGATTATGTTACACTGCATTTTGCCTTCATAATTAATTGACAACTAGCTATCTAAGCGGCATTAGCGTCTCAAACGACTTTGATTATATTAATCGGACCGCTTACAACCACATTTCATAATTTACCCTTCCATTACAAAATAACTGACAATTATCGCCCAGAATGGAAGCAATTTAACCTCTCCACGGTTGAAACATGCGCCCCGTTGAGTTGAAAATATATATTTTTATTGCTTTATTATTTTATTGGCATTGCAAGTGCAAACTGCCTCTCGTTTTTACGATTTACTTTTCGACTGGCTTATGGACCATAAATCTGTGTGCTTTAAACGAGCATACGCCTGGAGCTAGAGAAGCTACCGCATTAATATTGGCCAAGATCATTTGTTATTTCTTACAGACGTTCGCACACTCAGACAATAATAAGGCTAGAATTAAACATGCTTTGAATGAAGTCGTTTCGAATGATGTAACGATCCAATATTGTCTGCAAAGTATTTGTCTTTGAAGTTTTATAGAAGATGTTAGTTATAATTTGTATATTCCCACCCTAAAACTATTTGTTGACAAAAAAATGTAAACAGTCGAAAATAACGAGCGAAATGATCGTTCACCCGAAATAGTGATGGTTATTCCGGTACCGTCGTCTGGTAGTTAATTGCTGCATTTTTTACACGGCCGACTGCCACGGATTCCGTAATTTGTCTTCTCAGAAATGAGTCGCGTCGTCGAATGCAAGCGACATCGACATGTAGATACGGCTCGCTTTTTTGTAGATACCCCTCGAATTTCGGCCGGCGTAAATAACGTTTTAGTAGAATACCCTGGGGAAACGTTAGACGGGTTCTTTCGTAATTACTGTTTTAACTGCTGGGACTGAAAAGTCAAACGTAACTTATTTTTGTGGGTAATTTCCACTGATATAATTCTTTCTTTGGTTTATATTTCATGACAGCTCGGCATCGTTCTGTGCGCGTGAAATTCCCGAGCATGGGGGTGTGATTAAAATTGTAGGTGGCAAGTGAATAATTAAAATTGGGGGCCACAGCAATGCGGTTGTAGTGTAGGGCGATGTAATGCAATCGATAAACTGACGTCCACAGCGCGGTTGTGCCAGAAGATTTACGCTTACCGCCGCGCTTGTGCTATTTACGCGCACCGCTTTTCATGTTTACGATTACGCTCACGCATATTACGAAACCCTGTCCGTGACCCCGCGAAGCCACCTCAAAATACGATAGGACAGAACCGCAACCAGGTAGGTACCCTATTTCTTGAAGGCTTTGTTTTAGCTTTACGACATTGTAATTTATGTTTAGCACAAACAAAAATGAGTCAGTACATTCCAGTCTTCAATAATCATAGTCGACAAGTACAAGGATTCATGTACAACTTTGTCTTCTAATAAATTTAGCTGTTATGATTCACATGCCAGAACAAATCTGAATTACAGATGTCACCAGAATAGCTCTCAAGTGTTTTGCAATTAAAATATTTATGACTTTTATGCGGTTTGTTTAGATGGAGTACTTGAAAACATTGAGTTATTACCGCTGTTTGTAGTGTGTGGTTATCTAGAAACGCATTAAGTCAAAATAAAAAGCAATTTAGATTAGATAGATGAGTGCGGTTTAGTGAATGGGGAGGTACAGCGGGTGTTTATTTTAGTCTTACTGTAATTATGGTTACCACATCTAATAATATGATCGTGTATGATCTCTGCTAGTTTATTACACAATGAACAGAGCCAAAACATTATTTGATACTAAACTCCACACTTAGACCTCAATTATCAATACAAAGATCTAACACTACTACTACATTAAAAGTCCGACTAAAAAAAATATGATTCTGTTTAGTCCGTCAGTCAGATTATTGAAAAATATTGGATACGTGTTTTTTGTTTTATCAAATTAATAAAAATTGACGAAAATAAAGCTTGTCAAAGACCATGGAGAGGGGGCGTTTGACGTCATAGTTAGGTAAAATTGGACCAAGCTGTGACGTTTCACGACTTTTCGAAGCACTGTATCGTCTTCATTTTTTGTTTACGGGAAAAAAGAAAAAATACGTGTTCAATATTTTTTGGAAATCTATCTGACGGACTAATTAGTTTTTTTTTGTCGACTGGGTAGTCGACAAAAAAAAACTAATTAGTCCGTTGTATACATGTTACTATTGCGAACTTAATAAACTTAAATTATTTGCTAGAAGGCATTCATAGGATTTGTACTGCTACGCAGAAGCCAGCCTTCATAGGTTGCGCTGCGAGATGCCATGCAAAAAGTAACTACTCTATTAGAAAAAAAGAAAAAAATAATTATTAAAAGCCTAACTGGATACATGTTTTATTTACATACATAATGAACCCTAAATTATTTGTCAGACATTCTATTAGATAAATAACCGTTTACCTTTCCAAATTAAAAAGTAAACACAACACAGAACATAAAGCAAACCATTTTTATTTTTAGCCAATTTTATTTTAGACAGACCGAAATAGCAAATAAACCTACAGAAATACTCACACATATAAAACCTATTACAGTCATACAGCTCTGTAAATTACAGTTTGTATTGTACGACTAATAATTACAGTTCACTATCAACTGTAATGATCTAGACAGGGACGGGTTAAAATTGTTTTACGTACCACTTTCTATGATGGATGCCTTTCGTAGTGTTGATAGATGTTATGTGGCAGAAAATTAAGTGAAGGAGAGTCATTAAATGTCGATTCAAAAGTTATTGGGCTGATTAGTTGGCAAGTTGAAAAAACTGCGGTGAAAGTAGGAAAGTTCTTTCTGTAATCACCTGATGAGGAGATTAATTTGATTATGGTCGAAGAATATTACCGTAATTACTTGCTTTTGTCCAGTTTCAGCTGTTTGGTTGAAAACTCTATTTCTCTGAAAGCATCAGGTATTACTTAAACTTATATCGCAAGATTCTTGAATGATTTTTTAATAACATACGAGTAACATAGAATGACACCTGTGATCTCCGAAGGGTTAGGCAGAAGAGAACCTAATAGTACACCCATATTTCTCCAATTATGTTTAAATTCCATGTTGTTGTATCCAGACTCCGTATCTGCTACTGGAAAAACCCAATAACACTTTGCCCATCCCGGTAATCGAACCAGGACCTGATATTCAACAGTTGCGCTTGCGACCTCTAGACCAACGAGGCAGGCATTTAATAATAATAATAGTAATCTACGTAAATCAGACGAGTTTCAAAATTCACTTGTTTTCACACTCGAGTAATCGTTTCGATTATCGATTCCGATCTATAAATGACACCTATCGATTCATATCTCTCAATACAACAAAAATGCAACATGATCAATAAATTCGTAAATGTATGTGTTTTAATTTAAATAATTTTCCTATCATACAACAACGGTCTGTATTACGATAGTAATCTCATTTTTATCTCACCCACATGTTCAAAATCCCAATGTTTTTCGGTTTAAACGTCGATTATTATGTAATGTAGTCTAATAAAAACTGTTTATTGGTAATGAAGAGTTCATTCAATGTTAAAATATTATGTTAGATGAAGCTTTTTTAATTTAACCTAATTCTTAAAATGTCGAACATGTTTTTGTATAAGAATATTTAAGAAGTAATTTATACAGCATTCCTATGAACGTTCTGTTTTGAAAGCATTGCGTCTAACTAGCTAGAATAATTGTAGTCTTATTTTAAGACGTTCTAAATGCGTTCTTATGTATAGGGTATAGAAGTTAAATTCATCCAACAGGGCAATAAGCATACATCTTTAAAATCTAAGGTCATAAAAGCTTTTGCAACAACTCTAAGTCAGGCTAAGGAACGGCAAACGCTTCTAAAGGAAGCGGAACCACAAGATGGCTAGACACATAAAATATTGAAATATGTATATCCATCGGCCGTGTGAAAGAGATAGCACTACCTGCCTACAATATTCAGGACCTTAGCAAGTCTTGGCAGACACCTTAGTTTGTTCTGTACTTTATTTAAGCTGAGGTTCTACTGAAATAGTTTCGTGACTGCGACGAGGTTCGTCTACGGTTAGGAATAGAGATGTAAACGGTATGTCTACTTTATGAACCTGGAAAATTGTGAGCGCCTTCACAATAGACCATTAAATTTAATAAATAAAATATGGAATAATTTATGTATAAGCGAGAAAAGATGTCGAACTACATATAAACTTAATGGTTAATGACTAACGCTTCCAGTGCAAGCTTTTGGTTTCTTATTTAAACTTAAAGAAGGACAGAATGCATAAAGTTAAATCAAGAAAGTGCGTAACATATGGTGAAGATGCTATCGTATTTTCGCGCTCCATTTCCCTCAAAAGACTAATTGGGACCAAAGCGATATTACAAGATTAACAAGTCAACAGAAAGTATCTACATGGAATCCTTTAATAAACACGACTTTTAAACAGTACTAAAAAGATTTCAGGAAGACAAACTACGAGTATATTTCAAAATTCTAACTAATATTATAAAATGTGAAAGTGACAGTTCGTTTTCACGTCTAAACCACAGAACCGATTATCCTGAAATTTTGTGACACATTGTCTGTCAGTTGCGTACCTTTTATCTCGAAAATACTATAAAATAAAATACTATGTACGAGGAAAACAACAATAACGTTCTATGATATAGACGGCGCCATGTGTCTTTTGAATCATGATTGAATTATTTTAATATAGAATCTTTTGCGAGCGATGCCACGAACAAAAGCTAGTAATCTATATAAATAAAAAAAAATTAAGTTCAAAAATCTAAAACCCGACTACTAACAAAATCGCGGTCTTAAAAGTAGAAAACAAGAAAATAATTCTTGTCTGATATTCTTCGTAGTCGCATGCCACTGATACCTGATGCTCCTTCATGGCGTTCTCATTGATACAGAAGTCAGCTGCTAATTGCCATTAGCAAGGTGGCATGCGACTACGAAGAATATCAGACAAGAATTATTTTCTTGTTTTCTACTTTTAAGACCGCGATTTTGTTAGTAGTCGGGTTTTAGATTTTTGAACTTAATTTTTTTATTTCAATTTTATTTTTGTGTGTGCTTAAACTATAATATAATACATATTTGTAATGTGCTCGCCAAGACCTTTCATTTGATACCAAACTTGCTATGATTATCTCAAATTAATATTTTTTGAGGTAAGTTTTTGACATTCAAATTCCGTCATAAAAAGAATTTATAAAATTTATATAGCCTATGTCACCCGGGCTATTCTTACGAATCTATTGACACCTAATTTATTAAAATCCGTTCAGTAGTTTAGGCGCTACGGTGGAACATACATACATACATACATAGACTGCCAAAATCATTACCCTTCCTTTTGGCTTCGCCGTAGTCGGGTAAAAAGAGAAGTCCTGACTGACTGACTGACTGACTGACTCATCAACGCCCAGCCCAAACCCTTGGACCTAGAAAGCTGAAATTTTGCACAGAGGTTCCCTTTATAATGTAGACAAAATTCAACCCCTAACGTAGTCAAATAGGGGATGAAAGTTTGTATGAATAATCGTCATTTTCACGCGGGCGAAGCCGCTGGCAAGAGCTAGTAATATTATAAAGCTGTTAGAGCCAAAGAGGTAAGAAGACATCAAATGAATATTATATTATTTATTTCAATATTCTACAATTTCGAACGATGAGATCGGTTCAAAGAAACATTGCTTACTTGGAAATGTTGGTCAATCATCTGCGTGGGTACCTAATAGCACCCTATTCGAGCCCGATACCATTTAGATGTACTTCATAACTTCATTCCCATTTCAATACATTGACAGTTCATTCCTCTATTCCCTCTATACTTATACTGATTACACAATTGTTGGCACGGTTCAATATTGCTACTTCTCAGGAGCTTGAGTTAACCAAACTCGGCGAAACCTGTGCCAAATATCTTTAAGTTGTTTTGTAAGAGTAACTACGTAATAATAGTCAGTGAAGCTACGATATTATATTATGGAAACAATAGTAGGATTTGTGTAAGAAGTTTAAGCGTTGAAAGTTTGGCAATTGAAAATAAAATTTGATGAAAGGGCCTTTGGATTAGAAGTTTTGTTTGTAGATTATGTTTTGTTTACTTTCAAAGTGTTTGGCGATAAAGGAGAAGATGTATTTCCTTGTTTTCGATTAAATTAATATCAGTCGTAAACATAACTAACTTTCACATATTATTATGACCTCCTTCAGCGCTGAATTGCCTAATATTTTAATACAGCTTTAACTACAGATCATTTATTAAAAATCTCCCTACGTTATTCAATATATGAGTACGGACAATTTGTTTACGTGAAACATCTATACGGCATACGAATAGGGTTTACTACCAAGGTGCATCTATGCAGTAAAGCAGGCTCGTATAACGGAAGATAGCAGGACGCTGCCATGGCGTGATGCCTTTTAAAGGCCATAATTAATATTTTCCAATAGGAATAGAGTCTGTTTGGAACGATTGTTGATCTGCATAGAGTGGAAGTCGATCCCAACATAGGAAAAGGCTAGGCAGAAGACTTCTAATTTATATTTAATGTATTAACATCCCTACATGTTTCAAATCTGCCAGAAGTCCCCTGACGAATTTTTTTTTTGTTTCGTCCAAAAAATTGGGTCGTCATTTTAGATCGTCTAAATCTAAAATAACCGCTCGTGTACTCAATATTAACAACGTACAATTACGCCCAGTAACATTAACCAACCTAATTCTAAAATCACATTAGCTAATTTCCCCATGCTAATGGTCCGGGGACTGCAATAAAAATAGAATGTACAAAGCATTGTGTAACTGATTGTCCCAAGGGATCGTCCGGACTTGTTCGAGCGAAATGGTTACTTAATAGTGCTTGGAGTTACGGTCTAGTGATGTCACTTACAGGACAGTAGGCACAAGAATAAAGTGATCAATATAGATTTAGCAGTCTTGTTAGTTTTGGTATACTAATTTTAGATTTTGCCAGCGACAATCAGACAGGGGCTTTTTTATGGTTGGTGAAAAATCATCAAATAACCCTACCCTCCCGCTCTTGGGCAGAGCGAAAGGGAGTGTCAGACTTCTACTGACTAAAAAACACCCAGGTTCCTTCTTAGCCCTTTATGTCGAGGCCGCGGTATCTTTGTAACCAACCCGCAGCCCCGACGGGATCATCAGACAGGGGGGCCTTAAATTACGTTTGTCTGAGAAGTTTTACGTAATTTAAATCACCTCTATCTTTGGTCTATGTTTTTTTTCACTCTTATTTCTATTTTCATTTTATCTTTTATCTCTGTAAAACTTCGCTTGCGTCTTGCTCAATACAAACATTTAAATATACCAAAGATAGTTTTACATTATTTTGTGTTTGTGAAACAACATAAGAAACCTAAGGATTCTAAGTACTCCGTCAAGGCTGTGGCTTGTCCGTCGGGGCTGTGGCTTGTCGAAAGGATAACGCGGCTCCGACACAAGGGTGAAGAAGGAACATGGGTTTGGTTTTTAGTCAGTAGAAGTCTGACACTCCCCTTCGCTCTGCCCAAGAGCGGGGGGGGGTTATTCGATGATTTTCCACCCACCAAAAAAAAAAAAGGATTCTAAGTACTTGTCATACAATTTATACATCATCTATACCTTCTTGAAAAACAACTTATTGGCAGACTTACAAAAAATATCTAGACCATTACAAGACATCTATTTGAGGATCAATGTTCCTGCTCAAATATTATTTTCCGTGAAAATAGTGAAGTCTTATTGCACTAAGCCGGCCCGGGAATTGCTGCCAAATTGCTTCGAGTTGCCTTACACGCGTCATTTAGCCGCCGCTTGTACCCCGCCTGAAGGAGACTAAGCGAAAAGATTTAGGCTGAGGCTACATTAGGCCGCGACGCGACCTGCGACACATGAGCGATTAAAACAAGTAAATGAATGCTCACGTATATGGCTACACCGTACATCAATTCAATTCAGTTCAAAAAAATTCGCTCTTCCAGTCGCATCGCAAATCGCTGCCTACTGTAGCCTCAGGCTAAGCGTTTAGAAGCGTTACGACGAACATTGCTCGTAAGAAGTCGTGATTGTCACTTTTCAGAATAGGTACATTTATTATTTGAGTAGGCTGTTCGGCAAATGGGGACAGATTTTGTATTGGTGGAGTCTAAATGGTGAATACAAATCTGATATACTAATAAACGTAACGTGAGGTTAAGGTTAAGGTTACGTGTCGTCTAGTCCTCACTTATCCCGGGCAGCGTCTGCACGTCACTAATAATTTAGTTAAACCATAACTATATTATAGTGTTTCCAGTGAATACCACACAGGTTAGTGTATACCTAGGTTCACAGGAAATCCAGCCCTCTACTTAGAACACTACGTTATTGCAAACAACATTATCCCAGGAATACCATAGCATCGGCGTTATTATTACGTTTAACAACAATGCGGGGTGACAAAGCATTCACAGCTCCACAATATGACGTAATTACCGTCACACGACCGCTTATGCTTTTGACTAATTGGTAAAGACGTTCAAGGGCCGTACTCCCAACAATAGACCGGATATGCGCCTCAACGCCGCTTCCTACCGCTACCAAGAATTTATCGGACCTCTCACCTCTCCCTCATTACTCAAGTGTCAAAAAGAGAAGGATTACTTGTCAGGTGGAAGGCTAATTAAATTTTTATGCCTCGAAACGATTCAATGTAAAGTGAATCGATTCAATACGGACATCGGTTGTCAAATTCCCTAATGTCCGACGTTTAATTAAAAGGCTTGTTTCCCTCTGCTTGACGTATCTGCGAACCGTAGTTACCTATTCATAGCCCTGTATGCGAGAACCGTGTTTTTTATAATGGCTTTGAGCTTTTTTTCGCACAAAATTGCATAGTGTGGCAAATTAATACGTCTTTGTCGGCACTGTGTGTTTTTCATGCATAATTTTTGTTCAGTTTTTCTTTGACTTTTTTTTTACTTTTTCCTCTTTTTGTCGGTTTATGAAGGATTAATGTGTGTTTGCTAGAGTACCTTAGTAATTTCACCCGACAATGAATTTGTTGAACTACCGTTCCGTAGCTAAATAAATTAAATAAAGATTTGATACAACAGACAATTACTTTTCCAGCTCTCTCACAAAACAAACAACCGTTTTCTTTTTATTAGCACCTCGTTATCCTGTTCTACTTAACATTAATTCGGGCAATTCCCATGTTATTTCACTGTCCAAACCGTGGTCCCCCACATCGCCCCAGACAGCTTCATTAGCTCTCGTGCGACGCAAATTGCGTGAACAAAAGATACAAAGGAAGTTGTTGTGATATACTAACGATTGCTGAATTGACAGCCACCAGGAGGGTCGATGAGTACCAAGCTACGTGGCTTGAAAAAATATTGCGGGTATATTATTGTCACGAAGTTATAAAGAAGCTTTGCTGTTGGCTATATCGATTTATATATTGTTGGGATAAATTATATGAGATTGAGACAGTTGTCGCCTACTTATAGTGTAATCTTTGTAGTACAAATCATTGAATACTCGATGCAAAATTTGGAAATAAATAATACGTTATTTAATAGGCCGGCTGTTAAGGATCATTCAGTTTTTTTTTTTTAACCACTGACAAACACTAGGAACGATTATTAAAACGTATTACAGTTTTATCGAGTTTTTTTGTCCTCCCTAAATTCCTTCTATGAACACTTTTCCCATGCCTCTTCAAACCTGCCCTCAGTATCCCGATTGTCTCACTACCACTTTCTGGGCCGGCCACGGGTTACATAATTACCTACCAATAATTCATATAATTATAACTGTAAATCAATGTTATATCTTTCGCCAGACTGTCCTCACATGGTTATGCCCTACAATTTAACTGTAAAACGTATAAGCTCAATCATTCACTGAAACCCACGGCAACAACCACGAAAGCGCTCATTAAACTTAGGGATTCTGAACAACTGACACTGGCGTGGGTGGAGCCACGCTTTGCATGCGAAATGCATTCGAGGCGAGGTACGCATACCGGTGGCTTTATACGGACACCGTACCATGTGCGTGGATGGCTAGTGGGGATGGATGTCTTGTTACGTGTCCTGCGCGTAATTGTGTCGTACACGTGTGCTCGGTGGGGTAGCACCCTTGCGGACGGAGTTTGGGATACGAAGAGAAGAGATTTTGGAAGCAGAGACGCTCGAACGAGACGGAGTGTACTAAAATCTGGGTGTTTGTGTGACAAAACATCTCGACACCATTTTTGTCACTCTACAGCCCAAATGTTTTATTCACGCATCACGGTCTTCGTAATTGTAGCTTTTATTACATTTTTAAAGTCTACCTGTCCCTTATACGAGCACACGTGCCGATTTTTTTTTTAAATGTTACATGAAAATCCCTGCGGTTTTTCATATAAAGTTGTAAAACGCTATCAGATTATCCATTAAGCACAGTAATTACTCTATGCTTAATGAAGGATCTGATTAATAGTTTAACTCCCAGTTTCATAGCACGCTAAAGCCCCGCTGTGTTATTAGACTGAACTATAATTATATCATTGTCGTGACCTCTCATGTTACACTTTTTTGTGCGTGTTTGCTGGACAATTAGGTAATCAAGTCAGCAGGTGGCTTTTACGCTACTTAGCGTAGTGAGCGTAAAAAAACTTTAATTTGACTATTAGCTGACACGCTTGGGGATGCCGAAGGGTTATAATTGTGATGAACTATTTTGGTGGCCAAAGTTGGGGGCGGTATTATATAAGATAATTTATTTTGATATAACATCACACCGGGGATTACCAAAGGGTTAGACAGAGGTGTATATAATAGTACACCCACATTTCGCCAGTTATGTATGTTTAAGTCCCAAATAATGTGGTTGATAGCTATAGGCTCCGCCACCTATAGCTATCAACCGGGCATTATTTGCGCAAATCTAGATTCCATGTTTGCTCCTGAGAATTTCCTGATGAAATATACCAATAACACTTTGCCCGACTCCAACGTCGAACCTAGGACCTTATGCTCAGCAGTTTCATTTCGTTCTGAATAAAAAAAAAAAATCAAGAACGTTAGGGACAAAAAAGTGAAACAAGATGAATTAAAGATATTTGAAGTTTCTTTTCTTCGTTGGTTGGTTGTTTACCAACCAACAAAGAAAAGAAACTTCAAATATCAGTCGTTACGGACTTCTCCCGTGATTCGAAACAAATGACTGCAGCACCAGAGACAGCCAACACAACATCATATCTTATTCATAACACACCGAAACAAACCAGCACAACATTGACTAATGAGTTATCACACGTAATACTACTATTAAATAAGGTACGCTTGCTTAATAATGCACAAAAGACATCATCAATTACGCTGCCTCCTTGCGTACCAAGTGTCTCTTTGATCTTATAACAAAAGGGATAGTTTCTATATGTTCGGAGTCTACGCATGTTATGGTCCAAGATTGGGGACCGAGGCGATTACATGTCGTTTTGGGCCCGAGGGTGGCCTGCTGTCAAAATGTGACGTGATCACAAATTACGTGATCGCTAAAGCGTTATTAAAATTAGCAAGTACGTGGTTTGATGTCATGACCATGAATCACAAGAAACTTCTTGCTCGCCGTTGTACATAAGCTAAGCTGTAAAATTAAATATTGCAATTTTATGGTTTTTTTTTTTTTCCTTTTATTTTGTAAAGATCATAGCAGGTGGCGTTTTGTGGTTTCTGCCTTTCCCCATGGCAAAAGGGTATGAGGTTATGTATTTCTAGACCTAAAACTTCGTGTTAAAAAAAATAAGAATAGATTTCCTCAAACAAAACGTTACATGTATTACTTAAATGAGGAACCAATAGATAAACTCAGCTCATCGAATTATTTGTGTTGCAATGGTAAGTAAATAGTCAAAGCTTAAATCAGAGCACACCCTGCTTGGAAAAGTTCCCTAAAAGTTATTTCAAAAGCTGATAACGAAAACATATTCGCTAAAGCCACATTTGTAGACACAATTTCAGCTATCATATCTCCGTCGCGTGTCAACCCCATGTATCTAGAGCGGAGGCTAATTCACAGAAATATGGACCTAACCTAGCAATACTTAGTTCCCAGTTTACTCTCACATATATTATGTTTAGAGGAGTACATCATGTACAATTTAGTACAACCACAGCTGACGTCAGTCAGTTGTAAACGAGGTTTACGGCCGTATTAACACACTGTGCATTTTCCCAAGGAAATGTGGCGAATATTGGCGCTACAAGTTTATGGCTTGTAGTATATTAATAAGCCAGCGTGTAGCCAGGATCAATGAAGCATCAAAGTAAAATGACAATGAATGGGCAGCTGGTGGCACGTTGTGACGTCACAGGACCTAACGAGCTATTTGTTTGATCAAATTTATGTTGCTCATGTGCTCCTAAATGCGCACTTTAGGAAATTATGGGTTTGCATTTCTGTTGGACAGTTGACGATGGATGGCTGTAATAACAGTAATTGCTGTAGGTGTATGTCATCGCTGGCTTTTTGGAGGTTTTTTTTCATTATTTAGTAGGCTACTTTATAATGGTTTGTTATGTATTAAGTCTGGACGATGTTATCTACTTTGTTAATTATAAAACCAGCTTAAATACGTTATCTTTAATTCTTTAGAAATACTACAAGTCAAAGTTTACTGTGTAGTTATCAGAAGTTCAGAACAGCGATGAATTACAGTCAACTTAACCTAGTACTTAATTTGCTAAATATTATATTATTAGGAATCAGAAGTGAAATACGTGAACAAAATAAACAATGTTTATCTACTCAAATATCATAAACCCTCTCTAATGCGTTCAAAAACCATAGGCAATGACCAGCATTACCAACCAGCAGAAATTAACAGAACTGTAATGAGCTCATAACCTACTGAAAACAGTAGGTTATGAGTTTTAAATTTGGAACAGGTGTCAAATTCAAGTGAGTGTGCTATTCTATAGTGCGCGCAGAACTAGTTGGCCGCGCCTTAGGTGGCGACAGGGGTGAGGGGGCGGGTTGCCTACAGCTCGCAATGCACAGGAGACTTTATTTAGACAGTGATGACCAATCTCGAGATATCGTGAACAATAATTTGTTCAATTTATTGAAAAGAATACAAATAAAAAACAAAAACATGCCTAAGGCGCGGCCAACTAGTTCCGCGCGCACGTATCTACATTAAAACAGATACCTATCGATACGAAACCCCAATTCAGTATGATTTTAATTATAAATCGCACGATATTTTGATCTCGAGTGACACAAGAACAGTAACTTTGTTCGTTTGCCTATGATTTAAAAAAAATGACATATCCGAAACGCCGCCATTTCGAACTGTCATTTGTTCGTTAGCTTTTTATTCCCTTTCATTGAGTAGACAAATTTTCTGTTAATTCTTTATTTCTGTCGAAAATGAGTGATAGTGACTCAGAAATTAACATGAACACTCCGCCAGATATCGTAAATGCAGCGACGAATGCAACTAATAACCTGTTTATTTTTTATTGCATTACACTGGTAACAATGCTGGTCATTTCCCTATGGTTCCTGAACCCATCATAGAGCCCTTATGATATTCGGGTAGATAAATTAGTGTATGCAACTATACATAATTAGGCATTACAACACTCGTGTGATGCTATTAAGAAACTCGCCTTCGGCTCGTTTCTTAAACCCACACTTGTGTTGTAATGCCCTTCATTATGCACAGTCGCATAAACTACTATTAATATCTTTTGAATTACACTTTTACAAAAATATCAAGACAAACATTTTAAACAATAATCAAATAGAAATAGCACTAGCAAATGGAATAATCAGTACACGATCAAAAACATAAACCAAAATTAGCGAAGCACACGATAATAGTCGGGTAGCAAGTCCTTTCCGAGCGCCGTCCAAGCAAAAAGTGACCGCTGCACCGCCGCTCGCCTCGTTTTATGAACTTCTGTCGGTTGCCGTACGTCGACCGGATGCAAACCGCACGGCTACTGGCTGATGGCGTGACTTTGAGCCAACACGGCCTCTCCTGACGCTCTGACGTCCTCGTCAGCTTCCAACAAGGCGGCTGAGTCTTCGCTGTCTCCTTGATAGCGTGTCTCACAACGCCAGTGGGGCGTGCTGGCACAGTGGAGTGCCACGCACAACTGCGCCTTATAGGGCGCGCTGGCACCGTGGAGTGCCGCACACAACTGCGCCTGTGGGGCGCGCTGGCACTGTGGAGTGCCGCACACAACTGCGCCTGGGGGGCGCGCTGGCACCGTGGAGTGCCACGCACAACTGCGCCTGTAGGGCGCGCTGGCACCGTGGAGTGCCGCACACAACTGCGCCTGTGGGGCGCGCTGGCACTGTGGAGTGCCGCACACAACTGCGCCTGTAGTAGGGATGGGTCTTAAATTAATAAGCTGCTAAATTAACACTGCTAATATTTTTTTTTTTTAGTGTCAACACCTGTTAAATAAGTTCTGATATAGCTGTTAAATCTAGCAGTCACAACTGACAGTGACAAGTTCCGTTTCTATTGAATTGGTTTCAACACGAGTTATTTAGCAACTAGCGAGCGGGTTGATTTAACTCACCGCTAAGTGCTAACTGCTGAATTCGGAAATATTACATTTAAAGAGAGTTAAATAAAGACTGATCTTCGTTACGAAGGTTTACGCGGGATAAGATAAAAAGATTAGAAGAAAATTACAAATACAAAAATAACAGACATGAAAAAAAGAAATCGTTGTAAATAAATTGATTCTCATTACAAATACGCCAACAGAAAAAGTTAACAGTCCTAAGCCTGTGAAAAATATGAAGGAAATGAGAATTAATTATGTTAAAAATCTGTCTGTGACTAAATTTAACAGTTGCTAAAAATAACTGCTAATTTTAAGTGTTAATTATTTTTAGCATTAGCATTTAGCAGTGTTATTATTTTTTAACGCTTAAGCCCATCTCTAGCCTGTAGGGCGCGCTGGCACCGTGGAGTGACGCGCTTAACACGTCAGTAGCGCGCTGGCAGCCTGGAGCTACGCGCTTAACACGACAGTAGCGCGCTGGCAGCCTGGAGCTACGCGCTTAACACGACAGTAGCGCGCTGGCAGCCTGGAGCTACGCGTTTAACACGACAGTAGCGCGCTGGCAGCCTGGAGCTACGCGCTGTACACGCCAGTAGGGCGCGCAGTCGGCCTGCAGCGAGGCGCTGGCCTTCAGCGAGGCGCTCGGCCTGCAGCGAGGCGCTCGGCCTGCAGCGAGGCGCTCGGCAACGTCAGAAGGCGCGCAGTCGCCTTGCAGCGACGCGCTCAGCAACGCCAGAAGGGCGCGCAGTCGCCTTGCAGCGACGCGCTCAGCAACGCCAGAAGGGCGCGCAGTCGCCTTGCAGCGACGCGCTCAGCAACGCCAGAAGGGCGCGCAGTCGCCTTGCAGCGACGCGCTCAGCAACGCCAGAAGGGCGCGCAGTCGCCTTGCAGCGACGCGCTCAGCAACGCCAGAAGGGCGCGCAGTCGCCTTGCAGCGACGCGCTCAGCAACGCCAGAAGGCGCGCTGGCACCCTGCAGTGACGTGCACGTTCACGGCGTCATTGTGGCAAAGCCCTGGCAACCACTGCTAAGGCCAAGCAGCGTTGCGTTTCGTCCATCCTTGTGTAATGGTTACTCTGTAAACAAACAAATTTACATCAGAATTTTGTTCCGCTCGATCACTCCTGACCAAACTTTAGTTCCATTGGGTGGCACCAAATTCGACTCTCATTAATTAAATCAAATGTACTGGAAATTATCGAAAATACAACACTCAACTACCTTGAGTCATATACCTAGTCGTTCACGCCAACCTTAAAAATTCTATTGCAACAAAAACTGCTGAAATCATCGAGTAAAACCTTTAACACCAAGGCTCTCTAACCGAGTAGTACAACAAGAGAGTAATCTCATTCATTAAAGAACATTCAAGTCGAGAATCAAATTCAAAGAAACATTCACCAAACAAAACTTGTCAGACAAGAATACCAATAGGCACATAGGGATGTACGAGTATAAGCACATTGTTAGCATATCACACACACTTCTTCCACAACACTGTAGGCATAGGCTCCAAGTTTGCATACCCCTCAGTGGCTGTTGACATCACAGACTTCCACACACACTGTAGGCATAGGCTCCAAGTTTGCATACCCCTCAGTGGCTGTTGACATAGGCACATTGTTAGCATATCACACAGACTTCCACACACACTGTAGGCATAGGCTCCAAGTTTGCATACCCCTCAGTGGCTGTTGACATAGGCACATTGTTAGCGTATCACACAGACTTTCACACAGACTTTCACACACGCAGCTGAGGCCACGCGCTTGACCAAACCACACGTTCTTATGTAATGGTTACTATGCAAAGAGACAAATCTGACCAAACATCTACGACAGAACCTGACCAAACATCCATTAGGTCCTACTCTCGTTGATAAAATCAAACGCGGCTAAACTGGAAATTATCGAAAATACAACAATCAACCACCCTTACATTGTCGTTTAAATCAATCTTAAAAACATTATTGCGTCAAAAAAATGCCAGGTTCACAAAAATCATCGAGTAAAACCACAGATCTCTAACTGACTAGTAAACAAGTCTATCTCCCGTGTGTATCACTATTTGACTTAACACTACGGTCTTTCCAGACCCTGACCTCAACCAGAGCTAAACGCACAACATACAAGAAACACACCCACTGTCTACTCGAGTTTCCTCAAAAACCTTCAATTTTAATCAGACTACGACTACACAATAATTACTGGTACTGTCTAACACAATACAGCCGATAGAATCTCTTGGCTTGCAACAGTTGCAACCACAACTTTACTTCATCAAAATCCTTATAAACATCAACTGATACGTAACTCATTGTCATCTTTCTTAGCCTATCATGTGTATTATAAAGCAACTTCTATAATAAAGCAAAACTTATCAGACTTTACAGTGCACCTTTATACGGCCTACGTCTTCACACGAAAAAACAAGTCAACTGATCATAAGGCGTACCGCATTGTATCGATGAAGAAATACAGGTTTCTTTCCCGTTAAGTCATACCATTGAATGTAATAATTAAAAAGTTAACGTAGGGGTTTGCGTTTACGCAGACCATGATTATTTGAGTTTGATGTGCCAACAACTGCACTTTTGGGTTTCAAATATACGGAAAACGAGACTTTTGACTGTATTTTGTTTTGTTCATAATTGCGGCTTTTATTTGAGCATCAGATATCACAAATCACAACGTTGCCCCTCACCAGGAATTTCTCCTGTGTCGTGGGTACCTTCACAAATATTTAAACTAACATACACAAGTACCCAACTTAAAAAAACTATCTGTAGGTCATACAGGTACTTGTATTCATAACGTCATTATAGCACAGTGACCATATCGACTTCACGCGGACACAATGACCGAAATTCGTGTTTAAAATGAGTCCACGTGCTGTTATTGGTCAACCAATCGTTAAGCGACGTATTAGCACCACCATGTAAATAACCACCAATGCGTCCGAGGCATTGCCAATCACCCCAGTGACCTTATAAACACACACATAACATCACGCCTGCAATCCCCGAAGGGTTAGGCAGAGATACCCAGTATACCCACATTTCGCCAGTTATGTTAAGACATAAGCTTAACCATGTAACAGGGGTGAGCCCATTGTCACCAACAGGGCACAAATCCAGAAAATAGCACTTTGCCCGACCCGGGAATCGAACCCAGAACCTTCATGCTCATAGTCGCGTTTACGACTACTAAACCAACGAAATATTAAAATGGTTCGATCTTACTTGTATCAGGAACGAAAGTAAACCAATCCTGTCCGGAGCGTCGCCTCAACCGCGAGAGCGGTTACACAGGACTTCGCGTCCTCACGCGGCTCCTACGACGACGATCTCGTTCGCGCTTGGAACGGCGATCGGATCCCGAAACTTGCTATACGTGACCTTCCACTCCACTTATGGTGGCTACGAGATCGCTTAGAACGCAAGGCACTAGTTTTTGAACGCGAACAACTCAATCTATCCATTGCTAACTACTACCCGCTTTTATCTAAAATTAAAAGCCTGAAAACTAGTTTTTAACTTGTGGGCGAAAAGAATCCACTATCCCACTTCTGATATTAGGAATCAGAAGTGAAATACGTGAACAAAATAAACAATGTTTAATATCTTTTGAATTACACTTTTACAAAAATATCAAGACAAACATTTTAAACAATAATCAAATAGAAATAGCACTAGCAAATGGAATAATCAGTACACGATCAAAAACATAAACCAAAATTAGCGAAGCACACGATAATAGTCGGGTAGCAAGTCCTTTCCGAGCGCCGTCCAAGCAAAAAGTGACCGCTGCACCGCCGCTCGCCTCGTTTTATGAACTTCTGTCGGTTGCCGTACGTCGACCGGATGCAAACCGCACGGCTACTGGCTGATGGCGTGACTTTGAGCCAACAATATTATAATTATGGTTTCCCTGATATTCTTTTCTTTTAGTTTAGAAATGAACGTCACTAACTTCTTCACACCAAAATCATTATCTTACCTTTAATCCAATTTATTTGGGGTCGGCGCAGTATGTTTTTGTCTTCTGTATTTCTCTACTTCTCGTCATCATATAGTACACCCCTTTTACTCTTATTCATCCACATTCATGCTCAAAACCTTCCTCACAAAATTTTCCTCCGCATCACATACCACACAAATTTTTAGTCACTGGCGCCCAATAATAAGTTTGATCCAGGTGATCCAAAAATTAGCTTGTGAACATACTGTATAAAATTAATACAAAGCAGGGTTCAATCAGAGCATACGCTACGCAGGAAACAGCCCGAATGTACCCTCGATGTTCGCATATAACGACGGTTATATTGGCAAAATTAACACGCTCCACCGTGAAATCACATAGTGCGGTAACATCGATACGCAATTTACTGTCGGAAATGCTACGTAATGGCGTACTTAGTGGTACGTGTCGTACTACGAATACGTAAACTTGTTATTCGACATCTGCGTGGTAGTGCTTTCGATATTAACTTTTGAAATTATAATGTAGATTGGTTATGATATTATTAGCGGAGTTGTATGATTACAGCGTTGGCTTATTACAATCTTGTAATGGGATTATCATTTCTATGGATTTATATTAAAAGTTAATTCTTAACTGTAATAATGAAGTGAAACAAACTATTTCACTTATAATTGCAAAGTGAAATAGTTTCTTGATTTGCAAAGTCAAATATCATTAGAATTAAGACGTTTGATTTAATAACCGTCAAAAACGACAGCAGTTTAAATCAGTCTCAACGAAACAGTCAAAGAAGTAATTTAAAATAACTAATTAAAGCATAAATACTAACCTTATAAACTTCAACTGAATAACTTTTCAACTATTTAAATCTACCAAGTTTATTCTAAAACTTTGAAGACCATATTAAATTAAAAAGCAATTTTCATATTTCGTTGGAAACACAATTAATGTAAAAATAAAAGGTCATTTTGTTTTGAAAGTCCACAGTCACCTTTACAAAAAGTGTCCCAGAATTAAAATCTCATTACGTAAAAGCAACAAAATGACGTCCAATTTCGATGAATTTTGGATGAAACAAAGGCAGCTGTCACTGTCACCCTTCGTGTCGGTCAACAAATAAAAATAAATGTTTTTTTTGCCACGGTTTGTCAAAGTTAACTTGCTTTACTATTGACCACGGAGGTCAAAATCTATTTAGGTGACATACTTTTTTTTGGTGTGGGAAGTCATCAAATGACTCCTCTAGGGAGTGTCACACTTCTATGGACTAAAAACCACCCTTGTTCCTTCTTACCCCTTTGTGCCGAGGCCGTGGTATGTCTTTCCAATAACCCGTAGCCCCGACGGGAAGGTTACATTTATCTGGTGTGTGCTTTGGCTTTAAATCTGTACCCGACTCTGTCTTGCAATTGCAGTTTGATAGTTATTTGACATATAGCTTGTGCCCGCGGCTTTACCCGCATGTATTTCGGTAACAGTCCCACGGGATCGTAATACCGGCATAAAAAGTCTCCCATGTGTTAATTTAGATTAAACTGGTCAATAGCTTATTCGTGAAAGAGTATTAACATCCAGACATACCTACCTCCAAACTTTCGTATTTAAAACAATAGCATATATGGCAGGATAGTAGAATTAACTGGAATAACGCTTAGACAAATTTCTTGATAAGTAACTTTAATAGATTGCCCGAGTCTTCACATCATGGCAATGATTGTGTATCCTACTTCTTTTTCTATTATTTACGATAAAATACTTAGGTACTCGTTTACCACTAAGCGCACTTAAGAAAAGAATTACCATACTCATTAATAATAAACGAATGTTTACTCTGTTCAATATTCAACATATTAAGCTACTCAAACTCTTTTAAACATTATCTTAATGTGTAACAGCGTAACACCATTATTACCCGTTCGGTAGTAAGAAGTGCCTAATATTCAACGTTCAAATATAAAAGCAACCCTATCATATCTCTGAGAACTTCGTCACGAAATATGTTAAGTAGGTATAAGGAAAAAGAGTACATACTTATATTCTGAAATGAATTTCTAACGAGCTTAACTTGAAAATAGAAAAAGCATTATACCTACAATACGAGCATTACTTACTTTGCGTGTTGAGAGGCTTAAAATGCTGCTCAACATTTTTACGTTCAAGTGAATAGGCGAAGTTACTTTGCGAAAGAAGGCTGCGATTATGGCTGAAATTCCTATGCTTTATTCATAAGTTTTTAGGAGTATCAAAAACCTTTTTATGACACCGGTATCATAGATTTTTATTTACTACTGTACGCAATTTTTCTGATATATTATGACCTATATTGGAAAGGTCAGAAAAGCTGCTTTATGGAGCGATTTTCTCGTGTAAGTAAGTTTCCGAGTGAAAACTTGTATAACGAAGTATTACGCACTGAGTCTAAAGTTAAACCTTTACAATATTTTACTAAAATAAATAGTCATTATTTTCTAAGAACCATAAATATTCCCTTTGATCCCTAAACGAAGACGAGTCATATACGGCGAAGCGGCCATCATAACAGCATTATATCAAACAAAAAACCGCGCCTCAAGGGCAACTGCCCTCACCTTTAAATGGAACAACGTCTCCTTATAAAGCTGGAGTCACAATCCACAGGACGCGCTTCCCACACTACTAAACAATCATAATAATTGCTCCTACAGTTTTTTGTCCGGCCACTAATCGCGGCACATAAAATATTTTGACGTGACGATAAGGAGCAAAGGGGCCGAATTTGGCTTATCTTATCGGTCCTGAGTGTTGGGTCACTAATGACCCGCTGCCCTACCGCCCTCTACTTATATACTTCCGAATGCAATGACAACTTCATTATTGAAGGTGAAAACTGGTTATTTTGATGTGGTACTATTTCCTTTTGTACTCAGTGAATCTAAGGAACAGATTTTATACTAAAACTCTAACAATATTATAGGAGACCAACGCTTGAGCTGACTGAAGCATAGACATTAATATTTATTACCAACATCAGACAAGAAACGTAAATAGAACATCTCACATCAAAACAACGAACCAAAACAGCAGTCCAATAAGGAACAATAAATTGATAGTAAGCGAACAAAATAACCCTCCTTTTGGGCTTCGCCGCAGTCGGGTAATAAAGTTGTAGATAATCTTCAAGGGAGAAGGTATTTCCCGAGGAGATTCAGGATTCGTGCAACGAAAGTCGGTCGGCTGACATATTGTGATTTATTCCTTTCATCTTAGAGAAGTCGGCTTTTCATCTGAGATAAGATGGTACCTACGTAAATCAAAGCCGTGTGTGATTGTTCGAGCGATGAAAATTGTAATGCAGCTTACTGTTTTGCCGTTGGTACTACGCTCAGTAGACTATTCTAATTTGGTTTCCCGACTTATTTGTAGTGGCAGTGTGGCAGTTGTACTTGTCTTTAGAATGGCATTATTGGCTATTATATTTGCATCGTTGTTGCGTACGCTGTGACATTAATAATTCAAAATGAATTTGACAATCATACAACAGCTGTAGAGCTCGATATTATTAATTAATAACGAACTAAATATAGCAAGGGCATTATTTCAGGACGATGTGCTGTTTACTTTGAAAACTTAGACCTTATTTAAGTTCAGTAATTTCTCTTGATGATAAGCTGTAATACCTTAATATAGAACTAAAGTAGAGTCGTACTTTCGAAGCACTTTTCGAGATACTTCATTGCCCAAGAACCTTTGTAGTTAACAACGAAACAAATATTTGAATAACATTACACAATCCAACAAAGGAGTCGAGGACCTCTTAGTTTATCTAATCGCGAAGGAAACCTGTCATACTTGACTTAATTTAAGGGGACGGTGAACGAACATTTCTCCATACAAACGTAATACCAAAATCATTCGCGATACGAACATATTACCAACTTAAAATTATGTTATTCGGATACAGACGATATTTATCTAGGTTCCTATTAAACTTTATTTTTAAAACATTTACTATTTACGAAATGCAAGCGAATTGCATTTTGTCAATAGTAAATAGCAATTCGCTTGCATTTCGTAAATAGTAAACGTTTTAAAAAAAAAGTTTAATAGGAACCTAGATAAATATCGTCTGTATCCGAATAACATAATTTTAAGTTGGTAATAATTATGTTCATATCGCGAATGATTTTGGTATTACGTTTGTATGGAGAATGTTCGTTCACCGGCCCCTGCCAACACTTACCGACAGTTTCATAAAATTACTAAAATTTAAACACAAGACACTCCAGTGGTCTAGTACCTTGAATAGTGGAGGCAAACTCCCACGGGAATGTTTAGTGACTAATAATCGTGTCAAAGTGGATGAAAGGATATTTTGTGTAGATATGGGATATTTGGATAACACTGAGTGTTAATTTGAATGGAGTAAATAATACGTACAGCTCAAAGCATTTTAAAGGGTAACAACATACATTCATAAACTCACGTCTTTTCCCATGGGGGTAGGAAGAATTCACAGAACGCCACCTGCTACTTCTACTGATCTTAGATACTCCTTAAAATGACATTCGCTCATAAATAAAATTAATCTAATTACATAAGCCGCAACCAAACATTTGCGGCATTTCAAAACACAATGCAACCAAGCTAAATTTCAAACATATCCGTATCCATCGGTATGCTCCAATAAAACGGAGTAAACCTAATAATAACTATATCGAAATGCAAACAAAAGACGGACACGTTCATGCCCCCATAAAACGCCAATTAGTACACAGTTTCCGTGTTCTAATAAATCTTATAATCTTAACACGTTATCACAAAAGAGCCGAAAGACTTCACTGAGCCATTTAATTTATGATATCAATTAAGAAATTCTTCACACTCGCTATTACAATTATACAAACGAATAATTCTCTGAACGCCTGGTTTGAGTCTTGTGTATCCGTAATTTAAAACGCATTAGGCTGTAAAATGATCTTGTGGGGATAATGGTTTAATGACTAGGATCATGTGGTTTTGCCACTGCAATTTAGTGTTCATTTTAGGGGCCTGACCGACAACTGAACTCTACCATCACTTATGGACCCATAAGAGGGAACAGGGTCTGCGAGGAATTCGAAAAATAGGTATTTTAAGATTTTTTCCGCTGTAGAGTGCGATAGAGACAGCTGTAGCTCAGACACATAATATAATTATAATAAAAAATTTACGAGATCGACATTTCGAATTCTACTTTTTTCTTCTCGAAAACGAACCCGATTTAATGATTTTAGCATAGATTTTTTTTTTAAAGTTCTTTCATGTTACCATTCATTTTTTTATGTTAAAACATTTCGAATCAGTCTGATAGCCCGTAAAATTAATGGGGCATTTTTTTTGTTATTTTTGGGTAATTTTTTTTTTTTTTTTTAATTATTTACTGAAAAAAATCTAGAGGTATTATTATTCAAGACGAAAAAAGGAGAATACATTTGTATGGCGATTGTAACTCCTGTAACTTTCTCCTATAACTAACGACTAATGAGCATGAGAACCTGACTCGTAATGGCAAAGTTGTAAAATCAGTGGCTCGTTGCGAAGTATCAACTGTCACATGGGTCGATCAAGGTTAAACTACCCTTGTCGAGGTCATTCCGTGGTCGGGTGACCACCCCATGCACACAGAAAAGCCCCGTGCTTAGGAAAGCTCCAACTCCATTCCAGGCTGTCTACCACCGAAAAAACGACTCGTCATTAGATCTTTGACAATCGTTACGTGTAGTCATAACCCTGAACGTCTAGTGGACTGTATGAACAATGACTAATTTTAAATATCACATCGGATGAAACTGAAAACCAAAAGTGATAGTTTTAGAAAGGCAGATGTTGTAGATAATGACTTAAAGGTATACAGTTGTATAATATAGATTACAGTTATGTTGTGGACTCATGATACATGTAATAATCCCTAGATTACCTCAAACGACACCCACGGTAAAAGAGATCCCGCAAGGTAAACATTTTTATTAACACTAAAACGAGTTTTATCTCCTCTAAAACTGAAGAAATTATGACTCTTAACTGTCGTTTTACTAATAAAACTTACTTAATAAACCAATTTACGGATTATTGCATATTTAGTTTTGGTTAAAGAAAATAAAAGGGGTCTATAACATTTTAAGGTCGAATATACTGTAATTAGTATCAAATATCAAGCCATCAGGTTGGTGATTAAACCAATCACTTTGCAGATAAAGTGTCCTTTTCTGCCATCCATTACCTTCGTTAACCATTATATAATATTAACACAACGGGGTTATAAATAACTCAATATTAATTGAGTAATATGATAAAATTTATAAATCATGACAGATTTCTACTGAACACCGGCCGTTACGAAAGCACAATAATGACTATTATTTATAACTCCTTTCGTTAGTGCAGTACGATTAATTTGGGATAGGAGAAAATTCTGAGAAGGAACTACAGACATTAAACGGAATTTTTTCAGAAATACGTGAGTCGACTGATTAACATGAAATAATAACAATAAAAAAATGAGCTACTGAAGAGAATCGATAGTCAAAGTCAAAGTCAAAGTCAAAGTCAAAGTCAAAGTCAAAGTCAAGTCAAAGTCAAAAATATTTATTTCAAGTAGGCCAGTAACAGGCACTTTTGAATAGTCGAATTAAACTAACTGCGGCACTCAGAGATATCCAACGATTGCTCAAGCCGCCACCCAGCAAAGGCCTGACATAGTTTTGTATGACAAAACTGCCAAAAACCCTTACCAAGCGACGGCCCAAGCAACCACTGAAGCTCTCCGAGTGCGGCAGTAAACTACTGAAGCTAAATAAACTAAGCTACAGTCCCAGTCACAAGGCATAATAACTCGTGAGTGTACTGTAGTTGCCAATTCCAAAGCGTTGGTCTCATGAGAAGAATGGCAAGAAACTTCATGGACACTCTTTTAAAATCGTTTGGGTTTACAATATGTTCAAGGTACAAACATAATCTTGGTATAATACACACATGAAGACTATGCAGATTAGTGTTTGAGATGGTCTTTTGAAGAAAGCACCACACAGATTTGAGTGGACCCGTCCAGTCAGTGCAAGCATTTGTCAGTTATCGTGGAGCTCGACTTATAACTCAAGGAGCTCAACGTCACGACGAACAATACCAAAGAAAGGACATTTGGGTGGGTCGTTTAAAGTACTCAAACTGCCAAACAATCGTTAAAATTAATTAAAAACCCACACGGTCCTCACATTCACAATATGAAAATAATAATAAAATACATGAAGATCATGCAGATTAGTGTCTGAGATGGTCTTTTGAATAAAGCACCACACAGATTTGAGTGGACCCGTCCAGTCAGTGCAAGCATTTGTCAGTTATCGTGGAGCTCGACTTATAACTCAAGGAGCTCAACGTCACGACGAACAATACCAAAGAAAGGACATTTGGGTGGGTCGCTTATAGTACTCAAACTGCCAGACAATAGTTAAAATTAGAGAAAGACCCACATGGTCCTCACATTCACAATATAAAAATAATAAAATATTTGTCATATTAAATAATCATGTCAAGTTATTAAATGTCAATATACACAAAACTAAATGAAAAATAAAATATTTAACAAGTAAATATTGATCAAAAAAGCAAAAAATAATATCATACTTAAAAAAGTAAATAATGTCATTGTGTATAAAGAAAAATCATAAATTGTCAAATTGTAAAAGGATTGTAAATAATGTATAAATAATTAAAATGTCAAAGTGTAAGAAATAAAAAGGTACAATTAATAAAAAGATATAAAATCAATTCACCTTCAATTCAAATTGGAGCAGTTCAATCCCAAGCTTTTTTGTCCTCTATATAATCTTTAACAGTATAAAAAGCTTTCTGGCAAAGTTTACGTTTTATAAAAGATTTGAATTTATTAATGCTTAAATTTTGAATGTCGCTTGGAAGTTTATTATAAAAGCGAATACATTGGCATCTAAATGATCCACCTATTTTCTTGAGCCTTGTTGTGGGTACAATAAATTTATGTTTATTTCTTGTATTTATATTGTGAATATCACTATATTTCTTAAAAAGCTTAATATTTTTGTGAGCATACAAAAGATTTTCATAAATATATTGAGAAGGAACAGTCATTACATTAATTTCCTTAAACTTTTCTCTAAGAGAGTGTCTCGGACTCAATTTATAAATTGATCTAACCGCCCGCTTTTGCAAGACAAAGATGGTCTGAATATCGGCAGCATTCCCCCACAACAGAATGCCGTACGACATTACGCTATGAAAATAACTGAAGTAAACTAATCGGGCTGTCTCTACATCGGTTAAATTACGAATTTTCCTAACTGCGTATGCCGCGGAGCTCAGTTTCTTCGACAATTTATCTATATGGGGTCCCCACTGAAGTTTAGCGTCTAAAGTTAAACCCAAGAACACCGTGCTATCTTCCGGATTCAACTCTTCGCCCTTCACCAACACACAAGTTTTCACCTGCCTAACGTGAGGTAGTGTAAACCTTATGCATTTAGTTTTTTTTTCATTGAGGAGTAAATTATTAGCGTTAAACCAATCCACTATTTTTGAAATCGCGCTATTCACATCGTCAATAACTGGCTGCTGACGTTTAAGTTTAAACAAAAGCGAAGTGTCATCTGCAAACAACACAATATCGTGGTTATCCTTTATGAGGTAAGGCAAGTCATTAATATAAATGAGAAACAAGAAAGGGCCAAGAATTGAGCCCTGCGGGACTCCCATTTTTACAAAAGATCCGGGAGATCTTTTCCCGTTGACGTCAACTCTTTGGATCCTATTACTCAGGTATGAGGCAAGAAGATCCAGAGCGCTGTTCCGAATTCCGTAGTGGCGGAGTTTCCTGATTAACGTTTCATGAAGAACGCAATCAAATGCCTTGGATAAATCGCAAAAAATGCCTAAAGCATCGCATTTATCCTCCCATGCACTATAAATATGTCCTAAAAGTTCGACACCGGCATCAGCAGTTGATCGACCCTTCGTAAAACCGAACTGTTTGTTATGTAATAATTTATGTCTATTAAAAAATCTTTGCAATTGGTCTAAAATCAATTTCTCAAAAACTTTACTAAAAGTAGGCAGCACTGAAATAGGTCTATAATTTGTGGGGTCTGATGTACTACCTGCCTTGAATAAAGGAATAATTTTGCTATTTTTCATAAGGTCAGGAAACTCCCCACAATCAATACAATGATTAAAAATAGAAGCCAAGGTAGGTGCCACAATCTCAATAATAGACTTGGCAACTTCTACAGAATTACCCCACAGATCTGCAGTCTTCTTAACATTTAAGGTGTGAAAGGTTTTCACTATATCTCCACATGAGATATGTTCAAAATGAAATTCCGAGTCACAAGCTTTAACATTTTCCTGTAACAAAGATTCGGCAACAGAAGGTGACGAGTTTAGGGATTTTGTCGTTGAAACGGGAATGTCAGAAAAGAAACTTTCGAAAGCTGCGGCAACGTCCGAATCGGATTTAATTACTCTATCATTAATAGTTAAGCAGTAGTCACTGTTACGGTTACTAGACCTTCCCGTTTCATTATTAATAATATTCCATGTCGTTTTAATTACATTATTACTGTTTCTAATTTTCGAGCTCAAATAATGTGACTTAGCAATACAACACACTTTTTTAAATAGCTTTGAATAGTTTTTAACATATAAATTAAATTCAACAGTATTTACAAACACTCTTTCATTGTACAGCTCATAAAGCCGCTTTCTACTCTTGTGAATACCAATGGTAGCCCAATCACTGAAAGACGCGTTACAATTTACTGAAATAGTCTTGGGAATGAAAGTAGAATCAAATTGCTTACAATACATATAAAAAAAGTCATCATATTGATGATGAGTATTGTCAGTAGACAATAGCGGTAAGTTATTCATAAGTTTACTTTTAAATGTTTCCAAGCGTCCTGCAGTCTTAGGGTTAACAGTGATATTTTTTTTAACCATTTTAATTTTTTGGTTTTCAATGGTAATCATTTGACCGCAATGGTCTGAGTCTAGAACATTTATGATTTCCTTATGAATTGGACTGACATCGGTATAAATATTGTCTAGACAAGTGGCACAAGTAGGCGTTATTCTTGTGGGCTCCAAAAATAGGTTCATGAGATTGTAGGACTGAAATAGACTTATTATTTTACTACATGAACTTGACTTTTCTAATAAATTTACATTAAAATCACCGCAAGTGATAATGGACTTGTTTGTGTTACAAATCTTGTGTAAAACTTCATCCATTACTTTCTCAAAGCAGTCATACAATCCCGAGGGGGGCCTGTACACACTTAATATAATGAACTGCTCCAATTCTATACAGGCTATTTCAATATTGCGTTCAACAGATAGGCTCACAATGTCCTTTCGGTCTTTAAATTTTATCTGATTATTTACTAAAATTAGTGATCCACCATGAATGGCATTAACTCTGTTGAATGTGCTACCAACCTGGTGATTACTAAAACTAATCATGAACTGGTGGCTTTGAAGCCAATGTTCTGTAATACAAATTATATCAATATTATTTAAATTCAAAAATAGTTCCAATTCTAAGTCTTTGTTCCTCAGTCCCTGAATATTCTGATGCACCAGGTTGATATTATTTGATTTTAAGCTCTTTTTATTAGGCAAAGTTTTTTGACATTGTACATTATTGCTAGAGTTTGCCTCTATTGTCCTATTCTCTAATTTAAATGATTTACAATGTCAATATTATGCACTAAATTTCTTACTGGATTAGTCAACATGTCATGGTGCTCAATAGAAGCAATCTCTTTCGCTAAATTCTTGGCTGTTATACAAAAATAATAAGACAGTGACACCGCTATCTGTCGTTTACAATACCTAGAAAGATAGTACCTATCTACTAGGAATCTATCTTTTGTCAAATATAAATTATTACCAACATAATTATTAATATCAAGTAAATGAAACATATTATTATTGAATGTCAAATTATGCAATGTCATGTTAATTTCAAATCTTAAGAGGTTTTCTTCCTGTGGCAAACTTTGACTATAGGGGAATGTGAACATTAGAATTTTTCCTAACCTAAGTTTACATAATGAATTAAAATATTGGAACAATTCCCCTTTGTTCACATTACCTCTATTACCAACAAATATCAGTAATATGGAGTCTTGGTTGAAATTGTAATTAATAATCTTTCTCATAATAAAATTCAAGGAACAGCCAGGCATACAAAAGTTAATAATTGAAGATCCCGGATTCTTACTTGTCAACAAGCGGCCTAAATCCTTTCCAATTTCATCAGAAAAAATTATAATTTCCTTATTGACAATCGGTTCTGTTATACAATTAATATTTTCAAATAGTAAACTATCACCGGACTGTGGTATAGTTGTATTACATACAGACAATGAATGGGCCAGTGTGGGTTCAACAGATGGACTTGTGCAATGATCACAGTTGCTACTTTGTGTACTTACTAGCTCATTCATAGCCAATACATATTCCTTTAGTTGGTTCTCGGAGGCAGTATATTTAATGTTAAGTGAATTTAGTTTATCCTGAAGACGGTTAATAATAATAAAGGATATAATTTGTAGAATCTTTGTTAAATACATTTAAAATGTTAACATTTCTCAACTATGAGCACAGAGTAACTCCAAATCTACGAATACATAGGTACACCACAAAATAGTTAAATAGAGTTATAACTTCATCTCAATAATTACATTCAAACTCATTTCCCTTCACATCAACAAGTTGACCAAATTAACCCATTAACAGGCACGTGTAGAATCCGGATAGTAAAAGTTTTAAGCGACATAAACATTTTATTAAATGAATATACGTCAAATATTTTATAGTTCAGTTTCATAGTACCACTTTAATACTAATCACGTGCAGTATCGTCTCATCACTATTATATCATTTCAGTTTGTTTATTAGAAAGTTAAGAGGAACTAATTCAACGTCACATTACGTCGACTGGCGTTGACGTCTATATACGATACACTTTTTACGAGTTCCCAGTACGGAATTTATTACATTTGTCACTAGAGAGCTGTAAAATCAAGCGTGTTTTTATTTTACTCAACGACGATAGGATTTGTACACGTTTACGATTACTTTGAAGATAATTTATTGGGGAGTCATTCGACAGTTGTTGACAGTTGGACGCTTTGATTTGAATTAAGTGTCAAACGCAACCTGACATCTTAGAACTAACAATAACGTTTTTTTATCGAACTTTAGTGACGTTCTGTCGACATTTCGTTTTTTTCGGTGAAATTGAATATTATTGTACTCGTAGTAATTCCAATAACGTTAGCCGATATAAAAATAAGTAAGTATCAATATAACGTGAACAATGTAATCCGGTCTTCGTAAGTGGATACACTAAAAGATGAAAAAGAATTCATCAATACAAATACACTTTGTGAGGAGAGGTTCCGTAAGTGATATCATGTTGACTCGCAATAGAGAGGGCCTACAGCTTGTTTGCTCCTGCCACAATCTCAGTTTGGTAATAAGATGCGACACATGTATTATCCCGATTAAATCCCCCTGGAAAGGGGCTTAGGAGTAGTGATGTCTGTCGGTGACATCCCTTCCCGATCGTTGGAGCCGCATCATTTCTAATAACATTGGAATGCTTCATCAAAACGAGTAAATATGTCAGTTTTTTTAAGGAATTTAATCATCTGCTTGTTATGTTCAGTTTTGACATTTCAGAATTAGATATTCGTTTGTGTTCCCTTTCTTAAAGCCATTTTTATATTACTATTCCAAACTCAGAAATAATTATCTATCGAAATGATTATGAACACTTCCATTATTTAATTTCGGCAACACAATCATAATTACCAACAAAAAGCCAACAACACGAACATCAGTTCCGATTCCTATCGATATCGGCGTCCGGATCGACGAATCGACAGTTGGCACGTCGCCCGAGCGCACCGCACTATTCAATGATTGATCGGTCGGCTTCCCGCCTGAGCTTGTCAAGGCGAAGAATAACATTGTTACTGCTCTTGTAAACGTCTCACTGCCGCAAAATCCTCTCAAAGCAGTGAGTGACTACGAAAATAGAACCGGAATTGTATTATTAATATTTTACAGGAGCAAACCCGTACGTGGGTAGCAATGCAGAGAGAATACAGAAAGGATTGGATTTGAAATAAAATTTAAAAATGTATACGTTTTTTCATTGTTGCGTGTTTTAGTCCGCGTTTGGATTAGCAATTGTAATTGATGTGGTACTGGCACTGGCACACGTCATATGGTGAGTCTAGTCAGGGGATAAACAATTTATTCCATTTTCGGATCAAAACAAACGATTGAAAAAGCTTTCTGTAATTGTATTACTGTTTTGTTTACGTTTTTTATCTACATTCAATACTGAAAATATCACGCAATTCTATAAAATTGTTTACGTAACTAAAAGTAGAGCCTCGCCTTTTGCTTGTTATCATAATATTTGATATGCTAACATCAACCGTAATCAAACATAATCTATGTTGACACCAAACATCACTCCCCAGAATCAACTTCATCCGTTTTTATACCGTCTAATAAAAATACGGTCGCAAACAAAATAATGGGTGTAATAAAGTAATATAGACTTCGACAAACTGCTTAGCATAATGGCCTATGATCCCTTAATGGACAATGCGAATGGACGGAAGCAGAGATGTGAGAACAAAAAGAAACTGTAAATGTGGACCACCGACCTCGCGGTGGACTTCAAAGGACATTCCCTCCGGTGTATAATCAAAGGCCGTGGATTTACAAACACTGGAAACGTTTAACGGTTTACGGATGGTGTTTTTGGTTTTAGTTTTGTTCATATTTAAGGAAATAGAATGTTAACACGTTTTAAAATGTTTCAAGTCAGTGTTACGTTGTTTAGCGATATTGAAAATAATTAAGTTTTTACAAAATATTATGTTCAATCTAAACTGCAGAAGCATCCTACGGGAATTAGAAGAATACTATTCGAATCTCATTGGTTTACTAAAGAAGCAATGTTATATTTTAGCACTAGTGCTATTTTTGTAACAAATACGCAATAACGTCGCAATTTCAATATAAACCGCCAACAAACGTCCACAATTTTCATCATAATGCATTTACATTTTCCTTCAACCTTCAAGCACACTTTACTTACCATTTCACTTAAAACTAAATGCACGCGACAATTATGTCTCCTGCCACATCTAGAAGCCACGCATCGTTGTATACTTACACGCGTATTAGAACGAAGCATCAAAGGGGCGTACGAGTTGAGCTTGAACTCGAATGCCTTACCGTATTCATTGAGTGTGGGACTTTCGACTTTTGTGTGATTCTTACCTGAAAAAAAAAATGAAAATGGTCAGATGTTTTCATAGATCAAAATCAAAAGTTATTTATTCAAATTTGGCTGATTATCAGCACTTTTCGAACGTCAAAATTTATTTACAAGAGATTTTTCCCCCAAAACGCCCACCTTTCGACATTTCCTATTGTTTTAGCTGGGAAGAGGAATTGACTTCTAAGCAAAAGTACATTTTTCATCTGTCTGTTACGTTAGAAGAACCAGATTCTATACATACATCAATAAGTTTCTAGTCACCCCAAGTCACCCAACTCTAATTTTTCGGTTTCATGTGCGTATGAACGTGGATGAGGCCAAAGAAGTATGTAAGGAACACAACAGGTTCTGTGGTTTCTGCCTAATCCATATCACTATCATTTGCTTTGGTGCAAAAAAAAAGAGAATATGACACTCGGAGACTGCCGCGGTAAAGCTATTGCATAGCATTTTTTATCAATTATTTAATTTGACAACCTCAGTTGACAACCTTGTAATTTTCCGTAACCATTGCAACCTGGTTGAAAATTTTCGTTACGGAATTTCTGGATTCGCTCTCCACGCTCAAGGCCCGCGATAGAAGCTATGCAATAGCTTAAAACACCGTGAGGAAACCAGCATGCCCGAGAAATATTTCTTGAAGGCGTATTAGTCAAGTCAGAAAACCATGGATAGCATAAAAATCTGACACAAGTTTAGGCACCAACCACACGATAAAGATAGATTAATAATTTTATTTATTGAAAAAAAAAAAACGGAATATTTAATCATAAAAAATTAACAAAATTGGTGCATCCGTTTGGGAGCTACGATGCTACAGGCAGATACACATAAATACGCCCCTCTGTTTGCGTCGGGGGTTAAAAACGCTCTTGATCGAACTAAAAATAACAAATGTTAACACTGTCATCATAGGGCTTGACATCCCAAGACACTTTTCTTTTTGAGCATTTTTAGAGAAAATCTAACGTCAAACTTGATTTGTCTTGACATTCGTAAAGAAAATCTAGGTAGTCCTGAAAATACTTAGATTTATTGGAATAAACGTTGTAGCCTAATGTATTTTATTTAGTTACGTTTGTACCACTAAAGTATGTATGTCAACTTAATTCCATTGCTACAATAAAAATAAAGACTGCACAACCAGCTGTCGAAAACTGTAAATTTTTCCTTAACAACCTTGAACCTAATACTCTTAAAGTTGAAAATCTATTAAAAAAAACTGACAGATTGTAGTTGCTCGATGTTTTGGCTTGTACCTAACACTCATACCCAGCACAGAGCAGACATCTTGACTAATATTGTAAAAAGTTAACATTGTAAGTTAAGTTGTGGGAGGTATCCAATCTTATATTTTAACGGGATTTTAACGCACCAATGGGAAGCTGCATTATTCCCGAGTGTCATTAATAAGTTCTATGTATTTAAAATGTTCCCATAGGATAATTCCCATCAAAAAGCGAATGAAGCCGCGGGCAAAAACCAGTCGGCGATAAAGCCCACTTCACAGCAAAATCGCACTACAAAATAAAGGCTTGCACACAACGTACGGACGTGATCCATTGCGTGATACGTAACAGGTTTTAAAAACCTTTACTCAAAGGGTGGACATACCAAGTTCTTCCACTGCTACTGTCATTTAGTTTTCGAAAATGTTAACAAATACGTGTTTTTGTAAAAACAACTTTAATACTAGACCAGACATAAAGTTCAGTCTCTGCTGCTACTTCAATCAAGTAAGTGTTTCTATGGGTATTTCAGTACAACTAGTCATTTTAAAATTAACAAATTCCTAAAGTTGAAATTCGTTGCAATATAAATAGCAACAATTGGAAACAAGGCCTATAATAGACAGTAAAATACTGCATGCCATCGAGTCGCACCTCTACGTGTTATCTAACAGCCCTAGCGCCTTTAGTGAGGTGCAATGGCATGCCGTCGGTTCAGTCATGTAATCGAGAATCATAGGCCACGGGTACGCATTATCTTATCGAGTAGAATAGACGAAGGAACTCTCCCCGTGTACATTCTGACGAGTTCAAAATTCTTTACTGAGGTTTTATTCAAAAAGATTATAGAATAGACAGTGATGTCTATGCAACTGCTAGTGTTTATCTATACAAACGACTTTGCAAACACGTAGCAAACTCTTGAGGTGGAAGCTCCACCAGCTCCACGGTAGTCCGAAAGAACAAAATCTTACGATTTTCGCAATTTGCAGATTATTGACAGACTGCATGTCAACAAGATTTGATTCGCAAAAATTAGAAGTATGTATTAACATAATTGTAATCATTACAACCCTCTAAATTCATAGAATTTGATTGAATGACTTTTTCATTTAAATAATTGTCATTTAATAACACTATAAATTTTTATTACTTTGACCAGATTGACAGTCTAATTATTATTTTTTATTTTTTGTTTTTGTATTTAACTGACTAGGTACTGACTCATTGAATTACTTATTGTTTCATTGGAATATTTTATATCCGTTTCCATGACATTATTAATAATATTTTAATTCTGTTTTACTTTGGCAAAATTGACATTTTTATATTTTTATTGTAAGTAATTCCATTACCATGCCACTTATTTCCAATATTATATAACTTGTAAACCTAATATTTGCATGCCTATGTGAAGGTAAATTATGGAGAACTTTATTATAAAAAAACATCTATGTACATTACCCATGTGTGCAAAGAAATAAATTGATTGATTGACTGACCTGCAAACTGTAAAAAGTGCATGAAAATTCGAATTTCATTGGTTTAAAAAAAAAATTATACATATTATTTTTTCTTGTTTTTAACCGACTTCTAAAAAAAGAAGGAGGTTCTCAATTCGGATGTTTTTTTTTTTATGTTTGTTCGGGCATAACTCCGTCACTTGCTAACCGATTTGAAAAATCCTTCTTTTGTTGGAAAGGGTATACTTCCCAAATGGTCCCATAATTTTTTTTATCGAAATCGGACAAGCGGTTTTTGAAAAATCAACAAAACTCAAAAAAAAAACTACATTGTCCACATTATGACCCATGAACATGTGAACCACTAAAAAGTGAAAAATAAAAACTTTTTAACAAAAAATAAAACCGACTTCAAAAAAAAAACAAGAAAGTCAAAAATAAATCAGTTTCTGAAGTCGGTGGCAAAAAAATGAAATCAAATAAACAAAACTCACCGAGTTCAGAAACTGATTTATTTTTGACTTTCTTGTGTTTTTTTTTTGAAGTCGGTTTTATTTTTTGTTAAAAAGTTTTATTGACTGCCATTTTATCTTGTCTGTGTTGTCCGTTTGGAACCTATACTTTATTAAAATCGGGTCTGATCGCAAGGTATCAAAAGAGGTTTCACAAAAAAAAAAAAAAAGAATTTCATTAGATAGTTTCAGTAGTAGTGGTCGCGACTGTACCTACTCTTGACTAGACTTGGGATTTAAAGTGAGAACCGTTCTAGAACACGCACCTTAGTTCCAGTAACTGATAAGAGATACAGACTTAGATTAGTCTTCTAATACTCTTGTGTAAGAACTTACACTTTGCTAGCTAGCTTTATAGAGCTACTTCATAGTATGGGTGTATTAAAACTAGTTAAGAAAATTCCTCTTCGTAGTTTTTTAATTAACACGTTGAGCGCCATGTGTATCTTTCTGGAAACACAAAGCATCACCTTCAGAGGCCACGTGTTTCTTTTTGGAAACACGAGCAGTGCTTTATTCGTAGGCCAGTGTGTCCGCCAGGAAACATATTTCAATACATTTTACTATGAATTCTAATACCTCTGGCCTCCACGGTTGTTTCGGTCCGAGTGGGTTTTTTGTATGACGTTTTGATCAAAAGTTATGGCTAAAATTAAAACACTATTTTTTTTTCTATGACCTTTATTTGGTTTTTGTATAAATCGTCTTCTACGCATGCTAAATCAACAATAAAAATAACAAATTTGGTCTGGAAAAAAAAATACAAAGGAAAATATGGAAGGAAGTTACAGAAAACAAAAAAAAAGATGTGTTTCCAAAAAGATACACGCGGCCCCTGAAAAGATAATATTTATTATTGCATAGAGATATTTTCTAAAACTTTTTCAGGGGCCACGTGTATCTTTTAGGCACACGTGAAAATTAGTGGAAAATCTTGGAAAACCATGCATGTATTTCATTCCTATATTATTAAAATAGCATTAGAATACCAATTAGGCAAAAAAAAAAGCGAAGTCCAAAATATGACAAAACACGTTTTTAAGCGTGGCGCTCAACGTGTTAAAACTGCTGAAGACAACATCATGCCTCCCAGTTATTTCGTTCAATTACCTACGTGCATTCCCATTATTTTGCACGATAGACATTCTTGTTAGTAATTTTATAATTGAACTGCAGTAATCAATGTTTTATTCGTAGTTATTGTTGATTACATTCCTGTGTTAATTATGATTTACTGTTTTGACGTAAATTGAATTTTAAAAGAAATAAAATAATGCTTACTTCCACTATTTTTCTTTTTAGAGATCGTTCCCAAAGCATGTCAATAGACTAAGTTGTCTGTCTGTTCATTCGTCACAACGATGTATATATGTAACCGTAATAGATAAACATGGATTTATTGCACTGATATAAATGAGCGCTACAAATAATAACATAGAAGTAACTTTAAAAAACGCCAGAACTCCTTTTTTGGGGGTGGGAAATCATCAAATGACTCCTCCAGTCTGGGCAGAATGGTAGGGAGTGTCAGACTCCTACTGACTAAAAACCACCCATATTCCTTCTTAGCCCTTTGTGTCAAGGCCGCGGTATCTCTTTCGAACAACTCGCAGCCTTGACGGGAAAAACCAGAACCCCTGAGTGCTTGTCCGACTCATACTCTAGGCCAGTTTTCCTTTTTTCTTTCTCAACAAACACAAAATATCATTACCTGAAACTTTTACTAACCTACGATTGTTCAAATGCTGTAAAGCAGCCCCCGACGGACATTCTTGGGTTTTTTTAAGGTGGGTGTTTTATGTTATTTTATCCTTTTTTCAATTAATTTTTAACAGTCGTGGGTTTTTTCAAAATTTTTAATTTTGCTTTTTATTTTATTTTTTTATCTAAGAACATGCACCAATCAAACCTTAACCCATAACTGAAAACAAAATCAAAATCGGACTTGTAGTTTTGGAGAAAAATGGCAACTTTGATTTGCACAAAAAATGTTTGCTGCAGCGCCCCCTGGTGAGTTGTCACCGTAACACCTATCTAAGAACATGCACCAACCAAACCCAAACCCATAACAGACTGAAAACTGCATCAAAATCGGACTAGTAGTTTTGGCGAAAAATGGCAACATGTATTTGCACAAACACACAAACAAACAAACACACAAACAAACAAACACACAAACAACCTCTCACCCCAAACGCATATACCATCTCCGTTCCGTCGTGGGTAAAAAATAAGCTTTTCAATTTCATTGAATTAAAATGTGAATGGATGTGTTTGCTCGGTAAACATTGTTGGTAATGTACATAAGGTATTGTTACATTACGTGTTTCATGAAATCGTAACGAATGTGTGACCTTCTAATACCACTTGGTTACCTAATGAAATACCGAATACCATCCTAGGAAGTCAAAAAGCGGTTTAATTACCTGAAAGCTTATCTTAAATCATGTAGTCTAATCAAAATACGCAAAAAGAAACATTACCCGACTGAGGAGAGAATGTGTTTATCAAAACGAAAGTAGGGTTTATTAGTTTTTATAATAACTTTTTTCATTGTAACATTGATATTAAAACCAGTACTTAAGTAAAAAAATAATTATTTTTTGCACTGAATACTACAAAGCAATTTTCCTGTTTTCTCAAAGCTTAGATATGTTGAGTTACCGCTCTTTGCCTTACTTCGCTCCCATCATTTCGGACCTCCACAATAGTACATTATGGTATAAGTGTGTAACGTTGGTGATTACCGCAGAGGCGGCATTGAGACCCGAGCCGTCAGGTGAGGGTCTTAAGAAAGCCGAGGACGGTAATCATCAATACACACGTGTATCATACGACGTTTTTCAACACACTTGCGAATAAAAAAAAACGTGTGGCACTCGGAAACTGCCGCGGTAAAGCTATTGCATAGCATTTTTTATCAATTATTTAATTAGACAACCTCAGTTGACAACCTTGTTATTTTCCGTAACCATAGCAACCTGGTTGAAATATTTTCGTTTCGGAATTTCTGGATTCGCTCTCCACGCTCAAGGCCCGCGATAGAAGCTATGCAATAGCTTAATAATACAAGAAAAAACATTTTATTTAGTAGATAAAAAGTTTATTTAAAGAAACAATTAGTAAATGTGCAGTTAGTAAATTTATAATTAATTGTTTTTGGTCTCTTCAGATAGATTACTGGCCATGGTTCTGTATGTCTTTTACAGTTATATTTGTTAATTCTTGTATCCTACAGTTACACCAAATATTAAAGCAACCTGAAAAAAAAGAAAAATATGATTATTAAGTTACACAACACGCTGAAGCTGAAGTCACGTAGATAGATATTTAAAATTAGTTTAACTAACCTTAGTTACCAGATATTGGTTATCTGGAGCATCTTTTATAAATTCTTCAACATCGTTAGACGTTAAAACCTTTGATTTCTTGCTTCATTAAATCCATCTGACAGTCTTTTTAGATAGGTAAGCTGACAAATTAGAGTATGTTTTTAAGTCCACTCCATTCTTCGTTCGGACTGTACTTTTTAACATTGAGTATATACACCACAAAGAGCTAGGTTTGTAATTAGAAGATAATTCTTTAAAGTACGCCAAGAACACATTGTCAGAAAATGACTGTGATTTCTTGGTGTTTTGCCACTGCTTGAAATTTTGGTACGCTAATAGATATTTCTCCTTGGAGTTTTCGGGCAGCAAATTTTCCATAACGCTTAGGGCTTCAAATCTTACATCGGGCGGTGTACAACATGAATCATTTTCTTCAAAACTAGACATTCTAACTAATAAAATAACTATAATAACAGTGAAAACGAGTTGTGTATTTTTTTCGCAGTAGCGGGAAAATATTACATAGATATGTTTTTTTATAAGCGATCAGCCATAGACTAAAAGAGGTTTTTTTTTTTTGCTTGTCGAGGATAGTGTTTGGAGCCACGGAGCCACGTACAAAATGGGGAATTCAAATTTTTATTTATCACAGAGAAAACAAAAATTATATTTGAGTGAAAGTTTTATTTATTATAAACGTACTAAGTTTAAATTATCTATTTAAATACAAAGTTTCATGAAATGAGCAAGCACTAGGTACATTAATTAATTTTTACTATTGAACACGATCTTTTTTGTATCGAAACTTTTTTAAGAACATAGCAACTCAACCAATTAAATTTTAAAAAAAAACCTATAACTCACTAGTGAATAATAGTAATGAAAAATTCACAGTTTGATTATAGGTGTCATTATGTGCCTAATTGCGGTGAAATTTTAGCCACTTTATGAGCAAGTGTGTTGAAAAGATTTTTATGTACACTGTCTCTCAGGATGTCATGTGATAGTTTGTAATAAGCCTTATCTTTAATGCAAGGTATTGAATTGTCAACGTATCAAGTTGACCACGAACGGTCGAGCGCTCCCAAGCTCCTATGGGCAGCGACCGCTAACCGCGATTAGACTTGAAAAGACGCCGCTTCTTGCGACTAAAAGTCGGAGTTGTTAAAATTCTATTACCGTGTCCTATGGCCACTTAAAATTATTGAAATCGTGGTTAGACCAATTTTGTTTTTGAGAAGAGTATGTGATGCTGGGTAAAAAATTTTGTTTACGAAATATTAGAAAAATTATGCGTAATAAGGAATATTTTTAATAGAGTTTAATATTTCTATCATCACAAGTTTTATAGGCTACCTGTTTTCTTAACAGTTATTTATTTAACAAGAAAACCACTAATTAAAAATCCGGTTTCCTGTGGTTCGAGATCAGTCGAATCTCCAAACTAAAAAAACTAAATACTTTGAGAAGAAACTTCAGCTTGCTCCAAGTCGATCATTTTGTAATAGTAGTCTTGAAGAAGAAAATATTACTTAATAGAAAATAGGAAGTGTAATAATCACAGTCGTAACAGGAAAAAGTTAACAAAACATTAACCTTACCAGCAGCCAGTTTAAATTCATAATCTGGTTACAGAAAGAACATCGTGACTGAACTTTACCTAAATAACAAAATATAAAATTTTTATTGCACCTTATTCTGGATAATTCGGGCCGGAGCCAGGTAGTTACGGCTTGATGTTACGCATGCAAATTGCCGATTCAGTGAATGGAGCACGCAGTTTTTGCAACCTTAATTTTATTATTGGAACCATATCGGGTACCGTTACCTTTTGTCAAAAACGGTTCATCGATTTATTGGATGTAACTTTAGATTATGGGTCGTTGAAGCTTGCACACGAAATCGAGTAAATTATCGATTGAAAATGTACGACATCAGTCAGATATAAATACACAAGAAACAACCAATCAACTGAAATCGACCACAATGGTAATCAGAAAAAATTATAGAGAAGGTTTCTCTCAATTTACTGTTAAACCTCAAATCGGCAGTTTTGAACAGGTCTACTTATATGAAAACGGCGGCTGGACGTTGCGACTGTGGTTGCGTTCATAATCCGATTGTCGATACGGCAAACGCGAAGTCGAACAATCCAATGCAAAACAAAGAAATAATAAAGGTGCGTTTTATACACCACGATAGTCTTGCCCTTTATTGCTGGCTGGAGAGGCGACAAGGCCAATAAAACATTTTCTCCGCGGAACGCTATTATGGAACCCGATATTCGTGTGGGTACCGAACGTACACGAAGTCGGTTCGGATTATTCGATTTTTGAAATTAAATCTTCATAGACGTGGGTTCGGGAATTGAATGTTTCGTAAAAGATTTAAAACGTGCTTTGTAATCTCCGGAGGTTCTCCGTTTGAACCAAATAGGTATTTCAAATTGAAATTGTACAAACGTTTTCTCTACCTTCAATATTTTCCTTAATCCTTACTTCAGTAAGCTACTAACCAAATTAAAACCCGGACTTTGTTCATTATTTAAGTAGTTCGTTGACCTCTTTCGGTCATTTACAGTAAGTATTAAAAACGCCAAAACGGTTTTTCTTATAATTAAGCCTTCGAATACCAAAACCCAGATCTCCATTTTATTGTTAATACTGATATCATCCTACAGCTCTAAAGAAGCTTTAAATGTTAATCTTACATTAAAGGAATTCTTTTAAAATACCTATCAGACGGCGTAAGTTAGTGCCGACTCAATCCGCGTATCGTGTGTGCAATAAAAACAAAACGAGGGTAGAACGTGGTTTAATTGGCGGCAGTGCGAGGTAACACGATCATGAATTCTGAGAAACGACGCATTTGCCTCTTATTGTGAATACTTTAGCTCTGCAACATTGGTAGCGTTAGCGTAATACCGAGGAAATTGCTCAGTCGCTAAACAAATAAAAGCTCCATTAGAAATCAATAGATTATGTTCGAAATTAATTTATAAAAAAAAAGTATTTGAACGCAAATTGAAAATGTAATAAAGGCCGTAATAATGAGCTTCGAAGAAGCCATAAGAAGCAAAACAATCAAAGGCCACTTTGGTTCCACATACAAAGACATTTCATTATTCTTTCATTAGCAATAAGTTTTTTTCCGAAAACAGCCGATTCTATCCGCCGGGGAAACGTACGAAAAAGAGACAAACGGTCCGAAAAAAATATATAAACGTACGGAGAAAATGTGGCGAACAAAAGGCGAATGGGACGCGGTTTAATCCTGACCGATCGTCGTTTCGACGGCTAGGGTGAGAGAAAATTGAATTTATTATCGTTTGTATTTGAGTGACGTGTTATTTTCACACGAAGAAGAGCGCGGTGGAATCGAATCAGTCAGTCGTCGGATACGATAGCGCCCGATAGTAGATTACGGATGCGCTGCAAATGGCGTTTTCTATTCCATGTGCCGTGAGGTTTTTCACGGCGGTAAAAGGATGATGTTTTCACGCGTATGTTTGTAGATTGATGGAAATGAAAGCAGAACTCTTTTATGTTGGGAGTTTCTTTTGATTTTCTTTCGTCTTGAGCTGCTATCCAGTATCTCGTCATGCTATATTATATGTTTTAGATTCGACTGCTTTTGAGGAGGCCCACAGAAGCGGTTCAGCGCCAGGCGAGGATTGTGGAAGGCGTACTAGTTCAAGTGTGGGACGGGAACAGCGGGGTGGATTTTAAAGTCTAACAGACCCCTCTCTTCGCCTCAGGGCGAACGACATTCATAAGGATTTTTCACCCCGGAGCAAAACAAAAAAACAGGTTCGGCTGCTTTAAAATAATTTGGAAAAAAAAAACAAAATAAATCATCACACACACTGCTTTTATTCATTTTTAGGAACTTTAACAAACAGATACCTGAATTCCAAAATATTTATCAACAAAAAGCTATACCCACATAATGTGAAAGCACATGACATACAATGGCAGTACCTACCTACCCACTGTTTATATATATCTGTCAGCCACCACAATGGTTTATGCAGCCATGTTTTTTCGATCAAGGGTTTTAAATAACTAAAGGGTATAAACAATAGTACAGTAATTGTACTCCATTATTTAGGTCTCGATCTGAACAAAGAATAAGGCGGGGTTATATCGAGGGGGTGGTGACTGCATAGCTCGCTAATTGGTTGAAATACCTTTAATATTGGTATCGTAAAACTTATGGGGCTCTATAAGACTAGGCTATTTCATTAGAGCATTCCGAAGAAAGTAATTTGTTTATAACTTGCGATGGCCGCAGCATTGATCGGGTTTCGGGCTATGTGAGATGTTTATTAGATAACTTAATTAGGTTGTAATAATCTTTTTTATTTCTAAGGCGGTTCGACACCAATAATAAACTTGCATTAGCATGAACAACCTATAATGTTTCCACTGCTGAGACACAGGCCTCCTCTCTATGAAAGGAAATGAGTTATAATCCACGACGCATGCCTAGTCACATGTCTACCAATTTTTAGTCATCACTGTTTCGAGAGCCGAGCAGTGGTGATGAAATCAATTACACAAAGTGATGCGCCTCATCAGTATCATCATCATAATCAGCCTAAAATGTTCTCACTGCTGGGACTGGGACATAGGACGTAGAGAGGCCACCACGGCTCACGCACAAAGGTCCACAAGGACTAAGTGCGGAAACCTGAACCCCATAAAGATAAAGAAGATAAGGACGTAGAGAGGACTCTATGAGAGGAAATGGGCTATAATCTCCCAATAAATACATATTATAATTAATACAAATTTCCGTGTACCGACAGCTGAAAACAGCTTTTTCTTGCGTTCTTCTATGACAAACATATTTCCATCAATTGATTGATACGTATGTGTACACAACCTTGAATTATTTGTGGCACACAAACTATCGTATTTTACTACTTGGGCTTAACCCTTCAATGAATATCTATACGTCACCCGGGCCGAGGCTAGCCACCAATTTATTAGCCGACAAGGCACTTTCCGGGCGTTTCAAGGTCGCCTAATGGTATTCAAAGTTAATGTAGGTATTCGAATGCTAAGCCTCTTAGGATTGCCACTGCTTTTTGTGTCTTCATCTCATTGGTCGATATTTTAAATGTCATTTTAATGCGCTGTGATTGGCTGATTTGTAAATCAATTCGAATCACGTTTTCCGGCAAGTAAATTGATGCCTCTGTCGAATGAATCATAGCTATTGTTGCGTTTTGCACAGAGTATTTTTTACTTTTAAAAATAGCTTCTATTCAAATAAAAAGTAATGAATTTGTATCTATTTCTAGCTTCTAACCATATGAGTCTAGCCATTTAATTTTCTGGATTTAATTTACATACGAAACTACCTACTGCTTCACTCAAATATTACACGAAATTAAGAAACCTTCAGTAGAAACTAATCTAAAGAATGATGCAATTTCAAAGAAAGCAAGCATTTCCAAGCGAGCGATCACAAAAATGAAACTGGTTTTATCCAGTATGATTTACATAAAACTTGTTTAAATGTTAATCTTTGTGCTTGGGTGGATTATGACGTGCCCTCTGACATACACAGATGTATGTATGGGTGTACATGCTCATACATGTGCGCACTTTAATCATTCATGCCCTTTGTAGGGTTGTGGTTCGGAATAGTTGAAGTAAAACTATTTTGAAGTTTGTAATCAGAGCACCCAGGTTTTTAGGAGCTACACTGAAAAGTTCACACAGACACTAGTAAAAAGTTTTCTGTAACTATGTATACTTTGTCTGTGCCTGTGATGTGATATAGTAAAATACGACAGCCAGTCTAACCCAGGGGTATCGTACTCCCCAGTACTAACTGAGTTGTGGAGGTCACATAGGCAGTCGCTCCATGTAAATACTGGTCAGCTACACCTAGATTGAAAGCCGACTTTAACATAGTTGGGAAAAGGCTAGGCTGATGATGTGATATAGTAAAATATTACCTGCCTTTTATCTGTTATGTCCGACATAACCTCCAAATGCACAAACAGGAAACAAACTGAATTATCCTTGGAGTTTTTGCAAATAATCCGACAAAGCAATCTCGTACCTAATACCTACTTTATCTAAACATAAATTGGTGTGCAACCGCATGCAATTCACACGGCTTAATTACCCTTTACCGTTCACAAAATCGATTCCCATGCATCTAAATTACCCGAATACCAAGAGCCAAGTCTCCGAAAGTGCGGTTTTTGTTCGTCATCAATTTGGACGTCTACAATTTATGCGTCATCCGGATGCTACTTATAATGGAATATTACAAAATGCTAAATTACTGTGATCTTCGGACAAATTATGGAAGGGAACAACGCGATTCGATGTAATTGGGCGCAGCTCGAGCCGTCACTTCTGTTCTGGGTGCAAGGGAGAGGTAACCGCGGGTAACGGATGTGGACACACATTAGAATTGGTAATGTTTGGCTGTTGTTATTACCGTGTGCCGCTATATTGGTATCTTCGAGGATGTTTTTTCTATGTTGCCATATGGTTAGCTATTGAGGGGATCAGTCATTACACCCTTGTTTGAAAGCTGCTACTGACAGTGACAGTTTTTTATTATCTTGTGCAGATATCTTATCAATTTATTTCCAAGTTTATAATGGACTGGCTAGTTACTGTTCCGGTGACTTTGTCTTATACCTTGTTTACTTTTAGAAACAATAGGTTTAGACTCAAAGAAATCTGACGAACTGAATTAGATTACCTAACACAGCATAACATCACGACTGTAATATCCAAAAGGTTACACAGAGATGTGACTATTACTACACCCACATTTCGCCAGTTACGTCCTATGTAATAGTTGGCAAGCCTAGTGCCATCAACCGAACATAAATTCAGATACCGCGGCTGCTACTGAAATATTTATTTTTATTTATTTATTTAAAAAAAAATATATTTCAGATGAGACCCAAAAACACTTTGCCCGACCTAGAAATGAACTCAGGACCTCTTGCTCAGCAGTCGCGCTTGTAACGACTAGTCCCAATAAGGCAGTAGTTTGAGTAATCTGAATAAACCCGACTATGACAGTAATGTAAGAATTTTAAAATATAAGTAGGAAGGTTTTTGATCATCGTGTGGGAAAAAAATTAGAAGATCCTACTAATATTAGAAACGCGAAAGTTGTTGTAGTAGCATGTATGTATGGATGGATGGATGCTTGTTACTCTTTCACGCAAAAACTACTAAACGGATTTGGATAAAATTTGGTACACAGATAGTTTATAACCTGGATTAACACATATGATAGTTATTACCCCGATTCCCGAGGGATAATTTTCGAGTTGTAGGGGGCCGAAAGAAGAAGCTGCTGACAACACCTAGTAAGTAATAAATCTTCCAAACAGTTACTTCTCATAAAACTCGCTTACCGCCTATACCTTTCACATCTTACAAGGTTCCCGTACATAATGATGATGATGGTTGCCAAATAAATAATGGACGATCGTCAACGTTGCACAGATGATTTGCCTTGATGGATGAATATTTGACGACGGCTTTATTACTCCGTATTAAATGACAGGAAAAAGTCATTTAATTTCATGTCCGAGTAACAGAATTGTTTGCTTTTATACGTATTTGTATGTACTGCGTTTTGTTAATTTGAGTGGAATTCACATTCTAGTCGTGCAAAAGTTGTATTTCAGAGAAGTCAACCTCTGTTTGTTTTTTTAATTTTAGATTGTCTAAATATTATACGATACAAAAAAATACACATTTATTGATAGAGGACTTTTCATGATTCTCTTGCCCTTATAACAATTAAATTCCTGCCAGCACAGCACCGCTTCTTTCATTTTTCTCTATCAGATGTCATCTGAATAGCGAACCCCTTTTCAGCTAAATTAAAATTTTCACAGTCCATCTATTGTTTTTTTACAGCGAGGTCTATCAATTCTAATAACTTCAGGTAAATTTTTATCCTACGTGAAAGTACACATGAAAATCAGGCCACATACCAGACTACCTTTTATTCAAGCTTGACCCGATGACCTGAGGTAGCCAGCATTGATAGGAGTAGCTCCACTCGCATGCGCCCGGCGATTCCAATCATAATAATAGTTTACTTGGATGCGATTGCATGCGTTACTGGAAGTGCTTGTTTACGAGCAACTCTTCATGCTCATGAATGATAGATATGGAAACGGTAGGTTTAAAAGAAAAATACTTTAGTGACCTAGAATGGTAAGTATTGGCTACGATCAGTGTCATGTCGAAGTCTACGATTAAAAATGTTCATTCATATTGAGTTCTTGTTAAAAAACAATAAATCATTAATTACTATCGATATTTTTTTTGTTAATTTTAAGTTGTTTATGATTTTACTTTATAATCTAACATTCTGGCTACCAACTCAATTATATTTATCCAAACAAATCAATCAAATATTTCGGATTCTTTCGAAAGATTAATTTGAACGTTTGGATGTACAAATACGCAGTCGGGTATAAAACTGATTAATTGTGTAGACAAAAAATAAAACCTGCTTGAAGTGCCAAACCGAATGTTTTTTGTACCTGTCTCGACTTGGATATATTGGTAGCCGTCTCACACAATGAAAAGATAAAGAGTGTCCATTTTTTATATTTTATTTTATATCAAGTTATTCAACTACTTGAACTTGCGTCATAATTCATAAAACTTTCAATGCTAAATTCTTTCGCCTTTGCTCAAAGACGAAGTTTGTAAACATTGTTTCTTACTATTGCTTTTGAACTTTACAAACATTTTATCATAAAATAATTAAAGCATATTAGACGTTGTCAAGTCCCATTTTCGCAACATAAAATATTGCAAGTTTCGTTATTTTCGTTCAACCTAAAGGTTAATATTTTTCAGGTGTCAAAACATATACCTACACTATACATACTCCTTTACTGCCGCACAGATTTACAGATGTACATTAGGTACGTACAGATTTTAGATACTGAAAGTAAGAAGGTATTTTCCCACGAGATAATTGAGAATTAATAAGTGATACGACAGGGGTCGCCTTGATCACGAGAAAACAATAGGTGCTTCCACACTCTTTAAACAACAACAAACAAAAATCAAATGACCACATATTTGCATTTCAACTCCCAAGTGTCACTTCTTGCCACTTTAGATCCGGACATTATTTACCTGCGACCGCAAACAATAAATCGAATTGGAAAGCAAGCATCTCGACCGTTGTAAATCAATCAAGTGATCATGAAATATGATCGTCCGTTATATTTTCAACATCGAACTGTGTATCGATTTTTGTTGATTAATTTTCGATTCGAATTTGTATTGGGAGGAATGGTGTGAGAATTTTTGGGTTTATTTAAAAAAATATATATACAAGTATTCATTAGGTACATTTTCAACACACTTAATATAGATGAGCCCAGAAAAAACGCCGAAAAGAAAATTTTAGAAACTTCTGTCCACGGGCTTTCTAAAACAATAAAAAACTTTCGGGATATGATTCGATGCAAATGTACAATTGTAGTTCGAACAAGATAAGTAAGGCTGCACAGACATCGATTAAACGCGCTCCTTTCCACTCACTACAACACAAGCATATCAAAAAAAGATACATTATTTTTATACTAGTCCCGCTCTAACGGTAATTTGTCAGAAAGAAAAGTTATTCATCCGCAATAATGACCACCTCGGTTTATCTCGGTGCGCTATAGCTCTGATGGTACTCCCACAAAATAGACAATAGATGCAGAAGACCAGCTTCACACAAGAAGCGAGAACGAACAAAGATTTGGAAGCTTATGTACCGCGATTTTTGTAAACCCGCGGTATACAGAAACGGTTTCGCGGTTTCTGCCTATTTTAGTCGCGAGTAAATAGGCTTCTTCTGGGTTAGCTCGTCACATCGTCGACCTCATCTCTGCCCCTAGGGCAAGATTGAGGTCAAGAGTATACCCATGTCATATATAAATACAAATGACATTCGCGCGAGTGCGCCTGCAATCGTTATGCATAGACGCGTGTCAATGTGTGCCTGCGTTTGTGCTCATTGCATGGAACTGATCATCATCATTCTCCTCCCGTTATCACAAATTTATTTTTGAGGCTGACGCAGCCAGTTTTTCCTTCTAGCCGAGGGTACCCATGATCTCCGGTGCAAGTGTGGGAAGGGTACACCGGGTGGTTTTTAGTCAATAAGACAGATCCCTTGCCCCGGGCGGAGGACATTTATGAAGATTTTCCATCCCGGAAGCATGTTTTCCTTCGTCATCTCAACAGTCATCGATCGACTTTATAACACGATTCTTCACACAATCAACCCATGATGTTCCACTCACTAGTCTTACAGTTATCCGTATTCGTACTTACTCAAAACTTTCCTCATGACATTTTCCTATTTCCTTCACATCCGCGTAAAGATACCGAAGCATTCCTTCTTCATTCTTAGATAGGGTACACTATCTATTTTGTGATACTTGGTAGTGGTGAGCCAAGTTCTGATTTATTTACTTTGCCAAGTTAGAGGTCTCGGCCCCGGACTGTTGCTTTTGTTATTAAACTAGTTTGCTAATGATTTTTAGGGCTGCCAGAGTTTTGTTATTCGTTTGTTGTGTTACTGAGAAAGTTTGATTATTACACGCTTGGAGGCGTTTAGTTTGCGTGTAATTAAAGTAATTACGATTATCTTTTTAAGGTGTTTACTACGTTTCAATACAATTTAATGATTAATTTCCACGAATAACTCAATTTTCCTCCTGTTGTCGAAACAAAATTCGTAGAAATTATAGTTACAATCGACAACTATGAAGTTATTTGATGACATACTTTTACGAGGTAACGATAGACATATTTCAGAAACGCCTTGTAGAATTACTTTATTTTCTTATAAACTTCCGGAGCATGATACGTGACTGTTTTTTGGGTGCCACCCAGTTTTAATTACAGTACTTACGATTCAAACCTCTTAATAATAACAATTCAAAGTTTTTCACACACCCATAATTAAATACAAAACTAAGTAAAACAAAGCGGGAACTCGTTTTCCTTTTACTTAAACCTCATGCTTAACTAACCACCGGCTTACGGCCACAGAGCGTAAAAACTCACAAACCTGCCAAAACTTCACATACCGTAATTAACTGACTCGAAGTTTTTCCAACAAAGGGGTTCCGCAGGCAAAAACTATACCCCGTTACCATGACGACGCATAAATAAAAATGGCTGACCACCAAGCATTAATAACTAGAAATTGTCCGTCACACAGTAATTGAACCATAATAAATGCAGGTAATAATATCGTTTTTATTATTTTACAATGGCATTATTTTAATTGGGTCGCAGACTTGGCTTTAAAATGTGGTAATTGCTTGATGTGGGTATTGTATGAGATATTTAATTGCAGTTATTAACTGTATGAGGGCCACTCATTAAACTTTTTGCTGCAAGTATCAGCGAATAAGTCTTTCGAGTTAAATAAATAATGTTTTAATTTTGCTGTCAAAATGGTTGATGGATGCAATAGTAGTTTATGCGACTGTGCATAATGAAGGGCATTACAACACAAGTGTGGGTTTAAGAAACGAGCCGAAGGCGAGTTTCTTAATAGCATCACACGAGTGTTGTAATGCCTAATTGTGTATAGTTGCATACACTAATTTATCTACCCGAATATCATAAGGGCTCTATGATGGGCTCAGGAACCATAGGGAAATGACCAGCATTGTTACCAGTGTAATGCAATAAAAAATAAACAGGTTATTAGTTGCATTCGTCGCTGCATTTACGATATCTGGCGGAGTGTTCACGTTAATTTCTGAGTCACTATCACTCATTTTCGACAGAAATAAAGAACTTATCAGAAAATTAGTCTACTCAATGAAAGGGAATAAAAAGCTAACGAACAAATGACAGCTCGAAATGGCGGCGTTTCGGATATCTGTCATTTTTTTTAAATCATAGGCAAACGAACAAAGTCACTATTCTTGTGCCACTCGAGATCAAAATGTCGTGCGATTTATAATTAAAATCATACTGAATTGGGGTTTCGTATCGATAGGTATCTGTTTTAATGTAGATACTAGAATAGCACACTCACTTGAATTTGACACCTGTTCCAAATTTAAAACTCATAACCTACTGTTTTCAGTAGGTTATGAGCTCATTACAGTTCTGTTAATTTCTGCTGGTTGGTAATGCTGGTCATTGCCTATGGTTTTTGAACGCATTAGAGAGGGTTTATGATATTTGGGTAGATAAATAATTTAAATAACAATTTGCAAAACATGAGTTATTTTAAACAAGATTTTATGTCCAAATGTTGTCAAGTTTGGTCTTACAAAGAATGTCTACATATCATATGATCATTTTACGTTGAATAACAAATCACTAGTTTATAAGGCAGACATTTATTAACTAGATAATTACCTTACTCAATTTATTAGCAAAATCGATTCTACTTACACAAATTGCCAGTTGAATGCAAAATAATTTCACGCCATACTAAGTGGATGTTTAAATCAATTGGACGGTACCTAAGAAGTCGAGAACGTACTTGGATTATTGATAACGACGGCCAAGCACGAAAGCTTTGGCTATTCGATTTATTTTTCCAATAAGGTGCACTGAACGATGTCGCCGCAGAACGAAACACCGCCCCTACAACTCAGACAATACGATGAGATAGTCTGGGCGCATTACTAAGATTACTCTGCGACTAAGACAATCCTTATTACAAAGGCTGAAAGTTCAAAATAAAGGATTGAATGTAATTTAATGTTGGCGAAGTATACGTGCTTCGCAAATCAAGTGTGTTGAAGAGGATGAGAGAACCACGTCTATGAAAAATCGTGACGAGGGTGACACAATAAGTGAGGAAAGGTGAGGGGGAAGCAAGGTGCTTTAATCGGAAATACGTACCCTTCGGAACTGCAAGGCTGAGGGCGAGCCGGAGACACGAATCAAGAATGTAAAGCGCCTAGCGAGACATCGATGGCAAACTCTTTTCAAAACATTTAAGGGAAGGGAAGAATTTTATAAAAATGGTGTCGTTTTACCAGCTAAACTAGCCTCACAATACAAAAGAAGTGAAGGGAAAGCAAAATCAACAGGAAATCGTAACACGCAAGCAAGCTTAAGGAAAACCATAATTTCGTAAATAATCAAAGTTTGGCCAGTCTTGTTGACTAAGCTTCTTATCCGTTACTCACAATGCAGTCAAGGGTGAATTTTCCTCAACGGCAAACTACGATATAACAACACTATCCCTCATATACATCTCATGTGTTAATGGCAAAATCGAATTTTCGTATACTGTTAGCAAGTTAATATAGCTAGAGTGGAAAGTTTGTTAGGACGAGTAGAGAAGCGAAAAGCAATGGAGCAATTACAGGCTGCAACGGTGGGCAATTGTGAAACCAATAAAGGCAAGGGAAGCGCCTGTGTTGTCTCTTTATTCATACGATTAGGACACACTGACGCTTTGTTGCCAACAGCCATCCTAGCAAAGAGCAATTTTGTGACGCTTTGGACGAGTTGCTTGCTTTTGCAGAGTTCGTCATTTTCGTCACACGTTTTCTAATTCAGGTTGCGTCACATTTACTTTGAGACTATCAAAGGTTCGTCTCAACTAATGGCCAGGATACTGCACTGGTTATTAATTTGCATATTTTATTTTATTTATTAATCTGCTGCATTACGCACTGCGACTAAGTAGAGCTTCACTTTTATTTTTATGTGAACTTGTGAGTTACACAATGAGTTCAATTACATTCCATGTGTGTTTTCTTAAAAAATATGATCGTTAACTTACCCTGATCATTCAATCCATTCGAAAGCAACAAGCTACTAGCTCACAAAACTTCAGCTCTTATTAGCGTTGTAGCAACCGATTTTCCTTTTAGCCACTTTCGAACTAACCCTTACATCGGGCACGGGTAAATAATTGACTGGCACGCCACATTATTCTCCATTCCAAGAATGTCAGGAATAGAAAAATGGTAAGCAGACCTCTTATTTTTACAGTCAAGTAAAAATAGTTGTTCTGAATTCTAGAATGGCTTCGATTTGTCTTGTTATTCAATGTCACGCGATACTGGGTAAGGGTTTAGATTTTTCATGAAAACGAACAAGGTGAGGGATGTTCTAGCTCTTCAGTTTGCGGTAAGGAAAATGGGTTTGGAGTAATGAGGTTATTTTTGGTCTTGACACTGAGTTCAAGGAAAATGGGAACATAAATTATGTTGTTAGTCAAAATTACATGGGGGTATTTCTTGTGTTACAAATAAGCTACATAATATTACGTATTTTGTTCATGATTATTATAGAAAATGATTTTGGAGAGATGGTTTGTTTTCTTATGTTGTTACTGTTAAAATAATACCATTTTGTGACTTGTATTACGTTACTGGAATAATGTAAAAATAAAGGCTCCCTTATAATGTTCATTGCGCTGCAAATTCAACTCTATGTCTAACCCCACAAAGTTCTAAACAAAATATCAATAACTTATGCATGCTTGCACTACCGTTTGCCCCCAGAGTGAAGACTAATGAATTAGCCCGTCAATAATATCAAAGCAAATGCCAGATGTCAATTTTCGAGTGACAACCGTTTCAAGGGTTGATTTTCTATTTTACAACTTTACACTTTAAGCTGCGAAGTTATGGTTGTAATTTCTTTGTATTTTATTTATTATCCCCTTTAAAATAGGTGTAGAGATTTTATTTGATTGATTACATTTATAATGTGACAATTGCGTGTTGAAATATTTTAGATTAAGGTCGAATATAGAAGTAAATATATTTTTGGAAATAAATTACTATGATTCATCGTTGGAAATTATTTCACACATTTTATTATCAACGCTGTAATCATTTACATATTATTGAAATTACTTATTGATTATTCTCTTTTTACACGACTGCCCCAAAAAAAAGAGTGTTATGTTTTTGACGCTTATTAACGACAACCAGTAAATTAATGAGTCGAATTCTCACAATCCACTCCGTGTCTCATTATTTGGGCTGTTTATGCACGGTGTCAATACCCAAAAACGGAGAAAGCTTTTTTCTCAATTGCACTTTTTGATTAACATAACATCACGCCTATAATCCCCTAAGGATTTACACAGAGGTGTACCTAATACACCCACATTTCGCCAGTTTTGATTAAGTTCCATGTAATAGTGCGACCGGTGAGCATGGGGTTCTGGGTTCGAGCCCCGGGTATCAAACAAATGCCATTTCCCTTTATGCATATTTAACATAACGTAGCATCACGCCTGAAATCCTCGAAGAGTAAGGCAGACATTTAGCCAGTTATGTATTTGTAATAGAGGGCTACTTTATTGCCCTCAATCGGGCACAAATCTATGACTGCTACTGTGAAATTCCTTATGATAAAACCGAATAACTTGCGGTCATGTTATTTGGGTTTTAATACATAACTCTTAACTCTCTTGTTATGTTATCTTTAATACATAGAGTAGACTCCTACATCCATAAAAACACGACCTCGCAAGTGACCGACCAAGTCAATTTCTCGGTCGATGTGGCGTGGCGTGTGTCGTTGGCCACATGTTGCTCGCCACACATTAGCATGTCAAAGCTTAGAGTAAGTCTCAATTACAGTCTAGGTACGCTTACAGGGTAGGTAGTTAGCTTAGTAACTCTATTATGTAGTGTTGCTGGTTAGACCTTGTTAGTTTTGGCGCAAATAACTTACTTGCATAGTTAGTGGTAATTTGGGTGGGGTAGTTTTTTAGAATGCAACTTAGTTGCCTGTAGTTATTAACACTGAAATTGCTGAGGGTTAATTAAATTTTGTGTATACAAATATGAAAATAGCCTTGTCACGAGTCACGAACTCACGACTAAACAGCTGATCGGATCGTAATGACATTTAGCAAGGGGATAGATCTATAAATTATACATTGTGGTTCTGCAAGAACCAGAAGATTTTTTTTTTTTTTGTGTGCACACAAAAAAAATCCACGCGAAAGAAGTCTCGGGCAGCAACTAGTTTTGATATAAATTGTATCATGAAACGAAAGTTATAAAAGACTGCGGTTGACATATTTTACATTAATTGAAGTCATGGAAATAATGTAATGACCATTTGAACACGTGTGTCAATAGTAGAATAGTCAAGTTGATAGTGATATTGTAGAAATAGAAAAGCGATTAACATTGTCATATCCCATTACATAAAACAACGGAACTTCTATAACAGTCACATAACCTTAATTGCGATCAGATAATTGTAACTGTATTAAATGGCAGTACAACTATTCAAACGACTTAATTCCACAAAACGTAAAAGCATTTCAACGAAACACAAAACAATTCCATACTAATATCAAAAACATTTCCAAAGTTTCCGTCCCTTCTGACCTTATTATAATCATACATAAACTGCTTAGCACCGGTGAAGTCGGTCTCATAAATCAGTGTACACGTACTAACATGCATGCAGTCGGATTCAGGGCCACCTCGGAAAGGCTCGGCAGGTCTCGGAGTTGGCACGAAGCCACGCACCCTCCAGGTCGATTCACACATCGCCGGCCGAACTCTGCCTCTGAAGGGAATAAGTTACTATTCACATTTTCCGCGAGGTTAAACGCCTGGAGGCAGGTAGGCAAAACGGTTTCTCGTGTACGACATTCAAATTACTGCTACTTGTGGTTGTCTGTGTGATTTGTATGCTAATATCGGAATAGCGTGATAGTTGTTACAGCGAATGAAGCAAATACTTCTTTTTTTTATTTTTGTTTTCTTTTTTGGTCATAATTGCATAGTGGTGGACGGTGGTCTATTTCAACTCGTATTGTATGAATTTTAAAGTACCAGATTAATATTTCAGCTCCGAATAAATGTAAATCGTCCTTTACTCGTGTGGATTTAAGTATTCCGCAAATGCAGGCAAACCAAAGCAATGCTAGTCAAGATTGTAATGGGAAATTATGTTTGCAAAATAAACGAGCTTGTTGATTTTATTCTACTTTAATACGAATTTGATTACATTAATTGATTTATTTTGTGGCAGTTCAGTCGAATGAATAAAGTCATTGTAAGATTAAACATTTACAAAAATGAGAAGTAAATGTGATTGCTCTTGCCTTCAAGTTTATTTCAAGAGATGTCAACATAAATAATACAAAACGTGTGCAGCAAAGGCTTACAGACGATACGTCTGGTGTCCTCGGGTGTTGCCACGTATCAATTCAATTTATTCCGACTGCGAGTTTTGCATGCAAAAACGGTGTAACAAAAACTTACACGACAGTTGAAGCGAAGCCCTACCCAGCTACGGTGAAGTCGACTTGGCGAAAGTAATTAATCGCAAGCTCGCGAGCTGTCGCCGCGTCACAACGCATCAATTGCTGGAAACTCACTCTGTCGGAAAATTGGAGCCACGACGCCGACTCGAGTGAGAAACACAATCGTCCTACCCTATCGTGTCCGAATAAAAAATAGATCAAAAAAACTATTCGACGTTGCAGAATACGTCCTCATTTTAATGCTTATTGATTCCGTACTCCCCACAAACAATGATTCACAGCAATAGAATAATTTACTTAACTCAAATAATTTATTTGACCATTGTTGGTCGTAAGTAATAAGAATTAAATAGGAATATATCTCTGTCGTTTTGTTATTCATATTACATTACCGTATCTTCCTTTTCCAGACGTTTTAAGCGTTGATTATTCAGCGCTATCGCGGCGTACCATCTGGTGCGTTGATGCACGGGAATAGCAGTTGTGTAGTTCTAAGAATAAGGCGTTTTTTCGGATGCAACGAAGGATGGAAGAAGGTTATAGTGAGGAGACATTATTTTGTCACAATGGTGGGTGCCGCCCACGCTACGGGCAGCAGCAGCGCAGTCTTCGGTGATGCACTGCTTTAGGGAACGAATAAATTACCCGGACCGTTCACAAGACTTACACCGCAAACAGTTTCACAGTATCTTTAGAATCCCCCGTAGAATAATATTCTTACGAGCGGACAAATGTCTCGGAGCTACTGTGAATATAAAATGTTTTTTAAATGAAATAAAAGACGTATCTCCTACGCGGACGAATTTGAAGTAACTTTAGACTAACGAGTACTGTTGGAGGTGTGGAAAAAACGTGTTAATAACACCTTCCGCTTGAAACAATTGTAGGAATTCGGATTAGACACGTACGAGCTAGGAGCAGTCCGCACCGTGAGAAGCTTTGTAACCACAATGCTCATGGCGTCTACACAAACCGCAAAGTAGGTAATCTAATACACGAAGCTCAGCGACACTGGCTTTCATGGCCGCAAATCTCGTATTACACGACCGAGCTGTTTATTAATTTCCAATTTTAAAATTGTGCGATTATCGACCGAATTCCGAAGTAGTAAGTCATGTTATGAAGTTTTTCGCGTGCAAAGCTGTTGTGGGCAAGCGGCCGATTCATAGATTGCTTTTTTGTCGGAACTCGGGCGAATAAAAAAGTAGCAACAATCCGCTCCGCAACGTAGGTGGCTATCGTGTGTCGTGTACGTTTTTGCGTGAAACATTCACAAGAATCGGTATTGGCAAATTGAAAAATGATTCTTTTATGTCCGCTATATGGGGAGTCAAAAATCCTACTACGGTTTATAGTTTGATACAGTTTCTGAACTCTTGTGTTGCTGATGAAAATGGACTTTTGCGGAATCGAGTTAGGAGAAAAACGTTTATTTAGCGAGATTGTTGAAACTCATGGATGCCACGCTTTTGTGTTTTAAAGAGATAGATTGTCCTCTTGAATTCTCTCTATTTTTCGATTTTAGCATCTCTGAACAGAAAAGCTCTTTCGTTTTAAATCAGAACATCTAACAAAATTATTTACTGTGAGTATTCCTTGAAACAATCCTTATTGCTAAACAGTGTAAAGTTAAAATACATTTGTTCCACGACAATAGGATTGACGCCCGCACAATACTCAAAGCTTAGCTTTGAAATTACAAAAATCTTATTTCACCATCAGTCGAACATAAGTAGCGGGGAACAATTTCTGTCTCGCGGTTAAATCTCAAGAGACGTACAAAACGTTTATTCTTCCTGTCTACTCAACGGAGTAGAGAATACTTCATATTATTATTTTATTTAACAGTTAATCTGTGTGTGTGCGAAGCATATACCTATGCGAGAGAAATCTTTGCAGCATAGGTTGTAAAATGTAGTTATTGCTTTATTTTTCGCTGTTATTACACTGACATTTAAGGTATAAAAAACGTAAATATATTATGGTACATATTTAATTACTAATCATAATGTTTTCAATTTGTTACCTTGCTAGGTAAGTAATAAAAATCCCATAAAATCATACCGACCTTAAAGCGATGGCAATGTGAAAATTCCGGGAGAACCTAACCATCGGCTATAATTTTATTTTTCTAATAAACGTTTGCCGTCGTCTATTTTTATGAACACATTAAAAATAATCACTAGTACGGTTTAACTTAACTTTCCTAGCTATTTTGTAGCTATAAAATTTTAGTGGTGCATTAATCGGTTTTATCTCAAGAATCACATTAAAGTTGTCCATACAGTCTATCTTAGGCACACGTTCAAAACACACATGACAAATTAAATGTATTTTCTATTCTGATGATACTATAATGGGCGGCGTTGTTAACATTTTTAGCAATAATATATTCTGAATATGCAAAAACAATTACGCTTGTAATAAAATGGAGCTTTATATCATAGACATTTACATAATTAAGGCCTGTGTAGAAGTGGCTTTGGATGTTCGTTATATTAACGGCTCCGTGTTTTACGCATGAATATTCGATTGGCCATTCAGCAGGCGAGTTGATTTATCGCATAAGGCTAGTCTAGTTTTTATATCGCTTGTTACACTATGGTTTGCGATTATAAACATATTTTTATTCCCGGCAATAATCGTAAAACGCGTTGATAAAGAGATAATTTTTTAAATGGAGATGTGATTGGAACAAAAATAAAAGTCGCCGAGAGCTATGAAAATGAATAGGTAGGTAGCGTTACTACTCGTACATTCATGGTAAAACATATATTTTCAAAGCTAAATAGCACACAAACCTACCCATAAATTATCAATCATAACCTATTAAAACTCGAATTAGAATCAGCTACGAAAACAAACAAAAAATTAGAGATGCCAATCTCTCCACCGCAAATCGAAGAGCTTATAAACCAGCCGACGCTAATTTCGAGTAAATAAACCCTTTCGGAATAACAAAGCCAAGAATTAGTCGAAATTATTTAACCCGTGAATTGGCTTTCGACGACTGTAAACTTCAAATCAAGGAGCCAATTCACAAGAAAGCCGCGCCCGCTTTAATATGCACTCCACAATAGTAAGGGGTTCCGAGTTTTGAAGAGGTAAGTCCTTTATCTTCCCACAGACGCGCCTCCATCGCGAGGGACGGATACGATTAGAAGTCTTAATCTTTAAAGGAGTTCAAGATAGCCAGTAGCGAAGTTTTTTCGACTATTCCCGGTATCGGGTTTGAGGCATTTTCAGCTATCCCTGACATTTTTGTCCGGTTTTCGTCAAGATGAAGCATCAAACTTCTGAAGTACGCCACACAAGTCGACGCTTTTTTGCACGCTGTTAACTGAGCTCTGAGATAGCACACATATGATAAGCAGTGACAGATTGCAAACGTTTTTATCTACGACGCGTCTGAGAAGTAATTTGTTTTCTGTCTGTCTTTCCTTAAAGTAAAATTTACTATTGTTCTCTATCTTTACAACGGCGAATAATTCTTGTACACTTCGTATCACAAATTTCCTATAAATTTAATTTGTCCGCAGCGGCTAATACTTTACATTCTTGTACTGAACTTTGTACGTTACGAACGAACAAAACTATTCTTAACACAATTCTCAAAATAACATTTATACATAAGGGTTTATATCCTATAAATGTTATACCAACTTTGAATAAAATACGTTACCCAAGGGTGTGTTCAAAATAAATTTCCTTATGGCCGGACAAAACAATGTGAAGATCAAAGGAGGTTTTGGCAACTTTATAAGGGGGTGACCTCAGTATGCGGTAACAAGATGCTAATGTAATCGTTCTTTTAAATTACGCAGGGTTCCGTATCTCGAATTGTTAGAGTAATGTTATTAGTATTTATCAGCTCGTAAAATTGGGACCGTTTATTTTCTGACACGTTTCCTGAATAGAAATGGAGAGTTTTTTGGTTTTGTCTGTAGTAGTTTTACATATCTGTGTAGTGTAGTCATACTCGTATAGTGCGAGCACAAATATTGAGGTTTGAGTTTATATTTGTCTTAGTGTGTTGAGATAATTGTTCTGCAAATATGTGTGCTTTTGTTTGACTTTGCACCATAGCTTTGCACGATTTACACCTTGTAAGTAAGTCGTTATCTTTAATTGTTGTACTCAAGTTTTCTTACAATTACAGAAGATGGCTTGTGTTAGATTATACTTTCTGTTTAGAACGCAGCTCTGGATCTGGACACTTTGAAAGCATAAGCTTTTATTTGAGTAGATATATTTACTTGATGGCGTTTTAAATAAATGTGGTAATTTCCTCATACAACTAAGCTGTCCAGCTACAATTTACTTAAGCAAAGTTAAGTCCACTTATTTAGTCCACTAAACAAATCGTAAATCAGTAGCTTGAATAGTATTTAGTTCACGAGTAGACAGCACGTCATGTACTATTGAACAATGTTGACGTATTTCAACTATTACTTGTCGGAAATCAACTACCTACTTATGCTCGTTTTCACTACACTTAAACCAATGCCTAAATAACATTGTACTGTTGTAATTTCAACTCTAAGAGCTGAGAAAAGCGTTGAAAATTCTACAGCGCTCTTTTTTATAAGGCTTTCAAATAGGCGTTGCTTAAAGTTAGTGATATCGTGCATTTAAGTTTCGTTTAGTTGCTTTGCTAACCAGATGCCAGACTGCATTGCAATTGTTGTTAGTAACGTTATAAATTCTTCGAAACTCTACTTCGTTACTCAGAATTATTAATTGGCCAGCCTATTTTGTTGGAACATTATAGCAATTAGAATAATTAAATGGAACTTGTAAGTTATTATGTTAGAAACAGGAATGCATTGTTTTACTACACTATACATTGCAGTCTGATTCCATATCACTCAGTAGAAAATGAATTATTGTGAGAATATCTTCACAGCAATATTCATCTAGAAAAATCTTGAATATCTTCAGGTATTATAATAAAATATGCGGTTCTTTCATTTTCAAAGTTTAATATATTTTTATACTGACATGCTTTGTATTAAAATGCAAAGAGTGTGCCAGAGTTATTCTCAGAACATCGTAAAGATATTAAAAGAGCTAAGGTATGAAATAATAGCATTAGCTAGGTAAGTACTTTATTAAGTACAATACGTTAAAAGATTGAATATTCTTTCTTGTTCAACTATATTTTTCTTTAGTAATCTGTAAACTTTTTATAGAATACTAGCTGATGCCCGTGGCTTCACCCACGTGTATACTGTAAAAACAATCCTTGATTCGGATTATAATATGTATATCATTCTAAAATTTCAGCTCGATCGGTGCAGAACTTTTTGAGTTTTTGAAGCGTACACAAACCAACATAACATTTTTATAAGAACTCTTCTTTTAACTATATACGATACGGTACCTTGTTAGAGTAAATCATGAATGCAACAAAATCGTTCAAGTGAAAACATTTTTAAACAATCAACAAAGTATTAACAAAAACATTATTACCAATTTTCCAAAGATTAGAAAAATCAACTTGTCTAGTAAGTTTCTTAATTTTATTTTACTAGCTAGCTAAGCTTCAAAATATATCATGTATCGGTGAGTACATAGAGAGAGGACAAAGAGAACATTCTTATCACTCACTACTTCATTGTTGCCAACTGTTTCACTCAATCGTCTCTAAAGCGACTGCGAGAAGATTCGCAGCTGATACAAGCTTTTACATCGCCCCTACTGTATCTCAAGTACTATCCATTACTCCCCGTTGCTTCCAATCACCCAATAACCCATGATCAAACGTATTAAATCAAAACATATTCCTTTAATTCAACAATCAAAGCGTCAACCGATTCTCGTAAACAAAAACATAAAGAACTCAATTACAATAAGCCGTATTGGTCCCGTTCAAGCGCAATATTGAAATGTTCCAATTTGCATAGTGATTATAAACATGAGATTGGGGATTTACACCATACGAGAGACAGAGACAGATAATGATATTAATACCGAAACAAAAAAAGATAGCAATAATAGCCAGCTGATGACTGACAACGGGAAAGCGACCAATGTATGAAGAACTGTAGTACATCTTATCTTTTTAAGGACAATCTTATAATTTGAGAGGTCTTCAAACTTTTGCTGCCTCGTGATTTAGTGCTATGAATGATCACAAAAATAATTGTGACGAGTCACTTTAATTAACTATGAAATCATAGTTTTAATGGGTGTGATAAACTTTGATCTATTTAAATATTAAAAAAAACTAAATTAACACAATGATTAGAGTTGTTTGCACCTAAATATTGGTATCATTATGCGAATTATTAAACTGGATAATAATGAATTGTGTTTTGTATAATGAAATTAGCGAATATATTTTACACTTTATTATTCATGCCCACTATCGAAGTGAACACTACAAAAGCAAATATGTACATTCTCTGTAACGGTAAACTAGTTTTTAATTCAAGCTTCGAAATTATCCCATGTCTCACAGACACTACTGGGGCAACAAAGTATCATCCTGGCAGGTATTATTTCAGTTTTAACATAACAACATAGTTTCCAATTCAGTAGACCAAAAACAAATATTTGGCATGATCATCTCAACTCCAACAAAAACGTCTTAAAAAAGAACCAATACCAACAAAATATTGACATTACATTCTTGTACAAGAGCACACACGGAAACCTTGCAAGCACCCTAAAAACTTGTAAATACTGCAGACGTGTCGGGCAACGCTGCTCAAAGGCTGGCTCGAACATTCCGGCGGACGATCGATCCGGATTAGGCTTGCCCGACCGACGAACGGACTAAATAAACAATGTGACGAGGCTGCTTCACCCTTTTAACGAATCCCTCTGCACTCGCGTAAAGCTAGTAAGTATTATTCGTTACTTTACACTACGTGATTGACTAGACCTGATTTGGGTGCCCGAATATTCTGTCAGGAAGGGTTGGTTTTGATTCGATTTTGTTGTTGTTTAATTAGCTCAAGGCAATGTGTGACTTACAAATTCTCCATGATATACTGCTGTACAAATTCTTAGTCTTACCTGTAACAAAATTAAAACATTTCATTAGTCATAAGAAGACAAAACATCACAGAATCGAGTCTAACGAAAAGAAGAGTATCTTTCTCGATACTAAACCGTGCTGAATTCTTAACAAAATCAGGAAGTAAACTAAAAGTAGGGTCAACCAGTTCACAAGTAGGCGACAAGATCTCCGTACCGTACCGTATCGAAGAACTATTCAAATGTGTGAGATATCCTAATGGCAGTATTAACTTCATCTTTCCAGCCGATCGGGGAATAAGGTCGGTCGTGCATTATCGCACTAAGAAGGAAAGAGGAACTAAATACGCATGTTAAGCTGGATGAGCAGTAAAATACACATGAGAATTTTCGCAGTATATACTAGATTACTTGTATTCTTGCTTCTTCTTTGGTTTGGTATGTTGTATACATTTTTATTATGTTTTGAAAGCAGATTCATCAACTTCTTTAGTGCTTTAAATAGTTTTTGCAAATACCCCCGGCACATAGTACTATGTCCTCGTAAAGGCACTTTAAGTCACCGCAAAATATTATGTCCAAAATTTTGGCTACAAAATGTAGGATGCAATTAACTCGTGTCATAGAAAGGGTGGCATAACCACTATCAACCGGGCCGAGGTTAATTTACCTTTAAATTATGGAGGCATCTCGTACACGTTGCCCGTAAATAAATTGCCAAGCTGGCCATTGAATAACAGAACTGCCTTAGAATGTAATTCAGTGATACTACTTGTATCACCGAAGGGTGCAAATTTAATTTTATTTACGACTTCATTTTGTAGTTGTTCTTGTAAACGAGTTATATTTGGTAGATGTTCTTGTAAACGAGTTGTATTTTCTAGTTGTTCTTGTAAACGAGTAGTTTTATTTTAAAATTATGCGTATGTACTTTGTTCATTAACTCTGGATAGATGATGAACTATAAGTAAGCTTTTTTGTGTATTAACCAGTATGAGACTGGTTCGTCGTGAGATTCTTATGATAATAATAAATGACCAAGTGCTATTAATCAACACTAGCACCGGTTCCGACTGCGATAGAAAAACGTATGTTTTTAAATCTAGCCATTACATGAAAGAAGCCGTTTCCATTCAACATATAGAGTAGAGGTTCGCTTTTTATACAGTTTCTTGTAATGGCCGTAGCATTTTGCAATTCAAAGGCCCCTGGGTGACTTCGAATAAGCTTGGCTACAGTTTGTCGGAATACGGATGAGTGGTCGCCTTGTTTAATGCATAGTTTTTGTTCGAATTTCGATGTCGTATCAAAGGAATATTTAGCACTCAAATATGGGACACGAAAAGTGAATAATTTAGAAGCACATTAGATATGACGACGCTTGATACAGATATAAAAAGGCCTGTATTGTGTTGTTTTTGTTCTTTTTTTTCATATAAAAAGGGGTAACACATGTGCCTTTTGATGATGTGAACGTTCATATTATATTTCATTTTCAACACAGTATGGAAGTACAATATTAAAGAGAGTTCAGAGTTTTGTTTGATATTTTTTGCGGTTACAAAACAATTTCTCGCTAGTCAGCAAAAACCAAAATGAGAATTTAGTACTGTTGTTTCAAAAGAGTTAAGAAAGAAGCTTTAATATTTAAAAGTAACAAGAAACTCTGAACACCTGAAGCCATAAAGCCTGACATAATGATGTTACAATACCGCCAACATTTTAGCACAGGTTTAAAACACAACAAATGGTTCCAAACTTTGCTGACGCCCATCGCCAAAGTTGGACCATTACAAGAAAATATGCGTTCATCTATTAGAAAATATAACACGAGCTGCGAGACCTTCAGTGGCATGTTTATATTCGTATCGCGTGAGTATGGTGCTCCCAGGCCTTAACACAACAATAAGACTACAAACAAAAGCAAACCCTAATGAAATGTAAACAGATGTCAGTTTTCAACGATGATTACTTGACAGAGCCCCGAAGTTCCGGTACCCGTTATACCTGTCATAGATTTGAAATACTGGTATTGCTTTTCATACTTTTTTGTGTATGTATTTAAATGGGTAATCAAGTGAGCATTAGTTAGTTAATACACGTAACCGATACATTTCATATGGGCGTGGAAAAGTAACTGTATGTGCCTCATTAGAGAGATAAATAAGCGGATATCCAAAAGCTTACATGGGAATCAAATTGATTTTAATGATTTAATTTGAATGAGATAAGGTCCGCCCAAAAGAGGTTAGAATGAAACTACCTTAATATTATACAACGTAGAGGAGTTAAGTCAACTAAAACTCTTCTTCCGTAAAAATCAATGTATCACCAGAAATCAATAAAAAACAAATCAATTTTAAAATGAAAACTTTTTGGAACTATCTATCAAACGTAACCGAGGTTTTGTCGGATGTTAGAATACACAAGCCGATTTAACTATCGGGGAATTATAGGTTGCGGTCAGCTCAAAAAAGTAGAAAATCGTGGAAAACGTAGTATGGTAGCCTTGTTCGTATTTTTCGAATTTTTGCCTATTGCTGACTTGCGTTCGGTATATCCAAATTAATTTGGGTAAAATGTTTTGCAATACTAATAATAAAGTGTGTTGGATTGCAGGTACTTCCAATTAACTGGGTTGTGGAGGATAGATATGCAGTCGATACATGTAAAATACTAGGATTCAGCTGTACTTGGCCAGACTGGTAGTCGACCCCAATAGGGGATCGGACAAAAAAAAACTAATTAGTCCGTCAGATAGATTTCCAAAAACTATTGGACACGTATTTTTTCTTTTTTCACGTTAACTTAAAATGAAGACAATACAGTGCTTCGAAAACTCGTGTGACGTCATAATATGATAATACATTTTGACGACACAAGTGACGTTTCAAGCCCCACTCCAAGATCTTTGACGCGTTTTATCTTCGTCATTTTTTATTGATTTGATAAAAACACGTATTCAATATTTTTCGATAATCTAACTTACGGACTAAACAGAATCATATTATTTTGACCCAGTCCGATCCCCTATTGTTGTTATGTATAAGATAGGTGGATGACGATGATGAGAGTATGTATTCGTTTAATCTATATTCTCATTAAATATTATAACAATAACAGCATACAATTAATTTACCATCCGAAATGTATAATAAATTTACCATGAACGAAATCAAAAAGGCTTTTCTGTTACAAAAAAGCCCAATTATTGCACGTAAACACGCTACGTGACCGGTATATGAGTTTATTTATATCTTTTATGTACCTATTTTAACTCTGATTGATTATTTTTTGCCAGCATTTTCCACTAGTGTAGCAAACAATTATTTAATCGATCAACTCGAGGCATGACTTAACAAAGCTATTGTCAAAAGTACGTAGCAAACTGATTGAATGATTTGTGAAGCTTAATTGGCTATTTGTGTAGGCTAATCTCTAGAATCGTTTATTTAACCAATCAGCATATTTTGTGATTAGATGCGTCACTGGTTTGAAACTTATTATGGAAATTGGTACTGTCAACAAATCAAATGTACCAAATCATCGCAAGTAAACACTGGTTTGCAGAAATTATCTAAATTACCACGCTTCTTTCGTATGTGGTAGTCCGCAACTGCCGTGGAAAATGGTTTTTTTTTTCATCACGGGATAACATAACATCACGCCTTGTAATCCCTGAAGGGTTAGGCAGTGGTGTACCTAATAGTACACCCACATTTCGGCAGTCATATTTTTTTTAGTCCAATGTAACAGGGGGCGAGCCTATAGCCATCGACCGTGCACAAAGCCTGAATCCATGGCTGCTACTTATAAACAAGGGAATAAAACTGTTTTACTATCGTTACATCACCATCTCAGGGCCAGTTGAAAACCAGCGTCGGGCACTGCTCGGCAGTTTGCTGAACTGGTCCTATTTGGTGCAGCCGTGAGATGCAAACTCTTTTTTTTGTGTTTGTTCATTTTATTTTTTATTGTTTGTTGTGTGCACTTGTGGCATATTGTGCTAAATAAATATGTTTTCTTTCTTCTTTCTTTCTTTCTACTGAGAAATTACTGATAGAAAAACCATGTCATGCAATAAAAAAGGGTTAAAAAGATTATGCGTAAGAAACATAAACCAGGAATTCACATCGAATCATTTACAACCTATTTGATTGATACATTTATTAACCTAAGCAAACACAACCTCAAATCGAACCACCATTTGATTTCCGTGTTTAAAAATAATTACACTGTCTCGAAGTAGCGGGAATTCCATTTATAGAATCGATGTATGCAGCTACATATAAATGTACATATATATTTACACTGGCGATCCTCATTACACCTGTGTTCTAAATGATATGGGGTAATGACCCCAGTGCAATGGCACTTGTAAGTTCAAACGATGCATCTCTGGTTGCTAAACCTAATAGCATACATGTGTGAGTGTTTTGATTGATAGGTAGTTTATGGGTCTGTGAATGGATGATGATTTGATAGCTAGAAAGTAATGTATAATTAAGTAGATTCATGGCTAAGCAGTGGTGAGGTTATAGGTTCAATAATGTTAACCTTTTTGGACTTTAGTCATATCTTTAGATATTTACTTTAGTTATTTCTTGAAGGAGCTCGTGGCTTAATAATAACAGCCGTTCAAGTCGAGCTTTTGGTTAAACTGTACTTAGCCAGGTCGGTCCATTGTTGGGTGACCACCTATTACATACCGAGCTTACTCCGTGCCTCGGAAAGCACACAAAATCACCTTGCTATTGTATCGAGTCTGGTTCTTGTAACCAACCTAACAGGCAGATGTGTGCTGGGAAGTTTGTTCCGCCACTTCTTCTTTCCAGCTAAACACTAGGAAGTGTCGATGGGTGGGCGTTTTGGGGGACTGTCTTATAAAAAAGTAAATAGTAGAGTAAAGTAAATTTTTTGACGTTCGAAAAGTGCTGATTATCAGCCTAGTTTGAATAAATGACTTTTGATTTTGATTTTAAAGCCATTGGTCTCAGGTATTCAGTGGCAAGTTTGACAACGAGTCTTACCAAGGGGTATCGTATTTATCAGTAGTAGGTAACTGGGTTGTCGGGGCCGCGGATTATAGAACGAGATGACGTGGCCTCGGCGCAAGGGCAAAGAAGGAACATGGGTTCGGTTTTTAGTCAGTAGAAGTCTGACACTCCCCTTCGCTCTGCCCAAGAGCGGGGGTGGGGTCATTTGATGATTTTCCACCCACCAAAAAAAAAAAAAGGTAACTGGGTTGTGGAGATCAGATCGCTCCATGTAAATACTGGTAAAGACTGCGTCCAATTAGACTGGAAGCAATCCCCAACGTTATAGGGAAAAGGCTAGGTAGATGATGACTCTAGTTATTTCTAGCTTCGTTACTTAGAATATCTTTGATCACCCGAATCTTAGTTCGCCGAAAAGTGGATAAGTTTTCTCAATGAAAACTACCCTGTTTACAAAACCAGATTTCAATTTCCTTCTCAAAATCTCAACCAAATCAATTATCAAAATCAAATTAATCCGAATCCGGGTCGCAATTACGGCTTGATTTGAATCAAACATCTAAATCTAAAGTTTCGATAACTTCAACTTCGTAATTATGCTTTACATACATTTGAATATGCCAAAAGGCTTTTCAATAATGTTCTGAGATAGTTTTGTGGTAAAAACAATTCTCGTAGAAATTGACACGATTTTTTTAAAGGTCAGACAGAAATGTTTCTCCCAATGGAGTGGTAGTCCATTCACAACACGTGTTTAGTTCAGGTGAATGTCATGGTCTAGGTAAAAGGTCTACGTGAATTGACCAACGATAATTTCCTGCGTTGTTTTACACACGCATACAGTTGTGCCCTTTTCCCATGGGGTCATTGTAATAGCTGGTAATGAGATAACTTAAAATAATATAACCATACACCTAAAATCCTCTATATTTAAGTTTAGGCAGAAGTCACACACATTTCGCCAGTTTAGTTTGGTCTTATGATACAGGGGGCAAATCGAATGGCATTAAATGGACACATATCCAAAATACGTTGCTACCACTTAGAAATACCTAAAGGATAAACCCAATAACACTTTGCCCAACCTGACAACTAGAACCAGACCTCATAATAAGCAGTCGCGCTTAAGACCACTAGGCCAATAAGGCAGTCAAACAAATTCCCATACGATATTTCTAACTCAAACAGTTGGTAAGCTTAATCACAAACACTTAATGCCTTTATTGACTAACTGACTAAACTCAAATGTTTATTTATAAGGAGCGGTGTTTTACAAAGTAATATCTTATCAATATCATAGCTTGCCGCACGGATACTTTTAATGTATGAAGCTTGAACACACGATATTATTGGTGGCCTTATCTTCACACGGAAGTAGTTAGTCACCGTAAAGGAAATACGGTTCCGTGAACTTGCTACTTAGGTAAGTAAGCTCGGTTTGAAGGTTTATGGCGCTACCTATAACCATATTTAGGTATGGAGATGTTTCAAGTTTAAAATATATGATTTTAAGCTAACATGGATTAGAAAAAAAATATAGAAAAGAAATAGTGAACAGACGAGAAAAGAGAAGAATAGAGAATAGCGTAAGTTGAAAATAGGACTACTAATAACTGGTGGCGTGACGATTGAGACGCGTACCATGAGGGCTGGTTCGAGGCGGCACAGGAAAAAAGCTCTTGGAAGTAATTTGGGGAGGCCTTATTGGCCCAGCAGTGGGACAGCGCAGGGTAAAAAAAAATCGTGTGGCACTCGGAGACTGCCGCGGTAAAGCTATTGCATAGCATTTTTTATCAATTATTTAATTTGACAACCTCAGTTGACAACCTTGTTATTTTCCGTAACCATAGCAACCTGGTTGAATAAGTTCAAGTTATTTATTTCATAACAAAAATACATTTACACCCTAATTTCTAAATTAACTAATATGGGAATAAGGGGAAATGAATTGAAATTAATAACAAGCTATTTATCGGATCGTACACAGCGTGTAAGAATCGGTGACCATTTGAGTCACGAACTTCCTATCGAGTACGGAGTTCCCCAGGGAAGTATTCTTGGCCCTACTTTGTTCCTGTGTTACATAAACGAGCTATGTCAACTTAATCTTGTAAACTGCAAAATAATATCTTACGCAGATGACACAACTCTCACTTTCACGGGAAATTCTTGGGAGGAAGTATATTCCTTCGCTCAATCAGGACTAAACACAGTCTGCCACTGGCTTGCTGCAAACTCACTCACACTTAATGCAGATAAAACAAAATATATCCCTTTTGCAATCAGGGGCGTAGAAACCTTTTTTCAAGACAAACCTCCCTTATATGTTCATCGGTGTTCATTTCCTCCTTTAAATCAATGTGCTTGCTCAACTATACAGTCGACTCAAAGTATTCGCTATTTGGGTGTAACTATTGATAGAAGATTGTCCTTTGATGAACACATTCACAACTTATGTAAAAGGGTACGGAAACTAACCTATATTTTTAAACAGCTTAGACACGTGGCAAATGGTGAAACAGTTAAAATGGTATATTTAGCACTTGTCCAATCCATATTGTCATATTGTGTTACAACTTGGGGAGGTGCCGGGAAAACGAAAATGTTGGAAATAGAGAGAGCCCAAAGGTTGATTTTGAAAGTTGGCCTCTCAAAACCACGACTCTTCCCGACAGCCACACTGTATCAGGAAGCCAAGGTCCTAACTGTAAGACAAATTTACATCCTTTTAACTATTCTGAGGCAGCATTCAAACCAAACCTCTTTTGACCCTTATAAATTAACAACGAGGAGGCACTATGCAATATGTAGCACCTTTCAATCCAAAACAGGTTTTGCCCAAAAATTTCATACTTTTCGAGGACCTGAACTCTACAATAAATTAAATAAAGAATTAGGTATTTTTAAATTCAATAAATCTAAATGTAAACTGGTTTTGACAAACTGGCTTCTAAAATTGACCTACACAGAAACAGAAGAGCTACTAGTTAAAAAAACGTAATAAGAATTAAATAATGCATCCTTTTCCTATACCATATTTCTTCAACCATTCATCTAGCTAAGTATGAACCATAACATACCCTATAAACCTTTCTACACTACACTACACATGCACACGCACACACATTTACACACGTACACACACACACACACTCACACATTAAATACTTATACACACACGCTCTTTAAGTTATTAATGTTGTTCTTTCTTTGTTTTCAACATATAGTTACTACAGTAGCTATTTATTATATAAAAAAAATAAAAATAAAATGTATATTCATTTTTGTAACACTAAAATGTAATTTTACATAAATTTAAATTAATAGTTATTATAATTTTCATTAATTTTTTGTACTTAATAAAGATGTAACTTCCATTTTGTAATTAATATGTAATTTTACACATATTTTAAATTTTATACATATAATATTTTAATGAACTGTTTTATTTTTATTAATAAATTGTAATTATATAGATTTTATTTCATAATTTTATGTATTTAGTAAAAATTTTACTTCTATTTTTGTAATTTAAAATGTAATTTTACACATACTTAAATGAACTGTTTTCTTTTATTTTTATTGATAAATTTTAATTATATAGATTTTATTTCAAATCAATTATATATATTTAATAAAAATGTAACTTCCATTTTTGTAATTTAAAATGTAATTTTACTCTTATTTTAATGAACTGTTTTCTTTTATTTTTAATCAATTTAATTATACAGATTTTACCTACTATTTAAAATATCTTCTGCCTGTAGGGGGGAGTCCCTGGTGTCCTGAAATACAAGTCACGGCTTAGTTTAGGCACCAGTCTCCCACAAATACACATTTAACTCTTATTATTATTATTTTTTTTCCATTTCTAAGTTTTTAGTTTTAAGTTGTGTTTGTGGAAGAAAATAAACATTTTTATTATTTTATTATTATTATTATTATTATTTGTGTCGAAATATGTGCACAGTAGGTACACAAAAAAAGTAACATTAAACAATAAAAATAAATAAGTAAGTCCACCCATCCGAAGTTAGAACGTCTATCCAAATTAAAACTAACTTTACAGTCATATTGATACAGAACAAAGTCCCCAGCAAAAAACTACACAAAATACATTAATGTCAAGAAAAATCAAGAATTATTTATAAATGAAAAATAGATGCAAAAATCTATAACAAGTCAAAGAATAATCGATACAGTTATTTATTTAATTTAAGTACTATTTTTAAGACTTTTGTCATTACAAAATTCGTCAATGGAATAATCGGCTTTCTTGATTAACAAAGCCCTGAGTTTATTTTTAAAAAGTTAATTTATAAATAAATATTAAGTTTATTAGTAAAAATATTTTCGTTACGGAATTTCTGGATTCGCTCTCCACGCTCAAGGCCCGCGATAGAAGCTATGCAATAGCTTAAAAACCGATACAGATGAATAATTGTTGAGTTCAAATTTTGGTTCGTATATTAATATGAATATTAGACGAGCTTTTTGGCGTGATGATTTGTTTGTAGTATCAATATTTTGCGCAATTAATTTATCATCATTACACGAAAATTCTGAAAAGATTTTTTGAATAATTTACTTTTATTATACTTGTTTTATTGTAGGTGGTTTATTCATCAGTCGTAAATTCATAACAGTACATTTATTACGTCGGTTATTGACTACCGAGTTCTTAGTCGTGATTTCTTCATAAAAGTAAGTAAGCTAATCAAATGCCTTTGACTGTATAAACTCTTACACACGATTTTTGTGTTTTGTCGTTCGTTGAACTCAAGTAAGTGTTGTGTTTTAGAGTAGGTAAGTATTCTTTTAACAGTTAGTTTTACAAATCCTACTATTCTACTTATAGTATAATGTGAAATTTTGTGAGGATGGAGGAATGTTTGTCACTCTTTCACGCAAAAATTATAACGTATAAAATAGTACCTAGTAATAATTTCACGCATAAAATAGTAGATAGTTTATAACCTGAATTAACACATAGAATACTAATATCTCAGTGGTACTGAACTCCACGCTAGTAAATAAATAAGTTTGAAATAATCATTTCTAGTTTTCTGAATATCCTTTGGAGGGTTTCTAAATGTCTTTCTGCAAAACATCGAGATATGCAATTCGATGTTTTGAATACAGGAATATAATTACATTTCACTCCACTCGGACAGTACGTGTAGGCTTAAAACTGAATTCAGATTGACTGGCATGCCTTTGTGGCAGAGGTCTGTTTCCGAACCGACCATGACAGAACTCACTGAGAGATGTTATTAACGAAAATGTATTTGGAACTGAGAGATTTTGAACGATTTCTGTTGAAATGGAGTTGCGGAAACGTGTCGCATATTTAGGAATTTGCTACAAGCGGAATTGAAATTATTTGAGTAAATAATTAAACGCGTATATTTTATTTTTATTTTAAGTCCTTATGGCAGACATAACCTGAAAAATAAAGCAAGTATTCCTATATGAAGAAGATTAACTTGAGGCCGTAGTGATTGAGCTGGAGGTGAGTTTGTTAATTGATTATTTGTATTGAAATATCATGTGCCACCAGTGGGGACAGAGGTGAGAGCAAATGCGACTAAATTGCCATCAGTGGTGACAGATGCCAAAAATTATTCCAACGCCCACCAGGGGGGCAGATTGGAATAAACCATGAATTAACAGATCAAAACATCTATAATCAAATTCCAACAACACTTCCGGAATATCAAAGCATTTATTTTCATAAAATCCTAACTTCATTAGTAAAAGTAACAAAACTTGAAATGGCTATTATCTTAGTCGGGCAGTGTTGCTCGTTACAAGTTCATCAAAGAACCCGTCGGTTGCTCGCAAACCTTGAGATAAGAAAACACATTCCTCATCGAGTATTCGAATTATCTCCACTGTGTTGACACAGTTGTGTTTCGGATGGGTGGCCGAACTTATGGGAGGAAGCGAGTGGCAACGCTGTTAGATGCCGCTGTAGGAAAGGATTCGAATGGGATTTGAATTCATCAAATTGTACCTAAATACTTAAGTACTTAAAAAAATACCTCGAAAACAAAAAGATTTCGTACTCAAAACTTTTTCTCTTTTATGTTTTTGCCTTCAAAATTCTGCATTAGTAATACTAATCTGACTTGTCTGTTGATAAACACACACCCGCGATAACTTCAGTTTAACCGTGATCATGGTGCTTGCAAAAGTGTCGAAATATCGTGAACTTAACACAAACAGTAAAGATAATAAATATTCCGTTTAAATGAGTAAACTAGGTACTAATGATAAAGACTAATAAATATAACAAACGAACACCCTTATTTAACAAAATCTCTATCAGCTCATAACTTGAAGGCAACAATAAAATGGAACCAGTAAGCCAGCATATCTGAGCTGCTGTAGTATTTATATAGCACTGATTTGACCCTACAATGCTGTGTAAACTGAGGGACGGATAACCTACGACCGTGTCGCCACCTATTTGTTAACTAATTATTGTCTGACATGTATTGTTTGCAATACTTTGTCTTTTGTTTGATTTGACTTTAGCGTTTGTTTGATTTTTAATTTTGAATTTGTTCGTTTGTTCGGTTTTGCTGTGTGCGTTGTTTGCTGATAACTTTTCGCTGTTTTATTTTTTTCCGCAAAGAATTTATTGACTTGAGTTTTCGCTTACTAAATTATTCGTTACTTTTCGTTGAATAAAATCAGACGAAACAATCATAACGTTATGACTGTAGGTACAGTTTTCCTGTTCCTAATAATATGATTTATGATTTCAACTTTTTTTTTGTTTCCGTTTGGCGTTTACGCAATAATGGATATCAAGAAATACGCCCCTCATTATAAAATATAACAATAAAAAACCGACTCTATAATATTCAATCACATAAATTATTAAAGATTTAATTTACTACGTTTAGCAATAGGAAGTTAAATAAAATATAATATGCATAATAAAGTGTAGTGCCACTATTAATCGCATTAGGGGTTCAAATGCTTAATCTTGTATAAAAATCTAAATAATGAGTCCCTGAAGCATGCAACACCTGAAAACATTCCATACCTAACACGTTTGAGTACTATAAGCTGTTTATATTAAGAGGCACGCGATCGCGAGAAGTTTCCACAGCCATGGATTAGATTTTGTAAAAAGAATCCGTCTGAATATTAATTAGGTCAGTTACTTGGTAAAGCTTCACAGATATGACAGGGTATCGACAGCAAAACAGGAAAAAATAATGGTTTTAAACTCATAATTTTAAGTAAAGCTGAATTTGCCGGAAGCACGAATTATAATAAAAAAAATATATAAAAAAAAAATATTTTATTATCAGGCATCAAGGCCCATAGGGTGTTAGTATTACATTATTACTTAAAAACTATGTTAGTAACATGCAGGAACATTTAAAAACAAATAGTGATACACAAACACGGGGAGGTTTAACAAGCTTTGTTGCCAACATGAAGCTTGATAAATCTGCCCATTGTAGGCCCATCCAGCCTATCTGCAAACACCTTCAGAATGCTGTTGCTACTTCCCCTCACTCGGGCTATTACTGAGGCAACTTTCTTCCGCATTATGGCAAAGTAATCGTTAGTGTGCGCATCAGCGAACATGCCTGACGCACTACAGTAAGGTGGAAGCCGCAACAGCGCCCTGAAGGCATTATTATATTGAATGCGCAGGGCATTATCTGCTTTTAGGGTATGATTATCCCAAAGACTGCTGGTGTAGAATGTTTGGCAGAAGGCCCTAAAAAGAGTTATTTTTACAGGAACTGAACAACCATGGAACCTTCTGCATATCATATTTCCCCTCACAGACAGTGCCCTGCGCTCCCTTTCCATATCCAAATCGTCTTTCAATTCTTCGTTCACAATGTGGCCTAAATATTATGAGATTATTATATTATATATATATGAAAAAAAAAAGTGGCAACACTGCCCGAGTGACATGTAAAATTTTTGCTCCGTATTTTAAAATTATATTTAATTAGTTAATAAGTAATATTAAGGTGTAATTATATGTAAAAACGTGTTATAAGTGCGTAAATACTCAGGCAAATTGTTTTCCTGATTCGGAAGAAAGATTTCGGTAATACATCGAAACCGGTAACCTAAAAACATCAGCTGATGTTCTAACTACGGAGCTAAACGGATAATTCAGGGGAAGTATTGTTGTTAACTTTTATATAATAATAGCACACAAACGTAACTTTTAACTCTTTATCACATCCATGATAATTTCTTGTATATTTAATCCTGATTTGTTACTAGTAAAGGTTTTAGGTCGCTTTGGCGGCTTTGTTGACAGTTAGTCGTAATATGAAACAAAACTGAGAATGATTCCATAACTCTGTTTGTTCGATCGGTCTATACAATATAAATTCATTAATGTATCGTTGATCATTATTATTGTGCATTTTGTCATAAGTTTTTATGTATTATCTTAAACCAAGTTTAAATTTTTTTTTTCCATATGAGTCTACCCACATAGGTCAAATTGAAATACTAAGATACTAGATCCCTAAATTGAATATTGAATGAGTTATTTTAAATAATTAGATAACCTTTTAAAGCATAATTAGCAGCCTACCTCAATTCTTTTCATACCCTGTTTTGTTTATTTCTCCCTTTTCACTGCTAACTTTCCTTTGTAAGTAAATTCTACTATTGCTCACTGTTTCTTTCATTCTGTTTTTCAGTAACCATTCCTGAAACTATGCCTGTTATGACACGTAAGGCTACAGCCCTCGATTTGGAACTAAAATTAAGAACGGCCCTCCAAGAACTTAAAGATTCTAAACTCCAAGTCCAACAACTGTTACAAGAGAGAGAAGAAAGTGAGGTGGAAGTCGTTGAGGTTAATAGCAAAAACTCCAGCTTGAAACGGGAGCTAGTAGACCTACATCAGCAATTCTTGGACGTTGTTGGTGAACGTGATCAACTGAAGGCAGTCACGGATGGTTTCAATAAATGTAGTAACTTGTATGAGGAGGCTTTGTATAAAATTAGGGACCTAGAAGAAGAATTAATTCATGCCAATAGTCGTATCTTGACATTACAAAAAGAAAAAGAATGTACTCAGGTTCAAGAAACAACCCACCTTTATAATGAGTTATTAAACAGTAATTGTAACCCCCGGTGTCCCCTAATAACTATTGATTTGACTGATGATTCATTAGTGAAACAGAATTTTAGAGTTAGCAACAAGAAAATTAAAAAATATGCAAAACTCAATAGAATAATTAAAAAATGCTATCAATTTAGAAAACAACATAAACACTTTTCTAAATATATTCCAATGAGAAAAGAGCGTGTTGACTTAGTTAATAAGTTAAATAATTATGAAATAAAATTAGAAGATAGTATAAAGATATATGAAATTGATACTCAACATTTGCAGTCTGAAATACAAGTTCTTCAAGACTCACTTAAGTCCCTTTCTAGTAGATATCTTATCTCTCAAAACCAAATTAAGGAACATATTCTTGCTGCAAATGTGTTGGTATCGTGTCAATGTAGTTGTCCGTCAGATCCCATCCATGACACTGTCCAGCCTGAAGGAATGGAGGACCCATCCCAGGCTGTAAATTCATTTCAGGACAGTATTCTCAACCAAGAAACAGCTGAAATTGCACAAGAATATTTAGAAGTGGTACAGCCGGAGATTTATGATGGTCATGATTCTTACTCAATAATGTTCTCAGATAGTATAGGAAGAGGTGTAGGTAAATTAATAAGTAATAACCTGAGTTTTTCCCATCAAAATCTTTGTATGCCAGGGTCAACATACCAACAGATAGTGGCCTCAGTAACTAAAAATGTTTATGATATAAATACTGATATAACTATATTTGTAGGAAATAGCTCAAAAATTAAAATAGAAGACATCACAAAATATGTAACTGAGTTGTTAAAGTTGAAGTGTCGGAAAATAATATTGTGTGCTTTTCCATACCTCAAAAAATTGTCAAGCAGGAAAAATAATTATATTCACATGCTAAACAGGCATGTTCATTTCTTAGTTGGTCACTATAGTGACAAACTTATTTACTTTGATACCAACAGTTTTGTTGATAGACTTAAGTTGACTCGGGGTAATGTGTATCTACCTATTAGTTGTAGACACAAAATAGCTAGGCTATTAGTTTATAATATTCACTCAGACATAAGTAGTATGTCAATGCGTAGTTCCATAATTAACACGGCCAATATTAGTAATTATACTAATAATTCTTTTTACAATGTTTTAAATTTTTCTTTGGACAATCCTTGTGTAACTTTAGACGATTCTCGAGTGGGTTCCAATAGTAGTAGCATTTCATTGCCTGATAGCATGGGAGTCTTGGGACGCACTCCGGATAATTTAAACTAGTTAGTAAGACAACAGAAGATACTAGTACCATTAGTGTTATACCAAACCATAACAATGTACCTTCTGGCTCTCAAAGACCTAAATGTAAAAAAGGGGCTAAGCAGAATGACTTGCAATTATTTCATCAAAATATTCAAGGTTTCTCTTCAAAGCAACTTGAAATTGAATTGTTTTTAGAAAGAACAAAGTTTGAAATTGTTTGTTTTACTGAGCATTGGTTAAGAGACTATGAGATGCTAATTAATTACGCAAATTACAGTGTGGGAAGTTGCTTTAACCGTAAATCTAAGATTCGTGGGGGTTCATTAATCTTAATTAAAAATTGTATTAAATTTAAAACTCGTAGTGATATTGTTAATCTATCGGTTGAATATAATATTGAACTGTCTTGTGTTGAGCTCGATAAGCATATAATAGTGTGCGTTTACAGACCTCCAAATTATCAAAACTACTCTATATTTGAGTCAGTAATGGAAGATGCTTTAGCAAAACTTGCTACTAGTCAGAAATCTCTAGTTGTCTGTGGTGATTTCAATGTTAATATTTTAGACAAAAATTCGAATACCAGTAGATTTTTACATCTTTTTAAATCATTTAACCTGTTAAACGTGTTTTCAGAACCAACCCGCATTACTGCAAATTCTGCTACATGTATTGATAATGTTTTTTGTGGTTGTGAATACTTGGATAAATCCATTGTAAATTACCTACCTTCTGATCACAGCGGTCAATCCGTAGTTTTCGAGTCCTACACACCAGTACAAAAAATACAAATGACATCTAGACAAATAACACCCAGCAATTTAAATAAGTTTAATGATAATTTAATTAGTAATTTAGGCATTCCAAGCCAAATTATTGACAATGTGAATCTGTTTTATGAGGAATTCTTTTCGGTGGTTCACACCGAGTTCAATAATACCATAAAAACGAAAACTAAATCTATTTGCCCTAAGTTTATGTTCAGTGACTGGGCAACAAAGGGCATTAGGAAAAGTAGGGAGCGATTGTTTGAGCTGTACGGTCTTAAGCCTTACATTAACTCTGAAACTTTTAATAAATATGTTGCAACTTACTCTAAAATCTTCAAAAACGCTTGCAAAGTAGCTAAAGCCTTATTCATTAGCAACAAGATTAAATCCGCCGATAATAAAATAAAGACGGTTTGGAAAATTATCAATAGTGAAACGAATAGAAATAAAAAAAATAATAATGATATCACTCTAGAGACTTCACGTGGCCTTTTAAATTCTAAAAACGAAGTTGCTCAAGAATTTGTAGATTTCTTCACTAGTATCCCACTTAAGACTACTGAAACCTTAAATTCATCACCCTTGCTTTCTATTGAGTTACTTAGAGCGAACGTTTCAGCCTGCCCGGTTGAGTTTCAATTTAAACATATAAACCCCATAGCAGTCATTAAAGCTTTTAAGGAAATTAAAGTCAAATTAACCGAAGATCTATGGGGATTGTCGATTAAAGTTTGTCAAGCTATTATTGAGACTGTAGCTCCGTATTTAGCCTTAATATTTAATTTGTGTGTGGACCAGGGAGTCTTCCCGGACCTTATGAAATACAGCAAGGTAATACCACTTTTCAAATCCGGTGACAGTAAAGACACTAATAACTATAGACCCGTATCCGTTTTGCCAGTTTTTAGCAAGGTGTTTGAAAAGGTAATGCTTAATCAAATGCTCATCCACTTTAACACCAATAAAATCTTACATGAGAAACAGTATGGTTTCACCAAAGGACGTTGTACGACTGACGCCGGTGTCACCTTATTAAAACATATATTTACTGCTTGGGAAGAGTCACAAGATGCCATAGGGATCTTCTGTGACCTCTCGAAAGCATTTGATTGCGTCAACCACGAAACCCTTCTCAGAAAGCTTGAACATTACGGTTTAGGGAAACTTGCGCTCAGTTTAATGAAATCGTATTTAAACGATAGACATCAGCAAGTACAAATAAATGGTGTCAATTCAACGGGCTTAAAAGTAAGTATGGGTGTGCCACAAGGTTCGATATTAGGTCCCTTTCTCTTTTTAGTCTATATTAATGATCTACCCCATTTATTTAAAAACCAACCTGAAATGGTATTGTTTGCCGACGATACTTCTTTAATATTTAAGGTAAACAGACGTGCCGCAAATCTTGATGACGTAAATAACGCCCTACTGCAGGTTCATAATTGGTTCACTGTCAATAATTTGGTCTTGAATGGGAAAAAAACGAAGTGCATAAGATTTGCTCTACCAAATGTCAAAAGTACTGATTGTGGCATAGTATTGAATCAAGAGACACTAGAATTTGTCGATGAAACTGTTTTCTTGGGGATAACGATTGACTCGAGGCTACAGTGGGGTCCGCATTTAACATCTCTTGCAGGACGGCTGAGTTCAGCAGCATACGCTGTTAGGAAAATCCGCCAATTTACTGACGTAGATACCGCGAGACTAGTCTATTTTAGCTATTTTCATAGTGTTATGTCATACGGTATTTTACTATGGGGACGGGCTGCAGACATCGAGTCTATATTTATTCTGCAGAAAAGAGCTATTAGAGCCATATATGGTCTACGAAGGCGCGATTCTCTGAGAGAGCTGTTTAAGGAAATTAACATCATGACAGTACCTTGTCAATACATCTATGAAAACATCATGTACGTTAGGAAAAATCTGCATTTGTTTAGTAAAAGAGGTGATAGACACCACTATAATACGAGAAATAGGGACCAACTAGTTCAGCCAGGTTTCAGGCTAGCTAAAGTAGACTCATCTTTCATGGGGTACTGTTTAAAATGTTACAATAAAATACCCCCTCACATTCTTCAACTGAGTGAGACGAAATTTAAAACTTGTGTAAAACGCACACTATGTAGGCAAGCATACTATAAGTTGGGGGATTACATTGATGATAAAAATGCTTGGCTCAATGCTGGTCCTGCTCCACAAGTTCCACAACCTTAGGGGCAAATAAACCAACTATCATGTGAAGTTAGTGTAGAGGCTACAGAAGATTGTAAAAATATCTTTGCATTGTATAGATTCAATGTCTTAATATTGTATAATTGCATGGCACATGTGTGAGTACTATGTACTATAAAGCCACTTTTTACATTTAGTTATATTTTAGTGACGTTACCCTGGTGGCTGGGAGTATGTCATGCTCACTCAAATGTCTCGCTGATGGTGGCGGGTGTGTCGGATCATTTAGTTCCCTTCAAAATGGTTGAGTTAGATGGTGCTGATCCATGCGTCATGTTCGTGAACGGGCGCTGTCAGTGGAGACTGGTCATCTCTTAGCTGCCATGGTTTATATATATTTTTTTTTTATTTGTTTTTTATATCTTTTTACTCTGGACGCTCTTAACTTGCACGTCTTGCTACATAGTTCTCACATAATATACCATCTCAACATGAATGATATAATGTACCAAGATTTTGTAACAAATTCTGTTTTAAAAGAGTGTCCATGGAGTTTCTTGCCCGTTCTTCTTCATGAGATCTACGTTAGGGAACTGGCAACTGCAGTACTTTCACAAGTTATTATGCCTTGTGATTGTGACTGTAGCGTAGGAGTGCAATGCGTCGTTTCGGGAGTTGCTGCGTCGGGCTGCGCGGCGCCGGATGTTACCGGCGGCGAGTGCTGTGGGTGCGGGGGCGCGCGGCGGCGTGTGCCGTGGCGGCGGGTGTGCGGGGCTCCGGGTCGCGGGGCGGCGGTTGCACGTTGCGGCGTGCATTCGTTGTTCCGTGATTTGGGGTCTCGAGCATTCGTTGTTGCGGTTTGCGTCGCTGCGTGCTTTTGTGCTCGCAGTGTTCGTTGTTGCGGGCATTCGGTGGCGTGTGGTTCGGCGTGGTGACTTTCGGAATGACGTATTGCACTCGTAGTTTCGTTCTTCTTCCGTCCTTCTGACATTCAAAAGTGCCTGTAATGGCTTAATTGAAATAAAATATTTGAGTTTGAGTTTGAGTTTGAGTTATTATTATTATTTGTTTGTATACTTTTACATATCTCGGCTTTTTAACCGGATTTATAGAATAGCACGGGCCGAAGCCAAGTACTATCCCGAGAAAGAGGTGATATGATGAGATGATGATATGGTTGAATTTTGCGATGATGAGTTTCTGTGTCTGTTGAATTGTGTATGTGTGATTGTTCGAGGTTGTGTGTTTGTGGTGGTAACTACAGATTCATTTTCATTTTGCAAAAATTTTCTGACTATCCTGCATGTATTCAGGATTATTATTATTGAGATTTATTATATTATGAGAACATGCTCAGATTTTTTTACTTCAAAAATATGAAATACTGACAACTATCGTTCGAATCAACTAACATGTAAAACAGTATAAAATTGTGTATCTTTTCAAAGTAACAAAAACAGAATCAACTGCTTACAGAACTGCTTATCATCTCGCACAAGTCGTAAAAATCCTCGAAGGGGAAGGGTTACTGTTCTCGAAGATAAACGACGGACTGGCAATGTGGATGTCGTGCAATTTAATCAACTTTAACACTTATAATAACAAACTGATGTTACTGTTGGAATTGCACAACCTAATAGAGCTAAACTACAGGATTTATTTTAATTAGACAATTAGAGGCACTTTTGTATGTCAGAAAAACAAAGAAAGCGAAAGTACTGTCATAATCACAAGATATAATGACTTGTGAAATACTGTAGTTACTCATTCCAACGCTTAAATTGCTATGGATAAGAATGGGCAAGAAACTCCATGGCCTCTGGACTCCATGACTACTACAACAGTGCAATAATACTTAGTCATTTATTTAGGTGAAGTGGAAATAAATGGCTCATGTTCTTCACGGACTTCACGTATTCAAAAATGTTATTCTAGCGACAGTTTTAGCACTAATTAAAACTTTGGCTGTACCATTACAGCGGAGAATAATAGTGGTGCTTGAAATTGTGTTGTAAATTTCCAGACCGGTTTGGGATTGACGGCAATGAAACATTTATATTACGAGTACACACGACACATCAAGCTATACATTCCAATATAACATGACCTCACATTGTATCAATTTCACCTACAATGAGAGATCCGAATAAACCTATTTTATATAGCTTGAATGATCGTCGTGCGTCCCCACGTGGACAGATTCTGTTCCTTCCAAGATAGTGTCACGTGACTAAAATAATTACCATACTTCAAAAGGAGCACAAACAAACAGTCAGTAAAGAAAAAGAACAGCTACAAGACGTAAAGGTACAAAAAATCACCGACAAGGAAAAAAGAAAATATGTATCAGCCAATTATCATTTTTGCCAAAAATATCTTATACCATTACGGAGCTTGTTTTGGCAAATTCTGATTAATGGTTTATAGCAGGGCAACTGTAAACAACTAATTGATAGTTATTAATGACACTTTATTTGTTAAACTGGTGTCAGAATAGTTTTACAAATCTAAAGGTCAAGTCACACCTGTTTCAATAAAAAAAAAAAAACCTTACACGACTTAACTAGTGTGTGGTATAAAGCCTTTTTTTCTAATTAAGTTTTTATTACGTTTTTTTAAACCGGAGGTATGAGATAACCGCAATTGTAATTGAGAGTGTGATCTGAGGTTTATCACTTCGCTTGTTTTTCAACGCAATAGTCGAGTTTCACGTTACATAGGATGATACAAAACCGGATTACATTCTATACGTGTGAATTTATGTGAAGAAGTCGACAGCTTAATCGTTCTCTCAAACTAAAAGATATATCGAATATTCTAGTCTTTCATTTTAGTCTAAAGGTCGAGTCTTCTTTTGTTTCTGTAACAGATCCCTCACTCATATAAGTTTTCGTAACAAAACAATATCATACAAATACCTACATTACTCGTGTGTCCAAAATGAAATACCAGCCGGCTTTCCTTACATATTACGAACCCGAATCTCAACGAATCCGTTTTTGTTTTCCCATGAAAACAATTCGTCAAGAACGGGCCCCACTTTCAGCATTCAAAAGGAAAAATGGAAGGCCAAACAGCCGAGCAACGAGTTAGACCGTAACAAAATTCCAACAAAGGGATGATTAACGATTTTTCCACCCCCAAAACTCATTCAAGCCGCGTCGATATTGAATCCGTTAGACGGCGTAAAAATGAAAGTTTTCCTCTTTTCTTTTCCAAACATGTGTGTTACACGGACGGTGAAATTGACGTGCAAGGCACAGTGACAGTTTTGTAGAAATATAGTCTGCCTTTTTAAAGTACACTCGCTTTGTGGAACAAAATTACGAATAAAAGCCACAAAATTCACAATATCTAATGAAAAAGCATTTTGATACACGAATTTGACATAATAAAAACTTTTTAACAAAAAATAAAACCGACTTCAAAAAAAAAGTCAAAAATAAATCAGTTTCTGAAGTCGGTGACTTTTGTTTGTTTGATTTCATTTTTTTGTCACCGACTTCAGAAACTGATTTATTTTTGACTTTTTTTTTGAAGCCGGTTTTATTTTTTGTTAAAAAGTTTTTATTTTTCACTTTTTAGTGGTTCACCTAATGTGGACAATGTAGTATATTTTTTGAGTTTTGTTGATTTTTCAAAAACCGCTTATCCGATTTCGATAAAAAAAATTATGGGACCATTTGGGAAGTATACCCTTTCCAACAAAAAAAGAATTTTTCAAATCGGTTAGCAAGTGACGGAGTTATGCCCGAACAAACATAAAAAAAAAAAACAAACATCCGAATTGAGAACCTCCTTCTTTTTTTAGAAGTCGGTTAAAAATAACGTTAATCTTCACAATTATCAGACTACCCAACATTTTCTTAAGAATTAAATTGAATACATTCCCATCAGCCCACACTAACCAGAATGGTTCATTCTTAAAATGAAACTCCAATTCACCCAACATTTCATAATCGAAATTCCTACGAAAAAGCAAATTGGTGAAAACCTAACCAATTCCAGCTATGCTGCACTATTAGTGCTCAATTCCGGAACCCGGTGTGTCCCTCACACAGCTCCTTGCCGAATCGTGATATAACTACTGTAGCAGTTTTTCCTTTAGTTAGTTTTGAACTTGTTCAAAATAAATGACTGCCATTTGAGCGAAGTGACAAGTAACTCAAACTTGTCGTCGTTAGAAATTTTCTGAAAATATATTTCTTACGAGGCGAAGCTTTGGGCATTGTTTTAATAGGTCTTTGTTGTCAGTTTTCTAAAGGTATTTTGTCTTTTTTAAACTAATTGTGTAATGTAGCCTGACAATTTTTGTACCTAAATATCTAACAATACATGCACAGAGTACATAACCGTATCTAAAAATAAATGAGGTATAAATTCATAAAGATGTAAAAGATTGTATTTAACTTTGTCGACGTTTTCAGTAAAATAGAACATCCATCAGCTTTTAACCAAACATAACACACATTTGCCAATTCTCCGTCTGTTAAAGAAATGTTTTTAGGTCCCATATTACATTTCTTTGCCAGAATTTTCTTTCAGTACCTATGTGATTGATTAATCCACACAAGAGTCTTGCTTAAAAAACAAAGGAGGTCCTTCTTTATTCCTTTGATAACATTGAGAGTCTGATCCGGCAGAAATTCAATAGACCGTGAGTTAAGTGGCTCATCTGTCCTCCTTGGTCACATGAGTTATCGGGTTGCAAATTAAAAGGAATATACGAGGAAAAAAAATAGCTCTCCATATTAAGTTTCGCGTAGGAATAAAACGGCAGGTGTTCTTAATTCACCTGGCCAGCATGTGTTTTGAACACGTTAAGTTAATTAAGTGTATTTATAAATTGCTGAAATTTAAATTAGCCGAGTAAGCGCGCTCCGCTGCTAAATAACACTGATGTGGCCAGATTAAAAAGTACAAACTTGATTAAAGTTTTAATAAGACTCTGAGAATACCAGCTTAGTAACACGTAAGTGTGAGATATACGGTTTTACCTTTTAATTAAATAGTATAAAGCTCTATGCTTACACAAGAGAAGCAATTCATACTAGACCTTTTGAAAAAAAGTGAAAACCCAATCATTTATTTGTTTTGGTACAAAATTCTGAAATTAATTATTCAAGTTGAAGGAGTTTCGTAATAGAAATGGGGAGATTAGTACTTAAGGCGATTATGGCGAACTGAGATACATAATCTGATCGACGGATAAGTAAGACGGTGCTTAATATTTGTAAACCGTTTTCTAGCAGGTCTATTCATCGATTTCAAATGAATGGGGTAAGATAAAACTTGGGTATGAAAATTCTTTATTGATTTTGTAAATACCTTTAAGAAATATTTCATTTCTATTTACAAATAACTCGATGCGTCGGCGTCGTACGTTAGGGGACTATCGGAGGGAAGCATTTAATTGTGGGGTAAAGACTGCAAGGGTTAACGATTAATGTTCAGTTATACCAAAATTACTTTACTGATTAGGTACAATTACTCAGCCTTCCTCACTATCGTGTAACAAAACCATATCACACGGTGTTGAAACTTTAAAATTATATTCACTCTAAAAAGCGTGACTACCTCGTATACCCAACAAAACATATTAACGGGAACAAAATTACTTCATGTAAGCCAACTTTCCACACTATAACCCATAAATAAGGGCCAAGCGCGGCTTCATAGCTATAAAACTGCTAATCGGCACGCGCGTGCGTTGGTCCAGTTAATGATATAATTAAAAATCCCCATGCCAAGGTAGCGGTAAGTTCTCCGGGTTTAGTGGTCTGGCTTAGGCTTCGTAAACCGAACAAGTTGCCCCCATTTGCTAATCTCCTAAGCCAAATAATGACGCGGCGCAAGTGATAAACTTTCATAGTAAAAGTAAGCCGCGGCCACGGTCGTATTTTAGATGTCACCTTTGTCTATGCCCGGTTGTGTGAGATTTAATGCGGGTTGGGTAAGTTATGGGCATAATATTCATTTATGTTCCAGTAAGTTACGGTGTGCTAGAAGTTTTGTTATGAACGGAGTGTCTTGGGGTGTTGTAAGTATAACGATGTTGAGGCTTGAGATGATTGTAGAAATTTAAGAAAATCATGTTCATTTCAAATGGGATTCCACTAGAAATGTTTACTTTATTAGTTCCCGGTGTTAATTGTGATGAGCTTATCAATATGGGTAAAATGGGTAAACTATCTCAATTACGTTCATACGTACATAAAACATAAAACATAAACAACAATATAATAACAATAATATGTTTAGGACATAAAATCTCTGCATCCTTGTCGATCTAATAATTATCTTCCACCGTAAATTTTTGTGCCGTGCAACTCGACCTCAACAACAACCCTTACAAAAACCGCCATCGCTTGCAACTCACGCCACACACTCAACACTAGCTTGCCAGTGCTCGCAGGTACGGCCACGAATAGCGTCGAGTAATGAGTTTTGTTGTTCCACAGTTACCGCTAGATTAAGGGACACTGGTAACGATATACGACCTCGCAAAGTAGCAGCACTGATGGTAAATGATGGCGTTCGTGGATGCTCAGCATACATACGTATGAGATTAAGCTGGAGGTCCTTAACGGGTTAAGAACGGTCGCGGTTACCACGGAACTGATAATGATACTAGTTTTTGTGCGGATGTGGGGTGTTAAATGGTTTTATAGTCGCGGACTAGTGACAGCATGACAGTTTATCGCCTATGGCTTTGGTATAACTGTAAAATGAATTACGGTTTTTTAGTTCTGTCTCTTATAATTCTGCCCTTCGCTCTATAATTACCTTTCAATTTAAACTACAAATTAACTCAAATATCAAAACCCAATTTCCCACTATTATCGCTAGCAATTTGGTTGTGAATCACTTGAGGGCGCACCAATAATTCCTAGATGGATGGCATGAAACAAACAACCGTTGTCCCGAAGCCTCGAACCGTTGTAGTTTTCCGATAAAATCATGTCCGCAAACAATTATGTGAACACCGGCCTGATTGGATCCCGAAGCGATCATACGGAGAGAGGAATGTTAATCGAACCCTTGCTCGGGTCAACTCACTGGAAACACAACACGTTTAGGCAATGTTATACGCGAAGAGAGTTCCTTAATGCATAAAATATAAAGACTACAACAAATTGAATTAACATGAACGTATCTATGAGAAAAAGACATGGCTTTAATTTTGTTAAGGATCGTTGTGGCGTGTGAAGGAATCGCTGATTAATTCTGGTTTCATCTGTCATTAACGGTATAGATCGTTAAATCCATCCGGCTCGAAGGACGCTTATAAATAAACTGAATCATGCAGGTATAAGGATAATGTGGATAATACATAATAGTTTTCTCTACTTGGTCACATTTTTTAAGGCTTTGTACATATTGCCAGTGGTATTTTACCAAGAATAACATTTTATCTCTGGTACGATCATTTGTATGAAATCCATCCTTTAAATACATTGATTTGAATACAACAGTGTATACTCTTTCAGGGCTGTAGTCGTAAAATTAATCGTAAATGTTTAATTGCGTCTGCCTACCAAATTTATACTGCACGCGACATAATATTTAGTCAAGTTACAGCCGATTGTGGGCATGCAAAACAACGTTAAGCCGCATTTCTTAGTTATTTATTGTACTATACAGGCATATAGCTTATACTTTGTAAATAAGATCTTAACGGGTGTAATCGTTAAATCGAAACTGTGCATATTTTTTTCTTTCCGTATTCGGTCAGGCTCGAAGATATTTTTGGATTTAATTGTGGCAGTAACTTTACTTGTGTGTACGAGTTTACGGGAATCCGTTTATGGTGGCACATTGTGTTATGAACATCAAAGTAAAACACGGTAAAAGTACAAAAAAAAAACTGCAAGCCCATTAATTGAATGAAGCGAAAGGGAAAAAACCGGTACCCAAACAAATACTTCATGTAATAGAGCTCAAAATCAACTCGTCAAAATCTAAACAAAACAAAAACACCACGCGAAAGATTTTTTACCATTACAAGAATAATAAAGGTCATTACTGTTTCGGCTTTCACGTTCAACGTAAAGCAAAATTGCTCGGAAAAAAAATAAAAACAAAATCAGCTTCCCTGTTTAATTTAGCGGGGTTGGCGACAAAAAACATTTGCTCTTGTTGCCTTTTTGTTGGGCGAACGTAACAACAGGAATGCATTGTTCCCGTTACACTGTCCAGGCTAGCTAGTTGTAAAAAAAGATATATTCTACCCCGACTCAGTTTATTGGCGGATGCGTCACTTTAGGAGAAGAGTGAAAGAATTTGGGACAGTGATTCATCTTCGGCTTTTAATATTTGAGGGACTTTCCATGTTTCGGTATATCGTAGACGTGACCTGTTTTATCTCCAAATATTTTGCAATATATTATTTTTCTACGTTGTACTACATCCGAATTTTGGTAATGAAGCCGTTGTGACAATATTTTTCATAAAACAATTAAGGATGGTTATAGGATTGATTTTCACTAGATAAATTCGTATGTAGTATTTTAATTTGATATCTATTTTTTTATCATAATATATGCATAATCATTATTATATCTTATACAATCTCTAACCCACAAAATAATTAAACAATTCCTAAGTAATCTCCAAATAAAACGTTGGCGTTTGGCTAAATAAAAACATTTCCTATTCAATTTAGCTCTTAATCACTTTTAAGCAAATTAAGTAAAAGTTCCAATTCGAATGCCATTACAAGCCCTTCCTTTACAATTGGTTGTTGATAGCTTATAAATTGGTCGATTTATTTTTGATATAAACTAGAGAGAAAGTTTTATTTTCAATGCCCATGTTTTGAATTAACTAGAACTATGTGTGTTTTTGTCAGGTTTCCTGTATGTAACACACTAGACAATTATTACCTTGTATAATTGACAAAAATAACTGTTTCATACAAAAACCTTATTCACATACATGCCTGTGTCACTTCATCATAATTTCAGACCCGATAACGCATTTGCGTCACACTTAGGTTTATTTTAGATTAATATCAATAGCTACACATTTGCGGAATTATTTTAGATAACAAGCACATCCTATCATTATCCTTTAAAAGAATCAATTGAAGACAATAAAGCCTGTGGGTTTACAAAGTGTCAAGTTGCGCACTAGAAAATTGCTATATTTAACCAACAATACATCATTATTGTAGATTCAAGGGGCACCCACGTACTTATGTAAGTGCTACTTGGCCGTCCTTAGCAGAAACTTATGCTAATTGAATACATAGAGTTTGTGGCACGCAGCCTGAACTATCGTACTACCTATCACGAGGGAAACTGGCGTGCGTGCGAGGCTCTGTGGCCAACTAGGGCATACCGACCGCCTGGTTGGGAGATGGTACCTTTTAGTTAAAGGAACCGTGTATCCTTTGTTCATAAGCCCATACATCCTCATTGCTTTGAAAACGGACTCGTAAATCATAAGTCAACAAGTTCAGTTCCTGCTAGCTTTAACTTTAGACTAGCTATAGCTAATTTTGGATTAACACGAAACCAGTGACGGCTGATATTTCAAAACGACTTGTCGAGCATTTAAAAGTCGATAAAATCGAAACCAGAGCTTAGCTTAAGTTCAGAAAATGGGTTTGTACTGCGCAAAACAACGGAAGATCGCTAAATAGGGAAAATTAGCACTTTTGCTGCAATGGCATTGCGTGAGTCTGAGCGCATTGCAACTACATTTTTGTAGACATATGCCTAAGGTTACTATACCTTAGATATCTTACGACACCCTGGCAACTTAACCATAAAGTAGAAATACTAAGTACCAACGTTTCGCAATTTGAAGTACCTCAGTGTGTAGAAGTATGTAGTCATAGTCGATAAGTAGAGAGGTATATATACATACGAGTATGTTCGCCTAACTCATTATTAGAGGATATAAGGGCTTTTGACGATCGTCTAGACCTTTGGTCGACTGATTTTTGAGAGCCTAGTAGGCATTACCACGGGATTATCGCTCAAGGGTCGTAAAAAACGAAGCAAGAGTCTCGCTCGAGAGCACGTACGGATCAGCCATAAGGATTTTTTATTAGAATAATATAAATTATATTATTTCTTTTGTGCTATGTAAGACCTTCTCTCTACCTATTGTTTTCCTCGAAGCGATTGGACTGAGCCAAACGCAAAGCAAAATCTGATTTAAGCCATCAATTTCTTAGTATCAAGTATCAGTTATTTTAATACCCGAATAAATAAACATTCCTACTTGTATACGACTTCATTAAATTCTCCGTAACGCATGACCTTAACCCTCCATCATTAATAAAGATCCATATCTCCTGTTAATAAAATACTCCTAACAAAAGAGGTGTCCAGCAAAAAAGGAGGTTTCACAGTAGTGTAATAAATAAACTAAATCACAAACACCTAAGGTAGGTCCCGCTGTGCCAGTCGAGTCAGGCGCCTCGCTTGATGGACATAAAAGTGAGAAAAAAACCTGCGTATACGCACAGGCATGGTCAACCCACGCCGAGCTATTAAATAAGACGGTTTATCGTCCCATTCACGGTCCATACATGAAACCTGATCACTTTAACCTTAAGAAGTAAATCTAATAGTTCATGGTGTACTATTAGGTATATTAAGTTACGTGAGCAAAATTAGATTTGAAGCTCACATATTGCCAGGATGGAGGTTCTGTGTAATTAGATATAGCGCCAGATTGGAGTAACGTCGTAAAGTTTTTGATGTCAGGAATTTTATTCGTCTTTGCTTATTTTATTAGTTACGTCAAGAATTTTGGTAATGAAATATGTATTGTTTTAGGATGACAAACATATTAATGACATTGAAAAAATACACGCCTTTTTGTATAAAAATTACGATATCGTAATAATTATAATAAGGTAAACGTTGCATTAAGGCTTTTTAAACCTGAAATTTAATAATAAAACAGGGGAAGCTGGGTTGTTTTGGGCAGCCTATCATTATTAACCAATTTCATTCGGGAACCAAATTTGTGTCCAGTGGTCTGCACCGATCACGAGTTAATACGAAAATAATAGCATTCGAATGTCGCTCATTATAGGCGGAAACGTAATTGGTATCCTTATTTAATATTAAAATTTAACGAAATCGGGACAGGTAGTAGATTTCTTTACTGCTGCAGCTAGATCTTTTAGTTTAAAAGTGCTGATGATTTTTATGGATACGGTTAAACTTGTACAGATTGCGGACCAGCTACGGATTCCGGGTACATATTGCGAACTAACTTTGGATACCGGTCTCGGGCAGATAATGTACTAAAGTATCATGTAAGTCCACACTAAATTGAGCAGTAGAAAATGAGAATGGAAACCATGGAAAAACCTGGAACTTCAACAGAACTGAATTTTCCTATTTCAGGTATAATTCTGACGCAAAGCACACGTCATGTCATCAAACAGTGCAATTGTGGTCTTTGTCAGTATGAAGAATAAAATTTTGTAGAGAGAGAGGATAACTTCAATAAAAAGGACATTTTGCAAACTGGAAACAAAAACAAAAGATTACGTCAAAAAAAAAAACCACGAAACACCGGAACAGAACTAAAGGTTTTTGTTTACTCGTAACGTTTGTTTGTTGGTGTTGGTATAACTACACTCTACAGCCTAGAATACAGTGTAACTACAGTTTGTAAAGCAATGTTTGGCAGAGCGCAGACTAAAGCTGGTGGTATTAGGCACAGACTGCGGACACGGTAGTGGTTGTTCTATGCATGTGCACTTTGTTCAGAAATTGTATCGCAATATTGATAGGTAGACAGGGAATATTCCTTATTTTATTGTTTTTTTTTTGTTGTTCAAATTATGGCTGGTCACCAATTTTGCATGACAAACGATAGTAACATAATTATATTGAAACAAATCGCATAATTACTGCTCAATACAGCCGTTTTGCTCAATGTTCAGGTTAAGCCACGCTTACCTAGGTTGGTTCGTGGATGGGTGACCTCCCATTACGTACCGAGTTTCTTAAGAGACAGTCGTTACAGGTCGTCTGTGGCCTTATCAACTGACATGCAGTCTTACCAAGGGAATTATATTACCCAATACTAACTTGGTCAGATAGGAGCCGCTCCATGTAAAATAAAGGTATTCAGCTGCATCCAGTTAGACTGGAAGCCGACCCCAACGCGGTTGAGAATAGACATTACTAGGCAGGTGAGGATTACTTGTTCAGCGTTTTTTTAATCATAGTAGATTATCTCTGTGTACCTATTCTTATAATTCTTTCTAGAACTAAAACCTATCCAAATCAACAGTGAAATAAATATAAATTGCCTATTGTTTCTGGGGCATCTAAAGAACATTAACGTTACATATAAAATCCAAAATCGTAAGCGACACACTCGTAATTGGATTTAGGTTGTAAGCACTAAATTGGACATGTAATTCAGTAGGTTATAAACTCTCCTGTAGGTATGTTGTTAGGCCGTATAAAGCTAATTAGGAAGAAAAATCTAGAAATGAAACAAGAACCACTAGGTAGTGCTAATTGAGAGAGTAATTTTGAAGGCTCTATTTTGTCTCCGTCCAATAGAAAATTATAAAAACATAAAGAAACCGTCGTCGATAAGCACTTTTCTAAAACTAATAGTTCTCCTGACCGTTTTCGGTCACGACGACCAATCTTAGCGGAGATTACCCATCAGCGCGGGAGATGTTCATTTTCTCTCATAGTCCGATGGGATGGCAATCCGACACGACCGGAGAGAGATCAGGTGCTGGACCAACGGCTTAACTTTCTTTCCGCAAGGCACGGGGGTTATACAGCCAACTTCCAAATTCCAAAGTCAAAGTCAAAAATATTTATTTCAAGTAGGCCAGTAACAGACACTTTTGAATAGTCGAATTAAACTAACTGCGGCACTCAGAGATATCCAACGATTGCTCAAGCCGCCACCCAGCAAAGGCCTGACATAGTTTTGTATGACAAAACTGCCAAAAACCCTTACCAAGCGACGGCCCAAGCAACCACTGAAGCTCTCCGAGTGCGGCAGTAAACTACTGAAGCTAAATAAACTAAGCTACTGACAGTCTGGGCTACTACTGGAAATTTCGAGTGAAAAACCCAATAGCACTTTTTGTCCAACCCGGGAATCAAACCCAGGACCTCATGCACAGCAGTCGCGCTTGCCACCACTAGATCAACGAGGCAGTTTTTCTATATAACAAAAATAAAAACATAGCTCGAATTTTCAGATCACAAAAAGGTACCTTATGGACAACAAATATGTAGGAATTCCAAAGTAAAAAAAGAAAGTATGTAGGTACCTAAGTTTTATTACGTAACCAAAGACCTACTTACGACAGAATCCTTGGATTTGTAATAAAAGCAAAGTTCTAAGAAAGCAAGCCTATATTAGTTTACTGTTTAACGTGAAGTTAACAATAACACCGCACTGATAATATTGTTTCGTTCTCGGTAAAACTATCAGCAGTTAGATAACCATCAGCCATTTCAAACACATTGTTTCATTTATTGTTGAGCAATTTTAAAATGTTAGTGATAGTAAAAATTGTGTTGTACATTTCGTTTAACCATAACCATAACATTTCCACGAAACATCTGAACTTGTTTTAAACCTTAAAATCCAAAATATCTACCACAAGAACTCAAGAAGTAAATGAAAATTTAGGAAAATAAATTCGCTAATCCCTGTATAGTTTTAAGTATTATACGAAAGTTATCATGGAAACTTAATACGAGTAAGAACCAAGAAATCCTGAGAACAGAATTTTATAGATTGATATTTTCATTTGCATCGTGGTCTTAAATATTTTTCCCCAAACTGAGAAGCGAATTCATAATAAGTAAAACATCATGGCTGTAATCCCCAAAGGGTTAGGCAGAGGTGTAACTAATGTTACACAAATTTTTCGCCACTTGTGTTTTCAAGTCCCATAAAATAGGGGCGAACCGATACCATCAACCAGGCACAAATCCAGGTTACTATTGAGAAATTCCTGATGGAAAAACGAAATAAACCCTGACTGAAATAATATGTTGTTTAAATTTATTTTCTCCTCTCTTGAAATAGATTGTATTATCATTACATTTATTTTTCCATTTAATTACCTACAATAAACTTTCCTTTAATTTACTTGAATTAAAAAGGAAAATGTAAGATGTATTCCACTCAATGAATAACTGATTTCGAGTGAGCTTGCTCTCCCATTTGCTGATCAACTGAATACGTAGGTAATCTACATTCTAAGATATTCTAGGATTAATGGAAGTATTAAGGAATCCATTAGTGGGATTTGAGGAGTGACCTATATCGGCTGTCTGTCACTGTTTATTTGATTTGATGGCTGATGAGCGCACAGATTGACTGACAGACAATGCACTACAACTGAAATTACATACAGGAAATTGTATTACGTGTAAAACCTGGAGAAACTAAGAAAGGATTTTTAAACACCATTCATGTTTTCGGAGGAATGCGGAAAATGGTGAAAATGAATAAAAAGAAAAAAATAAGAGTACAGGAAGACCAAAGAACCGAGGGATGGACGGTGTGAAGGATGATATGTCTGGAAAGATGACGTGACGTGGTGATTGCTGAGATGACGAGAAATAGAGAAGTATGGAAGAAGAACACATGCTACGTCGAGCAATAAAAATAATTTGGGATAAAGGCAGGAGAATGATGATCCCTGGTTTCAATGGAAGGTTGTTAGTAGTTTGTGTAGGTGTGAAGTCGTAGGAAATAGTTAGTTAATATCCATTGACCAAAAATCAGCTTCCCTCCGGCCGTCATTGCGCGCGGTTTATACTGGCTTTGCTCCTGCTTTTTAATTACGATTGTTGTGTTTTGCGTTTAATTCTCGGCTTGTGATTTGTTTCCAATTGTGTGATTTAGTGTTGAGTGCTCGTGTAGTAAGTTTTTCTGGCATTTTAACGTCGGTTTTATTGGTAATAAGTTAATTTCGTTGGCATTCGGTGAGTACATTTATTTTTTGGGTGTGTGGGTACCTCGTCATAAATTTGCCGTATTTGTCGCCTGTTATTTCTTTTACTGTTAACGATATAATTACGTTTTAGAGTGAAATCCGTAATTTATAGTATGTCGACTACAAACGACGAACCCCCGGATCGCGGAAAAGAAACAATGCGCCGGAATGATGAAACACCTACCTCCGGTAATCCGAAACGATTGTTCAGGGAAATGTCTCCTACGTACATTTCGCCCAACGACAGATCAAAACGGCTTCATACATCCAATTCCATTGAAAAGTCTTCGCCGTTATTAAGTGCCAGTCCAAGTGCGAGCCATGACGACTATTACGATTTAGTTTCTCAAGCGTCTGCATATCTAACTAAAATTAATGAACTTGTTAATGACCAAGGTTCCCGAATTAATGTTGCGAATAAATCTGCCATCATGGACATGACTCAGCGCATAACGTCCATTGTTTCTTTGTTAGCCATAAAATCATCCTCCAATGAAACGAAATTGGCAGTTACGGAACGCGAATTGGATAAAATTAAATCAAATACCAATGTCAATACAAGTAACTGTAATAAAGTTTCATATGCGGATTCATTAAAACTTCGACTGCCTAAAACTAAACTTGCGCCGGTTGTCGACTCGCGCGCACCCCTTCCATGTGTCGTGGCTTATCCCACCGCTGAGCGATTAGCTGATTACTCATCGTCCTCTGCTACTAAACAAGCACTCATGAAGGCGATCAATCCCAGTGACGACGGGTTTCAAATTGTAGGTGTTAGAAAAACTGCAAAATCTGGTGTCGTATTACGTGTCGCTAATGACAGCCAAATTAAAAAATTGCAATCGGTCGACGCTATTAGGTCCGCCGGCCTGCGACTTGAAAAACCGAAAGGCCGAAAGCCACGTATATTAGTTAAGGACGTGCCATCCTCAATGGAAGACAATGCTTTTTTGCACGCATTGTACCGTCAAAACATTCAAAATGAACTGCCAATACAAGAGGACGATTTTATTAAATCAACTAAAATCTATCGTCGGCGTTCCTTAGATAGCGGTCGCAAGTGGATAGGCATTGAAATCGAGTCCAACGTGCGTAAACATTTAGTGTCCACTAAGGAAAAATTATTTATTGATTGGGCGACTTGCCGGTTCAATGACGACGTTGATGTAGTCCGCTGTCTGCACTGTCAACAGTTCGGTCACGTTAAAAAATACTGCGTTAACAAGTCACCTACCTGTGCTAATTGCTCCGAAGCACATGAAACAAACGACTGCCCGCATAAGGACAATTTAAATTTTATACCTACTTGCGTGGCGTGTAAGCGTTTTAAAAAACCATTTGACCATCGTTGCGGGTCACCAGAGTGTACTACCTACAAACTTAAGCTCGAACAGTTAATCCTCAACACAAACTACTAAAATAATGGATAGTTTAAATATAGGACAATTAAATCTCCACAACGATAGGGTAGCGACTTCTGAACTAGACAAATTAATTATCGATTACAGCTTGGACATAGTACTTGTTCAAGAGCAATATCAAAACGCGCGCTTACGTCATAAAGTAGTTCAGCTGGATTCAAAGTCACGAGCCGGAATTTACGTAGCGCGTTCTTCTAAGTTTACAGTAACGTCTTTGCGTAACCTCATGACGCCGCACTGTGCCGTTGCGGAAGTCTCCTCGGCTTCCTATAAAGTTTACGTTGTGAGCTGTTACTTTCAATATTCAGACCCTGTTGGTCCTCACATACATAACCTCCGTCATGTCTTGCGGTCACTCGCTGGCTGTAAAATTATCGTTGGCGCGGATGTTAACGCGTCCTCGTCTCTGTGGTATGGCAAGGTTCGGTCTACGGATTCCGACCGACGTTCCGCTGTCGAAGATTTCATTGCTGAAATGAACCTATCGATTCATAATACCCCAGATGCACCACCTACTTTTTGCAGCCAAATGGGCGAATCTTGTATTGACGTCACACTTTCTAGTGCAGACGTTCGCTTGGATAGGTGGCGTGTCCTACCTGATGCGTCATGTAGCGATCATCGGCTTATCGTGTACGAATTTGTTCCGATGTTTACTCAAGGTCCGTCACATTCACATATCATTGGTAACTTTAGGTATAAAAGTAAAGGCGCGAATTGGGAATTCTTTAGCTTGCTTTTTGCGTCTAACACCAAAGACTTCACTCGAGACGGGCTATCAGCTGAAGAAAGTGCTGAAATTATGTCAGACGCCTTCACTTACTGTGCTGACATCGCCATTGGTCGCGGATCTATGACCAATATCCGCAGATGTGATTGGTGGTGTGACTACCTAATTGAACAACGTAAAAGTTATCGCCGAGCGCGTAGACATTTAAATAAGCTTAAAAAGCGAAAGGTCACCGGAGACCTCCTAACCTCTGCTTTAAATGCGTTTAGAGTTGCCAAGTCCCGCTACAGAGCATCAGTAGAAAAATCTAAAGGTAATTTACTGCGGAAAATAGTAGAAAAATTAGATAAAGAAGGTCCGTGGTCTCCTTTGTATCACGAGTTCAAAGCAAATCGATCAGTCGATCTTGCGTTCGTCGAAAACATCAAAGTAAACAATAAACACACCACCGGTATTGAGGAGACAACCGAAGTTCTATTAAATACGTTGATACCTGATGATTTGCCTGATAATGATAATGACTACCACAAGCAGATCAGGGCGTGGGCGGCTGTGCCACCTGAATCACCAGCGTCAGACCTTCCATCCATTGACGAATTCATTAAAGTTGTCAGGAAACTCCCACTCAACAAATCGTCAGGTGAAGATAAAATATCTAATCGGATGATAATAGAAGCATGTAAAACAGCGGCCGACGCGATTTTAAGTGTTTACAACCGTTGTATCGCAGAAGGCGTTTTTCCTCGTATATGGCGACGCGGCTTTATACGAATAATTCCGAAAAGTGGCGACAAGCCTCCGGACGATCCTAAGTCTTACCGCCCTATAACACTGCTACCATCTTTGGGGAAACTCCTGGAGCGTCTTATCGTTCCACGTTTACTACCAGACGGACCGAAATTTCACAACAACCAATTCGGTTTTACCGTGGGAAAATCTACCGTAGACGCGGCACTTTCTGTCAGAAAAATTGTCAATACATCCGAACATAAGTACGTAGTTGGGATCTTTCTACATATTTCTGGGGCTTTTGATAACGCATGGTGGCCGATGCTACTCCTTAAACTGAAAATTCGTGGTTGCCCTAAAAACATATACAATCTTGTTTGCTCGTACTTCTTAAATGGTTCCGCGAAACTCAAACTCGGACATCATTATATTTCGTCGCTTCATCCTTCAGATATAAGTATAACCAGGTAGTCCCTTTATCCTACAGGCAACATCGCACGTTTTTTAAAGGGTAACTCAATCGATTCTAAAGTCGATTAAAAAAAATTAAGTTTGACGTTTCCGGTTGTACCGTATATACTGTGTCAGATCCAAACTTGTCTCATTCCTTTTTCGTGCGAGGCAACGTGCGCATGCGATCCTGCAAAATGCCGAAGCGCAGTGCAGAAGAATCGTTACTTCATTACGAACAAAAAATTAGGAAAATAAAAACGTAAAGAGTTACTTCGACGTCGAATAAGATGACCTTTATTCGACTCATATGGTGAAATTAATGCAGGTTAGTACCTACCTACCTTCGTTTTTATTTCTAAAAATGAAAATTATAAAAGTGATACTTTGTGTTGAATTGTTAACTGTTTATATAAAGTAAATCGGGATTGCCTGCGAGGCAATTGCGATAACATGATCAACTGCGAGTTGATTGTGAGTCATTCGTGACAACTTAGTACAAAAGTGTGTAATCTTAATAGATACGCACATTAAGTACAGCGTATTATCCGCGAGATAATATTGGACTTAATTTTTTTCCTCACCAATATTTATTTGTCTACCCTCATTGGCAAAATATAAAAATACTTAATTGTATTTTTAGAAACTGGTGCGGCTCCAGCGGAGCCCCAATGTGAAGGGACGCCGCCGGCGTTCGGCCAAGACGCAAATGTACCGCGTATGTAATGTACACCTTGACGTCTGACACCCCGGCCATCTCGATGCCCGACGCCAAGTCTGACGTCTTACCCGATACAAGCCTGAATCCAGAGCTCTTATCTGCTTTAGCAAAAGCTACATCGGATACCCCCGAGTTTGGTGAAAACAGTCACAATAGTCTGGCCAACCTATGGACTCCTTTGTTAAAAACAAAAAAAAAAAAAAAAAGGATTGCCAAAAGAGGACAGAGAAAAATTAGCGAAAACTTATCTTGTGCCCGGCAATTGCAAATTACTGCAAGCACCCAAGCTTAATGCAGAAATATCAGCCGCCGTGTCCGAGCTAGTTAAAAACCGTGACAGGAAACTTTTCACCTTTCAACAACAATTGGGCACGGGCACTTCAGCAATAAATAAAGCAATGAACACATTGCTAACATCCGACGATAAAATATCAGCTTTGAAATATTTGAGCGACAGTGTTGTCGTATTTTATCGGATTTACATTTTTTCCTGTCAAAGGACAGAATCAAATTAATTACCCCAAGTCTAGGGAAGAATGTCCTACACGTAATTCAAGATGCCGAACGTGATGAGACGTTATTTGGAACCACACTGAGCGAAAAAATCAAAGCCAGTCAAGCCATTGGAGAACAAGGCTCCTAGATAAGGAAAACGCTATCGAATCACAAGGCCGGCGCTTCGCTGAAGTCTTCAAGTCGTCCTGTCCCGTCGGGAAACCGGTCAGGACCTCCTCGTTACTCGTCGAACAGGGGGGGGGGGGGGCGAGGAGGCCAGAGGAAACACGCATCGTCGTCGACACAACGGCGGACGTACCTCCCAGCTCCAACAGCTGCGAAGAGTGTGAACTACAATCAGGCGAAGCCCCGTGCTCCACCTCCGCATTACACAGGTACATGCAGGCAGAATTAAATTCTATGTTCATTGCTGATCAAATACAGATAACTAATAACGAAGTCGTTCTTTCATGGATAGAGCATGGCTACTCAATACCTTTTTGTCAGGAGGTGACTCAACACAGAGCACCATCCCTCTCAAACCTATCTTTAATTGAAAGCCAGGAAATGTCTTAAGCCATTAGTAAATTACTCGAATTACTAATTAGGAGCTATAAGTCAGTGTTTACCCGAGAAAAATCAGTTCATATCAAATACATTTTTAACACAAAAAGCTAATGGAGGCAAAAGGTTTATACTTAATTTAAAGCCAATATCAATTGATAAAGAACATTTTAAAATAGAAGATTACACAACCGCTGCTAACTTATTCCCCGGGACGGCTTTCTAGCCACTTTTGACCAAACAGAAGCATTTGTTAGTGCCTATTTGAGTTTCTGATCGAAATTATTTAAGAATCCTTTACAAAGATCCTAATTCGGGTAGTATAAATACTTTTTAGTTCACGGCGATGCCTTATGGCCTGTCAGTGACCCAGGGTGTTCAAAAAATCATGAAGGAGGTTATGACGCATCTTCGAGGATGCTGTTATAAATCAGTAGGTAATCTATCTTGATGATATATTATGTATCGGTGATAATTATGACGATTGTGTAAAAAATGTACATGAAACCTTAAAGTTATTACGTTCGCGTTGTTTAGTTTTTGTAATTAATTATATGTAACGACAGTGGTAAAAAATAAACAGGAACTGATTTATAACTTTATTCGGGCAGAGCTTCCCCTTACAACTACTACAATCGAGTGCGACAAGATCGCTAAAATGAGCTTGCAGGGCATTATAAAGCTTTATCCCCACCGGAGGCGTCCGGTAGTTATGGCTTGGCTCGGGTTGGCATGGCTATCGTTGGCGAGGCTCGCTGTCAGGTGGCTGTCAGATGGCTGTCAGATGACTGTCCGTGGGCTGTTGTAACATTCGGCCGTCCTGAAACAATTGCTCCCGCAATGGGAACCAGAAAAACAACGATTACAAGTCAGCTCAAAAAAACCAAGTTAAAATGGGGCAATGAACTTTGATCTCTCAAGAAGATTTATGAAATCTTCGGTGCTCAATTTATTGTTCATCTACACTACTGGTGCTATCAGACATATTATTATAAGCATCGCTACGATATAGTCATAAGGAATCAACGGATACTAAGCCTGTAAACCCGTTGTATCATAATTATATTATGACCTTTTGTACTTTTTAGTTTATGTCAATCATGACCTAACTCCTCAATATCACTTAAGTGGGCCAGAATATAAATCCTTAATAAACAAGAATTAACTTGGCAACAGGCTCGCCCCCTATTGCATGGGACTCAAACTTTACTGTATATTACTATGTGTGTGTACTCATGGGTACACCTCTACCTAACCCTTCGGGCATTACAAGCGTGATGTTATTAGCATTGACCTTGTTGCCGCTAGTACTCAGCGCCTGGCGTAAATGTGCGTAATCACCGTTTTTTGTAATTTGTAAATCACACTATTATCAGCTATTATTATTTTTCGCCTTGTATCTAAGCTACGTCCCATTTTCTTTCCAGCTATTCAAATTCCAGTAGTAGATAACTCTATCGCTTCTAAATTGCACTGGTTCAGAAACCCGGTCTAGGATAAATCGTAAGGCTTAGGTACCCTGTTGTATTATTAACAGTATTATTAAAACTCCAAATTATGTTTGGTAACCTATTGTCCCCATATTGAGTTGCTTCCTTAAGTTCCGTGAATTGTGCGATTAGTGCCTCCCACACTTCGACCTACTCATTAAACGTAGAATCAGAGACATTAAAAACATGAAACACTTTTCATATAAGAAAAGATAACTAAAAAAAACTAAGTTTGCCAACCTATCGTATAAAGAAACTGAAGAAACAATTTAAGTTAACTATAAACCATACCAATATGACACACGCACACACACATGTTGGTACTAACACACATGCTTCTTAGCGTGTCGATGGCAAAACTTCATTACTTTTACACACAACACCATTTAACCCCATCAACACTAGATATTGCTCAACTCATCAACGCTAAGATAATGCTACTCTGGCCCCCAAGATACCTACAGGCGTAGCCTAGTTTCGAGACCTCGGTTTTATCACCATTTTCAAATTAAAATTAAACTTGCTACATGTATTACTTATTAGCGCTAAGTTAGATTAACAAAAATGATTGTAAATAGACTTAATTAATATTATTCTTCTTAGCAAACCTAGGTAGGACACGCAATAGCTGTTAACAGTTCTTTACCGTATTTTTAAACTGCTGTTCCGTTACAAACTTCTTGAAATATCTACTCGTAAAGACCTTGCCATGGTCGGAAACAATGTGATCTGAATAAATAATTGCGATCTAAACTAATTGTCACCACAAAATTATTGACAGTACGCGTTGGTTCAGAAACAACGAATTTAGTGAAAGCATGTATCGACGAAGCACATATAAACATGTACCGACTGGTACTCCTTTTTTGTTTAGCCAGAAGGGCTCAAACTAACGATATTTACCATTTTCATTGGTTCAGTAGATTTAGGAATTGAATGTCATTGGCCCTCTTTCCTACCGTATCCGCTTTCCCGTAAGCACAATGTAAACATGACGTCACATAATAATGTTTACGTATAAATCGGGTAATTTATTTTATGGAAACCAGAAATTTTGCTCTTATTTATAAGTTCAGAACTTCGTTCTTTACGAACTTTACGCCTTGGCCAACATCGTCACATGATGCATTTTGTAATATTTTCCATCGCGCGAAGTTTGACACAACTAATCGTTAACCTCTAAATGGTACACATTAAACGGCATTCATCAAACGATCTACTTACATAAGGCTGAAGCAAAGGCAGGCATAGGCATAGAATTTAACTTTAGCTTCGGTTTTGGCTTGCTGGATTTTGTTTGTAATATCGAGCAATGCATGGCTTAAGATCACGTTTAGTCATTGTATCGCGCACTGCAGTACAGTCCGAAATTACATGGACATTTTTACATAACACATAAATACGATAATATCTTCGCAACAACTTCATTACTGCAAGGGATTAAAGCCCAAAATCATGAATAACACTCTTTCCGACTGGTAACGCGACTAAACTAAAGGACAGGGCGCAAACTACCGTCAATCTGCTTTTATAAAAGATATCTTGCTGCATACGTGTGAATTTCTGTTGGGAAGCTAGGATCGTATAATATAATATAATCACCTTTTTTTTTTTTAACTTCCATTACAAGATTTATTGATATGTGACTTGCCTCATAGTCATACCCACATCGTATTATTTTTTGTTAGTTTGATATACAATCGAGCTATTATTGCAAAGTTATGAATGGACTATACTACCTCAAATTAGCAACTCTATTTGTGGTGGTTCAAACTTCGTTTGAAATACTGTTAGAATAAAGTTGTAATCAGCTTGCACTACAAAGCGGTTGTTACGTCTTTCGCTGCGGCCGAATAGTGCGAAATTAGTGGTATTTTGCGATTTACAACAAAACTATTGATTGAACTAAAAAAGTAAAACACTATGATTTTGTTTACTGCAGTGAATCATATACTTTTACGCATTATAAAACTCGCGTTTTACTCCTGTTGGCCTCATAAATAACTACATAGAACTAGATGGAATAAATTGACGCACTTCGTTTACATTACTCAAGACGGGAAATTAAGACACATGTATCAACTTAAATTCAACCGGTTGAATGCCATCACATAATATTTTACCTATGAAATATGTAAAAATTAACGGTTTCTCATACCTATTTAATTTTAAGTTCCTCGTTTGCAATTTGTCAAGAACTTTATCCAATAAGTTTATACTTGTTTGAATATCGACTGACGGTGGCAAGAGATTGCCTGGGAATGCTTTAAACCACTGACAATAGTTTGATGAAATTATTGTAGTTATTTATATCTAAATGATTTACTTTGGAGTTATAGTTTGGTGGATAATCTAATGCGCACTTTAACTAAATAAAATATGTACAACTTAAATTCTCAATTCCTTAGTACACAACTAGTAAAACCATTTTTGTACCGAGATAATAATATACTGATTAACTGACTATGATTAGATGATTTACTTATCGGGCCTACCAAAGTACCTAATTTTGTCTACGATTGGCATAATTATTATCAACACATGGGGCACTTCATTGTAAAACACATTTGGCTAATATATTTGGCTAATGGTATTTGGCTAATATTTTGCAAATATCTGTTAACTGGCATGTTAACTGGCATGTTAACTGACCTTGTTATTTATGCATGGTTCCTGGCAGCTCTCGGCGTGAAGTAGGACAGTTCCTCCCTTCCATGTCCTTGGGCCCGCTGTTGACGACCTTGAGGTAGCCTTCATTTACCGTAGAAGCGTTACTGGCAGGGAAATGGATACTTCTTGTAACTCGAAGTGTCTCACAGGTGGTTACTGGCCGCAGTCTTCGTTTTCAGGGTCAAATTATGGAATTAATGATGCGGTACTGAGGGCAGGCGCTTCGTGTTCCATCCAGATCGTAGACTGCTTTTTCAATTTGTGCCTTGTGATTCTGGGATGGGCGACTCTTCAATATTTTCCTTGTAGGCGGTGTGCATCAACGTTCTTCGTTTGAATTTTCAGACCTCGTCCTTTGTACTTGGTGACCGTTGACTTTTAAATGTATCAGAGCGTCGTTTAATCGTAGGTTTATTGTTTTCGATACCACTTCTGAGTGTAACGACAGTGGTAAAAAATAAACAGGAACTGATTTATAACTTTATTCGGGCAGAGCTTCCCCTTACAACTACTACAATCGAGTGCGACAAGATCGCTAAAATGAGCTTGCAGGGCATTATAAAGCTTTATCCCCACCGGAGGCGTCCGGTAGTTATGGCTTGGCTCGGGTTGGCATGGCTATCGTTGGCGAGGCTCGCTGTCAGGTGGCTGTCAGATGGCTGTCAGATGACTGTCCGTGGGCTGTTGTAACATATACAAAAAGTTCATTAACTCCATCGCAGTTATGCAAGTTCCAAGGGTTCATGTATGATACAAGAGAACTATCTATTTTATCGCCGATAGATAAACGCAATAATATTGCACAGATGGTTGACAAGTTCACCCGCCTTCCAAAGTGAGAGAAAGAGAATTTGCTCAATTAATTTGTGTTCTGATCGCAGCTTGCCCGGCAGTTAAATATGGATACTTATACACAAAAATTTTAGAACCCCAGAAATTTTTAGCAATACAAAAATTTAACAATAATTACGAAGCGAAAATCAGTCCTTCAAACGTAATTTTGCATGATTTATTTTGGTGGCACAGTAATTTAAAAACAATAAATAATTCGATGAGAGTTTTAAGCTACGGTAAAGAAATCTTCACCGATGCTTCAAGAACCGTAACCGTAACCGTAAAAAAGTTAACGGAAGATGGACGGCTGCAGAATCAGAACACCACATTAATTATTATTTAGAACTCCTTGCTGCCTTTCTGGGATTAAAAAGTTTCGTTAAGGAGGATGACGAACACTCTGCAATACTATCGCGTGTAGATAACACAACAGCATAATAATATGTTACTTACATAAATCGTCTTGGCGGAATACAATTCCCCCATTTAAATGAGCTTCCTAGATCAATTTGGCAATGGTGTGAGAAGCGTAATATCGGACGCCGAGTCTAGAAAAGTAAACCCGGATACAGAGTGGGAGCTGTCAAATAATGCCTTTAGGCTTATTGAACAAAACTTCGGTTGTCCCGAGATCAATCTATTCGCTTCTCGCAGCAATACCAAATCAGACGCATATAATGTTGATACTTTTACCATAAATTAGAAGTCAAGATTTTTTTTTTACGCATTATCGCCATTTTCGCTTGTTCTAAAATGTTTACGTAGGATTATTGATGATGAAGCTACTTGTACCTTAGTTTTCCCTCACTGGCTCTCTCAGCCATGGTTCCCTCTTCTCCAGACCTTACTTGGTTCGCATATACTTTATCTCAACCCTAACAAATTTTTACTTCAATCCCATTTCAGACATCATCATCCCCTTCACAACAAACTTACCCTCAAGACATTTATAAGCGGCGCGGCACACCAGTTGAGACGCTCGACCTAATGTTGGCATACCTTTCTGACAGCTAGCGTCACTTTAAAATTATGGTGGGACTATTGTGCGCTACACAATTCTAATATTTATAATTCTGTTCCGTGATTTATAACGATTGCATTCCTTTTATATTATCTTTCTTGACAGAGCAATTCAGTAATGGATGTTCGTACAGCTCTCATAACACCCATCGTTCAGCGTTATCTTTATTTTTAAATGATAAAATCGGTTCAGATGACAATATAAGGCGATTACTTAAAGGGGCTTACAAACTCAAGCCAAATCGACCTAACTAAACATCCACTTGGGATCCACAAATAGTTTTCAACTATATTTCAAATTGGTATCCAAAGTTAGAATTAAGTTTGGAAAAAAAAACACAAAAAAATAGTTATTCTGTTGGCACTCAGAGCACACAGGGTGCAAACACTATCATTATTAAAATTAGAAAACGTGTCAATTACTCAAAGCGGTGTTAAGATAGCCATAACTGACATTATCAAAACTTCTACCCCTGGTCTCGACCAACCAACACTGTATTTACCAATTTTTAAAGAAAATCTGAAAATATGCCCCGCTTCAGTCCTCAAGGATTATATTTTTGTAACAAAAGATATGAGGACTACGATCGCGGGAAGTCTACTGCTGACCCATAAGTCTCCTCATAGAGCAGCTACAGCACAGACCATCAGTCGCTGGATTAAGCAAGTGCTGTCAGAGAGCGGAGTAGACGTATAATAGGCACATATAGCGCGCATAGTACACGACATGCCTTTTATTTATCAATGGCCATGCCGCTACATCAGCTGCATACGCTGCAGGGATAAGTGTTAGAAAAATTACAAAATTAAATTATTATTACCATTAGAAAAACTGCTGGTTGGACCAGCACGTCCACAACCTTTGCCCGTTTCTACAACAGGCCAATGATAGACGAAAGCGGTTTTGCTAGGGCGATTGCTTTTCCAAATTAATAAATATTATGTTCGTTATGTTATTTATTTGATTATTTAAAATGCTTAAGTAATTTAAGAAGTAAAACTGTTCATGACACAAAGTTTCTATCTCTGAATATCTACCTGGTTATACTTATATCTGAAGGATGAAGCGACGAAATATAATAGATGATTAAACGAACTTTAAAAGTGAAGTTCGATCACTATTATATGAGTCGCTTCATCCGAAGATATAAGGTCCCTCCCAACCCTTTACATAAATCCATTGATGTCATAAATCACATAGTTTCCAACCAGTGATTATAAACCCAGTATGAAAGCTTTGTGTCTAAAACTCTAAAGAATGAGACAAGTTTGGATCTGACACAGTATATACGGTACAACCGGAAACGTCAAACTTAATTTTTTTTAATCGACTTTAGAATCGATTGAGTTACCCTTTAAAAAACGTGCGATGTTGCCTGTAGGATAAAGGGACTACCTGGTTATACTTATATCTTCGGATGAAGCGACTCATATAATAGTGATCGAACTTCACTTTTAAAGTTCGTTTAATCATCTATTCTATGTCAAAGTCCCTTACCATGGGATGCCCTCAGGGTTCGGTTATGGGTCCGTATGTATGGAACGTAGGCTTCGATGACTTCCTCGCGATTCCACTTCCATGCGGCTGTTCATTAACCGGTTACGCGGACGACGGCCTGCTGCTCATTCAGTCAAGTACTCGGGCTGGACTCGAAAATTTGGCTGACACTTGCCTAAAATTAATATCCCAGTGGGGTGATCGTAACCGTCTGACCTTTGCACCACATAAAACTTATCAACTTCTTTTAAAAGGTAATCTTAAATCATGGCCTAGTATTAAATTTAATAACGTTCCCGTGAAAAAGAAGGAGTCTGTATGCTACCTTGGGTTTGTCTTAGAGAGGAATTTTTCATTCATTGAACACATAAAAACAGTCGGTGAAAAAGCCAAAAAGAACTTTTATGCTTTAACGAGAATATCCAAATCTACATGGGGTTTATCATTTTTAACTCTAAAGACGATCTATGGGGCTACTTACTTGGGGTGTATGTGCTACGGGGCACCAGTTTGGGCCGATAGGGCCACCATTGGAGCGGTACGACGTAAATTACTTCAAAGCCAGCGGTTGGCTTTGATTTTCTTGTGTAAAGCGTATAGGACGGTTAGTACTGAAGCCTTACCGGTACTGGCAGGGGTACTTCCAGTCGATCTTGAAGTACAGCGCCGTGCTTCAATGTACTACTGCGCACGAGAGACCGCGGACACAGACTTTTTAACGCAACGTGACCGTGCTAAAATAGCTAGATTACTTAAACCACAGACTGACGTCTGGGAGGAACTTCTGTCTGAATGGCAATGTAGGTGGGATAATTCCATCAAGGGCCGACATCTTCACCAGTTCTTTCCATCCGTTCGTGAGCGGCTGGCCAGGACATGGCTGGAGGTGGATCACTGTGTCGCCCAATTTCTCACAGGTCATGGTAACTTTAAGAGTAAATTATTTTCCTTCAAGCTTGTTGAGTCGCCTTTTTGTCAATGTTCTACATCTGACTGCGAATTTGAACAAACTGCACATCACATTTTATGGGAGTGTAGTCTTTGGCAGAATGAACGTAATATTATGTTAAATAGTGTACAGGTTACATCCGGAGTTATTTACTATACGGACCTTGTAGAAACTAGAACAAATTTCCGTGCGTTCAAGCAATTTTGTCATACCTATTATTGGAATCAAATATAACAGCTCACAACTTAGGACCCAGTAATATTAATGACAATAATATCCGTGGTGCTAGGCAACTGGGCTTATCTCAGTTGTATACGTCCCTGTGTGCCTATTGGCCTTGTTCTGTTCTGTCTCCTGCTGATATGGAGGGAAGTGGAAACTATGTTTTTTCCTACTCCTCCGCTATTCTTTTCTGATTAATTTCGTTGCGGGATCCAAGACAGTTAAATCATTTCTCTGGGACTTCGTCGAGCTTCATTGTCTCGGCGCTTTTCTTGTGGTCGCCACTGTTGATTCTGGCTAACAGGAGTTACAGTGGTTTGGGAATAGTGTGGCGGGCTTGTCCCAATAAAAAAAAAAAATGACCAAAAATGGTCAAAGCAGAACATACCCAGAAAAACTTCCGAACTTCGAACAGTCGTCAAAATATCAAAGGATATAACTATGAGTATTCTTGTTTGCGACAAGCCAATGTTTGATCGATGGCCGCACGAACCGTTAAAATTTAAAGCTAACACCAAAGTGTGAAACGGTGTGCAAATGAAAAATTCCGCGACGTTTATTTCGCTATTGTAACCAATTCGTGACGCTTCCCCAAGCGGGTCATTTCGGTTTTTTTTTTCGAAAATTTTGTGGGTGTGCGAACCTTTTTTAGTTGCGATATAAATAGCAGTTCATCAAACCATATGATTTGGTGGAAAATAGTAGTGAATTGCATTGTGTTTTTTTACTTTAAAAAAAGTTGTAGGTATTATAAGGCAATAAAGTAAGTATTTGTAAAAAGAGGGTTCATAATTTGAAAAATAACATTTTCTAATAAAAATAATCTTGCTTAGCAGTTTATCAACGTTGCATTTAAGAATTATTTATTGAATACATAACTAACCACACCTAATTAACTAGACATCCCTATATATACAATATTTATATTGTACAAACTAACAAACTCAATACGAGAAAGCCACCTAAGAAGCCAAAACAAAGAGTCAAACAGTTTATTTTGAGGCTCACCTTCTCGGAAGGCCCTTGTGTATTTGATTAAGAACTCTTATAAATAAATCTTCCGGTGGACAGGTTATAGCTGAAGATCTATCACGATTCGACTCCTAATGTTTACGTATGTTTCTTTGAAAAGTCAGAAATACTTTTTACTGGCTTTTTATAAAGTTACAGCCTGTAGAAACGACTACACAGATCGCGTTGGTTCAAGTTCAAGTAAGCTAATTATCATACCCCAGACATTAATTAGAAAAACTAACCAGACGAGTTAGCCTTTTAGCTCAGCAAGAAATGAATCTAGATTAAAAGTATTCTTAACTTTGTTCGACAGTAAACATAATTTCATAGTACGTAGTGAAAACTCTGTTGAAAGAGAGCAAATTTAAATTAAAACCAAAAAAAATATGACTTCATGTTCTGTAGACATTCCACAACACATATTTTAGAAAAAAAAAAACATCACTGATATAAATTATCATGTCACTTTCCATGTACTGATTGATAACTTCGTAAGTAGAACAGTGACTAATACGACAAAGCTACGACAAATATATAAACATAGGTGTACCATCGCCTACAATAATGCATGGGAAGTTCAGAAAAAATATCGTGTAAAGCAAGAAATGACGCCACCTGGCGTAAATAAGTACTCGATTAGCAACATTGATTATATTGTTGATGCTACACTAACTAGAGGGCGCTCACGCTGTATAAAATGTTCATGTAGTTTCTTTTTTCTGTTTAAACATTCAAATAATTTATAATCAATTATTTCTATTATATAAATTTATTCCTAACTACCTACTATGTTTGTTTAAATTGAATATTATTATCATTTTATAACTATCTGATTTTAATTATCTATGTTTTAGTTTTCAAACTTGAGGGTAGATCGAATATGAATTCATAAATAAATTTGTAGGTAGTAGAAATAATTAGATTGAAGATTTAGATGAGTTATGACTAAGCTCAATTGATTGTTCGCTAAGTTTGTTTCGATTACCTCATTCGAGTGTGTTTAGCTCAGTTTTATTTTATTTTAGGTGAATTAACTTATTTCATCAAAATGAGTACGCGTTGTAATATTGTTTTCGTTACAAGAGCTCATATAACTGATTTGCAAAATCAAGGCAAAAACTTATCGACACTCGAAACTTGTCGACTTATCTTAATGTTAACGTAAGTAGTTTAGATTTTAAAATTTTTATAAGAAAAAAAAATGTTTTAGTTACGACTATACTACTTAATAAATAATCATTATTGCGTATTATATATTTCTGTTATAATTATTGTTGCAGAGAAAAACAGTTGTTCTATTGGTACGACGATTTGAAGACGAGGGTTCTTTGCAACACCATCAAAGAACTAGTAGACCACGGCTCATAAACACATTACAGCGTCAAATCGTGTTATGAGAGTATGAAGAAAATGGATTCCTGCCGATGACCGACTATGCTGCTTTATATGACTCAAGTGTTGACAATGCCCGTCGTGCTCTTCTAAGTGAAGAGCTGCATTATAGGAGGCATGTTGTGAAACCCTGGCCCACAGAAAACCATTAAAGGACAAGATTACAGTTCGCTTTGGATCATATTAACTTTGATTTGAGTAATGTTTTTTCATCTTCACAGATGAAAAAACTTTTAAGTCCAGTGAACACGGACGCTTATGTTTGTGGTGTAGAAATATTATGTGATAAACAAGTGGATATGTGTGTCCAATATGCTGGTCATATTGCAGTGAACGAACGTGTGGGGATAAATAAGTGTTGCCGATCCAGGATTTATATTTCATAATACTTAAAAATAATATTACTTAACTTTAGTACTTATTATTTATATTAACTGGAGACCGGGTTATTATAATCTATTACATGACTTACGTATTTTAATAACTAAAAAATTTTTTTACATTACATAAGAACCTTTTCGTATGTTTTTGTGCAATTATTATTGTATAGCTGTTATCCTACCTATTTAATTCATTTAATTTAACTTTTCACTTTTGTGATAAAATAATCCGGTCTCCTATTTGTCTTTGTTGAGGTTACAAAAGCTTCAATCCTCTTTCCGATTTTGGAAACGAATACTTAAGCTATGGCCTCAATAAGAAGTTTTATATAATATAATAATGTTGAACGATAATAAATGTCTGTTTTTGAATAATAAACTGTAAGAAATAAACCTCTAAAATTTGTGTGTCTTTTTGTTTGTCTCCGTTCATCCCTGTTGCTAACTGACTACTAACTCGAATATTATATTTTTGAATGCTATGCGCACTTATTAGCTTAATGAAAACATTCCTTATGGTTTCTTTCGTTTTTTTTTATCATTTAACTTCTCACTTAATCCAACCTAATACGTGTTTCCTTACCTAACCTATTCCCAAGTCAAAGTTCATTTTTTTCTATATCTCAACAGAATAGTTTACATTTAGTTAAGACTAAGTTATAAAAATCTACCTCCTTTTTATTTCACCTACAGGTGACACCGGGTAATCCGGATATTGTCATTGCGGAAAGTAAAAACTTTAAAGGTTTAATTTCTTATTATTATTTAAGTAGGAATTACAAATAAAATTGCTGTGAGGTAGAAACAGAAATAAAACTTATGCCACCTACAAGTGACACTGGGGATTTAAGAGTTTAATATCACAGTTGTGCAGAGACCAAACGCCATCTATTAATTATTTTCGAAAATTTGATTTCTACCTTCACAGAAAAATAGGCCCTAAGGTATCCATGCACTTTTGTGGGCGACTGTACAACATATTTCTATAACAGGATTACGTGGAAGATTATGTCGAATATTAACCTTTCCTTGTACGAGTATAACCTTCGGAAATCGGCTGTCTTTTATTACATGTGATGAATTGAAGATACTCACGGCAGTTGTATTGAAAACGAAATACTCGATCATACGGTATGATGATAGAGAAGTATGTACTTGAATCTGACTTAATAAATGGGTATAATAAGTTTCTACCCGAAATGAAATGATAGGTGGGTAATGAAATATCTTGGTCTTCAGGAAATTCTCAATGAACATCGTCATGTTCAGGAATTACTGAAACTGAAATGATGAATAAGCTATGCAAATAAAGTAACACCTAAACAGGCATACATTGCTGTGACTATATTTTCAGTTGATGACATTAATCTATAAAGAATCACCAATTTCTTGTGTTTGATCTACAAATTCCAATCCTTATCTTACGTAGATTAGAATTTCGTTACCAAAATCACAGATAATATAATACTAGCGTACCAGAATCCAACATGTTAGACTAGCATAAAGTGAATTAAAAAGGTTGTTTGTTATTTTCTTTATCTTGTGGCTGGCAGGTTAATTTTTAAAACAAATCATAAAAGATTTTTTTAAAGTTCTAAGACAACATTTGTGACCAATTAGAAACTAAAAAAAAACTTTCACACAATACAAATTTAACTATGGAGATTCTGACACTAGCTGTAGCAGCAGTATTCTTTAGGAATGCATAGAAACTACAGATCACAGGCACTTGTAAACTAAATGTAAATAATGCCACTAAACATTTTGATGTCCAGTTGACAGAGTACCAGCTACTGCCTACGCTATCGTTTAACAATAATAAATCTGTGATACTTGACCTACACGGTCAAGTATCACAGATTTATTATTCTTTGAAGAGACATACAAACTATTTTTTCTATGTAAGAGTAAGAAAGTGGAAAGCGAACATGTCCAGTATACAAAAGAATACAATATATTATGTAGCTTTATATTAAAGGTAAATAAAAGTTTGAGTTATCGACAATGGACCTGCCATACTTCCCATTTGCTTTAAAACGCACAATAAATAAACCCATGTTTTTAAAACAAAAACTTAAATATTCAGAAAGAAAGGTTTGAAATGGTACAAAAGTTTCAAGTTTTGGAAACTACTGCATTATTTATTTACCAAGAACAACTATCCTTCCTGAAATTCAAGCAGCCTTGAGCTCCATACGTACCGAAACTCGTAAATATATTACATGCACGATATGTACTCTGATAACGAGAACATGAAAAGCGAGAGCCTAGATGTAAGCCCAAAATAAATTCTACGAACACAGACAAAGACAGACAATACCGCACATGAACTTAATCAAGATACAACTCCTAGCTCCTTAGTTATCAAACTGAGCATAATGAACAGCTAACAAAGCCAGACTTGACAAAATACAAATCTAATTCCGCGACTATAGATTCAGCGAACTTCCCTGGCCTTACAATTACCGATGCTAATCTCCCTGGTGAGCTGAAGAGCAAATCTCTAAGTTTGCCGACTTTGGGCTTGCAGTCTGTGGGCAAAGCAAACATTCTGGAAGCGTCAAACAAACTCGCCCGGATCACCTTACACCTGCCGAACTTCAATTGTTGATGTTTCCGATGTTTTTTTTTTTTTTTTGGAGTTTGTATTTGGGTGTCATTGATAAAAATGGCTAGGTGTTTGGTAACGACGATGTTACAATTTTTTTATATGATTTTACTCGTAGGGTTCTAGAAACTATACACGTGAGAATTTTAAGCCGTTGATATTTTCATAACGAAAATCGACTTTCATAAACTGAAACTGAACAGATTCATTTAAATTAAACATTTCATTAAAACATTTGCAATTAATTGCATGAGGTCTTTTTGAATTACATCTACAAAGTTATTTCACTGCATGTGATTAAAATTACCAAGGCATACATAAGCCCAAAGCGGCGAAGGAATATCAAGGAGCCGAGAGTCCGGGACACCGCGTGACTCCGCACACATTCATTGTAACAAAGCGGCGACACAGGTAGAAAAACCCGCTCCAGCTAATTTTAAACCACGTCTCAAAAGCAAACAACTCTTTGTACAGGCGCACAATCTTAATTAAAACAAATATAGTTAGACTTAGTCGAAAAACACAACGTGCGTACAAATGAATACAAATTACCCAATACGATAAATAACGGAAGTCATATGTGGAAACCGAAAAACATCTAATTATTTGGACCAACAACGACTTACAAATCTCCAACGATCTACAAAAGCTTTACAAATATAAGTTTGAAGAATGGAAACGAATGCTTTCATTTACTGCCTTGTGTCAACATTATGGACTTGCCCACGCACTTTAAATGGGTAGATAGAATTGTGACTAACGTCATGTCCGATTCAATTCGTTTATACATCTATTGACCTTTATGGTCCTCTTTCCATTAACATACATAAACTAATTCTTATGAGAACCATCCATCGAACCGTTCATTAAACTTTTTTTGTCTACTCTACCTGTTTACTGAACCATATTAGCGTATTGAATAGATAGTAGCTCTTTCTCTTCGTATTAAAGTGAAGTCTAATCGTGAGACATTATTTTTTACGACCATTAAAATCCGTGTGGTATTTTAAACCGTTTTGTATCAGTGACTCAGAAGTGGACAAACATAAAAGGGACCGATCTTAATGTTGACGCTATCAGAAATAAAGCTGTCAATTTAGACATTTCAATTGTTGAATAATATATTTCTTCTTTAATTACTTTTTTTTGTCAGGTCGATTTTAGGTTCAACGATTTTTTAATAATATTATCATGTTAAATTATTTGAATGTAATCATCAATTTATGTGGTCATAAATTTGCGAAATATGAGCACTTTTGCGGTAAACTTGCTAATAAAATATTTTAATGGTAATTATCGCAATTCGTTTGAATTTCAGACTAATAAAATACCGCCATGTATCATTTGAGAATGGAATCGAATCCATTAAGAGGCGTTAATGTCGATATAATCCGTTACATCCGCACCTCGGCTCCCCTCGATTAAAATTAGCAACCAAAAGGAAGATGTGGATCAAAATGGGCTCACAGAGATACTACAAAAGATCGGTATTTGTAATAGATACGGTTAGGAGAGGATTAACTCTGGCTCGAGATCGTTAACGATCAGTGGAAACAAATTGCCGGTTTATTAGATTCTTAGTCTTTCCTATACGTTCCCTAGAGAAGGAAGAAGAGAAACGATTTAAACTGAGAGAGATTAGTAATTTTACTAGTTTTAATCGAGTTGTCTATAAAGTTCATTTTGATTGCTGTTTCTTGTCCAAACCCATTGGTGTCAAATTAAACTCACACAAAGTTGTAAGTGAGCCTATCAATTACAGAGCACAATTCACTGCAAGCTGTTACATGGAACAACCCTAACTTTGACAATAACGGTGATCTCACAGCGGATGTATCAGACACAATGCACGACAACAGCACACAAATATTAGCCATTAAATCGGAACTACGATACTGATACCCACCAAATTTCGTCAAAGCTTTTGTGCACAGTTCCGGCGGTAATCGCTTCACAAAGCGCCTGTAATAGACAAAAAATCCTAGCGAATTCTATTGTTGCTGGGTAAAGTTGAAAAGGAATGCTCCCAGGTAGATATGGGGGTGGATCGATCACAATGCAGCACGGTGATAATTAATCCAAAGCGTGTTACTTTGACAGCACATTTCGTTAATAGCGACATTGATACAAATTACCGTATTAATGACATTAGCGTCAACGCTTTTGAAATTCCCGATGGGGAGATAATAATTGTTTTATTTCATGTATCAGTCTTAAAATAAATTGTCCACGCAAAATAACTTCTCTCAAAGTAAATATTGACTGCACTGTTGCTACTCGAGAGTTATACATAGCTTCGGCTCCAAGATTGTAATGCCAGTGGCATTCTTAGATTATTTTTTTGCCGGCGATCCAATGCGCGCCTGTTCGACGTGGGTTCTTGGCGCACTTGAGACCGAACAGGTTTCAACATGGAGACCGAAAACCGGTAAAAAAATCATCACAGGTAATTACGGTAGGCTCGTCGCTTCACCAATTCGATATAGAAAATATCGAAAGAAATTCCAAAAATAATAATATCGAAGTTTGTAAAATTCAGTCTGGGATTAGGCCGGAAGCTTAATAATTCCTAACAATTTAACATTCTTCTTACAAGAAAGGAATTTATTTTGTTTTCAAATAGTTTAACTTTTGCAGGCACTGTCCATTGTAGCGTGCTATTTTCCAACCACTTGTTAGCGAAATTATTAGAAACAATGCATTGTGAGCCAGGTTGGAAACAAAGAAATTCTGCAAGTAGTAAAAAGTAAGGAATACGCGGAGAGCTTTATGGTTTTTGTTTGGGTTTATACCAGGGAAGTAATATTGAAAATTGGTTTTAGTGGTGGACAAAAAATATGCACATAATATTATGTGCATATTTTTTTGTGGTAATAATTATGAATTCCATGACTAATGCGCACATTTTAAACGTACAAAACGTTTTGTTTGAAATTGCTTCTGCATTCATTGAACTATGAAAATAATCCAAAAATAATCAGTGTTATCAGATCGGAGCATATTTACGTAGATACAAAAAAATCAACGAACGATAAGAACGCGACCTGCAATCGTGCACGCCAAGTTGCTGACAAATGCTGAGTATAATTTACACAACACAGAAAGGCGTACCCTCGAAGCAATATTCCACCCTCTTAATCACTACTCACTGGAATAATTAATAACACCTCAATTAAAATATCAACTAAACGCTTCCGCCCATGTGATAAAGATAACGTTTACTCGTGAAATTTATAAACTTCTGTACAATAACATGTTATTACCTTCTTATAATGACCCATTAAACGTTACTTTATTTTAATCGTCTACTTTTTATGATTCCCTCTTGTTTGTCGTTGTTTTATTATAGGCCCTGGAGTTCTCATGTTTATTAGTTTCTAAATGACTTTTGTTTATTTTAAGATATTTTATTGCTTCATTATTAAAATATAATAAAAAAACACATTTGTGTGTATCGTGATTTACTTACAGCTATTTCTTTATGAACATTATCACTAATTTCTTCTACATAATCTTTAGCAACCCAGCAATGTACGTATAACTTTATCAAGTCACGAAATGCAATACACCCGGCTTAAGTTTCATCAGATATTTATATGCGAATGAGATCTTTGTTTCATGTCAGAACAAGGCGTATTACTAATTAACGCCTTAGGGAGCTAAAACAGGTTTCGCGATTTATCGTAAAACCCAATTTAGAGCCGGCAGGCACGCGATTACAATCTTCTCACGACAGGAAGGCGCGCAAACTCCTCATCTCGAGGGAAATCACGCACGCAACAAACTTTATGGCAACACGTCCCGAGGAGCGAATCGCTCGGGGCGGTCGAAGACGGGCCGCACCACACACAGACTAATTCAAAAGAAATAACAAGACGCAGGCAGTGTCTCTACGCGGTATAACATAGTGACAACTCTATATTCACGACTCACTCCAGACACAAAACATACATTCAGAGATATATCCTCTCACTTTCACAAATCACGGGTCATAACCGCGAGAAGCACTGCCCACGGTTTAGGGCTAATGATCACTGACCGTGGTGGAATATGGCTGCAGGCTCAGACGGATCCCATCCTGAGCGAGGCGTTCTCGAAGCAAACGCTTCAGTTGCATCCGAGGTATCTTCACTAACTCTGCTTTCCCTTCCTCATACTCGTCAACATATTTAGCCGGTTCCACTGCTGCTGTTGCCTGCTCTTTCCTTGCTTCTTCTTCACATCTACAAGAGTCCCGAGCGGCGGCTGCCTCTTCCAAAGTAAAATAAACAGCCGCCGCTCCTTCCTCTCTCAAAGATCTGACTGAATGAAGCAATCGCTGACGATGAGCAGGGTTCAGGACACCGATAGCATCCAAGTCTGGTTCTCCTACTTGTTTGCATATTTCTAAGTCATCATATCCGTTATCAATAAAACTTTCCGCGTATTGGCCCAAGTGGAGCGATCGCAACCACTCGACGACGATGTTGCCGCTCGCAGACGAGGCCATGTCGCGTCAAAATACTGTGAGCATTACAAGGCGTGCTCGCGGCGCGGTGGTCGGCGAGAAACTGGCGGCCACGCTCCCCTTTGCCCCCCTCTCCCCTCTATAAGCCGCGGTCGCCGCCCCTAGTACTTGGTGCTTTTGCTTTTTGACATTTTGTAGCTTAATCGTTTCGTTTCATAGAGAGGTGCGCGTCGCGCCACGTGATATTCCGAATTAATTTTTCAAATGTCATTATGATATCCGATATGACATTTGTCGTTAGTTGCTGTCTTATAAACCTGTAGCATATTTTAAAGATATCTAATATTTGTTTACGTAACTAAACGTCGGATTAATGGGAAAAAATAGGGTCACAAAGTCAATATAATATGGGACAGCGGGTGGTCGCTGTGTCGAATGATATATGCGTAGTTTTATTTATTAATCTCTGAGGCGCCTCTATTTTGTAAATTGAACTACATTTAATTTGATTCGGCCCTCATTTTGTATTCAAATAGAACTATGGATATTAATAAAGTTTTATGATATAGCGTCTTATACCTGTTATTTTCGCTGCAGCATCTTAGTTCTTATCAATCAGGTGATTTCTTCTATGCTGACTTAAAAATCATAATCTTAATGCAAAAACATTTTGGAATCAACTTACTAATAGTATAAATGAGAACGTTTGTGGGGATGGAAAGATGTTTGTAACTCTTTCACGCAAACACTAACAAAGGAATTTTGATGAATTTTATCAACTTTAACTTAGACTTTATTACATTAAGCTTCAGAATCGACAACTATTATTATAGTACTTTCACAATTTGTTATTTTGCCTGTTTGTGACTGGGACTGTAGCTTATTTTTATTGTTATATTTGTAGTTGGGTACTTGAAATACTTAAATGCTTTGATATTATTGTCAAAATATATGTATTGGCACGGGGAAAATCGTGGGTGTAAGCTAGTCAAAACTAAATATGAAACACATTCGACAAATCTCACTCATACCTACATTAATCATCAAAGAACGTGCCATACCTATCTGTTTACTTACAAAAGCTAATTAACCACAAACGACGAAGGAGGACAAAGTTTACTTTTGCCAAAGCTGTTATTCATTAAACTACTTGACCTGTTTTATCTCATTTCGGAAGCTGCAACTAAATGAACGAACTTACTTTATATAAGTTTGCATGAAGCCAGCGATGCGGGTTGAAGATTGTTTCCTATTTTGTTTATTGTCTACACTGTATAAATGTTTCGTTAGCGTTTGTGTTCAGTTTAGAACATGTCACTGCCTTTCTGTGTTCGATTTCTGGGTTGAGCAAATTATTATTGGGTCTTGTGAAGAAAAAAAAAGAAAACATAGAATAAAACATCATGTCTAGAGAAATACGGGTAAAACATAGGACAACAATGCCTACCCCTTGCTGGTTACAGCTGTGATGTTGTTTTATGTTTTTCATGGTGATCAATGAAATTGCGTCAATTTAGAAAAGTTAAAAATTGGATAAAATATTTAGATGAAAACGACCTCCTTCTTTCGAAAGGGGATTAAAAACTAAATAATTTAGTCGAGTATCTGTTTTTACTGACCTATCCCAACGGATTGACCTACCACTACCACTAAAGATGAAGCTTTTAATTAAATTACAAAACACAATAAGTACAGTGATACTTGTACGTATCACTCACTGAACATTCAAGAGTAGAATGTCAATGAACCTTAAAAGGTCAGGTCGCAGGTAGAAGACAGTCCCACACAAATATTTAATTAACGATTGTAAATAATAGGCATTACTTTCCTATTGTGGAATGCGATATTTAGGAGAGGCCTTGACATTGATAACCGCTGACGATTTGGCTCGCAAGAATTCTTCTGTTACTGTACGTGTACGTATAGCTTACCAATTTTGGTTATGTTTTTGTCCAAGACAGTTAAATACTTAATCTGGGTCTTAGTCGAGTTTCATTGAATCGGCATTTTTAAGTGGTCGCCACTGTTGATTCTGGCTTTTAGGAGTTGCAGTTGTTTGGGAATGGTGTGGCAGGCTTATCTATTTTGATCACCAAGTAATTATGCGGTGTTACAGTGTAAAGCTTATGAGTGCCGTGTAAAATTTGAGCTTTGTTTCTGAACGAAAATACCACTAGCGGAAAAGACGTTCAATGGAGGTGTCATCACTTGCATCAGCGGTACTTATTGTCTTTACAAGACAATAACATGAACATTTTAATTGAAGGTCATGGTTTCAAACTCAGTTAGGCGCTTTACACGTAAGATATCCACACGAGATTTGCTCAAAGGGCACAAATCATAATTGAAAGGGGGTGTGCAACTGTAAATTTTGTCATGCTTAGTTCATTTAGGTATTTTTATTATTTACTGGGTGCAATTAGACTTTTTTTGAAGTGAAAACTTCTTTAGCGGCGTTGAGCACTTTGGGAAATTGTTCTGTGATGGGTATAAAATCTTAAACTCGCGTCAGGACACATGACCACGTGACCCTGATCGAAAATTCGTCAGGACACGTGACCACGTGACCCTGATCGAAAAAGCGTAAGACGGATGGAGAGTAGACAGCTATCCCCTCTCTACGGCGCGGCGAAAATGTATGCCTGGGCCTACTGTTTCGTTTAGGCAGCGCAGGGCGCTTAATAATAATAATAATTATTATTAAAATAATATAATTAATAATAATAATAATAAAATTATTAATAATAATAATATAATTAATAATAATAATTAATATTAATAATAATAATAATGATGACAGCTGTCAAAATTGAAACAGCTATATCTCGGAAACTATCGACCTTAGACTAGTTGTGTGTAGGGACAATTGATAGGTCTCAATGAGATCTACATTTCGGATGACAGCTGTCAAAATTGAAACGGCTATATCTCGGAAACTATCGACCTTAGACTAGTTGTGTGTAGGGACAAGTGATAGGTCTCAATGAGATCTACATTTCAGATGACAGCTGTCAAAATTGAAACGGCTATATCTCGGAAACTATCGACCTTAGACTAGTTGTGTGTAGGGACAAGTGATAGGTCTCAATGAGATCTACATTTCGGATGACAGCTGTCAAAATTGAAACAGCTATATCTCGGAAACTATCGACCTTAGACTAGTTGTGTGTAGGGACAAGTGATAGGTCTCAATGAGATCTACATTTCGGATGACAGCTGTCAAAATTGAAACGGCTATATCTCGGAAACTATCGACCTAAGACTAGTTGTGTGTAGGGACAAGTGATAGGTCTCAATGAGATCTACATTTCGGATGACAGCTGTCAAAATTGAAACGGCTATATCTCGGAAACTATCGACCTTAGACTAGTTGTGTGTAGGGACAAGTGATAGGTCTCAATGAGATCTACATTTCAGATGACAGCTGTCAAAATTGAAACGGCTATATCTCGGAAACTATCGACCTTAGACTAGTTGTGTGTAGGGACAAGTGATAGGTCTCAATGAGATCTACATTTCGGATGACAGCTGTCAAAATTGAAACAGCTATATCTCGGAAACTATCGACCTTAGACTAGTTGTGTGTAGGGACAAGTGATAGATCTCAATGAGATCTACATTTCGGATGACAGCTGTCAAAATTGAAACGGCTATATCTCGGAAACTATCGATCTTAGACTAGTCGTGTGGGAGTTGGACATTTTGATCCTGAACGTTAACGATGTCGACTGTACAGTCAATAAAATACAAAAATAATTTATTTTGAACTAGACTGTACAATGTTTTTATGATGCTTAATCGGAGGCATGGGAAAAAATATTCCTGCTCCTCCTACCAATCGGAGTTCCGATCGGAGGACAGGGAAAGACAAAATAAATGGGTTAGCATAGTTATGGCGGAATAATTGAATTTTTAAATAATGAATTTGGTTTAACTATGTCGAATGATCGCAATCTTAGCACAACGAAATACAAAACTACTATTGATGCGGTCTTTATTAGACATTTAAATAGGTTCGAATCAAAACTGTTCGTTTCTTACTTCAGCTACCATAAACCTATCGTATCAGTTTTAGAGATTGGCGATGATAGTTCTGGTAATGATGATGGTGAAAAAGTCGTTGAAATTATGGATGAAAGTTGATTTTTCGGAGAGATAAACTTTTTAATGTAAAATAATTGTAATAGTTTTAAAGTGTTAAATTTTTAATGTAATATAAATTGTCATGTTTGTGTACGATAGCGCAATAAATCAATATTGTATTCTACCACATAAATGATAGTACTTCTACACTGTTAAAGCAATTGGTGCAAAATTATTCCCTAACCATTCCAAAATATCAAACATGCTCAACGTTAATAATCAAGTTTTCACTTCTGCCGGCACTCCCGGAGTGCAACCCGTCTTTTTTTTTTGGGGAGTTTGAACTTCATCAAATGAGCCCTCCCGCTCTGGGCGGAGTGGTAGAGAGAGTCAGACTTCTACTGACTAAAAACCACCAATGATCCTTCTTAGCCCTTTCTGTCCGAGGCCGCGGTATCTATTTCGAAAAAGCCGGGTGTAATTGGACTTGTTTTATATTTGTTATATGTTGTGTCTTATGACATCAAATGCTGAATACCATCGTTATTGCCTGTGTCTCAACGTTATGGAGGCTATAACTTACCAAGCACCAAGAGAAGTCTTGTGGGCTGTGGGCACTGTTTGTTGCTGTTCAGGTGAGCTGGACGTTTATTAACAGGTAGATTTATATACTTACTTTATAGCCCAGAATATTCAGATTATACTGGATACATAGCCGTCTAATTATAGATACAGGAAGTAGATAAGCAGCCTGATATCCGCAGTAATTAGGGATGCGATATTTACGCACTTTGATGTTGAACGAACAGGATGCTATTAGCATTCCGGTGTAATTGATTCTTAGTCATCTAGTAAGATGACTAGTGATTGGGTAATAGCGAGCTTTTTGAATATTTAAAATATTGTGAAAACGCAATTAATCTTTTATTGATATTTTGTCTGCAATAATTTTCCTTGGTTACTTAATTAAAAGGTGAAAAAATTAAAAGATTGTAGCAAAACGTTACGTTTTTGGAGAATCTTTTTCAGGAATTTTCTAAGTCTATTTTTATTTGCCTATCAAAGAGAAGTAAGGTCTATTACTTACTTGGGGACGGAAAGTCCTGGAATAGAGACTACGGGCAGTACTTATGGAGGAATTTAGGTAGACAACCGACTAGGTGAACATACGACCAAAACAGAGAGAAATGGAAGAGACCTGCACTAAACAGTAGATGGCAAAAGGTTGAAGAAGAAGAAGTACTTATTTTATGAAGTTATCATAACTTACAAAAACATTACTTGAACAGATTTCAGTTTTCTTATAAATTAATAGTACAGATATAATTCCGAAGGCGACTGCGACACGTATAGTTTCTAAAACTACATGGAAAGGGTCATAGCAAGGTTGTCATCTCTACAGAAGTATTTAAGCCTCCATCAGAATTGTACCTTAGGGCACATCGCAATGCTTTTATAAACCTGCAGACATTTAATCAAAACTATCCCACTTTCAAACAACCTTCTCCAAAACTAGGATCTAATAACAAATTAAAAGTTCATCTGTAGTTTGTTGAAAACAATAATACTTGTCACAGTTTCATAGTCTCAACCAAACTAACTCAACATTGCGGTTTAGTAGAACGTCAAGATTTACCACGACTGAAGAGACATGACCGTAGTAATTTGGTGCTAAGTTTCCTGCGAATATTAAACCGAACTATGACCCTTGCAACTCTGACACCGAGGAGAGGAGTTTATTGTAAACAATTCGGAGAGAGAACGCTGAAACCACATTCATCTGTTCCGCGTCTGTCGAAGGATGGGCAGTCGCTGGAGTAGACGATTTCTAGAGTGAAAACTGCGATTCGTCAAGCGCTTCGAGACTCCCTCAGAGTCAGCTGAGTGCATCGACAACCTTAATAAGTTGGCTGGATCAGACTGATTTTCATAATGACGACACAGATTGCGACAGGCCCATGTTCAGCGATAATCTAGTAGATTGATTGAAATACACAAAATAATCTTGTAACTAAAAGTACCACTCAATCATCATCGTAAATCGTTTCTCTTACACAATCGGTTTTACACATACACATTATTAAAATTAAATTAAATTTAAAAAATATTTATTCAGTAACCAAGAAAGTAACAACAAGTTGATGATTGGAGCCTCCTTTTAAGCAAATGAAAAGCCTGTATTAGGAGACTCCGCTCTTTCACAGCTAGGTATTTTTTAACAGAACCGAAAACATAACAGAAGGCATTTGAAAACATAACAGAACACATAACAGAAAACATAGTAGAGAACATAGCAGAAAACATAGTCGAACATATAACAGAAAAACATAGTAGAAAACATAACAGAAAATAAAACAGGATACATAACAGAATTATCTATCTAGCCTTTTCCCAACTATGTCAGGGAAGGCTTTGTCTATCCGAATGCAGCTGAATACCAGTTTTTTACATGGAGCGACTGCCTATCTAACCTCCACAACCCATTTGGTACTGGGTAATATTATGAAACCCCGTGGTACTGACTACCTGTTACGACTGTCAGACGCTTGGTCACCCATCCACGGACTAACCTAAGCAAGCGTGTCTTAACCTGAAGATTGAGTGGCTATTATTATATAGCCACGAGCTCCTCACACGTCTCCAGATACATACAATACTGCACGAAATAATTTTGTAAGTACATATAAAATGTAAAATCAGAAAAGAATTAAATGACGACAAAAAAGTTCATTAATATAGCTGTCAACAAGGAAAATGGCCAGAAGACTGGCAGCATTATCGTTGGATAAATTCAATAATAAACTATTACATATTGAAAACATCTACAAACAAAAACGTGTGGTGATGAGTCGAGGTGTCCTGTTTGTATGATGTAGCCTTCCACGATGTACCCAGATGTAGAAAAATGCCTAAAAGGCACACACTACATTATGGGGCATAATAAATTATTTATTTAAGTTTTAAATAAGCCACTAATAGCTTAACGAGTTATGAACTCAATGCACGCTTTAAAAAATAGAAATACGACACTAGTAATGAGATGAGATTTTTATTCAGATAAAATGGAAATTAATAACTTAGCTAGCTAATCGTGATATTCGCTAACTCGGCAGATAAACTAGATTATTCCAACCTAGTTTTCCGCGCCCGCTCTCCGTTACAGATTTTAGAATTATAGAAGTGCCCTACGATACACTAGTTATTATATTCTTATCTGTGATTTCTTGCCCTTCAGTCGGTTTTTTATAACAAAAAAAAAAACGTTCGTTTTGAAGACATCCGATTGTTTCTGAATTACCATAAACTGAAAGGATTTTCTAAATTATATTTATATTAGTATTAAGGTCAATTTCCCCTTAATCTTTACCCTGTTGTAAGTACCACCTACTATCGTAAGTATCTACTACTAACGCCATCTAGTACTCCCAGCCGAAGTTAAGCCCTGAAAGCTCGAAGCTTTTCATTTGAAACTGTTGCACAAAGAACGCAACGCCGACGACTTGCCTTTTAAATGAAACAGTATCACTAAAAAGGTAGAGTTTTATACAATAGAGGGGAAATCGTAAGTTCATAAGCCGAACTTATAGTGGACCGCGATAAAGCAATGATAGGGGTCGTGGGGCTTTCGGGACCGGGGCCGTGGTCCTGAAAGCCACCTTTAATATTTTAATTAATTTGTAGTTGTACATCGGGACCACAAGAAAACGAAGTTAAAGTACAGTTTGCAAAAAAGAGATATAGGTGCGTCAGAGCAAATTGAATAAATTCATCTGAACATTTTCAACTTTAAGTATTTCTATTGGTAAATATATCGACTTCAAAATGAGATGCGTCATGAATTTCGAAAAGGTATTTGAATACAAAATTGAGAGTTTTCGCCGAGATCACAGTTGTTTTTGTTTCGCTAACAAAATGCGAAAAACTATGTCAAGTTTTCTCTATGACGTAAGGATAAACTCTTCTGTATTAGGTGAATCATACACCGCTATACTTAATACGAGTACAACCAGTTAGCAGCCACTTCCAGTAATTTTACAACTGTTATGATTTAACAGGAATGAAGTGGTCCATGAAATTATGTTAGAATCTGCACTTCGATATTGCATTGTAGTTCCATTCGGTAAATGTCGTTTATACTAATTGCTAAATATCACCTGCAATTGTATTTTGTGTTTCCTACTAACTAGTAATTAGACTAAAATGTTGTGCTATTTCATATGAATAATTTCAATTAGGACCTAAATCCTGTGATTGAAACAAATAAGTTAAATTTAATATTCGCAAATTAATAGTAAAAATTGATGGATTATATTATTATAATTATTATTGTACTATTAGTGTTTTGTTTCATTGCTTAATGCTACCAAATCGAGTACTTATTTATATTTTTATCTACCCAAATATCATAAACCCTCTCTAATGCGTTCAAAATTATAGGTAATGCATGAACTGTTATGAACTCCATAACCTACGGACAACAGTAGGTTATGAGTTTAAATTTGGAACAGGTGTCAAATTCAAGTGTGTGTGCTATTCTATGATCTACATTAAGACCATCAAAAAGACATCGGAACATCTACATTTTTTATTGCATTACACTGGTAACAATGCTGGTCATTTCCCTATGGTTCCTGAACCCATCATAGAGCCCTTATGATATTTGGGTAGATAAATTAGTGTATGCAACTATACATAATTAGGCATTACAACACTCGTGTGATACTATTATGAAACTTGTGTTGTAATGCCCTTAATTATGCACAGTCGCATAAACTACTATTAACTTCAATTCTTATGGGAGAAGAAGACATGCGACAGCGACCCCATATATAATGAATTAGGTTAAGGGCAAGAGAGATGATATTTATTGTGAAAAACAACTTTTACAGTGTGGCACAACCTTTTTTTATCAGAATGACTACTAAGTTTTTAATACTTCATTATTGAACCTATAAAACTGTTATAAAATACCTAATTACATTTGCCTTTAAACTGCAGAGCATCTCTTCTTATTTATATTTATTACTAAAAACCAACAAACACTTTGACAATAACAATAAAACGCAATACAAACAACATAAGCTAAACGCAGATGTCCCAACTAGTTGTCTAACGACGCTACAAATCTCAGTGAACTATTTCCTCACTATACATTATTCCGTTTTACGTCCAATTTCCATAGTCGGTGAGCGTGAACAATTTAATGGACCAAAAGATTGCTCCTGCCCGGCCTACGAAAAGGTTTTTTAAAGTATAACTAGTTTCTCTTCGAGCATTGCTGCTCGGTTTTAATAGAATATTTTTCTGTGAATGGATGGAACTGAATGACTGTAATTATTTGGTTGTTTACTGTTGTAGTTTAGGCGAGGCAGTTATTATGATTTGCTGGTGGTAAGAAGCAAGAACGTTAATAATGAATATAAGTAATGTTCAGTGTGATTTATGCTAAAGTGTTCGTTCTTGATTTTTATGTTCAGGAGTTGATTACTAGGAAGTAGTTTCAGAAATTTTCTAGAAGCTGTTGCAGTCTGACCAGACTAGCACCCGTTAATTGTCTGCTTTATAGTGTCTTGGACTTAAGTTTGATTTACTTATCCTGGTGAGAAGACTTCTAAGCTTACCTTTGTTTTGAACGATGTTAGCTTTCCAGGCCTTGCCGTACGTTTAGAATCGTAGTTTAATTTAGATTTATACTGCTAAAGGACGCTCCTGCTCTCCAACAAGAATATGCCGCGACTTTTTTTCTGCCGGGCATTTACAATTGAATGCACGCTAAAATAATTTTTTGAGTATGAATAATTAATGAGCTTCAATAGAATGCAAGACCAACTTATCCTGGTTTTTTTTTCACTGAGGAGCGGTCTACTGTAAAAGTTTGTAGAAATAATCGAATTCCGATATCACCACACAAATAAACACTTCCACGTAACGGAAACTCCATTTCTTTCACAGAACCTCGACCAATAAAACAGCTAAATAATTCAAAGCCGCGTTGATTTCACGAAAAACCCTATTACGCACTAATACATCCTTCCCAAAATCACTAGTGCCCTTAGGATGTAGATAAATGTCCGTCTTCCTTCGACCTGACACTTTTGCTGGACTCCGAGACGAATAATGACCTCGTACGGGTCTTTCCCTTTACTATTTGTGTGTCCATTTAGGTCAATTGGGCTTCGACGGCTTTGTGCATATTTCTCGACTCCTACACACGCTTGAAAGCTTTTCTGCTTTGAGTCTACGTATTTCGTCATTTTATTGACGTTTGTAGTGTGTGAATGGCCTATTTAATGTACCTACTCATTATGAAGATTTTCTGTTTTTATTAATATTTTAAATTTTATTTCGAATTGAAAACGATTTAATTTTATGCATTTATGAGTAAGTTTTTAAAGGATTCATTGAAGTGAAGTTGAATTCAAGGGTATTTTAATTATGATTCCACCAATAAGTGTATTTTCCAAAAAATTTGGTAAGCGATTAAATTTTAATTTACACTTAAATTAAGTAAATAATATTATTAATAATTATTAACTGAGATGACGAGTAACATAGAAGTATGGAAGAAGACATGTTGCGCCGGCCCCAAATAAATTGGGATGAGGGCAGGAGAATGATGATGGTGATGGTTCCCCGTGAGCCGAACGGATTGATTTTATTGATTAAACATGAATAACAGTCCATTTACTCGATACTTTGTTACAAACTTAAGCTTGTTATTAGGCAAGTACATACATATTCCACCTTCACCTTCGCGACTCCTTGATACAGATAAATGCTGTTTTAACATTTTTGATTAATTTGAAAAAAGTTGACAATTCGAGTGCCTCAATGCAATTCTCCGATAAGAGAAGAACTATTTATTACCCTTGCTAGAAAAATTGTGATCTTACGCATGTTCCCATGGGTAACATAAAATAAAGAATATCCATGAATACGCCATAACGATATGTTTTGTTTTTTGCAATGACGTACACCCTAAATTCATTCATCAAGTGATTCGCAGCCAAAGTCCCCTTTTTTTTTCGATGTTGTGAAATCATCAAATGACTCCTCCCGGTCTGGGCAGAGCGGTAGGTAGTATCTGACTTCTTCTGACTAAAAACCTTCTGTGTCCCGGCCGCGGTATCTCTTTCGAACAACCCGTAGCCCTAGGATTTTTTGATTTGGGAGCCAAAGTCCCTAAGGTAGCTAAGTTCCTTTAATGCAACTACTGAAAGAGAATAACATATACGTATGTATGTTAGAATCATGAAATAAATAGTACCTCTATCTTCTAACGTTTCCTCAAAAACCACGGAAAACATCAACACAAAACCCGGCAAAAACCTCAACGTCTTCCGGGACAGAAATCTTCAAGTAAAAGAGGTTGGATCAAAATAATATCCAAGCTACGTGGAGGCATAAGTAGCAGTTACCTTAAAGCCTGCACATTTAATTTAATGGGCCAGGCAGCGTAGTCCGAGGGGTTTAGTTTTACACCAGATATTATGAGGAATCTTGAAACTTAGAGTGTGTAGGTAGAAGAATAGAAGCTGCTTTGTTGCTTCGTTATTTTGGTAAATAGAAATAGTTTTAAAACTTTTTGGTATGGTTGATGATCGTAAGTGACAGTTGACCTTAAGAATCGAAGAATTGTTCTCAATCAAGTCACTTGTCTTAGTAGGTGTTCGTTGGTAATTATTATGAGGTTTTCGTATTTTAGTCTGTTTGTATGTATTTAAATATCTATTAGTTTATTTAATTATATCTATACTAGCTTTTGCCCGCGACTTCGTTCGCGTGGAATAGTGACTTCCGGCAGATTTTTGTTTTATCTTGCGAAAAAAAAAAAAAACCTATGTCCTTTCTCAAGTTCCAAACTATGTCTGTACCAAATTTCACACAAATCGGTTCTGTAGTTTAGGCGTGAAGCAAAGACAGACAGACAGACAGAAAGACAGACAGACAGAGTTACTTTCGCATTTATAATATTAGTTAGGATATATGTGTATTAGTATACACCGATAATATTATGTATTATGTTTGCAAAATGATCCTTATTATTATTATTTTTGTACTCTACCACAGTACTGGTCCTATTTGACCCTAAGGTTGACTGGTAGAGAATGCCTTGTGGCATTAAGTCCGCCTATGTACCACTCTTGTACATGAAGTTTAAATAAATTAATTAATTTATTCCACTGCACAGGTTATTTTGAATTATAATAGTGTCGATCAGCTACTGTTTAACGCCGCCAAACAGGTAGATCTGTATGGAGAACAACGGGCTGGAAAGTACACTCTTCTTCTTGGCTGTTCGTCTTTTCATTAGTTTAATATTTTTTTCAAATAAAGTCACTTATAAGTTAAGATTTGATCAGGATTTTTAATCCTGGTCAAATAATCTAGCCCAAGGTAGAACTAAGCGTTATTGAACTTTCTCCTCAGGAATTTCTTAGTAACAAAACGGGCGTTTAAATCTTAACGCTTTTTTATAAAGAAAATAGTAAAATATGAGTACATACGCCTCTGTCTACTCGTTCACGTCTATCAAGACGCGCGATCAGATGTTCATCAACATTCATATTACTCTACTAGCTTTTGCCAGCGGCTTCGCCCGCGTGAAAATGACGATTTTCCATACAAACTTTCATCCCCTATTTAACTCCCTTAGGGGTTGAATTTCGAAAAATCTTTCATTATTCCTTGTTTACATTATAAAGGGAACCTCTGTGCAAAATTTCTGCTTTCTAGGTCCAAGGGTTTGGGCTGGGCGTTGATGAGTCAGTCAGTCAGTCAGGACTTCTCTTTTTATTTATATAGAAGATAGATAGATAGATTACTCACCATCTCAGACATCTCATTCATTGCCATGTCATCCTTTACATAGTCCAGTTTCTACGTTCTGTTATTCTTATTTGTATGCAGCCAGAACGTAGTTATAATTTACTAGAAACGTTCATCAGAGTTGAGTGGCAATACAGTTAGAACTCTCAGTGGGATATATCATAATCAGAGGCGCTCGGCAATTAGTGGATCAGTGATCAATGATCTATTAATTGCCAAGCGCACTCTCTAATTATAAAAGCTATTCTATTGTAGTAAATGCAGTAAGTGTTAATGCCGTGGAAGTAGTTCAGTTATACACGAAGGGACGAACGGTTACAAACGATAAACAATAAGATATAAGTTAAAACTCACACGCTTTTGGAGACCAAATGTCTGTCAAACTGCTTAATTGTGCGTGCATTAATAACCAGTATAAGATTAGACAAGAGTATCTAATTTAATTAATAGCAATGAACGGCTCACGCGTCTGCCGCATGCCCAATAAGCGTTTGGTTAAAATAACCGCTTTCTGGAGCCTTAACACGGCCAGAAGGCGTCGCGGCAGACCTCGTAGAAGATGGCGGGATGATCGGAACAAAACAAGCGACGAGTGGTCCATATTGACATTTGATGTAAGTTATGGGGAGAGGCATAAGCCCAGCCATGGGATGGTGAAGGCTAACATTAACAGAATCTAATTTGAGAGCAACTGCTGCCATCTTCTTCAAAAAAGGAAATGATTAAGGTAACATTGACTCTCTTTTCCGGAAATCGTAGTTGACTAAGTTCTTAGCGCCATTTGGAGTTTCTTTGAAAAGTTATTCGTTACAAAATTACTGTTACAGTACAAAATTAGAATGCTTCGCGTCAGTTAACTTTGCCCAACTCAAATTATTGCTACTTTGTAGATCTGAAATAACTCTTTAATTGTTTGAAACTGTATAATAGCTGTGGCTGTGGCTTTTAAGACACAAAATCATATAATTTCGTCTTAAGACTATGGTCGCTAACAAACCAAAATTAAGAATGATTAAAAAAAAAAATAGACAATAGACAATTAGGACTTTTAAAGATAAACTCTGTGTTAAGAAAAAAAACTCTAATCAATTTGATAACAACTTTGATTTTGTTTAAAAAAACCATTAGAAAATAAAATCAAACTTTTTATCGAATTGCTGAGACTTTTTTTACAATTGGTATGCACTAATTATTATACATGTACCTACAAAATAAAAATCAAATAAAACATAAAATTACCCATTTAAAGCCGTCCCAGGAATCAAACTAAAAACCCTTCACTCACAGACCCAGTCTAATGAAGCGATCCGAGTATTTTGTCATTCATTACTATGCTGGCTATTTTTGCATGCGGATAAATGACAGCGCGTTGTGTCATAGACACGGGAGGCGGATCGCTCCCTGTGATGACCCGACGTCCGACCCCTAGGGCAGCTTGTGTCAACTAGAGATGTGATAGTTGCCCGAAGATATCGATATAGCATTGGATTTAATATTTAAATAAAGACTTTCAAGTAAGACAAATAAATATTTGTTTATTATTGCTTTTCCAACCAAAAGAAAATGAATATTGTTGTTACTTAGGAAAAGTTTAAAGCGGTTTGAAGCTTTACAAGTTCTTAACTTATGTTGGTCCAGATGCCAAAGGAGTGCAATACTCCTTTAGCATCTGGACCAACATTAGTCCTCATAAAAACTGCATTTATTGGCACCATAAAATGAAACGTGTATTTTCTCGTTTTTCTAGTTGACAGTACCGTTATTTTCAAAATCTGAAACTGTACCTTACCTTCTTGTCAATCTCAAAAATCTAGCATGTACAAAATAAATTATTTATATGCTAAAGTCCTGTTTAATTCTATTAAGGGAATACAAATACATATTTAAAGGGATAAACCAATTTAATTGAAATATTATTTTCTATTTCATATCTCGTATCGTTTATCGACACCCGCCACCTCTAGTGTACGGCAATGCGGACAATTCGGGACGTGGACAAATGTGCCCGGCGACTCGCCGTGACACGTTCATTGAGCTTTCATTTGGGCAATTTTCGACTAAATCCCGGCCAATCGGACACAAGGCTCGCCCGACCCATCTGGAACAGTTGCCAGAATAAATACAGGCCTTTGAAATACTTGAAACTAAGGTTTTATTTACGGAAATGTCAATGAGGAACCTAAAAACGGAATTAACGTGTTGTTGTTTTTGTATGCGCTTATTTCGGATGTTGTGGTTTTCCTGATAACATTAATGTCAACTCTGCAATCGTTTGGCTAGGCAGAGATGTACTGAGCATTTGGTCAATTAAGTTTATGATCCGTGGACATTATGTGGGAGTAGAGTTAGTTAGCCATCAACCAAGTACCTACTAGATATTTTATTACGACTTTCACCTACTACTAAGATATTCGTACAAAATTCAACAACTCTTTTTTGGATCTGACAATCGAACAACGGATAACGGATCTCAATTATTACGAATAGTATGTGATATGTATTTTTAAGTGTAAAAAGTTATTGCAATTTTTGCTTTATTGTTTCTTTATACCAGTTCGATACAATTACCAGGATTGGCTTGGGTTTGAGGGAAAAAACACACTAAAAATAAATGATAACATTTACATGATTCAGAGGTACACCAAAAACAAACAACTTGTACGTGGCACATTGAAAAATGTTAAAAATCTCAAACTTTGCTATATTTTAAGCTCACAAATTGCACGCCATTTTTCGTACACACGAGACTTTATCAAACATTGGAGGACTCCAACATGATTATAACTTTACGTGCTCCGAATTCGATTCCCAGTTGAAAAGGAATTGTGGCACATCAAAGAAACTCGAACAACGCTTTGATTTTGATATAAAAAGTGTTCTTGTTATCGCTACAGAATAAATTCCCCCTTTGTCAGTATCATTATGCCACTTTCTTAAGAGATAGGCGGGGGGGACGTTAGATAAATTTTACATCATTAAGTTATCAGAGAATTTAAGGCTTCACTTTCTCTGCGTAGTTCTTCGTTCTTCTTCTCTTGTTTTTCCTTCCAATTACTTGAGACGATGCTTTGAATAGATTGTATAACATGATAAGCCAACATGTAATCTTTCGAATATATTTTGATCTGGGGAACCGTTGTCGTTAAATTCCTGCGTCTTCCATCAAATGGATTTGCATTGTCACGCTATTTCCTCAAAAGGGGTTACCGCATTTTTGCAGTTCATTTTAGTAGCTGATTTATGATTTTTGAATGAAAAATGGGTACGTCAAGGAGATATTAAATTAACAATTCGCTTGATCGATCACGAGAGTTCTGGAGCAACGAATGACATTATGATCAACATTAGGACAGTAATCAAATCATAAGTACATGGTTTACTAACAGTTTACTGCTTGATACGTGGAAGGTAGGAATCAATGGCGTGGGTATTCCATTGTATTACAATCTACCTCAAGTCAATGGTGTAAAGTTTGTAAACATTGCTAACAACCGTTGGTCGTTCTGAAGAGGACTTGGTGACGGTTTGTGAGACAGTTAGAAGTGAATTATGATTTATATATGCGATACTTACACCGACCTTATTGTAATTACCGACGTTCTCGTTATTCTGAAAGGTCAGGTACGTAGTATGTGAGCGAGTATGACGAGGATGTTCAACTGATCGTAGAAGGAAGGAGGTGGTATGTGGTATCATTGTCAAAAAACATGTTATTGAAAATAAATGGAGTTAAACAGGCACTTACATTTTTTTTAAATAAAAACCAGTAAAAAGTAAAAACTATATTACACTTGATGAAGAAGCTTTTGAAAAAGAGGTAGTAGGTACCTACACAATACGGATGTTTACTGACAAAAAAAAATATGATTCTAATTAGTCCGTCTGTTAGATTATCGAAAAATATTGGATACGTATTTTTTGTTTTATCAAATCAATGTGTACCCTACATTTGTGAACAATAAAAAAAAATAATTTAAAAACGAATTGAGAACCTCCTTCTTTTTTAGAAGTCGGTTAAAAAACATTGACGAAGATAAAACGCGTCAAAGATTTGAGTGGGAGGTTGTGACGTCACTGCTCGCTAAGAAATGTCATACTAATGTCTTAGAATATGACGTCACAGGAGTTACGTGAAAAAGAAAAAAAATGTGTCCAATATTTTTGGGAAATCTATCTGACGGTCTAATTAGTTTTTTTTTGTTAACTACCCTATTCAAGTTGTTTCTAGGAATTCGAAAAAGGTTTTTAATACGTAAATTTCCAACCTACCGTTCGACTAATTTTTGAAACGTTATAAAAAATAACAAATATAACACTTGGCTTGCACCACAGCGGGAGCCTACACCTTCTGAACACGCAATGCGTGTTGCCAAGTTTTTGTAACGGCAACATACCTTAGATTCAGTAAATGTACGGAATAGGCAGAAATTCAAAATACATGGTTAGGTAATAAAATATTGATTTTTTGGTAAATAAAACATTTTATTTAGGTACCAATGAAAAATTACTGACTGCTGCGGTAGTCTAGTGGTTGCAACCGCAACTGCTGAGCATGAGATCCTGGGTTCGATTCCCGGGTAGGGCAATATTATTGTTCTTCGTTCAGGAATATCTCGGCCACAGTACAGGCGAGTCTAATTATTGCCATCAACCGAACAGTACAGGCCAGAGCGGTCATTTCTGTCAGTGTTCAGTGTTAGAGTACACCTCCTCTTAAACCCCAGGTGATCACAGAAGCGATGAGCATTTAATTGAGATTCATAGTAAAGTACGGGTGGCATGATTTGAGAAAGTGCATAAAATTTTTTTATTCAAACAAAAGTAGATACAAAATGCACATGATATCCTGAATTTCTCCAAACGGATTTACACATAATATGTACTAGAGTGTCGATCCTGCATACCTTTTAAAGAATTCGAATTTAATTCTGTAATACACATGCAGTTTCATACCTCTAACTACATCTGCATTCTAGTAACAGTTGGGACTCTACCAGCATTCTATTCTAGTCTTTTACCTATTCTAAGTTATCAAACGCATTCAGCTTCTTGCTCCATTGACCTCGTTTCTGTCCCTGCAATTTCATGAAGTCTAAGGAAATTCAACCTTATAACCGTAGAAGCAAAGTTGGATTTAGCTGCAATTCTAAGTTAGCAACACAAAAGCCTTTATTGCGTAGTGTCACGTAAGGATCCCAGGTGTGGAATGCTTTTACATGGAAAGCAGAGGATTACTTGACTGTAACTTTAATACCTACAAAAAAGGAAACATTACTAAACGGCCATAACCATTTTGCGAGTTTTTGGAAAGGACACATGGAACTTTAAGGCTTATGTATATTTCAATAAGGGTGATAAAGAATTTATGTAGGAGTCGTGCTGTTTTTCAGTGGTAACAAAGCTACCTCTATTTTTATAAACCCAGTCAGTGAAACGGCGGTGTTACATGCGATTACCACGTTTCTGGAGTTAATTACTTAATTAAATTACTTCCTTACTTACCCTTACTTACTGCCCGTTGGGTAAGTGAGTCCAAGGCATGCAGAATTTGGTAGCAGGTGTCTTTTCATGTTTTAACTAATTATTTGAGCCTCTTTCAGTTAGGAAATTTATAGCTTTGTTGTTGTAATACTTTACAGATTGTTTAATGATTGCTTGGCGACCAATTTTAACGTCGATACTTGGACAACAAATAATGATTTACGAATCTGTTTAAAGTCCTGTTTAGTTTTAAACAGATTCGCTTCCGAACTCTAGCTGTGCTACCCTCTTTCTTAGATTAATATTAAAGGTGCGATGCAGCTATTTTTTTTCGCTGCAACGCCACAATTGGCTGAGTTCAAGAATCTTGAAATATTTTATTCTCTCAGTTATAAAGTGAATCCATGGAAATATTTGTCTTATAGAACAGAAAAGGTGACTTCGGAATTCTGTGAAAACTACAGGCAGCAAAATCTTCTGTGTAAATAATTAATAACTATTTCTGTAAATTGGTATTAACTCCTTGTATGTCGAGTATTTAGACACAATTAAAAAGCCATTATACTCAGAGGTCACGGTTTCTTAAAGTCCAAATATTGTTCAAGATGCATAAGATCATACAGAATAATTATGATCATCAAACGACCTACCATGGTTGAAAGGTATCTTTCCGCTATCACTGTTCAGGGCAGTGGTTATACGGTACGTAGAATTACCGTAATGAACAACAATTTACCTTGTCACCACTATTACCAAAACGAAGATTCATTGTTTCAGTTCCACGTTCTCCCATCCAACATCACATTTCGGTGAGTACTGGACCGTATTATCCGTCGAGTACGAGTATATATAATTATCATGATAACATAAGCCCTGGTTAGCGAGTGTTTGTAGACTAATTTAATGCACAGTCATGCACCGGTGGTCTAGTCGCAAAGCTTCGTTAGTTCAGTCTGCCTCAACGTACTTTTGTGTCCCTTTATTCTTTGCTCATTGTTATTTTTTTGTTCTGCTAATTTTTACGACTTGGGTGATTTTGTGCGGCTAAAAGTTCGTGTCGCAGTTTTCTTTCTTTTTTTCGTTCCTAACTCTCCAGTTTATCGTTTCTTTCACGTTAAGAGGGTGGGTGCTGGATCAAAGATAGTTAAATTGTTTCTCTGAGACTTCGTTGACTTTCTTTGTCTCTGCGCTTTCTGGTCGTCGCCACCGTTGATTTTGGCTTTTAGGTGTTTCTGAGGTTTGAGATTTTGCTAAGTAGACTTAATGCTCATTAGACATTTTGCGCTGTTGGACATTTTGCTACTACCTTCTGATCAGGAGGGGGAATAGTGTGGTGGGACTATTCAAAAAAGAAAAGAGGGTGTAGTTGAAAGTTTCATCAATAATAATATTTTAGTTCCTTCATCATTGGTATAGTAGTTGCAAGTGTAACTGCTGAGCATGATGTCCTGCTTTCGAATTCCAGCTCGGGCAAAAAGTTATTGTGTTTTCATCAAGAATTTCTTAGTAGCAGCCACGGAATCAAGATTCGTGCCCAATTGACAAAAGGCTTGTTCTTCTTTATATGGAACTTAAACATGACTTTTGTAATGTGAGTGTTCGTTGCGTGATATTATGTTAAGTTAATTATGAAATCACACCTTGTTGTGCTCTATTTTTATGAACTGGTGTTTAATTTCTACATGGGTCACAATATTTATGATTACCTGTACCATTTTACAAAAAAAACACCTTGAATAAAGCCAGAAAGGGGTGACCCATTTCCATGCAAATTCATTAAAATATCATTAAGAAACTTATTTATTTAAAGATAAAAATTTGAACAATGAAGTACGAAAACAAAAGAAGCATAATGAATTTTTTCGTACAACAACTTAGTTCAACGACATAATAGAGACTTTTATAATATGAAGACCTCCTTTTTCTTTCGCTGACACTTTTTAATAAGATTCTAATAAATTATGCAAGAGCGCCGTCCCGTGATGTTGCTTCAAAAAAATATTAATATATTTCCGATTTTTAAGATGAAAGGTTGCATTTTCGTAGATAAAGAAGTTTGCGGTGAATTTGCATTTTCGATTTTGATGGGCATCTTATGTCCGGCTACTGAAATATGACTCGTTTCAATGTATCAAGTGTAGTGTTTATGGGGATACCTTTATAAGTATTTTATTAAATAAACTAGTACATTTAAATGAAAATACAATTCACTTTTACTTGTAAAGGTAATATTTATTCTTCATTAATAACTTACATAACTAAGCAGTTTTAGTCTAAAAAGATTCATACATCGTGTCTAAAAAAAGTATTTTTTCAAAAAAAGAGATCGGACTAAAGCCTAATTTTTATTTAAATAAACCTGTTCCCCACCCTATTGTCCCTCTGCTGGGCAAAGGCTTCTCCATTCCTTTACAACTCTTCCGGCTTTCTATGGCCAATCAGTCAGGGACAAGTACAAACCCAAATCGTAACGTCGTGTTTCGTGACGACTGTCTTCAGGATGGGTCAAGAGACTGACATTCTAGAATAGTCACACAGTGGATGCTAAAGAAAAGTCTAATAATGAACTAAATAACCTACACACTGTCACCCATTAAAAAAAACCTTGTGACAGTCCATAAACTTCTTCACAAAGAACCAAAACTTGAGTACAACACTATCAGTCTAAAAACAAATGAAGACACACTATCTTCTTCAAGAAACCATAACATTATTCCTAAACTCCAACCCAGCATGATGATAGATCCATCCATAGTGCGGTGCTACATCAGTATAAACCACATAGTACTTTGGGTCACACTCCTTGTGGCCTGGTGATACTCCACATTTTGAGAGAACTCCTCGAACGAACCAGCTGATCATGTGGTCAGGCTGGTTGATACTCATTACTAGACCTCCTCCGCTGTCGCCGTTGCGTGGGTTGATGGCTGGAAAGATAAAAAAGAAGGGTATAACAGTCATCGTATATCTATTACTAGTCTATACTAATATTATAAAATGGTATATCAAACCACATTGAACACAGTCTTAAAGTTTGTATATAGTGCGTGTCTGGGGGTTATATCAATATCAATATCATCAGCCTATAATGTTCCCACTGCAGGGACTCAGGCCTCCTCTCTAGGAGAGGGATGGGCTATAATTCACCACGCGGACCCAGTGCGGATTGGCAGATGTCACATGTCTTCGAATTTTTGGTTCTAAGACATGCCGGTTTCCTCACGATGTTTTCCTTCACCGTTTTGAGAGCAGCGGTGATGAAATAAATTACACAAAGTAATGCGCCTGCCTGGGTTCGAACCCACGACCTACTGTTCGTAAGTCGGGGCCAACACCTCTGGGCCACCGCTGCTCTCCCTGTCTGGGGGTTAATCTTCAGAAATCCAAATATTTTTTTCTATATAATTTCCTCGTTCCTCTAGTGTTGACCATGAGGTCTTAGATTCTATTCCCAGATTGAAAAAACTGTTGTTGGAGTCTTATAACAGGCATTTTTCTGTACCAGCCACGGAACCTGTACTTGTGTCTTGTAGATGCCAATAGGCCCATCCCCTACTACACTTAACTACCTACTACACTTGACTTAATCATAACTGGCGCAATGTGGGTGAACAATCAGGCAGCCTAACCCTTCAGGCCTGATGTTATATTACATTATTTCCAATATACAGCAATAACAATATATTCGTTACCCACAATATATTCGACCAGAACAATCTTTCCCCACAAACCAATATCAACACAGTCAATATACTATAGAATTGACCCTCACCACAGACGTACAACAATAATCTACTCAATATAGTGAGACTGTAACCAAACAGGTAGCCACACCATTGGTTACGGGCCAGTGATCAATTTAATCTTCGTTAGTATTGTACACATCAAGCTATACTTATCCAGTATACCTTGACCTCACACTGCACAGCTTCCCGTACAATAATAGACCAGAGTATTTGGTTTATAAAGCTTGATTGGTCGTTGTGCGTAGTATAAGACACAGTAACTACTACAGACGCAGTTCATAGAAGTACTCGTCTTCTGTATATTGTTTTAAGGATGTTTAAACATCTGGTCAAGTTGTACAATTCCTGTTGGAATGGGATTGTCCCCATCGATCCCTGGATCCGATTTGATTAAACATGGATCCCGGCAAGTTGTCTCCACTAATCCCGGGATCCGATTCCACCAAAAAAATAATGCCTCCAGGGATCCCAGGATCCGTGGCTACTTCGTGCAAGGGGCTGCAGTGACTAAAGGGCGTCGATGTCGATGAAGGTAATATAATATACAATAGTTTATCATGAAGTCCCAGATTCAATTCCCAGGTCGGGCAAAGTGTTATTGGGTTTTTCCACCAGGATTTTTTCAGTACCACTTCCGTAGTTTGTATTTGTGCCCGGTAGATGGCTCTCTCTATAGAGAGATACGCCTATGCACGCCCCTTGCACATGGGCCTAAATCATATTAACTAGAGTTTGGGTTAGGTCCAGGTCTACCTCACCTTTCGGGGATGTTATACGTGATTTATCTTGCCCTGCCCTAAAAAGAACAATATGTATTAGTAGGAAAAAGTTTTTTTTTTTTTTGTAATAACTTCAATATTTGTAAGAAACTTTGAAAAACTTTACTAATAAATGATTAAACTCATAGCCACGTGTAAACATGTAAAATTTCCGATCATAAAAATTATCTACTGTTTCAATATTGATTATAAAAACTTGATGCTTATTAACGGTGGAATAATAAATAACACATTTATGGGCGACATGAAGGGAGACAGGAATACTGGATATTTGGGAAACCTTTTCTTAGTTAGCTCATGTAGTGTCGCACTGGTGGGCAAGGACCATTTACCTTCCTTTTTTTTTTTTTGGTGGGTGTAAAATCATCAAATAACCTCCCCCGCTCTTGGGCAGAGCCGAAGGGAGTGTCAGACTTCTACTGACTAAAAACCAAACCATGTTCCTGCTTCGCCCTTGTGCCGAGGCCGCGTTATGCCTTTCGATAATCCGCAGCCCCGACGGAACCATTTACCTTCGTATTATCTTTATTTTGTGCTATATCACAAGATCAAATCGTCACACCACGGTCGCTGCGGTCGATCTTGACGGGGATCAGTAACGTAGGAACATCATCATCATCATCATCATCATCATCATTTCAGCCAAAAGACGTCCACTGCTGAACATAGGCCTCCCCCAGGCGTCGCCACATTGACCGGTCCCGTGCGTCTCTCATCCAGCGGTTTCCTGCAACCTTGACCAGGTCATCGGTCCACCTAGTGGGAGGCCTTCCAGCGCAACGTCTTCCGGTTCGCGGTCGCCATTCCAGAACTTTTCGGCCCCATCGGCCATCCGTTCTGCGAGCAATGTGCCCTGCCCATTGCCACTTAAGTCTGGCGATTCTTCGGGCTACGTCGGTAACCTTGGTTCTCAAGCGGATGTCCTCATTTCTGATTCGATCACGCAAGGAAACTCCGAGCATAGCCCTCTCCATTGCCCTTTGGGTGACTTTGAGCTTTCTGATGAGGGCCATTGTGAGCGACCACGTTTCGGTCCCGTATGTAATCACTGGCAACACACATTGGTCATAGACTTTCGTCTTGAGACACTGGGGTAAGTTGGACGAGAAGATACCGCGCAACTTCCCGAACGCTGCCCAGCCGAGTCGGATTCGACGATTGACCTCTTTCTCGAAGTTAGATCTACCCAACTGGACCGTTTGTCCCAGGTAGACATAATCGTCCACAACTTCGAGTCGTCCTGAAGTCGGACTGACATGGTGGCGTTTTTGTACAAACACTTCAACACCTCGATGTACCGGTAGTCGATTTGGCACCGTTGGAGAGACTGCAGCACAGCCCAAGTCTCGATCGAATCGAAGGCTTTCTCGTAGTCCACAAACGCTAAACAGAGAGGCAGGTTATACTCTTCGGTCTTCTGTATAACCTGCCGCAGCGTATGTATGTGGTCTACGGTACTGAAGCCTTTTCGGAATCCGGCTTGTTCGGGAGGTTGGAAATCGTCAAACCTGCGTGCGAGACGATTCGTGATGACTCTTGAAAACAACTTGTAGACATGGCTTAGAAGTGAGATGGGCCTATAGTTCTTCAACCGGGCATTGTCACCCTTTTTGAAGAAGAGCACCACCACACCCCTGCACCAAGCCTGTGGCGTTTTCCCCTCGAGTACGTAGGAACATGGTCAATAGGTAAATGTGGAGGAGGAATTTATTACTCTGAGCTCTTGTCAGATCAAAAAATTATTACTCTGAGCTCTTGTCAGATCAAAAACATACAAGTCACACATATCATAACATCACGTCTGTAATAGTCGATGAGTTAGACAGAAGTGTACCTAATAGGACACCCACATTTCACCAGTTCCTGACCGGCCTGTTCCGGACTGGCCTGTTGGTCTAGTGGTTAGTGACCCTAACTGCTATGCCGGAGGTCGTGGGTTCGATTCCCACCCAGGACAAATATTTGTGTGATGAGCACGATCATTTGTTCTGTGTCTCGGTGTAATTTATCTATAATATGTATGTATTTAGAAATATATAAGTATGTTTATCAGTTGTCTAGTACCCATAACACAAGCTCTGCTTAGCTTGGGACTAGATGGCGTTGTGTGATAGTTGTGGAATATTATTATATTATTAATAGCGGGCGAGTCTATTGACATCAATCGGGCACAAATCCAGACTCCGTGGCCGCTACTCAGAAATTCCTGATGGAAAAGCCCCAATAACACACCCATGTTCCTTCTTTGCCCTTGCGCCGAGGCCACGTAATCTAGTACAAAATACCGCGGCCCCGACGGGACTTTGCCTGACCTAGGAATCGAACCGGGGACTTCTTGTTTAGCAGTTGAGCTTGGAGCCCCAAGACCAGCGAGGCTATAATGTCAAAAAAAAACCGAGCTTGAACTTGAACTATCTAGCTACTTACTTGATGAAGGTCCATATCCAGCGCAGAAAGTGAACTCATTCAGTAAACTGGAGTAGAGCTTGCGAGAAAAGTTAATACACGTGGTATCGTTCTGTATTATAGTGGATGTTGACCTTAGAATCTCAGCCGGCTTATTGTGTTCTGTTGTACCGAAGCCTACGACCTGAAAGTGAGAATAATCTAGTCATAATATACATATATTGTTGGCCTGACTGTTTTCGAGTCACACCAGCGAATCTTAGCGGAGATTAGCCATCGGCGCGGGGGATATTATAATGTACAAGTGTGTGCGCATAGGTGAACTCTCTATTCCTTTTCTCTCATAGTCCAAGGGACTGCAACCCGACACGACAGGAGAGAGATCAGGCGCTATACCAACGGTTGAACGTGCTTTCTGAGTCATAATCTAGTTATATTATGTAGTTTAAATAATTTCGGGTAATAATAATTATCATAATTTTATTATTTATTATTACTATTAGCTATTTGTCTCCCAGTGCAGGACAAATAAAACCCGATCAAATACGAATTGAAATGCACACGAAGGGTTCCGTACCACTATTATTAAGATCTTTAAAAAAACGCCGAATAAACTACGTTTAATGAACAAACGTATTTTACTCGGTGTTTGTTTTTGCATTAGTATACATTCTGTGTAAATTTACAAACATTCTAAATAAAACCCTTGTGACGGACAGCTATACAGCGGAGTCTTAGTAATAGGGCTCCACGTGATATTTATATTGTGACGTGGTTGTGCGCCTTTTGCGTTCACAACACCAAAAAGTCAGGCTATAACACTAATACTAACTAACTATCAGACTAACAAAGATATCATCATAACAGTACCTTCTAATGAAAACAATAATAAAGTAGTTAAGTTACCGTAGCTTCTCTTCCAACAAGATTAGTTTTGTTATACACAGGGCCCCAAATACAGATAGGTTGTACGTATTCTGTAAAATCAAGGGCATTGACCCTGATGATAGCCAGGTCTGATGTAGAGAGGTCATCATTGTATGCTGGGTGAAGTATTATTTCTTGAGCCTGCAATTCGAAAAACATTATTTTGTGTTAACATTTTATCAATTTAATGGGTAGTTGGCTTTTCCCATCAATCGGGCACAAAACCAGGCCAATAACATTTTTACCGATCTGGAAATCGAACTTAGGACCTTATACTCAGCAGTCGCGCTTGCGACCTCTAGGCTAATGAGGAAATTAATGGTAGCAAAACACCTTTTGTCTATAACCGACTTCATCATCAACAATCTATTAATGTCCCACTGCTGGGACACAGGCCTCCTCTCTTTGAGAGGGAATGGGCTATAATCTGCCATCGCTAGACGCGGATTGGTAGATGTCACATCTCTTTGAATTTTTTGGTTCTAAGACATGCCGGTTTCCTCACGATGTTTTCCTTCACCGTTTTGAGAGCAGCGGTGATGAAATAAATTACACAAAGTAATATGCCTGCCTGGGTGGGCCCACGACCTACTGTTTGTAAGTCGGGGCCGCCACCACTGGGTCACCGCTACTCCGACTTATAGAAGCTTAAACTACGTTCAGCTGTGGGACTTTATGAGTGGCTAATGTTATGAAGAATATAATATCAGTTTTCGTATTGAACAAGGTACTCGTAAAACAGTTCAGTAAATAAAGTCACCAAGCAATTATTGTTATGGTCGAGTTGTATTTTAAACGATAAAACGAAGTTGAAGTAATTATACACGGATTAAAATTAAACAAACAATGAAACTTTCAAACATCGATTAAGCTTAGTAAACTCAAACTATGTAATCAAACACCAATTTTCAGGTACTAGATTGCTTTCTAGAACAGATCATAATGTTTGATATTATACTGAAGGGGTGAAGTGGAAACATTCCGTCTATTATGAGAAATTTTAAATATATCGAAGCAGTTAGCTGTCATCATCTACCGAACCTTTCCTAACTATGTTGGGGTCGGCTTCCAGTCTCACTAGATTCAGCTGCCTGTCTCACCTCCATAGTACAGTTAGTACTAGGTAATACGATAGGCCTTGGTAAGCCACTCTATGGTTCTACCTGTAACCACTGCCGAAAATCTATAAATGTCAGCCTGGAAAAGCGGTTTAACGTGCTTTCTGATGCACGCAGGAAACTCAGTAGATGAACGGTCACTCATACATGGACCAACCTTTTCTTTTTTTTGTTGGACGGTGAAAAATGCCTAACGCATACTGCACCGTTCGGGGAGACGGCGCGCGGCGGCGCGGTTATAGGGCATGCTCCCACTAAAAAACACCGCCGTGAACCTAATGTCGCCTCGTTGGATGGGCCACGAGAACTGCTACGCATTACGTTCGCGACCTATCAAGCGTAACCCGCCTCCGGGCTCCAAGCTTCTTTGGATCATTTATGGACTAACCTAGGCAAAGGTGGCTTAACCTAAAGATAATTCCAAGTGACTGTTGTTATTTAGCCACAAGCAAGTAATGTTGACGTTATATTATATTATTTATACTATATAAAGCTAAATTACCACTGACTCACTCACTGACTGACAGAATTGATCTCCCAGATGGTGGATGGGGAGGTGGGTATATTTTGACAGATTCGTAAACAATCAACTCTCATGACTATGGGAAAAGTCCCAAACCCCCCCTTTTCCCCCCCCTTCTCCCCCCTCCCTATAGTATCTCGGAAACAAAGAGACTTGAAGTGTTTTTTTTTAGGGATTCGTATAGAGGAGGATCGGTAAAGTAAAAATCATTTTTCAAAGTGGCCCCCCTTTTCCCCCTTCTCCCCCCCTTTAGGCGAATCTCGAAAGTTAAGAGACTTGGAACGATTTTTTTTTCAGATTCATTTAGAGGGGCCTTTGCGTTAATCGAAATCATTTTTCGAGACTCCCCCCCTCACCCCCCTTCAACCCCCCCCCCCCCTTTTTTTTTTTTTTTTTTTTTTTTCTTACATAAAACTATTGAGGGGCGTTGAAATTTGTAAACCCTCCCCTCCCCAACCTCCCCTAAAATTAAAAGGGCTGTAACTTCATAACGGTTAGAGATAGCCTGCAGCGGTAAAGCGAAGGGGGGAGCGGGCGAGCGTAGCGAGCCGGCGACCCCCGTAGCGTAGGGATAAAGTCATGATAGCTTTCCGGTGGTAGGTAGGTCCTGAGTGGAGCGAACCTGCGAGACCAAGTGAAGCGAAGGGGGGAGGTGGCGAGCGAAGCGAGCCGGCGACCTCCTTAGCGTAACGAAGGTTGAGTGGGTGAAGCGTAACTCAGGGGCGACGACAAGCAAACTTTAGGGTAATGTCCTTTTAGTGGTAGTAGGAGATAGTAGGTAGGTGGTAGGTAGGTGATAGGTAGGTGTAGGTAGATGTAGGTAGGTGTAGGTAGGTGTAGGTAGGTGTAGGTAGGTGTAGGTAGGTGTAGGTAGGTGTAGGTAGGTGTAGGTAGGTGTAGGTAGGTGTAGGTAGGTGTAGGTAGGTGTAGGTAGGTGTAGGTAGGTGTAGGTAGGTGTAGGTAGGTGTAGGTAGGTGTAGGTAGGTGTAGGTAGGTAGTAGTAGGTAGGTCCCCCCCTTTAGGCGGATCTCGAAAGTTAAGAGACTTGGAACATTTTTTTAAGCTTCATTGAAAGGGGCAATGCGTTAGTCGAAATCATTTTTGAAAGCTACCTCTCTCCCCCTCTTCACGCCTCGCGAGCTGCGCGCAGCTCGCGCACCCACGCAAATACTAGTTATACTATATAAAGCTAAACTACCACTCACTGACTGACTGATCTATTGACAGAATTGTTCTCCCAGATGGTGGATGGGGAGGTGGGTATATTTTGACAGATTCGTAAACAATGAACTCTCAATCCTATGGGAAAAGTCCGAAACCCCCCCTTTTCCCCCCCCTTCCCCCCCCTACCTATCGTATCTCGGAAACAAAGAGACTTGAAGTGTTTTTTTTTAGGGATTCGTATAGAGGAGGCTCGGTTAAGTAAAAATCATTTTTCAAAGTGGCCCCCCTTTTCCCCCTTCTCCCCCCCTTTAGGCGAATCTCGAAAATAAAGAGAATTTTCGTGTTTTTTTTTTAGGGATTCGTATAGAGGAGGCTTGGGGAAGTAAAAACTATTTTGAAAATTTGACCCCCTTGCCCCCCTCCATCCCCCCCCCCCTTTCGGATCTCGGAAGTTAAGAGACTTGGAACATTTTTTTTTTCAGATTCATTGAGAGGGGCATTGCGTTAGTCGAAATCATTTTTAGAAACTCCCCCCCTCTCCCCCCCCTTCACCCCCCCCCCTCTTCACCCCTTTTTTTTCTCTTTTGTTTACAGATTCGTATAGGATAGGAGGCTCGGGGAAGTAAAATGGTGGTACCGGTAAAGCGAAGGGGGGAGCGGGCGAGCGAAGCGAGCCGGCGACCCCTGTAGCGTAGGGATAATGTCATGATAGCTTTCCGGTGGTAGGTAGGTCCTGAGTGGAGCGAACCTGCGAGACCGAGTGGAGCGAAGGGGGGAGGTGGCGAGCGAAGCGAGCCGGCGACCTCCTTAGCGTAACGAAGGTTGAGTGGGTGAAGCGTAACGAAGGTTGAGTAGGTAGGTGTAGGTAGGTAGTAGGTAGGTGTAGGTAGGTGTAGGTAGGTGTAGGTAGGTGTAGGTAGGTGTAGGTAGGTGTAGGTAGGTGTAGGTAGGTGTAGGTAGGTGTAGGTAGGTGTAGGTAGGTGTAGGTAGGTGTAGGTAGGTGTAGGTAGGTGTAGGTAGGTAGTAAGGCGGATCTCGGAAGTTAAGAGACTTGAAACATTTTTTTTTCAGATTTATTGAAAGGAGCAATGCGTTAGTCGAATTTTTTTTTCAAAACTGCCCCTCTCCCCCTCTTCACGCCTCGCGAGCTGCGCGCAGCGAGCGCAGCCACGCAAATACTAGTTATACTATATAAAGCTAAACTACCACTCACTGACTGACTGATCTATTGACAGAATTGTTCTCCCAGATGGTGGATGGGGAGGTGGGTATATTTTGACAGATTCGTAAACAAGTAACTCTGGTGAGTATGGGAAAAGTCCGAAACCCCCCCTTTCCCCCCCCCTTCTCCCCCCTCCCTATCGTATCTCGGAAACTAAAAGACCCGTATTTTTTTCTTTTTACGGATTCGTATAGAGGAGGCTCGGTAAAGTAAAAATCATTTTTCAAAGTTGCCCCCCTTGCCCCCCTTCTCCCCCCCTTTAGGCGGATCTCGGAAATAAAGAGATTTTACGTGTTTTTTTTTAGGGATTCGTATAGAGAAGGCTCGGGGAAGTAAAAACCATTTTTGAAATTTGACCCCCTTGCCCCCCCTTTACCCCCCCCTTTCGGATCTCGGAAGTTAAGAGACTTGGAACATTTTTTTTTTCAGATTCATTTAGAGGGGCCTTTGCGTTAATCGAAATCATTTTTCGAAACTCCCCCCTCACCCCCCTTCAACCCCCCCCCCCCCTTTTACCTCTTTTTTTCTGTTTTGTTTACGGATTCGTATAGAGGAGGCTCGGGAAAGTTAAAACCATTTTTCAAATTTGACCCCCTTGCCCCCCTTCACCCCCCCTTTCGGATCTCGGTAGTTAAGAGACTTGGAACATTTTTTTTTTCAGATTCATTGAAAGGGGCCTATCCTGTGGTGGTACCAGTAAAGCGAAGGGGGGAGCGGGCGAGCGAAGCGAGCCGGCGACCCCCGTAGCGTAGGGATAAAGTCATGATAGCTTTCCGGTGGTAGGCAGGTCCTGAGTGGAGCGAACCTGCGAGACCGAGTGGAGCGAAGGGGGGAGGTGGCGAGCGAAGCGAGCCGGCGACCTCCTTAGCGTAACGAAGGTTGAGTGGGTGAAGCGTAACTCAGGGGCGACGACAAGCAAACTTTAGGTTAATGTTTTTTAGTAGTAGCAGGAGGTAGTAGGTAGGTGGTAGGGGTAGTAGGTAGGTGGTAGGTAGTAGGTAGTAGGTAGGTGTAGGTAGGTAGTAGGTAGGTGTAGGTAGGTGGTAGGTAGGTTTAGGTAGGTAGTAGGTAGGTGTAGGTAGGTGGTAAGTAGGTGTAGGTAGGTGGTGTCATTCGTGAGATTCATATAGAGGAGGCTCGGGGAAGTATAATCCGTTTTTCAAATTTGAACCCCTTGCCCCCCTTCGCCCCCCCCTTTAGGCGGATCTCGGAAGTTAAGAGACTTGGAACATTTTTTTTTCAAATTCATTGAGAGGTGCAATGCGTTAGTCGAAATCATTTTTCAAAGCGCCCCCTCTCCCCCTCTCCACGCCTCGCGAGCTGCGCGCAGCTCGCGCACCCACGCAAATACTAGTTATACTATTTATAGCTAAACTACCACTGACTCACTGACTGATCTATTGACAGAATTGTTCTCCCAGATGGTGGATGGGGAGGTGGGTATATTTTTACAGATTCGTAAACAACTAACTCTCAAACCTATGGGAAAAGTCCCAAACCCCCCCTTTTCCCCCCCCTTCCCCCCCCTCCCTATCGTATCTCGGAAACTAAGAGACCGGTATTTTTTTTTTATTACGGATTCGTATAGAGGAGGCTCGGTAAAGTAAAAATCATTTTTCAAAGTGCCCCCCCTTGCCCCCCTTCTCCCCCCCTTTAGGCGGATCTCGGAAATAAAGAGAATTACGTGTTTTTTTTTTAGGGATTCGTATAGAGGAGGCTTGAGGAAGTAAAAACCATTTTGAAAATTTGACCCCCTTGCCCCCCCTTTACCCCCCCCTTTCGGATCTCGGAAGTTAAGAGACTTGGAACATTTTTTTTTTCAGATTCATTGAAAGGGGCATACAGTTAGTCGAAATCATTTTTCGAACCCCCCCCCCCCTCCCCCCCCCCTTCAACACCCCCCCCTCTTCACCTCTTTTTTTCTATTTTGTTTACGGATTCGTATAGAGGAGGCTCGGGGAAGTAAAATGGTGGTACCGGTAAAGCGAAGGGGGGAGCGGGCGAGCGAAGCGAGCCGGCGACCCCCGTAGCGTAGGGATAAAGTCATGATAGCTTTCCGGTGGTAGGTAGGTCCTGAGTGGAGCGAACCTGCGAGACCGAGTGGAGCGAAGGGGGGAGGTGGCGAGCGAAGCGAGCCGGCGACCTCCTTAGCGTAACGAAGGTTGAGTGGGTGAAGCGTAACTCAGGGGCGACGACAAGCAAACTTTAGGGTAATGTTTTTTTAGTGGTAGTAGGAGGTAGTAGGTAGGTAGTAGGTAGGTGGTGGGTAGGTGATAGGTAGGTAGTAGGTAGGTGTAGGTAGGTAGTAGGTAGGTGTAGGTATGTAGTAGGTAGGTGTAGGTAGGTAGTAGGTAGGTGTAGGTAGGTGGTGGCATACGTGAGATTCATATAGAGGAGGCTCGGGGAAGTATAATCCGTTTTTCAAATTTGAACCCCTTGCCCCCCTTCACCCCCCCTTTAGGCGGATCTCGGAAGTTAAGAGACTTGGAACATTTTTTTTTCAAATTCATTGAGAGGTGCAATGCGTTAGTCGAAATCATTTTTCAAAGCGCCCCCTCTCCCCCTCTCCACGCCTCGCGAGCTGCGCGCAGCGAGCGCAGCCACGCAAATACTAGTTATTCTATTATATAAAGCTTAAATACCACTGACTCACTGACTCACTGACAGAATTGATCTCCCAGATGGTGGATGGGGAGGTGGGTATATTTTGACAGATTCGTAAACAATCAACTCTGGTGAGTATGGGAAAAGTCCGAAACCCCCCCTTTTCCCCCCCCTTCCCCCCCCTCCCTATCGTATCTCGGAAACAAAGAGACTTTACTTGTTTTTTTTTAGGGATTCGTATAGAGGGGGCTCGGTAAAGTAAAAATCATTTTTCAAAGTGGCCCCCCTTGCCCCCCTTCTCCCCCCCTTTAGGCGAATCTCGAAAGTTAAGAGACATATGGAACGATTTTTTTTTCAGATTCATTTAGAGGGGCCTTTGCGTTAATCGAAATCATTTTTCGAGACTCCCCCCCTCACCCCCCCTTCACCCCCCCCCCCCCCCCCTTTTTCACTTTTTTTTTTTTTTTTCTTACGTAAAACTATTGAGGGGCGTTGAAATTTGTATACCCTCCCCTCCCCAACCTCCCCTAAAATTAAAAGGGCTGTAACTTCATAACGGTTAGAGATAGCCATTAGGTGTTTGAACAAATATTATAGTAGGCGTCGAAACCTGTCCGGTGGTGGTACAGCGGTAAAGCGAAGGGGGGAGCGGGCGAGCGAATGGGGGAGCGGGCGAGCGAAGCGAGCCGGCGACTCCCGTAGCGTAGGGATAATGTCATGATAGCTTTCCGGTGGTAGGTAGGTCCTGAGTGGAGCGAACCTGCGAGACCGAGTGGAGCGAAGGGGGGAGGTGGCGAGCGAAGCGAGCCGGCGACCTCCTTAGCGTAACGAAGGTTGAGTGGGTGAAGCGTAACTCAGGGGCGACGACAAGCAAACTTTAGGGTAATGTTTTTTTAGTGGTAGTAGGAGGTAGTAGGTAGGTAGTAGGTAGGTGGTGGGTAGGTGATAGGTAGGTAGTAGGTAGGTGTAGGTAGGTAGTAGGTAGGTGTAGGTATGTAGTAGGTAGGTGTAGGTAGGTAGTAGGTAGGTGTAGGTAGGTGGTGGCATACGTGAGATTCATATAGAGGAGGAAGTTAAGAGACTTGGAACATTTTTTTTTTTCAGATTCATTGAAAGGGGCAATGCGTTAGGTTAGTCGAAATCACTTTTCAAAGCGCCCCCTCTCCCCCTCTCCACGCCTCGCGAGCTGCGCGCAGCTCGCGCACCCACGCAAATACTAGTTATACTATATAAAGCTAAACTACCACTGACTCACTGACTGATCTATTGACAGAATTGTTCTCCCAGATGGTGGATGGGGAGGTGGGTATATTTTGACAGATTCGTAAACAATGAACTCTCAATCCTATGGGAAAAGTCCGAAACCCCCCCTTTTCCCCCCCCTTCTCCCCCTCCCTATCGTATCTCGGAAACAAAGAGACTTGAAGTGTTTTTTTTTAGGGATTCGTATAGAGGAGGCTCGGTAAAGTAAAAATCATTTTTCAAAGTGGCCCCCCTTGCCCCCCTTCTCCCCCCCTTTAGGCGAATCTCGAAAATAAAGAGAATTTTCGTGTTTTTTTTTAGGGATTCGTATAGAGGAGGCTTGGGGAAGTAAAAACTATTTTGAAAATTTGACCCCCTTGCCCCCCTCCACCCCCCCCTTTCGGATCTCGGAAGTTAAGAGACTTGGAACGAATTTTTTTTCAGATTCATATAGAGGGGCATTGCGTTAGTCGAAATCATTTTTAGAAACTCCCCCCTCTCCCCCCTCCACCCCCCCCCCTCTCTTCACCCCTTTTTTTCTGTTTTGTTTACAGATTCGTATAGGATAGGAGGCTCGGGGAAGTAAAATGGTGGTACCGGTAAAGCGAAGGGGGGAGCGGGCGAGCGAAGCGAGCCGGCGACCCCCGTAGCGTAGGGATAATGTCATGATAGCTTTCCGGTGGTAGGTAGGTCCTGAGTGGAGCGAACCTGCGAGACCGAGTGGAGCGAAGGGGGGAGGTGGCGAGCGAAGCGAGCCGGCGACTTCCTTAGCGTAACGAAGGTTGAGTGGGTGAAGCGTAACTCAGGGGCGACGACAAGCAAACTTTAGGGTAATGTTCTTTTAGTGGTAGTAGGAGGTAGTAGGTAGGTAGGTGTAGGTAGGTGTAGGTAGGTGTAGGTAGGTGTAGGTAGGTGTAGGTAGGTGTAGGTAGGTGTAGGTAGGTGTAGGTAGGTGTAGGTAGGTGTAGGTAGGTGTAGGTAGGTGTAGGTAGGTGTAGGTAGGTAGTAGGTAGGTGTAGGTAGGTAGTAGGTAGGTGTAGGTAGGTAGTAGGTAGGTGTAGGTAGGTAGTGGGTAGGTGTAGGTAGGTAGTAGGTAGGTGTAGGTAGGTAGTGGGTAGGTGTAGGTAGGCAGACCCGCGAGCTGCGCGCAGCGAGCGCAGCCACGCAAATACTAGTTATACTATATAAAGCTAAACTACCACTGACTCACTGACTGATCTATTGACAGAATTGTTCTCCCAGATGGTGGATGGGGAGGTGGGTATATTTTGACAGATTCGTAAACAACTAACTCTGGTGAGTATGGGAAAAGTCCGAAACCCCCCCTTTTCCCCCCCCTTCTCCCCCCTCCCTATCGTATCTCGGAAACTAGGAGACCCGTATTTTTTTTTTTTTACTGATTCGTATAGAGGAGGCTCGGTAAAGTAAAAATCATTTTTCAAAGTGGCCCCCCTTGCCCCCCTTCTCCCCCCCTTTAGGTGAATCTCGAAAATAAAGAGAATTTTCGTGTTTTTTTTTAGGGATTCGTATAGAGGAGGCTTGGGGAAGTAAAAACTATTTTGAAAATTTGACCCCCTTGCCCCCCTCCACCCCCCCCCCTTTCGGATCTCGGAAGTTAAGAGACTTGGAACATTTTTTTTTTCAGATTCATATAGAGGGGCATTGCGTTAGTCGAAATCATTTTTAGAAACTCCCCCCCTCTCCCCCCCTTCACCCCCCCCCCCCTCTTCACCCCTTTTTTCTGTTTTGTTTACAGATTCGTATAGGATAGGAGGCTCGGGGAAGTAAAATGGTGGTACCGGTAGAGCGAAGGGGGGAGCGGGCGAGCGAAGCGAGCCGGCGACCCACGTAGCGTAGGGATAATGTCATGATAGCTTTCCGGTGGTAGGTAGGTCCTGAGTGGAGCGAACCTGCGAGACCGAGTGGAGCGAAGGGGGGAGGTGGCGAGCGAAGCGAGCCGGCGACCTCCTTAGCGTAACGAAGGTTGAGTGGGTGAAGCGTAACTCAGGGGTGACGACAAGCAAACTTTAGGGTAATGTTTTTTTAGTGGTAGTAGGAGGTAGTAGGTAGGTAGTAGGTAGGTGGTGGGTAGGTGATAGGTAGGTAGTAGGTAGGTGTAGGTAGGTAGTAGGTAGGTGTAGGTATGTAGTAGGTAGGTGTAGGTAGGTAGTAGGTAGGTGTAGGTAGGTGTAGGTAGGTGTAGGTAGGTGTAGGTAGGTAGTAGGTAGGTAGTAGGTAGGTGTAGGTAGGTAGTAGGTAGGTGTAGGTAGGTAGGTAGTACCGCGAGCTGCATTGAATTTTTTTTTTTTCAGATTCATTGAGAGGTGCAATGCGTTAGTCGAAATCATTTTTCAAAGCGCCCCCTCTCCCCCTCTCCACGCCTCGCGAGCTGCGCGCAGCTCGCGCACCCACGCAAATACTAGTTATAGTTATATAAAACTACAACGCCACTCACTCACTCACTCATTGACATGTCGTTTCTCGGAATGGGTGAGAGATGGGTTAGGGGTATGTTTAGCAAAAATGTGTAATCTGACCAATCGAGTAGAGGAAAATTATAGGGAAAGTTCAAATCCAAGATGGAGGGCGAGTCCATTTCCGGTTTCGGTGGGGGAAAGACTTGGATGGATTTCGACTCAGAGGTCCTATACGAAATCTAAAAGCATTTAAAAAAAATTAAAAAAAAAAAAAAAAACAAGATGGCGGCCGCGCCAGGGCGTTTTGAAATAGTCGATTTTTTTCACTCGACTTTGACGAATTGTTTTCTTCCACCAAATTCTAGAACCGCCAACAAAGATTTTGCCAATTTGTTGGTAATTTCAATGGCAATCAGGAAAAATTATGACATTGTGAAAATCAAAGATGGAAGACGCTGCGGCGGCCATTTTGTAAAATGTTGGATTTTTCGATTTTTTTCCAATCCATTTTTCGGGTACTTGGCAACATCAGACGGGTTCGAGTTGTACCGAGCGGTTGTGTGTTTTTTTGACGAGTGTTGCCTGGTGCAAAATTTTTCCCCATTTTTAGGGTATTTTCCCAGATTTTCCCCAAAAACATGAAAAGTAGAAATAATGACATTTTAAATAGAGACTTTGACTAGCCGGCAACATTGGGGTCCCCCAAATGACATTTGACCATTTCGGTTCTTTTTAATTGGCAACCCCAAAAAATATTCATCTTTTTAGTTTTTGGAACTTTTTGACTTTGGCGAATTAGTTTGTTCTACCAAACTCAAAAATTGGCAACACCAAGTACACCGGTCGGTGGCCTATATTCTTGACATTGCAGGAAAATTATGACTTTTCAGAAAAACAAGATGGCGGATGCTATGGCGGCCATCTTGTAAAAAGGCCGAAAAATCCCAATTTTCGACACGATAATTTTGAGAGCTGGCATCCCCCGACCGGATTGTGTTGTATGGACCGGTTATGTGATTTGTCAAGGAGTGTGGCCTGGTTTAAAAATTTTACCCATTTTTACGGAAATTTCCCAGATTTTCCCCGAAAACATGAAAAGTAGAAATAACAACAATTCGAAAGAAAACTTTGACTAGCTGACAACATTGGGGTCCCCCAAATGACATTTGATCATTTTCATCACTTGCAGCTGGCAACCCCGCGAGCCATTGGCGCTTGAATTTTTGGGTCAGACCCGACTTTGGCGAATTAGTTTGCTCTACTAAACTCAAAAGTTGGCAACACCAAGTACACCAGTTGGTGACCTATATTCTTGACATTGCAGGAAAATTATGACTTTTCAGAAAAACAAGATGGCGGATGCTATGGCGGCCATCTTGTAAAAATGATGAAAAATCCTAATTTTCGACACGATAATTGGGACAGCTGGCATCTCCCGACTGGATTGTGTTGTATGAAGCGATTGTGTACTTTGTTGTGGAGTGTTACCTTACCCAAAAAAAATCCCCATTTTTAGGGAAATTTCCCAGATTTACCCCGAAAACATGAAAAGTAGAAATAACGACATATTGAATGTACATTTTACGTAGACACCAAGAATGGGGTCCCCCGAATGACATTTGACCATTTTCATCACTTTCAGCTCAGCAACCCCGAGAGCCGTTGGCGCTTGAATTTTTGGGTCAGACCCGAGTTTGGCGATTTAGTTTGTTTTACTAAACTCAAAAGTTGGCAGCACCAAGTACACCAGTTGGTGGCCTATATCCCTGAGATTTCAGGAAAATTATGACTTTTCAGAAAAAAAAGATGGCGGACGGTGTGGCGGCCATCTTGTAAAAATGATGAAAAATCCTAATTTTCGACACGATAAATGGGACAGCCGGCATCCCCCGACCGGATTGTGTTGTATGAAGCGATTGTGTACTTTGTTGTGGAGTGTTACCTTACGCAAAATTTTTCTCCATTTTTAGGGAAATTTCACAGATTTACCCCGAAAACATGAAAAGTAGAAATAACGACATATTGAATTGAAAATTTTACATAAACACCAAGAATGGGGTCCCCCAAATGACATTTGACCATTTTCATCACTTTCAACTGGCAACCCTAAAAGCCATTGGCGCTTAAATTTTTGGGTCAGACCCGACTTTGGTGAATTAGTTTGTTCTACTAAACTCAAAAGTTGGCAACTCCAAGTACACCAGTTGGTGGCCTAGGCATATCCCTGAATCGTATGAGCGCCTATACAATCCAGAGGACAAGTTTCATTGGCCGGTATTTCAAACAAAAAAAGAATTATTACTACGGAACCCTACACTGAGCGTGGCCCGACACGCTCTTGGCCGGTTTTTGCCCTATTTTCCCCTCCTACCTTTTTAAAAGTTGCCCCATTTGCCCCTTTCTCCCCCCTTTAGGCGGATCTCGAAAGTTAAGAGACTTGAAACTTTTTTTTTAGATTCATTGAAAGGGGCAATGCGTTAGTCGAAATCATTTTTCAAAGCTCCCCCTCTACCCCACTTCACGACCCGCGAGCTGCGCGCAGCTCGCGCAGCCACGCAAATACTAGTTATACTATATAAAGCTAAACTACCACTCACTCACTGACTCACTGACTGACAGAATTGTTCTCCCAGATGGTGGATGGGGAGGTGGGTATATTTTGACAGATTCGTAAACAAGTAACTCTGGTGAGTATGGGAAAAGTCCGAAATCCCCCCTTTTCCCCCCCCTTCCCCCCCCTCCCTATCGTAACTCGGGAACTAAAAGACCCGTATTTTTTTTTTTTTACGGATTCGTATAGAGGAGGCTCGGTAAAGTAGAAATCATTTTTCAAAGTGCCCCCCCTTGCCCCCCTTCTCCCCCCCTTTAGGCGGATCTCGGAAATAAAGAGAATTACGTGTTTTTTTTTTAGGGATTCGTATAGAGGAGGCTTGAGGAAGTAAAAACCATTTTGAAAATTTGACCCCCTTGCCCCCCTCCACCCCCCCCCCTTTCGGATCTCGGAAGTTAAGAGACTTGGAACGAATTTTTTTTCAGATTCATATAGAGGGGCATTGCGTTAGTCGAAATCATTTTTAGAAACTCCCCCCCCTCTCCTCCCCTTCACCCCCCCCCCCCTCTTCACCCCTTTTTTTCTGTTTTGTTTACAGATTCGTATAGGATAGGAGGCTCGGGGAAGTAAAATGGTGGTACCGGTAAAGCGAAGGGGGGAGCGGGCGAGCGAAGCGAGCCGGCGACCCCCGTAGCGTAGGGATAATGTCATGATAGCTTTCCGGTGGTAGGTAGGTCCTGAGTGGAGCGAACCTGCGAGACCGAGTGGAGCGAAGGGGGGAGGTGGCGAGCGAAGCGAGCCGGCGACCTCCTTAGCGTAACGAAGGTTGAGTGGGTGAAGCGTAACTCAGGGGCGACGACAAGCAAACTTTAGGGTAATGTTCTTTTAGTGGTAGTAGGAGGTAGTAGGTAGGTAGGTGGTAGGTAGTAGGTAGGTGTAGGTAGGTAGTAGGTAGGTGTAGGTAGGTGTAGGTAGGTGTAGGTAGGTGTAGGTAGGTGTAGGTAGGTGTAGGTAGGTGTAGGTAGGTGTAGGTAGGTGTAGGTAGGTGTAGGTAGGTGTAGGTAGGTGTAGGTAGGTGTAGGTAGGTGTAGGTAGGTGTAGGTAGGTGTAGGTAGGTGTAGGTAGGTGTAGGTAGGTGTAGGTAGGTAGTAGGTAGGTGTCAGAAGTCAGATTCATGGAGAGGTGCAATGCGTTAGTCGAAATCATTTTTCAAAGCTCCCCCTCTCCCCCTCTTCACGCCCCGCGAGCTGCGCGCAGCTCGCGCACCCACGCAAATACTAGTTATACTATATAAAGCTTAATTACCACTGACTGACTGACTGACTCACTGATTGACAGAATTGTTCTCCCAGATGGTGGATGGGGAGGTGGGTATATTTTGACAGATTCGTAAACAAGTAACTCTGGTGAGTATGGGAAAAGTCCGAAACCCCCCCTTTTCCCCCCCCTTCTCCCCCCTCCTTATCGTATCTCGGAAACTAAAAGACCCGTATTTTTTTTTTTACGGATTCGTATAGAGGAGGCTCGGTAAAGTAAAAATCATTTTTCAAAGTGGCCCCCCTTTTCCCCCTTCTCCCCCCCTTTAGGTGGATCTCGGAAATAAAGAGACATTACGTGTGTTTTTTTAGGGATTCGTATAGAGGAGGCTCGGGGAAGTAAAAATCATTTTTAAAATTTGACCCCTTTTGCCCCCCTTCACCCCCCCCTTTCGGATCTCGGAAGTTAAGAGACTTGGAACGAATTTTATTTCAGATTCATATAGAGGGGCATTGCGTTAGTCGAAATCATTTTTAGAAACTCCCCCCCTCTCCCCCCCTTCACCCCCCCCCCTCTTCACCCCTTTTTTTCTGTTTTGTTTACAGATTCGTATAGGATAGGAGGCTCGGGGAAGTAAAATGGTGGTACCGGTAAAGCGAAGGGGGGAGCGGGCGAGCGAAGCGAGCCGGCGACCCCCGTAGCGTAGGGATAAAGTCATGATAGTTTTCCGGTGGTAGGTAGGTCCTGAGTGGAGCGAACCTGCGAGACCGAGTGGAGCGAAGGGGGGAGGTGGCGAGCGAAGCGAGCCGGCGACCTCCTTTGCGTAACGAAGGTTGAGTGGGTGAAGCGTAACGAAGGTTGAGTAGGTAGGTGTAGGTAGGTAGTAGGTAGGTGTAGGTAGGTGTAGGTAGGTGTAGGTAGGTGTAGGTAGGTGTAGGTAGGTGTAGGTAGGTGTAGATAGGTGTAGGTAGGAGTAGGTAGGAGTAGGTAGGTGTAGGTAGGTAGTAGGTAGGTGTAGGTAGGTAGTAAGGCGGATCTCAGAAGTTAAGAGACTTGAAACATTTTTTCTTTCAGATTTATTGAAAGGAGCAATGCGTTAGTCGAATTTTTTTTCAAAGCTGCCCCTCTCTCCCCCTTCACGCCCCGCGAGCTGCGCGCAGCTCGCGCACCCACGCAAATACTAGTTATACTATATAAAGCTAAACTACCACTCACTGACTCACTCACTGACTGACATAATTGTTCTCCCAGATGGTGGATGGGGAGGTGGGTATATTTTGACAGATTCGTAAACAACTAACTCTGGTGAGTATGGGAAAAGTCCGAAACCCCCCCTTTTTGCCCCCCCTCCCCCCCTCCCTGTCGTATCTCGGAAACTAAGAGACCCGTATTTTTTTTTTTTACGGATTCGTATAGAGGAGGTTCGGTAAAGTAAAAATCATTTTTCAAAGTGGCCCCCCTTGCCCCCCTTCTCCCCCCCTTTAGGCGAATCTCGAAAGTTAAGAGACATGGAACGTTTTTATTTTCAGATTCATTTAGAGGGGCCTTTGCGTTAATCGAAATCATTTTCCGAGACTCCCCCCCCTCACCCCCCTTCAACCCCCCCCCCCCCCTTTTTCACTTTTTTTTTTTTTTCTTACATAAAACTATTGAGGGGCGTTGAAACCTGTCCAGTGGTGGTACAGCGGCAAAGCGAAGGGGGGAGCGGGCGAGCGAAGCGAGCCGGCGACCCCCGTAGCGTAGGGATAATGTCATGATAGCTTTCCGGTGGTAGGTAGGTCCTGAGTGGAGCGAACCTGCGAGACCGAGTGGAGCGAAGGGGGGAGGTGGCGAGCGAAGCGAGCCGGCGACCTCCTTAGCGTAACGAAGGTTGAGTGGGTGAAGCGTTACTCAGGGGCGACGACAAGCAAACTTTAGGGTAATGTTTTTTAGTGGTAGTAGGAGGTAGTAGGTAGGTGATAGGTAGGTAGTAGGTAGGTGTAGGTAGGTGTAGGTAGGTGTAGGTAGGTGTAGGTAGGTGTAGGTAGGTGTAGGTAGGTGTAGGTAGGTGTAAGAGGTAGGTAGTAGGTAGGTAGTAGGTAGGTAGTAGGTAGGTGTAGGTAGGTAGGTAGTACCGTAAGCTGCATTGTTTTTTTTTTTTTTCAGATTCATTGAGAGGTGCAATACGTTAGTCGAAATCATTTTTCAAAGCTCCCCCTCTCCCCCTCTTCACGCCTCGCGAGCTGCGCGCAGCTCGCGCACCCACGCAAATACTAGTTCTATTATATAAAGCTTAATTACCACTCACTCACTCACTGACTGACAGAATTGTTCTCCCAGATGGTGGATGGGGAGGTGGGTATATTTTGACAGATTCGTAAACAATGAACTCTCAATCCTATGGGAAAAGTCCGAAACCCCCCCTTTTCCCCCCCCTTCTCCCTCCTCCCTATCGTATCTCGGAAACAAAGAGACTTGAAGTGTTTTTTTTTAGGGATTCGTATAGAGGAGGCTCGGTAAAGTAAAAATCATTTTTTTAAGTGGCCCCCCTTGCCCCCCTTCTCCCCCCCTTTAGGCAAATCTCGAAAGTTAAGAGACTTGGAACGATTTTTTTTTCAGATTCATTTAGAGGGGCCTTTTCGTTAATCGAAATCATTTTTCGAGACTCCCCCCCTCACCCCCCCCTTCACCCCCCCCCCCTTTTTTCAAATTGTTTTTTTTTTTCTTACATAAAACTACTTATTGAGGGGCGTTGAAATTTGTATACTCTCCCCTCCCCTCCCCAACCTCCCCTAAAATTAAAAGGGCTGTAACTTCGTAACGGTTAGAGATAGCCATTAGGTGTTAGAACAAATATTATATTAGGCACCTGTCCGGTGGTGGTACAGCGGTAAAGCGAAGGGGGGAGCGGGCGAGCGAAGCGAGCCGGCGACCCCCGTAGCGTAGGGATATCGACATGATAGCTTTCCGGTGGCAGGTAGGTCCTGAGTGGAGCGAACCTGCGAGACCGAGTGGAGCGAAGGGGGGAGGTGGCGAGCGAAGCGAGCCGGCGACCTCCTTAGCGTAACGAAGGTTGAGTGGGTGAAGCGTAACTCAGGGGCGACGACAAGCAAACTTTAGGGTAATGTTCTTTTAGTGGTAGTAGGAGGTAGTAGGTAGGTGGTAGGTAGTAGGTATGTGTAGGTAGGTGTAGGTAGGTGTAGGTAGGTAGGTGTAGGTAGGTAGTAGGTAGATGTAGGTAGGTGTAGGTAGGTAGTACCGCGAGCTACATTGATTTTTTTTTTTTTTTTCAGATTCATTGAGAGGTGCAATGCGTTAGTCGAAATCACTTTTCAAAGCTCCCCCTCTCCCCCTCTTCACGCCTCGCGAGCTGCGCGCAGCTCGCGCACCCACGCAAATACTAGTTATTATAGTTATATAAAACTACAAAGCCACTCACTCATTCACTCACTCATTGACATGTCGTTTCTCGGAATGGGTGAGAGATGGGTTACGGGTATGTTTTGCGAAAATGTGTAATCTGACCAATCGAGTAGAGGAAAATTATAGGGAAAGTTCAAATCCAAGATGGTGGGCGAGTCCATTTTCGGTTTCGGTGGGGGAAAGACTTGGATGGATTTCGACTCTGAGGTCCCATACGAAATGTAAAAGCATTTAAAAAAAAAGTAAAAAAAAAAAAAAAAACAAGATGGCGGCCGCGCCAGGACGTTTTGAAATTGTCGACTTTTTTCACTCGACTTTGACGAATTGTTTTCTTCTACCAAATTCTAAAACCGCCAACGAAAAGTCTGCCAATTTGTTGGTAATTTCAATGGCAATTTGGAAAAATTATGACTTTGTGAAAATCCAAGATGGAGGACGCTGCGGCGGCCATTTTGTAAATAGTTGGATTTTTAGATTTTTTTCAAATGCATTTTTCGGGTAGTTGGCAACATCGGACGGGTTTGAGTTGTACCGAGCGGTTGTGTGTTTTGTTGACGAGTGTTGCCTGGTGCAAAAAAAATCCCCATTTTTAGGGTATTTTCCCAGATTTTCCCCAAAAACATGAAAAGTAGAAATAATGACATTTTAAATAGAGACTTTGACTAGCCGGCAACATTGGGGTCCCCCAAATGACATTTGACCATTTTGGTTCGTTTTAATTGGCAACCCCAAAAAATATTGAACTTTTTCATTTTTGAGACTTTTTGACTTTGGCGAATTAGTTTGTTCTACACAACTCAAAAGTTGGCAACACCAAGTACACCGGTCGGTGGCCTATATTCTTGACATTTCAGGAAAATTATGACTTTTCAGAAAAACAAGATGGCGGGCAGTGTGGTGGCCATCTTGTAAAAAGGCCGAAAAATCCCAATTTTCGAAACGATAATTGGGACAGCTGGCATCTCCCGACCGGATTGTGTTGTATGGACCGGTTATGTGATTCGTCAAGGAGTGTGGCCTGGTTTAAAAAATTTGCCCATTTTTTGGGAAATTTCCCAGATTTTCCCCGAAAACATGAAAAGTTGAAATAACGACATTTTGAATGGAAATTTTACATAAACACCGAGAATGGAGTCCTCCGAATGACATTTGACCATTTTCATCACTTTCAGCTGGCAACCCCGAGAGCCATTGGCTCTTGAATTTTTAGGTCAGACCCGACTTTGGCGAATTAGTTTGTTCTACTAAACTCAAAAGTTGGCAACACCAAGTACACCAGTTGGTGGTCTATATCCCTGAGATTTCAGGAAAATTATAACTTTTTAGAAAAAAAATAGCGGACAGTGTGGCGGCCATCTTGTAAAAATTATGAAAAATCCTAATTTTCGACACGATAAATGGGACAGCCGGCATCCCCCTACCGGATGGTGTTGTATGAAGCGATTGTGTACTTTGTTGTGGAGTGTTACCTTACGCAAAATTTTTCCCCATTTTTTGGGTATTTTCCCAGATTTTTTCCAAAAACATGAATAGTGGAAATAACAACATTTCGAATGGAAATTTTACGTAAACACCAAGAATGGGTTGCCTCAAATGACATTTGACCATTTTCATTCTTTTCAGCTGGCAACCTCGAGAGTCATTGGGGTTTGAATTTTCGGATCAGAGCCGACTTTGGCGAATTCTTTTGTTCTACCAAACTTAAAACTTGGCAACACCAAGTACACCAGTCGGTAGCTTGTATCTTCGATATTTCAGAAAAATTATGACTTTTCAGAAATACAAGATGGCGGACAGTGTGGTGGCCATCTTGGAAAAATGATGAAAAATCCCAATTTTCGACACGATAAATGGGACAGCCGGCACCTTCTGACCGGATTGTGTTGTCCCAGTTGTGTATTTCGTTAAGTAATGTTGCCTGTTGCAAAAAAAAACATTTTTAGGGTGTTTTCCCAAATTTTGCCCAAAAACATGAAAGTAGAAGTAAAGACTTCTGGAATGACGACTTTGACTAGCTGGCAACATAGGGGAGGTGGCGAGCAAAGCGAGCCGGCGACCTCCGTAGCATATTATAGTACGCGTCGAAACCTATCCTGTTGTGGTACCGGTAAAGCGAAGTGGTACCGTAGCGTAGGGATAAGGTCACGATAGCTTTTCCTCGGTGGTAGACAGGTCTTGAGTGGAGCGAAGAGGGGAGGTGGCGAGCGAAGCGAAAAATATTTAAAAGATTTTATACAATTTACAAAATCTTGGACTCTAATGGATTTTCCAATTCATTTAAGGATTCCTAGGGATTCTCAAAATTGTACAAGGGTAACTAAAACTCCTCAAAAGCTCGACAGAACCGCGAGCTGCGCGCAGCTCGCGCAGCCACGCAAATACTAGTTATAGTTATATAAAACTACAAAGCCACTGACTCACTGACTGACTGATTGACATGTCGTTTCTCGGAATGGGTGAGAGATGGGTTAGGGGTATGTTTTGCAAAAATGTGACATCTGACGAAATGAGTAGAGGAAAATTATAGGGAAAGTTCAAATCCAAGATGGAGGGCGAGTCCATTTCCGGTTTCGGTGGGGGAAACACTTGGATGGATTTCGACTCAGAGGTCCTATACAAAATCTAAAACCATTTAAAAAAAAAGTAAAAAAAAAAAAAAAAAACAAGATGGCGGCCGCGCCAGGACGTTTTGAAATTGTCGACTTTTTTCACTCGACTTTGACGAATTGTTTTCTTCTACCAAATTCTAGAACTGCCAACAAAGAGTTTGCCAATTTGTTGGTAATTTCAATGGCGATTAGGAAAAATTATGACATTGTGAAAATCCAAGATGGAGGACGCTGCGGCGGCCATTTTGTAAAAAGTTGGATTTTTTGATTTTTTTCAAATGCATTTTTCGGGTAGTTGGCAACATCGGACGGGTTCGAGTTGTACCGAGCGGTTGTGTGTTTTGTTGACGAGTGTTGCCTGGTGCAAAAAAAAATCCCATTTTTAGGGTATTTTCCCAGATTTTCCCCAAAAACATGAAAAGTAGAAATAATGACATTTTAAATAGAGACTTTGACTAGCCGGCAACATTGGGGTCCCCCAAATGACATTTGACCATTTTGGTTCGTTTTAATTGGCAACCCCGAAAAATATTGAACTTTTTCATTTTTGGGACTTTTTGACTTTGGCGAATTAGTTTGTTCTACACAACTCAAAAGTTGGCAACACCAAGTACACCGGTCGGTGCCCTATATTCTTGACATTTCAGAAAAATTATGACTTTTCAGAAAAACAAGATGGCGGGCAGTGTGGCGGCCATCTTGTAAAAAGGCCGAAAAATCCCAATTTTTGACACGATAAACGGGACAGCTGGCATCCCCCGACCGGATTGTGTTTTATAGACCGGTTATGTGATTCCTCAAGGAGTGTTGCCTGGTGCAAAAAAAAACCCCATTTTTAGGGAAATTTTCCAGATTTTCCCCGAAAACATGAAAAGTTGAAATAACGACATTTTGAATAGAAATTTTACATAAACACCAAGAATGGAGTCCCCCAAATGACATTTGACCATTTTCATCACTTTCAGCTGGCAACCCCGAGAGCCATTGGCGCTTGAATTTTTGGGTCAGACCCAACTTTGGCGAATTAGTTTGTTTTACTAAACTCAAAAGTTAGCAACACTAAGTACACCAGTTGGTGGCTTATATCCCTGAAATTTCAGGAAAATTATGACTTTTCAGAAAAAAAAAATGGCGGACAGTGTGGCGGCCATCTTGTAAAAATTATGTAAAATCCAAATTTTCGACACGATAAATGGGACAGCCGGCATCTCCTGACCGGATTGTGTTGTATGAAGCGATTGTGTACTTTGTTGTGGAGTGTTACCTTACGCAAAAAAAATTCACATTTTTAGGGTATTTTCCCAGATTTTGCCCAAAAACATGAAAGTAGAAATAAAGACTTTTAGAATGAAGACTTTGACTAGCTGGCAACACAGGGGAGGTGGCGAGCAAAGCGAGCCGGCGACCCCCGTAGCGTAGGGATAAGGTCACGATAGCTTTTCCTCGGTGGTAGGCAGGTCTTGAGTGAGGCGAAGAGGGGAGGTGGCGAGCGAAGCGAGCCGGCGACCTCCGTAGCGTATTAAAGTAGGCGTCGAAACCTATCCTGTGGTGGTACCGGCGACCCCCGTAGCGTAGGGATAAGGTCTCGATAGCTTTTTCTCGGTGGTAGGCAGGCCTTGAGTGGAGCGAAGAGGGGAGGTGGCGAGCGAAGCGAGCCGGCGACCTCCGTAGCGTAACGAAGGCTGAGTGGGTAAAGCGTATAAGTAACTCTCATGAGTAGCTAAAAAGTGCAAAACCTCCCCTTTTTGCCCCATTTTCCCATCCTACCTTTTTCAAAGTTGCCCCATTTGCCCCCTTTCTCCCCCCTTTAGGCGGATCTCGAAAGTTAAGAGAATAGTAACATTTTTTTTTAGATTCATTGAAAGGGGCAATGCGTTAGTCGAAATCATTTTTCAAAGCTCCCCCCTCTCCCCCCCTTCATCATCCCCCCGTCTAAACCCCTTTTTTTAAAATTTGTGTTCTGTTTTGTTTACGGATTCGTATAGAGGAGGCTCGGGAAAGTAAAAACCATTTTTCAAAATTGACCCCCTTTCCCCCCTTTTCCCCCCTTTAGGCGGATCTCGGAAGTTTAGAGACTTGGAACATATTTTTTTTTAAGCTTCATTGAAAGGGGCAATGCGTTAGTCGAAATCATTTTTAAAGCTCCCCCTCTCCCCCTCTTCACGACCCGCGAGCTGCGCGCAGCTCGCGCAGCCACGCAAATACTAGTTATAGTTATATAAAACTACAAAGCCACTGACTCACTGACTGACTGATTGACATGTCGTTTCTCGGAATGGGTGAGAGATGGGTTAGGGGTATGTTTTGCAAAAATGTGACATCTGACCAATCGAGTAGAGGAAAATTATAGGGAAAGTTCAAATCCAAGATGGTGGGCGAGTCCATTTCCGGTTTCGGTGGGGGAAAGACTTGGATGAATTTCGACTCAGAGGTCCTATACGAAATCTAAAAGCATTAAAAAAAAAAGTAAAAAAAAAAAAAAAAAACAAAATGGCGACCGCGCTAGGACGTTTTGAAATTGTCGACTTTTTTCACTCGACTTTGACGAATTGTTTTCTTCTACCAAATTCTAGAACTGCCAACAAAGAGTTTGCCAATTTGTTGGTAATTTCAATGGCAATGGGGAAAAATTATGACATTGTGAAAATCCAAGATGGAGGACGCTGCGGCGGCCATTTTGAAAAAAGTTGGATTTTTCGATTTTTTTCAAATCCATTTTTCGGGTAGTTGGCAACATCGGACGGATTCGAGTTGTACCAAGCGGTTATGTGTTTTGTTGAGGAGTGTTGCCCGGTGCAAAAAATTTCGCAATTTTTAGGGTATTTTCCCAGATTTTCCCCGAAAACATGAAAAGTAGAAATAATGACATTTTAAATAGAGACTTTGACTAGCCGGCAACATTGGGGTCCCCCAAATGACATTTGACCATTTTGGTTCGTTTTGATTGGCAACCCCAAAAAATATTCAAATTTTTAATTTTTGAGACTTTTTGACTTTGGCGAATTAGTTTGTTCTACCAAACTCAAAAGTTGGCAACACCAAGTACACCAATTGGTGGCCTATATCCCTGAGATTTCAGGAAAATTATGACTTTTCAGAAAAACAAGATGGCGGATGCTATGGCGGCCATCTTGTAAAAAGGCCGAAAAATACCAATTTTCGACACGATAATTGGGACAGCTGGCATCCCCCGAACGGATTGTGTTGTATGAACCGATTATGTGACTCGTCAATGAGTGTGGCCTTATTTAAAAAAAAACCCCATTTTTAGGGAAATTTCCCAGATTTTCCCCGAAAACATGAAAAGTAGAAATAACGACATTTTGAATGGAAATTTTACGTAAACACCAAGAATGAGTTCCCCCGAATGACATTTGACCATTTTCATCACTTTCAGCTGGCAACCCCGAGAGCCATTGGCGCTTGAATTTTTGGGTCAGACCCGACTTTGGCGAATTAGTTTGTTTTACTAAACTCAAAAGTTGGCAACACCAAGTACACCAGTTGGTGGCCTATATCCCTGAGATTTCAGGAAAATTATGACATTTCATAAAAAAAAGATGGCGGACAGTGTGGCGGCCATCTTGTAAAAATTATGAAAAATCCTAATTTTCGACACGACAAATGGGACAACCGGCATCCCCCGACCGGATTGTGTTGTATGAAGCGATTGTGTACTTTGTTGTGGAGTGTTACCTTACGTAAAAAATTTACCCCATTTTTAGGGTATTTTCCCAGATTTTTCCCAAAAACATGAATAGTGGAAATAACGACATTTTGAATGGAAATTTTACATAAACACCAAAAATGGGGTGCTTCAAATGATATTTGACCATTTTCATTCTTTTCAGCTGGCAACCCCGAGAGTCATTGGGTCTTGAATTTTTGGATCAGAACCGACTTTGGCGAATTATTTTGTTCTACTAAACTCAAAAGTTGGCAACACCAAGTACACCGGTTGGTGGCCTATATCCCTGAGATTTCAGGAAAATTATGACTTTTCAGAAAAAAAAGATGGCGGTCAGTGTGGCGGCCATCTTGTAAAAATGATGAAAAATCCTAATTTTCCACACGAAAACTGGGACAGCTGGCAACTCCCGACTGGATTGTGTTGTATGGACCGGTTATGTGATTCGTCAAGGAGTGTGGCCTGGTTTAAAAAAAAACCCCATTTTTAGGGAAATTTCCCAGATTTTCCCCGAAAACATGAAAAGTAGAAATAACGACATTTTGAATGGAAATTTTACATAAACACCAAGAATGGGATCCCCCGAATGACATTTGACCATTTTCATCACTTTCAGCTGGCAACCCCGAGAGCCATTGGCGTTTGAATTTTTGGGTCAGACCCGACTTTGGCGAATTAGTTTGTTCTACTAAACTCAAAAGTTGGCAACACTAAGTACACCAGTTGGTGGCCTATATCCCTGAGATTTCAGGAAAATTATGACTTTTTAGAAAAAAAAATGACAGACGGCGTGGCGGCCATCTTATAAAAATAATGAAAAATCCCAATTTTCGACACGGTAATTGGGACAGTTGGCATCCCCCGACCGGATTGTGTTGTATGGACCGGTTATGTAATTCGTCAAGGAGTGTTGCCTGAAGCAAAAAAAAATCCCCATTTTTAGGGAAATTTCCCAGATTTTCCTCGAAAACATGAAAAGTAGAAAAACGACATTTTAAATGGAAATTTTACATAAACACCAAGAATGGGGTGCCTCAAATGACATTTGACCATTTTTATTCTTTTCAACTGGCAACCCCGAGAGCCATTGGGGCTTGAATTTTCGGATCATAACCGATTTTGGCGAATTCTTTTGTTCTACCAAACTTAAAACTTGGCAACACCAAGTACACCAGTCGGTAGCTTGTATCCACGACATTCCAGAAAAATTAAGACTTTTCAGAAAAACAACATGGCGGATAGTGTGATGGCCATCTTGGAAAATGATGATGAAAAATCCCAATTTTCGACACGATAAATGGACCTTCTGACCGGATTATGTTGTCCCGGTTGTGTATTTCGTTAAGTGATGTTGCCCGTTGCAAAAAATCCGCATTTTTAAGGTATTTTCCCAGATTTATCCCAAAAACATGAAAGTAGAAGTAAAGACTTTTAGAATGAAGACTTTGACTAGCTGCCAACTATAGGGGAGGTGGCGAGCAAAGCGAGCTGGTGACCCCCGTAGCGTAGGGATAAGGTCACGATAGCTTTTCCTCGGTGGTAGGCAGGTCTTGAGTGGAGCGAAGAGGGGAGGTGACGAGCGAAGCGAGCCGGCGACCTTCGTAGCGTAACGAAGGTTGAGTGGGTGAAGCGTATAAGTAACTCTCATGAGTAGCTAAAAAGTGCAAAACCTCCCCTTTTTGCCCCATTTTCCACTCCTACCTTTTTCAAAGTTGCCCAATTTGCCCCCTTTCTCCCCCCTTTAGGCGGATCTCGAAAGTTAAGAGACTTGTAACATTTTTTTTTCAGATTCATTGAAAGGGGCAATGCGTTAGTCGAAATCATTTTCAAAAGCTCCCCCTCTCCCCCTCTTCACGACCCGCGAGCTGCGCGCAGCTCGCGCAGCCACGCAAATACTAGTTCTATTATATAAAGCTTAATTACCACTCACTCACTCACTGACTGACAGAATTGTTCTCCCAGATGGTGGATGGGGAGGTGGGTATATTTTGACAGATTCGTAAACAATGAACTCTCAATCCTATGGGAAAAGTCCGAAACCCCCCCTTTTCCCCCCCCCTTCTCCCCCCTCCCTATCGTATCTCGGAAACAAAGAGACTTGAAGTGTTTTTTTTTAGGGATTCGTATAGAGGAGGCTCGGTAAAGTAAAAATCATTTTTTTAAGTGGCCCCTCTTGCCCCCCTTCTCCCCCCCTTTAGGCAAATCTCGAAAGTTAAGAGACTTGGAACGATTTTTTTTTCAGATTCATTTAGAGGGGCCTTTTCGTTAATCGAAATCATTTTTCGAGACTCCCCCCCTCACCCCCCACTTCACCCCCCCTTTTTTCAACTTTTTTTTTTTTTTTTTCTTACATAAAACTACTTATTGAGGGGCGTTGAAATTTGTATACTCTCCCCTCCCCTCCCCAACCTCCCCTAAAATTAAAAGGGCTGTAACTTCGTAACGGTTAGAGATAGCCATTAGGTGTTTGAACAAATATTATAGTAGGCACCTGTCCGGTGGTGGTACCGCGGTAAAGCGAAGGGGGGAGCGGGCGAGCGAAGCGAGCCGGCGACCCCCGTAGCGTAGGGATATCGACATGATAGCTTTCCGGTGGTAGGTAGGTCCTGAGTGGAGCGAACCTGCGAGACCGAGTGGAGCGAAGGGGGGAGGTGGCGAGCGAAGCGAGCCGGCGACCTCCTTAGCGTAACGAAGGTTGAGTGGGTGAAGCGTAACTCAGGGGCGACGACAAGCAAACTTTAGGGTAATGTTTTTTGGTAGTAGGAGGTAGTAGGTAGGTAGTATGTAGGTAGGTGGTAGGTAGGTAGTAGGTAGGTGTAGGTAGGTAGGTAGTAGGTAGGTGTAGGTAGGTGGTGGCACATGTGAGATTCATATAGAGGAGGCTCGGGAAAGTAAAAACCATTTTTTTTTAATTGACCCCTTTGCCCCCCTTTTCTCCCCCTTTAGGCGGATCTCGGAAGTTATGAGACTTGTAACATTTTTTTTTCAGATTCATTGAAAGGGGCAATGCGTTAGTCGAAATCATTTTCAAAAGCTCCCCCTCTCCCCCTCTTCACGACCCGCGAGCTGCGCGCAGCTCGCGCAGCCACGCAAATACTAGTTCTATTATATAAAGCTTAATTACCACTCACTCACTCACTGACTGACAGAATTGTTCTCCCAGATGGTGGATGGGGAGGTGGGTATATTTTGACAGATTCGTAAACAATGAACTCTCAATCCTATGGGAAAAGTCCGAAACCCCCCCTTTTCCCCCCCCCTTCTCCCCCCTCCCTATCGTATCTCGGAAACAAAGAGACTTGAAGTGTTTTTTTTTAGGGATTCGTATAGAGGAGGCTCGGTAAAGTAAAAATCATTTTTTTAAGTGGCCCCTCTTGCCCCCCTTCTCCCCCCCTTTAGGCAAATCTCGAAAGTTAAGAGACTTGGAACGATTTTTTTTTCAGATTCATTTAGAGGGGCCTTTTCGTTAATCGAAATCATTTTTCGAGACTCCCCCCCTCACCCCCCACTTCACCCCCCCTTTTTTCAACTTTTTTTTTTTTTTTTTCTTACATAAAACTACTTATTGAGGGGCGTTGAAATTTGTATACTCTCCCCTCCCCTCCCCAACCTCCCCTAAAATTAAAAGGGCTGTAACTTCGTAACGGTTAGAGATAGCCATTAGGTGTTTGAACAAATATTATAGTAGGCACCTGTCCGGTGGTGGTACCGCGGTAAAGCGAAGGGGGGAGCGGGCGAGCGAAGCGAGCCGGCGACCCCCGTAGCGTAGGGATATCGACATGATAGCTTTCCGGTGGTAGGTAGGTCCTGAGTGGAGCGAACCTGCGAGACCGAGTGGAGCGAAGGGGGGAGGTGGCGAGCGAAGCGAGCCGGCGACCTCCTTAGCGTAACGAAGGTTGAGTGGGTGAAGCGTAACTCAGGGGCGACGACAAGCAAACTTTAGGGTAATGTTTTTTGGTAGTAGGAGGTAGTAGGTAGGTAGTATGTAGGTAGGTGGTAGGTAGGTAGTAGGTAGGTGTAGGTAGGTAGGTAGTAGGTAGGTGTAGGTAGGTGGTGGCACATGTGAGATTCATATAGAGGAGGCTCGGGAAAGTAAAAACCATTTTTTTTTAATTGACCCCTTTGCCCCCCTTTTCTCCCCCTTTAGGCGGATCTCGGAAGTTATGAGACTTGGAACATTTTTTTTTCAGATTCATTGAGAGGTGCAATGCGTCAGTCGAAATCATTTTTCTAAGCTGCCCCTCTCCCCTTCTTCACGCCTCGCGAGCTGCGCGCAGCTCGCGCACCCACGCAAATACTAGTTATTATATTATACTATATAAAGCTAAACTACCACTGACTCACTGACTGACTGACAGAATTGATCTCCCAGATGGTGGATGGGGAGGTGGGTATATTTTTACAGATTCGTAAACAACTAACTCTCAAACCTATGGGAAAAGTCCGAAACCCCCCCTTTTCCCCCCCCTTCTCCCCCCTCCCTATCGTATCTCGGAAACAAAGAGACTTGAAGTGTTTTTTTTTAGGGATTCGTATAGAGGAGGCTCGGTAAGGTAAAAATCATTATTTTAAGTGGCCCCCCTTGCCCCCCTTCTCCCCCCCTTTAGGCAAATCTCGAAAGTTAAGAGACTTGGAACGATTTTTTTTTCAGATTCATTTAGAGGGGCCTTTTCGTTAATCGAAATCATTTTTCGAGACTCCCCCCCTCACCCCCCCCTTCACCCCCCCCCCCCCTTTTTTCAACTTTTTTTTTTTTTTTTTTCTTACATAAAACTACTTATTGAGGGGCGTTGAAATTTGTATACTCTCCCCTCCCCTCCCCAACCTCCCCTAAAATTAAAAGGGCTGTAACTTCGTAACGGTTAGAGATAGCCATTAGGTGTTTGAACAAATATTATAGTGGGCACCTGTCCGGTGGTGGTACAGCGGCAAAGCGAAGGGGGGAGCGGGCGAGCGAAGCGAGCCGGCGACCCCCGTAGCGTAGGGATAATGTCATGATAGCTTTCCGGTGGTATGTAGGTCCTGAGTGGAGCGAACCTGCGAGACCGAGTGGAGCGAAGGGGGGAGGTGGCGAGCGAAGCGAGCCGGCGACCTCCTTAGCGTAACGAAGGTTGAGTGGGTGAAGCGTAACGAAGGTTGAGTAGGTAGGTGTAGGTAGGTAGTAGGTAGGTGTAGGCAGGTGTAGGTAGGTGTAGGTAGGTAGGTAGGTGTAGGTAGGTAGGTGTAGGCAGGTAGGTGTAGGTAGGTGTAGGTAGGTGTAGGTAGGTGTAGGTAGGTGTAGGTAGGTGTAGGTAGGTGTAGGTAGGTGTAGGTAGGTGTAGGTAGGTGTAGGTAGGTGTAGGTAGGTGTAGGTAGGTGTAGGTAGGTGTAGGTAGGTGTAGGTAGGTGTAGGTAGGTGTAGGTAGGTGTAGGTAGGTGTAGGTAGGTGTAGGTAGGTGTAGGTAGGTGTAGGTAGGTGTAGGTAGGTGTAGGTAGGTGTAGGTAGGTGTAGGTAGGTGTAGGTAGGTGTAGGTAGGTGTAGGTAGGTGTAGGTAGGTGTAGGTAGGTGTAGGTAGGTGTAGGTAGGTGTAGGTAGGTGTAGGTAGGTGTAGGTAGGTGTAGGTAGGTGTAGGTAGGTGTAGGTAGGTGTAGGTAGGTGTAGGTAGGTGTAGGTAGGTGTAGGTAGGTGTAGGTAGGTGTAGGTAGGTGTAGGTAGGTGTAGGTAGGTGTAGGTAGGTGTAGGTAGGTGTAGGTAGGTGTAGGTAGGTGTAGGTAGGTGTAGGTAGGTACATTGAGAATTTTTTTTTTCATATTCATTGGGAGGTGCAATGCATTAGTCGAAATAATTTTTCAAAGCGCCCCCTCTCCCCCCCTTCACGCCTCGCGAGCTGCGCGCAGCTCGCGCACCCACGCAAATACTAGTTCTATTATATAAAGCTAAACTACCACTCACTCACTCACTGACTGACTGACAGAATTGTTCTCCCAGATGGTGGATGGGGAGGTGGGTATATTTTGACAGATTCGTAAACAAGTAACTCTGGTGAGTATGGGAAAAGTCCGAAACCCCCCCTTTCCCCCCCCCCTGCTCCCCCCTCCCTATCGTATCTCGGAAACCAAGAGACCCGTATTTTTTGTTTTTTACGGATTCGTATAGGGGAGGCTCGGTTAAGTAAAAATCATTTTTCAAAGTGGCCCCCCTTGCCCCCCTTCTCCCCCCCTTTAGGCGAATCTCGAAAGTTAAGAGACATGGAACGATTTTTTTTTCAGTTTCATTGAAATGGGCATAGAGTCAGTCGAAATAATTTTTCATATCTCCCCCCTCTCCCCCCTTTCACCCCCCCCCCCCTCTTCACCCGTTTTTTCTGTTTTGTTTACGGATTCGTATAGAGGAGGCTCGTGGGAGTAAAATGGTGCTTTCGGTAAAGCGAAGGGGGGAGCGGGCGAGCGAAGCGAGCCGGTGACCCCCGTAGCGTAGGGATAATGTCATGATAGCTTTCCGGTGGTAGGTAGGTCCTGAGTACAGCGAACCTGCGAGACCGAGTGGAGCGAAGGGGGGAGGTGGCGAGCGAAGCGAGCCGGCGACCTCCTTAGCGTAACGAAGGTTGAGTGGGTGAAGCGTAACTCAGGGGCGACGACAAGCAAACTTTAGGGTAATGTTTTTTTAGTGGTAGTAGGAGGTAGTAGGTAGGTAGGTGATAGGTAGGTAGTAGGTAGGTAGTAGGTAGGTGTAGGTAGGTGTAGGTAGGTGTTGGTAGGTGTAGGTAGGTGTAGGTAGGTGGTGGCATACGTGAGATTCATATAGAGGAGGCTCGGGGAAGTAAAATCCGTTTTTCAAATTTGAACCCCTTGCCCCCCTTCACCCCCCCCCTTTAGGCGGATCTCGGAAGTTAAGAGACTTGGAACATTTTTTTTTCAGATTCATTGAGAGGTGCAATGCGTTAGTCGAAATCATTTTTCAAAGCGCCCCCTCTCCCCCTCTCCACGCCTCGCGAGCTGCGCGCAGCTCGCGCACCCACGCAAATACTAGTTATACTATATAAAGCTAAACTACCACTCACTCACTGACTCACTGACTGACATAATTGTTCTCCCAGATGGTGGATGGGGAGGTGGGTATATTTTGACAGATTCGTAAACAACTAACTCTGGTGAGTATGGGAAAAGTCCGAAACCCCCCCTTTTTGCCCCCCCTCCCCCCCCTCCCTGTCGTATCTCGGAAACTAAGAGACCCGTATTTTTTTTTTTTACGGATTCGTATAGAGGAGGTTCGGTAAAGTAAAAATCATTTTTCAAAGTGGCCCCCCTTGCCCCCCTTCTCCCCCCCTTTAGGCGAATCTCGGAAATAAAGAGACATTACGTGTGTTTTTTTAGGGATTCGTATAGAGGAGGCTCGGGGAAGTAAAAATCATTTTTAAAATTTGACCCCCTTTGCCCCCCTTCACCCCCCCCTTTCGGATCTCGGAAGTTAAGAGACTTGGAACGAATTTTTTTTCAGATTCATATAGAGGGGCATTGCGTTAGTCGAAATCATTTTTAGAAACTCCCCCCTCTCCCCCCCTTCACCCCCCCCCCCCTCTTCACCCCTTTTTTTCTGTTTTGTTTACAGATTCGTATAGGATAGGAGGCTCGGGGAAGTAAAATGGTGGTACCGGTAAAGCGAAGGGGGGAGCGGGCGAGCGAAGCGAGCCGGCGACCCCCGTAGCGTAGGGATAAAGTCATGATAGCTTTCCGGTGGTAGGTAGGTCCTGAGTGGAGCGAACCTGCGAGACCGAGTGGAGCGAAGGGGGGAGGTGGCGAGCGAAGCGAGCCGGCGACCTCCTTAGCGTAACGAAGGTTGAGTGGGTGAAGCGTAACTCAAGGGCGACGACAAGCAAACTTTAGGGTAATGTTTTTTTAGTGGTAGTAGGAGGTAGGAGGTAGGTAGTAGGTAGGTGTAGGTAGGTGGTGGCATACGTGAGATTCATATAGAGGAGGCTCGGGGAAGTAAAATCCGTTTTTCAAATTTGAACCCCTTGCCCCCCTTCACCCCCCTTTTAGGCGGATCTCGGAAGTTAAGAGACTTGGAACATTTTTTTTTTTCAGATTCATTGAAAGGGGCAATGCGTTAGTCGAAATCACTTTTCAAAGCTCCCCCTCTCCCCCTCTTCACGCCCCGCGAGCTGCGCGCAGCTCGCGCACCCACGCAAATACTAGATAAACTATATAAAGCTAAATTACCACTCACTCACTGACTCACTGACTGACTGACAGAATTGTTCTCCCAGATGGTGGATGGGGAGGTGGGTATATTTTGACAGATTCGTAAACAAGTAACTCTGGTGAGTATGGGAAAAGTCCGAAACCCCCCCTTTTCCCCCTCCTTCTCCCCCCTCCCTATCGTATCTCGGAAACTAAGAGACCCGTATTTTTTTTTTATTACGGATTCGTATAGAGGAGGGTCGGTAACTTAAAAATCATTTTTCAAAGTGGCCCCCCTTTTCCCCCTTCTCCCCCCCTTTAGGCGAATCTCGAAAGTTAAGAGACTTGGAACGATTTTTTTTCCAGATTCACTTAGAGGGGCCTTTGCGTTAATCGAAATCTATTTCGAGACTCCCCCCCTCGCCCCCCTTCAACCCCCCCCCCCCTTTTTTCACCATTTTTTTTTTTCTTACATAAAACTATTGAGGGGCGTTGAAACCTGTCCGGTGGTGGTACAGCGGCAAAGCGAAGGGGGGAGCGGGCGAGCGAAGCGAGCCGGCGACCCCCGTAGCGTAGGGATAATGTCATGATAGCTTTCCGGTGGTAGGTAGGTCCTGAGCGGAGCGAACCTGCGAGACCGAGTGGAGCGAAAGGGGGAGGTGGCGAGCGAAGCGAGCCGGCGACCTCCTTAGCGTAACGAAGGTTGAGTGGGTGAAGCGTAACTCAGGGGCGACGACAAGCAAACTTTAGGGTAATGTTATTTTAGTGGTAGTAGGAGGTAGTAGGTAGGTGGTAGGTGGTAGGTATGTGTAGGTAGGTGTAGGTAGGTGTAGGTAGGTGTAGGTAGGTGTAGGTAGGTGTAGGTAGGTGTAGGTAGGTGTAGGTAGGTGTAGGTAGGTGTAGGTAGGTGTAGGTAGGTGTAGGTAGGTGTAGGTAGGTGTAGGTAGGTGTAGGTAGGTGTAGGTAGGTGTAGGTAGGTGTAGGTAGGTGTAGGTAGGTGTAGGTAGGTGTAGGTAGGTGTAGGTAGGTGTAGGTAGGTGTAGGTAGGTGTAGGTAGGTGTAGGTAGGTGTAGGTAGGTGTAGGTAGGTGTAGGTAGGTGTAGGTAGGTGTAGGTAGGTGTAGGTAGGTGTAGGTAGGTGTAGGTAGGTGTAGGTAGGTGTAGGTAGGTGTAGGTAGGTGTAGGTAGGTGTAGGTAGGTGTAGGTAGGTGTAGGTAGGTGTAGGTAGGTGTAGGTAGGTGTAGGTAGGTGTAGGTAGGTGTAGGTAGGTGTAGGTAGGTGTAGGTAGGTGTAGGTAGGTGTAGGTAGGTGTAGGTAGGTGTAGGTAGGTGTAGGTAGGTGTAGGTAGGTGTAGGTAGGTAGGTGTAGGTAGGTAGTAGGTAGGTGTAGGTAGGTAGTAGGTAGGTGTAGGTAGGTAGTAGGTAGGTGTAGGTAGGTGTAGGTAGGTGTAGGTAGGTGTAGGTAGGTGTTGGTAGGTGTAGGTAGGTGTAGGTAGGTGTAGGTAGGTGTAGGTTGGTGTAGGTAGGTGTAGGTAGGTGTAGGTAGTAGGTAGGTGTAGGTAGGCAGTAAGGCTGATCTCGGAAGTTAAGAGACTTGGAACATTTTTTTAAGCTTCATTGAAAGGGGCAATGCGTTAGTCAAAATCATTTTTGAAAGCTCCCCCTCTCCCCGTCTTCACGCCCCGCGAGCTGCGCGCAGCTCGCGCACCCACGCAAATACTAGTTATTATTATACTATATAAAGCTAAACTACCACTGACTCACTGACTGACTGACAGAATTGATCTCCCAGATGGTGGATGGGGAGGTGGGTATATTTTGACAGATTCGTAAACAATGAACTCTCAATCCTATGGGAAAAGTCCGAAACCCCCCCTTTTCCCCCCCCTTCTCCCCCCTCCCTATCGTATCTCGGAAACAAAGAGACTTGAAGTGTTTTTTTTTAGGGATTCGTATAGTGGAGGCTCGGGGAAGTAAAAATCATTTTGAAAATTTGCCCCCTTTGCCCCCCTCCATCCCCCCCCTTTCGGATCTCGGAAGTTAAGAGACTTGGAACATTTTTTTTTTCAGATTCATTGAGAGGGGCCTTTGCGTTAATCGAAATCATTTTTCGAGACTCCCCCCTCACCCCCCCTTCAACCCCCCCCCTTTTTTTTTTTTTTTTTTTCTTACATAAAACTATTGAGGGGCGTTGAAATTTGTATACCCTCCCCTCCCCAACCTCCCCTAAAATTAAAAGGGCTGTAACTTCATAACGGTTAGAGATAGCCATTAGGCGTTTGAACAAATATTATAGTAGGCGTCGAAACCTGTACGGTGGTTGTACAGCGGTAAAGCGAAGGGGGGAGCGGGCGAGCGAAGCGAGCCGGCGACCCCCGTAGCGTAGGGACAATGTCATGATAGCTTTCCGGTGGTAGGTAGGTCCTGAGTGGAGCGAACCTGCGAGACCGAGTGGAGCGAAGGGGGGAGGTGGCGAGCGAAGCGAGCCGGCGACCTCCTTAGCGTAACGAAGGTTGAGTGGGTGAAGCGTAACTCAGGGGCGACGACAAGCAAACTTTAGGGTAATGTTTTTTTAGTGGTAGTAGGAGGTTGTAGGTAGGTGTAGGTAGGTAGGTGTAGGTAGGTGTAGGTAGGTGTAGGTAGGTGTAGGTAGGTGTAGGTAGGTGTAGGTAGGTGTAGGTAGGTAGGTAGGTGTAGGTAGGTGTAGGTAGGTGTAGGTAGGTGTAGGTAGGTGTAGGTAGGTGTAGGTAGGTGTAGGTAGGTGTAGGTAGGTGTAGGTAGGTGTAGGTAGGTGTAGGTAGGTGTAGGTAGGTGTAGGTAGGTGTAGGTAGGTGTAGGTAGGTGTAGGTAGGTGTAGGTAGGTAGTAGTAGGTAGGTCCCCCCCTTTAGGCGGATCTCGAAAGTTAAGAGACTTGAAACATTTTTTAAGCTTCATTGAAAGGGGCAATGCGTTAGTCGAAATCATTTTTGAAAGCTACCCCTCTCCCCCTCTTCACGCCTCGCGAGCTGCGCGCAGCTCGCGCACCCACGCAAATACTAGTTATTATACTATATAAAGCTTAATTACCACTGACTGACTCACTTATTGACAGAATTGATCTCCCAGATGGTGGATGGGGAGGTGGGTATATTTTTACAGATTCGTAAACAACTAACTCTCAAACCTATGGGAAAAGTCCCAAACCCCCCCTTTTCCCCCCCCTTCCCCCCCCTCCCTATCGTATCTCGGAAACAAAGAGACTTGAAGTGTTTTTTTTTACGGATTCGTATAGAGGAGGCTCGGTAAAGTAAAAATCATTTTTCAAAGTGGCCCCCCTTGCCCCCCTTCTCCCCCCCTTTAGGCGAATCTCGAAAGTTAAGAGACTTGGAACGATTTTTTTTTCAGATTCATTTAGAGGGGCCTTTGCGTTAATCGAAATCATTTCTCGAGACTCCCCCCCCTCACCCCCCCCTTCAACCCCCCCCCCCCCCTTTTCACTTTTTTTTTTTTTTTCTTACATAAAACTACTTATTGAGGGGCGTTGAAATTTGTATACCCTCCCCTCCCCAACCTCCCCTAAAATTAAAAGGGCTGTAACTTCATAACGGTTAAAGATAGCCATTAGGTGTTTGAACAAATAATAGAGTAGGCGTCGAAACCTGTCCGGTGGTGGTACAGCGGTAAAGCGAAGGGGGGAGCGGGCGAGCGAAGCGAGCCGGCGATCCCCGTAGCGTAGGGATAATGTCACGATAGCTTTCCGGTGGTAGGTAGGTCCTGAGTGGAGCGAACCTGCGAGACCGAGTGGAGCGAAGGGGGGAGGTGGCGAGCGAAGCGAGCCGGCGACCTCCTTAGCGTAACGAAGGTTGAGTGGGTGAAGCGTTACTCAGGGGCGACGACAAGCAAACTTTAGGTTAATGTTTTTTTAGTGGTAGTAGGAGGTAGTAGGTAGGTAGTAGGTAGGTGTAGGTAGGTAGGTGTAGGTAGGTAGGTGTAGGTAGGTAGGTGTAGGTAGGTAGGTGTAGGTAGGTGTAGGTAGGTGTAGGTAGGTGTAGGTAGGTGTAGGTAGGTGTAGGTAGGTGTAGGTAGGTGTAGGTAGGTGTAGGTAGGTGTAGGTAGGTGTAGGTAGGTGTAGGTAGGTGTAGGTAGGTGTAGGTAGGTGTAGGTAGGTGTAGGTAGGTGTAGGTAGGTGTAGGTAGGTGTAGGTAGGTGTAGGTAGGTGTAGGTAGGTGTAGGTAGGTGTAGGTAGGTGTAGGTGGGCAGACCCGCGAGCTGCGCGCAGCGAGCGCAGCCACGCAAATACTAGTTATATTATATAGACAGGGACAGGATGGCCAAAGACAGATATCTAGACTGTGTGAGGAATTATGAAAGACAAAGGAGTAAATGACGCCGTGACGAACAACGTGACACCGGACGTGTGAACGTGACAAGGGAGAATGGAAGAAGAAAACATGTTGTGTCGACCCTATATAGAACGGGACAAGGGCTAAAATATGATGATTTAGAAATAGTTTAACATGGAGTAGATATGTCTGAACTTTCAATCGTCATTTAGCTACTGAAATAGTACCTAAATACACACTATAAATTCGACAGTTTAACTGAAATCGGTTTTAATTATTCTAATGAACCAATCACCGAATTAATGTACATACGTCTATTAAACGCTCTGTCACTGCATTCGAATTTTATGTGAGCATTTGCGGTGTTGAACATTATTTGATTTAACTTAGTTGACAAGTTAAGCGTTTATTTGAAAAATCAACTAAAATATTTTTCGAATAAACGTACGATACGTTTATTCGAATATATATATATATTTATATACTATAGTAATAGATTACTGCTTAACATAATAAAACATCACGTTTGTAATTCCCGAAGGGTTAGTACCATATTTTGCTAGTTATGTTTAAGTTCCATGTAAAAGGGGGCAATCCTATTGCCATTAGGCGGCAACAAAGTCAGACTCCAGATTGCTACTGAGAAAATATTATTTAAAATAGTATTATTAAAACTAAAGTGTACGGCTGTAGCCGTAACAAATGTAAAACTAAATAAAAGCCAATGAAACCGTCACTCACATTTCGCAAGAATAAGGAGCAAGCCTAATGGCAACAACTGGGCACGAACCCAGACTTAGTGGCTGCTACAAAAGAATCCTGTTGGAAAAACCCAAGAACACTTTATGGTACCCGGGAATCGAACTCTCTCGGCGGATTTGGTCGAGTGATTGTAAGCGCGACAAATGGGCCAGTCTGTTTATTCATGAAACATATTTAATAACATATTTGCTTACTATAAGTGTTTGTCTTCCAGGCTGATTGACATCTTGATAGTTGTTGGTCCCAGCGATAATGACGATTCTGTTTGCTTCTGTAGTTATGCCGTTCTTGAAAACACAATGGCCGGCTGAAAATAAAATGAAAATTATTGTTTTTTATTTGCACTGTTGAAAGAGGTGGACCGATGACCTGGTCAAGGTTGCAGGAACCCGCTGGATGAGAGACGCACGGGACCGGTCAATGTGGCGACGCCTAGGGGAGGCCTATGTCCAGTAGTGGACGTCTTTTGGCTGAAATGATGATGATGATGACTGTTGAAATTACAAGATCTTTATAATAGGGCCATAATATTATGTTAATAAAGCTATAGAGCTTTATGCATTCATTTGCTAGATTTGGTCTAAATAATAAGTTCAGTTAATATAAATAATATTAATGCATGACGGCTATTAAGTTTTATAACACTTATTAAAATAAGCTAAGTTTATTTATTCATATTTTACGTAGGCGGCGCATACGTTAAACTACTTTATATTATTTTTTAATATAGTTTTATGCTGTTGGTACTATGATAGAAAACAAGAAGATGTATGTAGCCATGCAGGGACAAAACATACAAGTCTCATCACCTGTCTAGCCTTTTCCCAACTATGTTGTGGTCGGTTTTCAGTCTAACCAGATACAGTTGATATTGCAATATTTTACATTGAATGACTCCCTATCTGACCTTTACAACACAATTATTATTAGGTACTATGATACCCCTAGCTAAGATTGGTTTTCAGACTTTCAGGCCACTCATTACTTGTAACTACCATCAGAGGTCTGCAAATTACAGCCGAGACCAACGGTTTTATGTGCTTTCCGAGGTACGGAGGAAACTTGGTATGTAATGGGGGATCAGATGGTGATCACACATTCCCCGACCAACCTAGACCAACACGGCTAGATTGACCCAAGTTGTTGTAGTTATTTAGTCACGAGCTGTTCAAAAACGTACAAGTCTGACTATAGAAATAGACGCTCAGAATCAGCCATGCAATTTTAGTAAAACCAATTCAAAATTCAGTTTACTCACCTGTTAAAATCGCAGTTCTAGACACTATGTTCCCACCACAGTGATACCTCAGTACATTGTGCCTATCCTTGACCAGTATAGCTACATGCCAGGGCCAGTCTCCGGCCCTGGCCTCAGTCCTCACTGACACTAGTTCTGTATGGTTGATGGATCTTCTACCACAAACGTGGGCGTATTGGTTGCTTAAATTTGGCTGGGTTACATTCAGTCGTGTTATTGTTTGTGCCGCCTGAAATTAGTTAATGAGCAAATACATTAAATTATTTACAAACAACAACATTCAGAACTATAATTATAATAAAAATGTACAAGTATCAAAATAGTAGATTATTAACCAAGGGCTGTATGACATCAATTGCATACGAGGTTTTTGGCGCCTGAGCGAAGCGAAGGCGCTAATTAACCCGAGTATGCAATTGATGCTTACGCCCGAGATAAATACTCTGCTTAACATATCGATTGTGAGGTAAGTAAACAACAAGACAGCAGGTTTCAATGAACATTTATTAAGAAGAAAAAAATGTGTATTTAATTAAAATTAATAGTAAAATTATTACAATTTGTAAGAGATATGGTCACGTTCTTTTTAGGTATATTTATAGTTTGTACTAGTAGACTGCCTTTTTTTTTTCACGCACGCAAGCGCATCAAATCTTGCTGGCCAGTTTGATTTTTAAATCGATTCCATCTAACATACGATGTGGAAACAAATAGTTCCATATTTAAAATAAAATCTTTATAAAATAAATTGTCTAGATTCCGATTCGAGTAATTAATCGATACCGAGAAAAAAAAAATAACTTTTTAAAAATATTCTTCGTGCAGTATGAGTATGACAGTTCTTTTTTCAAATTCCAAAACCTATGCTGTAATGATAGTCATACACCCCGGCATTCAGGGGTGTAAGTTTTACTTACAGAGCATGAGATATGTAAATTAAGGCGAATGCTCACATACTGCCCGCGAAATTCAAATTTTCTTACGTTTTTTGCAATTTGCAGGCCAGTGCTTGGTTGTATGTTGATGAACATTTGATTCGCGACTGTAAGACGTATTTAGTTACAGAATTATAATCATCAAAATCATCAATACAACCCTCCAAGTTCATATAGATCGAGGAATAACTTTGACCTTGAAAAAATAGTTTCTCGATCTATATGAACTTGGAGGGTTGTGTTGGTGATTTTGATGATTATAATTCTGTAACTAAATACGTCTTACAGTCGCGAATCAAATGTTCATCAACATGCAACCAAGCACTGGCCTGCAAATTGCAAAAAACGTAAGAAAATTTGAATTTCGCGGGCAGGGTGTGAGCTTCCCCCTTAATGAACATTCGTTCACATCGCTGTCAACAGGACAAGTAAAAGACGGGCAGCATAGTTAATTGGATAATTATTATTCTGATACTTCGTGGTATAAAGTGAAATTATGATAGGATCATTTTAAAATCACACTGATTTAGAAAAAAACTTCTTAAAATAAGTTTTTTTTAATAATTATTCCACATTTAAAACCGCTATATAGCAATTTAAAAGTTGTATTTAAGACTATGAAGGTTTATTACTTTGAAGTCAAACTGTATTCTATTTGCAGCCGTACCGCAGCCTGGTCGAATAGATGTCTCCCTGCGGCTTTTTGCCGCCTCAATTGTACCAGGCGCTTCACTTACTAACTTCACGATAATATCATTCAATTAACCATAATAGCACTTTCTATGCCTAGGGTCGTGGTCACGGTCATACTTTGTGACCTTGGATTTTTTCTTACTCAGAGTATTTGGCATGAAAGCTTTATATATTTCTTGGGAAATGCACAGTTCTGGTCTTGAGGAAATAACTAACAGAACATGTCATTTCTCTACTACAACTTTGACATAGTCTTCTCGGTAGCTATTGTATTTTTTTCTGGAATATTTATGGTTAACTCCATTGATGTTAACTCCAATTTTATCGTTTTATCTATCGTCACTTTATCTAGACCCAACAGTCAAAATAAACACGTACCCAGCACGTACCTTAATTTTATCATCACAAAGTGTAACGTTGTTCAATGTTAAAATGTTAACAATTGGAACATCACTATCATTTGTTTTCAAATTGTCTGTAGTCACGTAAAATATGTAGCGCATCGGTATAGGCTTCGTGGCACGCACCACTAGGTTGCGTTTGTTCGTTCTTCGTGCTGTGAAGTTTGGGAGACTCGGATGCTGGAAAAAAATCTGCTTTTAATACATAAGCAGGTAATTGTATATAGTAGGTATTGAGAAGAAACAAAAAGATATGGTGCGCTGACTCCAAATTATTTAGGATGAAGGCAAAATAATGGTACTGGATGTTGACATGCGCTACAAAGTCTTCCATTAAAAAACATAACCTTCCTTCAGGCGCAGCGGGTAAAAAATTTAAGTCATTTGTATCTCGATGTCTTAACAATGTCAATGTAAAATACTGGTATTCAGCTGCATTCGGTTAGACTGGAAGCCGACCCCAACATAGTTGGGAAATGGCTAGGCCGATGATGATGATGATGAATGACACAAACAATAGCCTAAAATACTAACTAGGGTTTGGATACATTTTGGGGCACAATCATCCAATAAAACACTGGTCTTACTTAAATACATAATTGGAACTTCATCGTGCTGAAAAAGATCTACCAGCACTGAATATTAACAGGTCAATTAAGACAAAATGTGCCAATGACTTTGACCTGATTACGAAACTAATTGCAAGTTGCAAGCGCTCCTGAAACGAACTAAACTCAAAAATTATACTCACTGCAGATACAGTAACTTCATTTTTAAACACAATCACCATTTCAGCTTCAACCATGCTTGTATAAAGTCCAAAATGCACAATACCCCTCCAATAATTTTCACTGAATCTATCGAAGTGTATCAAACCTAACCCACATGGATCATATCTTGTCAAAACAGGGCCTTTCAAGGCTACAGATTTTGCTTCCCATATTGTAGTTAACACACAAACTAAAAATAAAATTCTTCCCCACATATTTTTAAATATCTCTAAACACGTACTACTGTGACTTTAATACGAATGTAACTAGAAATCCTAATCGAAATAATTATCACAAGTTTATACAGTGTGTTCAAAATTGACAGTATACACAAGCAATGGTTTGGGGCACCCAATGCATTGCCTTTTAAATGAAAGTTTCAGTGAGTCATGGAAAGACACTTACATAAATACCTTTGTTCTATCATTTTGAAAATGCATTTTTTATATTTAATTGGGTTAGTATTACAATTAGTCAGCCACAATATTTATATAAGTTATTAATTGAGTCAATATCCACTGAAGAAAAGTTGATTTGTATGTGAATAGTTTCTGGTCAAAATAAAAACCAGTAAAGTATGATTAGTTTGAATCGGAAATATCATTTTATTTAATCAAAAGTCTGACTACAACTACAAAAATAATAAGAACCTTATTATTAATGTGCTATATAGCTCATGAATATTAATAATGCTTATCTTTATGTAAAATATCGCGTGTTTATCATGTAGGATGGATATAAAATATCCAAAAATTTATAGGGTACTTAAATTATTGTGACATTAATAGGGAAAATTGTAATAGTGAAAGCAAACCCGTGACAAAAGTATAGTTTTAATATTAAAAACAAAAGAATAAGCAGCTGTTTTGACTAACCCACTGACCCGGACAGTAACTTAGAGTTAGCTACAGGTGTTTTTAACAAAAGATTATTCAACATCACATAAAAGTAGTCATCATTTATACTAATTGTTTGCGATATTATGTAAAATATTTGTGCCATTTTGGGTTGTTATTTTTGTTTTGTATAAAGAATAAGATTAGATATGTTTTTATAATAAAACAAACTTTAGAAAACAAAGCTGCCCAAGTGCCCAACGAACATTAACGATAAAATGTTTTTTGTTGATTAATTTCAATTATCTTTAGGTAAATAATAAAATTACAATCATTCATGAAGCATCCTGTAAACAAATACGAACTGACAAGTAGGGTCATCTGACCACCGACTTAAATGACCTCATAGTTCTATGAAAATGTTTACGGTAATACATTTAAATACAATTAACTTATTGTTTTGTTCCAGTATTGTTTTCCTTGATAATATTATATTATGAGTATTGCGTTCTGCAAATAATTAATTTGTCACATAGGTTTTTTTTCACGTTTGTGATAAACGGTAGGTTTAACCAATAATTTATCGCCAGTCAGTATTATATTATATTACGCCAATTTGTATATAAGGTCCCATTAAAATAGGTGAACAAATTTTAACACAGCCTTTGCTCAGGAGTGGGACAATAACGGCTAAATAAAAAAATAAAAATAAAAAAAATAACACAGCCTTCAGTACGTCTAACCAAAGATATCTAAACAAAAAAAAAAACATTAAAATAAAGTGATTTTTACTTAAAATAATAAATTACAGGCGCTCTAGAACAAACTCATCCTTTAAGGGGACGGTGAACGAACATTCTCCATACAAACGTAATACCAAAATCATTCGCGATACGAACATATTACCAACTTAAAATTATGTTATTCGGATTCAGACGATATTTAACTAGGTTCCTATTAAACTTTTTTTTTAAAACATTTACTATTTACGAAATGCAAGCGAATTGCTATTTACTATTGACGACATGCAATTCGCTTGCATTTCGTAAATAGTAAATGTTTAAAAAAAAACAGTTTAATAGGAACCTAGATAAATATCGTCTGTATCCGAATAACATAATTTTAAGTTGGTAATATGTTCGTATCGCGAATGATTTTGGTATTACGTTTGTATGGAGAAATGTTCGTTCACCGTCCCCTTAAGTAGGTACTTAAATGCGTTTTTCTTATTATTATTTTTACCATAAGTAATCCTTATTTTGGTGGTCTGAATGATTTCTAAAATTTTGTCCACCTATTTAAATGGGACCTTATATATCGACTTACATATAACTGGACATTTTCCCAGTTACCTATATTGAAGTCCCATGTGATAGGTGTGGGTGGGTTAACTATTAGGTACACCTGTGTCCAACCCTTCATAAATTACAGGCGTGATTTTTCTTAACTAATAAAATTATTTAAGCAACACTGCTTTTAAAAGGAACTTAATACGCGAACATGTCACGTCGAAGATGAAATCAAAAGGTTTAACCCTTCGTATGCTGGAACGTAGATCCAAGTGAGACACAATTGCTTTTTAATTGTGTCTAAATACTCGGCATACGAGGAGTTAAGACTAAAGTGCGTCTTCACAATTACTTCAAACAGAAGCCACACAATTCATCAACAAAAATAACGGTGGCTCAATATAATAAAATAAAAGCATCCTACATCTGCAACTTATGGAGGGGTCGACATCGTCAAAGCATACCAACCACCGCCAGTATGGGGGTGAAATTAACACAATACTTTTAAGGGTAGCAAATATGCAGGAAATTCGCTTTCATAAAGCTTTTAACAAACCCATGTGTGTGCAGTCGTCACATACTTTTGAAGTATCAAAGTTTTGAGAAACCTGTTAAAATTAATTAATTTGGGTTACATAATACAGCGTGCCATTCTAATGCCAATTGCAAATTAAATTTCGTGTTTTAGTAATGGTGTTAAGTTTTTATATATAGCATTTTAAGATAAACAAGATATTGTCAAGGTTATCTGCTAAAACCACATAGCATAACATGATAGTATAACCGATAATCAAAATCAAAACTCATTTATTCAAACTAGGCTGATAATCAGCACTTTTCGAACGTCAAAATTTACTTTACTTAATTTCAAGAGACAGTCCCCCAAAACGCCCACCCTTCGACACTTTCTAGTGTTTTAACTGGAAAGAAGAAGTGGCGGAACAAACTCCCCAGCAACACATCTGTCTGTTAGGTTAGGTTAGAAGAACCAGACTCCATAAAAATGTTCCCACTGCTGAGACACAGGCCTCTCTATGAGAGAGAATGGTCTATAAATCCACCACACGGACATAGTGCGTGTTGGTAGATCACGATGCATGTTTTCCCTCTTCGTTATGAGAGACAAAATCGTAACCTTACAAAATTATTCAGGAATTTAATTCATTGAAGCGATTCAATTTTAAAATGCGTCGCTTGTTTGATGTGCTGCATATTTGTGTTGATCGCACTGAGGTTAGTGTTTATTTCACCGTATTTAAAGCTGGTCCTATTTACTTTAGTTACATAACAAAGATTTATAAAACATATATTATAACAAGGTTAAACATATATCCATAACTCATAGTTTCCTCAACGCTGCAAACACTATATTCACTATGTCATCAAGCACTAATCTACATGCATACATTACGCGTACCTGACGCTATTAGATCCTAATTATTCCAAGCAATTTAGCGTTCTCTTGCACATAATAGAGGTTATTATCATACGGTTAAGGTTCTTTCAAACAAATGCATGAGAAATTCTTCACTTTATTTATCGTGGCTGTCCGAAATCGGAATCACAACTTGATCGTCGTTTATTTTCTTTTTTTTGGAATGTAAACATTAAAATTTTTACTACTATTTTTATTTTTTAAACAATTATTCCAGGAATAAATAATCACATACCTAATTTGTGGATAAATAATAAAACTGTTATTCAATCTTATATGTCTAAAATTTATTTTTGTTTTCACTGTTTGTATTTTTTTTCTAGTTCTGCTTGTAAATTGATGTTCTGCCCTCTTAAACTCTTAATTTTTATTGAATTATCTGGACCATGTTTATTTAAACACACACATACTCACTATGTGCAAGAGACGATCACTAATAAATTGGCATTTTACAAAAAGCCCCAAAACAATTTATGTAAAAAATCTTTGTTGTGAAAATGACTGGAACGTACTCCACAAACCCACCGAATCGTCCCCAAGGCAATATATTGGCGTAAACAAGACCTAGAACCTTTATTTACTATCAAGCTCATTTCTATTCAGGTTAGTACGTCATCACCTTTAAGCCGAGTAGCTCCAAAGCGAACCCAAGAGCTCTCTTGACGCCTTGGTTAAGACCTAAAGCCACTACACGATTGTGGTGTGATTATTCTGTCAAGACTTAATTTAGGATCCTTTGTAAATATTCTAGTACGAAAAGCTGGAATAAAACTGAATTGACCAATTAGAAATATTTTCGAACTAAATAAAACGACGCGTGGATTTGGCTCTTTGAAATTACATTTTTTATTCGCGTATTTATTATTTCATCGTCCAAAATCGACTGACAAGAATTTTAGTTTATTTTGTACTTATTTGAAATATCAAAGCAGGACTGTGAATTAAGCGCAAACTGTTAATTTCGAACTGATATAGTAGGATCCAATTAAAAGTTGTAAAAAACTAAAAAAGCGTAGGTAACTAAAATGGTGATGCATCTGAAACGTTCACGTTTAGTTCGCGATTATACCCTACTAGTATTATAAACGTGAAAGTTTGTAAGTGTGTAAGTATATGGATGGATGGATGGATGTTTGTTACTCTTTTACGCAAAAACTACTAAACGGATGTGGATAAAATTTGGTACACAGATAGTTCATAACCAGGATTAACACATAGGATTTTTATCCCGATTTTATCTTCCTGTGGGATAATTTTCGAGTTGTAGCGGGCGAAGCCGCTGGCAACACCTAGTTTGTTCATAATGACTAACTATGATTATCCCTTTTCAGGTCCAACACTATTTTAATTACAGCTTGTATACCTATACTTCATATTTTCTCAATCATACAGGTAGGTGGCAAAGAAACAAAGCAGGACGTGAAAATCTTGTGGGCAAAGGCAATATATTTCGAAGGATCGAAATGTGATATGGGCTCGAAAACCAATCAAACCCAAATCATTTGTGACAAGGATCTAATCTTAATCTCAGAAAAATATGATTTCTGATTTATTTGTTGGGAGAGATAAAATATTTAGTTTTATTGTGGCAATTTTCGCAGATCAGTGAATAATAAATTATAGTTACAGGACAATTATTCCTACTTTTCAGTCAATTAAAATTCAGCGTAGGTACCTACAACGTTTTGATCCAAACATTGAAAGTGTTATTATGGAGAACTCTTCCGTCGCTTTACTTGTACCTAAAAGCTATTAATATTAACCAAAACGGCTATAAAGTCATCGATTGTTTCGTCATCATCTTACTGCCCTTATCCCATGTGACTTGGGGTTGGCGCAAAACGTTTTTTTTTTCATTCTCCTCTGCCAACCGTCACGCTGTTTATTAAACATCAACAATCAAGCTTCTGAAACGTGGTATGTAACAAAAAAGCTAATTAAGGTTTCACACTATCAGTTGAGAGCAGCGGTGGCCGAGTGGTGGCAACCCCAACTTACGGACAGTAAGTCATGTGTTCGAACCCAAGCAGGCGCATTACTTTGCGTAATTTATTTCACCACCGCTGTTCTCAAAACGGTGAAGGAAAACATCGTGAAGAAACCGGCACGTCGTAGAACCAAAAAAATCAAAGACGTGACATCTACCAACCCGCTCTGGGCCTGCGTGGTGGATTATAGCCCGTCCTTTCGTCCTAGAGAGGAAGCCTGAGTCCTTGCAGTGGGAACATTATAGGCTGATGATGATAATGATGACTATCACATACAATTAGTACTGAACTACTGTCTTTTGGAACATTTTATGTTTCCGACATTGTGTCGGAAACATAAAATGTTCCAGAAGACATAATATTTCATTTCGTTTGGCCATCTCTAAAAAGATAGTATTTTTCACAATATAAGCCTGTTGCGCTCCGCATAATTTCTTTAACGCTATTCAGTCTCAAAGCGAATACACGGCCCGTGAAATCGTGCAGCAAAAACTATTGTTTGCATTTGTTCTACGAGATTCTTTTCATGCTATAATAATGTGATATTATACAGGAGAATATTTAGTAGTTTAGTTGTCCACAGTAGAGTAAAAAGAAAACCTATTATGATGGTACGATACGTTGGAAATCAAGAAAAGTCCTCTAGGACTTTCCTAATGAAATTCATTTGCTAGATTTGACCAATACATACTAACTCAACCTTAAATGCTAAAAATAAAAATCCTAGATGCTGGAAAATGTAATTTTGACGGGATTAACTTTTTGAGTACAATTATTTTATATATTTACGTATCCTCGATTTGTATTAGAATGTATGTTGCAACCCAAACACAAAAAAGTACCGACAGAAAAGACATACAACGCCAACTCAAGAAGAAGTGACGTATCGTATCCTCATCTGCCTCTAGCAAAGTAATTGCAACCGTTTCTTTACATCTTAGGGCTAAAGAAATTCGGATGAACAAAAATAAGTCGTAACAACCAACAGAGTTAAGAGTCGTCTGGAGCCAAAAGCTATTTATTTATTCACTGAATCGTGAACGAAACACGTTCAAGTGGAAACGTATGTCATCAGCTGCATTGTGAAGCACTCAATTAGTGATTGAATCAATTTGACTAATTGGCGAGAATTATTGCGCAGTTTTTATTTATGTCTGTCAGACTGGCTAGACCAGACAGACTACGATAGAAATTATATTGGTGTTGTTTATCGCCTAATAGGTACTAAGAGAAGAGAAACTAATAGTGCCACATTTTATTGCTTATTTAATTATTTTCTTCCATGAAGAAAACTCACACTACACACTCTTCGAAGAAAATAATTGAGGGATATCAAATAAAGTAATGAGTAAAACTTGTTATTTTGAAAATCTTGATCTGTTATGTTAATTCAGTTATAACAAGACTAAAAACTATCAAATATTTTTGCAGATTTATTCGTCAGGTCCCTAAAAACTAGACATCAGATCTTTTATAGATCTTCTTAGAATCCAAAACATTCAAACATTAGCGTGTTATATCAAAACATTACATCCCTTTTTTTCAATACATTTTTAGAATTTACCGCGACCTTAAAAATCTAGACAAGATGCCTCAAGCCATTACTCAGAACTTGTACCATCACAAAACATTTACGAAACCATCTATCAAATGAAAAAGCCTTTACAAATCTAGATCCATCGTTTTAATTCCTCTCTGTATCTGCTTTTACATTCTCACGAATATTTATTGCCGTGGATGCAAAACTCTTGAGTTTAGTGCTTCACTCGCCGAAGACAAACGATCCAGCTTCTTCGTATTTTCTTACATGACAAAGACGAAACTTTTCCGAGTCGACGTTTCAGAAATATTTCTGTTGTGTAAACTTTAATCTTAAGACGTCGCGACGTTTCGCTGGATGCTCTTTTAATTTCAACTTACTGTGATTACTTTATGTGATTGCGTTTTGTGTTGAGTAATGCTTAAACGTCGGGATTATAGAAATTATAATATTTTTGTATATTTATGAGTTATTAAGAGGACGTGTCTCAGATGACGAGAAACAGAGAAGTATGGAAGAAGAAGACATGCTGCGCCGACCCCAAATGAATTGGGATAAGGGCAAGAAAATGCTGATGATGATGAGGAGATTACTAAGAATTTCCTATTTTTTCACTACAAAATAAGAATAAGAAACTTGATCGTGATAACAATGTTAAATTCAACTGCCAAACACTCAAGGACAACTCATTAACTAGGTCAACCATGAAAACGAATTCCAAAGCATTAGCGATAATTTCATAAACGGTTAGCACTTAATTCTAAATTAACTCAACAACATTTGCACAAAACATCTTTACCTTCCTTAATAACGCTTCAAAGCCAATATTTGTAAATTAGAAAACAAACGCAAGCCAATTAAAAGGCCGTTGTTCTAATGAAATAATAATCCGGTAATCGAAAGACGAGTACCCTTTCTTGAAGATATAAGTCTCAATAAGTACAACTGAATGATACAGTTACAGTCCTTTTATAGCGTACTAGGAGCGCCATTAACCTTACTTTGATTGTTCAGGCTATAGGGTTTTAGAAAATGGTGTAATGGGATCGCAGTTAAACGTAATCTAGATAGCTTTAGGCTTTGGAGTTAGTGCTACAGTAAACTCATGTTTATGGTAAGTAGGCTGTTAAATTTTATACATGACGAACGCAATAAGTTTTTTATGTATTGTACGTTTCGTTTACTAAAGAGATATTTTATGTTTAACTAATAAATAACTTTCGGATTATCTGAACAATGTCATGACATGCCCTGCACAATAATATAGCCGATGGTTAGACACGTGGCAATCGTTTTCAAATATTTTCGTATTTCTGCAACAAACTTATCGTAAACTTATCAGGCAACCAAGGTTTATGAATAAAATACACAAAAGGAAGTCGGTAAATAATCGAATACAATACAATAATAAACGAACACACATTCAAACTTTTCGGCGTGTTGTTTAGTGGATGTAAACTCGTATCACAAACGACTTGAAAGGAATACACAGTATGTATTACTGCGTCTGCGTAAACTGAAAGTTGAAGTCAATAAAGTAGGGTAAAGGCTGGACAAATGGTAGTGACATAGTAGGCAACATCAGTAACTACCTATTGTAAAAAATCAGTCATATCTAGCAAGCATACATTCACGTTCCTTGATTAACAGAACTCGAGGCGTCGAGAAAGTCCTTAACAAATGCTTTATGTGTACTGTCTCAGTCTAGCGAGTGAGAATCAAGCGATATAATGTTTAATAGATCTTAATTGGCTGTTGACACACGGTACGGTTATCATGGCGGTTTTAAATTAATTCGTGTGGGATTCGTGTTCAGTTATTGGTTTAGATAGGGAGTGATGGAGCCTATTTGTTAAGTTTTGTTTACTCTTAGATGTAATTGTGGTATTGGGTAAAGAGCGACAGAATGAATGAATTACAGTGTTCTGGGTAATTCTGGCAAACAGTCTCTTCATAAATATTACTTGGTAACCGGGTTGTGGAGGTTAGATAGAAATTTGCTACATGTAAAATATTGATTGCATCCGATTAGTGTAGGAGTGTTTACCCCGGGTTCCCTACTTGAAATCGAATGCCGCGAGATGGAATAACACTTGCTCGAAAACGTTTACTCGATAGTACTTGAAATTGATAAATGATGAGCTCGACAGTAATTCACTCCCTCGATGCATCAAAATCTGAAATAACTATAAGCTCGAATCATCGGCAGCGCGAAGGCTCATTGTTAGATGTATCAAAATCTCGAAACATTATTTCTCGACCGACCATCTAATCGATTTACAGAAAAGTTATAAGGATTTTTATTTGAGTGCCTACAATATAATGAAACAATACATGCGCAGAAATATAAATCAACTATATTCATGAAAAATAATGATAGCAATTTGGGATCATTCCCACTAGTTCTAAGTACGATTCAAGGTGGTACGAAATCGTAGAAAAAACCAACTACGACCAGTGTTGACATCATACATAGAGCAACTAGTGCACACATTAACATTACTATAGGTACCTACATGCATCTATCAGTGGCTTTGCGTTTGTTTTATATTGCATGAATGATAAATTAGATTATGTGGCTATTATATTTAGTTTATTATACTGTTTAAATAGTTATTCAGTTTATAAAACACCGTGCTTGCGATGATAAAGTTGCTTAACTAATAGAACGGGAGAATTTGGGAATCGTTAAACTTGTATTTTGTGACTTGATGTTGTATTTGAAATGCCTATCAAATCTTAATTAGTTTAATGTAGACTTTTTTTAGAAGACCGTGATGTTTTCTTTTTAATTTTAAAATCCCAATTTTATTAATTGAATAAATCCTCATGAATTAATATCAGCCTACAGTAGTTCATTACTGAACATACAGACCTCTCGAATCGCATGCCAGTTATCTTGATTTTTAGCAACTTTTATCCAGCTGCGACCAGCTACCCTGTCACTCAACCTAGCCCAAGGGCGTCCTGCCTTCCTCCTGCTATCAAAAATCGACATTTTCAGGATTTCGAAAACACAAAAATTTTGCGAAATACATTTTAAACATTAATTTGTGTGTGAATGAAAAATATTTGTTTTGAATGTATTGGCTTCGACTGCAGTAAATACCTACACACAGTCACGGTCACAATTCCGCGAATGAAACCGTGGAGTGTGATTATTTCAGAAATTCAATAAAACGAAAGTTTATTTTGTTGAAATCTCATTCTGTTTGTTAAGTAACTATACCCATTTCGCCAGTTATGTGTGTGTCCCATAATATACTTAATAGGAGGCAAGCCTATTGCCATCTATCTTGCAAAAATCCGTGACTGCTGAACATCAGGAATGTTTTGTTTTGCATCAGGAAAACTCAATAACATTTTGCTCGACCTAGGAATCATACCCAGGACCTCATACACAGCAGTCGCACACTAGACCAACAAGGCAGTCCAAACAACCAAAACAACAACAAAGTCAGTTAACGAAAACGTACCCAAAACCCCAAGAACCACCCAATTTAAATGATATTCTATTTCATTTTAGCTTTGATTGATACTGACAATCTTAATTGGTGGCCGTTGCTGTAAAATATGAACAGCCACAAAGATATAGAGAGTAAATTTACAGACAAAGGGTAGCTCCACCTAGCCATTTGTTATTTATTGTCAATTTCTGTCCCGGCCTGCGACCGTTCGTTAGTGGCCGTCCGGTAATAAACTTATTAAAAATGCTGACGCTCACACCGTTTTGTAACATCAAACTTGCAGCACGTATCAGGAATATAAAACGGTGATGATAGAATGCATGTATGTATTATATGGACTACCAATTTAAAAGCAAAGAATTCGTTATCTTCATTGTTTCAGGCTGATGACTTTGTTCAGTATCTAATGTAGTTGGGAAAAAACTAGGCAGATGATGATCAGAAACCAGGTACATACTCGTCGGACTAACAAACTGTATAGATCGATTTACGACTTACACTTTGGAACAGTTTCAACTTTACTCGTCCAGCATATTGGGCCGTCACACCAAGAACTAATAACTAGTAAATATACTTGCGACTAGCCCTCTCAGTTCTCCGTGTGAAAGATCCTTAAAAAGTTTTAGGCGACAGATTGGCAGCAATTTGTGAAATTGACGGCTGTCTTTGGTAGCTAAAAAATACCCGAACAAAAGGATGACTGAGTTTTACTGTATGCTATTATTAGAGAGAATAGGGCTTTAGGTATGTGAGATACGTGCTCTAAGTACTTAAAGGCTAAAACTGTACCAATTGCGTCATTCACGAGATCTAAAGTTTTTTGATTTATTTTATTTAAATTGCAAGAATCAGCATAATTATTATGACAATAATTTCGTGTAAGTTTTAGCTGTGTCTTACACTGACAGCTTATAATATTAATAATCAGTAAAAAGAAGCTGCAACTGATTATATTAATAATCTCACGACCTTTTCTCATTAGGTTAGGTTTAGGCACAATCTACAGAACGCAGCTAATACCTTACCTGCAAGGATTCATTTGGAGTTAATAAATTATATTTTACCACTTACACATCTGTGTAAATGCCATCCACTTTGTGTACACCTACGCCACTGTGTGTTTATGAATTATTTGTTTTTCCCCAACTTGCCTGAAAATTATAACGTCTACGTCCAATAAATGGGGCTATCTGACTGTCGGGGCAATTTATTCGTAACTACAGTTATAACAATAAAAAGTTTTCCGTGGTTTATTTTGATATTATTTTTGCGCAAACTAGCTCTTGTGTTTTAGTTGGAGGTTTCGTTTAAAAAAATAGTGAGTATGTTTTATTTTTCTATTTGAATAACACTCCTTAAAAACATAGGAATCAGTCCACACCAATAAATAATATTAGAGTAAGTATTAGCTAAGATGAAATCCAACTGTTTTAGTGTATATTGAAAATAACGATGAAAGTGAAAATTCATATAATTATAAAATAATTATAAACAAAAATATGCTTTAGAGACGTCTAACATACTACTTAATATTTATTTAAAGACTTCTTAAAATCTTAGGCATAACAAAAAAACCCTTGCCGTCATATTTGTACCGCTGATCATGCTCGACAGACCGCCCCAAAGAATCATGTATCTGACAATATTTTCATTCGTGTCTAACTCCATACCGTCTCGACAAACATTCTCGTTGTTTAAACGAAGAGTTCCTATTTACAATTGTTTCCTAGAGCGTTTTCAACAGATTAAACTTAAGTTGGGTAATATTTTTCAGGCGCTTGAACTGAAAACTTTTCCTTTGTCGAAGAGGGGTGTGCTCGTACATGTACATACTTTTATTATGTAGGTATTGTTAAGTCGCCTTGCTTTTGGCACATGTATAAATATTTTCATAGGGGTCATAAAATATTTATGATCCTATGAAACTCGTTGCGTTATACATGTTTTGATAAAAATCTAGGAAGAATGTGCTATGTAATATGTAACATACATAATATTGCTTACCATGTGGGCACACAAATCTATATTGCGATCTTATATGCATACGCAGCTGGTGCTATGAAAAAAGTATTTATTACAAAAACACCATTACAGCTCACTGTTATAAGCATCTTAACATTTCTTTTACGTCGTGTTTATCTGACCAGCAAAACTATCTAACCGGTCTTCCGCAAAGCACATCTAAAGCCACCCAAAAATACCTACAAACAATATATTTTTTTCTATAAATCCGGGCAGCGGTCAAATCAGGCACATTAATCAGGAGTTGCCCGGCGTATCGGAGCATCCTGGGCAATACCAAGTAGCTCAGTGATTTATTGGCTTGGCAGAAAGCGTCTGCCACCTGTCTGCCCAATACTTGGCAACGAAACTTTCTGCTACAGGCTATGGTTTTAGGATGCATCTATAGATAGTTTTAGTAGGAAAGTTTAGATTTATTTTTTGTACCTGTGTTAGTTAATTCTATTTTTTTTTGTTATTATAGCGAAAGCGGTTTTTTAATATGTCTTATAAGGGATACTTTGTATCAGAGCTGCGGGTTGTTTGAAAGAGATACCGTGGCCTCGGACACAAAGGACTAAGAAAGAACATGGGTGGTTTTTAGTCAGTGGAAGCGGAAGGAGTCAATTGATGATTTACCACTCTATAAAAAAGAAATACTTCATATTTATATAGAATAAGACAAATAAGGATTTTTGAATGATTCGCTATTACATACCATTACCTATAGAAATCAGAAATAAAAGTACCTACTTGAAACAAAAACCAAAGTTCGGGAAAATTTGAGCAAAAAAAAAACTACTAAAGAATTGAGGGTGGAAAACTACGATGAACTTTGTCTTTTATATTAATCCTATACCGAGACTAGATACAGACTAGTTTAACACTTCACCCCTTCTGTGATAATGAAGATTTATTTACTCTCGAGAAACTCATTGATTTTCTAGTTTGACTCATCAGTATGTGAGGACAAACTGAAGAGTGAGATAAAACAAAATGGGGGAGGAAAGGCATCAAGAAATTCGGAGAATTTACTACGTGTGAGGTAATGAACGGATTTTCTTTGAGAAAACTACCAGCTGTAAAACTTTGATATTAGTTTTTGTTATTTCACAGTCGAACGATTGCTGAAAGAAGGGGAGCACTCAAATGTTTGAAGGGGAAACTTTAAAATAAGTATTGTAAAGTCACTCTGCCTGATTGATAGTAACTTCAAGAATGAGGAATAAGTTACAAAGTTTCATTTACTTTGATTTATCTATGTAAGTTCTATGAAAAAAAACTGTTAGATGAAAAAAAAAACTGATTGTAATTTTTTCTTACGGGGTTTTTATCGTAATAAGAGCAGATTATTATTTATTATACCTATTGATTACATTAACTCTAGTGGTGTGACCGCCTGGACTGCCAATTCATAGAATTTATTGGAGTTCAAACCCTGCATTCACCTGTGCGTATTATATAATTGTACTATCACTTGCTTCGGAGAAAAATAATCGTAAGGAAACCAGCATCCCGTCGGGGCTGCGGATCCCGTCGGGGCTGCAGATCCCGTCGGGGCTGCGGAAAACCCGTCGGGGCTGCGGATTATCGAAAGGCATAACGCGGCCTCGGCACAAGGGCGAAGAAGGAACATGGGTTGGTTTTTAACCAGTAGAAGTCTGACACCTGCCCAAGAGCGGGGGGGGGGGGGGTTTATTTGATGATTTTCCACCCACCAAAAAAAAAAAAAGGAAACCAGCATGCCTAAGAGATAAGGCGGCATAAAACCTGTGACACCGGGTTAGGCAATAACCACACAATAAAGAAAGAAAAAATACTTCATGTAGACCGTATAAAACGCAATTATAAATATTATAAACGGGAAAATCAAACATGGTAAATATCCCGTTTATGATATTAATAGTAGTGTCAGTGGCCATGTCAGTTTAAAAACTTATAAACGCAATTATGTTTTTAAAATAGACTGTCACCAGTTTATGTGACAGAAGGAACGCTCTTCAAAGCTGAACGTTATTTAAAACTCTCTCTATGTCTGTTATCAACAGTCGAGTATATTAGCACGTGTAAGTAGTAATACTAGTAATTCCAAATACCCGGGTAGCCGGGTACCCGAACCACATTTCGTTATTTGCTAACAATAAGATCGCGTTAACTCCAGACAGTCGCGCTATTCATTAAATCTGTTTGCTGTTTGATTGACTCTATTTGCTTCAGACTTAATTAACATTCTCGTACTTTACATCACATGTCGGTGTTTAGTACTGAAACCGTTTGTCTCGACTGATGTTTCGTGATAATACCTTATTCAATAGTGGTTGTTTTCAGGGAATCGTAGACGATTTGAGGTTTTGGTTGAAGGGAATTAATAGTGATTCTCTGTTAGAGGACGCTCATCGGTTGCCGGATTTAGTCTGAACTGAACGTGTGAGAACTATTCCTTACATTACAGAGAATTTTGCGATACTATGGGTTCAGTGTACGGTTTCGGAGGTCAGACTGAATAGGTACTATAAGATTTTGATGATAGAAATAATGAAGAGACTCGACCACTACCAATTGAAGGGATGTAAAGCCAAACCAATTTGTATAGGTTTTTATAAAAAAAAAACGTTTAACATCAAAACACTGGTACTTTATAGTTTTTTACTAGTTATCCACTCCTGCTATGTACGGTGTCACCCATCGTGTCCAAAACTATCCTAACTGTCAAGCTAGAACAAATCTTAAATGTCCACAAAATTTGATTGAAATCAGTTAGGTAGTTTTGGAGATTAGCGGATAATTATGTACAAGTGAATTACGATATCACTCAATCACTACACATTATAAAACACAGCCCTCCACACCGTCTGTCTTTCTGTCTGTTTGCAATAATCTCAAAAACTACTACACCGATTTCCATACTGTTTGTACCAATGGATAGAGTGGTTCTCGAGAAAGATTTTAGTATATAATTTGTTATGGTTTTGACATACACGCGGGCAAAGCCGCGGGTATCAGCTAGTTGCATATTTAATTAATCACGCGTACGTATGGAATACACAAAGAGTTAAACAGAGGTATACATAATAAGTGCACCCACCATATTCCCTGGTGAAATCTTAACTTATTGATTGTCTATCAAGAAACAATTAAGAAAACATTTAAGACTTACAAGCAGAATCATAAAGTAGGTAAGTAAAGATTATCCCGACTCGAAGGCTTAAGTTTCCCAAGTGAGTCATGCGTTTACTTGCCTCGTTACAGACACTTTTGTTAGAAACGGATAAAGCTACTTCTAGCTATTTAAGCGCTTTAACTTTGTTTTAACCTAGTTCGTCGAAGGAAAGTAAGAAAAAAAATGAAGAGAGCTAGTTGCAGCAAGAAAGCGATTAATCCGATAACACATTATCGGATTAAGCGTATTTTTTCTACAATTACTATTATACTGTATACTATAGAGAAACTATTCTTTATAACAAAAACTAACAATATTATTATAATATCTTCCTTACTTTTAAATGATAAGCACAGAATACACATTGGGTCAACTTCATTAGATATTTGAAAAAATTAATGTGCCAAGAGAGTGAAAACGATTCATGAATACTAGCAAACGTTGAGTGTTTACTGAACATTAGCGTTTTCATATACTCATAATATCTTACTAAAATCTAGAAAGTTGTCAAATCACTGCCCTTGGCAAATGAAGTGATGAAGAAGAACTACTTTGTAAGCTCTAACTATGCCTACACTAGATACTAGACCGCAGTATTTCCAAACTTACTAGAATGCCGACCCAATATTGATCGAAGTTTAAAAGTAATCGAGGTTAACACGGTCCCCCACCGGAGTGTTCCCACGTTGCCGTCGTGGTGGGGCTTGCGTGTCTCAATGACCCTTGGGGCTCTGCCGGTAGATATACTCATGCCGGAAAGGTCCAAGGCGAGAGACCAGACAAAGAGGGACACGCGGGGGGCGCGCCGCCCGGAGACGTGAACAGTGTTCGGGTCCTCGGGCGGTGTGCCTGTCGCAGGAGGAAACCTACTTGCTGCTCTCTGGTTCGCGTCTGCTCATCAGACGTGACTGTGAGAGCAGTGAGTAGGCGGAGGGAGAGATGAAGCAGGAGAAGATAGGGACCGCACCCTCTAAAAGGAACAAAAACCATGGAAAGAACAATTGAAATAGAATTACCCCAGGGCGGTACCAGCTGCGCAGCAGCTGGAGAATCCGCCACGGTCCATAGCGGACCGTCAAGCCCCTCGTATTCTGGGGGGGGCAACAATCGTTCTTCGCCGATTGCCAGTGGCAACAAGAGCCGAGGAGGCTCCCGGTCTGGAAGTCCTGAGACCGGTAGTGACGTGTTTGAAGATGTGCCTGACCAGGTGTCGGGCGAGTGCCGGGAGAAGTCTCCCGGCAAACTCTGGCGGGGGAGCTCGCTTGAGCGGCGACGTGATTCGGGGTCGGATTCTGACTCCGGGTCGGGCGCTAGCTTGGCGGGCTCCGGACGCGAGGTTTCGGGGGCTGCTAAGGAAAACGCAGAGCGTTTCCTTAAGCGGCCCAGAGGCGGAGCCAGAGCCGAGGAGTCGTCGTCCGGCGGATCGGACCGACTGACCTCGGCCCGAAAAATCCCTCGGGGAAGGCGTGTCGCTTCCCTGGAGGCTGCCCGGCGAGCCAAGGGGGACGCCGGAGAAGGGCTCCATCTCGGCCGAAAGGTCATATCGTCGTCGTCTTCTGGTGGCGAGACGGAGACCGGTGGAGAGCGCGGTGAGCCTGGTGGGCCAGAGACCGGTGTTGAGGTCAACACTGGTGGAGACCAGGTCACCGGCGGCGGCTCCGTTGGTGAGCGCCTGGCCGGGTTTGCGGAGATCGTGGTGGCCGCAATACATGGCGTCTCTTTAAAGAGGACGAATGAGTCGAAGAAGGCCGCGATCGCCGCGGCCTCGTCCTCCATTGTGGCGGCAGCGGAGGCGCTGAGTGGTGGACCTCCGTCGGACGAGGTGTCCGTTCTGCGGGCGGAGGTCACGCGCCAGGCGGTCGCCATAGAGCGTCTCCAGAAGGAGAACGCGAGGCTCCAGGCGAACCTGGCCAAGCTCCGAGGAGCCTGCCCTGAGGAGGTGCCTCAAGACGGGCGCGGGCAAAGCCAGCCCCTGGCTGCCGGGGACCGGGACCTGAACCTGGTTCTGCAGAGGCTGGCTGACCTCGAGAGGGGGCACTCCCTCTTGGAGGGCATTGTTCTTCGGCCCTCCCTGGGGGCGAAGACCTATGCGGACGCGGCGGCCGGTGACCCTGGGGCGGGGCCGTCCAGCCAGCCTGAAGGCGGGGCCCAGCCAGGTGGGAAGCCGGCCCCAGCGCCACCGCGTAAAACGGCTGCCCCTCAGAAGGGCAAGGCGGGACCCCCCCCTCCGAAGGGCAAGGCCCAGGCGAAGGGTAAGGCGCCCGAACCGGAGAAGGGCAAGGCGCCTGCCCCTCCGAAGGACAAGGAGCCTACCCCTCCAAAGAGCAGGGCGCCTCCCCAGAAGGGGGGTAAGGCACCTGCCCAGAAGAAGAAGGGCAAGGCACCCCCTCCACCCCCTGAGCCTTCCGAGGGCGAGTCAGGTTGGGAGGTGGCCGGGGAAAAGCGGCGGGAGCAAAAGGCTGCCCAAAAAGCCAGGCGGAGAGAACGCAAGCGCCGGCAGAAAAAGCGGAGCGCTGCGGCGCGGCTCCGTGCCCCGAAAAACGCGGCTGTAGTGGTAACGCTGCAGCCAAACGCGGTTAGTAAGGGCATGGAGTACGGAGGCGTTATAGATGGGCTGAACAAGAAGGTGAACCTCGAAGAGCTCGGGATCATCGGGGGCCTCCGAGTTCGACCCACCGCTACAGGGGCTCGATTGTTGGAGCTCCCCGAGGGTTCGAGCGCCTCGTCGGCGGACGCTCTGGCTGAAAAGTTCAGGGCGTACCTAAATGCAGACGAGGTCCGGGTGTCCAGGCCCATCAAGTGCGCAAGCCTGCGCATCGTGGGTCTGGACGACTCGGTCTCCGAGGAGGAGGTGTTGGCTGCCGTCACCGCGGCTGGAGGGTGCTCTGCCGAGCAGGTCAAGGCGGGCACCCTGCGCCCGGACCGCGAAGGCATGCTGACTGTAACGGTCAGCTGCCCTGTGACGGTGGCGAAGACGATTGCGGAGGGTCGCACCCTCAAGGTGGGCTGGTCGAGGGCGCAGGTCAAGCTCCTGGAGCCCAGACCTCTGAGGTGCTTTCGCTGCCACGTGGGGCAGCACGTAGGGTGCCGATGCACCTCGGAGGTGGACCGCAGCGAACTATGCTTCCGCTGCGGTCAGCCCGGTCACTGGGCTGCGGCTTGCCTGGCCACGCCGCACTGCGACGCATGTGCGGCGGCTGGGAAGCCGGCCGAGCACCGGGCAGGGAGCAAGGCCTGCGCTCCACCCGCCAAGGCTAGGGGAAAAGGGAGGCCCTCCGCCACCACCCCCACCGTCGCCAACGCCGAGGCCGCTGCCGCTGCCGCCGCCGCCGCTGCCGCCGCCGCCGCTGCTGCCGCGGCCGCCGCTGCCGCCGCCGCCGCTGCTGCCGCGGCCGCCGCTGCCGCCAAAGCCGCTGCCGCCAAAGCCGCTGCCGCTAAAGCCGCTGCTGCCAAAGCCGCTGCCGCCAAGCCTGAGGAGGCCCTGCAGGGGGCTGAAATGGACTGCCATTAATTAATGGCCCCATTAAGCCTCCTCCAGGCGAATATCAACCACTGCGCCTGCGCTCAGGATCTGTTGCTCCAGAGCATGGCGCAGTGGTCGATCAACATCGCCGTGGTCGCTGAGCCCTATTTCGTCCCGCCCAGGCCAGACTGGGTGGAGGACCTCAGTGGCTCAGTGACCATCATTGCGTCGGCCGCCGCCGGCACCCCGGCCCTTGAGATGGTCAGGAAGGGTCAGGGGTGCGTAGCAGCACGGTTCGGGGAGATAGTAGTGGCGGGAGTCTACTTCTCTCCGAGCCGAACTCTCGCCGAGTTCCAAAACTCCCTCAGGGAGTTGAGTGTCGTCATCGGAGGCTATTCCCTTCCCGTACTTGTGCTCGGGGACTTCAATGCCAAGAACTTGGCTTGGGGTTCTCGTTACACGGATGTGCGGGGTAGGATGGTCGAGTGCTGGGCTCTGGAAACAGGCCTGGACATCCTGAACCGGGGTTCTGTGGCCACGTGTGTGCGGATGCGGGGCGAGTCGGTGGTGGACATCTCGTTCGCCAGCCCCGCTCTGTCGCAGCGTGTCGCTGACTGGCGCGTCATGGAGGGGGTGGAGACCTACTCCGACCACCGGTATATCCGGTTTGAGGTCTCTGCCCAGTCCCCAAGCGCGCCGGTCCCGCAGACCCCGAGTGGTCCGCGTTGGGCGCTGAAGCAGCTGGACCGGAAGCTCCTCCTGGAGGCCGCGATCGTGTGGTCCTGGGGGTCATCCCCAGCCAGGCCCGCCGACGTCAACACCGAGGCGGCTTGGTTCCAGGAGGCCATGTCCGAGATATGCGACATGGCAATGCCCCGAGTCCGGCCAGGAAGCGCCCGGCGTCATGTGTACTGGTGGTCGCAAGAGCTGTCGCACCTGCGTCAGCAGTGTGTGGTGGCGCGGCGCCGGTACACCAGGCATCGCAGGCGCCGCATTCGTCCTCCGAATGCGGAAGCCGTGGAGGCGGAGCTGTATGAAGGGTACAGAGCGGCGAAGACCGCCCTCTCCGAGGCTCGTCGGCGGACCAAGGATCAGGCCCGCGAGGAGATGCTGGAGACTCTCAACAGAGATCCGTGGGGGCGCCCTTATAAGGTGGTGCGGAATCAACTCCGCACCCGGGGCCCCCCGCTGACGCAGAGTCTCCGGCCTGAGCTCGTGGAGGACGTGGTGAGCGTTCTGTTCCCTTCGCGAGGGGAGCATCGTCCCCCGCCAATGGCTCCGCCACCTGCGGTGCCGGAAGCGGACCAATCAGGATCTGATGACGACATTCCGGAGGTGACTGGGGTAGACCTGAGAGTGGCGGTACGGAGGCTTAAGGCCAAAAATACCGCCCCGGGGCCCGATGGCTTGCCTGGCAAAGCCTGGGCCCTGGCCTCAGAGGCTCTTGGGCCCCGACTGGAGGGGTTCTTCAGCGCGTGCATGGAGAGAGGCCAGTTCCCGCGTCGTTGGAAGACGGGGAAGCTGGTCCTCATTCAGAAGCCCGGGCGCCCTGCGGACTCGCCGTCCGCATACCGGCCCATTGTGCTGCTCGACTAGGTGGGCAAGCTCTTTGAAAGAGTAATTGCAAACCGCCTCGCCGAGCACCTTGAGGGAATGGGTCCGGATCTTGCGGAACACCAGTTCGGTTTCCGCAAGAGGCGCTCGACGGTGGACGCCATCATGCGCGTGAGAGCCCTCACGACGGGGGATGCAGTCTCTCGGGGCGGTGTGGTCCTGGCGGTGTCTCTCGACATCGCCAACGCCTTCAACACCATGCCCTGGAGCTGCATCAGGGAGGCACTCCGGTATCACCGGGTGCCGGCCTACCTTCGTCGTGTAGTCGGGGACTATCTGACAGACAGGGCTGTCATCTACCCTGGTCAAGACGGACAGTGGAACCGGCGAGAGATGTCGTGCGGTGTTCCGCAGGGTTCGGTTCTGGGGCCACCCCTGTGGAACATCGGTTACGACTGGGTGCTGCGTGCCGACCTCCCTGACGGCGTCAGCGTCGTCTGCTACGCGGACAATACGCTGGTGCTGGCACGGGGGGAGTCGCACGAGGCGGCGGCCGCGAACATGACACGCGGGGTTGCGATAGTCGTTGAGAGGATCCGGCAGCTGGGTCTCGAGGTGGCACTTCACAAGTCGGAGGCCATGGGCTTCCATGGACGTGGGAATGTGCTACCGTCGGGATCCCAGCTAATGGTGGGAGGGGTTCCCATCGGCGTCGAGTGTACTTTGAAGTACCTAGGACTCGTCCTCGACAGCCGGTGGAACTTCGTGGAGCATTTCCGACGTTTGGCTCCCAGACTGGAGCGGGCTGCGGCTGCCTTTAGGTGGCTCTTGCCCAATCTGGGGGGGCCAAACGCCTCCTGCCGTAGGCTGTATGCGGGGATCGTGCGGTCCATGGCCCTTTACGGGGCCCCGGTGTGGGCGCGTGCCGTGAGGAAGCGGGCCGTCCACTACCTGAACGCGCCCCAAAAGGTCATGGCCGTAAGGCTTGTCCGCGGGTACCGCACGATCTCCCGCGAGGCGGCGATTCTCCTTGCCGGATTGCCGCCGTGGGATCTGGAGGCGATAGTCCTCGCGCGCCTACATGAGTGGCGCGCGGAGGCGCTACACCGGGGGGTCACTCTGCTGCCGCGGCACATTGCTGCGCAGCGGACAGACCTCCGGTGCGATCTCATGGCGGCATGGAGACAGCGACTGTCGCAACCCAGCGCAGGGCACGCCACGATAGTGGCGGTAAGTCCCCTCTTTGAGGAGTGGCTGGAGAGGCGCCACGGCGCCCTCACCTACCGTCTGACGCAGGTCCTCACCGGACACGGGTGTTTCGGGAGGTACCTGCACCGAATCAGGCGGGAGGAAACGCCCGGATGCTTCCACTGCGAGGATCGACCGGAGGACACGGTGGAGCACACTGTGGAGGTGTGCCCTGCTTGGGCGGAGCCCCGCCGTGTTCTCGTAGCGGCGATCGGCGGCGGTGACCTCTCGCGTCCGGCCCTGGTGCAAGCCATGGTCCGGAGCGAAGAGGAATGGGACGCCGTCGCCTCCTTCTGCGAAGCAGTGATGCTAGCGAAGGAGGTGGCGGAACGAGAGAGGGAGAGAACCTCTCAACGTCCCAGCCGCCGCGGAAGGCGCTCCGGGCGTCGGGGGTCACGCGATGACCTCCGGCCACCGTAGACGCGGGCCTGTGGACGGTGAGTAACGGGCTAGCTCGCCGTCCGGCCGTCGTCATGACGGCAACAGACCGTGTCGGCGGCGCGTACGTGTTCCACGCGCGCCTCAAAGAGATGTCAGCAAGGAGGGGCCCGCAAGGGCCGACGCCCGTCGGGGCTGCGGATATCGAAAAGTTACCGCGGCTCCGACACAAGGGCGAGGAAGAGGGAACATGGGTTGGTTTTTAGTCAGTAGAAGTCTGACACTCCCCTTCGCTCTGCCCAAGAGCGGGGGGGGTTATTCGATGATTTTCCACCCACCAAAAAAAAAAAAAAAAAAAAAAAAAATACTTTAGATTGTCGTAGTAGTACTTAAACTAAACGTTAGGCTAACACCAAGGTGGTTGGAGTTAGGAGTTTTCTTTACTATACTAATCTTAAATTGTACTTAGTAAAGTGTTGATGTAACCATAACAGATAATACATGTGAGAATTATAAGCTTGAAGTTTTTTTGCAAGTACAAGGACCTACTCAATTATCTAAATTGTACCTACATCATAGCATAGCATAATCAGCCTTTAATCTTATTGCTGAGACACAGGCCCCCTGGACACAGGGAATCGTAGAATCTGGAACAAAGGTAATGGGCTATTATCCATAGCGGGCTCAGTGCGGGTTGGTAGATGTCGCATATCTCCGAATTATTGGTTCTAGGACTCCAAATTATTTGCTTAAGACTCCATCGTAATCTTTCTCTAACTTCTCACAGACGAAAATGGCTGCTGATAATGCAACGGCAAGTCGTCAACCGACGACCTAGAACTTATTTATTACAGAAGAAAGTTCCTTTAATCACAAAGTGTGCTGATCAAAGACCTATTCACTATCACCAATTATGCACCCCACACTTACACAAATAAACTACCTACTCATACATACCATAAAAAAGTACATACAACGATGTCTGGAGCGCTATAATTAATGACTCCTAGCCTGTTACTAATTGAGTGGATTCAGTGAGAAGACGCGACGGCGACGATTTAAAAATACATTTTCTTAGCAAGTTTGTTCCGAGTCGCCGGTCGGTGATATCGGTCTACTAGTTACTGCATTGTTATTTCTTTGTGATTGTTTTTTATTTTTATTGCTTTTCAGTAAATGAGTAGAGGAATCATCTTAGCTAGAATTCAACTATATTTGGTTAGACCATAAGCCTTCGCGTAATCATCATCTGCCTAGCGCTTTCCGAACTATATTGGGGTCAGCTTTTAGCTGAATACCAGTAGGTACTTTACATGGCGACTGTCTAATGCCTATCTGGGGGTATAAAACGGCCACTTTTGCAGATCATAATATGAATTGCGTAAAAAATCGTAAAATAGTCACAGACGCAGTTACTATTATGAAAGGTCCATTTTACGATTTTTAACGCAATTCATAATAAGATCTGCAAAAGTGGCCGTTTTAGACCTCCAGATCTCCACAATTCAGTTAGTACTGGGCGATACAATACCTCTTGCTAAGACTGGTTGACAGACTAATAAAAGCCTTCTCGTAATAATAAAATGTAAAAAGCTAGGCAGATGACGAAGAGGCTAAAATACTAAGTAAGTTTTCCTTCGCCATCAATATTTTAAGCAGTAAGTTTGTGAGGGATAAATAGTATGGAAGCAAACCAAGATACGTTACATTTTTTAGTCTTTTCTTTTCAATTTACGAGTAAATATACGCAATGCAGGTATTGCTACTTTTCTTAACTTTAGTTAATAGCATCAACGAATTCGCGGCTCAATGAACAATCAAAAACAAAAGAGCATCGTCATCTCGAATGCCTGCACCTATCCGTGTTTGTATTGATACAAAAGCTATTATTTTTTATCAAGAATGAAACTTTAACACATTCAAACTAGTCTGTAGAATGTAGAGAACTGCGAGGTTTCACATGGAAAAATAAACCTTAGTAACTTTGATTTTAATCAAGATTTCGTGAAGTAGCATGCATAATGATATTCAACTAAACACTAAACCTATTACAGCCAGATTAGCTAGATTTATTTCATTATTCATCCCAGAAAACTATTACGGTTTTCTACAAGAAAATCCTCCACGTGTGTGTCTATTCACGAGCCGAGCTCCACAATGATCATATAACAATAAGGTGTCCTCAGTTCTCACAACATCACAATGGAGGCTGGAAGCATATAAAGTCGCCTAGCTTGTTCCCACTAATTAATCTGCTTATTCAGTCCCCGTTGAGGGAAAAATTAACTTCCCTTGAAAGGGACAATTGTGTTCTGTAGTGTATTTTTTTATAATTAAATAGCGTGTCAAAAGGAATGAGAGGTCTGTTAGTGAAAATACTTTCGTGGGGGTCGTTATAATTACTCGTACAGGTTCTATATTTTTAGTGGTCTTTTTTTTCTGTACCAAACATTTTTTTAAATGTCTCTATGGTCTAGAGGTCTGGTACAGCATGAGATTCTGGGCTCAAGTGCTTTTAGGTTTTTTCATCAATTTCTCAGTGGCAGCAATAGAGTCTGGATTTGTGCCGTCCATGGCAATAGGCACGCCTTCTTTTATATGGGACTTGAACATAACGGGCGAAATGTGGGTGTAGTATTAAGTACACTTCTGCATAACCCTTTGGACTATATCACAAGCCGTTTTTATTAAGTAAAGTTCGACTATCTGATACAATTACTATTTACAATTACATTACCAGTTGGATTGGATTGATATTTAGATTATTCAAATCGTAGTTGGTACCTACGATTTTATAAAACACCAGCTACACAATGTCGTAACTTTACTAAACTAAAACAATTTATAAGAAACGATAACACCAGGTAAGTTAGAAAAATATTTTAAAAACTCTTCAGAAAATATTTTCATTCTTGCACAGGGTAAAACGCAATTTGCATGCATAGATAGCGTCCGTTGCAGTTATGAAATATATCCCTGCATCTACAAGTTGGTGGGCTAACATAAACGAATTCCATACATTGCTGGATTAGTGAATACTATGCTAGATTTTTTCCGAACAAGAGGAGTAATGGATATAATCCTCCAGACGATGACCCGATACGGCCAGAGGGAGTGTATCATGTTGCTACTTATAATTCATTTCGTAGCGACATGGATGAAATGAAACTGGGTCCCTTGTGGCTATATTTTGTGAGATTTTTCCTTTCGACTAGAAGAGCTTTATATAAATATATCTGATTGATTGATTTTAGTTTGATCTGAGTAAAGCCTCGGCGTTAAAGGTGCTTCCAGCGGATTTGTCATGGATTAACGAACATTTCTTTTTCCACATATTTTTAAAAATACTGTAACGTTTTTCGTTTCTGAAACGCATGTGACTTAAAAAGTGATAATTAAGAATGTTGACGGATGAAGAGGGAGATGAAGACCAAAGAAAAGATATAAAGATAGTGTGATGAATGATACGAATAGTAAATGTTGTCGTGACGTCTGACAAGGGAGAATGGTAGAAGTTGCGTCGAGCCCAAATAAAATGGGACAAGGGTAGGAAGATGACGATCACTGAATGTTCTCCAACAAGGAAAGGAGATCCATTGCAAATCGTTTATCAATCGCATAATAGGGTATTTCACCTAAAAAATCTAATTAGTCCGTCTGTTAGATTGTCGAAAAATATTGGATACGTGTTTTTTGTTTTTTCAAATAAATAAAAATTGACGAATCAAAGATCATGAGTGGGGGCTTTTGACATCACTTTGTGAGTAAAAAAGTACTAACTTTGTGACGTCACACGACTTGACACGACTTCTCGAAGCACTATATCGTCTTCATTTTTTGTTTACGTGAAAAAAGAAAAAATACGTCGCCTTTATTTTTTGAAAATCTATCTGACGGACTATAATTAGATTTTTTTGGTGAAATACCATATTGTATTTAAGGGGGAACGAGTAAACCATATATGTATTTAAAAAATACAAAACAAAATATTAAGCTGACAAACAGTTACGATAATAAGCAAGGACGTGTCGTAACTCGTATGCCCCTCGTTCTTACACTACTTTGCCTGTGTTACGAAGATAATGCCTCGCATACAAGTTAGTGCAAACTAAAGCAACCAAGTTACGGCGCGTACGGCGCGAACTGTTGAGAAACTTTAATTTTTGAACGTACGGGAATATTGTTTTAATAAGAATGGGATGCTTGTAATGGGGAGCGTTTTGTTTGAAAATAGAAGGTATGTTTTTGAACTATAGTTTTGGATGGCATGGGTTGCATTTATGCTATGTTGGTGTAAGAAAGAACTAACGTTAAAATATATATTTTATATGGTTGAATCTCCGCTATTCTGTAGGTATATTCATTTGGTGCCTGCCCACCTGTTCATGCGAAAAATCTGGCGTATTCTAAAGGGTAAGTAAACAATTAACTCGTGGTTTCTGTTGGTAAGCTACGATGAATACTGTAGTAATTTTTAGACGAAATCTTTAGTTTATTAATTAAACAGTAGTGCACGTATACTTAAACCAAAAATTAAGTCAATTTTCTACTAAAATCGTTGCAAAATAAAATATAAAATTATGAAAAACAATCTCCACTCTGATTGGCAATAACACAAGGCAAATCAATAGAGTTTTGTAAACAACTCTATTAGCCAGCGAAGTGTTAACATCGAGTAATAAGCAGTCTGTGATGTTTTCCGGGATTGTATTTATTGAAAATATCGAGATTGGAACTAGGAGCTAGTAAAATCATTTCAGCAGAAAAATATGAAGGTGTTTTTGAATAATGGAACTTTTCGTTCCTTCATTTCCTCTATTTCATGAGACTTAGACATTGCTGGTGAAATGTGGATGTACTTTAGCTGGGTCCACCTCTGCCTTGCTCTTCAGGGATTACAGGTGTTAAGTTACGTTTTTTCTTTCAACGTACAGACCTACCTTATTTGATAAAGTAAATAAAAATAGAAATTCGTAAATATTATAATAACATAGTAAATTGAGGTTTTGCCTTCGGATTCTTTGACATTAACTTTGATAGTGTATTAATTGCAAGGACAAAATAGAGCGTTTATGACTGGGTTAAGTTTAATGAAAACACTAAGTAACTTGGCCAAAGAAATTATCACTGACCATTGCTGATCTTGGGCTCCTTAGGAAATTATAAACAAATCTCTTTATTCTGTGAGTGTGTGTTTAGTGGGTTCTTACTTTTACTTGTTTTAGTGCAAGTAACAAAAGTATCGTTGTAAATAATGATCCGTCGCTAGAGGTGGGTAAGTTTCTAGTAGATTTACTGCATGAGTCAGCACTTTAGCATCCCTTTCCCCTTGTAAGATTTTACGATCTACATGAGACATTAACTGGCCGATATATTTTACTGTTGTATGTACCTATTGTTGATCTTACATAGAGTTAATCGTAAGTTCCTCTGTCAGGTGTAGACAAGGTACGGAAGATCTTTTCTGAATCAATCGTATTACGTTCTGTAAAGCATGGATAAGTGCAACGGTAGAAGTTTTACTTTCGTAAATTGTTTTTGATTTCCAAAATACTGATCATTTGGTTTACTATATCAGGGTTCATGCAAAATTCTTGATATAAACAGTGGCGTGCGCTCTATTAAGGCTCTTAGGCTTAGCCTACCTTACCAACTGAGCATTTCTTATAACTAATTAACCATGTAATAAAATAACACCATGTACAAAATAATAATAAAAAAGTTCAAACTCCTGTTAAAATACTTAGAGCAATTTTTCGCGTACGAATCTTTTAGTTACAGGCTTGCTTAGGCTAGCATTCGACTAGCCTAAAACCCATTCATAATTTTACGCACACAGCGTCACATCGGAGAATGATCGGTGCATATTTTCGTGTATATGAACCGCACACATGCATGCCAGCTCCTGCGAGTGGAGGCGGCCTGTGATTGGCTGCAACAACACAAGGCTACGATTGGATGCGTCATGCGGCCATCTTTAGCCCGCGAACTCCGGCGCGAAGTTCAAATTTGTTTTTTTTTTTTACGTTTTTTGCAATTTGCAGGCCAGTGCTAGCTTGAATACTGACTACATACGTCTTACAGCCGCGAATCATATTTTAATAATCAACATACAACCTAGCACGGGCCTGCAAATTGCAAAAATGTAAGGAAATTTAGAAATTTGAATTTCGCGCTTAGCGGTCTTCGCTCTTCCGTCCACAGATAGAGTGCAGCACTGCCAACACATTTCTCATTGATCGTTTTCGTATAATCCTGCAAAATTTTGTTGACCGCTGTTGTGAACAAACTCGATATGAAAATTATGCAATTTTATTTGGTAGTATTTTGCTATCGGCAAATTAGAAATTATATTTTACGCGAGGAAGCCATTATTATTTATTGTTTCATTGTTGTTTTATAGCGCGATTTGTTTTGAAACCGAAAACGTACAGATATTGTCAGTATTAGATAACATTATTAACAGTAGTGTAGGTAAATATTAGCTTTGTTGTGTATTATTTGTTTATTCCCACAAATAATAACAAAGTGAAGTTTGTGCTGTTAATGTGTGTTTGCTAGATGATAAAGGTAATAAGTTTTCTCAATTATGATATTATCGTATAAGTAATGTAATGATAAGGTGCAAATTGTATCTAAAGGTAGATGTGTGAAAGCCACTTCGGATATTATGTTGCAAGTGACGTGTTTTGTACTTTTGTAACTAATTGTAACTATCACCCACTCACTTGGATGAGATATTTAAGGTGGCCGAATCTTTCTTCTGTTTGCATCGTTAGAAAATCATGAGTTGCACCCTTGAATAATGTGGTGAGTTTTTGAATTGTATTTAGGTACCTATAACTTTTACAGGCTTATTTATTTTTATAAATGTGACAATTTTTTTTTTGCTGTCAATATTTCGTGGCCTACCCACCGTGGGAGACCACTGCACGCCACTGGATATAAACGCACATATTTTCATAATTTATGTTTTCAGACGACGCAAAATAAAATTTTATCCACCACATAGGCAGACCACGTTGTCATTTCCGAATAAAATAATCATACCTTAAAAATCTTATCAGACGCTTTGCAATCATGAAAATTGAAACGAATGCTAAAATATGCAGAATCGAACGCATGATATAAATTGCCGATAATCATACCGTACGCAATATGCAATCGAATGCAGTCGCGCGAAAAATATTGGAATCCATCCAATAAGTTGATGTAATGAAAGCGACTTTACTGCCATGCTTCGGGGGGAGGGTATCTAAGACGTTTGCAATTTCCGAACAAAATCTTTGTACGTTTTACGAGCAAGACAATAGATGTTTACTGGCGAACGGTGTTGGCAGACGGCCGAAGCGGCGATGCGAACAACTCATTTTACGCTCCGTGTCGTCTACTCGATCAGCATCCCTATTCTCGATCAATCGACGTGAAACACCGAGGTGTGCAGCTCTGCACTATAAGTAAAATGTATTGTAACTGTTACAATTCCAATGGATTTCCTTAAAACAGAATACGGATAGAAATGTTTCGTACAAAACATTGATTCTTTAGGACAGACTTTAAATGTGATTCTGTTGTGATAAATGACGATCGTTAGTTGCATTTCTTTGTTCCTTTGTTGTTGGCATGTTGTTTCTTGTTTTTGTTTGAAATGTGACATTAATTTGTGACGAAATGACAGACATCTCGTAGTTTTTGCTGAAATAGCTACAGATTCTTCTTGACTTTAAAGCGTATCTTCCGTAAATTATTTTAAAAGACGACAAGGATTTTAAGTGGTTTACAGTGTAGATTTATCGATATGGTTGGTTCTATAGAAACCCACAACATTATAGTTAAAAAATCAACCATTTTATTTACCTCCACATTGAAAAATAATAACAACTAACAACACAAGCAAAAAAAACCGTGAACCAACAGAAGATTTCTTAAGAAACTGCTGTAAAGAACGCCAAAAGACATTGAAGGCGTTGCAGACGACGACGGTAAAATCAGATACGATTCATTAGTGTAACGAGCTTTTAATATTTAAGGGCCGGCTTTGATTGGAATGGCTTGAAAGTGTCAGACGTTGCTCGAGGGCCGTGGCTTTGAATCCACGACACGTACTTACCTTTTCAACGTATGAAAAGTATCACTTCAGTTTTTGACACTTTCTTAAACTTTGATGTGGGATTTTGGTGGACTAGGTGTCATATTATCGGTAAGTACAAGACAGAAATACATACAGAAAAGAGTATTAACAAAATGTGAATATAACCTAGAAACCTATTTAACGAAATAGTTGCGTTTGTAAGGCATTTATAGTTTGAAAATTTAACCCACAAAAATTACAAAGAATTTCACATACTGTACAGAGCATTTAGCTCTATATTGTTACAAAATTTGAATTTTGCAAAGCAAATTGATCTGTCTAGAACAAAGGATGAGTTCCAAAAGATGAGAAGAAGTTCCTTTTGTACACATAAAGTTAATAAAACAGGTTATTATTATGTAAAATTGCACCCCTGAGTTGTTGAAAGGGTTGATACTCTAGGGAGGTGTCGAATCATTCAAACGAACTCACTAACACTCTCCCCTGGGTTTTCCTGCACCAGGGTAATGTGTGGTGCAAATTATAGACTTAGCGTGCGGTATGATGCGTCTAAACTCTAACCCGAAAAATCATTTCGAACCGCAAAAGTTCGAACCTTCAAAAATTACCGTAAATTTAAACAAGCCTTGAACAAACATTGGTTAGTTTGGTTTAAACACACTTTTATTTGTAAAATTATTAGAAACAAGAGGCGGTAGGTTTTTTCCATAAATAAACGATTATTTATTTATTTATTATTTTATTTATTTTATTTTAAAGAAGGCTTACAGACTAAAAAACCAATAAAGCAAAGAATATAAAATTAAAAAATTGCTAATAACAAGCCTCCACATATGGGTAACAAAAAAGTCGATAAAAAGAAGAAAAAAAACATACAAGTTATTGAAAAGCTTACCGTCCCTGAAAAACGACTGCGCCAACAGCCGTCTCAAGGTCGCCACACTAGTGCAGAACAAGTCGACATTGAGGTCCCTAGGAAGCCTATTGAAACCGAGTGCACTTCTTATTGAGAATACATTCCGCCTATAATTAGTCATTGCGAAAGGTACATTTAATATTGGCCGTTGACGTAATCCCATCAGATTCGTGCGTAATGACAGATTAGCAACGAGTTCAGGACAGTCGATGTGGCCATTTGCGATAGCCAAAAGTAGACTCATGTCCCCAATATAACGTCTCATCTCCAGAGGCAGGAAGTGGTACCGTCTGCAGCGGTGCTCGTAGTTATCTGAGTATTGCTGAGCCCTATAATCTAGATAACGTAAAAATTTTTTTTGGACGCCTTCAATACGGGACTTATAAGTCTCATACTGCGGGTTCCAAACCTGAGACGCGTATTCTAAATGGCTGCGCACGAACGAACAATACAAGATCTTAACTGGTTTAAGAGACCGGAAACAAGCCGTGGTGCGTAGTATAAATCCCAGAGCCTTTGATGCCTTTGCAACTATACTATTCACATGTTGATCGAACAGAAGCTTGCTGTCTATGATTACCCCTAAATCTCTTATACTATTTTGCCTGCTAATGAGCTGACCGTTAATGGTGTAACTAAAATTTATTAAAGAAGTACAACGTGAGAATGTTAGGAGGAAGCATTTAGAGACATTTAATTGGAGTTTATTACGGATGCAATATATTTCAAACCTATGCAGGTCGTCTTGTAACTGATATGCATCAGACATGTCTCGCACAACTTTATGAATCTTCATGTCATATATTATGTTATATATATGTTATATATTATTAGCTTTTTAATAACAAATAAAATAGTGATCAAAACAAATGTAATGGTCATTAAAAAAGCAACCTTAAAGTTCAGAGACAGCACTCGTCAATATCAGTAATTATTTCCTAATAATCCAAATTATCCGTTTTTACGTTAAAATTACAGATATTATAAATTTTACGTAAAAACCATTATTATTAACAGTTTTTTTTATATGGTTATTTGTGCCAACGTACAGTCGCACAAGCTAATAAGTATACAGGTAGAGTTTTTTATAATTCAAGTACACTGAAAATATTGATTGCAATTTTGTTTTCTAAAGCGTTTCGCATTAAGCGACTGAGGTCAAACACTGTATCGTTTGGCATCAGTATCTTAAAAGTAAATGTAAGTTAGCTGGCTGTATATATACTTATTAGCTTGTTCGACTGTACTATTGATCTAGAAAAACTGTGAACTTTAATTAAAGGCTCCTAGGTTTTAATTAAGTTTAGTTAGCGTGATGAATGTTTGATTTGAGTAAATGGCCTAGTAGGTGACGATTTGTATGCCAAGCGATAACATCTCTAATTTTCTTTTTAATTACTAAGTAAGCCTATAATTCTAGGTGTCGATTTATTTAAGTCACGTTGTTCAAAACTACCACTACCTATAGGAAATGGGTGTCAAGAAAACAGCAGCAATTTGAATTTGAATTTAAATACTTTGACTGAATACGTTTATTATTCAAATATAAAAATATCCACAAGGAAGGTTATAGTAACTGCCTCCTAGCACAGTTTAGATAGAAGTGAGAGCTCGAGTAAAGGCAACCGTCCCTTTTACAAGAAACGTTGTGTTTGACGTTACGTGACGTTAGTGACTGTGTTGCCAGTATAAAGAAAATCAAAGATTAATTTTTGCATAATAAAATAGACTAAATATCAACATTCCCCCTCAAAAATTAATCATCAATTGTCAAAATACAAATTAGTTTTTATACAATCATAATCACCTATATAACCAGAATACTATAAACCTTCCAAGTGATTTCTGGGGAAATTACAATATTATGGCCCAACATTTGTTGCAAGGACTAGGAAAACCCAGAAAAACCTAGCCAGACCATCTCATCAAAATGAATAGGTAATTATAACTTATTTTATAATTCATAAAGGATTATCAATTACAACAATTTATAATTAATAGTTCTAATAGAACAATTCATTAGATCAATTAATTTACAATAAGTAAATTACCACAAATAAATCCATACTTAAAATGTATACACAATCATACATAAGTAACATTGTTGCAAACTTATCTCTGACTTATCTGCCTTTCAAGCAGTAGACAACAGCTTGTAGCGGCTTTGTTAGCACATCCGCTATTTGTTTACATATTATGTTACTTCATTGCAAGCCCATCTCATCTCTGAACTGCTAAAATACAACAGTTTATAGCAGCTTTGTACACACATCCACTACCTATTTGTTTACCTGTGATTACATAAAAATAATTTTATTATATTATTTTCAACTTGTTCCCTGGAGAAATGATACTTGATGTCAATATGTTTTGACCTTTTATACTAAAAAAGGATTATTTGCTGTAGGTACTAATACAACCATTATGGTCTTTTAAAATAGCAACTGGATTGACAATATTCATTTTAATACTAGTGACTAGAGCCTTACTTTAGCCATAATGATGATTTTACAGTTTTAAATAATGCCATGTATTCAGCCTCAGTTTACAAACCCGCAACAGACATTTTGCCTCTTTGTATTCAAAGTTGAATAATTTAAATAAAATAACCTGTGGCATTTTTTTTTATTATTGACATCATTACCACCCCAATCGGAATCTACTTATCCACATAATTAATGATTAACATCATCACATTTTATTTTGTGACTCAATTTTAATTCCATAGTGCCCTTCAAATACCTAAGCACTCTTTTGAGACAAATAATTACAACACTTTGTTCTTTTTGTTTGTGTATCTGCTCAAAATAATAATACTAGCACTTAAATCAGAGCGTGTACATAACATAACGTACATTAAGCACCCAATAAGGTTGCGTCAATGTGTATTATATTCACTATTTGCATTTAGAACTTCGTAATTTGGTTTATCATTTATAGGTGTACCTAATAGGAGTACAGTCAGACATACCAAATTTTTACATTACAAAATGGATTTTTATAGAAGAACTTTGATCTAAAGTTATTGTATCATTACTTCGAGTAATTTGTTTGTTATTGTTTGTTTGTTTGTGTGTTTGTTTTTTTTTTTTTTTTTTTGTTTTGTCCTGGTGTGAAACCAATAAATACTTTTTCTTTCTTTCTTTCTTTCTTTTAATTTTAATTCCTAGGAACAATTATTTAGATCTACCATTCTCTATTTTGCTCTTTACTTAATATTTATTTATCAACTGATGAATTTACAAACCCTGTTTGTTATGACACTGATGTATTAATTCGAACCAACACCTAGCAGCTTGTTTTAATCTGTACAGAGCTTTATTCGTCTTTACTGATTACACCCTCTGGCACTTTCATGTTTTTTTTTTAATGCCATTTAAAGATATGGTTTTTAGATCCGTACGATGTATTCATAAATTATATTGATTTGCAAAACTAATGATACATCTAAAAGTTTCAGTTTAATCTGATAAATACTTTTGACTATAAAAACTTTGGCAACAAGACATGCCTTATATCTTAATGGATTGTCATCATCTCATGATTATTATATTTAAAATACTTTATTTCTTTCTTTTTTTTTATATTTTTGGATAAATCCATGGTGTTCAGTTTCTCGGATACAAACATTAAAAAAGTCAAAGAATTATGGTTTAGTTTATCATTAAGTTTTGTTATCATAAGTTTTGTGACAACTGTTTTGTATTATATTTCATTAAAGATAAATCTATTGTAAGTAATGTAAACCTACCTATTGTTAATTTAGTTAAGTTTCTCTTTAAGAAAATAAATGTGTTTAAGCCGAAATATCCACTTAAACCCGACTATCTATAAATCGGTTTCAGTTCTAATGTCCTGTTAACATTAGTTAAAAAAAAAATCTAATTCATCTTTAATTGCACCTTCCCATAAACTTTTTTCATCCAGATTATTAATTTCGTTAAATGAACTAGGTACTTTGCAACTAATTGAATCAACACAATAAAATATCCTCGATTTCACATTAAGTAGGTAAGCTTAACACTCCTTCCCATTATTGACAAGAATCGTCGATATTTGTATCACAAGAACCGCGACATCATGGTTTATCATTAACATTTGACTTTAGTACGTTGGAATCATTATGGTCTTATTTATACTAAATTATCTGATTTTGATCCATCTGATTTTAAACCGTTCAACTTTGAACAATCAGTTTTGGAATTACTACTCGTATCAGATTTATGAACTGTCACTGTCTTGAGGATATTTTATTGACACTGATTTTTTTCTTGACAACACGTCATAACTATCATCAGTTTTGTCACGGAAATGTTCGATTTCATTCCCTTCATTACAAAAACTAACCTCATTACTATGACATCCTGACCATTTCATATTTTATTTCATACTTTACTACAGCCATTTCGTATATATCCAACGAGAATACCTTTTCATCGAAACTTATTTTTATTATGCACTATGCGGTATAATCAAAAACCTTCAACTACCTAATTGCAGGTTATTTTTTTAATTTTTTTTTTTCTATTACCATTCAAATGGTGTTTGATTTTGTTTTAATGGGCAAGGTTTATTAAATATACTGCAGTTAAGACTACATCACCCCAAAAACACTTTTGTAATTTAGCACCGCTTATCATAGCGCGGGATTTTACTAATTCGTTTGGAAACGTCATTGTTCTGTGGTGTTCTTGGAATAGTAAAATGGTATGACATTCCTTTAGAAACACAGTGATCTTTCATTTCATTAGACAAAATATTCTCGACAATTTTCACAGTACAAAGTAACTACATACATAGTTTTAAATTAAATTTAGTCCCAGTTTTTGCCATAAAATCTGTAAAAGCAGTGAAACTGAACACGTAAGATTTCTTTGTCAATAAATACACATCACAATAATGAGTGAATTGATCGTTATATGAAACAAAATAATTTCTATTATCGACCGTAGAAGGAGGGATTAGCCCATACACAACAAATAAAGGAATTTTATTGATTTTCACTTCAGAAGTGTGAAATGTTAATCGTGCCTGTTTCCCGTTTATGCAAGCTTCGCATAATTTTATTTATCATTGGGTGTTCCGTGTTACCACCTCAATTGAAGTTATGTTTATGAATCATACAGTTATTTTTCAGCTCTAAAAACTTTTGTTTACTAATATGGCCTAACCGTTGATGCCATAAATAATGTAATTAGCACCATCACTGTTGCATGTTTGAGAAACAGGTTGATTAACTTTAACAACAAAATTCACACAAAATTAAATAATTAATTGCCATACCTCGCATCAGTATTTTACCGTCCTTACAGATATTGGTTCCATGCTGGTCGAAGGTCATCCGGGACGCTGCATCTTGGTAACTGACAGCAGCTTGTATGAGAGTAGGTTCCATGGATTGCTGACAACTTGTAATGTCATCAGTAGTTGGTTTTCTTCTGCGCAATCTTCATAATTTCCGGACAAAAATGCGAAGCCGGAAACCTCACTGGAACTTGAAGCACCCTGAGTTATATCCACAGCTTGAACTCTGCGGAATCTGTCTGCAGGTTTTTTCTTTATTGGATTGAAGCATCAAAATTGCATTTGTATTTGATGTGACTCCATAATGGTGACGCTTCTTGAAGGATTTCTTCTTGGCCTTAAAACTTTTGTTGGTTATTAGTTTAAGGCTTTGTGTCCTTGTGTTTATTTAGTTGAAGTTTTGAGTTTTAGGTTCGACGTGAAGAATCTTGCACTGAGATCGTCTTTTAGCAAAACCAAGGAAAGATTCTGCCAAATACTCGACGATTACACTATTTACATTCTTCGCAATCCGCTTATTTTTCACCCAAGCCTTTGACCGTATTATGGGTTCATCGTCGATAACTTTGATGACATCGTCTCGGCTAACAACGCTCGAATATGGAATTTCCACACACTGGACCTCTCACCATCGAAAGGTTTAATATTTCACTTGGACTTCAGATTGTCTATGATGTGTCACGTGTTTTTTTTTTTTTTTACAAACACTCAATTATACACACGTGTTTTTTACAAGCACTCACTATACACACGTGTTTTAACAAGCACTCAATATACACACGTATTAAACCAGCACACAGTAAGCGCAACAGTATATCAAAGCAGTCCTGGGCCCATAACCTATAGGAAATGGGTGTCAAGAAAACAGCAGCAATTTGAATTTGAATTTAAATACTTTGACTGAATACGTTTATTATTCAAATATAAAAATACCCACAAGGAAGGTTATAGTAACTGACTCCTAGCACAGTTTAGATAGAAGTGAGAGCTAAGGCAACCGTCCCTTTTACAAGAAACGTTGTGTTTGACGTTACGTGACGTTAGTGACTGTGTTGCCAGTATAAAGAAAATCAAAGATTAATTTTTGCATAATAAAATAGACTAAATACCAACACTACCTACTCTTGAACTTTGGGGTAGCTCATGCGTACATTATGGGTCCTATATCCCATACCTATAGTCCAAAAAAATTGCGCAAGCTGAAGAACCATATTGGCTGCTATTGCCAACATCAACGCTAATATGCTGGGTAAAGTATTTATTATTTATTTATTTTTTAAAAAAAAGGTTGCCCCACACTAGGAATTTCAATCAATCATTAATAGGAATTTCAATTGTTTTTTTAGGAAGTGCACTGATATATCCGATTGCAATTTTCCTAATGCACCTTCAAGTCATTTTCAAGAAATTTTATCTAGATAAAAAGCCAGGTACCGCGAATGTGTCATCACATCACGTAACTGTTTGGGTTCCGTTTGAATTTATAATAGTGTAGTTGTTGGTAACACATCATCATCAGACTTTTAATACTATGAACAGGCCTATCAGCTTTCAGAATATCATCTGCATTTGTTAGACATATGACAAGTAAAGACAATTTTTTTTTTTTTTTATGCACACAATTTATACCAAAAGAATTTGCAGCGTTGCGTTGAGATTTTTTTACTCTTTTCATACCTCAAATTAATTATATTAAATAAAAAAGTGCTACTTGCATACATAAAAGAATTACAGCTAACCCTTTGCCTGGTCACGCTGTACGCTTATAAATTAAAACTTAGAATTTAATCCAGCGCCGTTTCTCGTGAATATTACAAAACTGCAATTTCCGTATCAACGAGGTGTAAATAAATAATACATCAGTTCATATACGCGGATAGTATTAGTGCGTACTTGCAAAATTGCTATGCGTTTTGATACATTATTAATTGAACCGGTAATTAAATGAAACGGTAGATGCAAAAAATGCATGATAAAGGCATTGTTTTTTAGAACTCGATCGTAACTAAATCACCGATGAGATGCATAAATAAGTATAATATAGGCGAATAGATGAACCTTAAATTTTAAAATATACTTTTTTGTACTAGATATTATAATATTATTTTTTATTATATTATTTTATTACCAAACCTAATAAAATCAGAAGAAACCATTTTCTTCGCACGTTAACGTTTAAAGGAAAAGCTTCCTCTGAATTATCAATAAAACAGATCCGAAATACATAATTCAAGTTCCATTCCAGTTTAGCAGTCGAAGACTCGCTTTTCCATTCAAAACCTTGCACGGCTACAGTATCAGTAAAAGCATAATTTCCTGTACTGAAATATTTATACCGAGAGTGTACGTAGCAACTGCTACGGTGCTACGCTACACCGCTACGTCGTAGCGTGTTCTACGACATTGGTTAACGCGGGTGAAATATTCCGTAGTAGGTATTGAAAATCCACTAACACACGCACTTTATATAATAACATTTATTATTTAGTTTTTATGAAAATCTAGCAACATTTGTCGAGGATAAAATGGTACAGTTAAACTTTAGTTATCTTTTGAATAGCTGTTTCTAGTCTTTGTTCGGTATGTTATATGGTACTTTAGCATAACTTTTGGCTATTTTTTTTTGCCAATAGTGTTATTGTATGAGTATTTGAAAGTTTATGATAATGACCATAATATCCTTCGGTGTCTCGCTAACAAACAAAAACATTAAAGTTTTTCCTTGTAGTTTAAGTTTTTTTTTTGCTTTGGCCATTATGGTTTTGAGCTTATTATTTTGAAAATAATAATAATTTATATTCAGATTATGATCCTAATGTCTACAGAAAAACGTTAACGTTAGTAAGTGCTCTATTTTTAGACGTATATAAAAGGACTCCTTACAACATTCTTGAACAATTCAAGAACATTTAATTTATTGTTTCAAGAATACACTCTGAAGTAACGTCTATTTATATTATAATTTAGAGTTTTGATCAGAATAAATCGCCATCGCTATGTGAAGCTGCTGTATTTGACATTACAAGTCGTGGGTTCAAACCCAAAAAGCTTTCTGTAATTTATTACATAATCTCAGATCTAAAATGAATGCTGGTATGCTGCTGGGGCTACATACAAACAGCCGCACGGGTTGATCTTCAGATTGAACCGAACTGACCTAGGTCGGTCCCATGGGTGACCATCCATTACGTATCAAATTTCTTCTGTGGTCCCGTCTTTCATTCCTAGATCTTTGGCAGTCGTCACAGGTTGTATGTGACTTGAAAGTCTTACAACCGCTCTTACCTTTTTAGTATATAATATATTTTTTTGGTGGTTGTGAAATCATCAGATAACTCCTCCCGCTCTGGGCAGAGCGGTAGGGAGTGTCAGACTTCTACTGACTAAAAACCACCTATGTTCCTTCTTAGTCCTTTGTGCCGAGGCCGCGGTATCTCTTTCGAACAACCCGGAGCCCCGACGGGACAGTAAGCGGGAGAAGTCATTTTCATGATTTCCCACAATACAAGAAAAAGGGTGTTTTTATTGTATTATCCTGTAGGTACTTACTGTAATATGGAGGTCATATGTCTGATAGGCACTATGGCTAGACACTACTCACAGAGGATCACCTTGCTCGACTTCTCTTTTTATCGGAAAATATTCTCCTTCTTCAGGTCGTATTTTTGCTGTCATATTTTTGTATACAATGTTGGTAATCAGACTTATATAATACTAATAGCGACCCGCCCCGGCTTCGCACGGGTGCAAATGGATGTTATTATACATAATATAAACCTTCCTCTTGAATCACTCTATCTTTTAAAAAAAACCGCATCAAAATCCGTTGCGTATAGTTTTAAAGATTTAAGCATACAAAGGGACATAGGGACAGAGAAAGCGACTTTGTTTTATACTATGTAGTGATTTTAGTCAATACTTGTGTGTTTCCAAGGCTTTCCATATTTTTACCCGTGTTTTAACGTGTCAGATACCGTATAATATCCACCAAAGTTACGACTACAGTAAACTTCCTTTACCATAAGTTAACTACAAAGGCATCTTATCTTCATACATAATTTAGCCAACTGGCCCGAAAATTATTTTCAATTTAAATGAAGTAACTCAACAAATAACAGGTACTGTCAGCTATGAGGCATTTGACCTCATTTAACCTTTCCGAATCCAGCCTGAAACTAAACCTGGAAGTTTAAATATAAACTTACCAATACGTTATTTGTTTGGACATGGAGTAAGAACAAATGGAGAAAATATTGTTGGGAATACGAGTATCGGTTATTTTAACCTATATTTAATTTCAACTTAAATGTCTAATACGATATGTATTCCATGCATAATTATGTTCCTTTCTAACCTGCTGAGTACCTCATAAAAATAATATAGCCAAAATAATTACGTTGAAGAATTATTTGGCTTTATTAATAAATACTCCATTCTTGTTACTTCATGTTACCAGTAAATTCAAAACGCTCAGACGATTTATAACCCGCGCCCCGTACTCGGTACTAGAGCAAAATCTATACTTTGTGTAATAAACTGATATTTACATAAATACCTAATGAATCGTTTCGAAGCGGCTTACTATTGACGACAACATAAAACTTGCCCTGTCAATTTTATATATTTTCTACCTTGTTTTTGTAACAAAACGCTGCCATAACATTTTTATAGTATGAAACAACCTATAAAATGGGTTTTAGTGCACTGACATTCCTGTAAATCTTCGTTTTAGTATCTTATTATATAATACAATTACTGATATGTTTTAGCACTTATTGCAATGGGTTACGACTTAAATTGGTGTAGCGGGGCGTGTTATGGGTTTAAAAATTGGTATTTTATGTTCATTTGGGTAGTTAACCAATTTACAATTTTGTAAGGGGTTAAACATTTTGCTAACTTGGCAGTGCATTGCGTTGTAGGCCTTAACCTGCTCTATTCTGACGATATTTTTATATTCACTTTACTGTATCATGAAAATGTTCACGTTTCTGTTTCGATTTAATAGTAACTGCTCAACTACTCGAATTGATAAATCCATTTATGTAATTTAAGTTTTCTCTACAAAAAATGTCGTAAACCTAAAAACAGTAAATCTTAAACTCTTTTAAACGTTTTCAATCTTTGATTCCGACATATTTTCAAAACATACCTAAGGTTTGATGAACTAGCCCATGCGCTAGCTCCACATTTTCTTTTTTAGCAAAAAATACTATTCAGCCACAAAGCTAGAGAAAAACGCCAAAAAAGCCAACTCCTTTACGCTCTCGTCTCACGTCGATAGCCCAAACTGTTGTAATGGATTCCATTTGGCAAGTTGCTAAGTAGCCTGACTTAGCGCTGGATTGCGTCTTCAACGCTTTTTTCCGAGACGTTCTGGCTTAATGTGTCTACCGCTAGATATTCTGTGTGCTACTTACTAATCTTGTGGAGTTTTCCTCTATGTTCCAGGTCAATTTTGTGGTGTATAAATAAGTCAATATGTAAAAAATGATAATAGGGGATCGGACTGAGTCAAAAAAATATGATTCTGTTTAGTCCGTCAGTTTTTTTTAACGAATTAATGAAAATTGACGAAGATAAAAAGCGTCGTGACGTCACTTGTGGGTTAAAAATGTACTGACGTGTAACGTTTTCGAGGAGTTCACGAGTTTTCGAAGCACTGTTTCGTCTTCATTTTTTGTTAATGTGAAAAAAGTAAAAAGCAATATTTTTTGGAAATCTATCTGACGGACTAATTAGTTTTTTTTTTGTCCGATCCCCTATTCTAATCTTAAATTAATGTTACATGTATTTGAAAAGTGCAATTGCAAAACTACTGTACTTACATAAATAGACTGTTTTATATTTTTTTTATCACAATGATAAAATATATGACATTATGAAAATAATGTTTTAATTTTCAATGTTCTTACCAAGTACCCTAGTATGATGGATGAGTCTTTGGTCAACTGGACCCACAATAAATCTATGTAAAAAAAAAAAACATTTTAAAATGTGATTTGTTCGACTTCACTCGTGGGCCCAGTTCGAGTGGGTTCAGTTGACTAAAGACTCGATTACCAAGCCATGCTACTAGGGTAAGCCTACTACTTAACTCTACTAGATATACAGTTCGTACCGACGCCGCATGTTTACAAAAAACATGTTCAGATTTAAAAATACTTTTTACCGATACGTAAAGTAAAAGCAAAAATATGAAAAAATAAATAATAATAAGCCTTAAAACCAATCACACACGCTTTTAAACCTCGCAGGATTAAAAACAAAAAACAGCGTTAACAAAAATCGTTCGACACTTTACAGACGTCTGGAACCAAAAGCTATTTATTTATTCATTGGATCGTGAACGATGCGCGTCCAAGTGGAACCTTGCTATTTCATCGCCTGCATTGTGATGCGCTCAATTAGCAACTGCTAAATGTTAAGGAGTGACTTGACTAATTGCCACGAGTCATTGGACGCAGTGTAGTGTCAAATATGACGTGTTTTTGTGAGTTGTGTCGTTGGTTGACGTCTGCACATAAAGGAAGGTATATTAATGGAAAGTGATCTTAAAATAATAATAATAATAATAATATTCCACAACTATCACACAACGCCATCTAGTCCCAAGCTAAGCAGAGCTTGTGTTATGGGTACTAGACAACTGATAAACATACTTATATATTTCTAAATACATACATATTATAGATAAATTACACCCAGACACAGAACAAATGATCGTGCTCATCACACAAACATTTGTCCTGGGTGGGAATCGAACCCACGACCTCCGGCATAGCAGTTAGGGTCACTAACCACTAAACCAACAGGCCAGTCAGATAAAATAAAACTTTAATTACATAAACATTCTTACAAATAAGGCAGAATATTTTTGAGGCAAGATTAAGTGCGTTTTTAATTTAAATTACTCTCTCACAGGTCTTTAGCTGGTAGAGGGCCCACATGTAGGCCCCTCTCCCTTTCTAAACGATGTTTACCATTATTTTGGGTTTTCCAGTAATTAATTCAGAATGCTTGGTACCCGTATTATTTTTATGATTTATATGTTTTCAATTATGCTCAAACCGATCAGACTGGACAGTGGACCGTACTGCAGACTTTGACAAATTTTAATAATTCTCTGAAATATTTATGCTATCTCAGTTCGATAGCACCTTTCCATTTTAAAGGACAAAGTCAAGGATCTTCAATGAGTAGGTACACAATAAAATTATTTTACCAAATTGCGAAAGTTGGACACACACTTTACTAATTATATGTTTTAATGATTGTAACTGTTGTGATTGTCTCCTGTGATTATATATTATATAATAATAATACAAAGAACGAAATGTAAGGAGTATTCAGATATTCATTTTGATGTAGATTAGAAATTGCTACAGTGCTGGGCCTATTCTGCCATCTTCTTTAACAAAATACACAATCATACAGTCATAATTTCCTATCACACGAACGCCAATTTGCCGAAAGAAAATACATATATTTTACAAAGAAAATCAGTTTCCCTTTGAAGCTATCGCTCCTTCATTGCACACCCTACATTGCGTTAATTTCGAGCCCTCCGCCCTTTTGAACTGCTCAAGTCAATCGAAAAGTCAATCCGTTGGTTAAACATCACAAATGAAAAGTCTCCAATAGGGAATGTTTTAAGTAATGGAAGAAATTAAAAGTGTTTTCAAGATTTTCAATGAACAAAGGGATGGGATTTTATTCGGGGTTACAATTTATGCTGTCTGGGGTTTACTTACAATGTTATATATTAATTGATTGGTCGCTTCGATTTGCTTTTTTACTGTCTCAGTTGTTTTCTTTGCATAATATGGTTCAACATTCAGACTTTTGAATATGGATTCTATGTTATAATGAAGAATATCAAGTGGAATCAGTAGTTATTATTAGCCGTATTTGGTTACAAAAACATAATAACATTTAATAGTACTGAAAGCATTAACTGTTTTATATGATATTATTATGTTCTCTTCACAATCGTGGCAATCATTTCCGTGTAAACCACTGCACTTGCTATCAATTTATATTATCACAGATTTATTTTTTCAGGACTTCATTAAATTCAGCTATGATGGTGTGAAATCAGATAAGTAAATTAAGCTACTTGATCATCAACTAAATAGGCCGTATTTAGTCGTATTAAACGGTTATCAAACGCCAAATTGACACCATACATTTAGTAGTTTCCCTGACGGTACAAACGATAAGTTGCTACGAAAAGTCACAAATCTATAAGACGCCTACATAACAGCTAGTCATTCTTCATAAAACAATAATAGACGTTTTTTTTTCGAAACCAGATATGAATCATTTCTCCACCTCCTTTCAATTGAAATTCCATCACGAGATCAATCCCCTATAAAAATACATCAGTATACTTTATTCTGCCTGCACTTGTACCCCTACGTATAAATACAGCAAGCCCTCATTGCGTTAATGCTTCGCCCTTTGATATTGCCTAGTCAATCGGAAACTTATCCTTGTGTAATACGCAGATAACTCCATGCGCGGAATATTACATATTTTTCGCTTGGTTTGATAAGAAAATTGGGAGGCATCTGCTTGCAAGTACAATGTTTTAGGAACGGTACATTATTAATTGGATTCTTCATATGACTTTGGATTGAGGACGGAAATTGTTATTTTAATGAAAGAAAGTTAGCATATCTCTTGTTCAGCGAGTAGGGGTTCGGATTGAGATTCTTTGTAATTATAATAATATGACGATCGTGATTCATATGGCAATGATATCTTTATATTGTTTCCCGAGTTATTTTTATTTGGTTCAAGAGTTTGTTTTTGTGTTTAATTGTTAACAGGACTTTGATTCCAGACATGAAGTAATGTTTTTTATTTGGCTTTTGTAGCTGCAGATAATGAATGAAGCAGCTAACTTAATCTAATTTATGAAATCTCTTATACCTTCTCATGAAGAATTCTAGATTTCTCTTACTGGGTTGTCACAACCTGGTATCACAATCACTTAATAGGTTCCTACAGCACCTACGGGAAGAGATGCTGTGTCCTATTTAGTGAGGGACTGCACAGCTTAATTATGTTGTAATTAATTTGCATACTAAATGCCGGCACTGTCTACAAGCATAAAATCGACACCGCCCACCACATCTACATAACGGACATTTTAATTAACTATATTTGGATATTAAATGATTAAACTTAATTAACTAATGATAAATTAAATAAATAAGTTTTATCCGTTCAGTTACAAAGTTAGATTATAAAATATGACTTGACTTGACAAAACAAGAATGAAATTAAGAATTTGGAAACTTGAACACAACGAAAGTATCTCGAGAAGAATTTGTCTATTAGCCAGGCTAGAGGTATACAAAAAACCGACTTCGACAAAAATAAAACACAAAAAAGTGAAAAATCAGCTTCTGAAGTCGGTGACTTTTGTTTGTTTGATTTCATGTTTTTGCCACCGACTTCTGAAGCAGATTTTTTATTTTTCACTTTTTTGTGTTTTATTTTTGTCGAAGTCGGTTTTATTTTTTGTAAAAAAGTTTTTTTTTTCACTTTTTAGTGGTTCGCATGTGCTTACCCCTTCACAACGTACCGGCGTGATGTTATGTTATGAACTGGTGTAAACAATAGACATTCATGAGATTTCAGCAATCCCAGTCCATTTGCTATCATTAATTGAGGAGTTCCGTTGCCTATCTCCGAAGTTCTTCATCAGATCTTTACCAAATAGTTTTTATAAACTTTGTAGTGAGTACAGGCGTGATATTATGTTGTGTGATGGCGTAAACAATGCTTAGATATGCTATAGCAACAATCGCGGTTAATCTGCTATTATTTATTGAAGAGTTCCCCCGATTTCTACAAGATCCCATCATCAGATATTGAAATGGTGACAATGGGACCACACGGAAAGCACCTGCTTTCAAATGAAAAAAGAATCATGAAAATCAGTTCACCCAGTCGCAAGTTATGAGCTAACAAACATAAAAAAAAAAAATACAGTCGAATTGATAACCTCCTCCTTTTTTTGAAGTCGGTTTAAAAATACAGTCGAATTGATAACCTCCTCCTTTTTTTGAAGTCGGTTAAAAAGGAGGTATGCTCTTAAAATATATAATAATTTTAAGTAAACTAAACTTTAGGTAGGCCGATAGAAGCGTTTGGTTGTTGTCTAGGTAACATAATATTACCTAGACAACAACCAAACGCTTCTGTCGGCCTACCTAAAGTTTAGTTTTACCTAAAGTGTAGTATCTGAATTCAGAGGAACAAAATCTGTCACAGAAGTCCTCTATGACATCAAAGAACTTCTTAAATAGAATCTAATACCAAAGTTAACTAACGAAGCGTCTACCAACTAACATAATATCTCCACGTCAGAAGATACAAAGTTTAGTACAGATTACAACGCAGCCAATTTCCGTAGTACATTGCCATACTTAGAGACATCCTATATGTACGCGTATTGTGACAGTAAAATGTTATGACGAGATATGAGACGAACTTCCACTTTCTTCTACGTTTTACCCTTTATAAAAATCTGCCAAAGCAATATTAATCTTATGTCTTCATCTTAAGGTTGGATGAAAAGTTTTGACGTGTACTGATAATTTGGTTATACAAGCAAATGTTACATGAAAAGGGGCTAAACTTTTTACAACTTCAATACTGTACGAAAGCCGATAAGATCCCATAAAACGCGTATTGAGAATGTGTACCTACTCTTGAAAAATGTTTGCAGATAGTCAAAATTTCAATATTCCAATCGTGTTCAGGTCTGAGGTAATACCATCAGAAATCTTGTCTACATATTTTTTCTAGACTAAATATTAAACTCAAGACTTACTTTGGTAAGTTACATAAAAAGACTAGGTGAACTTAAATCTGTCTTGTGAAGGAAAATGATCTACTTTGTAAAAGTGGAAATGAAAACAGTTTATAATGTTGTAACAGACAAAGTTTGTAAACTACACGACCTGGTTTGTATAAACCAAGCTCCGTTGACTACAAATGAACTTAAAAGTCGAACTTTAAGTTTATTTTCAAATAGGTAGTGTAGTAGCCCGTATTCATTACATCGGTTCCGTCAGAAAATATTATTTCAGTTTACTGCTTCCGGATACCTAGTTATTGTTTCTTTAATATTAAATAGAGCTTCTCTTGACCTCAATCTTATCCAAGAATATAGATGAGGTCAACAAAGGAACGAGCTAACTCAGAAGAAACGAAAACTACCATTCTGGTGTCCTCTAGAGAATGGGTTCTTAGCGTTAATAATCTATTACTAGAAAATGCTCATCCAACCATCTAGTAACAATACAATAATCCAGCAGCTTATTAATCTTTCTACCCGTCGCTTACTTTATTACACCTTTACCTACTTGAAATCTCCACAAAATAAACATAAAACCGAGCTAAACCAACAAAGCTTTGCCTGCAAACTACTTAAACAAAGTAACACTAACTAGATATAAAACATAAGTGAAAACACCTTCCGTCCTCCTGTAGTCACGTTCAATTTGCACTATCCTCTACACTTAAACCTACTTAATTCGTACTAAAGAGGCTTCTGAAATTCCCTTGTTCATTTATACGACGATTGTTGGCTATGCGCACTTTTGGACATAGATTATGTATGAGGAAGTATACTGAATGAGACATGATGCTGAATGTTGTTGTGTGCAAACCAACTTAAGTAAAAATATTATCACTATTATTACTACCGTCACTTCACTATCACTTCGACGCACTGTCACTTCGTCTATCACTTAACTATCTGTTTATCATATTATTCTTTTTCTGTAACCAGGACAAATATGGAAGGCCATGACTGCATTCACATACTTTTCTACAACTTTGTATTTTTTCAGTTCCTAGTGAACTTACAGGTCTCCTGTTTTGTTCTATGATATAATTATCTTCTCTAATGCCCAAAACATTTCATTTTCCCTTTTCTTCTTACACTGACTCTGGAGCATTCATCACAATCGCTTCTCCTATACATTTAGTCCCTCACAATCGTTCTTCCACTAACATTTCTGACTTTGAAAATGATGAGGCCCTTATCACATCCAGTAATACTTACATCAACATAACATGCTACCGCATACTTGTACTCATTGTGCGGTGGAGAGGACTCGTGTAATGGCTCAGGAGGCCAGCCTGCCCATGAATTACAAATAGCTACTGTAATTATACTGTACTTCAACGCTTCACGTGGATTTATGTTTTTAATTTTAACACCTTAATGGCACCAGACGTTGCTTTTAGATTATATGGTGGGTCGGTGGTGTAGTTTGAACATTTGCTTCATTAATGATTGTGGACATCACTGAATGTTATGAGAAGGGTTATAAAAGGATGCCACGGGGTGGTAATACCACGTGGAAGGTGGTTTTGAAACAAAACATAATACCAAGCCTGTAACCTCCGAAGAGTGAGGCAGATGTGGACCTACCTAACAGTACATCCACATGTTATCGTCAGTTACGTTTAAGTCCTGCGTAACAGAGAATCTTTTGCACAATTATATCAATCGGGCACAAATCCAGGCGTTGAAAGCAGTTACAACAATCATACATCATTCAAATAGGAGTTATAGCTACAACTGTAAGGTTCATAAAAGTGTTTTCATTTTCAAACCCTCCTCTATTATCAAAATCAATGAACATTCATCACTTAAACCAAATCAATTTGACTTCGCCAAACCATACATTAGTCAAGTTTTACCTCCGATTGTCCCCACAATTTAGTACTCTAGTAAATGGATTAAAACAAACTTGTTATGGGAAATTAGGTCGCCTCGTTTTTGGTAGCGGCTCTCAAAGAAATTCGTTTTTGTTAAGGCTTCCGCCCGAAACCGTTGTTTACTTGTGATAACGGTCGTTCATATTTATTCATGAACGCCCGGTTTTTGCTGGCGCGGGAACTAATCAAATCTGAATTAAATGCTGGACTTCAAGTCAATGGTTTTATTGATTTGACTTTTTTCTTTGTAAGGGGAAAAACAAGGGTTTTCCTGTTTTGCTTTGTGGAGAATTATGAATGGATATTAGTTTTGTTGTTGTACCTATATCTACAGCTAAATGAAAGTAAATTTAAGAAATATGATTGTTTTCTACGATTGGTCGCAATGTTGCTCCTAAACCAGTCGTACCGGTTTAGGAGCAACATTGCGACTGTTATTTTCGAAGGTTTAGGCAGAGGTTTAACACACATTTAGCAGTTACAAATTCTTGTGCTCCGTTGATGACAATATGTCTTTTGTCCCCTATTACAAGGGACTTTAACATAACTGGGGGATGTGAGTGTGTGGTTTACGAACAAGATCTGTATAGAATTAAAATAATCTATATTTCTATACTAATATTATAAAGAGGTAAAGTTTGTGTGTTTGTATATTTGTTAAATTGTAAGGGGTAATCCCGGGATCTACTGAACCGATTTTAAAAATTCTTTCACCAATAGAAAGCCACATTATTGTTGAGTGTCATAGGCTACTTTTTATCCCTGTATTCCCACGGGAACGGGATCTACGCGGGTGAAACCGCGGGACGTCCGCTAGTGGGTAATAATTTCGAAGGGAATATTATGAAAATAAAAAACTACACACTCGCGAGATCTGATACAGACAATAAATATACAATAATCGAGCAAGGAACATTGTAATAGAATGGGCAAAGTGTGAATCCAATGCGATTTCACGCATCATTTTCAGCAATAGTATCAACTGGCATATTTCACAGAATACCGGCTTAGATTGTGGTTGTAAAACTGTCATGAAACCGACCATCATTCAGCAATACTTTTATGACTTCTTGGATATATTGGTCACAAAGTATTGTAAATGTGGGAATACATTGTAGTATGTAAAAATTTCACAAAGGATCGATTTCTCAGAGGATAAGGTTGACGATGCTAAGTTTTACTACAATGATAATGAAATCTATCAGTAACGTCTTCGAAACCTATGCTTACAGTAGTGCAAGATTTAGTAGGTATTCCCATTGTTCTGTTAGTATAGAAGAAAGACTTGTCAACACAAATGATAGCATTGATGCCTTCTGTTCGACCACAGCAACTGCATTGAATGACTTTCTGGGGTGATTTTTTAGAACATAGGTATGTTGCTCTTTCATGTGCTCTCAAGTGGCTGGCATATCCATGCTCGAAAAATTTCCAGCGCAAATAGGATATGGCAGAACACCTTTGACGACATTGTAGGATGTCGCTTCTTTGGGTAGCCTAGCTTTTAGGTCATCACGCTTTAAATCTTATAGCTACCTTCTTTTCTCTTCAAAAGCGTTAATCTACCGATGCACACGACGTTTCTTACACAAGAAATATTAATACCAAGAAATTGCCCATACAGATTTTCGACAGTTCAGAAACAATTTCAAAGTTTTTTTTTTAATATCTGTAGCATAAGTGGCGCAAAAGACAAAGACGTCCATAAAGCTAATCGACGCACAACTACTTTAATACATCATCAAAATGAAACATACTGTGGGGGACTCTGAACTCTATTTCACTAGATTCAGCCCCACGACTGGGAATGTTCGAAAGTGGACTGTATGATGATTTTAATTACGTGGATTGGATAAGGAAACTATTAGAAACACACAAGTACTAGGTCTTCTTAGGTCTTCACTTAGGACCAGGATGCACAATAAAAATAAATACTAGGTCTTCACTTAGGACCAGAATGCACAATAAAACAAATACTAGGTCTTCACTTAGGACCAGAATGCACAATAAAACACTGTTTATACACAATAAAGAAATAAAAGGTTTATTTGACTTACTTAGTACTTATTTACACTTGAAGGTATTACTAGTAGGAGAGATCACTGTCGACTGTAATTGCAGTACAAATCCTTGCCTCCTATATCCTATTACATCATGATTCAATTAGTGGCAAAGTGTATAAAATATCTTTTATAGATATCCTATAGAAAGTCTAGAAATAAAGCGGCCGTTGCGCTAGATTCTTATTGGATAAAATTAAGGCATTCTTATTGGACTAGAACTCAGCCTTTGAAATTGCCCAATCAAAAACATTATTAAATTTTTACGAGTGGAATTTTCCATTAGTTTTGTACCTATTCTTGACAGACTTTGAAGCACATAGATTTGTTATGTATAACTTACGTAATACACTTATACAACATAAAGAATTGAAGTTAGACTGATTTTAGGGTTCTGTTTACATTATAATGAGCTAATTTGTACTATCTATTCTTAAGTTATATGACACAATCTTTATAAAGCTTTAACTACTGAATGACTTTATATACCTCTTATGTACTTCTTATATACTTAACCTAGATTATCCTAGGTATTCAAAACAAAACTATTCTACTTAATCTACTTAATATTAACATATTAAAGACTAAGTTTTAGGAGGTCGGCGTCCGTAACATTCCTCCCCCCGGCGCAGCTTGCGTAGCCTCTTCTTTCTTCCTTAGGACGACGAGCTTGCTTACCGGGCGTCGGAAGATGCCGGTTCTGGTCCGCACCTCGACGACTCGAATGCTGCCGTCTGGTCCTGGATGCGTTCGCTCGACGATTCCCATGGGCCAGGTGTTCCGGGGCAGCGTGTTGTCGACCACGAGGACCACATCTCCAGCTTGCAGGGGTCGTGCGTCGTTCTTGGGTTCCCCGCGTGGTACCAGTGTTGGCAGGTACTCTCGCAGCCAGCGCCGCCAAAAGTGGTCAGCAAGCGCTTGACTGGCTCGCCATGTTCTTCGGTCAGCTTCGTCACAGGGTCCCGTTGCTGGTAGGCCATTGGATGATCCCAAAAGAAAGTGGTTGGGAGTCAGAGCCTCTGGATCGTTGGGGTCCACGCTGACATGTGTTAGAGGTCGTGCATTGATGCAGAACTCAGCTTCGGTGAGAAGTGTGCTGAGAACTTCTTCAGCTGGTGCCTTCTCTTGCAGCGTCACCTTGAGGGCTGTCTTGACGGATCGTACCATTCTCTCCCATGCGCCACCTTGATTGGGCGCTCCTGGAGGTATAAAACGCCATTCCATTCGGTGCTTTAGTCCTTCGTCGTTCAGAGCTGGTAGCCACTCTGTGTAGGCGTTGCGTAACTCTTGATCGGCTCCACGGAAGTTGGTACCGTTGTCTGAATACATTAGCTGCGGCCATCCTCTGCGCGCAGCCATTCTTCTTAGCGCCATGATTGCAGAGTCTGTTGATAGGGATGCCACGATTTCAATGTGCACGGCGCGGCAGGTGAGGCATGTGAATAGTGCCCCCCACCTCTTCTCTCTGCGACGGCCCACTTTGGCCATCATAGGTCCGAAATAATCCACCCCGCAGTTGGTAAACGGGCGATGGAAAGGATCCAATCGGGCATGCGGCAGGTCTCCTGTTGCCGGTGTCTTGGGTGTTCCCTTCAGCCTCTTGCATAAAGTGCAGTTCTTTTCTATCATGCGCACGGTGGGTCGTAGGTGAATGACCCAATAGCGCTGCCGTAGGTCGTTCGTCACGCGTTCTCTGTTGGCGTGTCCCGCAGCGCAGTGTTCCCGTTGCACGATGAGCTTGGTCAGTGGATGTCGACCATCCATGATGATGGGCTGCTTCGTCTCCGTTGGTGCTGAGGAAGCTTCAATTCGGCCTCGCACCCTTAAGAGTCCATCCTTTATTATAGGATCAAGGCGATATAACTTGCTTGCCTTTGACAGTGGTTGAGCTGTCTGTATCCTCTTTATTTCTTCTCCAAAGCTATCTTCTTGGGCGCGTCGGAAGAGTTCGACCTCGGCGCGCTCGATGTGTCGATGTTCCATCTTGGTTGCCTTTCGTCGACAGATATCAATGAAGGCGAGAGCTCGTGCAGTGGCCCTCACTAGCACTTCATATTTTGAGAAGCGGGCGGCTTCTGGTAGCCAGCTTCCTCTTTTCACCTTTTCTGTGATGTGCAGGACTTCGCTTTCTTCTTCTTCTGGTTTTGTCATTGTAGGCCACTGCTCTTCCGGTTGGTAAAGGAAGGCAGGCCCTTGGAACCATCGATCCGTTGTGCTCAGTGGAGTGTTACTGAGCCTTGTTGCGTCGTCTGCCACGTTCTGTTCTGTGGGCAGCCAGCGCCATTCTTCTTTTTTCGTGAGTTCAGCGATCTCACCCAGTCTGTGTGCGACGAATGGAGTGTAACGTCGCATGTCGTGGTGAATCCAATGGACCACGGTGGATGAGTCGGTCCAATAGGTCGTTCGACCGATCTTCACTCGGTGTTCTCTCTGTATAGTACCGGCGAGTCTTGCACCGATGACAGCTGCTTGCAATTCGAGCCGAGGTATGGTCTGAGTTTGCTTTGGCGCTACCTTAGCTTTGGCGGCTACCAATACCACGGTGATGCTCCCGTCGCTGCCTGTGATCCTCCAGTAAGCCACAGTTGCATAGGCTTGTTCGCTGGCGTCACATAGCACGTGAAGCTCGATTCTCTCGTATTTCCTTGTTATGTAGCAGCGTGGCAATCTTATTTCGGAGATTTCGGTCAGTTGAGATAACCAAGATGCGAAGAGCTCGTTTTCTTCTGCCGGTATCTGCTCGTCCCACGTAGTCTGGAGGCGCCATAAGCTCTGAAGTATGATTTTAGAGCGGATAGTGTAGTGGCTCAGCAAACCGAGTGGGTCATAGATTGACATCACGGCGCTGAGGGCTTCACGCTTGGTCGGTGCGCGAGTTCTCTCTCGTACTTCTGCTGGTACTCGGTTCATAGATGTATTGAACCCGAGTTCATCTCGTTCTGCGCTCCAGAATAAACCGAGGATCTTGCTCTCTGGTTGCTCTCCCCCCAGTTGTGTGGGTGTAGTGGCGTGCAGCTCAGGAGGTATGTCACGCAGCACAGTCTTATCGCTGGCGTTCCATCCCCGCAGTGTGAAGTTGGCATTGGCGTGTACAGTTCTAGTTTCTTCTACTGCCTTCCAAGCTTCCATTGGGTCATCATAGCTTGCCACTAGATCGTCCATATAATGGTTTTCTTTTATTGCCGCTAGCGCTCGTGGGAACTCCTGCCCGTAAATGTCTGCGTTGTGGTTGCGAACATAATGGGCCATGAACGGGGAGCTCGCTGCGCCGAAGATCATACTTCTCATTTTATATTTGAGTGGAGATGATTCTCTTTCTTCACCTCGCCACAGGAACTGTTGTGCTGGTTGATCTTCTTCTCTTATGCGGACTCTTAGGAACATTTCTTGAATGTCTGCAGTTATAGCTACCGCCTTTTCTCTGAATCGAAATAGGATTCCCGGTAGTGATAACAATAGGTCTGGTCCCTCTAGCAGTTCGTCGTTCAGACATATTCCGTGACTTCGTGCTGCTGCGTCAAATACCAGTCTCCACTTGCCGGGCTTGTTCGGGTTTTGTACGGCAAAGTGTGGTAGGTACCAGCACACTGGGCTCTCACGTTCCGAGCCGTCACATAATACAGCGTAACCCTTTTGTAGTAGGTTGTTAACTTGGTCGGAATATTCTTTGGCGAACTTGGGATCGGCGTCCATCTTCTTTTCAATAGTTGTAAGACGACGGAGTGCTTGATTGTAGCTGGGTGGCATGACTGTGTTGTCTGCCCGCCATGGTAGCCCCACTTCGTAACCGGTTTCGGTTTTCTTTGTTGTCTCTTCGACGATTTGAATGGCGCGCTGATCTGCTTCTCTTATTCGTGGCTTTCCTTCTATACAGAGAGCCTCTATCTTGAAATGAGCTTCAACAGAGTGGTGTAAATTCAGATTGCTTACACTTTGCTCTCGGTCTGGCTCATACACGTGCAGTACACTGCCCTCTTGCATGATCGCGCTGCGTGGTGCGGTTCCGTGCACCACCCATCCCAACTTAGTCTTCGAGGCGGCTGGTTCATTCGGGCCACCGGTCCTGAGCTCCCTTGAGACGATACACTCCCAGTGGTCAGTCCCCACTAGAAGCCCGGGGCGTGCTTGTTCGTAACACACCTCGTCCTTGGGAAGATCTCTCAGGTGTTCGTACTGAAGAATACTGTCAGAGATTGTCTGCTTGTGTAGTTGCAGGTCTCTTATTGTTCTAGCTTTAACTCTGTATTCTTCTGTTTCTTTCGTCCCTCTGACGTTGATTGTTACAAGCTGGCTCTTTGTTTCTTGTTGTGACATGTTGACGCCGTTTAGGTGTAGCGGTTGAGATGGCCCCTCTGCTCCGATGCTGGTTGCTAACTCTTCATCTATAAGAGTGATGGTTGCTCCTTCGTCTAGAAGTGCGTAGGTCTGCACCTCCCCCCGTGGTCCGGACACGATGATAGGACACATTTTTAATAGTACTGTCCTTTGTCCCACAGTTGGTCGTTGTGTCACAGACAGGACGGCTTCTTCTTTAGGTGTCTCTGCTGGCTTGTTGTTATCTTCTTTCTTCACCTCTTTTCGTGGTGATGACTGATGCAGTGTCGTATGATGTGGTCGACGACACTGATTCACGCCGCAGGACTTAGCTTTGCACCCAATGCGTCGGTGTTTGCTTTGGACGCACTTGAAGCAAATCCCTTTTTCTTTAAGGAGTTCCCAGCGTTGTTCTGTAGTAAGTGCCTTGTACTTAGGGCACTGGAGTAAGGTGTGTGCTTGTTCACACCCTGATGGGCATGGCATCTTCTCTTCTTCCGCTGTGGTGTTGTAGACAGTCGCCTTCTTCTTTAATGTTACGGCGGGTCGTGTCTCTTTCTTTGTACTTGCGGCGCTCGTAGACGGGGCATAGGTGTAACGTAATGCCCTATCTGCTTCCCTCATAAGGAAGTGGGAAATCATGACAATCTCTGGTTCGGTCGTCCCTTCATTGTCGTAAGCGTAGTCACACCAGCGAGAGCGGAGATGTGGACTTAGTTTTTCCAACACCTCTCTTGTCAGCAGGGGATTGAATAGATAACCTCTTCTATCTATTGTCTTCAGTACACAGATTATATTCTGCAGTTTCACTGCGAAGCTGTTGAGGTCGGCTGCCGATGCTCCAGGTCTTGGGAGTTTCTTTAGATCATCGAGCGCCCGATCGATGATTATTTCAGGTCGCCCGAAACATTGTTCTAATGTCTTCATAATAACATCTGGGTCTGTGGCTGTGTGTAGTAGTGCGGCCACAGCATCCCGTGCTTCTCCCTTTAGGCAGCTCCTCAATCTGTGTATGTTCTCAGCTGCAGGAATCTGGTACATGCTTGTTGAGTCTCGAACAGCTGCTTTGAATGGCAGCCATTCAGTAGCGGCTCCAGTGAAGGTAGGCAGGTCTATATAGCGTGGACGGGGTCTGGCCATCCTCTCTAGTGTGTTGGCTAATTGTTCAATGCTGTTCCTCGCCCTGGTTGGAGTTGGCGATCTCGGTCTGGGCGTCTCGAACCTGATTTGTCTAGGTTCCTCTCGTGTACCCTTTGCTGCCTCCTCCCCCCGTGTGTCGGGCTGGTTTGTTCGTAGCCACTCGTCTACCTTAAGGTGTTGTTGTTCTTCGGGTAGAGGTTCATTGTTAACACTTTCTTCATCATTGAGCACAGACACCTCCACTGCCAACCTCTTCTTTACTAGGTCGGCTTCCATCTCAAGTTGTTTTTTATGTAGAATGGCTAACTTCTCTGCTGCGTTGAGCTCAGCTACTCTTAGTCGCGTAGTAATACTTGTATTAGATCGGTGCGACCGTAGTGATCTTGTTGGTGACCTCACTCGTTGTTGAGTAGTAGTCACTGTAGTTCTGACCCCGGAGGGCCCAGCTGTACTTGTCTCCGCAAGCCTTGAAAAGGGTGAGGCAGGCGGATCTAATGACAGTCGTCGTAATCTTTCAGTTTCAATTTGCTGTTCTTCTTGACGACGTGCAGCTTCTTTAAGACGTCGCTGTTCTTCTAACTCAGCTACGTCTGACTGGCTTCTTGTGATAACCATCTTGTTAAGCTGTGCCTGAGGTTAGCACACTTAGACTTAACGTTCAATTGACACGCAAGTGTTAGGGTACAAGCGGTCAATACTGCCTATATGACTTAGGCGTAGGCACGTAGTTGTAGACACGTAGTGGAGTCTGCCTAGGTAGTTTAGGCACAGACACGTAGTTGTAGTCACGTAGTGGAGTCTGCCTAGGTAATTTAGGCACAGACACGTAGTTACAGGCACGTAGTGGAGTCTGCCTAGATAACTAGGCACAGGCACGTAGTTGTAGGCTGCCTAGGTAACCTAGGTACTCTAGGTTCTGCCTAGGTAGCTATGGCACTGGATCTTTTTACCCAATTTATATTGGGCACACTTTTTATTCACTGGTTCACTACCCACGCACTGTTTACTTTTTAATACTGACACGCACTTTTATTATTTACTTTTGAAAATAAGTCTATGTACTACAACGCGCACTATACTTCTATCCCTTAGGATAGGTCACTGACTTGCACTGCTTATGTTCGTTTTATAGAGCGGACACTGGCACACGTTCCAGCTTAGTGAAACTTCCGTCTATGTACACAACAATAACACGTACTATTTACTTTGTTTATAAGCGGACACTAGCACACGTTCCGGCTGTGATTCCTCCGTTTATATACACTTGACGAGCACTATGTACGTTTGTTTATAGGCGGCACTAGCACACGTTCCGGCTAAGTGATTCCTCCGTCTATATACACTAACTTGTACTATGTACTTTCACTTTAAATAGTCCATCCACGCGTATTATTTGTTTACACGATAGGCGGATACCGACACTTCCGTCTATATACTTAGTAACGCACTATACACTTGTTATCTATCTAGATAACTCACTGACGTATTACTTTCTTCGCTAGATAGGCGGATACCGGCCTACGTTCTGGCTCGGCGACACTTCCGTCTATATACCGTGTTAGCGACGATACGTAAATACACTGATAACGCGCACTTCACTTTTTATCTATTTTATAGATACACTGATGTTGTACATAGCAGGCATGGACACGCACTTAATAGTTTATTGCCTGACGGCTATGTACTTACTTTTACACGCACTGTATGATCAGCCTTTGATACAGTTACCGGGCGCACCTTTCGGCACGGCAACTATCTAAATATCTAGGCACAGGCGTTAGGATCTGAACGGCGACACTACTTAAACTCTGGCCGTCGTTTCCTGAGATCCTTTTGACAGCCGACTCACTCTCTTACTTTTCCACTGAATTTAACACTGAATTTAATACTTTGCAACTTTGAAAACTTTAAAACTGTATAAATTCACTTTATAAAAACACGTAAGTACTAGCAAAGTTCACTTATCCAGGTCGATAGGACCAAAATCTTTAGGTTTTGTCCCTTATCCGGCTCGACAGGACCAAAATGTGGGGGACTCTGAACTCTATTTCACTAGATTCAGCCCCACGACTGGGAATGTTCGAAAGTGGACTGTATGATGATTTTAATTACGTGGATTGGATAAGGAAACTATTAGAAACACACAAGTACTAGGTCTTCTTAGGTCTTCACTTAGGACCAGGATGCACAATAAAAATAAATACTAGGTCTTCACTTAGGACCAGAATGCACAATAAAACAAATACTAGGTCTTCACTTAGGACCAGAATGCACAATAAAACACTGTTTATACACAATAAAGAAATAAAAGGTTTATTTGACTTACTTAGTACTTATTTACACTTGAAGGTATTACTAGTAGGAGAGATCACTGTCGACTGTAATTGCAGTACAAATCCTTGCCTCCTATATCCTATTACATCATGATTCAATTAGTGGCAAAGTGTATAAAATATCTTTTATAGATATCCTATAGAAAGTCTAGAAATAAAGCGGCCGTTGCGCTAGATTCTTATTGGATAAAATTAAGGCATTCTTATTGGACTAGAACTCAGCCTTTGAAATTGCCCAATCAAAAACATTATTAAATTTTTACGAGTGGAATTTTCCATTAGTTTTGTACCTATTCTTGACAGACTTTGAAGCACATAGATTTGTTATGTATAACTTACGTAATACACTTATACAACATAAAGAATTGAAGTTAGACTGATTTTAGGGTTCTGTTTACATTATAATGAGCTAATTTGTACTATCTATTCTTAAGTTATATGACACAATCTTTATAAAGCTTTAACTACTGAATGACTTTATATACCTCTTATGTACTTCTTATATACTTAACCTAGATTATCCTAGGTATTCAAAACAAAACTATTCTACTTAATCTACTTAATATTAACATATTAAAGACTAAGTTTTAGGAGGTCGGCGTCCGTAACACATACAGAACAACCAAAATTACACCACGAATAAAAAATCTCCCCCTTAAGCAACAACTTCCGTTCAACCACAGATACCGTCAAATCACGCTCAAGCTTTCAAAATCTAGTCCGATAGATTGGCACGTCTCTCTCTTGTTATAATGAGGGCGTGCGCCCTTACACACAATGAGGCTTATTTGTGTAACAACAAAGGACGTCACGTGACGCCCCCCGGCAACCAAACGCCGCCATCGAGAGCTCTGCTAGACGTCTGTTCTGGCAGCTTACGCCAAAAAGAAGTATCTCAAAAATAAATAAAAAAAACCCGGTCGTTTTTCATTTTGTATCCGACAGCTTCAAACATCGGATCATGTTTCAAAATATCACATTAAATTCATTGGAAAATTAAAAAAGAAACAGTGAAAAAAGTTCATAATTTTATTGATTACAATATTTTGTACTGAATAAAAGAGTTAATATTTTGCAAAATATACAGTTGTTGAGTTACACAGTTAGGCTTACGAAGAAATACGTACGTAATCGCATCTACTGCCGATAGATCGTTAGTAATGGAGTTTTAAGATTTCGTGTTTCGTGGATGCGGAATTTAATTTCGGATGAGGAGGGTCAGTTTTATAGGTAGAAATTCTTTTTATCTTAGCGTTTTATTCCGGTCTATTTAGTACGCAACTGCGTATATCGGTATCGGCTTTGTTAGACCGTTTGATGATCACTTGCTCAGCTAAATCAGGTTTAGTTTGGTTGAAATGGCTTTGTGACACATGTGTTGTTTATGTATGTTCCATACATCTCACATGCGAGCTCTGTTGCAATGAATATCGGTTTGGGTTGCATAATGCATTATAACTATTCGTACTTATTACGTCTTACGTCTGTGGCGAATCATAAATTCCTGATTCCCACTACCGCATTTCAATGAGTTTGCTTAGTTGTAAATACTCCTTTCTTTTGTACTTTATGATAAGACAAGTGAAGACTAGCTGACACAGACCAGCGGAACCATTGTGGTTGTCAAATTGAAAATATATTATTTATCATTAAACTGACTGTATATTATTTAAAAGCAACAATATAACGCTTTGAACTAAACGGCGCAAGCAGGCGCCTAAATTGGTGACCCCGACATTAAAAGAGCAATAAGAAACTTTGGAATCCAGATTGGTAATGCACACGGAATCTCAGACCAGCATCAGACCAAGGAAAAAACATGTACCTAATCAACCATTCAACACTCTTCGGTTAGCAGTTTTCATGAGAAATGAGTGGAATTGGATCATACTCGCCGTCGCCAGCCATCTCGCGAGTTTGCCAGTGAATTTGAGCGAACATTGAAGAATTTTCTTTAGAAGTAACAGCGAACATTGACGAATTTTCTCTAGAGGTAACAGCGAACATCGAAGACGTTTCTCTAGAGGTAACAGCGAGCATCGAATATAGGTACCGTTTTTTTTTTTTTTTTTTGTTAAGATTTGTTGTTGATACCTGTTTTGCAATGCAACTTTTTTGATTCCACTATTTTTCTATTGTTTTGTGATTTATCTGTGTTCTGGTAGGATTTTGTTTGTTTTGCTGTAAAGATTTAGTAACAATATGTCGACCGAAGAAAAAGAAAAATTCCTTGACCCTGAATCCGGAACTGAGGGTAGACATACAGTTGAGCCTTGCACATCTAACCCTCAAACCTTACTTGTAAACAGAGTTTCGATCCGTGTTCCCCCTTTCTGGTCCGAACGGCCTGGTCTCTGGTTTGCCAGTTTAGAGGCACAGTTCCACGTTAATGGTATCACTCAAGAACTAACAAAATACTATTATGCCATCAGCCAGCTGGATACAAAATCCGCATCAGAAGTGGAAGACATAATCATCGAGCCACCAAAAGACCATCCTTACTCGTGTCTTAAGAAGGCTCTCGTTTCTCGTTTCTCCTTATCATATGAGGAAAAAGTCAAGAGACTCCTTGAGAAAGAGGAGATTGGGGATAGAAAGCCCTCCTCATTCTTGCGTCATCTCAGGACTCTTGCTGGTTCTTCGTTTCCAGAACAGCTCCTCCGAACTATTTGGACTAACAGATTACCTCACAACATTCAAGGAATTTTAATTGCACAAAAACTACCATCCCTCGAAGATTCGGGTGAGTTGGCTGACAAGCTACAGGAAATCATTTCGCAACCAATGCACATGCATGCAGTCAGTAGGGCATCAACACCAAAGAGCAAATTAGAACCCTCCAACAACAAGTGGCAGATTTGACTCGGCTGGTATCCAGCCTCACCACAAGTAACAGCAGAAGTAACCGCAGTCGTTCAGGCTCACGGTCTCGCATTTTTAACGGCCTGTGTTGGTATCACAAGCAATTTGCTGCGAAAGCAACTAAATGCATTCAACCATGCACTTGGTCTGCCCCTGCAGAACAGGGAAACTCAAACAGCGGTCAGTAACGGCGACCACTGACTGCTCCTTGCTTAGTCGCCGTCTATTTGTTACCGATCGGTACTCGGGCCGACGATTTTTGATTGACACCGGGTCCGATTTATCTTGCCTACCTAGACGTTTCTCCCAATGTAACAAACAGCCACTACCATACGAACTTTTAGCAGCCAATGGCACTAAAATAAATACTTTTGGTTTAGTGGAACTAAAATTAAACTTAGGTTTAAGACGGGATTTTACATGGAAATTCATAGTTGCTGAGGTAGGAATTCCAATAATTGGTTTCGACTTTCTAGCTCATTACCACCTCCTACCGGATTGTGCTAATGGAAGGTTACGAGACGATAAAACAAGTTTGTCAGTTGGAACTGAATTCTCGTTAATAGATCAACCCAGCATTAAAGTCATTCAATCACCCGATTCTCCATTCGCTCACGTTTTGGCCGAATTCCCTAGCATCACACGTCCTCCTTGCGCACCTAAAGAGCCGAAGCACACTACGGTGCATTTCATTAATACTACCGATGGCCCACCAGTGACAGCACGACCACGTCGTCTTGCCCCACAAAAGCTTCGAGCTGCTCAAAAAGAATTTGAAGATATGATTCGCGTGGGTACCGCCAGACCTTCCAGCAGTTCATGGTCATCTCCATTACATCTTGCGCTGAAAAAGGACGACTCATATCGTCCGTGTGGTGACTACCGAGCGTTGAACGCCCGAACAGTCCCGGACCGCTATCCTGTCCGTCATATAGGGGATTTCTGCCAGAACTTATCCGGATGCACAATTTTCAGCACCATAGATTTGGTAAAAGCATATCAACAAATTCCACTTAATCCTGATGATATTTGTAAGACAGCTATTATCACACCTTTTGGGCTTTTTGAATTCCCTTATATGACCTTTGGTTTGCGAAATGCCGGGCAGACATTTCAAAGATTTATTGACGAGGTTGTGCGGGGATTTAATTTCTGTTTTGCTTACGTGGACGATATCCTCATCTACTCGAGAGACCCTCAGCAACACGCTGAACACCTGAGACTTTTGTTTCAACGACTACATCAATATGGCGTAGTTCTCAACCCGGCGAAGTGTGTATTTGGAGCAGTCGAGGTGACTTTCTTGGGTTACCGCATTAATGCTGCAGGCACACATCCTCCTGAAGACCGTATTCGTGCTTTAGTAGATTTTCCTCTCCCTAAGACCGTACAGGGCGTTCGCAGATTTTTAGGCATGATTAATTACTACCGCAGATTTTTGCCACACGCCGCGAAGTATCAGGCTCCTCTAATAGATGCAGTTGCTGCTACCAACAGTAAGGGTGCTAAACCATTTCCATGGACACCCATACTCGAGCAATGTTTTACTAACTGCAAGGAAAGTCTTGTCAATGTTACCACTCTTTCGCATCCAAGCTGTGAGGCTCCTTTAGGTCTGTTTACTGACGCATCCAGCATGCACATAGGTGCATGTTTACAACAGAAGGTTGATGGTAACTGGCAACCTCTTGCGTATTTTAGCAAAAAGTTAACTGAGAAACAGTCTGAGTGGCCAGCCTACTATAGGGAACTTCTAGCTGTGTACGAGAGCGTTCAACACTTTCGGCACATACTAGTAGTGCAAAATGCAACTATTTTTACCGATCACAAGCCTCTAGTGTACGCCTTCATACAGCGCCGTGACAAGCTTCCACCAACACAAATCAATCAGTTATCGTTTATCAGCCAATTCACCACTGACATTCAATACGTAAAGGGAACTGACAATTTGGTAGCAGACGCCATGTCACGGGTGGAAGCCATATCATTAGAGGAGGACTATCAAGCTCTTGCCAAGTCTCAAGAGGGAGACGATGAACTCAAAGAAGTAATTTCTTCCACATCTATGATTTTAAAAAAAATATTGCTTCCTGGAACAAACACTTCTGTTCTTTGTGACATGTCGACAGGTAGACCTCGCCCTTATCTAACCTTACCATTCCGTCGAGCAGCTTTCGATCGACTGCATAATCTTAGTCACCCTGGCGTGAAAGCAAGTTTACGTTTGGTGGCTGAGCGATACGTTTGGAGGAATATCAACACCGATTGTCGGAAATGGGCGAAGTTATGCTTACAGTGTCAGCGCAGTAAGGTAACTAGACACACATCATCACCGCTTATGTCTTTCCCAATTGCATCAAATCGATTCTGTCATATTCACATTGATATCATAGGACCACTACCGCCCTCATGCAATTTCAAATATTGCCTGACCGCGGTTGACAGATTCACGCGTTGGCCCGAAGCGTGGCCTATGACATCTATTACGGCAGAGGAAGTAGCAGACACGCTGGTGACTGGGTGGATATCCCGTTTTGGGGTACCAAGTACCGTGACTACCGACCAGGGTCGTCAGTTTGAATCTGATTTGTTTCGGCGCCTCATGAACATGTGCGAATCCGCTTTGTCGCGCACAACTAGCTACCACCCATGCGCAAACGGAATGGTAGAACGTATGCACCGCCAGCTAAAAGCTTCATTAATGTGCCACCCCCAAACATGGAGTAAGGCACTTCCATTAGTACTCCTTGGCATGAGGACTGCGCTCAAAGAGGACTTAAACTCTTCGTCCGCTGAGCTGGTCTATGGTGAACCTCTCCGTCTTCCTGGAGAACTAATCATGCCAGCAGCAGAACCCAGGAGTCCACAGGATATCACAGATTTCGTCACGGAGCTAAGAAGCCGTATGCAAGTTGTACGTCCCATACCAGCGTCACGACACGCTCGACCGTCAACCTTTGTATTCAAAGAGTTGGCGACATCGACTCATGCCCTGCTCCGTGACGACACCGTTCGACGGCCTTTGCAACCTCCTTACACTGGTCCATACCGCATTCTGAGGAGAAGGGACAAAACCCTTACCTTGGATATTCATGGAAGAGAGGCAACGGTCAGCATAGACCGTTTTAAACCAGCATATCTGGATACAGAATCAATTACAGTTCCTGTTTCTCCTCCTACACTGACACCTGCTCCACAATCTTCGTTGCAGCCAACTACTCCTAATCCAACTAATCCTCCCCCTCCCATTCCAACTGCTGTCACCACCAGAACTGGCAGACGGGTCAAGTTTAGGGATATATTAGACTTATAGTTTATTAATTGTTTAATGTTTTAAGTTGTTTTGTTAAGTTACAAGTTTTATATTTTATTTTGCGTGACACCTTTGTTTTCTCCGTAGGGGGGTGGTGTGGCGAATCATAAATTCCTGATTCCCACTACCGCATTTCAATGAGTTTGCTTAGTTGTAAATACTCCTTTCTTTTGTACTTTATGATAAGACAAGTGAAGACTAGCTGACACAGACCAGCGGAACCATTGTGGTTGTCAAATTGAAAATATATTATTTATCATTAAACTGACTGTATATTATTTAAAAGCAACAATATAACGCTTTGAACTAAACGGCGCAAGCAGGCGCCTAAACGTCGTATCTTGGTGACGTCGTTGTGTTGTACAATTTGTTTTAGTTTACGCTTTTCGTTTCCTTTTATTGTTTGATACCTCTCGTAAGCACCAGTACATTTTTAGTTTGTGTTAGATCATTTTACATTCGACCTTATTATTTACTTATAGAGTTCGTAATAATATAATATTTTGTGTAGTTAAAACCTGATATTGATGCACAAAGCAGTTTGAGCCCAATTAGCTACAGCTGGCTGAAAGATCATAAGTTTAAGAGTTGCGCTTGCTAATACTGACTGACGATAAACTGTGTTGAAAACATTAAAAAACAAGCGACTTCAAAAACACCTTCTTCTTCCTGCCCTTATCCCATGTCATTTGGGGTCGGCGCAACACGTTGTTTTCTTCCATTCTGCCCTGTTAGTCGTCACGTTATCATTTATTCCTTTTTCCTTCATATCACCCCTCACACACTCCATCCATCTTTTCTTTGGTCTTCCTCTCCCTCTCCCCAAAAACACCAAAAAGTGAAAAATAAACTACAGAAGAAAAATCAGCTTCTGAAGTCGGTGACATTTGTTTGTTTCATTTCGTTTTTTTGCCACCGACTACAGAGGCAGATTTTTCTTCCGAAGTTTATTTTTCACTTTTTGGTGTTTTTGACTTTTTGAAGTCGGTTGTTTTGTTTTTGCAAAAAAGTTTTTTATTTTTTCATTTTTAGTTGTATCCTTACATTTAACATTCGACTAAGAAACCAAAAAACACGTAATACGTGCCTATGAAATTTGAGGGTTGCCCACGAGTTCTCTGGGATTCCATCACCAGGTCCTGGTTTCCATATCATAGTAGGTACCACCCTTAAAATATCTCCTTCACAATAAAAAGGAATCATCAAAATTGGTTCATAAACGACGAAGTTATTCGCTAACACACAAACGAAAAATGTTCATAAATTAAGAAAAATCGTCATACAATGAAAAGTACAGTGGTCCAAACTAAAAAAAATTTTTATGGGACCAAATGCCAACTATTCCGCATCAGACTAAATTAAGAATCACGTAAATCGGATCATAAATCGCAGCGTAATCGGTGTGCATACATAGAAAAAAAAAACATACCAATCGAATTGAGAACCTCCTCCTTTTTGGGAAGTCGGTTAAAAAAGACAAGTATAATTTATTATGATTATTAGCATGAGTTGAAGCAAAAGGTATAGGTGTGAAGGAATCGTTCAGGTAGCGATCTGTCCTTCCTACTCTCATGGGAAAAGGTTTATGTGAGTTTAGGATTAAAATTCACACATTTCACATTTGTTGAATACGTCTACATTGTTCATCTTAATTAATCTTACTTTCTAAAAAGGTTTTCACTATTTCCCCACTTCAATGTTCATTATTTATACCAACACCCATAATCCGAGTACCTAACTTTAATTTGTCAGACTAATTAACCACACTACAAAAGTAAGGGAGCATCAGCTGATTAAATAACAACAACAGAACAATCACAATACACATACTCATATTATCAAGAGTCAAGCGCTAATAATAGCAGAAACATTCGCAGCGAATGCCTTCATCTCCATAATGACACAAGGAAGATAATTTCCTAATACCAACTAATCTCTCAAAGGTTAGTGGTTTAGGGTCGAGACCGACATCATGCGGGCGTTGGTCTCGGCTCCATTTTAACCAAACGGGTTAATTATTTACAAAGCCTTTTAGTGTCGAAAAGGAAAGGTGCACCTATTCACTCATTTATGTTTAAGTAGGCCAAATTTGGCTTGTACCGAAAATGTAGGTAATTAGTTGGCTTGTGTACACTTACAGTACCTATACACTGTTCCATTAATAAAAAAGAGAAAAAGGCAACTTTTTTCAATGTCGTTACTCTACACACACTTAATATTAAGCGACGCATATTATTGTTTATTTTAAACTTTTTGTTACTTCGTTATAAAGACCTTCCTTATTTTTTACAAGCGACATCTACCGCAATAGTTACGAACCGTAGTCAGTTGTAGTCTGTTAAGGCGACATCACCTGCCCGCGACCTTGAGCGCGCGCTTAACTCATCGCCTAAACAAATAAGGTTGAAAATGGCGACGCGTTTGATGCTCGTGATTGCCAAAATGAACGATAGTTCGCAGATTTAATTTATTAAAAAAAAAAATACGCTGTAATGTTAAAATATTTTTACATATGTCTTTAGTTGGTTAAATTTCCTTTCTGATAGTAAAAAAAAAAATAACAGTTGTCACTCAAAATATTGAGCATTTCGAGACGAAAAAGTTTTTTCGTGTGATTTTTTTGTGATTTTGTGTTTTTTTTTTTCGAGGTTCTTGATTACTTTTAGAAAATATTTTTGCATAAGTCTTTTACCTATACATTTGACTATACACTGTATTTTTTTTGGAATTGTAATAAGTAGCAATACGGCTAACTCTGCGACGAAAAACAGGTCGTTTTTACGGTTCCCCCGTTGACTGCGTCTTAAGAACGCGTCAACTGAAATCATAAAACTACAGACAGCCTCCTTTGTATGAACTCCATCTAGTACCACGATATTTCAAGAGATGGCACTGTAAAATTCACGACAAGGTCATGTCGTAGATAGATGGCGCAATTTTACAGTACATTAGTTCTTCAAGACACACTAGATGGCGCTGTAAACTTAACCTTAAAATCTACGTTTCGTGTAGTACACCTCCCAATTTGTGATTTCAGTTTTCAAGTTCATGTCGCACCACATTCTTGATAATAACGAAAGGTGAATAATTAAGTTTTAAATAATCGTTTCATTGCATAAGCATGTTTGTTTTCATTTAGTAGACCAAAGAAAACATCAATATTATGAAGTAGCTAACATAACCTCAAATTACTTCTGAAGCATGTTGCAAACGCAAACAAAAACAATGAGGTTTTAATATAGCCATCATTGTATAGGAACAAGGTTTCAGGTAATAAGGAAACAAAATTTCAGTATAATGATGGAATTTATTTTCCAATATTTCAACGAAAGGTTACATTTTTTTCAAAACAAAAAACTTCTCACGATGTTAAAATTACAGTTATTAACATGGTTTCTTCTACAGCAACAGTTAATTTAATGAAAGAAAATATCTATATTCATGGCTCAATTCTACCTATTATCTATCAGCTTACTTCATCAAAATATCAGGCTCAATATGAGCTATCAAAATTCTCGACCGTCGGCCCTTGCTAGACTTTAATTGACAAGGTATTAAGGCAATCAAGATAAAACTACATCTTTCTGTCAAATATTTCTTTATTCCTTCATTTCATTTTAATTCATTATATCACAGTAAGGACCGGGCGAAAATCTGAATAATTATACTACAAAAGCGATTCGAGCAACTCAACATTCAACAACTAGGTCATTTGATATTCCATCGTGATATTGTTTGATATTTGATACTTATAGTCAATAATATCAGAAAATATTTGTATTTTATTCAAAATTTCAATGTCACGTTACACTTAAAATTGTACCATTATTCAGTCTCACTCGCAACACAAAATGAATGATCTAAAAATACTGCATCAAACAATAAGATGTTCAAACCTCAGCTCTCACACAATATACATACAGTATGTATAAGTTCATAAACTATTTTGATCGGAGTTCACTTATGAATACGATCATGTCCATAATAAGATAATGAACTACGAAATGCCCTAATTAGTCAAAAATTACATTTAACAAGGCATCATAATTGTTTATTCATAATTATTGGATTTTCGTCACTAGTATGCGCGACCGCATTTTCCTAATTCACATTCATAGCTTTAAATTAATTAAACTAAATTCATTTGACTATCACTCTCATACGATCTGCAACGGAACAACACTCACAAGTCACAAACATCAAATTCTAATACTTAATAATACAATTTCTAGGCTTTAAAATCACAATGAAGTGGTGAATGAAAAGAAAAATGTTTTAGTAACATTGGTCATTAGAATTAATTGGTCGAAAGGGATATGTTCAGAAATAGTGGCTGTCGAGCCGTGCAGGTTTACAATTTTGATATTCGAGTAATGATATAAGTTGATGTTTTACAACCATCGAGATGAGGTTGATGTCATCGCCTTTAGATCAACGCAGCGAAGTATCCTGCTTCAGCTATAATTACTAGTCCGTGTATTGATTAGTACACATAAATTTGTTTGAGCTGTGGCTTGAGCTCAGGCGGGATCGTGTAAACTTCCTGTTCAGGCTTCTTTTTCACTAGTCGCTTCCAACGACCACCGATGTTCTTGCGAAGACTGCGGAAACTCGCACGCTCGTTGCCGTGCGGCTGCATAAGGTTGTCCTATAAACAATAGAAAAGTAACAATCAGTCTCGTTACATACAATACAGTCAAGACATGTTTGGGAGTTTACAAAGGTTTATGACCCTAAAATGGTTGCCAGACTTTGGTACCGTTACCGACCCCAATGCGTTCACCACATTTATTTCGCCCCGCGTAAAACAGCTTCAGCCGTTACACAATACCATCCTGCCGCTATTTTTAAACTGTTGTCATGCGAGAAAATAAAAGATGCTTGTGCTATTGTGCTTTGGAGGAAACGTTTTTTGTTCAGACGAATATAAAGGCTTTTTCTTACTTTATTTGGAAGTAGAAACCAACTAAGTTAAGTTCAAGTTTGTTTAAGTTGGATAAAGCTTTGCTACATGACTAGGAAGCTAATATTGCAAAGTAGAAGTAATGTTGAGGCCAAACAAGAATGAGGCAAGCCTTGAATACGCTATTCAAAGACACATTAGCATTATCTGCTTCCTGGTGAGTCTTGATATGTGCTCATGCAGCCGTTGTAAAAGCATAGTAGTACGATTCGATATAACAAATCAATGGGCCGTTTCACAGGTAAGCCTCGCCTCGGGAAGCGGTTATCAGAGCGTGATATTGGGGTCAGTGTTTTAGCAAGTTAAAATTTTTAACAGACGTTTGCATTAGCCTCTTTTGTTCGTCAGACTGCAAGAAAGAAGGTCGTAGCGTTACGACATGCTCGCCTTGTGCAGCTTTCTATTCAACGAGCGTGTCCCGACATTTAAATTTATTTCGCACTTAGATATCGTGTCTACGTGTGCCACCAACTCTCTCTCTCAGTGGCGGGGAGGGTCGAACCAGTCACGATTTCTTTCGTATCATAATGTAACGTTTCTTTCCCAACGTGCAACTTTCAATATTGTTTGTTTGTTATCGAGGCGAGCGGAGATTTGTGAATAAATCGGAATGCGTTGCAGCTGGACATTGAAGCTCGTTAAAACAGTATTGGGGTCAAGTATAACGGCTGGAACTGGTTTCGATTCTTGAAATAGTTAGTTGGCATTAATGTTTGGCATTGTTATTGTTTGTGATGAAGTTGTGTACACACCTGATCGTGAGGATAGACGTAAGGCGGGGGCAGCGGCGGCGGGAACTGCCACAGCGGCTGCTGGCGGAAGGCGAGCGGCTCCGGCTGCGTTGCAGGTGCAGCCTGAAGTACTTCAGCTGGGTGCACCGAAGCCGAATGCTCCTCCCGCTTTCGCAGCTTGCTGTGGACGATGCGAATCGCCATCATAGTACCGTTGTTTCCAACCATTGTTGCAAACGGTCCTTCGACGCAAGAATAACTGATCACACTGGGCTGGATCACAGGCAAAAAGTTCCAGTCGGGCAGTCACAACATTTCAATTTCACAGTTTTCACTCAACTCACAGCCGTATCGCGGTCTAATTGACGCGTGTAACTAAAAACTAATTTAAATAAATTATCACAATTATTTGTTGTTATTAGGCTATTGCACTATATCACTGTTCGTAGGAACGCGCGGTAGACCGCGTTACGCGAAGCTTCAGCTGCGCGGTTGGTGACTAGAATTATTTCGTAGAGAGTGGCCGGCAGGTGCCTAGCAAAGCGCTCGCTCGTGCCAAACGACCTCTACGGAGTACTCCATGCGTCTGAGTTGAAGTGGAGGGGCGCGCATGGCTTTTATAGACGCGCATATGACGCGGCGCTGGCGCGGGTTGAGGGAGGGGCAGCGGGGGACGGTTGACGATATGACCGTTTTCCGCGAAAAACTACAAATGTTGGCGTGGCGTGGCGGCGCTCGGCGCCCGACGCTATCGTATCGTAGTGGTTATGACGCACCAGAAGGCCCGACCGTTGGTTTGTCCCGAATAGCCGGCACATATGAATTGTTGTCCACTTCTAGAATTGGTGGTAAAACCATGTGTACAAATTTACGACGGCTGTGAGTGCAAAACTGGTTAATTTAATATATTCCGTGGCAATTAGTTATTCTTGCGTGTTTTGGACCTGTTTCAAAATACATAAAAACATAATTTATATAATGAAGTAGTTTCGTACGGATAATACAGACATGGTTTAGTAAGCACTTAACAGTATACAATACAGTGCTATATTATAGTACTGGTAACTTCCAGCTAGTTACTGATAATATATATACAAGAAGTAAGTAAACACTGAGCACGCCCTCATTAAAACTGCTTTAGTTATAAAAGTAATCAAACGTGCTCGTATCGATCCCACAGATAATAATAAATCAAAAGGGAGTTCTGAATTTCACCATTAAACGAGTTCAAAGTCCACAATATAAACATGCATAGTAAAGTATAGCTAATACTTTACGCACAGCTGGGTTTATGGATAAAGTAGACGCACAAAACACTGACATTGCATCTCTTTCCGACCAACACTGGCATTCACACGACGGTAAGGGAGGCTCACATTGAGAGCTTTCGACTCCAAAAGTTAAAGTAGGGCTGCAGGGCAAGGGAGAGCGCGAAGGTGCAATGCCCTTAGCAACGACTAACTTAAGCAAAGCTCCGGGCCTTTGACTCGCATAGTGCCTGGCGGGATAAAAAACACAGGTAGTGAGCCATTATGAGTCGTTACCCTTGAGATACGTCTAGAGGATATTGTTATAAAACAGAAAAAAATGCTTGTAGTTTCTTCAAAGAACAAAAGAAGACGATTATTCTGCGATACAATCGAGTCATTTCGATAGACGCAGCTCAGATTGTATTACAAATTCAAATACCTATGTTGCTAGCCAGTAGCCACCATGAGAAATATTGTTTTAGACATTATGGGCATCTAGCATGGTACGAATATTGATTAGAATGTTGAGCAAAAGAACAACTTAGCCTGAAAGGTATGCATGGAAAGACTACCTATTTTTGAGCTTCACAAAGGAAGAAAAAACATGATAATGCACGATCCATCCACCCATGCATGCTGAGTTTGGTTCCCTTTTATCAAGTGTAATAAATATTATGAATATCAATTATAATCAGTCCGAACATAATCACTTGCATGAATGGAGCAAAGTTTTCTGTTTATTGTACAGACAAAGACTAACGTTGTGTTGAACTTAGAGATTTATACGCTCTTGCGTACGGTGCATGATTGTTTGACATTGGAGCGTAAATAATAATATACGCGGTGTGGCAACCTCTGTTTCGTCTACTCAATATGCCATATCATTTATTTCATTATCATTTAGTACTAACAGAACTCGTGTGGTTGCTTATTCAAGTGTTTCTTTAAATATTGCTGCTTGAGAAATAACCGCCGGATGTTAAGATCTTAGTGAGAATAATATGAGCAGACCTTCATGTTACATTTAAGAAATGTTTTCGTATTCAAATGACCGATACATGATTTAAAACATCGCTGCAATAACAGTAACTACTTTGACATGAGCAGACATTCATATTTATTAATTAAAGTAGCTACTTGTATTTAGTTTGACGGGAATCTTCCAGCTGATGACAGCTTCTTCAGTGATTGCTTCAGTTACACAGATGTATTATCAAAATTCATATCAACCACGATGTTTATAAATGGCTAACTATGGAGTCATAGTGACAATTACTTAGTACCTAACCAAATATTTTTTCTGACCTTTTATTGCGTCAATCAGAGGCTATCAATTATCTTCGTGCCATTATTTAATTTGAGGGTAAACAAGCGTCATAACCTCTGCATCTGGTAATTACCTACGTGTAAAATCTGCGTTTTCCTCAAATATTTTATCTGTTGACTGTGAATTTGGTAAAATGTTGAGGATGTTGTTGTTTTTCAACATAACCCATTCAGAACTCCTATCGAAGTTAGTCGATTGCCGAACAATAAAAGTCATTCAATATTGTTTATTGATAAAATGGTTATTAGCAGCGTGTGATTGTTAGCATTGACGTCAAACTGTATGATGGGAGACAACAGGGGTGCATTTTTAATAAGACTTGAACTAACAAACAATGTCCATCGAGTTAAAGAACAATAAAATCGAAAGCTGCAATGCTACAACGTTCAATGTTATTGTAATCAAACTTGATTGAGGTCAAAACAAAGTCCGTATCGTCTTGACTGTCACTAATTGGCCGTTTTCGACTTTCAAAACTTTCTTTATCTCAGTTCATAATTAGCAAAATGAACATGATTTCATAACTTTTAAAAGCGGCTGATGTAACCTTGGTACGAGTAAAGTTTTTCTGATCTTGGATTCACATCTTGGCAAGGTTTTGTTTACAGCTTGCATGTCCGTGTTTACGGATCGGTCTACACCTAGGTTATTCTGATGTTTGAAGAAAGTCGTAACACCTGCTCACTCACACCTGCCCAGTCAGTGTAGGTTAACTTGTTACCGATATAGATAGAAGGCTATCGTGCTCAACCTCCGCTCTGTATAACCTTTTTTGTTACGACGTAGTAGGTATGTATACTAATTAGTTTTCTACGTACTCAATTTATGGGTTCCGTTTTATCTACTTCATGTCATTAACTTCCGCATGCCCCGGCAGCTACTTCCTCTCAATCGGACAGTCGTAAATCATTGTTGCATCGAGTGGTACATTATTGAGAGCAATCTTATTCAAAATTGACTCCATACATTGATAATGAAGTATATTTTTAAATGTCTATGCTGAACAATATAATTTATTATTCTGCATGAATATTAATGACCAATAAGTAATTTGGTTCTTTCGAGTAGTATTCGAGAGAAGCCATTGTACTGGCTGGCCACGACCTTGTACGATTCTTTCGGTCATCATACTTACTATACTATTCTTACCAAACATAGCATTACATAGCCAGTAGGTATAGCCCCACTATCAGGTTTTTGTCAATCACCGGTAACAATATTGTGACTCATTCAATAGAATTGTTGGTTTCTAAATAGAACGGTGTACTATTAAATAGCCAATCACTGAACACGGAACCTCGGACCGGCACAAAATTAAAATGTCCAGTTATTTTAGTGGCCGTTCTTTTTAAACTTGTAGTACATACAGATATAGACTGGAGTATGGCCAATTGCAAGGAATTTGCCTTGACCATATCGAAGATAACCTTCGAACATATTGAAATGATAGCAAACTGGTTTCTCATTTGAGAAAACAGCGGATTTTATTGCAAAATATAAAATTATAACCTTATATTATGTGAAAATGTCTGTATTGTCGAGGTGAAACGAGAAGTTTGGCTGGTTGTATAGGTACCTATGCAACCATCAGCCGTTACAACTGGAATTGGGTAACCGTTGTGTGCTACACCAGGCTATTACCAATTGTTAGTACTCTGGAGATAAGTCGAGGTAGCCTGTTAGCCTCATACCATAATTTCAGAACGATGAGAATTACCCGCGCTCAAAGGGATTGTTCCTATCCCTTCCGCAAAGGCAGACGATGGTCTTGTCAACAGACAACACGATCAGGGAGTTGTGTTCTAGCACCACGCCGACTTCGCAGTTTTCCTCTTTGCACTTCATCGCCTCGACGGCGATAGGAGAGAAGAGCATCGAAACGCGTGCACAGACACTTTACAGACACAGGTTATAAGAGACTTTGAGTAAGGACAGCTGAGGCAAATCGCCAACGTGAGCCGCGCGAAACGAGCGTTTTGGCGCACACTGGCAGCCAGCGCCAGTGCGAGTTTTCAATACACACGGCCGAGCCGACGGTGACTATTTGACTGGCTGAGCGGCGTTCGTGGCGCCGGCCACCACGCCTCGCGCAGCGGTGGGTGGCGACTGAACACGCACCTCTCCCGTTACCTTATTGCGACGATGTTATGGGGACCGACCCCGCACTGCGAAAGCCCTTCGTAATAGTCCGTCGCGTTACTGTAATTTGCATCCATTTCCACCTATTTCCATATTCAGGAAACTCCACATTTACAATGCGAACGACGGCCGAGTCCCAGACGTGAGCGATCCATTATCCTGTCATTTGCAAGCACCAATAACATTGGACACACACTTGAACACAACATTGACGTATAAGAACTTGATAAGTATAACGAATTAACACATTGTTTTCTCCAGTCGAACGCGTCTTTCAAATTCAAATGTTCTCTTCGAAGACGGCTTTGTTATATGCTCATCGTGGATTAACTGAAAACAGTTGGAGTTTGAACGTCAACGCAGCGGATGTCGGCCCCGTGTGCCGCATTCATACATCAAATATTGGGCTGTAGGAGACAAGACAATCGACCAAGAATTGTATATGTAACACGGCAGAATATTTTAGATTATCTTTCAATTGAAACCGTTTGGTATTATTTGCACCCTATCAATAAACAATTTGAAGTCTTATTACAATAAGATACTGAACAAAATAGATGCGTTTTGTTGCATGTGTGTTACAAACAATAGGATGCAGAAGAATCGAAGTCACAAAGAAAACCCGTTGAAGCATTAGAGAGCGTTCGATCAAACATTGACGTCAGAGCTTACACAGCTTTCTGTTATGCAAAGCAAGTAGATAATGTTATTACTACACTAATAGTATTGTTATGTACCGATTAGATAAGTTGACACTTAACGTAATCATGTACTAAAACTGAAGTATGTCTAAAATTGTCATGGTCCCAAAATAAACAACGTAAACAAACATGACTAGAGAGCATTGACGTTTCGAAAGTTATCCAAAAAATACCTAAGTATGTCCGTGTTTCAAGAAGGACGAAGAAAAGCTATTGATCGAAAGGAGAAACTTAGTAAAATATTCGTAATCAAAAATAAAATAGAAAAAGAATAATTCATTTTCGATTATTACAACGCGGACGAACACGCAATACTTAGAGGTAATTATTAAGGCAACGTAAGGTCACAACACATCACATTAGCCGGTAGGGCAGTAGGTACGTTTCAAATGCTAATCATCAATCCATGCATTCATGCCCTCGTCGTGGGAACGCCATGCCCTGACAAGTTAGCCATGGTAGTCGCTACAATGGCTGACCTCGTTCTGACTGGCGTGGTTAACATCAGAATGGTTGTATTCAATGGAGCTGTTGAGGTTACAACAGATGGCCATCCTACATGCTTATTGGTTGCAATTGAACAGAAAACCAATACTTTAAAATAATTGTTAAGTTTAGTAAATTTTTGGCAATTTTTTTTTTTGTAACAATAATACTGCAACTAACAATCAAATCGTTACCATAATAATATCATTTCATAGTACATACGCCAGGATATCAAGCTACCTAAAGCTGTCAAATTTTCTCAATCAACCTTGAACCTAACGCTTCAGTGAAAGAGTTTAAAATGTATTAAATAAATTTTACAGATTGTAGTAGCTTGATGTGCTTCTGGCGTCTGTACATAGATTATGAAATCGATTCCAACTACAACAAATGTTTCAAGTAAATGATATATTCCTCCTTCTAAAGTTAATGGAATTTAAAGAATTTCTTATTATTTAGGAAAAATACCGCAGAAGTTTAGTAAACGCATAAAATTCTGGCTAGTGAAAGGTTGAAGAGGTTAAGCACTCTGCACCAAAACAACTATCGTGAATTTACTATCGTTACCAACTTCGACTAAAACCACCCATAGCTATGATCTTAGTTCTATTTTAAAATTGTAAGCAAAACTGATGGAGACTGTTAACGATTTACAAAAAAGATGGGCTTCAAACTACTTGCCGAAATAAATTTTGTGGATGTACGGCTGACATAAAAGCGAATCTCCTATAAAAGTGAAGCCTAGAGTGATGGTCTTTAACTGTAATTGCGTTTTGATCGCTCTGATTCGCGATTTTAAAACAGCACAGTTAACAAAAATAAACAGGGATTATTGTAATGTCCAGACGGGTTGGTGAAATTTGGCAAGCGTCCAGCCAGTCTAACGTTGATACCAAACCTTGGGGTTCTTTATGCGTTAAATTGCAAATTTTCTAATAATAACCACCATTATGAACGTGTGTTATACAAATATTATCATAATTCAGTTGAGTAACGCCTTGAAATATTTCTGTTACGTTTTTTATATTATTTAAACTACCCAATGAAACGACTAGTAATTCTATGTCTGAGTGCATGTTTACGTACGCGCGGCGCGGCGTGCGGCGCGGCCGGCGACGCGTCGAGCGACGCGTCGAGCGAATTTTGTGTTCACGGACAGGCGATGCGTGCAGCGGCAGATATCATCGTTCGCGCAAACACAAACGTATGGCAATGTACGACGGTGTTCATAGAGACGCGGCGCGGCGGCCGCGGCTGCGGCCGCCGCGAATTTTCAAGGCCAAGTTCCGTCGCGGGCATCGCTTCATCCTAATCCTAACTAATATTATAAATGCGAAAGTAACTCTGTCTGTCTGTCTGTCTTTCTGTCTGTCTGTCTTTGCTTCACGCCTAAACTACTGAACCGATTTGTGTGAAATTTGGTACAGACATAGATTGGAACTTGAGAAAGGACATAGGATAGTTTTTTTTTTTTTTTCGCGAGATAAACCAAAAATCTGCCGGAAGTCACTATTCCACGCGAACGAAGTCGCGGGCAAAAGCTAGTCGAGAATAAACCGCCGCGTGCATCGCCGCGTCCGTCGCCGCGGCCGCCGCCGCGTTCGCCGCCGCGGCCGCCGCCTCAAATTCAAGCAAAAGCGTATAAATTCGCTTCTCCGTGAACGCACTCATACACCGCCATACGTTTGAATTTAGTGCGGATCGCGTCGCCGGCCGCGCCGCGCGCCGCGCCGCGCGTACGTAAACATGCACTGAGGGGATTCTATCAATGTTTATTTTGTCTTCATAATATTTTAGTCTATTAGTACTATTAATATAGGTACACTTGAAAAGGTTGATATTTCATTTTTTATAATCGTACAGACATAGCGACGCCTGAAGTGTTTTGATGTTTTACTCGTCTTTACTTTACGTTCGTGATCATATAATAAAAATACAGCTTTACCTGTTCTATTTGTCTTCTACCTTTCTAGTAGGACCTCACTGGACGAACTGAATCTGAAGGCATGTGGACTGAGGACATGCAGCAGTCACTTGGAAACGTTTTGTATTTCTACGATTTTTATCAGAGTTGACTTAGGTTTTTCGGGACCTTATGTCAATCAAATACATTTTTTGATATTCTCATCGTTATTGTAGATAGAAGGTCCTTTAGCCGCCAACGCTATTCATGATCATGGGCTGACAAAACAATTATTTAAACGGTCCCGGATTTCAACGAAAACTGCGTCAGCTAAAGTGGTATAATCAAAAACATGTGCAAAACAATTACTAAAGTCCGCAATTATCCAGCTGTGGGATAAATTAGTGGTATAGAGATCCCAATGCGGAAATATCAATTAGTAAAGGACGTGGCTTATTAAAAACTAACGTTTACTAGGAACATCTGGTGTGAGCCGATCCGATGTACCACGGGTACTATTGTGAAGGGTTTTACAACGTAGGCTTACAATGACCAGCACTTTAAAGCCTTAAAAATTCTCCATAGATCGGTACTTAACAAAAACCTTGTTTCTATTGTGGTGTTTCTCTGAAAATTCCGTCAACAATTTGTTACTTTAATTACCATAAATAGCTAATAATCCCTGCTCCTAATACTATTTTGGAGGCTAAAAGAATGAGGTACCTACCCAGTCATATTTTACTGCGTTTAATATCTTGTCAAGGCTTACAAAAGGCCGCCACTGGTCGATATACTCACTGACGTCCACTATTGATCCTGGTTCACTTGCCGAGTGTGAAGTGGACAGTGTGAAGAGCTATAACTGGATAAAACGAGTTTTGCAATATTCTGGTTTTATTCAGTTCAACCTATTTGCACGGCACACGATGATGTACCAGCTCGCAAATCGTGACATTGACTTTGCACGCCTTACAGCTAATCAATGATAATGATTTCCTTGTTCAAAACGAAGTTAACAACTTGGTGGAAGATATTATAATCTAGGAAAATTTTGAAATATCTTCAAAGTGTGAGATTAATAAGGGACCCATCACGACTTCGGATATCCTTTCATGGATAAAAGCGTGCTAATCTTTTTGGTAAAAAGTTATCACCTACTTTATTTGCTAAGTTGAACAAAGAAGTGTTAAGTACTTGGTAAACTAAGAAGTGAAAATACTTTGAAGCTACAAAGCAATAAAATGATAAGTTAACAACTTTATGGTATACACTAATCTAGGAAAGTTTTGAAAAAATCATTCAAGAAAATAAGGGACCTATCACGACGGTGGTTATCCTTTCATAAAAGAATCACAAAAGGAGTGCTAACTTCCCTAATATAAAGTATCTCTTTATCATCTACTTATTTGCTGACTGTTATTTGAAGTTGGAATACAAAGAAGTAAAAATACTTAGAAACCACAAAGTAATTATTTAGCAAAGGTGATTCTACATTTGTAGGAAACAAAGGGAGACAGCATTATAAAACAGCTCAACGCTGAAGCGAGAGAGAAAACAAATCATGTGAACGACTGTCATTACCATCGATTTACTTCTAGTTCTTGGAACAGCAATTTTGTTTAGTTCCATAGACATTAAAAATATCTTCATATCCTCTTTCCAAGGGCTTAGCGACTCAAGCAACTGACCATGAGTTTAATACCTAATTAAAAGCAAGGGCATAAAATAGTACCTTCATTAATTAATAATGATACTACGTTCTTCCGGTTGTGTAGGGAATAGTCGGTCATTGTCTAATAACATTCTTGAGAACTAGTGCATAAGAATATTATGCATAAGTCTATTCAAGGAATAAAAGCCCTGCTTAGTTACACTAGTTAGGAGATAGCTTACACCTAATAACATGGTCTTGCTTTGTGTAGATTTTCCGTACAATAAGAGATCCGCATAAACTGGTTCTGTATAGCTTGCTTAGTCAAACACAGAAAACGCAATCACAATGCTACCTATATCATTTACTCAAGGCATAGTAAATTGGTAATTGAAAACTTTGAAATGATGTACTTACATTTTTTTTATTAACTTTTTGAAGGCACGTTTTATTACACTTATGACAATCATGTTTAGTTTTTTATTAGAAGAAGGGTTAGAAGAAGTATAAAGAAAACTTTATATTGAGAGAAAATAAGTTAGGCAAGTTGAATGCCAGTCGAGTAAAATAATTACGTCAAAATTATACCGAATTTTACAACCTTCAAGTTCGAACTGCTAATTCACAAGAATATAAATTGGAACGGCTTAGGATGTCATCCATTGAAGAGGGTAGTGAGCAAAAATACTTTATACAAATACCCTCCTAATTTTATGAAATAAAAGTACGTTCATAAATAAGAGTTTAGACGACCTCATGAATTAAAAAAAATATATTAGATAAAATGAACCTTATTGTCAGAAAATGTTTTCCAGTAAAAACAGACACTACTCAATATGTCAACGTTACAAGAAAATTGCGTTCCAGGTAAGCATTATAACTGCATCTGCTACATGCTAGGTTATCTACTATACCTAGACATCGTCTCTGGATTTAATAAACCTTCCACAATGTTCAGTTTAACTACTATTTAGTGTTTAACTAAGAAATAGAAGTGATGACAAGGACATTGTAAAATAAGGGCTATGAAATTGTAAAGTGTCAAAACGCTGCCAAATCACAAACCAAACATAGATCGGGAGTTTAGCACAATGAAAATTAGACCCGGATCTCGATACCCACAGACATTCTGTCTATTGTAACACTCAATGGACAATCTTATTTATGGGTAGTAAATGATATTGATTCTAAGCTCAATACGGCAAACGTGCCAAACTGGTGTTACATAAATTATCTGGGCAATTGATCATAAAGTCTAGTGGTAAAACCTAAGATTTTCCGTCAAGGAAAATGATTCTATGACTAAATGTCAGAAATTTTGTCTACCTACGTCATGTTACATATGTAAAACTTTTTTCTTTGAGGATAAGATTTTATTTTCTTCTCAAAACATGAATTTATGATACGATTATGACGTGGTTTGGTATTACAGGTTTTCTACAAAAATCTAGTTTGAGACTTATAAAACTTTAATCATATTATTTGATTGGTTAGGAGAACAGAAAACGGTTTTGATTGTTTCCAGCAGGTTTTTGTTACATAATATTAGGTGTTTAGGATCAAATTTTGTTAAAATCAACTATAACTTTACCTGATCTAACGAATTCAAAATAAGTTTCAATTATTTAAGAGATTTTAAGTAAACGAACCCAAGATAACCAGCTAAAAGCAGATTTTGTACACAAAGCGAAAGATTTATAGACATGCTAAACGCAGCACAGGATGATTCACACAAACAAAGTCATGATAAAAGTAGATAATTGCAAGTAGTCGAATAAAACGAGGTTCTTCTTCTTCTTCCTGCCCTTATCCCATGTCATTTGGGGTCGGCGCAACATGTTGTTTTCTTCCATTCTACCCTGTTAGTCGTCACGTTATCATTTATTCCTTTTTCCTTCATATCACCCCTCACACACTCCATCCATCTTTTCTTTGGTCTTCCTCTCCCTCTCCATCCATAAATCGAATAAAACGAGGTTCATTTCGCAAAATCCTTGAAGTAAGCCAGTACAGATGTTCTGCCATTCTATTGCCTTGAAGATATGATTAGTCTTGAATTGTGAACGCTGCAAGCCGTTTGTATTATAATTCATACGTCAATCACGTCATCGCAGTATTGTGTAATATTTTACAGAAACATTTCAATATAGGCATAACAGTTAATAATTATATTTCATGGTATTTGAAACCAATAGTGAGGAATGTGACGTCACTGCTGATAAAGAACTGAAACCTATAAACGGATGTTCGTAACGTTTAGGCATACAGTTTTATTTTCTATACGTTCATACAGTTCATAGCCTATAACAGTTCATTACTGGGCATTGACTGAGCATTAACTGGTTAATGATTATGGGTCTCCAAATACAAAGAATTAACGCCAATTATTATATTTCCTGTAATTTGAAAACATGACCCTCAAATATTGAAATTAACTAAAGTGCCAACCGATGTTACATGCCGGATGCATTTATTTTCTCAAATATACAAAACTCATAAAGTACTATATAAAATATGAGTACGAATGTCATCTTTAATGAAGTAAATACTTCTAGAATTACAGTCTAATCGTTTAACGTCAACGAAATGACACTACTGACTGGGAATCCAGAGAATCACAAGACTCTGTCAATTTGCCAAAGATGCAGTGAAACGTATAAACTGCATACCCATATGTACGTCTGCGTATATAAAATATTGCGTACTTCCTATATACAATCACACGTGTCTGCATAATTTCATCAAGCCATTTGTTTTGTATGCTGAAGATATAATAGGTGCAACGTCACCTGATTGACTTAGCAAGTGATATTAAAAATGCTTGGCTATGCATGACCTCTGCTTATGTTGCGTGTTCTAGAATGCAACTGAAGTATAAGAGGTGGTTGATTACTTAGTCTTCACCTACATTTACTAATTGTATAATCATCGGATCTATGTTACATAACGGCTGAGGAGATTTGAATGGTTCTCATTAAAATCTTTTCAATGAATTCATGACAAGAATAACCTTCCTTACTTTTAGCAAAGCCATCTGATCAAGAAAAAGTTTGATTATTCATGCAGGATGTTACATCTGGGACACTTCCCTTGTGGCTAAAATAGCGGCCATATGGTCGTATTATAAATTATTTGCATCGTGTTGGACACGCCCAGTTTTACTGTTACCAGCAGAAACTTTTTGTTTGTTTGTATGATTTGGTTCGTGTGTGGTCCGGCCTCTTCTTTTGCAGGGACATATTTATAAAATCTCGTTTCAACCGAGACATTTATCAATTTAGTAAATTCTTTTAAAGTCATTATCACCCACGATTCTGCCCTCGTTTGACAATAAAGAAGAGATTAAGATTCAGTCTAAAACGGGGTCAATATTATACGAAGGTGTTAATAATAAAATCTGGCCTTTTGTGTTGTACATACATCTTTGCTTCCGTACTAGAAATCGAGCTACCTACTAACGTCAGTTTCGGTTAAAAATTAGTTTATGGGTGCGTAGTGCTTTGTTATCTTTTGGAATCGAACTCTTTGAATAGGGTAGTCGACAAAAAAAAACTAATTAGTCCGTCAGATAGATTTCCAAAAAATATTGAACACGTATTTTTTCTTTTTTCACGTAAACAAAAAATGAAGACGATACAGTGCTTCGAAAAGTCGTGAAACGTCACAGCTTGGTCCAATTTTACCTAACTATGACGTCAAACGCCCCCTCTCCATGGTCTTTGACAAGCTTTATTTTCGTCAATTTTTATTAATTTGATAAAACAAAAAACACGTATCCAATATTTTTCAATAATCTGACTGACGGACTAAACAGAATCATATTTTTTTTAGTCGGTCGACTACCCTATACAAGCTTTATATCTAATAGCCGACTAAGGCATTGACTTCCAATCGAGGGGTCATGGGTTCAAACTCAACCCCGTTAACCATTGTAGTGAACGCATTAATTACAAAGTTTGCACGAGGGGCATTGTTATTTTGTTTTAACTTTTAGACAAACTTTGACTCACTTCAAATCAAATTAAAAAGTTTAAAATACGAAAATGGTACGACATTAATAAATAAGCACGTTTTTTCTGGTTTGCTGAGGAAATTGATGTTTTCTGATTTCCACACATTTTAATAACCATAGGATCTTTGAAAAACAATTCTTTAAGAGGTGATCTATCTGGTCAAATGTTTCCTCAGAAGTGCAAATGCAAAGCTTAATAAATTAGCAACATTATCAGCCTGCCGTCAGTCCTGACTGAAGACAATCCCATAAACAACTGAAACTCATATTTTAACGCAGACTTTATTGAAAGTTCGTTTACCCACGCATTTGTCTGCCATATTTTTAAATAAAATGGCGGGACAAAAGTCTAGAACCATCTTTCTCGAATAATATCAAACGGTAAAAATATCAGCCAAGTTCAACAATCTTTTTTTATCTATTTATAATACAGGCATAGAGATCTCATTGGAGAAATATTATTATTTCTTATTCAATAATAACGCTCAATTTGGCTACCTTATTGACTTTATAGTGAATACGCTTTGATTTACTGCACGAATCAATCAACAGGAACCGATACTAAAGAAAATAAATAATTTTTCATGCGTTATATCTTTAATTTAACGACTGCGAAGTTATCGTAAACGTGAGTGCTTTGAGAATACTCCTTTTTATGACTTTTTGATATTCGTTGATATGGAGATCGAAGTATTTGAGTAGTTTTTTGATTATGCTGGAGTATGTTGCCGGAAATTACATCTACTGACGTTGTGACGGCAAAACACGTGTGTCATCTCTTCCTTATCATGAGTCGAATACGTCTATAGTAATGTTAATTGAAAAAAGAATTAATATAGGTAGTTATTTTTCTTTTTGAAATAAATGTTGATAAAGATTATACTTTAACTAGGTAAACTTAGATTGCCTATTAGCCTGTTATTTAACTTTTCTAATATCCATACAAGGAAAGTATAATTTTATGTTTTAAAAGTGCTTATTCGTTATTACCTACTTTAACATTTATAGTTACCTTATAACATACCATAAATATCAATATTGTGGACTTTGATCGCTTATTTACTAGAACTATATGGTTATCTTTGTTGTCTTAAATCATTCAGTTAGTACTTCCTTATCCTGTCTGTAATATCCTCTTAACTTTACCACATCAAGGGCCTGTTTCACCACCGACGATTAAATTCCCTGTTTAGTTACATGGCAGATAATTTTATACAAATTCTGTTCCATTTTGAATTTATTGGATGAGACTTCTCACCGAACGAATTCAAAAATGGCTATTCGGAGATCGTGAAATAGGCCCTAAAACTATTACAAGTGCAGTATTTCTACTTACTTTATTGTGAGTGCCAGCAGCACTATTATGAGCCCAACGAGGGCCATCGCGATCACGACGCCACATATCATGTAATTCGCATCATTTGGGGCATCTGTAACAAAGGAAACGAAACTTTAAAACTGGGCACAGAAGCTTCATATTCAATTAACAGTATTTGCGAGTAATGATCGTAATGATTACTTGGTAATAGTATGCAAAAAGGCCTTTTTTCCGGGTTATTGCTTCATGGTGATCTAACAGATTTCTCTGGGAACTCTGACGTCATAGATTGATAGGTTCACAGTTAATTGGATCCCTTGTTTTTGTAGTTGTTTTATAGACTTTTGCTGCAATTTATCTCCAGAACAGAACTCTGAACATTTATATAAATAAAAGTAACCTATTAGATAGACAAATAATTTATTACCGGTTGTGCACTAACAAAGAAAATTTTTAGTAAAGTAATTTAAAAATTTGGTCTCGCTAGGCGCTTCTTGTAGCAAAGAAATACAAAAAGTTTTCAGTAGGTAATATTAATGTCGTAAAGTGTGATTATGGGAATATAATAACAGTTACGGCTAGTTGACTACAAAAACAAAAACCATAGAAATTAATCATCACACTTAATGTCACATTAAAGTTAGACCCGTCTATAATTTTCGTAAGAGAGCCCAACGATATACTTACTACTAAAGTACCTTCACATCATTAAGAACGAGTAGCCTTCACAGAACCCGTACATAATAATAGTATACCAGGTAGTCAGGTACCAGAAAAAAAAACCACTTTACAGAAATGGCTGCCTAGCAACCGCCACAAAAACAAAATGCACGCGTCGAGAACGTGACTCAAAACCACACGAGTTCCTAATAACATTAATAACATGTTCTTAAAAGTAATCTTGCTCAAAAATGCAGATCGAATAGCGTTATGTCACCAGTAAATGGAACCAGTCGCGAGGTGGTCGAAGCTGCTTGTGTGGTTCGCTGAGACGGGTATAGTGAATACCACACAATATACAATACTACTTGTAAAACCAAGTCAATGACGAGAATATAAAAGTTCCTGAAACTTTTGGGACATTTTTCAAGTAATTTCTTCGTCTGAACACAACTTTATAGGGTGCTAAAAAGAAATAAGAGACGTGTTTGACAATCGGCGTTCAATTGTTTGTAAAAGACACGAGTTATTAAGGCGCGGGCCCACCGCGGCGCATGCTGTGCACGGGCACGCGGCGCATTTTAGCTGCGTGTATTAATTTGTTTGGCAACGTGGGTCAACGTTTCCACTGGAATACACGTATATGACCAACGACTATGTATAGCGTGGCACAGCGCACGGAGAGGCTACGATATAACACAATAAGCGATTGTACATCGATAAGCGAGCTGTGCATAGTCATGGGTCATATTCGTGTACTTCAGTGGAAACGTAGACCCACGTCGACAGCGTTGAGCTATGTAACCACCTATTCAAGCAAGCCACGCATGTATCAATGACGTCAATTCATGCGTAGCCTCTCCGTGGGTTGCAGTGGACACAACCACATACATTTTCTTACAAAGCGAAGCATACTACACGTGCGTAGCCTCTCCGTGCACCGCGGTGGGGCCGCGCCTTTATGTAAATGATTTTTGCTGGCAGCCCATGCCATTATGTCTCTGAAGTATGCGATAAACAGAATACCTTTTCGTAAATATTATGGCCTTTCTTTGTCTTATAATTTATGTTACAGACGAATGACAGTACAACTTACAAGTAATTTGTATTCCACTAAGCTTGCATGACTAGTCGACCACTGTACCACTGAGTAGTTTTAGTACAGTCGAAGATGCTTTTTGGTATAGAGGCAGCTAATTTGCAAGTTGCAAGTGTTGCAACTACCTCTAAACCACGAGGTCGAATCTTTTGAACGACTTTCTTAAGTCTTGTATGCTATAATGTTAAAAATATACTACAAACGCAATAAAAATGAGTAGTAATGGCAGTGGAGTAGAAAGATAAATATGTTTGCTTATACAACAAACGGCTTGTTTTACTGTACCTACTTACGGCGTCGTATAAACGCAGTTAGTAAAACCAGCGTAAGTACATTGTACCGGCTAACGGGTGCGCGTACCACTTTGCCAATTGAACGGTGGGTCATCCTTAACACTTTAACCGTATACAAACTGATATTGATCCGATCGATGCCATGGTGCATTATAGAATCGATACGTTTCGGTATCGAATTGACTTTTATCGTTTACCTACTTACATGGGTTTACTGTCTCACCCTTTTTAAACAGTACTTTGGTTGTTATTGTTTGTTAACTATTCAGAAAATTCAGTAATTGAATATTTTGTAATAATTCTAAACCTTCTTTTACCTGAGGTAAATCTCCGAATTAAGTGTCAAATTGAGTTAATTAAATATCTCCTTCGAATTGGTCATAGCTATTTTACTTTGGGTTCACAGACAATAATCAACTTAGAGTAATTGTTTTGTGCAGTGTCATGAAATCTTAATGTACCTACCGACTTACCCAAGTGTCCTAAAAACCCAGGTAAGTAAGTACTAAATGATGTCTGTACAATGTATACCGTCCAAGACTCCAAGCAAAAGAGGACAATGCTGCAAATACTGTTTCGAAACCCAGACGGATAAATAAAACACAAAACAAATTTTATGAAACTTTAACTCTAATGTAGGACACCAGATACGATCGCTGTGGGCTTTTTGACGCAAACCCGTTAAAGGAAAACGGAGTTTCTCCTTATATCTTTTCCATATTTCGTAATACCTACCAGGAAAACTACTGCGTTATAAAAAACTGTAGCTCTCGGTTTGTTATTCAACCTCTAGGAAGTTATGAGAGGTAGATACAGTATTTTTACATGATAATTTGTGCAGACACAGTCGAGAAATTGAAGCAACTGTGAAGAGAAAGATGCATTTTAAATCCAATCCAATAGATTTTTAAAAGTATAGCAAGAAAATTGATCAAAATAACGCTGGAAACCATAATAAATGATGACTTTGACAGATACCTTTCAAATCCATAGACTGTTTCTCTAGCCTCATGATTATATGAGTAAATAATATTGCAGGCACATAGCCAAAGCTCCAGGTAAATATTACTAGAATAGGTACAAAATGCACTACCTATAAATATACCTACCTAGTTTCCTCCTTCGCTATTAACGTAGATAAACTGCAGGGCTAGGCTAAGCTATTCAGTTACTAATGGGTGTGCATTTTACATATCCATTACTTCTTATACAAGGTTTGTAACGGTACTAAAGCTTCCATTAAAAACCCGTTAAGGGTGAACATACTTTAGGACCATGCACCAGTGAATTCACTGTTGAACATCTTCCAAATAAATTACTAAATGACGGTTGTAAGCAATTTCATCCATAATGTTCACGTCAACTGAAATGTTTTTTTAGTCACAATAGGTACGTTTTCTCTGCAGTCAATTTCTCAAACTTGTTTTTATTAAATATCCTGACGAATGTACCGTAATGTATTACTTTAACGATGGCACAGATATCAATGGTTCTAAAATGTGGCCATGGTGGACCACTGTACATGAGCCATTAGGTTTGAATGTCAAAAGCCTACCTTGAATAGTAACTACATGGGCAAGTCTTACCTTGAGCAGAAGCTGCTAAATTGATTGTCATTAGTTTACTGGCCGTCGTTAGATTAATACTTAGGCTTACGCTAAAAACTAGTTACTTGTTGAGTGACAAATTACGATGATAATTGTCTAACATAAAATACCTACTAGCAACCGCAAGTCATGTGCTAATTGAAGGCAAACATTAAAGCCTGTCAAGTAGTTTTCGGCGTTAGTTCAAACATACGTATGAAATATCAATAGATACTGAAGCTAGTGTTCTAAGTGGCAGAAGTGAAGGAGCACAATTCTTAGATAAACATTAAAGGATACATCCCAAGAACGCATTTACGCTTTGACTACGCAGAAATTCCCATTGCGGTCAATTAAACCGAATGTCGGGTCGACATGACGCAATTATCCTTTAATAAAGGTTTTCCTGGTATTATTAGAAGATAGGTATTTATTATAAAACATAACAAACAATAAATACCAATACCGAGCAAGGTTAAATCAGGAATCAACGTTTCTGGTAACGGTATGCTCTTGTGAAACTCGAAATACGGTGTCAAGATTGAAGTTATATTTAAAGACACAGAAAGACACTGTGTTGGAGGAACTAAAGAACTGCCTGTCAGTTCTTGCTTAAGACGCCGTGTAGTTGGAAATCGAAGAGATGGTTTGCGGAACATTAATTCTGCGAAAAGGAAACATGGAGATAATATACGTTGTGTGATTTCTTCGATTGAATTCATCTGTCGGTCTGTTTGTTGCTACATCGGATCAATGGTATCAACTAACCATGAAACCATAACAATAATGAGAACAATTAATTGTTGCTACAATACAGATATCTATTTATATAACCATACCTTCTTAGGCCTCTCAGGTGCATTTATCTCGACATGCGTTAAATAATGATTAAAATCCACTCAATACAAACTATGTTATATTTATAACTGAACATTTTCTTGATAGCTAGTTTCTTTCACAAAAGGATGCAAAGGCTGCAAAAGGATGTCACCGAAGTATTTCATACAAAAACTGTGTGTTTGTAGGTAAAATGTGTGTTGAAATGACAATTAACGCAACTTCATGCTGTTTTTCCCCGGTTAGAAGGGTATTCGTATCGAGTCCCGTACAGTAGACAGAATTACACTTGAGCGATCTAATTGTATACAGATTGTATATCAGATATGCTAACAGGGTAATCAGGTTTTTGAACCTAAACGATCATTCGGAAAAAATGAGAGACTTCCCCAAACTAAAAAGTTGTGTTCGTTTTAGATTATGTTAATTTGAAGCAGCAATTTATATTCAAAATCCCCGTAAATATACCAAAAACCCCAGCAAAGTAGCTAAGGAAGTCCCTAACAACCGTCTAAATTATCTTCATCGAATCAAATTTTGAACATCCTTTCTCTATTAAAGCAAAATGTTCTCTCACAAAAAAACGAAAGCAACCTTTTCGGTCGTTAACCCTTTTTATGTCTCCCAGCTGTCGTTAGTGTACATAGTACCTATACGAAGGTTTAATGTTCCACAAGTAGACCTAACGATGGAATCAGGTGTAACAAGTGCATCGCACTCGCCGGGTTAATGCACTCCCGACTGGTATTTTCCTATAGCGTTTCGGGTGTCCTCCTGGGAGGCATTAGTGGTCTTATTGTCTTCACTATGTTATGCCTTTAAGAATCTTTCCGTTTTAAATGATATGCATCTATGATTTCGAAATCATTTCTAATAAAATCTAAGATTGTTCACGCCGTTTGCCGCAATAATAGGAAACCATATTTATTTTGGAAAGTTCACAATGTGTATCCGCCAAACTAAAGACCAGCTGTTTGTCTAGACAAAAATGTAGGCGAATATTGGTAGAAAATTTCCACCGTGGAAAAGTTTAATCCCAGATTAAAAAGTCTTGCTCTAATTACTGGCTTGAATGAAGTATTTATAGGACCAGTATGACGTTAATGGACTATAATTTTATAAGGATTCTGTTTAGTAAGCCCTTGTGACGAAACCCTAAAACTGACGTAATGTATCTGGCGCCTTTGACGCAATCAGTTCCTGGATGATAGGTAAATAGATTACCGTAGGTAAGACTTCACTTTGTATGCCTTCTTGTAGACAAAGAATAATGCAATAACTAATACTTAATTAATTTATTTGCAAGAACTTAAACTAATTAGTTGAACAAAGACATTTTTTTATTTGAAAAATATTGCCAGGAAATGATAGTCTTGTCACTTAGATCTAAAAATAAAATTAATAATTATTCTAAAAGCATTTCCTGGTATGAGCAGTTCTCAAGTGATAACTCATATTGTGTGGCTTTCACATTCTGGTTGGCAACAAAGGTATAATGTCTTGATCGAGGCCACGATTTGCTGTCATAGTTGTCCCGAAATTAAACTTTAAGAGAAAATAGTGATTCTTTCTTAGAAAAACGAAAATCCTCAAAATCAAAAGTTAAATCTCAATACAATTTCCTCCGAGATCCTTTCGAAATCTCTCTAAATTTCCAACTACGGTAGTCAAACTTACCACCCACATTAAGAAAAACCTCCTAAGCAACACCAATTACTCCCTAAATACGCCACTGTCCTCGCAATCAACTCCGTAGCCTCCAAACATGCAAACCCATCATTTTCGCCGTGCCACGTGTGACCTTGTTCCTCATACGGCTTGATCGATATTGTACCTACCAAGAACGCTTATTAAATACGGCGTAACTGCACTTTTGCACTTTTATTGCACTTGGTTCTTATGTTTCGCACGGCAACCTGTTGTAGGTGTTGTGGAGATTTGGATCAGCAGTTTTTTTTTAATGTCTTGGGATCAGAGTCCGATTTGTCAGGTCAACTGCAGAACGTGTAACGGCAGGTCGTGAGGCCATGGTTCAGGATTTGTTTACTGAAGTAGTGACAGCAGTAACCTTGTTGTTATCAGTCTCATGCAAGCTGCTGATGTCTTCACTAACTTATCTAAATCCATGTCACATGAAACTGAAATAGCTGACAGAAGACAAGGAAGTCCTTTACTCGTACAGTGGTAACTAGGAGGAAGCAACGACACCAAAGTTCAAAGTACTTCAAAATAATATAGTTTCACGATATCCTTACCCAATTTACGTTGACCTGTAACTTCTGCTCTTGAAGTAAACAAAAGGTCGACAAGCGATGCCAGTAAGCCAATAAATAAATAAAATATGTATTTCCTTTAAAAGAACACGACGGAAGACCTTGTCAGAGTAAGGGGGAAGAGTACATTCCGTATATATGGACTTTGATAGTGATCGATTTATGTACTTCCATACGGGTTGGTGGAATAAAATATTAATATTTATTTATTTTACTAATAAGTTATAGACTCGCAGTATTGCCATCCAACGTGGCGATGCTGCGTGCCGGTGATAGCAATGCAGACGCCCTTTAATTTTTTTCGGCCATGTATTTTATTATTATTTTAGGACTGTTCTGGTTTGTATATGCCTTAATTAAGTCATCATTTTTTGGTTTGAATTTAGGGAACTTTCGCATAATAGAACCATAATTTAACAGAGTTGGTATTTTTTTCAATCAATGCGTCTATGCATCAGTTTCTAACTCTCTACCATTCAACTTCCACATAATTATATTAAACGATGCGACGTATCCGCTGCAAGACGACATGGTTAGCAGATACTCCTCTACCCTGTCACCTTCTTTTTTCTAAAACTCAATTTATTATTACATTGTGTATATGCAACACCAAAGCATGTATTGAGAAGCAATCTAGAGTAATTCTACCAAACAATGGCAATTGTTAAAGAAATAAACTATTTAATACACGTGACTTCGTGCTCCATAAAATTTTATACACAACGATTCGATGATCACGATGATCGAATGAGACTGAAAGAAACTGGTACACGTAGGTAACGTAGGCACCACACGTGATTTTTTACGACACGTTTGTATAACATTAATCATAAAACACAGTAAAACCACGTACAGCACATTTTGTTCAGAAATCTTTCCTAAATATTGCGTCAATGCTGACGAACCTTGTAATATATGACCTATCGTCAAGAGATAGAACATATTGCGATCACTCATAAGCTAGAATGTGACATTTTTATGATAGACCATCAGACTGATACAACACAAACATAGGTATTAAAATGTGACGTATTGCAAAACATTGAGAGTTGTAATTGTAATGTTTTGGCTTGAGTAAGTCACTGTTATTTTTCACGCTGTTTTGTCATGGCAGTCTCATTATAGACAAAGAAGTATTTTTATTGCATTGCAGCGACTAGTTCGGCATTTAGCACGTAGGTACTATCTACTTCACTGCCGGTCTCCTACTATTCACCCTTATGCCCCAAGTAATAAGGTTGAAAAGTGATCAGTACCTTCAGTGATATAGAAGGTACTTCGTGGGAAGTACCCTATATCACTGACTACCATCAACGTACTTGAATCAACGAGACGATCGATCTTTATCTAATTGAAAATATATTATTATGTAACACAACCACTGTTTGATCACCGCTGCACTGCTCGCAAAACGGTGAAGGAAAACATCGTGAGGAAACCGGCATGTCTTTAGAACCAAAAAATTCGAAGACATGTGACATCTACCAATCTGCACTGGGCCCGCGTGGCCCATTATATAGCCCATTCCCTCTCAAAGAGAGGAGGCCTGTGTCCCAGCAGTGGGAACATTAATAGGCTGTTGATGATGATGATGATGTAACACAACCGTATCCAGACGGCTATTTTAGCTGACCAAAAGGGGAAACAATATGTTGTCTTTGCGACTAAACGAGTCAAAAAGAATAACAGAATATTGTAACTGGGTAAGATTTCTAAAAAACCGTGAAGAACACTTAGCATGTAATGGGTCATACTTTTACGAAACAGTGAAATCCGTCGAGCTTAGAAAGGCGAGAATATACTAGACCAATCTTCAATCATGCGTTACTAACTGCTTATTTCGATTTAGTGATCGCAAGCACGACTGTTGAATGTGAGCTTATTAAAAAAACTGTGTTAAATCCAAAAAGATCTGTAATTAATGGCAAAATGCTAGGATTATAAGCTCATACTTTATCATAGAGTTAATCCGAGAAAGCCATTTAGCATCCCATGTAGCACTTCCTTGACAAGAACATCTGTTATTCGCACTAATCCTAATAATTATGATAAGTTTGTCACACGAATCAATAACAGTTGGTTGTGATAATTCCGTCCGGTTCGGTAACTATAGTTGAGCAATACATTCGAGACCAACTTTCACTGGTAAAGACCAAAGTTATTATGGTCATGTTTCTGCGGAAGTACGATCCAGTTATAGAGAAAGCCAGCCCCAGGAACCAGTGTATTGCGTTTGTTGATCAGTTAAAAATATCTTGGAATTGTCCCCAATCTTAGGTAATGTAGCAAGCAGTGTTATGATTTATCGTGATTCTATGGTACAAGTTACGTATAATCAGGCTAGATTTCAGTCCTGACATTATATTCTGTCTTTGATCTTTTCATAATAGTTTTCTATTAACACCTGTATATTAATATTTCCAAAGTTCAGGGTTTTTTTTAAAGGTGGCTAAGGCCGACATAAGATCGATCGTTCATTTTAAGAAGAAAACGTACAAAACCATTTTTAAATTTGTTCAAGCACATAAAGGACTAATCCCCAATCATTTTTTGTGGCTAGAACATTGAATTCCAATATGGTTTTACGGCAACCCGGTACCATAACAAACCAAGCGTAAAGCATGGTTGTAAAAAACATTGTGAGAACGTCGAGGATGCAATATCCATTTCGAAATTCCAGTTCTACTATTTAGGTTTATGTTTAAAGGAGGAACACAATAAAAGCAAGTGAGCCTGGATCCACGGCGGGGAATGTGAGCCCTTTTTGCTTTAAATAGAATCGTTTCTTACTCATGGATCTTTGTCATCGACTTGGAGCTGGTGCGTGTAAGTGGTTAGTTGCGTGGAGTATTTTGGTAGTGAAGTGACTAACAGTAAAGTTTGTTTTAGGAAGTAGTAGGAAAACCATACAATTTGGACAAGAAATGAGCATTATCAGTCCTGTAAAATGAATAAGACTTGGCCTCTGAACCATTGTGACAATTTTCTCTCTCTCAAATACGACTAGTTTGGAACGTAATCAAACTTCTTCAGGTCATTACAAACTTAATTACATCCTTCTCTCATCAAAACTCGCCACAAAAACGTTATTAGTTGCCAATAAAAAAGTTTCTCATAACCTTGAATTGAACCTACAATATGGCAATGCAATGACCGGTATCGTCTTTTGCAAATAAATCAACCTCAGACTGTACCGGAGACGCCGTTGAATCACCCCGTAGTCAGACTTGACTAAGGCTTTCTATTAATACGATATCAGACTAACTCATATTTTGATTCATTTCTGAAAGTCTATCTTGCTCATCTCTTTAAAAGCTTTCTAAAAGATACTGTATTTCATAACATTGCATCTATAGAAAGTTCAATTCTGGAATTTTTTTGCCAAGAAAGCCAATGGTTTTGTTTTTCATGTAAGGTCAGTATAAAATAGAAACAAAAGCTTCCATGTGAGTCAATTCTCGGAATAGGAAAAACGGTAAGTAAGGAAAAATGCACCTAAACGCAAGTCAGGCAACTTACGCATCATAGGTAATATTAGAAATGTAAACAAATAAGTCATTTAGAATGATTTTCCTTTCCCTGTTTACTGCTGTGATTCAGTACCTATCGTTCATTGTTCAAAGAGACATCAACATCACCACTTACGCACTAAAGAGGTTGTAAATAAGGCAAAGTGTTAGGTTAGTTAGCTATGTTAAGGTAATACACAAACAAAACCTACTAATTTAAATCCACATTATCTACACACAAGTTGGCATTGATTGTCTCCAGATGAGGTTGCGAATTAGAACTTAATGTAATACGAAAATTAGACTCTTTGTCCCTCAGATCGTAGATATTTATACATTAGAGTATCTAGTCCGCATTTGCGTTGTTACTGCATTGCACTGTAGCGGTTCCGTGCCTTTGTGGCATAATGCGGAGTTACATATAGCAATACCTACCATTACTAGTAAATTCTACCAGCTGATATGCACGCTATTTCAAGTACCTACTATCAGCACTAAGTGCATTTCTTGTAGTCAACCTATCGCAAACTATTTATACGTGGGATTTACAAAGAAAGTTTTACATAGTTGCTAACAAGGCAATCATGTTCTAGGAATTACTACAAGCTTAGCACAACAATGTATGAGTAGGGCCTGTCTAGAGCTGAATTAAAATTAATAATATTTTACGGGAGGATATGATACCACCTTAAAGCCATTGGTCCCAGTCTTCGATCAATACGAAGGTCCCAGTTGTCATTTCAAGGTGTGGCCCGAAATTCGCTCTATGTAAAATACTGGTATTCACACGACTGCACTACTACAGTACTGGTAATAAGCTGCGTCTGGTTAAATAAAGGCTAGTCAGATGATGATGATACAGAATAAATTATTTCAGTGCTAATTAGGCACGAGGATAACGGTCTACCTAAAACAGATTTTTAATCATCGTCCTGTTCAATATGGCGTTAACGAGGAAAATCAACAAACTAGGTATCGTGACACTAAGTGTCATCACAATCGTACATGCCATTAGCACAACGTTGAAAAATTGCTTTATAACCCTCTAAAGCAATTTTTTAGCATATAGTGATTTGAGAGGTGTAAGAAGTAGTACCTACTATAAACTTCAACTAAACTGTTCAGTCATGACTTTATTAACAAATCAATGACTAAACAAGAGTGTTTTCATTAGTACTAGTATAGTATTCTATAGTTAGTCACGTGAGATGAGCATTCAGACTCACGCGACTGACGCCTGCCTACCATAGAAGTCAAGTACCTAGACGGGCGGTAGTCAGAAGCTTATCTCTGATAGACTTATGTTTTCCTGGTACAACTACGTCAACAGAGTAACTCCCTCCCACTTTTTAAAGATAGAGAAAGGGGGAGGGAGTCCGATAAAAACGAACACTTATTTCAACTATGGTCAAGATTAATAATTGTTTAAAGATTGCTATGAAAGCGGTGCTATGAAAATAAGGGAACACCATCGAAATTTAATAAACGATATTTCTTGTTAAAATTGGTCATTGTCGCTAAGGAGATCTATACATAGATGACCACTGATTGTGTTAGTATACCTAACCTAAGGACATAGATTTGGATAAAGAAGACTTGTAGAAAGAGAAGGTAAAGCTTTTGATGCTTCCTGTTGAAACTGTGCCTCTCAAAAACCCACAGACTTACCCACTTGTTTTAAGTCGTAAAATTTGCATACCCAGTATAATAATATGCAAGTTAGAGATGACTAATAAATTGTATCGTCGTAAACGTTTGGCTCTGATTCACCAACACTAACAGTAGTTCTGTTTACTAACGATTCCTATTGATCTATTACATAGTATCATTGCATAATGTTATAGTCTAAGAACTTAGGTGAATAATCGCGTATTCAATCGGATTTCTTGTAAACCCTTGTTTGTTTTGTTTAGTGGAATCATTTATACCCATCCCACTATTACCGTATTGCAAAATGTGCAAGCCTGTATGTTTGTTGCTCTTTCATATAAAAACCGCTGGACGAATTTGAAACAAATTTAGCACACAGATAGTTTCTGTTAGTTTCTTCTTAAGTACCAACCTAACAGACAGATGTGTGCTGAGGAGTTTGTTCCGCCACTTCTTCTTTCCAGCTAAACACTAGGAAGTGTCGATGGGTGGGTTTTGGGGGACTGTCTTTTATTAATGTAAATAAGTGAAGTAAAGTAAAGTAAAGTAAATTTTGGCGTTCGAGAAGTGCTGATTATCAGCCTAGTTTGATTAAATGACTTTTGATTTTGATTTTCTAACCCGTAAATTGAAATAATGTAATTTTAATTCCAGTTTTTGACTAAATCCTAAATTCCATGCAACGAAGTTTACTCTGGCAGAAGTTAGTTTGCTTCAAAATAAAACTGTTCTATAAGCAGCAGAACTTATTTTTAGGTTGATTTTCTAACACAGCAAATTAAATATTACGCATAGACTTTACACATTAATGTGTGAAGAAAAAACAAACTACAATCAATCATTTTACGTTTAATTAGCGGCACGGGTTGTGACGTAACAACAAATGTGCCGATCAAAAGTGACCGCTATAGAAAAAAAAAACATTTTCATAACCATAGCAAAACACACAGTAACACAGTAAGGTAAATCTTACTGTGTTATTTATGAAACCTTAAACATTCCAAAACGTTGTCGACCATAGTTGTCACATAAATGTACGAGAACTAATGTCAGTTTTGCGTGACAACATCAATTGAAGTTCGGTAATTTATATGTCATAAAATATGTAATGTGATACTGTTGCTAGTCAAAGGTCGAGGTCAAAAGTTGAATGTCACTGTAACATTCAATCTGCTCTGTCGTCTGTTCTGAATCTGATCGTCTAGAAAGATATTGTTTATGTTGCCATTGACGCTTACGAGAAAGCGAATTATAAACTGGTCACAATTGCCAAGATATTTAAAAACAAACTTTAGTCCTCGCAGACAAAGTCGCTTTTCAGTTGACAGTTAGTTGCTTAACGTATTGGCTGTCAAACAGTTTTAAATAATGAAAGTACTGAGTGTCAAATGAAGCGAAAGTGAGTTGTTTAAAGTAGGTTAAGGTACTTACTTATTCAGGGTGTACAGAACCCACATAAGCCTGATTGTGTTGATTGCATAAATACGACTTGAACTCAAAACATTGACTCATAACGTTCGATTCATCATCCATCTTTTACCGTTTATCAGAGGTTTTGGGGTCAGCTTCCAAGCTGACCAGGTAACTATTAAAACGACAATACTCAGACAATATGATAATCTATCGGAGTCTGGACTTGTGCCAGATTGCTGGCAATAAACTCACCCCCATAATAATTGTTGCACTTATAAAATGTGCCTCAATACAATTGCTGGTTAACCAAATAAATAAATAGGACTTATAACAACAGGCGAAATGTCACCTACATTTTTTTTTGGTACTATTAGTTACACCTCTGCCTTCGGGGATGATTCCTTTTTAATGTGCGAAAATATACAGAGGTATAACAACACATCAAGCGACAAACCTACAATGTAGATCATTTCCAAATAGGCTCTCTACGCAGTTGCATACGTCCCTGTGTGCCTATTGGCCTTGTTCTGTTCTGTCTCCTGCTGATATGGAGGGAAGTGGAAATTATGTTTTTCCTACTCCTCCGCTATTCTTTTCTGATTAATTTCGTTGCGGGATCCAAGACAGTTAAATCGCTTCTCTGGAACTTCGTCGAGCTTCATTGTCTCGGCGCTTTTCTTGTGGTCGCCACTGTTGATTCTGGCTTACAGGAGTTACAGTGGTTTGGGAATAGTGTGGCGGGCTTGTCCCATTAAAAAAAAAGACGGGTTGCACTCCGGGAGTGCCGGCAGAAGTGAAAACTTGATTATTAACGTTGAGCATGTTTGATATTTTGGAATGGTTAGGGAATAATTTTGCACCAATTGCTTTAACAGTATAAAAGTACTATCATTTATGTGGTAGAATACAATATTGATTTATTGCGCTATCGTACACAAACATGACAATTTATATTACATTAAAAATTTAACACTTTAAAACTATTACAATTATTTTACATTAAAAAGTTTATCTCTCCGAAAAATCAACTTTCATCCATAATTTCAACGACTTTTTCACCATCATCATTACCAGAACTATCATCGCCAATCTCTAAAACTGATACGATAGGTTTATGGTAGCTGAAGTAAGAAACGAACAGTTTTGATTCGAACCTATTTAAATGTCTAATAAAGACCGCATCAATAGTAGTTTTGTATTTCGTTGTGCTAAGATTGCGATCATTCGACATAGTTAAACCAAATTCATTATTTAAAAATTCAATTATTCCGCCATAACTATGCTAACCCATTTATTTTGTCTTTCCCTGTCCTCCGATCGGAACTCCGATTGGTAGGAGGAGCGGGAATATATTTTTTTCCCATGCCTCCGATTAAGCATCATAAAAACATTGTACAGTCTAGTTCAAAATAAATTATTTTTGTATTTTATTGACTGTACAGTCGACATCGTTAACGTTCAGGGTCAAAATGTCCAACTCCCACACGACTAGTCTAAGATCGATAGTTTCCGAGATATAGCTGTTTCAATTTTGACAGCTGTCATCCGAAATGTAGATCTCATTGAGACCTATCACTTGTCCCTACACACAACTAGTCTAAGGTCGATAGTTTCCGAGATATAGCCGTTTCAATTTTGACAGCTGTCATCTGAAATGTAGATCTCATTGAGACCTATCACTTGTCCCTACACACAACTAGTCTAAGGTCGATAGTTTCCGAGATATAGCCGTTTCAATTTTGACAGCTGTCATCCGAAATGTAGATCTCATTGAGACCTATCACTTGTCCCTACACACAACTAGTCTTAGGTCGATAGTTTCCGAGATATAGCCGTTTCAATTTTGACAGCTGTCATCCGAAATGTAGATCTCATTGAGACCGATCACTTGTCCCTACACACAACTAGTCTAAGGTCGATAGTTTCCGAGATATAGCTGTTTCAATTTTGACAGCTGTCATCCGAAATGTAGATCTCATTGAGACCTATCACTTGTCCCTACACACAACTAGTCTAAGGTCGATAGTTTCCGAGATATAGCCGTTTCAATTTTGACAGCTGTCATCTGAAATGTAGATCTCATTGAGACCTATCACTTGTCCCTACACACAACTAGTCTAAGGTCGATAGTTTCCGAGATATAGCCGTTTCAATTTTGACAGCTGTCATCCGAAATGTAGATCTCATTGAGACCTATCAATTGTCCCTACACACAACTAGTCTAAGGTCGATAGTTTCCGAGATATAGCTGTTTCAATTTTGACAGCTGTCATCCGAAATGTAGATCTCATTGAGACCTATCACTTGTCCCTACACACAACTAGTCTTAGGTCGATAGTTTCCGAGATATAGCCGTTTCAATTTTGACAGCTGTCATCCGAAATGTAGATCTCATTGAGACCTATCACTTGTCCCTACACACAACTAGTCTAAGGTCGATAGTTTCCGAGATATAGCTGTTTCAATTTTGACAGCTGTCATCCGAAATGTAGATCTCATTGAGACCTATCACTTGTCCCTACACACAACTAGTCTAAGGTCGATAGTTTCCGAGATATAGCCGTTTCAATTTTGACAGCTGTCATCCGAAATGTAGATCTCATTGAGACCTATCACTTGTCCCTACACACAACTAGTCTAAGGTCGATAGTTTCCGAGATATAGCTGTTTCAATTTTGACAGCTGTCATCCGAAATGTAGATCTCATTGAGACCTATCACTTGTCCCTACACACAACTAGTCTAAGGTCGATAGTTTCCGAGATATAGCCGTTTCAATTTTGACAGCTGTCATCTGAAATGTAGATCTTATTGAGACCTATCACTTGTCCCTACACACAACTAGTCTAAGGTCGATAGTTTCCGAGATATAGCCGTTTCAATTTTGACAGCTGTCATCCGAAATGTAGATCTCATTGAGACCTATCAATTGTCCCTACACACAACTAGTCTAAGGTCGATAGTTTCCGAGATATAGCTGTTTCAATTTTGACAGCTGTCATCCGAAATGTAGATCTCATTGAGACCTATCACTTGTCCCTACACACAACTAGTCTTAGGTCGATAGTTTCCGAGATATAGCCGTTTCAATTTTGACAGCTGTCATCCGAAATGTAGATCTCATTGAGACCTATCACTTGTCCCTACACACAACTAGTCTAAGGTCGATAGTTTCCGAGATATAGCTGTTTCAATTTTGACAGCTGTCATCCGAAATGTAGATCTCATTGAGACCTATCACTTGTCCCTACACACAACTAGTCTAAGGTCGATAGTTTCCGAGATATAGCCGTTTCAATTTTGACAGCTGTCATCTGAAATGTAGATCTCATTGAGACCTATCACTTGTCCCTACACACAACTAGTCTAAGGTCGATAGTTTCCGAGATATAGCCGTTTCAATTTTGACAGCTGTCATCCGAAATGTAGATCTCATTGAGACCTATCACTTGTCCCTACACACAACTAGTCTAAGGTCGATAGTTTCCGAGATATAGCTGTTTCAATTTTGACAGCTGTCATCCGAAATGTAGATCTCATTGAGACCTATCACTTGTCCCTACACACAACTAGTCTAAGGTCGATAGTTTCCGAGATATAGCCGTTTCAATTTTGACAGCTGTCATCTGAAATGTAGATCTCATTGAGACCTATCACTTGTCCCTACACACAACTAGTCTAAGGTCGATAGTTTCCGAGATATAGCCGTTTCAATTTTGACAGCTGTCATCCGAAATGTAGATCTCATTGAGACCTATCAATTGTCAAGGTCGATAGTTTTCGAGATATAGCTGTTTCAATTTTGACAGCTGTCATCATTATTATTATTATTAATTATTATTATTATTAATTATTATTATTATTAATTATATTATTATTATTAATAATGTTATTATTATTATTATTAATAATAATTATTATTATTATTAAGCGCCCTGCGCTGCCTAAACGAAACAGTAGGCCCAGGCATACATTTTCGCCGCGCCGTAGAGAGGGGATAGCTGTCTACTCTCCATCCGTCTTACGCTTTTTCGATCAGGGTCACGTGGTCACGTGTCCTGACGAATTTTCGATCAGGGTCACGTGGTCACTTTTACTGACGCGAGTTTAAGATTTTATACCCATCACAGAACAATTTCCCAAAGTGCTCAACGCCGCTAAAGAAGTTTTCACTTCAAAAAAAGGCTCTACTTCATTATTATTATAAGATTGAATTCAGACCTTTGAAAATGCCATACATTGAATTATTATACAGAACCTATTAGTTGCAATGCCTACATAAACTTTATACAGTCTTCATGACATGTGTGAGTTGAAAGTCATAATGCAGACTTAAAGTTCCAGGAAATATTTAGATAGGCGCCTGATTTGATATTTACACGAAATCGATTCATGCACGTTCACAATGATCACGATCGGGATTTTTCAGAGATCTCTGTAGAATATTACTGACAAATACAGGTTACCCTTTAGTTGTATCCTGTTATAAAATAAATTAAATAAAAAATGATCAATTTTTTTTTTTTCTGTACAGTACAACACAAGGAAATACGAACAAACATTTTCTGCATCCTCAATTAAGTAATACTGCTATTACTTTAATGATTTCGGGAAAAATTAACACACTATAGTTACATGGTGGAAACAATCAGCAGCATGGGAAACCCAACCAAAGGCTAAAATTAGATTTTTTGATTACCTACACAATTTTAAATTCTTTTTATATTTATATAATTCAGAATGCAATTATTATTCATTTAAAAAGCAGCCGTATCCGCCCTATTATTCCTATAGTGTCTCTAGTTATAGATATCCCAGAAATTAGACCTTGAACATGTATTACAAATATCACTTTATCAGTCCAAACGTGACTTCCTGAAAACTAAAATAGATATTAAAATAAAATGTTGCTTATTTATCAATCTTACAAAGAGCACACTGGTAATATCCACTCCAAGATTTTAATCATTCACCTTAGGGGTTAAAGGGTAAGTGTTAATAAGATTATTTTATTATAATTCATAATAATGAAACTGTTTTTTTGTGTGGTCTTTTCGGTGGACTATAACAGTAACAGTACCAAACAATTTCCCTCACCTAACCTACAATTTTCCTTTTATTTATCCTGAAACGTTTTACCTACCTCCAACATGTTGCCATGCAAGTGGAAAAAACCTCATTGAGTGGAAGCCATAAACATTTCCATGCCACTATCAATCATACAGGATATTGACCCAGGAATCAACCGAAGAAAGTTTGATGTTACTTTCAATCTCAATTAATTTTTAATAGTGTCGACTTAACATGAACCAACTGTCAAAATTAAACGTCAAAGTCAATTAGAAAACTTGTTTTTGTATCAACTCTTCTATTTGGCTTTTTTGGAGTGATTTGCTTTCTACGGTGTCTTTTTACTGTTTTTATGCAAGTACATTTAAGTTTCGCAACAGTTGCCTCACTCTCCAGCAATTGAGGTTATGTAAGTGTACAAAGAAAACTACATAGTTAAGTCACGAATCTTGCGCAATATTAATTTTCGTTTAATTTTTTACTGAAAAATAATAATTCACTTGGTAATATTTCAATGTATTATTGAGCAATATTATTTTAATTCTGATAAACTTAGCAATTAACTTAATTTTAAATAAGTACTTATTTCAACTTCAAATGGCTATCAGGCACTAACGTCGTGATTCGTGACTAAAGTTTGTTTCAACTTTTCCTGTACTTTGTTTAAGCTGATGTGTAACTTCCATCCGTAACATGATAGCCTTAAAGCTCAAATTGCAATATCCCCTTTGTCTCATTGTACTAAGCTTCCGCCTGCAATAGTGAAGATGTTCTCAAGAAATGAGGTCACTGAATTTGTTCAAGAAACATCTGTTAAAAGAATATTTAAAGACTTTTAGAGAGAGCTGGAGTTAAAGTAGGCCTCAGTAGTTTCACGGCGATTTAGATAAGATCGGACCAAAAAATAGTACCGTAAAAGTTTTATTTTTCTGACATGCTAAGTTAATTCACCCCAGAAAAATGTTCACCCTCAGCCCAGAGTATGGATTTGTGCTCGTTTAATAACAATATGCTCGCCGGTCGCCCCCAATGATATGGGCCTTAAACATAACTGGCAAAATGTGGGTACCCTGTTGGACACATTTTACTCACCCCTGGGATATTACAGTTGTCATTTCATATTCGTCCAGAAAAAAACAAAACCAGCAAGTGAAACCAGATTCGTTCACTTTCGAAGCACAGTGCAACTTTTCGAACAATTAGAACGAAGATCGAGCACCTCACACCACGTATCTAACTACCGCAAATTATTTTGAGGTAATCCAGCTATGTAAACAAGATTGGTTAGCCATACAGAGTGATTCACCTCAGACGACCCAGTTAACCACATGGGGTAATGAGTTGGTCTACTAAAAATATACGCTGATTTTTCAGTAAAGAGTATCAAATTCGACTTACGTAAAATTTCAGGCTTTAGTCATTTCGATGACGCTTTGCAGGGTAGTGGTTGAATCAGACGCTTTGCACCATATTATTTTATTCAGTAATTTTTGAGAAAAACCCTGTTTCGTGGATTTGCCTTGGTTCACACCGATACACTAATTATTATTTAGTGACTTCGTCTTAATGTGAATGAGATATAAGATCGAGTTCTGTACAAAAGTTTCTTATCTTCGTGAATCAGTTTTTTAGTACTTTTGAACAGTTCTTAATAACAAGTGTTTTTCAGCACTTTTAATGAGCACTACGGTTCATTTATTTAAGTTTTTATACACGTATCGTTATTGAAAGTAGGTTTCACATTTCAACTTTCAATTGAGCTCAAAACCAAGTTAAACTTACGATTTTTATTGCTGAGTTTTACAATTATTTCTTTCATTGTTTTATATTTTTTTAATGCATGCGCAGTCAGAGTCAGATTACAATTATTATTCTTAATGATGTCACGTTGAAATTAATGCTTTTTGTTCTTTGTAATCAGCGCGTGACTTGTCCTGACAATTCTGTCTATTCTGTATTTGTGCTGTTTCCTTTTATAGCAGTTACTTTAAGACCGTATTTTCTTTGAAACTTTATATTATTCTTAGTATACAAAGACTATTTGAACCTTTTAGAGCGGACTTCTTCGAATTTGTAGGGGCTGCGTGCTTGTTTACTGGCACTTAAATATCATGTCCGTTTTGTCTGGCAATAATTGTTGAAGTACCTGCAACAGTTTTCTTCTCCCTCTCTTTCTCTCTATCTCTCTCTATAACCATGTATTGATTTTTAAATTTGAGGGGGACGTAAATTGGGGCACCACCGTTTGTATAATAAATTCTATATGAGTTCCATGTAATCGCAATGCGTAGTATGTACTTGTACTTACTACATCTTACGAGAGCATCTTTTTATAGACGAAATGATTTCAACCGATCACTCTTCATCAGACTATAAACTAGATTACGTTTGCCTATCAAGATAAGTGGTTGGCGTAAATTGTGAAATATTAAGTCATTGTATAAACATGCTATGGATGAATGCTATGTTATGGTAGATAACATTTTAGTGTTACAACATAACGGAATCTACAAAAGTAACAGTAATTTTGAGCTTTACTACCTAAAGTATACTTAATCCAGATTTGTCATTTCTGCAGAAGATCAGCCTATAAAACAAACAGTAGGATTGGATTGACTAGTTGATATAAATCTACTTAAATGATCCTGGGATACAATATAAGAGATCCAACTCACTGTCACATAAGTGTCAAGCAAAATAGGACCTTACAGATCTATTTAGAACTTTTAGTTTCACACGGATAGTTCTCTTATCATTGGTTATCAGAGCAACTATCAGTTTGCTAGGTGTTTGATCCGAAGGCCGGTTTTATGTCACTATGAGAGAGTGAACTAAATTTACTTACTTTAGCTTCTACGTAACGATCTATCAATCTTCTGACTTCATCTTCAGTTCCTTTATCCTTTCATTTACTTGCGAAGTGACAACTGTTAAACTAGACAGATAAACAAGGTGCGAATACAGAATAGTTTATAAGGTTAGTTATTCTATAAACCGGCTTTGATGGCGTCATAACGAACTTAGTCTGACATACAGTTTTGACGATAAATTCCCACACGCACTCGTTTTTATAGCATTTTTAAAACCTCAGAGCTGAAGGTTCCACACAACAATGAGCCTAAAGAATCACGAGGCGGAGTTTATGGATTTTTATGATAAGTCTACAACTCTAAATTCCAAACTCGAAATACAACGACCACATAATACAGTTATTATACATGAAGTAAAGCCAGATTATACATTTCGCAATTATACACCGTATCAGAATCGTGATAACATGCTTTATTCAAAACATACTCCAAAATGTAGGTCTCACGTCACAACACACCCAATTCGGGAGCTATTTCAGTTAAAACGCCCACATCACATCTGGATGGATTATCCTAGCTTTTGTCTGAAAATCTAGATCAAAGGGTCAAGAGAACACGTTCGACAGATGGAGATTGAACATGTGAAATACATAAACTCCATTTTTTGTTATAGAGTCGGATACAACTGTTGCGGCATTGGAACTTTTGTCGGAATTTATGTCGAAACGTTGGAAGTTGGTAACTTCGTGTCTATTAATTGTGTTCTTACCATACAGCATTTAAGGGCCAAATTAAATCTACTTGATGGATGTCAAGTTCAGCGAAGTATTGGGGCCAGACGGTTCTGCAATCACGCGACTTAGTCATGCTTGGCTGTTATGAAAGGCCGTGTTGAGGCGCTCCCACACAACCGTTTCGGCATGTAATTTTTATAGCCACAAACGGTTTTGGTTTGCGGAAATAATTTGAGAATTGTTGATTGTGTTGTTCTACTCTAGAGGAAAAAAAAATATAATGCGAATATACGTGTTCATTAACGTAACTTTTAGAAAAGTGTTGATTTATATTTTTCTTAATTTAATTTAAAGTAATCATTGTAGGTACCTATCATTATTTCTTCAATTCCCAGAATTACAAATATTTAATAAATAAATCAAGTAACAAATCAATAAAAGACAATGCCAAAGCATGTCGAATTGATCACGAACAAATCACATGGCTTAATAGCTAGCCTTTGTCTGATAAAAACCTAAATACCTATACAGCTTGTTTAGCCTCTAAACACACATAATGAATGTCGGTGACATTTAGAAATATCTTAAGACCGTTCTTGAACTGTTAAAGGCTTACGTTGGCTAATTTTAGAGTCAGTAATATTGCTTGGTAACAGCCGAACAACAATTCTTTAATAGTAGGTATTTCCTGCTTGCCAAAACTATGAACTTATATTAAGCGTGATATACTTCCTAGTTGCTCTATAAATCATTAGTTTGAATGTATCAGATTGTCATCTCACGCAATTTCCAATAGCCAAACTCGTTTCTTCTCTGTAGGCGGTGATATAGCAAAATGTGCTGAAACTGTTGCAATTTACCTATGTATATTTAACCGACAAGTACGAAGTATTTAATATAAATTGCCCTTGCATCGATCTCAATCATCATGTTCGATGATTCTGTACCTAAAAACCTCGGTATTACCATCAGTTCTTGCTTATTAGCAATTCTAAGCCCATCATTATATCTATAAGTACTACACAGAGCGGGAAGGCACAGCTGTGAAATAGCTAGCCTAACTGTGCCAAGGCGAAACCTCGCTGTCGCCTACTCGACAGTACCAACTTAACTTATATGCATGTAATTAGCCACGACAGTTTTACTTGGAAACTTAGAGTTTGTGGAATTGTTAATTGGGTACCTCACGTTTACACCCATTTGTAAGGTGTGATTCTTGTTTTGAATAAGTCTTGTCAAAACGAGACTCACAAACATACATTAACCCTGGAACACAACACACCTTTTTGGGCAGGTTTTTGTTTGATAATGTAATTCAAGAAACAGAATACTGAATTAAACGTTTGACTTCACAAAGCAAGCCAGGGAAACAATTCTAATACAACGCTTCATCGCCAAATGAAGCTGTGCAATTAGTCGTATTTTTCAGTTCGCAGTAGAAGGCCTTTAGTTGCCTCTGCTACAATACTATTTCAAAACATAGGACTCATATTCACAACATCCAAAAAGATGTCACTGCAGAACAAAACACTATAGTTAGTAACAATTAACAGAACGTCGCAATCAATTTGACCTTTATTTTAACAAATTCAATTAATACTGCGTGTAAATTCTAGTGAAACATAAATTAAATAATTGATAGTAATGATGTAGCTAAAATACATTTTCCTGCGTAGTTACAATGAGTTTCATGTTGTAATACTGAAATTCAGTCATGGACTTTACCTACATTATATATTAAAATCATTTTGCGTCGTACTTTTAGGATAGGTTATCATCGTGTCATATAAAGTCCTAAACCGTTCTTGCGGAACTGATTGCACTGTTATTGTTGTTATTATTAATATCAACGATAATATCTGGGCAACTTTATCGCGATTTGATAAAAACACGAAGGTTTGTTTTGAATTGATTCAAAGAACTGGGTTTTTTTTTTTTTGCAAACAAGGAAAAAATAGGTCGTAATTGTTATTTTGCCGAATTGTTTATAAACATCTATTCGGTAACAAAGTAGCTTTTTCTGACTCATAAAAGTCACCTTAAGCAGTTTCTAAAGCAACAGAAGATAAGGCAGAGTTGATTCATCATTTATCTGAAATTGCAAAGCCTTTTATTTTTCAAAGGACACGAGTAGCGTGAAAAGTGGCCTTTACTAAGCCTTATGATAAATCCAAGATTATAGAAACGAAGGTAAATAGGATACACGTAGCTGTTATCAACAATCTCAATGATATAAGACTACCTGAATCATCAAAAATCTCTCCAGATAATTCTGTGAATCAGAAATTACACAATAGACAGCTTATCACTGGTCATAAGTGTGCAATAAGAATACTTGATATGCAGTAATACTTTTACAGCCTCGCCGTTACAAGTGATTACTTATTTCATACTCAATTATTTAACAGAAAACCCCAATCTTATAAATGATGCTTTTACCACTTTTCCTGTTCTCAGATAAAAGGCAGTAACTATCGAGTGTCCTCAAAAACCTTTTGAAATGGGTACTTATATACTAATTCCAGTAATACCTACTCAATCTATTATCTTGTCTATTTATACATTATTCCTAGTAATTACGAGTATTTGTAATAGCATTATCTTTGTAGATAAGGGCCCAGACAATGATTACAACACGGACAATGCAGGGATGTTTATAAACAAAGGTGCAATAGCAATAGGGTTTAACTTTCAGCATACTTTTAACTGTCGGTCCTACTACTAGTAGCTCCCACAATTAAGACCTGTTACACCATACACGATTAGTTACCGTGAACTTACGTGGCAGATAATTTCATACAAATTTTGTCCCATTTTTGAATTTATTCTGTAAGTAGTTAGATATCGTGAAATATAAGGCTTTAATGTTTTCATAGTAACGGTCTTTCTGCCGGATGGTATGTGCTTGGATAACAACTAACAGTGAGGTATAAGAATGTATTGTATTCTGGTATACTAACGAAACAGAATTGAGGACAAGGCCTAGTTCTGAATCGGGACCATCTGTTCTGACCTTCTATCTACCATATTTATTCAAAACTTCCTTTTCAGTTGTGGTTTGGGATGATATCAAACGCATGGTTCTCGCACGTTTTACTACAAAATGTTCCAGTTTTATATTTATTTTGATATCTAAATCGCGAATCGAATGTTTATGTGCAATATAAACAGGCATAAATAGAAGGATTTCTAGGTGGCCAGCTGTCGATGGATGAATTACTTGCGTTTAAATCAAGGTAAAGAACGGGTTTTTTAAGTTTGTGTTTACTTTGCTGATCGGTTCCTCATTCGCTTGTATGTAACCTGAAAACCGTAATCTTAGACGTAATTTGGATAATTTAGTTTATGGTTTTGCAGTAATATCGTATAGGGTAGGGTGGTAGCCAATGAACCGCGTGTACCGTATGAACCATAGTACCTACCGTCCATAGGGTACGTGGCAAACTTGCACAAAAAACATGTCACGACTCGCTTGTCACATCATGCAGTTTGGTCTAGTCGCAGGCCGCTTGTCGCCACAAACGAACGCGTGAACCGCATCTTTGTGTTTATTAAAAAAAAAACGCTGAAAAAAAATTAAGTTTCTTTTTTTTATTACTATAATATTATCTAACTCTTACTAAACTTTGAGTGAATTGTATGTGTAATGTAGGTCTTTGCGCTTATTTTAAACTACTTTTTATTTTTTTTCCTCCATGGTTATTATATAAAACATACCCAAATATTTCTTATAGGGGGATGTGCACGCAGTGAACCATTTTTCCTGGGTAAGCAATGAACCAGGAATATTCATTGAATTGTGCCAATAAATTCTAAGACAGACAAAATTGGAAAGTGAAATCGTAAAAGTCCATGAAATGGCAGGCCAAGATTGGTTCAGGGGGTTTAGGCCAAGGCATCTCTGAATTAACAGTGAAAATCCCGAAAATAACATCGGAATACCATATTTGAGTGCTATGACTTCTGAAAGTTAAGAGACCAAAATAAAAAGTTTATAATGACTGTAATAATTAAGTTCCAAGACTGATTCTGTGGTTTTTATATAACCCAAAACCTAATAAATATTTAAACTTATTACTTTTATATTAATTTTCAACTTAAAACAAACGTTTATTGGTGTTTCTATTACTGTGATTCATTGTGTACCAACTGGATCATTCAGTACCACCCCCCCGGTTCATCGTGTACCCCTAGGTGTACATTATGAACCATTTGACTTGCTTTAGAAAAACGTGTATTAATTAGGCAATAGTAAATATTTTCCATTTTGCTTAACGCAGTTTGGTAGTTTATTAAATAACCTATGTTTTGAGATAAAAATATTTTCTTAAACTCTAATAACGACCGCGCTAGAGCTCTTCAAACTTTTGGTGGTTCATTGGCTACCACCCTACCCTACACAAGTATCTTAATGTTCTTTTTTATTCTGATATGGAAGATAATGTAAACAATACTAGAGAAGCACAAAATATACAAAAGAGAGACAAGGACCTATTCTATTATTTTAAGTCTGAAATTACAGAATAGGTCCTTGTCTCGAAAGAAATGGGCACAACTGAAAGATTGTCAAGAAAGAAGGTGTCTGACGAGATAACGAGTATACAGAAGTTTAAAAGGAGGCATGCTGCGCCGACCCTTCATATGTAGGGATAAATATAAGAAGATGATGTTGAAATTCGCTAGCAAAAGGCAAAATCATGTGGAAAAAGTAAATGAAGGGATAAAACAGGGTAGTTAAAAATGCTGAATCGTTTCTCAAAACATATTTTGGAAACCGATTCAACCGAAGTTTCTTTCTAGAAGAGTTTTGTTGATATAATGAGAAAAATACTCTGAATACAATAGGTATTTACTGTAACAAAATTCAACATACAAAAACAAACCAGATTCACCCACTTTGTTTTCGTTCATAATATAAACCAGGTTTTAATTGGGAAGTTTTCTCTAAGCAGATGTAGGGGTATTACTCAGCTTTTGTATATGGAAATATATACATACTTTGCTGGTTAAACATCGCTGAAAAACTGAAAATTTTCCACAATAAACTAGAGTATGCCTGGTTCCACGAAGACTAGGTAGTTACACATTAAGTTGTATTTTATGAACACTGACTTCCGTGGACCGTGAGTCACTGAAATTGGTATTGTTATGTATAATATACCTATTTATATGTAGTTATAATGACGCACGTGTCAAGAAAAACTTACTAACAATTACAAATTTAATGTTATGTTCACGAGATACTTCTTTACCGACGTAAGGAAGCGATTCTTAGTAAAAAATTTATACTTATATAACTATATTATTATCTAGTCTAGTGTATTATTTTGTTTAAATATTGTGAAATCATCTGTACTTACCTGGAAAATACGTGTATGAGTCACAATGTTTAGCGTCACCCCCCTTCACTAATATACAAGTCATATCATATACGTTGATGTGACGATTAAAAACATGTTCCATGGACGTCATAGATGGTCGTTTTTCTTAGGTATTCTCTATGACGGTTACGTATACGTCTTTTCATTAAAGTATTTCCCGTTTCTTAGAACTAAATAATTTTCCTATGGGAAACGTATTATCTAAGGTCAATGACACGAATCAATGCCATATTTATCACAACACGGAACATCTACCGTTTGAGTTTCCTAAATACCTACATAGAAAATAGATTTTTCATAGTTTATTATTAGTTGAGTTTAGATATTACGGCCCTCGCATACTTAGAAATCCCACAAGTAGTAATAGGGTCAACTATTCTTAGATCAGCACTACTTGGGAGATCATATCAAGAATCAAGATGTTTTGAATGCGTGGCTAAACCATTATGGTAAATAAAAGTTCCCTTGGTCAAAAAGTGGGTGTTCTTGGGGGAAACCTGAGTTATACTGGCTGTTTACCATCTTACGTACATTTTCCCGTGTAAAACGTAACGGTACTACCGGTACTACCTACTTGCAATCTGGTAGTGAGTAGGTGCGTATCGCTTGATCTATGACCTGAATCGACTACTCTGTCGTGCGTTTGATTATAGTCGGAATTTTCTTTTTTTTTCTTGATCAAGAGAGTTTACGAGAGGGCATTATGTAAGACATCAGACTAAGGACCACTTTCACGGTATCCAAATAACTGTTTACTACCAAATATATTCAAAAATGGAACAGAATATGTATGAAATGATCTGATAAGTAAGTTAACGGGTACTTAATGACAGATGGTGAAACAGGCCCTTTTTCATGAAGAATGAGAAACTCTTAGGTAGTATACACATAAATATTCAGCCACTATTTTCTATGAAAAACACATTAATACGATCTTGACATATTTCTTTTGTTTTATCCACGTTCATAATCATAATCTAGTCAAACATGCTATCAAGCCGGTTGAGGGAATTAGAAGTACAGTAAAGAAATCGAGTAATATATTGCATCATATACCTATGCGTGATTGGTTGGATAATGTTATGATTACCCCACCTATGAGCAATTATTATTATTAGTCTTGAACTTCAACATATTTTACAGTATAAAAAAACAGTAAAGGGGACTTTTATTGTTTTTAACAAGAACGAGTTAAATCTGCGAACTATAGAAAAACAAATCGAGAAACCTTTACGACTTTAGGTTATGAATGGCCAGTTTATGCTTCATAGCCTTGGAAATGTCTTTTTTTTTTTAGTAAGTACCCTACTATGTCAAGTATCGCCACTCACTGAACTCCTGAAGGTAGACACGACGAGGTCGATCGCGGCGAAGGTGGTGTGCGGTCATGTTCGTAGGGCAAACGTGACCAGTAATTGCACCAACTAAAGAGGTTTGGTGGGAGAAAGGGGAGGGCCTTTGCCCTGCAGTGGGACACAATATGGGCTATAACAAAATATCATATACGTTCTCTTCGACCGATACATGCATTAAATTTTACATAAGATATCTGTAGATTTAATTCTCAAGCGTTTTCTTATTTCCTTGCAGCTTACACACCAACCGGTAATCGAAGGCTTGTTAGTACTGTTCTGAAACCACGTACTACACGTTTCTATAGGTACCTATAGAAACGTGTAGCGTTGTTATTTGCTATTGCAACTACTGTATTGATTGTAACAGAAATAAGTGTGTAAGAGTAAATCCACATAAATGACATCCTACAAGTCGGCAACTTTTCTGAACACATTTAAGGTAAAATAACCCCTTTTACGATAGACTTAAGACCTATAATTGAACTGACGGGTCTGTTGCCAAGGGGCCAAAGGTCCGACCTACACTAACGTTGCATAGCAATAAAAACTTAAACCCCCAGTAATCCCAGACGTTGGAGTCACATAATACATTTGCCTACACCGTTAAGATACGAGTTAATTACTGAAACCCAACTCACACGGCACACAGTGAAGCAATCAAACCGACTCACATTGGTATACTCAACTTCATTTATAAGTCCGCCATTTAACTTTATCCGCGTATGTATTTCAGGGCAATAATAGTTGTTCTCAAAACAAGTGTGTGTGGTTGAGTGTACACAGCCGCACGCGTCTCAAGTGTGATATGACCCGACACGTGATGCCTATATGCGACCACAGAGTAATTGTGCAGACGCCTCGCAGAGTACAACTCTACACAAACTAATTAATTAAATTGTGTACTTACATCAAATTGTTTTAATTACCTCATACCTGATTAATATCTCGCTGTTTAACGTGTTTGTGTGAATTAATTAGTCATGTAGTTTGAATGCAAATGGATTAAAACACATTTTCTAATCTCAAAGTATCAAATAAACATGATTACTTCATTCGACTGTAACTTTTAACTGGGCATACATTCAATAACATTCAGTGCAAGTATCAAAATGACATAACGATTACTCTGGTAGGCCAAGTCACGTAATTGGTACTTGTTGTCAATCTAACTGATCGACTTTTGCAACAGACGCAAAGGTATTCAGGTAATTGCGTTAAACCAATCCGCAGAGCATTGTCTTACAACTGGGTCAATCTGACCCCAACGAAACGGATATAAAGGGGTACTTGATAATTATTGCTATCGCGAACATAGTTTAATAGCAAAGCGCATTTGTTAGGTCGATAAGGCCTTATCGGCCACTGAAATATGTAACAATAAAGGTAAATCATGAGAAACCAGATTCATATCTTGAAATAACTGGGAATTCCATTATTTGAAAACCCAGCATAAATAATAATCCGAGATATTATAATGATATTATCGATTAAACTATGAATAATTTGAAATTCCCATTTCTGTTTACAATGATAGGCGTAGATAGAATGAAACGTACCCTATTTTGGTGTCATTGAAAATGTGGCATGTGTACACTTGGAAAATAACTTCAGTTTAGGAGTGGTCCAGCAGTGGACAGTGAAAGCCTGTTGACCAGTTGAGAAGGCGTAGATACTTTTTATTAGGGTTCGAAATTGATGAGAAAATTATTTTCTTTCTATCAATAAATATTTCTATATTATTTTCTTTCTTTTTTTTTCACTTCAAGCCCTGCTTTATAAGGCCGCGTAGGCATCAAGAGTGCATTAAGAATTCTGTTTATTCAATGCATTATTTTATTTGTTCTGTGACATATTTTAGGTAGGTGGTCTAAGCAACGCACACATGTGCAGATTTTATATAAACCGAACGAAGTGTGTGCCTTACGCGTGTATATTTCAACTGAAACTAAACGTGAACTTTACTATTACCTTAGTGTTTATTATTTATGTTTAAAACAACGGAAATTAAATTGGAGGAAGGCGTGGGATTTCTGTTCTTTTGAGAGATCAATTACTTGGGAAATAATCGTGGAATCTCGATACAATCCTCGTTTGAAACACAATATGAGTTGATCAACTTCCGATGAGAAAGTAAAAATCCCATTCAGTTTATTATTTATCTACTGTCTAATTACAGACGATATTGAATCTTACACACAAGCTCAGAAAGTTGTCTTTACAGACAAAATTATTGAACTTTGTTCCAAATTTTTTTGTCTTAAGTACCTAAGTATAATTTTTCATAAATACAAGGTAAAGGTTTATAAAAAGCAATTCATATCGTGTATGAGTAACTGAGTACATACATCACATGTGAGTATAATTATTCACTCAACAGTATGAACACTTTACGAGTAATTACAAATAACCCATTGTTGCTCCTGAGCACAAAACATGCATTGGTATAATACAAATATTGGTATCCGCTGACTGTTACTAAACCAGACTTCATGTATCATACCTATAAGTGTGGCCATATTGATAGATGTAGTATTTATTTCTTCTATACAATGTACTAGCTTTTGCCAGCGGCTTCGCCCGCTTGAAAATGTCGCTTTTCCATACAAACTTGCATCCCCTATTTAACTCCCTTAGGGGTTGAATTTCGAAAAGACCTTGTCTACATTATAAAGGGAACCTCTGTGCAAAATTTCAGCTTTCTAGGTCCCAGGGTTTGGGCTGGGCGTTGATGAGTCAGTCAGTCAGTCAGGACTTCTCTTTTTATTTATAAAGATTTCTCTATCTCTCTTCCGATTCCAAAAAAATACATAACAATCGCTGGGCTAAAGTTTTCACTGAATGGGTGACAATCCTGTCACCCTAGCGCCTAGGCCGGCCCGGAAAGAGGTTCTGAAAGGTTCTAACACTGCTGCACTGCGGTGGCTGCTTATAGGTGGCGGACGAAAAGTTTACCTTGAAAGATACGGAAAAGCGGCCCAACTGATAATATCGAACTACAAAGATCATGCTTCTTAAAATTACACCCGAAGTTAAACAATTCATGATTACAGGCATCTAATAACGTTTTTCAGTAACATCATCAACAGTCAATACAATAAAGAAAGAAACAACTCGGTTTATGGTAGAACAGATAGTGAATGGAAAAATCTGTAGGACACCTAATCATGCTTTCTTTCGCTGACATAGAGACGAATTTTACAAGCAGCTTAACCTTTTTTCTGTAACATTAGCAAATATAATGATGAAAAGACAAAAGATAACATCAGAACTACTTATGGAAAACTTCAAATGAGGCTTAATCTTTTGATCAAAGCTTATTTTCCAGACACCTTTTACAGTGGCTCAATTTTTACACATTGAATGAAGAAAAGGAGGTTTATGATAAATCTATATAGCATGGATGAAACAAGTTTGTTTAAAATCTATACTTTTAAAAACCTTATATTTAGGTGGTGTTTTATTTTTCTAGGTGTTGCCAGCGGCTTCGCCCGCTAATTATTCCACGGGAAGATAAAATCGGGATAAAATATACCCTGTGTGTTAATCCAGGTTATAAACGATCTGTGTACCAAATATCCAAATCCGTTCAGTAGTTTTTGCGTGAAAGAGTAACAAACATACATCCATACATACATTCTTACAAACTTTCACGTTTATAATATTAGTAGGATAATAGTTGGGTATTCAGACACTTTCAGGTTATTCAAATGTTTACCCACAATCACACAAACAAGTGATACAATGTTATTAGAGTATTGCAAATACTTGTGATGTAAGAGTTTGTTTTATTTAATTAACTGTTACAAAGTAATAGGTAATGAAATTTAGATTAATTTTATCGTTAGAATTTTATTAATATTAATTTTATAATTGATTGTTTTTATGCCGAGTTTTACAATCGCTTGTATCGTTTCATCATTATGAAGTATGTTTCTAAAGATAAAGGTTTTTGTGTCGAAAATAATTATGTATAAACTGGTCAATTAAAATAACGACACGTAATGTGCTGACTGACGCAAAAGGAATCGGAAAAGGTAATTAATTCATAATTAATTTGAAGAAGAATTCACTATGGAAGTATTGGCTAAAATTGTAAGCAGAATCTATTGGAATATTTTACGAATACATAACGGAAATATACAAAATAATCTGGCAATATAGCTTTGAATTTTAATTTAAATATATATTATTAAATTATCATAATTGCTAAACCAACTATGTACCTATCCCTAGTAGCATTTTTTGTTGGCATTTAGTTGGGCCACATACAGAGGTATGTGGCCCAACTAAATGCCAACAAAAATGTATGTGGCCCAACTAAATGCCAACAAATGCCAACAAAAATGCTACTAGGGATGGTATTTATACTGGTTATTAATTTTAAGAATTAATTAACATTGGCAGAATCAAATCAATAAAAATAACTGCTGTGGTTTTGATTCTAAAAAACAAAACTTGAACTGGGAAATACCCATAGCAACAAAATTATCATCACGCCTGCCATGTTTTCCTCTAAATGTTTAGGTAGATATGTACCATTTACCTACCTACTATAAACACCACGCCTATAATCCCTGAAAGGTTAGACAGAGAGTTAAGTGTTCCCACATTACCCACATTTCGCCAGTTATGTTCAAGTCCCATGTAATAGGGGGCGAGCTTAATGCCATCAACCGGGCACAAATCCAGTCTCCGTGGCTGCTACTGAAAAATATCATTACCTACTCACAAATCATACGTTAATTTGCAGGCAAGATGTCTCACAAACACGGATTTAAGATAAATAAATCAAATAGCGAGACAGTTCAAGCATCTGAGATAAGCTTAATCACATGCAGTTTTATCAAGACATTGACATTAACCGTTTGTCTCTTATCTCCAGTGTAATTAATTGACATTTGCTGACTTAATGTCACATGGCAAACGTGGAGAAAAGTGAAAGTTATTGGATGACCACTTTAAGTGTGCAGTTCTAAGCGGCGCTGCTTTTCAAGAAAATTTGCATTCAAATGTCAAACTTGATACATTTATTTTAGTTCTGTATTTTCCCGCATGCACAGATAAGTTGGTTGATGTATACGGACTTTGACGGCTGGAGAAATTGTAGGAACTGTTTAGAAAATAGCGTAATGGTAATGAGCTGAATCTTACTGGTAGTTGACGCTAAATATAATTATTTTTTCCTCATCGTCGTCAGTTTTCCCAACTATGTTGGGGTCGAGATTCAGTTTCACAGGATGCAACAGTGGAGAACTAGGTAAAATACTATATCCCTTGGAATAACTGGTTGTCCGATTTTCAGGTCTATTCGTAACCACTACCAATTGTGTTGTTCTAATTTTTTTCCACGTGTTTCGATTTTATAAGTTGCTCAAAAAACCCACATTAATATAAAAGTCTGGCCCATGCCCAAAAACCTATCTAAAGTGAACCTTTTAGCGTGGGATTTTAAAATATATTTTTTTCTTTAAAGCCAGTCATGGACCCAAACTAAAAGAACGGGTTTCCTTGTGTACGAGAACCGGAAACAACACATACCATAAATAATGTTCCTATTATCTAACGGGAAAAAACTTGAGGATAAGATGTGATCAAATTATATGGAAAAACCGCCCATTGTTCCAAATAAGTTTTTAAATTACCATGTAACGGTTCTCACACTTTCATTTAAGCTTGTCTACAGTAAACAATACATTAGTTGTCTGTCTGTGGCTGTTAAAAAGTAGGCCGAATTAGAAAATGAACGGGTGACATTGACAACTGATACTGGTTTGGCAGAAATTACTAGTACGAACGTCGAACGGGATGCCGTAATGTCAAAGTAGTTTATCTTTTTAAAATGCGAGACTAAATAATAATGGGAACTCTCCAGCATAGAAACTTCTTGATGAGTTACATCATATTTTGTGACAGACATCGTTGCAGATTCTAGATTATCTAATCGATGTTTCCAAAGTTTTCATAACACCTCGGAAATTCTAAATTCTTTTTACTAATTATTGCCTATCAATAAAAACCCAGCGTTCAACAAGTATTAAGTTGATATTCTAAATAAACGTCAACAGATTTTGTTAGTCTTTATGTAGTTTTCCATAAACATATTTAAGATGTTCTATGGTCGCAGTAGGTAAGATAACTGAGACAATTTATCTCAGTTAGTTACATAGATAAGTGACAATATAATGAATAGCAGAATTTCGTCGGCCACGATATGACGGCATGTTCTACATCGTGACGAACTAACCATGTCGGTATTATCTCTATCTATACTTATCGTGGCTTTTTCATGTGATTCTGTATTGATCTGTAAATCAGTATGTTGCTGTTAAATTCTTACGTTTGCCTTTTTATTTAACAGCCGGAACTTTAGGAAAAGTACTTATTAGTTACAGGAAAAAGACAAATATTCAAAACATTTCACAAGTCTATGGTAATTAGGTACTATTGTTAAATAAATTAGGATTACTACTATAACTATACGTGAAAAATATGTAATATTGAAACCAAAATATTGTTCTACATCAATTTGTTTTCCTTCACTGAAAACTATGAAAAATAAAACTTTGTTATTGCAAAAGGAACAATAAAACCATCGCGAATCCCTCTTTCTATAAATTTTCACGTAAGACATCTTTTGTTAAGGGCCATCCGTCTGTTTCGAATCTCTTGACAATATTTTTGTCTTTATGAAATACGTCATCAAAGTTCTTATAGAAACAGGTGCTACTGTATTGTTTCCCTGTCTTTTGTTAGTACTTGGACTCGTTTAATGTCAAACAATATCATGTTATTTGCTACCTATCGCTATGCCGTCTGATCAAATATTCTTAATTTATTTTACTATTTCGTGAGATATTTTATCACTTCGATACTATATATTATAAAGATGATACCAAAAAACTGATGCCATTTGGCAAGACACTTTGTAGATTCAGATATCGAATTGATTAGACGTACGAAACCTTAGGAAGATCCCATCATTGCTAACTAAACCCGGAAAAATCCATCGTTTCAGTTTTTTTCCTTTTATAAGATAAACTATAGATAAAGTAGAACCTAAAGAGGTGAGATTACGATAAAAATGGGAATCATGAATACGCCATGTGCTCGGAAATATATACGGTTGTATTAAAAGCTTTACAATACTTTAGATAAGCTAATACTTTTATTATTTTCAATGATACCATCCAGTTAGGTAAAAAAATGTCGTAAAATATTACGATGATAAAGTTAATTTTGTTTTATATTATTTCCGTGAAAATTCAGCTGTTAAAATAATGCATTTTTATTGCAAAAATTATTGTAAGCCACAAACACAGTTTTTATAATCATAAATAAAAACTATAAAATGGACAATCAAAATCAAAGTTCAAGGAGAGAGCAACCCAACAAATATAAGACAAATCGTTAAGTGGTTTACTGACAATACATAAAAGTGTTATTTTTGACATGACTGGTGTTAACTGGAAGTAATGATTCATTTTATTTCCCACTCACATTATTTTATAATAAATGGAAAAAAAATCTCACAACAATTAAGTTGACACAAATATCTCTCATGCTAAAAATGTGCACCAATTAAGGCATCAGTTAGTTTCTCAGAAAAGAATATGGCGCTGAATCCATTATAAAAATGACTGTTACTGCGGTCAATGAAAACATCATGCATTTAAAACGTGATTATATCATTTGCCATGCGTGCTCACGCCATAGGGGGGCTAATTATTAAGATCAAACACGGATCACACACGCATTACAATCATTTCAATCAAGATCAATGGGATCAATCTAACACAACAAAATGTTATGTAACATCGCGTCATTTTACGTGTATTTTCTCACACCATTTTACATTAGAAGATAAAAAGGTCACAAGTACTATCAAAGTTTGATAATCTGTGGGTGGATTTGACCCCTGTATGGCATGTTAGTTGAAAGATAGCGATGGTGCACAAAACGTGTTGATTGATGGCTTGAGTTCACCATAAAGTACCCATTAACCCGTCGATTGCTGTCTGATAAAAGGGTGATAACTCTTCTCTTTACTTATCCATCGACGTTTCATCATTGCTACGTTTCATCGTATGTTGTTAGGTAACTTGTGTACAGAAATGGTACCGATACAGTTACCCAGCGTCATCTCTGAGTAAAGACCTCATGACCCGATGATTCCAGTTGTTTAGATCCAGGGCTAATGCGGACCACTGAATTACTGATTGTTGATTTTGTCCATCTCGATCTTCGATCAATAATAGATAGATAGATAGATAGATAGAATACTCTTTATTATGTACACCAAATTACAAAAAAACAATAGTAAAACATTTTACAAGGGGTGACACAATGGGCGGTCTTATCGCTTAAAGCGATCTTTTAAAGTAATATATCTCGTATAATAGTATCTCGATGCTCAATGAGGTCTGCCGTGCTGAGTTCTGGCGGTGTCAGAGCTCCAGAAAATGACTATTTTGGGCAAAGCTTATTAATCATGCAGCAGACAGAGCCAGTCCACTCCCATTTCAACTAAGATAACTACTATTATATACTGTGTGTTTTTTAATTCATATTATTTATATAATGACAGAGCACGTGTTATCATTCGTTGTATGTAATTTATTGTTTAAGGAGATCGGTAATTATTGTTTTTGTATTAGCAAAAATACAACACAAACATTTAATTTGTTTGCTACTTTAGAGACTCGCTTTGCTAACTTTATAGACAAGTTTTACTAAAGTAATAATGATTGAATCATAAAGTTGAGTTTTATCACGTTCACGGTCCCCAAGTGCAAAAAAAAACGTTATTTTTATCGTAATTACACCAAGACTTGAGCATTAAATAAAATAAAAACTGTTTCATACAGAGATCAAGGATCTTAGCGGGTTGTTGAACTCTTCTTAGAACTAAATGGGAATATACTCGAGTAACGCCTTTTTTGTGTAAAGATTTACATTTTTAATAAACAGACAGTGTAAGAGTAAAACCGCTGACAGTAAGATTATTCCCTTTTTGAATTAATTCCTTATTTTTATCGTGTTTGAAATAAATCGGTCGTTTTCTAATTACTTTCTTTAATTTTGGGAAAAAGTTTATTTTTGTTAGAGTTCTTCATATTTTTGGTTATTTCTGTAACACGTGTTGTTTACTTTTTCTCATTGACTTTAAGGAATCAGTTCCACTTAATAGTACATTATGGTTTAAGTGTGTAACGTTGGTGATTACCGCTGAGGCGCCATTGAGACCCGAGCCGACAGGTGAGGTTCTTATGAAAGCCGAGGACGGTAATCATCAATACACACGTGTATCATACGACGTTTTTCAACACACTTGTAAAGAAAATAATACTAAAAAGTCATATTTACAGTTAAAACGAGTTCTGATTTTTTTTCACAATAGATCTGTGCATGCGGGAAAACACGGAACTAAAATAAATGTACTTAGTTTGACGTAGCGATGCATTTTTTCTTGACCAGTGGCGCCACCATGAAATTCACACTTAAAATGGTCATACTGTAACAATATGGCGATCGACCATAGACGCGCGATAGAGTTTTAACCACGTATAAAATGAGGAAAAAGTTTTCTTTTTATCGAAAAAATAAAAGTTATATTATTTGAGTGAAAGTTTCATTTAATAAAAACGTACAAGTTGAAATTATCTATTTAAATTCAAATTTGCATGAAATGAACAAGCACTAAGTACATTATTTTTATTTTTACTATTGAACACGATCTTTTTTGTATCGAAACTTTTTTAAGAACATAGCTACTCAACGAATTAAATTTAAAAAAAAAACCTATAACTCACTAGTGAATAATAGTAATGAAAAATTCACAGTTTGATTATAGGTGTCATTATGTGCCTAATTGCGGTGAAATTTTAGCCACTTTATGAGCAAGTGTGTTGAAAAATGAATTTACTCACTAATTGTGAGTTTATACAACCGCTGAAACCATTTGAAAGATTGCAGTGGTAAATTGCAATACCTACCCAGTAGTAGTATTTTTGTAATAAAGTGTATTACCAAATGGTTTTTATGGATAGTTTTTATTTAACATTGGTAAACTACATTGCTTAGATAACCCTTATTGCAAACATAAATTAAAGTCACTTTAGCCCAGAATCGCGCGATATAGTAACGTTTTTCAGTTGCGTTTTTAAATCACATGTTTTTGTACGTTAATAGTAAACAGTTTTAGTTATGAAACACTTCACTCAACCTTCACGAATTTTTTGGCGCCAGTTCTAGTTTAGGTTTACCTAATTTTTTTTTACCGAATTCCTTTGGAACCACTAAAATGTTATTTAAATATGTTTAGCACTGCTAAAACTGATTTCATTATATTTAAAATGTCACTTACGGGATATCTTCCGTGATTGTTATTTGTTTTGAGTTCCCGATATTTCGACGCTGTTGCAAGCGCCATGATCGCGGGTTAGATATCCAGTAAGTGACATTTTAAATATAGTTATGAACCGTGAAAGCTTAAAACAGTGATTTTATTATTTTCACAAAAATCTTCATGTGCCGAGCCTTTTCCCAACTATGTTACGGTCGGCTTCCAGTCTAACCGCATGCAGCTGAAAACCAGTATTTTACATTGAGCGACTGCCTATCTGCTACATTTTACACAAATCAACTCGGAAAATGTTTAGGTATTACAGTTCTTGGCTACGAGAGCACATAATTTTACAGTGATTGACTTTTCGGTGGGAGCACCAGGAAAAATATTTAAAAAACTCCAGAGAGAATCAAGCCATTGAAAAAATCGGTTGTCTGTAAAATCGGTTTACTGATGATAGTTGAACGTGACAACGTCCTAAGAAAATAAGACAAAACAATTGACACGCCGTTGCTATGGAAAAGAAAATAAAACAAAACAATGGACACGCCGTTGCTATGGAACGCCTCAAAGCGAGGTAACGCGGTATGACGTAATTTTTTTTCGTCCGTGCAGCCGGCCATCGAATTATAAGACGTTATCACGTCAAAAACCTAGTCTAATATAAAATTGGTGAGTCACTAGTCGTAGGTACAGGAACCGATGACATTCCACCGTAACGATGAAGTTCACATTATATTATATCTCTGTCTATATCAAAAAGGGCAATGGCAATAAAATAAAAAGATCATAATGAACGCAGGTGCGTAACCGGCCGACGAACTCGAAAGGTAAACTGCACATGAATAAATAAAAGACCGTAAGTCTATGTTGCCATCATCCTTTGTATTACAAATCTTGGTTTGTATTGAAACTGTTTTCTGTAGTTATTGTTTGTAGTCATTGTAATCAAAGGTGTGATTTATTTGCTTGTTATTACAAAAACATCAAGGTTTGTTTTGCTTCTAAACAAATGTTACAAAGGTCTTGAAAAGTTTTTGCTGATTTTTTGTTGATAAAGGTTTTCTTTATAATTTGTAAATGTTTGCTTTTACAAAACAACTTTATTTAATATTTAGCCTCAGTTGTATAAATTGTTTCAAAAGAATTCTCAGATTTTGTAACATTACCTTTTCATACTCAAATAAATTGACTTTTAAACTGTATCCGCGCAGGTAGGTTACCTAGGTACGAGTATAATATTAATTTATGTTCCTGAACATTGTCAATAATTCTCGCTTAGAAATTTGCCTCTAATTTAATCACACGTCTATAGAGCCAATTAAATAATATTCCATAGACTGTTCTAGTCTTATATAGAATCTAACGTAACTCTCTCAACATGTAAATTAGGAATCATGATTTTAAATTAATAGCCAAAATTTGTCTATGATTACTTTGAAAGCCGATTATGTTCTACTGTGCTAGAAACCCGGTGATAATAAAACTATTTTATCTTTTCCGTTACTTATTTACCTACTTACCTAATATAATTATTATTTAGGTAGATATAGCTGTGCTAGGATCGTTTGGCACGTGGCGAGAATCGGAACTAACACCAAATCTATTAGATTTATTCCTAACCTAGAGTCACTCTAAACACGTTATTTTATAGCGGCAAAAGATATTGTTGAATTTTAGTATAATAATAATAAGTAATAGGATGATACTGAACCTTGTGGCGTATCCACCGGAATGCATTGTGTACATAATTAAAAAACCGGCCAAGAGCGTGTCGGGCCACGCTCAGTGTAGGGTTCCGTAGTACCTAATAATTCTTTTTTTGTTTGAAATACGGGCCAATGAAACTTGACCTCTGGATTGTATAGGCGCTCATACGATTCAGGGACCAAATTATATTGGTTAACTGCAGTTTCCATCTGTTGTTTCCATCCAAGTTCAAAATAATTTTCCTAGAAAGTCCTTATAAAGTTCTACTTTTCAGATTTTTTTCGTATTTTCTAAACTTATGGTTCAAAAGTTAGAGGGGGGGGGACGCTTTGTTTTTTACTTTTGGAGCGATTATTTCCGAAATTATTGACATTATCAAAAAATGATTTTAGTAAACCCCTATTCATTTTTAAATACCTTTCCAACAATATATCACACGTTAGGGTTAAAATTAAAAAAAAAATCACTTCCCACTTTACATATAAGGGGGCTACCCTAATAAAACAATTTTTTCCAATTTTTATTTTAGCACTTTGTCGGCGTGATTGATACACATATTGGTACCAAATTTCAGCTTTCTAGTGCTAACGGTCACAGAGATTAAGCGAGGACGGACAGACGGACAGACAGACAGACAGACAGACAGACAGACAGACAGACAGACAGACAGACAGACAGACAGACAGACAGACATGGCGAAACTATAAGGGTTCCTAGTTGACTACGGAACCCTAAAAAGTTAGTGTGTGGTCATGAAAATTACAAATCCGCCAGTTTTAAACCACAAAAATGTATAACAAATGTTAGCATAATACCACACTAAAATTTGCGCCAGCATCGAAAAAAAATACCTCCCCAAAAGATAACCTCAAATAAAACTTTTGACATTAATAACCTTTTTGCGTGCCTAGACATAGAACAGCGCAAAGCCACGCATTTCTGCTATAGCGAATTACCATATTTACGATTGGCAACACCGCAGACCGGACGAGACGACCGTTGCTTTGAAAAAAAACTCAAGGGCATGAGTCGAGGACCCATAGATTCTTGACCTCAAAATCGTGCGTGACTGCTCGCGTGATCACAAAATATTCCTACTACGTTACTAGAGCGTTTACCCTACCCAGTATTCCCAAAAGACCAGTTGCCAAATTGGAATTTAAGACCACTTAGCATGGGTGTGGTATATGGCCTTAATTTGAGAATGAGACCAGGTTAAACATGATTATTCGATTACATTATGTTTTTATTTTTATTTTAGTGGACTTAATTGGAGAAATATTTTTGGGTTATCTAGTTTCCTAGATTAAAGCAATTTTTTTAACACAGACATGATGTGTTACATAGATACAAACAAAGCCAGATATAAATCGCAATAGGCGTTTTTAATTTTAAGCTTATTTTCTTTATGGTGTGGTCTGCTTGTCTAAAACTGGTGTCATGGGTTTTGACTTGGCTTTACATCATGTCGAGAAACATTTCTCGGGCATGCTGATTTCACGATGTTTTCCTTCACCGAAGCAAGTGTTAGTTATACAACACGCAGTATGCTTCGAAAAATCAGAGGTGCCTTGAGTTTGAACTCGGGACCTTTGACTTGACAGTCCAACTCATACCACTGTAATTTAACGACAGTATTAAAAATTACTATGACATTTTCAAAGCTTATTACCTACATCAGTTAAATCTGATATTACAAAAAGGTTATTCTAAAAGACACAAGCATCATTAATTTATTTTTATTGCAGCTATATGCCAATTCCAGTATTAACACTTTTAGACTACCTTGAAACTTTAAGACTGCATTTCAAAAAATCACCACGTGGAACGATCAACGGATGTGGAAGATGTTAACAATGTAGCTTTAAAAAAATAATATTTAGTAGGTATAATTAAAGCCATTGTTGTGATAAAAATAGATACCATTTGTATCATAGAAATGTATGAGACATATCACTTTATTAGTACCTAGTCCTAGTCGTTAGTCCTTTATTAGTACTTTATTAGTACCTATCAATACCTACTTATTGTTGATGTATCTATTAATATCAGCTTCTCACAATTAATCTGGCTGACAAGAATGAAAAAGTGGTTACATAGCAAAAGGAAAAAAAGACAATTTTCTGATAAAGATAATCTCGAGAAGAAAACAGTATTAATTCGTTTTTGTCACCCACATGTCCTGAAAAAAAAGTGTATAAATCTTGTTACTTATAGCTATTGAATTAAAATAGTAGTGTTCATGTTCTAAAATATTTGGATGAGTTGTTAGAATTTTTCACAAATCTGTTTAATTTATCAAAGAGAACAAGAGCAATAAAACAAAGCTTCCTGATTTATTTTTTCCTCGAGTACAATTTTTTCTCTAAAAATCTACGTAACAACTATTTAAAATCACTCATCTGAAGTAAACCAGTCATTTACCTACTCATACTTTTGTTTACATCGGTATCTAGTGGTTTGGACAAACACTTTGTTTATTTGGCTTCAATATTCAAGAATATCAACGTTTGAATACACGCCAAATGCACATTTTGCCAAATGAAATAACAACCCAGACAAAACCACTCTGTGTGCTTCTACTCCATTATGTATGTCGTCTGAAGTCTGGGGCTAATTTCACCAACAAACACACTATATTTTCAGGTGAAACATTTCGAAATTAAACAATAATAAAGCTTATTACTGTAACACTTAACTCAAATTAGCATAGCAATACATTATCGCAACAGCAATTGTAACGTGGTCGCCCCGATTTTGCATGCTGGTGAAAGACAAGCCAAAAAAGAAATTAGTCACGGAACATTTGAAAAGTAGTTTTAGTATTGTCTACGGTTGTTCAGTACCTAACTAAAGTGATTAATAACAACAACATTGAAGCTAACTAGACGAGAGATAGAAAATAGCATTTGTGTTACTAGACGAGAGACATAAAATAGTATTTGGATTTAGCATTCGAAATGTTACATGGTCAAAGATGTTTTGAAAATAAATTATTCAGTATCGTTTTCGTTTTCTTCCAATAGTCATTCCATAACCATTGATCACTCTGACCCTCATATATTATTTTTATTACGCAACGATATCTCTCTTTTAGAACAGGTTAACGTTCAGATAATCCAGTTACATCACATTGACGTCATATAGAAACGTTCCCCTCAAAAGAAATGGGTCAGTATTCTGTTCTCTGCGTCAAACATCAATTTGTGATAGATATTGGCCCATTTATATTTGCAGTTACCTAGAAATGATCTAATGGAGTATGACTTTGGGAAACGGGGCAAGAAAATCATTCGTAAGCGACCAAGTAGTTGGAGAGCATCTTCAAACGTTAAGACGGCAGTATTGAGTTGGTTTATTGTTATAGTTTGTAGTTCTTGGAGTAAAAATCTAAGTTTGTAGGTCACCTAGATTTTGCAGTTTACTTTAAAGGTAATTGGATATTGTACACGTCACTACCTGTCCTAATTCACGAGTATTCTGAGAAACTTTTGAGAACAGGCAAACTGGATGTGCGTTTTGTGAAATTTTAAATATTTTACGAGTCACGATATAAACTGGTGGACGTCAAAACATATAATCTTATGGCCAAGAGTCAAAGTAGCCAAGATTGCTGGTACATTAAAGAGTTGAAAATTTATTGCAGCTGTACTGATTCCGATGTCACGGCTGAACACGTTTAGCAAATGACGATATTATTAAGAAGTCGATGAACTAGTTTAAGCAAATGAAACGCTCATATATTTTGTGCATAAAGTACGCCAATCCACGCTTGTTTAGAGATGATAAAAATACTAGTTGTACTGGTAATGCAAATAATGTACCCAATTTACGTTGTGCTATATTTTCAAGCTAGACGAATTTAGTTTGACTTCTTGGTACCAATAATTTCATTCGGTGTGTTAAATTAAAATGTACTAGTCAAGTCTACACAAGTCCTCTTAATCTAATATGATATCGGAAGCAATGACAAGACGTATCTAAGATTCGCGATAAAGACATGGCCCACATAGAACACAATGATAAATTGTCACCATGAACTAAATATAGAACTGACACAGTGAGCATCCGCGAAAATTAAACTAAAATATGAACAGTTGAAGCTCGTATAATACTTGGAAATGAAGACATTTAAATTACTAGTTATCCGGTTTGGCAAATTCTAGATTTCTCGCAGACTTTGATCATGTTATCTGGACAGTTAATAATCATTATGAGTTACGAAATTTTTACATAAATAAATCAGTTCAAAATAAAATGAAGTAATTTTAATTACGCAAATTATGTTTTTCACAGATAAAAATGTATTTTTTTAAGTTCTTCTAGATAGAGTTTTCCTTACTAGAGATGACTTACAAAATATTTCTCAAAACAAATAATTTACCAGAACTTTTGAACCAAACTCGTATGAATCGTATTATTACTCAGTTAGTAACGGATTACGTCACAGTGGCGGCTAAGATATAGTTAGATAATAGGTATACATACTAACCCGTCGGTTACCAAGGGCGATATAAAACTGGTGATATGCCAAGACATTTCATTTTATATCACTTACGCAAGATATGCCTACAGATCTCTCCCCTATCTTATTTCAGCCAGCATTGTATTATGAAATAATCTATACTATAAGTATTAATATAAAGAGGTTTGTGTGTAGGGGATAATCTCCGGAACTAATGATTCAATTCTAAAAAAAAAATTACTGGCAGAAAGCTAAATTATTTGTTGTGTGGACCATAAACAATAATTATCTAATTCATGCATATTAGCCGATGTATCCTAATTCTCGCAGATGAAGTCTCAGGTGAAGTGCTAGATCATTATAATACTAGCCTATTTACATTGTTACACAGTAAATTTAATCATTTATAGAAAATTTATGATAATAATATACATTCGCCAACATAACTTAAAAATATAAACAATAATATAGACAATATGTTGGGTACGTCAATGCTAATGTAGTAGTTTGTCCATTTTTATGGGCACTACGTCACAGGGCTATCAAATCCGTCAGTAGCCCCAAGGTCTGTCAATGTCCGAAAATTTCGGACATTGACAGACCTTGGGGCTACCAATAAAGTAAACCACGTGGAAACTATTAGAGGTAATATTTAATATTACCTCTAATAGTTTCCACGTGGTTTACTTTATACTCTATTGTAGTTTTATGACCTCTTAAACAATTTATTTACTTCAAAACCAACGGGTTTTCTCTATTTCCGACACCTGTTTGGCGGTAATGATAAATATTAATTTACGTGCATATATTTCACACGTAATGGGCGTGTCGAACTTTACCCATGTCATTTGTACCTACATGCGCTGTTGCTAGCCGATTGAGACGGTAGTCGTCTTACAGTGGTGGCATTATATATGGGTCTGTCTGTATGGGGTTCATCTTACGGTTATACATCCCGAACATAAAGCGGTGGCTTTTATAAGATATTATATTTGTTTTACTTTTTACTATATCCATACTAATCTCTCTGTCTGTCTGTCTGTCTGTTACTCTTTCACGCCTAAACGGCTGAACGGATTTTGATGAAATTTGGTACAGACATAGTTTGGAACTTGAGAAAGGACATAGGATAGTTTTTTTTTGATTAACCAAAATCTGCCGGAAGTCACTATTCCACGCGAACGAAGTCGCGGGCAAAAGCTAGTAACCCATAAAACAAAATAATGATTAACGTTTATAACGTTTAATTTACTATATTTACTTTTACTAATATTATAAATGCGAAAGTAACTCTGTCTGTCTGTCTGTCTGTCTGTTACTCTTTCACGCCTAAACGGCTGAACGGATTTTGATGAAATTTGGTACAGACATAGTTTGGAACTTGAGAAAGGACATAGGATAGTTTTTTTTTGATAAACCAAAAATCTGCCGGAAGTCACTATTCCACGCGAACGAAGTCGCGGGCAAAAGCTAGTAACCCATAAAACAAATGATTAACGTTTATAACGTTCAACTATCGAGCTCTCTCCGTTTTCAAAAACTAATGTTTACTGTCAGTCTCGTCATCCAAAATCACTTCTGTTTGTACAGATGTTAAAAGCTTCGAAGGTTAAAATCGGAAAATATTAAACACTCGTAATTAATTTGTTCACTCAAGTACCTAATGCATTTCAGACGCGGAGAGGTATAATTTATAGTACGTTAATAAACTATTTTTGTAAACAAAAACAACGTACAAGAGCTTTGTAAACAGAATGGTTACCGGATAAATAACTAAATATGCATTTTACTATAAAGTATGGAGATAAATAACATCACCAATTGTCTTCGAAACACATCCATCGTATCTCCAACAATGAAGAACGAATCGTTGTTCTTGCCAATGTAGTTGTAATTTACACAATATTGCTTTAATAGATCCCTAAAGGCATTAGAGGAGTTAAACCTTGTCATTTTCATACAGCATGTAAGTTACTATGTCTTTATCGATTCTCGTCATCCGCCTACAATCTACGCATTGGTCATCATCATCTCAGGTAAGGTCTATACGCCTGACCTGACCTGAGACCTGACTTCATTTCTACTGCTGGGTTCTTCAGACAATGTGGAATTTTGGCTGATTTCAGAATGTTGTTCAATTTGTTGAAGAATAAGAAGAATGTTGGCCCACCCTAGCTGGGCCATCAAAATAATCCAATATAATGTGCACCAATGAATTTGTTTCAAACAATTATACATTCATTACCACTAAGAAGGAATCTTCATTACCCCCATATTTCTTCAGAACAAGCATTTGGAAGTACGCAATAAATTACGAATGAATGTCTGACTGAACTATAAAAAGTGTTACAACAGCCACATTATAAATCTAGGTTTCAAAAACTCGAGTACGGGGCTTTGTTTATAATTTTGTATGTTTGTTTAAAACAAAAATGTAACCAGCTTCCGTGTGCAAACTATGTAGCACTGTTATCACAATTTTCTGGAGCACATATGGTTTATTCGATTTTTCTTCTTTTTGGGGTAAACAATTGCCTGTCGTTTTATTTGTTTCTTTTACTTTGAACATTTGTTTTGAAAACAGGAATACAATGTGTTTTCATTTGTTGTGGAGGCTAATGAACTTCGGTTGAAACCGTGTTATAGTGTCAATGTCACTATGAGTGATGTTGTAGTTTCAAATAACGGTCCTGCAGTATTTCTATCAGGTTATCTCCTATATGTAACCCTAGCGAACTTACCTTAAATTTAGCAAAATACAGCTACTGCTAATTTATGAAAACACAGACTGGTACCTACTCAAATAACACGAAGCAAAAAATTTCCTTCAAGTTATATATTTTATAAATTTAAACGTAAAATATGAACTACTGAGGTGATAATCATAAACTGATGTAATTGGAACAGTGTATTTAAAGCCCCATGACATGCAACAATGGCTTCTATTTCCAAAGACTTAAAGACTGATAGAGGTTCAATAGTATTTGTAATAAAAGATACACGTGTCAAGGCAATTATGATAAAAGTAGCTGTTAAGAACTTTGTATCCTCGTAGCTGCACGCAAGAATAGTTAGGTGCAGTTTAAAATAGATTATGAAGAAAAATATGAATTAATAGAAAAACTGAATAGGCATCCTGATAAACACCAGACAGACTACGTTCAGAATCTTGCTCTTAATTAATTCCATCTTCTCCTATAATAGGATAATCGCTTGTGACTGGTTCATTAGTCTGTTTGTTATTGACATTTGTATCCTTCGCTATTTTACGTTGCTACTTCAAGATTGGTTGGTTCAATATTTACAGATGGGTGCTAATTAAACCGGCTTCTTTTTAATAGCATTATGTGCATCTAAAAATCTAACTTGCCTTCTAAATTACTAAGTCAGCCACAATTAACGAGCATCTAAATAATACTATCTTAGCCACAAGTTATCTTTTGTAAAGCCACTCTAAATACAACTCAGCATCGTGATTATTTTTTTGCATCTAAATTTGTAACATGAATTCAAACAGTAAACTTCTAAAATAATAATATATGGCATCAAAAAAATATTCAAGTAGCTTCTAATTTATTAACTCAGTACGTTTAAATTATAACTCATGCCACATTAAGTGAGCATCAAAATTTAATTAAAATTGTCATCTAATATTATATTATAGCCACTATTACTATGTATAAACTCCTGTCGTGACATCGAAAGGCTTAAATATAGAAGTTCAGAGTACTTAATGACCTAAATATTGAAGTTCAGAGTATCGAATATCCTAAAGATCGATTTTATTTACATGTTGCGCTACAAAAGTTATCGACAGAATCGCTTCAGAACTTCATTTTTATCGGAAAACTAGACAATAAACTGTGAAAACATTTCTGCAAGCAACTCGGAAGTAGCGCTCGCCGGCCGCTGCCGCGGCACCGCTCGCTTCGCTCGCTCGGCTCGCGCGCGTTTGGTCACAGTTTTAACCTAACCTAACCTATTTCAATCAGTTTACAATAACGAATCATACAGTCTGCCTGTGACTAGTCAATTAGACAATGGTAAAAACATTTCTGTAACTAATAGGTATTTTTAACGTAAATATAATAATCTAAAGTGTATCAAAAGTTGACATTTCATATATAATATACGTTGGCGCTCTCTGATTGGTGCAAATGGTCGGTCGCTGTCGTCTCGCGCGCTCGCGCCAAATCTTTCTATTGCTATTTTCACGATAAAAGAATGTGATTTATTATTTTACATGCGAAGTTATAATAAATGATGTTGACTACGGTCGCTTCATTTATATTTTTTGAGGGCCTTGTGTTGAAGCTGTAAAATGTAAAATGGTGGTGAGATATAAATTCCGTGGCTGAGTTAGTAAATTAGGTGCCTATGTATAAATTACAAGGACAAGTTAATATAAATGTTGATCGTCACTTGATGCTTTCTATAGAATATTTAGTGGGCGTTGTAAAGAAGACGAATTAGTATATTAGAGGCTATATAATTTTCCCGTGGCTTAGTTATAAAATTAGAAGTATGATCCTGTGGCCAATTAAAAAAACTGTGGTTCGATTAATTATATCTCTTTACAGATAGTTACGAACCCTCTTTTGAAACTTCACTTGTCAGACTGATATGTGAATTATTTTTTTCTAACAGGAATGACTTCCGTTCGACATAATACTTATTCTTTAGCATTTAAATATTGTCGATTCATTGCGAAAACCCTCAAAACGTGTGTTTATTCTGGCCACGAAAGCATTTAACCGCTTTCTGGATGTGCTCAAATTATTTATTTTCCTATCATCAGGAATATGCTTCGCAATTATTCATTTTAATTTCCTAAATTAAAGTGGGATATTAAACAGATTGGCACCAGCAATGTTTTGACTGTAACCAAGTTTCAATATAAATTTAAATCACGTTTTAGGTTCACGTGCACTTTCATTCGAAGATTTCCATCAGATATTATGTGGTGAATAATTTATCGTATCCATTTGGAGGGGTGACAACTTTCGAAGACCATCATCGAATATTCGATTGAATATTAATAGACCGAAATGTTGGTACTAATTTATTACACAAATGTGGGCGGGACTTAATAATAACAGATAGGTAGGTAAGTAAGTATATCAAGACTGAAATGTCTAGTAATAAAGACGTGCCGGTTTTTTAGGTTTTAATATTGTATAATATTTTTAATAATAGCGCGAATAACAGAAATCCAGTTTTGATGACACTAGGATATTATGATGACACAGTGAACAAAACACGAATCAATTGTCAAGGGTTTTCGTTCCTTATTTTACACAATCTTCAAAACAAATCAATCACTATTAGATATGCAAAACACGAAGCCTTTCTGTAGGAGCCATGTAATAACAATAACACATTGTGTTTTATCTTTATTTTAACAACGGTAAAATGTACCGTTTCCTCTAAATTATAATTTTAAACCAGCACGACAGGCAGCCATTTTCTTTTACTACGTTTTATTTTAAGCATTTCATTAGGAGCACCGGTACTCAATAGATAGTAATTTCACTAAAGTATTGATTTCTGTCTCTTATATAATTAAAGTTTTGTTTTATACTTTGGTCGGCGTCAAAACAGTCGAGACTATAGAGGTCAAATGTCCACAGACTGTCCTCATTCCGTAGCGAAGCAACATTAAATTTAAATCACGCCTTGAACTTGAACTAAACTCAATGTAAAGATTACAAAAGAATGTTAATAGTAACAGTTATTAATAGTAAAGTGGGAACGTAAACATTGGTTTAAATTATTGTCGTCATGCAAACATTCCAGAATAAATAGATAAGCTTACAATGCATCGGATTTAATTAAGTAATTACATTTATAAATATTTACATAAGTACATAGAATCTGTTCAGCCGCATAAATACCTACTCCTCGACTTTGTAAAAGATTTAAGGAAACGAGAAAGGTCTTTGCCCAGGAGAGAGGCCACAGATGCCGAAACAATAAAGTTGTTGACTTATCACCTCCCTGCCAGACAAAGACCTCGTTTTACACTTCAGAACTCAATGATACAAATGACTTGCCAAAGAATCATTCGCAGAATAAAGCTCATAAAGATTTTCTAGCTTATAATCATGATGAAGAATATAATAAAACTATCAGCAAATCACCCTAAAACACGAATTTTACTAGTAACACAGACTCATGGAACAGTCTGGAAGCCATCAGTGCAAACTCACAACATCAAACGTTATTAAGAGCCGATGAAAGTCTTCTGTCACTTATCTTATTTTTATTTAGGCTAACGTGCCGTGATCATCGATATACGTTTATTTAATCTTTGCGAAATGAATTATTGGTATGACGTCTTATTTATTTTAAAAAAACACGTCGTGTTAGACTGTCTGGCAACTGGGTCTTGGTCCAGACAGGCGAAAACTTGGCCATCCATAATATGGCCAATTAAATTTACAAATCCCAGATTTCTTGGAACCGCTTCAATGGTCCCAATCTCTCTTTTCAATTTCTCCCGAGTGAAGATGGGTTATTTTAATATTAATGATAAAGCAGTAAATTATAGAAATTCGTGTTTATACTTTTGTTTTCAGCACTAAAATGAGAACCTATAAAACGATGTGTTATTAGCTTGTTATTGTTGTTTCTAAGCTTATTCATACATAAAGTTTAGTATATTACTATCTTCAATAACTATTGACATAAATAACATTAATAATACTTTAGTCTTGAGCTAATGTTAGTTAAAGAAAGTGTTATTTACGGAAGTTGTAGCGAAAGAAGAGAAACTCGCGCCTCTGGTAGTAAATCCTATAATTACTAGCAGTATCTTCATATCTACAGATTTTATCTTTTACTATTATAGTAAAGGAATGTGAGAGGTATTGTGCTAATAGTAGTTTTACCGCCGTAAAAACATTTTCAATCTTATATAAACACACAAGGATTTCAGTAGCACAACTAACAATTTAATACCGTATAAAAATCAATTTCCTAGTTTCGAAACTACGTAGAAATAATTAAACTTGTATTCTAGTCATGTCTACGTCGTAGAAACCCAAATAACCAACTGGTATTAAAACATACAAAGACGTAATTAATTCCGTGATAATTAAACTGGAAAGGTTTTTAACCTAGCCGACATGGTTCGGTTTTATTTTAAAAGTCATTAATAATTGTACGATAACACTTAACTAATTAGTACTTTTTTGTAAAACGTAAAAGAAGTAGCGAATTTGGTATGCCAATTTATTTAGTTGGATAATATGAAGAAAGAATACTTAAAACACGGTACTTTTTGCAAGAGTATCTAAATATTACATCAGAATGTGTTAGTAGTCAATGACTCCTCATAGTGCTTGTTACCTCATGGTAAGTTTAAAGAATAAGAAAGGCAAAGTGGTTCATCAAATTCATACTTCATCATTACGTACGCAATTGCAAAACAAGACAAATCTAATCCACTCAAAGCAACACTGCAGTCGAAAAACAAGCCTATTTCAGTAAGAAGAGCACATAAATTAAATGCAGTGCTAACGTAAACATGTATAAATACAATAAAATTTACGATGACTGTACTAAATTAAAGGAGCCGGGAAACCTCTTCCTTCAAATGTTTACATTCGAAAGATATTAATAAGATACACTTGTTCGTACTTCAGACTGCTCGTCGGCTTCACATCCCAGGTTCCTGTTTACGTTTACATCTTGGTTATGATTTATTGGGACTTGACTGCATAATATGGTGATGTAACAGATTTTATAGTTTAGGAGAAATGCTACGATTAAATTAATTACTGAGTTTGCAGGAATTAGAAAAATTTTACATAAAGAAATAGCAGTTTTTTCCTGTACTGCTACTGGGAAGTTTATATCTGAAAGTTTTTAGTCATCTTGAATTTATGGTTTGAAAAATGCATGTATGATTGCCATATAAAGAACATAAAGAAGCCCTGAGGTCATTTTCCTTAATGTCAACTGGTCTTGTGATTTCCCTGAGAATTTCTGATGGGTAATAGGAAAACCTTTTGAAACGAGAAACAAAAACCTAGAAATAAGTTTACGTAAAGTCATCGTAGTTAGGCTATTCCTTGGTCTAATTTTGTTATCATATTTCGTAATGATTTACATCCTATCTTTTCCCAGTAAAACCCAACGTAATTGCGATGTTGGCACACGAGAAGCATAAATCAAAATCGAAGAAAAACTAGCATCAATAGATCCAGCGCTATTTGTGCATGTGGAACACATCAAACGTTCGATCGTTACGATCAAAGATGCGGCTAATTTGAGCACGTACCGAATCTGATTCGTAAATCTCTCGAATCGATTACAATAATCGATTACAAATCAAATGCAACAGACCTACTTCCGATACCGATTCATCAAATCGAATGTTGTGTGTTTGCGAGTTTGTTCACCTGTTTGTTTGTGTGTCTCGTTGGAGTTCAGTGACTCACAATAAAACGGTCCTCCCGTTAATTTTGTACACAGACACATTTGGAACGTTAATCGTGCCGGTAGTATTAAAGTGTCCTATCTCTTTCTTATTTTATCGCTGTCTGCCATTTCGATGTCAAACAATAATAATGCACCTTTGTGTAACCCGAAACGGCGGAAAGTAGTTAACCTGTTACCAGACTGTGCCGTTTTAGCTCATTTTCCTCATTCTTCTTTGGCTAACGAACGTTGGCGTCAAATAGATACAAATATTGTCTGCTATGAGCGACTGTTTAGAAAGGGCCACATTTCAAAATACATTCAAGATATAAACACATTAACATTGCTGAAATCCGATTAAACTGAAAATACGAGTTTGAAAGCACATATTTTTCATTTACGGTGTACAATAAAGCCGTGGTTGATGTCCAGCCAGCACGTCTTCTCTTCAAGATCAGAACCGAAATAGACAATAATTCAAACAAACTAGACTTATACTGTTCAATAAACAGTATGTGTGTACGTGAGATTACAACGGTGTTGCAAGGTCTGACAGACAATCTGGCAGTGTCAATCCCATGTACCTCACCTCGATGTGGAGTAAATATTTAGTTTCCTATTCCATGAAATCGTTTTCCTCACATCCTTTATTAGCTAATATTGCGCAGGGGATTGAAATACTTATTGAATTAGCTACCATGAAGAAGCAGTTGCCTAATTTCGACCAGAGATCAAGAAGTGCTCAATATTGATGCGATTGGGGTGCCTGAAGCGCAGATGAAGTAACCACAGAGCAGTGATAACCACATCCAACCTTTTAACTTGAAATGCATTGACTTAACAAAAAAAAAACGATTAACTTAAAAAAAAAAAGGTTTATTGCAGACACTTGCACAACTTTTACAGTTTATCTTACATAGAGACCTCCTTTTAAGTAAAAGATATACCTGTGCTAGGAGAAACTTTAGATTATGTTTTCAAGCCATCGTATCTACCTGGTCTCTTTCTTTAAACACCTTTGCGCAGTCATAAAATATAGAACATGAATTACAATTTCTACATCACATTTTAGTAGAAAGTTCACAAAAACATGAGACGTGACAATTTATTTATTAGCAATAACTCTTGGGCGAGGGCTATTAGACTAGAAACGCTTGCCACACGCAAACCCAAATGTCAGCATTGACGTCATAGGGGGAGTAGCTAGCGAACTAAATATACAAAGCCCGTTAATAAAGATGGAAGCGTGAAGCGTATGAGGTAACTGTGCCGTGAAATGTCACTTCACCACGACCTTTCAACTGGGACCTTACTGTCATTTTGACGTGAGTGACAGGTAATTGAATAATGGGTTTTTGAATACTTTAACCATCAGGGGGTGTAGGAGGACGTTTGAAGGCCTGTTTAAAGGTAAAAATTGTCGAAGCATTTAGTAGTGTTGTAAAAATAATCACCATCTAAAATAATTATGTTATTTAAATTTACCTACCCTGCTTTGCACTGCCGATGCCGGGGGTTTTTGCTAAGATGTTTTTATCATAAAAACTTAATCATGCCTTTGCTAAATCTTTACCTTATTTATACGATTCAAAAAACGGGGGTTTTATTAAAATAACATCATCATTGAAACTTGTACCGAATAAGTCCCATCGTAAAAAGTAGGTATATAATAAAATATAACTTTAGTATTTTGCTAATTTACCCTTACACATACTTAAATGATGTAATTACCTAACGACCTGAAGAAGGTTGTTTGGGTACAAAAATCCGACAACCTTTTGTACTGCATCATTTAGTTGAAGAGATCAATTAAAAGCGATTTACGATCCTGAAGTGGCTTAAAAACAACTCTATATCTTATTTCGTCACACGTAGTCCAAACTGCATTCTGAGTCCAGAGATGCGTTCTAAAAAAATCTAACCAAAATAGTCTGGCAGTGGATGTAGGGCGCTTTTGACGTCATTGGTAACCCAGTCTCGAAATGCATCGTCCCTTCCGACGTTGAAACACGTGTGCCCTAATTAATAGCTATTTATTCACCAAGGGGAGTAAGGCACAGATTACTAATCGAGGGTGCATTTGAGGCCCGACGCGAAGCGGAGGGCCGTGAACCACACGAGTTTAGTAATCTGTACTTACCCTCGAGTGAAATATACTGCTTTATACTACACTTAGCTTGTTTTTCACTTATCCACTGTATAAATATTTCATATTCCTTCATATATTTCATCTTGGATTTTCCAGGCAAGAGATTACTAACAATGTCTTTAGCATCTGCTATTATGTCAGGTGGAGTTGTTGTTAATAAATTGCTATCATTGTCACTTGAATCACTCATTTTAACTTGTGATTAACACCGCCAAACTTTAAAATTTACCAAGAAAATTGTTTCTACAAAATACGTCAACCAACAATAAGTTCTTTTTTTTTTCTTTAAATTTTAAAGCGTCAAACAATTTTCACGCCAAAAGACGTTAAGCCGCGTCCCCACTAGAGCCGCACGGCACGCGAAGCCGAGCCGTGCGGCTCTGTGTGGGGACGCGGCTTTAGAGAAGGTAAAAAACGCCCCGTTTCGCAGGTTCCAACTTATTCGCGTGTTAAAGCGAGAGAGTATTATCAATCTCTCGCTCTATCGCATAGAGGTTTGAAGTTTTCCGGCCCTACCGGAATGTAGAATGTATGCTACCTGCTTTAAAAGTTCTAGTGGCCAGTACTTTTTATGGTAAAATTAAATCGTTTGATTACCAACGTCATCAAGTCTTTAAAAAAAAAAAAACAAAACGCGTTAGTAATGAAACCATTATTACCCTGATTTTCAGGGCAGTAATGAAATTCCATACAATATAACTGCCTAGATTTTTGAGAAGGTTTAATGAACAGCTTTCAACCCGTTTATTGGGGTAGTATTGGTACACTTACCAAGCAAGTGTAGTATAAAATTTATTACTTGCTTCATCATCAACGTGATGTCGATGAGAGGAATCATTAAAGATATGGGAGAGATTTTAATCTTGGATTTTATTTCACTTTTTATTGCATGTAATTTTTTGTTAGCTCCTTTTTACTGCCATGTTGCACATCAGTAAACGAAGAGACTGTTATAGATGCATTAAGGTTGATAACTTTGATTGAAATTTCGTAAGTCATCTGCGCTTAAAGTTGCATTCGGTATCTTAATAGCTTGAGTAGTCTCGTGCGTTACAGGAAATGATTCTGATCGATTTTATACTTCGGCTTGATCTTCAATAATCGACCGGAAATTTTCATGTAATCGACTTAACTCCTACTGACTTCCTGACGTTTATAGACAGTCCTTACTGTTGGGTATTCCGAAAATCTTAATGAGAAATGGCTAAGTGGATTTTTGAGTTTCTGATTTATTACAGTATTACTCTCAAAATACTTGTCTGACTCAATAATGCGAACTATATTATTAGGCATCTGTAAATTTTATATCTCAAACAGTTTACTTATTATTTTGGGTAGTACGAAAACTTGATTAATTGTAACAGAAACATACTAGAGAAAATAAACACTGAAACAGTCTGCACCAAATATGAGCTTTACGAAAATATCTGCTAATTGTAGGTGCGTAAAATTAACGAGTTTTGCGTAAGCCCTATCATCCTATCATTAAGCCAATAAATCTGTTGGTAATTCTACACGAACAGGTTAAAGATTTTCGCAGTAATGTTTATTATCTTAATGCTAATTTCAACAGCGAATTCAGACGTAAGTTCAACAAAACTGTTCCATCGAAGATTTATATTCAACAGTCTATAAACCGATTTATTTTGAGACCCTATTACCTTTACCGATTTAGAAACAGACGTGAGCAAAGCAACAGACAGGATAGCAAAAGCATATTAAAAGGCAACAAAACTGTTTATAGCTGCATTTGAATATGTCACATGTGCCTTGAAGTCTACATTGTACTATTGACGTAGGTAACACACAGAGAAATCTTCATGATGAGTATAAAGATTTGTCGCTTTCTCTGCCAAACATAATTGTCTATATTTAGAGTGAGACAATTCATTAACACATCATTAATTTCGTCTTGTTCATATCAATGCATTCCCTCATGCTTGGCAGTGGTTTATACAAATGCTTTTCTATCGTTAGCAGTTACAACTTCAGACCTCTTCGTGAAATCCTGGTTTCCAATATCATTACCTATTTCAACCAGTTCCTTAGTATTGTCTCTTTTGACTTTATCAATAGGTCCATCTCAGTGTCAACTATATCTAAAACGTTGTTTTGTATAATAAATGCATCGTGCACCATCGTTGCTATATTTATTTTTGAATAAACAACCGGTAATGATGTTTTCTCATTATGTTTGAAGTTGAAAGGAGGAAAAGTGTGAAACGTGTGTCATGTTTGGTTTCTAGAGATCATGCGCACGTTGTTAAGTGGTTAAACGACTTATAATATTGTTATTACTTAGCAGTTATTTCGTTAAGAATTTTTATCCTTGTTATTTTCCTTTCAATGTCTTCGTAAACACATTTCACTTCAACACCAATTTCATTCTAAGGTAAATACAATTTTAAGGAAGGAAGAAAATTTTATATTTTCTTTTCGAATTACGTACATTGATGCGTCTTACAAGTTTCCCAGCAAATATTAAAACTGTCTCCGTCCTGTTTTTCTTCAGTCTGCCGGAACACCGCGCGTTTAATTTGGCTTCGAGGAAAACTTGATAAGACTGACAAGCTTTATAAATGTACGGTTTACGTACGTTATGGACATTTACGTACGTTCAGCGTAAACGCCTTGAATGCTTCATGCGTTGTATCGTTCGTAATAAGTTTTCAAAATAAGCTTTCGTCCAAGCAATTTCGACTTTTGTATCGCTGCGGTAATGTTGAAATTAATAGTTGTGCTACTTCTATATTTAATGACTGTTGGCGTTACTCGGTTTTGTTGTTAGTAAACGTGCAAAAAGGCACGTTTTTCGCTATTATGGATTTAAGAACGATTTGTCAAGTATACTACTACTACTCAAAGTATTTTCAACAAAAAAATACCAAAACCAGAGAAAACTAACACCATCAAAAACTCAAGTACGGGGATCTCGTTTCATTTTTTTGCAACTGATAGGACATGTTTCAAACGCATTTTATAGGTATCGTTCATACGACATTGTCGCTATAACGTTCATCTCAAATTCTTTAGCAAATTGGCCAATAAAAACATGAGAAGTCTGAATACCATAGACGATCCTTATGTTTCTCAGAGCAACTCTTATGACCATCATTGTCAATCAAGGGTGGAATTTCAAGGTGCAGTTTGATATCTGGAAAATGTCTGCCACTAAGAATGTAGAACTTCTTGCAAGAGCAGGTAATCATGGTGCCGTCTATCATTTATACGTCAGTTTATTTGACAGACCTCTGCTTGGGTGAAAATAGAGAAATAAAGAAAATTGAGTTTATTTGGCATAAAAAAATAAAATCGAATGAAATGAAATCGATTCGAACGATGAATCGATTTAATGTGTTTTAAAGCGAATTTTCGCAGACATAGACCCAGCTAGATCGATTATTTTGAGCCCCGTAAACGGATTTCATCAAAATCTTTATAGCCTTTACAGAACGGGATTACAAATAAAAATACAGATAGTAGTCTAACACAACATGCGACGACACGTGAGTAACTCCGAAGGGTTAGATAGAAGTGCACCAACTAGTACTTTCACGATTTATATTTTTGAGTAATATAGTCTTTGTTTTAGGCTTTGTTTGTACTTCGCATTTATTTCATAATGATTTCTTACTCATGCAATGCAGAATTTTATATCCATCTATTTATGGCTTTTATTGTATACATAATCCGTTTAATTTTAGCAACTTAGTTATAAAAAATAATATAATAATATAATTTCTTACTCATGCAATATAAAATTGTATATCCATCTATTATTTGGCTTTTATTGTAACTAATCAGTTTATTTTTAGCAACTTAGATATAAATGTTTATTATTAGGTAGCTTAAATAAACTGATTCATACATCCGTGATAACAATTGTTATGCACCCTTAACTACTTGCAAATCCAAGTTGAGCTTCATAATAAATTGCGCTTTCGTTCATATAGCCTTTATTAATATTACTATGTATGAGTCACTTCTATGCTAATAAAAATAAGCCCTAATTTCCCGTAATGACGTATTCGCAATTTGCACCACATCGTCAGATGATACTGGGCTTTATGCTGCTGAACTAACCAGGTGAGTCAGACCTGAACCAATTTCGTTCGAATGGAATATTTTGCAAAACTACTGTAAAGTACCTGGATAAAAGCAACTAGGTGATCAGCCTACTATTTTCCTTGATAAGATACTAGTTTTTATTAGAAATAAAACTATATTGTTCTATATGTATAGATTAGAAGTCGCGCGTGTTTTGATGATTCAATTTCTCTATTGTAAGTCCAATGCTACTGGTAATCCTGTAAGGATTAAACAATGGCATTGAGCTGGATTTGACGAAATTGCGTCGTTTCCTCAATTGTTTAGGTGATAATTTATTTTCTAAAGACCTTGGATGATCAATTTCAGGTGTTTTGTTTACTTCCGAATCCCTACTAAAAAGTACCTATAGGTCAAAAATCATCGACTCCACTTTTCAATGAAAATTATTTACCCTAACCTAACTTCTGCAACCGTTAATCAATATAAATCATGTAATTATAAATGGGTTTTGATTAAAAACGAATGAAAAACCAACGTTATCGTAACTGTGTAGTAAACACCTTTGTTTATTTACTGTTAACTATTTACTATTAATACTGTAAACGGGATATTTACCATGTTACAATATCAAAACATGGTAAATATCCCGTTTACAGTATTAATAGTAATGTCAGTGACCATGTCAGTTTAAAAACTTATATTGTTAACTATTTATCAAATTATTATTCGATAGATTGTATATTAATCTACTTACTATGGAAATTTTTTTCAATGTTGTTGATAACGTTAATATGTTAAACGCTCTTGTTTAATCTTGTTATTTTTCACAATATTATTATGTTATTAATGACGCAAACATTAAAAAAAAAAAACATTGGGTTGAATAATAATAAACAGTCATTCTTAAAACACAAAACAGATTTTTTGTGGAAAAAGTAATTAGCTGTTGTTATTGTTTACTTTTGTTGTTTTGTTGGGCAATCAGATAAAACGAGATAACTGTCAATGACCGAAACGAATAAATTTACAGACAATTTAGCGTCTGCATCGCAAATATATAGCTTCTATTTTAAACGTTAGGAACGTTAAAAAAAAACTTAGTTTCCGCATTGCTCAAACTATTTTACTTTTCAATTTTAAATTACCTTGAAAGTCGTTCAAGAAAAGCTGATGAAAATTTGAATTTGTGAAAGCAGTAAAATTCTGAAGATCACATTTTATATTCGTCACCTTGTCTTACTAAAATATTGATTAAAAATTATACCGATTAATACCAGGTTGCTTCAGAGCTAACTACTAAAATATTAAACTGAAGGTCTGTACTTGCGTCATTAGTGGCCGCCAACAGTGGGTCAACCCTCAGCCGATGTGGGATAAAAATAACCCTTTGATTTGTCGCCCTGTCAATCAAAATGACTAGTGGGTGGTACGTTACGTTACAACAGCATGTATCTGTCTATCATTATATGAATGCTCTTCCTGTTTTTAAGTATCGTCATTATAAATTAATTTTATTACGTCGTAATTAGTTTTGACGTCATTGTGTGACGTCGTAATTTCAAACAAAGATGGCCATCAGATGTGGCCATCAGATGTTTCGTAGTTTGAACTGAGAAACTGAACGTAAATTCGTGTTTACAAGCAATTGCTTGGAAAAACTTAATTTAAATTTTGTTTATTAAAGGATTTCTTATATTCATAACCTTATTAAATTTTTCAAGATCATTGCGGTAATAAAAGCACTGCAAGGGCAAGGTAGACCTTCCACATTTTACCTTAACCAGTAAATTCTGATGTTGTCCCATAAAAATTGTCTGAACGAAAACCATGTATGTTTGCCTCGCTCATAATGAAATCGTAAAGATTGTAACAAACTCTCAATTTGGACGTGTGAGGTCAAGATCACCTTCTGACTGTGGAACTCTCCATCGATGCTTTATAGAAGAGTTCCGGAATTCAGCTGTTACATAGCAAACATCAAAAGTTTCCACACGTAAATAAATATTTGATTAACAACAAATAACCACTGGGCAAAGAACGGTTCCTGTTTCTGGAAAAAAAAAATGTTTACGTCGGGGGATCGTCAACTAGTAAATTGTGAATTTGTGATTGCCTTTAATGGTGATCGCTGAGCGATTGCTTCCAAAACATTACCCGTGCACCTTGGAAGTCACTTAGGTCAAGGTTGGTCACCAATGTTTCAGCCAAACGACTTTGAGCCTACGTCACTAAATTGAGCCGTCTGTGTAACGTCTGGTCCTTCGAATGAATGTTTTATATGCCAAACACGTGACACGATACATACACGATATGTACTCTATAATTACATGGATGATTTGTAGCACAGACTTTGATAACTACGCACAATACTGTAATATAAACCATTTAACTTTCTGTATGATTCATAAATGGTGTTTATAAAAAACGTTTTAAAAGATTATACGCTAATCCTAACAGTGATATAATTCAGTGAATACCAATTTATTTTGCTATGTTGCCATCAATCTGCCATTACATCGCTGAATGTAATTTCGATCTATCTAAACGAAGATTATTTCTGTAAGTGTTATGTCAATAACCCGTTTTAAGATTAGCTCATAATAAATTTTACTTTTAGTGTAGAAAGTGAACAGTAAATGTCGAATCAACGAGATGTTTTTTTATCTTTTTAAGACTTCTTTGATGGTAAAATAAACAGACTCTAATTTGCAATGTTTGATCTCGCCTACCCTAATTCATTATTGTGTAGTTTCTCTGAAATATAGTATGTTGGCATCTTCCTATCTAGGGCAACGATATATCAAATAATAAAGGAGACTGCTGCGTGTGTTTTCTGAAAACTGGCGTGATGAAAAATTGTAGCAGCGACACTGAAAACTTTTTCTTCAGATGCAACGTTTTGAAATATTCTGTTTATTCGAATGTGTCGCTATTAATTATTCGGGCACAAAGACCCTGCTTACGAAATACGTAGAAGCTCCCCAAGACCACGGCAAGAGGTCACTGTGCCCATTGTTCAATCTTACACAAATCTTGGGGACACAAAATTCCAATGTTACGACGAGAATTGCGCAGTTGAATTACTACGACAAAGTCGTTGCGTCAATTGTATTAAAGGTATAATTTTTAGCCTTATATTTGGAGTCTTAAGAGTTATAATTGCGTGGATTTGTTTTTAAAATATTTTCAATGACATGACGAAGGTGAGTTGTCTAATTGCGTCTGATCACGTGACGGACAGCTGTGACAGAGTCAGACGAGATACATCCACGCTGCCGACGCGACGCCGATGAGCTCTCACGTCACAGTCTGTTTTAACATTCGTTTTAAATTACTTTTCCGTTTGAAACAATATTTCCGTAGGAGAAAACAAAAATAGGTAATGAAATGTCGACTATAAATGACGATATTTTATTTTGGGAATACAATCATCAATTCATTCAACGACTGATGGGAGTCTTTTAAAAACTACGTAGTATATTTTTTGTGGTACTTAGGTGTCTTTGTTTTTTTAATATTAGTTATGCAATAGCCGTAATCGCTGAATTAAAACAAAGCACATAATACGACGGAAGATACGAAGGTGTTCATTAAAATGCAGATATTGTACAATTCATTGTTGTTGGTCATTCTGAAGGGAATCCTTTGTACCTAGTAGAAAATTGTCCTCTGCTTTGTAATATTAAGAGTTATAATGGGATCATAAAATAAGTCTATATGAATCCATACATTGCTGACTTGTCTTAATTACGACCCAAAGAATACCATCACTACATTGACCTGAAACTTTAAAGAATCAGTCAAACTTATGGCAGCGACACCGACGCACAAATGGTTATCACGTGTTCTGTACATTATTCTGAACCACTTCGTTTTTTCCCTCCGTTATTCTTGAATCCAACACGGTTATAATTTAATGGAACAGAAGATTTTTTTTGTTTTAACACTGTACTGAATAGGTACGTGGTAACCGTCTGTACGTCAGTGCCCTTCCGTCCTGCTTCACCCGCTACAACTCGAAAATTATCCCACGGGAAGATAAAATGGGGATTAAAACTATCCTATGTGTTAATTCAGGTTATAAACTATCTGTGTACCAAATTTTATCCAAATCCGTTCAGTAGTTTTTGCGTATACACACTCACACAGTCACACACTCACCAACTTTCGCCTTTATAATATTAGTGTGATACCTGAACCAATTACCTTGAAAAATGCCAGTTCCTTATAGTGAACTGGGGGTTAGGTTGATTGGCCAGAGGTTAAATTCATCACTGCCAACAATGTAAGCGCTTCTTAATACTGAACAATAAGTTATGCTATCTGACTTCTTGATCCTAATTACATGGTTATACCTACCGGAAATTAACATTCGTTAGAAATAAAGTTGATAAATAAATACTTGTAAATACTGCGTTTTAAATTAACCTAATCTCGTCCCTTCGATTAAGAAAACGCAAGTGTTGTTTTATAACTAAAGGCTGGATTGTGATTATTAATCGTATCGATTAAAAGATAAATAATTAGGTACCATTTGTAAATCCCGTCTATGTTTATGATTAAATTTCCTGTAAGTACGGTACACATCTTTTTTTTTTTTATTATTATAAATGGGCTTGCTCTTGACTTCAATCTTGCCCTAAGGGCAGAGATGATGTCGACGATAGAACGAGCTTACCCAGTAGAAGCCTGTTTACTCGTGACTTAAACAGATTAGGGTTATATGAACTCGGAAAAATGGACGCAGGCAGGGAATTCCACTCCTTGGCTGTGCGCATAATAAAGGACCCAGCAAAGCGTTTCGTTCGAATGTGTGGAATGTCGACTAGGTATCGGTGATACCTTGCAGTACGTCTAGTCTCCCGATGGAAGAAGGGAGATGGTGGGATCAGCTCGTGGAGCTCTTGCGCACACTCTCCGAAGTACAGTCTGTAGAAGACCGACAGACATGCGACTTTGCGACGGTCATATTATAATTTAATCAACTACCGAGCTGAAACCTAAGTACCTTTATGGCTTTAATCCTCACAATAAACGATAATATTGACAATATCTAGGTACAGGAAAACAGTGACTTTAGACTCGCTATCGAGTAAAAACGAAGAGTGGAGATAACTCGAGTAGTTTGTGACTAAATAGTAACAGCCACTCTGGTCGATGTTCAGGCCAGTGGATGGGTCCACCCATTATACTGAGTTCCCTCTACCTTGGAAAGCTCGTTTAGCCGCAACTGGCATAGTTAGTCTTCTACCGAAAGTCTGACAACCAGTCTTACACCAGTCCAGTCCAGTTTTTGCGGGATCCAAGACAGTTAAATCATTTCTCTGGGACTTCGTCGAGCTTCATTGTCTCGGCGCTTTTGTTGTGGTCGCCACTGTTGATTCTGGCTAACAGGAGTTACAGTGGTTTGGGAATAGTGTGGCGGGCTTGTCCCATATTAAAAAACCAGTCTTACAAAAGTTTTATCCTATAAGTACTAACTATATTGATTGGATTGTGGAGGTCAAAGAGGCAGTCGCTTCATGAAAAATACTTGTATTCAGCTGCATCCGTTTAGACTCGAAACCTGAACTGGCAAGATAGTTGGGAAAAAGGCTAGCCAGATGTTGATATTGTGAAAATTAAGTGGTAGCAGTGAGGGGTAGAAATAGAGAAAGAAAAATAGGAAAAATTTACACATTATGTACCTAATACCTATTATGCATGATGAAATTGGGTAATTTACAAGAAGGCTCATTTTCATCAGAGGATGTTTACAAACAGATATTAATTAACTGATGTGGCTTTTCCTGAAATTTTTATTATCTATGAAAACATTGTGCAATACATTGTAATTTACGTTACGTTTGTGATATTTCAGTAAATGACACTTGTTTGATAACATGCGGTCATTGAAATAATTACGTTACATATGCTGATACGTCCATTTCATTGTACCTACATAAACTAAGTTTTGACAATCGGGAATAGTTATATTTTCCCAAATATTATACATCTCACAGTAGGTATGCCTAATTTTATACCTGACTTGGATATTGAACTTGTGACCTCTGAAACTGACTCCGATTTTTCTGTTCCACCGTATGCCGATTACCGATTGACAGCCGCAAAACAATAACAGATACGTTATAAAAATATAATATCCTTTACACATGGTTGAAAACTAAACTCCAGTGTACAGTAAATAAAACGTTCGCCGACTAAATAAAGTCAAGAAAATTGTTGAAAGAACTGACGTCCTACCTCCAGTAACAACAATAATATTTACAAAAATATTTCCACGTTCTAGAAAACGTAACCTAAAAAACTTTTCCACATTTTCCACGAATTTATAAATAAACATTACAACACATTATATCAATCTTATCACTGACAATCGCAGAAGAATGTTTAAAATCATAAAAACAAACATTAACACATAGGAAACTGATTTTGTATATTATAGTATTATCTAATCAGTTTTGTTAGCATTGTTGATAAGCAAATAGTGAGTTCATTGCTATTATCAATTTGTTGTGACCTTCTTCTTTACATGCCGTGTTTATTGAAAGATGCAACATTACCTTTATGTTACCTATGTGCAAATATATAAAGGTAAATACTTACATAAAAAAGAACATTGATATTTCTACAAAAGCATTGGACTTTTGACATTCAGGTCAGATTACATAACATACTACGCATAACAGACTTAACTAATCATGTAGACGCTTCAAACTGAATAATTGAGCAGTCTGGAAAAGTAGCTCAATGTGACACGATACTGAAATATAAATATTCATTTCAGCAAGTTTCTGAAACACTATAGAATCAGCAATGTAAAAAGCAGCAGAGGAGGAAGCAGAAATTGATGGTCAAACTATGAGGCTAGTGACTGAAAGCTATACCAAATGGTTAACCGTAGCAAATGGAGATTCAATATTCAAAAGGCAACCAAGGGTCTATTAATTTTTTTTTTGTAGAAACGGATCCCGGGATCCGTGGAGACAAATCGCCGGGATCCGTGTTACATCAAATCGGATCCCGGGATCGGTGGAGACAGGCCCATATTGATTGACTAGTAGTATTAAAATCCCTAAGAAAATTAAAATGGTATATCCGGGTATAGTCGAAGGCACGAGATCACGTCTCCAATCTGATACAGACTCCATCAAAGCTGTTGCCAAGATCCTTGTAGCTGTATGTACTCGCCATGCGGTCAATAGGGACCGGTAGAAAAGGATTGCGAAGGCAGCGAATGCAGCAGAATGAGTTGTGGGCTACACCACTTAACCACGACTAATCTGTCACATGATGGCGACTAAGAGAGAGAGCAAATTAGAACGAAATAACTTCTATGACCGAGAATCACGTGAATTTTAAAGATAATCAGCAATTAGTTCCACCACTAAGCATAGTGATAAAGTCACATGCTGTATTGATACCGATACCAATACAAATGGACATACTTACACTATTGACGTCAATCTTTTGAACAATTCAGCCACGGTGACCATAAAACTTTAGTGGAACATTAAGAACCAACATGCTTTTAGAACAAAAGTAAATTATCGAATTAGTTTCAGCTCAGTTAATTTCTTTGGATCACGAACCGTCTGGGTGTGGAATAATAATAAGACAATAACCAAAGAGTATTAATAAGACAATAACCAAACAGTATTAATAAGACAATAACCAAAGAGTATTAATAAGACAATAACCTAAAAGAGTATTAATAAGACAATAACCTAAAGGACAATGAGTCTACTTGTTAATCCCGGAACATTGTTTTTCTCACATTTTCATTTGTTTTCGCTTGTATTATACACTAGCATAACCCTTCAAACCAGTATCGTAAAGTTTACACATTGTGCAGATGGTAAATACCTAATATCGAGTTGCTAATTCACCGCATCAAAGCATAATAATAAACACGTGTGTTTGGCCTTGAAACTAGCAAGACTGAGAACCACAATAAAAACAAGAGAATATATGATAAAACATTGTTTTTCTCCATCCTCAATTAAAATTAATTATGAATAGTACTGGAACTAGAAGCAGTGTTATTGCAACATTTATTGATTAACTTATAACAGTCCTGATAGACGCCGCATCGCAAGCCGCATTGTGTAAACGATGCACCTGTGAAACGACGCAAGAGTCACGCCCCCAGAGATATCGATAGCTATAAATACGACGCTATGCAAAGCTTCTTCTCTTCCTGGTCAGCTGATATGGCAGCCTTGGTAGCCAGCGATGTTACAACAACTATGTACATAATTGTGTAATTTCAGTCGTGATTACTGCAATTGGGTTACGACAGTCTAAGATTCAGTTCATGCTGTGTTGTTCTAGAACATAATAGCCGTTTGAATGCGTATGTGCACTGAGTCTGTAACTGTAACATGTTAATATTGGCACACGATTTGAAAATTGTTTAGAAATAGATCATCTTAGATGATTTGTTTACATTTTCAGTCACACAATCACTTAGTATTTTATAATCAGATCCATCAGCTTCTGATGTTTGTAACCTTGTTATATTCTGTCGTTCTAATTTCAAGCAAGAATATTACCTATTTACTCTATAATTCTGTAATGAATGTTGTTATATAACTATTAATTTTCTTATCTTAACCTTCAATCTAAATCAGTGATAGATAACCTAAAAGCACTTTTAAATCTATCAATGTCAGGTTTAAACTCGATAAAAACCTAACAAAACGAGTTACTTATGCATCTTTAGACCAAGACTGGGGTTTAATAGCCAAAAACAATTTGCAATCAAAGATCTCAATGTCGAAATCCAGCTTTATTTAGCGTCAACGTCTGTAAAGTGACGCCGGGAGATATTTTCAGTAGTAAACAAACGTAGTACATAGGTACTGCATTTTCCTATTTCCATCAACATAAAATAGTAACAATGCGGTTTACGTAGGCAGCCTAAGAGGGCACAATATGGTTATTCCTGGTCGATAAACAATTGGACTATGAAAACAGCATAAATATGACCGAAAATAGATTTCATTAGTACTGAAATCGTAGTGTGTAATCGTAAGTTACCCCGTGTATAATCATTGCATAACTTTTAATTGGTAGCAGATACGTATTAGTTAAGTGCATTCTAAACCACCGTCTCGGTCGCAAAGTTACATATTATGGCATCACATACTTTGAGGATTACGTAAATCTTACGTGTATTGTTCTTCGTTTTAAATGCAGTATAATTTCTTCAAACATCTAGCTATCATTTAAAACCGAACCCAGAACTTTTCCATAAGAAGTATGAGCGTTTTCGGCGCTGTGTTTATACCTATTACTTTATTCCAGCTACCTCTCAAAACCCGTACAAATATACATATTTATGTCCCTACATTACCTGCACATTTCTTTTTTTTTGTAAACAATACGTCAACAGGATAATTTCAGGTTCATCCTCCTATCGATACTAATAAATAAACAGTAACATGTAGTTTTAGATTAAATAGCATTATCATATTTTTAACCCCAACCGCATACATGCATTCCTCTCAAACAAAGTAAACACCGCTGACTAATCGCCTGGCATCTGCAAAATTACTAATTCTCCACTGTAATAACGAGAAAATTACCACAATATGTAACTGTTCTATCATCTTTACATTCTAATGTGCACGTGAGCACTTATGCGTTTAGCCGGCGCTTTATTTAAACGCGTGCCGAGTTTGTAATCAAGGGAATTAGAACCTTGAGTGAAAAGTGATTGGAGGAGGAGGAAGGAGGCTGATTGGTGACGCCAACCTGTTTGCCAAGCTACATAGCCTGGCCCACCGCCGCAAAGTTGCATGTCTGTCGGTCTTCTAACAGACTGTACTTCGGAGAGTGTGCGCGAGAGCTCCACGAGCTTATTCCACCATCTCCCTTCTTCCATCGAGAGACTAGGCGTACTGCAGGTTATCACCCATACCTTGTCGATGTTCCACACATTCGTACGAAGCGTTTTGCTAAGACTTTCATTATTCGTAGCCAAGGAGTGGAACACCCTGCCTGCGTCGGTTTTCCCGAGTTCATATAACCCCAATCTATTTAAGTCGCGAGTAAATAGGCTTCTTCTGGGTAAGCTCGTTCCATCGTCGACCCCTCTGCCCTTAGGGCAAGTTTGTGGTCAAAAAGTAAGCCCATATTAAAAAAAAAGAGTACTCATAATTATTATTATTAAGACCGTTAATGCCATGATTGATAGCAAATAAGCTACCGCATGCTTTGTTTTCAACACAAGATCCAGTCGTTACAGGTTACGAGAAAAGTAACTAGAAGCAGCTGTTTTTCAGGGATGCACGTGAGCATTATTTTTAGTTTACAGCTATCACGTTATTTTTCCGCAGTAACCCGAATCTGTATTTTATCTCTAACAACTAAAATCTCGTTTTCTAAGAAGAGTAATGGCGTCAACGGAACAAACACATCTGACTAGGTAGGTGGGTACATACAACAGACCTGTCCAATTATCGTGACGTTTATTAATTAGCAACGATGCCCTATATCTTAACAAAAGCATCGAAATTGTTTAATTTCATACATTCAGGTCAGTAGGTCGGTTGTGTCATAGCAAGGACAGGCCATACACCATACAAATAAAACAAATTTAACACATCAACGATTTTGTAAACAATTAAGGCAAACTAAACCTTATAACTTTAGTGGTAAAGTTCACCGTAATTTGCGAAAACTGAAAATAAAAATTGTTGAGAAAACGAAAATAAATTTTGTTTGGAGATATATCGGGATATCGCCTAGACAAATAAAATTCAGCCTTCACCACACTGCACGTCGCGAATCGTATAACAAATAACACAACAATGATTGACGTGCCCTAGAAATAAAACCAATACGTTTTTATTGAAATTAACATCTAACCATCGTAATACGAAGTGTTTGTATTTCTGTTCGAATCGAATAATGATACCAAATCAAACATGAGGTAGCTTCGCCTGTAAATATTTGAGAATGTTCCTAAATACTACGCACTACGTCGTCGTTTCGTCTCAAGATATGTGTCAACTTGACATCATGCCTATAATCCCCGAAGAGTTAGCCAGAGGTTTACCTAGTAGGTTAACTTAAAATTCTAATCTTATAGTTAATGGAGTATAGTTAGTTTTTAAGCGCCATTATGGGGCGAGCCTATTTTTATCAACCAAGCACAAATTCAAACTCCGTGGCTGCTACTCAGGTAATTATGTGTCAAATAACATAAAGTCGTAATATTTCTCTAGTTACAAACTACGAAAGATGAGACAGCAGTGTCATTATCATAATTATATTAAGAATTGTGTAAAACAAAACTTAAGTCAAATAAGCTATAAATGCACTTCTTAAATGATAAGTAAAACATTTATTTCCGCGGGTTATAAATCAAAGATTTATGCAAGCATAAAAGTTATGTCCGACTTTTTATATTTGCCAGTTTCATATAAAACGGATTTTAAACTTATGTATACATATTAAACTAGGTTTTAATTATTTTCAATGTATTGTTTTGTTTACCTTAATGCATTTCAAAGCTTCACAATACTATCAAAGATCTATTGTATGTCAATAAATAGGTTGACATAAAACTCTAAGTTTAATACTTATATAAAATTGGAATTCAATAGAACACAACGTTATATTTATTTAAGTTTAAAATATTAAATTCTATTTGTAAATAAATTAAACTCGATCTAAATGTAAATGTCAAAATAATCATTGCGCTAATTTAATGACAACATTCTTGACGGACAATCCTTATACATAGTATAAAACAAAGTCGCGTCTGTTTGTTTGTTTGTTTATTTGTTTGTTTGTCTGTATGCTTAAATCTTTAAAACTACGCAACGGATTTTGATGCGGTTTTTTTTAATAGATAGAGTGATTCAAGAGGAAGGTTTTAGTATATAATTTGAACGACATCCACGCGGGTGAAGCCGCGGGCATCAGCTAGTAAATTATAATGTAATTCAATGCCTCTGGTGAGTGTTATTCTAAATTATGTAAACTACTTTGGCCTTTAAGATAAGAGACATTAGAGCCTTATCAAATGACAGTTGAAGCCTAGTTGGTACCTATTCTTGTTACCAACTAACAATAATTAATAATTTAATCTGTGGCTGCAAATAGATTTTAATACTGAGAACATACTCGCAGTATTAAAAGCTATTTACTAAAGTACCCAAATACATAAATTCTTTTTGGGAAATTCCAATTCCGTTTATCAGTAGCAAGCATGATATCGCAAGAGCTGGAAATGATCTGGCAAAATACAGGTGAATCGTAAAAGTGGTTGTATTATTTAGTATCAGCTGGGGTCGTAAATCCTAAGAGAATGGTTTCACCAGATAAGCCAATGGCAAAATTCTTCTCCGGAAAATCGCTGTATAGAACTTCTTCAGATCTTTTCTCGTCTTGCGAAAATAATCAAAGCTTGTTTAATTGTTCGCTTCATATGCTCTGGACAGAATCAACGTCACAATATACTGCGTCTCTAAAATTATAAATAGTGTTATTGAAAACACATTTATGTGGTTCATTCTAGGTAATTGTGTCTGGAAAAAGGAAGACGCTAATGTTTACGCAGTTTTTCGAATGATTTTCCTGTTTTTTGTTTGTGTTTTTTTTTGGTTTAATTTAGTGTGCTGATAGATAATAACAAATGCATTTAGAGTTGTTTGAGCTTCTTCCTCAACAACAATAATGCATGTTTTCTTGCTTGTCTGTTTCATCCATTTCATTGTTCTGACGTTATAAGTACCCATTTTTCCTAGTGTACTCCCGTTTTAAAGAGATAGGCTTAGGACAATCACTGACGCAATAGGTACTTTGGAAAAGTTTCCACAAATGTTGTATGGGTACTAAATAGGTTGAATATTCAGCAATCATTTATTTATCAATGACCTTTTTAACATCATCATTTGTTAGCAATTGCTACGTTGACTCCAGTAACTGGGGATCAAACTTGCATCAGTTCATTGGCCCTCAATGTTGACTTTCATCTCTGATAGCAAGAGAACACCTCTCAGAATATATAATAATAGTATAATAGCATCTAGTTTAAAACTGGATTGTTAACTTGATTTGTCACTTTACGTAACTATTGGAAAAACATCTTAAAATTAGTTATACTTAATAAAGAAGAACCAATGGTGATTAAATATGTCGATTAACGAGCCAAACATAAGATATTATTGCCACAGTTTGCCTTTATTCGTAAGTAACTCCATCATGCCAATAAGTGGCCAATTAAAACAGTCTGAGAACTGAAGTCTGTCTCAAATGAATAGCGCATGTGACTGACAATGTGACTTGCAATGTGACTGACATTATTGTTCTTTCGCTCCACACAAATTAGTGCAAGCAATTAAAATAACAAGAGAAACGAACCCACGTAAAGACCTGAGACGTGAAATAAATGTGAGAAATATTAAAATATATGTACATATTCATGAACTCCAAGCAAATTCCTTTTGTCAGCGTACTATGACCATCACGAGTTAGCCACATGATAAATATTAGGTATTTAATGTGGTAATTTAAAATAGCTAATATTAATAGTGGGTAATTTTATTAACATAATTTATGACCCGCGGCTCACAACGAAACTTTTAATAAAACCCCTGGTTACGATTTTACGATTCGGGTTTGTATTCCATACGTTTAACGAAGAAAACTTTCAAGAATTATCTGAAACGTTCGTCACGGTTGTCACGAATGAACAAAGGTTTACGCTGAGAAATCGTAACAATGCAAAACAAAACAGTTGAGACGCCACAGTATAAACAAATTTCGACAAATATGAAACTTGTTCGCGTAGTAGAACGTACGTTAATAATTTTTCGTACAGTAATGAGATTGTAAACTCCGTAAACCTCATATTTTTAAAACCCAGTACAAACGTTCTTTGTACTAATACTTGTTGGACAATAATTAGTTACAACCTTTGTCTCAGCTGTCATGATCTCTGGAACATTGCCAGCATCAGTATTTACTTCCGCAACCAAACTATAAACTTCAGAAATCTTCGATACTGTAGTCCGACAAATGTTTACGGAAATTACAATCATAGATTACTAATAGAGAGCCAAATCAAGGAGGATAAGGAAGCTGCAAATAACGTTACTGCTTGAGTAGTAATAATGTGGTCGTGTACTGCATTTTCTGGCAGTTATTGGTAATTTGCCAAAATGTCTGAGAATTTTAACGAGTTTTCTTCACGTAAAACTTACTGCACTCTCTTGACATTTTCGTGGGAAAATATAATTTGATCACTTGCAAACGGCGTGACTGATTAACCCTTGGACCCACGTGGGAATCAAGTTCAATGACACCAATATATAAAACTACTTTGAAACGGAAATTAAACATTGTTGTGAAATATGAGCGGCAAACTTTGATGAAATGGTTCTAGCCACTTCTATTGAACACAGAACTTTATTTGTACATTCTAGTGTAGAATCTCGTAGTAACCCAACGTACAGCTTAAAAGAGTTACAAATTGCCGACAATTTCAAATTCCGCCACAACTAAATTGTGTAAATTGAACATTTAATAGAATAAACTACACGAACATTGGAGGAACTGTTAGTACCGAATGCTGACACCAATTACTGTTATGAGCCTTAATTGAAACGCATGCTGGTACAATAAGGCCACTCTGTGAGCGTCAGTTTATCATATATCGAACAGTTTGTGGTTGTTTGTTAATCAATAATATTGTTGTAATGGGTAACGTGTGCAGTTGCCCTTCGTCGATTGATGACTGATTTGTTATTGAGCCGAATGCGCATTAAAACTGTTACTGTACGAGATTCAAATTATACTAGTACGTCTTCGAGTTCAAAATCGACTATTGAGTCATACGTTTCAATTGACTCAATATTATCATCAATCAATTCATCTTTGATTCCTCCTACGCTATTAACATTACCTAGGACTATTCTACTCCACACCTCATGTAATGAACCCAGTATTCGTAGAAAATGCTATGTTAATAAAACCACAAACATAACTAAATAATTTATATGCGTTGTTATACAAACCTTCAAATCCACTTCAGTAGTAATCCATGCTTCAGAAACTATGTTACTCAATTTAAACTTTAACCTCATTGCAGATGGTTATTTGTTAAATAACTTCAGATGGGTTTGATATAAGGAATCGTTGATCATGGCATTTATTGAATGAGTAGTTACTTGTAGGAAGTCTAGTTCAAACATTGCACGAATGTCTGGCATTTTGACTTTGTATTGCGGAAGGCGTCAACTATCAAGACTTTTTTTTATCATCGAATGAATTATTGAAGTCAAGAGCAGCATTGTTATGCAGTATAATAACCAGTGTATTTGAGAGTGATGTAAAGATATTTAGAAGGCCGAGAAAACATTAACCCGATTCCAAACATCAGCAGTATCTTGTTCGCCTTTTACTAATAGTCATTTTAATGGAAGTAACGAGAATGGCCCCCAAATCATCGTTAACCTCGCATGAGGAACTCATAAATTCTTCACTTCAATGCGATATTGAGTGACAATATTACCTAACAACGGTCATTGTGTAACCTTCTTCTATCCCTAAAGCAGCAAGAACTGAATTAATATGAGCTTTATCTTCAGTACTGTGTCCATTACTTGCATTGTTACCTTCAAGTGTCGATGTTTCCTCACATTTCAAGCAATGGACGTGTACATTCTTAACCATTTCGGTTCTCAACACTTGAGAGTATGTGCTCACGTAAGAATAGATGTTTATTTTGAATTTCGCGCCTCGTGGCAATGGTTTATCCAAAACATCCTATTTGGGGAGTTATATTATGAAGTCGTGGTGTCAATCAGCTCAGTTACTAATATAGAAGTGACTAAATCGTTGACCAAATACTGATTGGTATGAATGATACCTACTTCAAATTATAGAAACTGTCTAGTTGCAAATTAAAATATCCATCTGACGTTTTTGCAGGTTTATTTTGTTATCTGCACCAGGGTGCTTACTCTGGAATATAATTCCGATAGATCGACATTGGTCAAACGTCAGTTGGTTGAGTTAAACGTCAGGGATTGGCTAGACTCAGTGAGTCCAGCCAATGCCTGACGTTTGACTGACAATTCCAATGTCGATCTATCGGAATTATATTCGAGAGTAAGCACACTGGTGTTTATTTATTTTCAGAGCATGGTAAAAACTAGAAATGTAAGTAGATAGGTAGGTATAAATACGAAATCACCAATCACCTGTATTAAAAAATCACACAAGAAAAAAACACAACAATTAATGTTGATGAAAAACAATAAAAAACAATGATAAACAATAAATGATGTACTTACCAACATGCGATAGACTCGTGAGATCTGATTCTGAAATAGAAGAAAATAAAATGCGTGAAAAAAATGTAAAATGAAAAATGCGTGCAACACTTAACAAAACGTTTAACATTAATAAATATTGTTAAACTACTATGATAAAATGGGGTTTAACAGTCACTATGATTTTGGGACATTTATTAACAAATGAAATACGTCACACAATTTTAACAAAACATGACAAAATAAAAATAGATGACAGAAAATATCCTGACGAAGCCTAGAACCAAAAGTTCTCTGACAGTTTTGTAGTGTTTTTTTTTACATTTTGTCAAGCCAAGTCACAATGAGCCTGTATAGTGGATTTCAGTTCGGTCCCCAAGATACAGGGACGCCTGTTTTCCAACCGTGGAAAAAATATAGGCCAATCATGCTATGAGAGCAAAGTGTTCCTTGAGTAAGTACCTTATGTGCTGTCTAGGATGCTGTACGTGAAATTAAAAGTAAAATGTTAAAACCTATTAACAAAAATCTTGGCTATAGTTAGCATTATAATATTGACCTTTAATATTAATACAGACCTACTTTATTTGTTAGGTAATGCAATGTAGCTGTGGTGTGCATCTTAGGTCATTTCAAATTTTGCTCTCTGGAATTTCTCGACTTTTTCCTCTTGTAGAACATGACGGAATATGTGGTTTAGTGTCAGGACAATACATTGAATGGATTTATAGTGATTTCAGTAAATAGTCATAGCTATAGTAGTTTTACTTGGTAGCGGGAAGTTCAGGAATGTAGTATACCTAGTAATTTACAATATACAAGGTAAATACGACTAGGTACTTAAAAAAATGTTAATTGGTCAGCAGACTTAAAAATTCCATTGACAAAATGTGTTATTCTACAGACATCCTCTGACTAGTGTTTTCCTCCCAGTCTATTCGAATGCAGCTGAATATCAATATTTTACATGGAGCAGTTCTGCATATTGCACGAGTTAGTACTGCGATATATAACTCTTGGAAAGTCAGTTGTCAGAATTGGAGACGGGCAACTGACTGCCTGACTATCTACAAAAGACAACCGAGACGTTCCAACGGCTTAAGGTGCCTTTCGAGGCACGTTAAGCCGTTGACCTTTCGCAACCATACATGGACCGACCATGGCAGGAGCTGCTTACACTTTAAGATCGATCCCTGCAGCTGTTACCTACAGGACCTATATAGAGTAGTAAAGGTAGTTACTAGAGCTTTTTTACTCAGCTAAATTACCGCTGCTTTATATATTCCTCAGTTTATTACAATACCTTACTACGTATAATATATCATAATACTATTTTAAACACATTACATTATTGTTTACCTACATGAGTAAACAAACATGATTTCAAGTATACCCAAGTTATAAAAACATTATGGAAAAATTATTTATTCTAAAAGCGCGCGTGTCATTTTAATAATATGCAACGACATTGTATGTACTTTTTTCCGTTCACACTAAGCGGAATTATTGGAAAAGGCAGCAGGAAAATTACGACGACGCATCATACAGAATGCATAAGTCGTTCACGCATTTTTCCACGTCCCAGGAAATTCCGGGTACGAAGGAAAACTACAAAACTAAAGATACCATGCCAAAAGTTTTTATTTAATTCCGGTTTTTATTTACGTTTTTATTAAATTATTGATTTTATATTTTGTTTGTATAATCCCATTATAATACTGTGTTGTATTTACTTTGTATTTAGGTTTCTTGTTTATTCATTCAAATATAAGTCTTTAAAATAATAAGAATGGCCCTGAAAATATTCAGGTTAAATACCAGGGCATTGACCTGCCTGTGTAATTGAATAGTTGTATTAGTATCTCCTGGGAAAACAACTGTGTTCCTATTTAACTTATTTTTCTGGAACGAGTTTTACGATTTTAGCCTCAGAAAGTAACTGATACCTTGTACGTTTAATGTCATTCCCAAATTAGAATACGATAAGTACTTATATGCATACAGCATGAAGACGATGTTTGTAAACAAATGAAAAAGGTTTTTATAGAGTGGAGCATAAAGTTAATGAACTGTAAATATTTTTGTTATTTATTTTTAATCTAGCCCTACAACTAGACACTACAATTTAAATTCAAAATTATAGTTATGCTTAGTGCCCACTGCCCAGTGGGTATGAGAGAAGCAACAATTGCATCCTATGTCAAGTTGGTGTCCGCAACTAAGCACCACACTGAATAATGACAAGAACAGAAGAAATATTTCTAATCCTGCCCTATTTTAAACATATCAAAATTATAGTAGTCTCAAAAAAAGGAACAGGCTAAAGTTAAAAAAATTGGAATAAGCTTCAGTGGTATATATGTATTAGTATTTATCGAAATTGCATCTATTAATATTTATCAATTTAATTAAATAAAAATGCTGTTCACCTATGAATACCAGTCACCGTCACACTCCAAGGTGTGGAAAAGAATTATTATAAGTTTTTTAATATCAACTACTGTTTTTGTTAAATAATAATTAAGATCATTATTATTAACATTAATTAAAAGTAATTATCACGTTTAACTAGTGAGCAAATTTTATTTTATAATTTCAATTAACATAATAAACTTTAACCTAATTAGGTACCTTACCAAATTTTAATGTTATTCCTTTATAAGTATTTATTATTATGTTTTGAATAATTTATAAAATAATTTATTTAAGTCGATCAGTTACTGTTTTTATGAATATTACGGAATATTCAAAATAATTACGTCATGAAAGACAGGGTTTTTTTTATTATCCTTTAAATAGGAAATGACCTTTATGTTAATTATAAAGTTTTTCCATTTAAAAACAAATAGTAGGCAGATATGTGAGTAATCGTAATTAAAGCATCAGTAAATGAGAACCTTCAATAAAGACACGATTCATTTAAGTTAGGTCTTTGAAAGAGCCTACTTCTATAGAAATTGACTTACAAATATTAAGGTAAATTATAAGCTGCTGCCTGCTTTGTGTCAACAAATACGTAATAACCTACTTACGTAGAGACTGACCACAGGTACCAGAAAACTCAGATTTTCCAACAAATGTGAATATAAATATAATATCTGCGTATCAAGATCGTGATTATATCAGATAATATAGGTACGTGTGAAGTACTTACATAGAGTTACCAATGTATTAGATTACAGTGACGTGTGTACATGATCTCAACATTGAAAATATTGTTTTACACAAGAGGAAAAACATACTTTACGTAGTTACTTCAAAACATTACGTTTTTACATGTTTTTCGGCGTAAAAAACAGGGTTCGGGAAATCACCTTTGGTTGGGTCGAGACAAAAAATACTGTTGATTCGAAGGCCTTTCAGTAGTGGACGTTGACATCTACAGCATTAAACAATTGAACTTTACATTATTACAATATTCAATTCAAGCGGGTCCCACGTGATCATTTCATGAATGTTCACAATGAAACGTTGCATGATAGGATCTATTTTTTAAGAAGAAGTCTTTAAGATGCAATCTTTATGAGCACTTAAAGACTTCCGTATTATGTCTTTATCTGCACATAATTGTGCCTGGAGATGCATTGTCATTATTTATTTATTGCATTGTCTTTGGTTAAGTGAAACTAGGAGGGGAATTATTAGCATTAGTATGTGACCTGTCAATCCGCCTGGGCCCGCGTGGTGGATTATAGGCTAGCCCATCCCTCTCCTAGAGAGGAGGCCTGAGTCCCTGCAGTGGGTACATTATAGGCTGATGATGATGATGAGTTTGTGACCGAAGTCGATTAAATAGTATAGCCTTTCTTAATTCTGAATTTTCCTCGCGTCATTATCATAATGGAGAACCGCCTAGATCTAATGCCAATGACGTCAGTAATTATGCCATAATTTATTTATTTTGATTCTAACTGGTTTAGTATGACGTATACACTTACGGGCATCATAACAATACCATAAATAACTTATGTGACCACACAAATAAGCTGACAATAACAAAACACATATCATGCAAAAGCAATCTTCATCAGGAACCGGATGATAGAATTGTATTCTATTCTGGTGGCCTCTTAATACTCGTAATGCGCTTGGAAAATTAAATCCAGGAAAAACCACTAAGTTTCCTTTAGTGTCACTATTTCCGCCAATTCATTTAATTGCCGGATGTAATGGAATCTAATTGAATTGCTTGTGGGTGTGGGGCCCGCACCCATATTTTGCACCACCAGTGAATAGCACTCGATGTAATCAATCTCAGGGTATCTTTGTACTTTATCCTTTGACGTAGATGTTTGTGGTCGCAGATGTAATATTAGCATGGCGCCGTTCCGTCATACTGCTTGCTAGGCTGAACACAGACCTACCTATCAGTTCTACTTAATACTTTGTAGGTAAGAGACCGGGAATTGAAAGGTTGAGATGGAAACCATGTGATGTCATTTGTAATTTCAAAGCAGGATTTGGAAAGAAATTTTATAGCCAGAGTTTATTGGCAGTGCCAATAAACCAGCCAGTGCCAGTGTTAATGCCTATGCTTTTCTTCACTTTGGTTTGCAAATTAGGAAGAGTTTGTTTGTCTTGTGTTCACGCACTTCACAATGATGTTTATTGTGAGGTAGGTCAGTTTCTAATTTGTACGTAGAATGAATTATAGGACAATCGCAGAACTACTAACAGCAAATTAATATGAATCTTGTTGAACTTTTCACTTCGTAACAAGCTATTTTGGGTTCGTTTCTGATAAAGACCTCTAAAATAGCATGAACTTATAAAAACATGTTTACATAATTTTGATTTGCGTCTGTTCAGAACAAAAACATTTAGAGTTATCTGCTATAGACAACGCATGATGAAATGGGTCGCGTATTTTCAAACTACTTTATTTATCTGGCCCGATCATGCACGCCTTGATCCGGGGGGCATGGAGGAATCCACGGTCGATAACTGTCTGATAAATACGTCAAGAGGTTAAGGTGTGTCAAGCACTATTATTAGTTTGTTATCGACATCGTGCCCCCCGCAGATTGATAATATTAAATTGCTATCAGTCTAGGCCAAGTAATTTTTGTTATTTGTTGCTCCTAAATACGCGTCATATTAAATCGGATGATATCTTCTTTTAACTAGAATAGTATGTACCTATTAAAGCCAAGTTTCTGCGCAGATTTTGAATAATCATAATATTTTGTTACAAGAGGACCTTGTAACATTATTACTTTGAAGTGTTATTGCAACGTACATAGGTATCTGCGAACCAACTAAACCTTTTGTTCAATGCCGTGAGGAAGGATTTGAATCGGATCAGAATTTGACGAGAATCGCAAGGCCAGGGAAAGCTATTGAAGGCTAGTCCTATCCTAATGTTAGGTACCTACTCGTAACTCTCAGCTTACTTAAGGAGGTTCTCATATCAACTTTTCCATAAACTTAAAGTTCTACTGTGTCAACGTACCTATTGAATGTCATTGTTCATTCTGGAATAGTCCTCGTTAATTGGTACATTTTTTTGTCTCTAATTGTACGGGTTGATTGTCTGTTGCGCGTCAGTTACTTTTAATTTGTATTGTCTTGTCTTATTGTAGTTAACATTTTTCATATTATTGATACAACACACACACACACAGTTTTAACTCAAATAATAGATAATAATAAATATCCTTATAATAATCTACTTATTTGCTGAAGGAGAAGTTCCTAGGTTAAGGACCTGAATTCTGCTACCTGGGTTTTCCAAAGGCTTAGAGATAAAATCAGTGAAAGTACTTGAATATTTACATCTATAGATAGTAACTATTTACCTATGTAGGTAGCGACATGGTGTTCAGGTTAACAAACTGTTTAATAGTATAACTGCAGATTCGCTACTCATCCTACAACACAATATAATGAGTTATAACTTCATATAATAAAGTTAATATTAAGTACTTAGATATTAAAAGCTCATTCACGAATAACGAGTCTCCTTGAATTTTGATTTATTTATTTTAACACTACCTACTTAACAATACTAATGTTTGCATAAAACGCTTCCTTTCTAGTCATAGTACAATCTTAACATTGACTTTTTTATTTTAGAAGCTTAACCTTCTCACGGCTGTGTTTTGACATTATTATCATTTACCTTATTAAAATCCTTGACTAACAAACCTCATCTAAAGTAATTTATTCAAAGACCCATGTATTTCACAAAGACCCATGTATTTCACAAAAAACTCTCAGACAGACAATGACACCTAAAAGTAACGTAGGTTATTACAGTTTATTTATTTGCATAACCAATTACGTAAATTGAAATATTCCACAAAAAAAAACGAAAGTACATAAGTAGAAACTTTTTGCGACTAAAAGATTATTTAACCTGTATTTAATTAACCTTTATTGTATAAAGAAGCTACGCATGAATCATACCTATCATTGTCACATGAACTTTTATTTTTAGCTCAAGCAGTTACCTATTCCTTAATCAGTGGAAGAATATATTATAGTAATTACTTCATACGTCAATCCTGACCTTACTGTGTTCAGTAGGTGCTTATTATTGTTGAACATGATACCCGAAATGCCCAGTGTCTACGTCAGACAGATAAACGTTAAAAGAGAACCGTTGTTTTCTAAATATAAGCTTTTTAGTTACCAGCTGGGATACGCTGATGAAAAAAGTTTTATCTTTTCAGTATGAAACCATCATCATATCTCTAAACGGGAGCAGAGCAGCTATACAAGTTATAATGTCCGAGGCAATTTGACTTTTTTTTTTTGTTTTGGCCGCTTTAGTAGAATCATTACCTACAATACAGATGATTTAAGAAAAGTTACATATTTCGTGGGCTACTCTGGCGCTTCCACGTTAAATATAATCACAGCTTTGTTTGTTTGCCGGTTTGCCCATAGCTTTTCTATTAAGACTTCATGGAAATAAAACTAAAAGATACCAACCACCTGACCTACAGACACCAAGTACCTAGGTAGGTACCGTACCCACCTATTTTAAAAGTTTGCCTGACGAACCTACGTAATTAACAACAAATAAACAGCTGGTCTAAAGCAGTTCGTACCTATATGTTTGTCATACCATAACACACAATGACTATTTTTCCACAGAGCTCATCGTTGCATAAATAAAAATACGCTTCCGCGTAACCAGTCACAATTAGCAAAAAAACGGGTATTCAGAAAACTTAATGTTGTCATATCCGTTGACGTACGTCACATCGAAGCAGAGATTTATTAGAATAGTATTGTACTACTGATTAACACTTGAAGAGACGATTATGTATTGCCAGCTGTTAAGGGGACTGACGACATTGTAGGTATGACGCAGACGGACCCATAGTCGAACGTTGATTTTATTCATGGATGTCACAAGTAATTATTATTAATAATACAATACTAATTTTCACTATAAAAGGATGACGCACCATTCATTACAATAAATCATACAGGACATATTATGAATGAAACGAAAATATGATACGTAGGTAAGAAGCAGAACAAGAAGAACTAATTAAGTTTTGTTTTACTACCGCGTCATCAAAAGGAATACAATCAATCACAAATAGGAAAGACGTATCCTCCTACTACAACGATATATTTTTTAAATATTTTACACTCATTACCTAATAATTTCTTGCGTTTATATCATGGTTAGGTGTTATCATAAACAATATTGAAATAAGACAGAGATCCACCTTTGTTTCAACTCTCTGCTCATAGGTTCCATTTTTGTGGAATTCCATAAAAATTAGAACAGAAAAGGACGATGTAGTTCTTACTGTAAGTGCAAAGTCAATTATTGAATAATTATTATTATATTATTAGTTTTGTCTTAAAATAATAAAGAAGTTGTTATGATCTACTGAATTTTTAAATGGGTAAATAGAAGTAATTGTGCGACATCTAGTAGAGAATTCAGATATTTTAAAATAAATACGGATACTAAAGTCCCCTAGCGGAAATAATATGAACTAACATACAACAATAACATCCACAATTTCTCGTAAGATGTCGCTAGTTACCTTATTAGTTACCTGACACTGTTTGTAACAGCGCCATCTATACAACAGACGGTAAAACTATTTCAAACACTGACATAAATGAAGTACAGTGCCATCTATAATGAAACTGGCGGACTATTATGAGACTGGCCAGCTTTATACGATCAGTGTTTGTTTGACGTTAGGGCCATAGATGGCAGTAAAAGCATTAAAATATTTTTATGTAAAACATACCTGTATCATTGAGCAGGGCATTGATGTCCGTGGTCGACCCATCGGCCGACATTGCTGAAACGAACAAAAAAAGGACGTTATTTCTCTCATCTGTTACAGTCAATCATTAAGATTGTTCAGTAATTTCAGGCCTTTCATGATAAATTATAAACGTTTTCAAAATAACTTTTTGTAGAGTAGGTATTCACTTATTTAATGTAAGTAAGTATTTTTGTTCATAAAGTCAGCTTCACCTGAACAAACATCCGTTTTACAGACTTCATCTGAGCAATTAGGAAATGTTAATGGTTATAGGTCGGTATAACGGAAAGCCATCTAAATTACATGAAAACAATGGGGGCACGTGACTGATACAATTTTGATTAGGTAGTTGATAGGTACTCGGTGTTTCCGATAACATTGAGTTTACCTACGAGTTCAAAGACTTACGAGAGTAGGTAGAGCTGATGTATCTCTTTTCACGTATGAAAGTAATAACAGAGTTATTCTATCGAAGAGAGTGTCGTTATTAGGCGATACTTAGGAGTAGGGGAACATCTCGAATGTGAGATTTGAAAGTCTTATTGATAGCTAGAACGTATTTCCCATGGTCATTCAGAGGCCCATTTTCAGCATCATTCTTTTCTATTTGAACTCGAGTGGCAGGATGTATCTGTTCGTTCAATATTTTTTGATAGGTAGGTAGGTACATCAAATCATAGATTTTTGGCGAGTGACATTTAGTAGAAAGAGTGCGACATTATTCACTTCAGAAACAGGAAGATTAATGCAGGCGAATCAAGAACCCACCTATTTCTGCTAAAGTATTTTATGATAGTAACGGTCTGCTAGAATTTTATAATACCCACCGTATTGCATCGCATTTGGTTTGTTTACAACCTGAATTATATAATTTGCAACGTTGATCGCAACTCGTAACCCCAACGAGAGAAGGCCGCGAGTGAAGCGTGTCGCGGGACACGGTCGGCGGCGATTTGATCATTTCATATCATTGCCTACTGTTTGTTATTTACACAATTATGTACTGGTTTTGCTTCGGTTTCTGACTTGTTTAGGAGGTTATTTTGTAGATTGGTGTTTTGTACTGTCGTACAAACTAAACACTTCGTAAAACCTAGCTAGGTAATCTCCGATCCCTTGGTATTTGCACATACCTACAAAAATATAAGAATACTGTCTTTTACTTCTTAACTGTCTAGATATAAATACGACATTATGAATTTGATGAAGGTAAACAAAGAAATGTAGATTATGTACTTAAGTACGAGTATTTGATACTTTTTGCAAGTGAAGGATTTACTTCTTAAACCTGCATTATGGCATTTGATTTACCTACCTACATAAAGGTTTCTTTCAGAAGGAACTTTGAGAATAAGTAGAAGGTACTGAAGGAGACATAATTTTATTATTATTATTACTTAAGCCTTTAATCTATATAAATAAAAAGAGAAGTCCTGACTGACTGACTGACTCATCAACGCCCAGCCCAAACCCTTGAACCTAGAAAGCTGAAATTTTGCACAGAGGTTCCCTTTATAATGTAGACAAGGAATAAGAAAGGATTTTTCGAAATTCAACCCCTAAGGTAGTTAAATAGGGGATGAAAGTTTGTATGGAAAATCGACATTTTCACGCGGGCGAAGCCGCTGGCAAAAGCTAGTGCTGAATAACTAAACAAGTACAATCTAAAAATACAAAAATAAAACTTAAGGAGACATACTAGTCAGTTTTAATTATGGTTTTAAAGCTTGAGTTTGTTCCCAAAGATGTTGTTTTGTTTAAGTTGGGTAAGGTTATGATTACTGAAAACTAGATTTTAGTACACTGTCATTCCCTTTCTTAAGCCGTTACGCACATTTATCTTATCAAAAAGCGAATAAACATAAGTGTCAGCTTTGTTTTACGTGCATTGATTCCTAGATAAGCAGGATATCTTTGGAATTTCACAAAACCAACAATAATTATTGTTTGACGTGGTCAAACACCCGTCAAAGGAGTACTTTTACTGACAGATAAGATAACGTACAAATACTTGAGAAATAGGTACCCAGTCCCAACATATTTGATTCATAGTTGCTTGACCTTAGCAAAAAAATCTTCAAATATATTATGGCCACTTGAGCAGTTAGCATAAATTATAATTGTATTGAAACCTGCTGAGATGATGCTCGGCCAATATAGATCAAGTTTTTGTAGTAGTAAGTCATATTAGGTACCCATGTATTGAACTTGCTACGCGTACCTATCTGGCAAGAGTTGCATGCCATTTAATAAGAAACAGGAAATCTAGAGGTAAAGCTGCCCTAAGAAATTTTAACGGTTTCTGATTCAATATTTTTGTCTATCTATAGGTACTTAGAATAATTCTTCCACGAAAAAGTTATTTCACTAGTTTCATTGAAACAATTTAAAGAATAATCGTATCTCAAATCAAGGAACGATTTTCAGCCGCTTCTGAGGTACTCGAGATTTATAATATTGTACGCCACTCGTAACCCTATTATTTTTCTCTGAAAATTTTAAGTTGATACTAAGTAGGTGGTACCTACCTATTTTATTTTTGGAAAACTTTATCTTTTTTACGTAAGTATATCAATCAACGAGCTAAAATACATAATGTATGTAAGAAACTAATATCTCATAATATTTTCCTCACTCTTGCTACCAATTCTAAGAAAGCAACTACACAATGCACAGCACTTCTAACATTTATTAATTTATGACATAGAATAACACGAAAATCTTAACACAATCTACGCGGTAAATAACAGTATAGGTATTACACGGGTATTCCCATATACCTACCTACTAAGATAAAGTTTCATAATACTGTATTGAACGACCGATATCAGTTTTCAACATGCATAATTACCTATGTACTACGCGCTATGTATATATTGATCTACTTAACTATTTCGTAACGAGTTGGTAACTAAATATTATGTTAATAAAACAATGGCCTACTCATTGTTTTTTTTTTATTTCGTTCATTTCAGATTATGGTTACTGGGTGGTATGGTATAAATATATAATAACAACTTTCGAAGTCTGTTATCCACCTGAAAATTTTAAATAGCAATTCAGCAAAAAAGATCTAGTAGGTTATAGTCGCAAGCGCAACTGTTGAGGATGTGGCCCTGGCTTCGATTCCCGGGTCGGAAAAAGTGTTACTGGGTTTTTCTTTGGAGTCTGAGTCTGTGCCTGGTTGATGATCATAAACTCGCACCCTACTAAATGGGATTTAAACTGGCGTGGGTGTAGTATTAGGTACACCTCGGCCTTACCCTATAAGGACTACAGGCATGGTGTTATGTTAACAACCAACTTAGTTAGTGGTTAAGTATTTCTTTACAAGCACTCATCACAATGACACTGATGTGTCACCCCGACCTTCTTTTAATTAAAAAGTCTTCCATTACCACTAACAAAATTAACTGAACTGCGCATTTTGACGAGGGTTAACCTAATGGTGTACACAAAAACTGACATGTTGTTCTTAAGCCCCACATTAGGGCCTTATTCCAGACATAACAGAAGATTGGATTTCCCAAAGTCACTAATTTATTGTTGATGTGGGAAGTATGAAAATTCTACAGCTACTTTGCCTGAGGACTCTTATCTGTGTGTCATGTGATGAGTTAAATTTCTAACAGTTTCTCTGCAGATTATAATGAAAAAGGAGCTATGAATTAGGTAAATGCACCATAATGTAATGGTAATGTTCCTAATTTAATCAACAAAATAGAAATATTATAGAAACAAAAAAAAGGAGAAAGGATTAAATAATGCCGTGGCACCTGACAGAGGAAGATGGAAGAAGAAAACGTGTTGCGTCAACCCCTAGTAGAATAAGATAAGGGTAGGAGGAAGATGATGACAATGTCATAGAATTATGGAAAGCCTTCAATCGAATGCACTTCCAAGATTGCCACAGCAAACTCACTGTAAAAATGGCGGATAAACCGACACTCAATGTCCATGCAGTGTGACCAGACCATGGCCCACTTGCTTAGATGATAAATTTTTAATGAACCATCGATACGAAAGCAGAAGGAAAATAAACTATAATACTACCCTAAGCGACACGTGTGGCTGAAGTAATATTGGATATAGCGAAACAGATATTATAGAATTTCATCTGAAGAAAGAAATCATATGATTTTCCTATTACTACAATATGTCTAATAAATAAAAAGAGAAGTCCTGACTGACTGACTGACTGACTGACTGACTGACTCATCAACGCCCAGGCCAAACCCTTGGACCTAGAAAGCTGAAATTTTGCACAGAGGTTCCCTTTATAATGCAAGGAATAAGGAAGGGTTTTTCGAAATTCAACCCCTAAGGGAGTTAAATAGGGGATGAAAGTTTGTATGGAAAATCGTCATTTTCACGCGGGCGAAGCCGCTGGCAAAAGCTAGTTGCGTCATAAATCTAATCAGTCAACGAATATGGTAATCGGTTTAATGAGATGTTTAAGATAGAAATTAATCGATTCTGTTTACTCTTGCAGTTAGGTGATTAGGTTAGTAGGCTTTACTAGAGAGAGTTCTTGCTATTGACTTTCTTTTCATGCATTTAGCTGAAATTCTATAATATACTGAGCTAATTTTAGTTTGGGTTTTTCCTCTATTAGTCTTAAAGGGACTGTTGTGTTAAAACTAATTAATAGTCATCGTCACACTAATGTTAACCTTGACTGGCTTCAAAGCCAGTTCTATTTTCATTTAAACTAATGTATGGTATGGACAAAAATCAGCTGTCTCATACAAAAGTGGTTACATCCATAAAAATGTATGGAAAAACCAACTTCGTGTACAGATGAAAGTGATGGAACGTTACACTTTAACACCACTTTTTTTCTTCGAGATTCATCATAACACATCGTTTACGTAAAAAATATAAATCCATTAAAGTTATCAGTCATCGCATTTTATAAATGTTTTTATGCAATAGCATGTAACTCCCCCGACCTATGCGTATCGTAAACATTTTCGGACGAAAATGAACGACTTTTTGTACGACTCCTGCGGGCGTGTCTTGACGTGCTAGACGTTAAAGGTGGACACCTTTATCATTACTAATACTTTTACGTCGTAACCACAAATCGGTCAGTATCATGACCATGTCGAGTCACATTTTTTTCTTTGATTTATTTTCTGCCTACACAGCTGTTCCGATCTCATTTGCGGTTTTGCTTTAAATATAGATACCTATATCTTGATTCTGTGTGATTCTTTTTATAGGCAATTATAATAATTACGTCAGGACTGTATTCTAATAGAATGGAATTGATATTGTCTGAACTTATTTGACCTATATTACAGATAATTATAGAACGCAGTCTATTTCCAGTCTTGCTCGAAACGTTATTGATATTCTGTTTTTAGAGCAAGGGCTGTGAAATCTAGGCAAGTAGGTAGTGGAAACTGTGACAGATAGGTCGGAACAATAGATAAGAGACGGACATTAAAACCGTTTTATTATGCAAATGGGTTTATACAAACTTTTTAACGTAATTTTTTGAACTAGATTGAGCCGGTGTTTCGTGCCTGACTACTCTAAGAAACAGCCGAAACAAAGTCAGGGGTCATAGTATATTTTATGGTTCGGACATAATCTTGAAGCGTTTGCAAATAAATGTTTGAGATAGTCTTTTGAAGAACGAATCACACAGATTTGAACGGACCTGTTCAGTCAGTGCAAGCATTTGTCAGTTATCGTGTAGCTCGACCTATAACTCAAGGAGCTCAACGTCACGATGAACAACACTAAAGAAAGGACATTTGTGACAGACAATCGTAAATAATTCAAATGGTTAACTAAAACTGTTTTGCGATTTATGTGTCCTAAAAAACTTTCTTATTATTTAGGTTCTCAAGTGTACGTCTATGTCCTCTAAGCATACCTCAACCAAACCATGTAACTATTTAAATAACAAATCAAAATAACAACTAATTAGCGAGTCAACAAAGTCTAACAGTTTTTACAATCAATTAAATAATAATAATTACATAACATTTAACATGGTACACAATACTACGCCCTTGAACGCACATAATATAAAAGCTTCAACACCTATTTATGTAGCCGGCTATATTGTTTGCAAACAAAAAAAAATCAAATGAGGTTCTATAATAAGGCTGCATGATTATTTGTGTAGTAATGGTCTTCAAAAATAGGTTGAATAACTACGAGTATCCTTGAATGTTTTCATCGGATTATCCAACGGATAATAGTGATTACAAAAGTTAGCAGCTAATTCAAATTTCGAGGGTTTCGCAAACAACTAGACAAGATAATTACACTCATAACACCATCATGCCTGCAGACCCCGAAGGTTTAGGTCCAGGCAAAAGTAAAAGTACTTCCACATTTTCCCGAGTCTAAATTCCGTGGCTGTCACTGGGAAATTCCTGATGGAAAAACCCAATAATACTGCCAGACTCAGGAATCAAACCTAGGATCTCTTGCTCAGTAGTCGCGACCAGTTAACCAACGAGCAATATAAATCCATACTTCCATACTTAATACTTAGGTATATATCCATATCCATACTTATAATAATATTATAAATGCGAAAGTAACTCTGTCTGTCTGTCTGTCTGTCTGTTACTCTTTCACGCCTAAACGGCTGAACGGATTTTGATGAAATTTGGTACAGACATAGTTTGGAACTTGAGAAAGGACATAGGATAGTTTTTTTTTTTTTTCGCGAGATAAACCAAAAATCTGCCGGAAGTCACTATTCCACGCGAACGAAGTCGCGGGCAAAAGCTAGTGGAGATATATTTTTGTAGAAGGTAGGATCTTGCTGTGTATCAGTATGTATTTTGTAAGGTAATCAATAAGTTCTAAATTATATCATGAAATTTCAAATGAATGAATTCTTAGCTCAGAATCCTAACATTATGCTGATGAGTGGTGTTAACACGATATCTTGGTTTATTAGAAATTGAATTATGAACACTTTTGGGCTTACAAAAAGAGAACATTAAAATAGGCCAGTGGAGGAAGAAGGATTCGACAAGACCTCCAGATTAACTAAGTACAGCAAGTAAGGAAGGAAAATAGGTAAAGATACAGCCAAAACTTTATAACACCTCTCTTCAAACTATCACGACACCGATAAATGGTTCAATAACAATCGGAAGTACAATAGGAACATAAACACTATAAGGTCAATCATATCAATTTGTATGCACGAAGTGCGGTGTCTACGACCCGTGCCCATATGGTCCTCACAAGCTCGTATAGGCAGTGGTAGTGACAATGATACATAACATGAGGTCACACCATTGTTTGTGTATGTGCCGCTGTCAATCTGTCATGTGATTAGTTCACGTGTGGTTTTTGTGGTTAGGTTTGGATAGTATGTACCTACTGCCTTGTTAAACCTTTCACCGTGGTGGTTACAGATTCTTTATCATAAGCGTTAAGAGGAAATGCGAGTGCTGTCTCTTTCTACTATCGCTGTCTCTCTCCGTCCTCCTGCCCTCTAATTCGTGCGATAAGGACAACTGTAGAAAAAAGTTAGAATTCGAGGTTTGGCTCTCGCCTATTTCCTCCTCCAGTATTGAACCAATTTAAAAGATATTTTAGACAATGAATAAGGAGGTTATATACTACGCCGCTATGTTTTTCTTTTTTCGTTAATAGTTGTCAAATTTGTACACTAGGACTCTGTTAACAGCGATCTAAACAAGCAATTTTGAGCATTTTTTGAGGGTTCTAGTGCTTATAAAAATAATTTATCACCAAAAAGGAAAACATAGGGGCATAGAAATAGTTAATATTTATTATTCTGTAAAAAACCATTGCTCTAGGGTCATTAACCAAAAAGAAAACAGGCGAGAGCGTTTGTATGGAGGAAAGACCACTCGTGTTTCCTCTTAAGTTTGAGAGTTGGAATTAAAATAACCTTCATCGCTATAACGCTTTTTCTGCTGGAATTCAAGCTTCATCTGTGTAAAGTAAAGATTCTACACCAAGATTCACAGCAGACTGCCTGGGCTGGTATAGTGGTCGCAAGCGTAACTGTCGAGAATGATATCATTGGTTCAATTCTTAGGTTGACGAAAGTGTTATTGGGTTTCTCCAATGAGAATTTGTTAGTAGCAGCCACAGAACCTGGATTTGTGTCTAGACTGACTTCATCATAACTGGCGAAATCTGGGTGTATTATTAGCTGCAATTGTGCCTAACCCTTCGCTCCCTAGTTTTTTGATAATCCACACGGGCACCATCTGGATCCCATTATGTTTTAAACTAAAAGCAGCCAACCAACATATCCCACTGACCCATTCTCGTAATGCGTGTATACATATTACTCTCACGATTATTTCAATCCGATTAACGATCTTGAACAATCTAAGATTAAATAACTCTTCAATATTGACATGCTCAATGGAAATTAAAACCACAGAGCGTCCTTCTACAGAGCACTATGTAAATTTAATGTAACACATGTTATAGTCATGTACACGAACATTCAAACAGAGTTGCAATGAGATAATAATTATAGTCTCCGGCTATAAAAATTAACACTGAACTTAATTATGAAGTTACAAAGAGAGCGTTATTTTAATGGATAGGTGTTTGTTTATAAATGGTTTGTCACTTTCAGATAGTTCTTGAATTTATCTATTGAGTCAACGCTTAGTTGTCGTTTAGTTCATACGAAACTGTTGGAACTTTTTAGCTCAGATGCAGAGAAAAAGTGGATGGGTGGGTGGTAATGGGATGCTTTAACATTTATGCATTCTTAAAGTTACTGAAAAGTTGTAATTGAATCTGGCGTCGAATCTCATTGCAAAGTTGTAAGTTTTAACGGATGTTGTTATCGCATTTGATTACATTTAAAGACTGATTTACCTATTCGTTACAGAAACTGTGTTGTTGGTGTTTCAGAATGACGGTACGGTAATAGTAATTTAATCTCCCGATTCCGACGGCTATTTTGTGTAATAAGTAATTTATAAAATCCTGCAAATAATTTTTAGCTGTCTGTTTCTAGCACATATTGGCAGATTTTGGCAAGTCTTGTCACTGCAATACATCTTCCAGTTACAGCCACCATTTACAACGTTTTATTTTATTTTGCTGCTGCATATGTAGGCAATGTGATTAGCTCTATGGTCTATATTCAATTATTCATGCAAATTAAGTATAACAAGACAGATAAAGTGGCTGGTGATCATTATAACGGACACACTCATTACTTTTGTATCAAACAAGGAATTAATCTATTTCTATGATAATATATAGAGAAAATTGGCAGAGAGACAAACGATTAGTAAATAGAACCTACCGTCTACATACTCTACATGCATTATTTATGTACTAACTAGCTTTTGCCAGCGGCTTCGCCCGCGTGAAAATGACGATTTTCCATACAAACTTTCATCCCCTATTTAACTCCCATATGGGTTGAATTTCGAAAAATCCTTCCTTATTCCTTGTCTACATTATAAAGGGAACCTCTGTGCAAAATTTCAGCTTTCTTGGTCCTAGGGTTTGGGCTGGGCGTTGATGAGTCAGTCAGTTAGTCAGTCAGTCAGGACTTCTCTTTTTATTTATTTAGATGTATATGTATAAATAATACATTTTTAACTGTACTTTAATGAGTTAAGATAGCTTGCTTGAATTATTTAGTAATTTATGTTCAAGGAGCTCGTTCACAGCTGCTCGGCTCAATATTTAGGTTAAGCAGCGCTTGCCTAGGTTGATCTGTGGATGGGTCCACGATTGGATCATTAGAAGATCTTTGACAATCGTTACAGGTATTCAGTGACCTGAAAGCCTGACGACTAGTCTTACCACATTATCCAATACTATTATTATTATTTTATGGGCTTACTCTTGACTTCAATCTTGCCCTAAGGGCAAAGATGAGGTCGACGATGGAACGAGTTTACGCAGAAGAAGCCTATTTACTCGCGACTTAAATAGATTGGGGTTATATGAACTCGGGAAAACCGACGCAGGCAGGGTGTTCCACTCCTTGGCTGTACGAATAATGAAAGACTTAGCAAAACGCTTCGTACGAATGTGTGGAACATCGATAAGGTATGGGTGATAACCCGCAGTACGTCTAGTCTCTCGATGGAAGAAGGGAGATGGTGGAATAAGCTCGTGGACTAATTAGGTTATGGAGTTCAAATGGGCAGTCTTTTCATACAATACTGGTATATAGCTCATCCGTTTAGACTGGAAGCCGACCCCAACATATTTGTCATTAAACACACATACAATACAGAAAAAGTTAAACTAATGAGGTGCAAATGATGATGTCCAATTACACGTTTGCCTGTTATAATGAAAAAAAAGTATTTCAGAAGCTAGCAAGTTTATATTCTTAAGTGGTTTTTTAACATTTCAATAACAAAAAATTACGTAATTCTGGATACATTAATTAATGTTACCACCCAGTTATCTAGACTTCGATATTTTTTTCAGTACAACCTGTTCATATATAAACTGTTAAAGGTCAAAACAATGTAAATATGAATGCGTTAATGATGTATTCAGTCTTAAACATATTAATCGCAACTTGCATATTTAGTTACGTAGAAACAAGCATTATGTAAAATAAATATATTCATTGTAATTCTAGATACTATAATAGTGTGTATTCTGTCAGTAATAAATGCAGTAAGAAATAGAAGGATCACACACATTGCTTTATTTGCGTAACTTATTTCTTAGTCTAACAAGTGATTGAAATAGTAGGTACTAATTGCATTATAAACTATTTACTTATTTATTGTCACTTATGTCAGTAGGGCTTTGACCGCGGGGAAATACAGCGGCACAGCCCTGACTTAAATGATAACTTGAATCTTAATTAGGTATGTTATCAATTAGGTATTATTTTGTAAATCAAGTGGACTAATCAAACCATATTATAGCTAAGCTAAAGAAGTTGATACTTATGAAATAAGGCCTTTACGTGATTGCTGTCCCGTGTTACAGTATAAATACTTATAGAGTAAGATCCCAGGGCCGCCATACGTCACGTATTTTCTGACGAAGGAAATGTGGACGACTGATAGAGTAAGATCCCAGAGCAATCAGACATAACTTATTTTCACACGGATGAAACCTGAAGTTTTCAGTAGCGTCTCGTGTGCCTTGAATACCTACGCGCTTTGTGGAACTTGCCGAGTGACACCTGGGCAGGTACCAGGTGAGAAAGGTGACTAAAAATAAGAACTATTTTACTTAAATTCACATGGATGATTTTTATTTAAATGTCATGTAGAATATTATTATAAAGTAATATCATAAGTGTCAGACACTTTTGATGGACCAGAGCTTTTGTCAGACGCTTTTAAGCTTGGATTGTGGAGCGCCTGACCATTAAAGCATGGCAATATCCCTATCAATTAGCTATAAGTATTAAATCATAAGGAGTTTAGTATTATTTAAAGCGTCTGTTAAGCAATACGGCCGACGGAAAGTGTCTGGGAGTATTTGCGACTTATTTTTAAGGATATTGCCTAAAATATACGTAAAAAACAGTTTAGAGAAAATACTTCACGTTTTTCTCCAAGCTGTTTTTTACGTATATTTTCTACTCCCAGACACTTTCCGTCGGCCGTATTGCTTAACAGACACTTTAAATAATACTAAACTCCTTATGATTTAATACTTAAAGATAATTGATCGGGATATTGCCATGCTTTAATGGTCAGGCGCTCCACAATCCAAGCTTAAAAGCGTCTGACAAAAGCTCTGGTCCATCAAAAGTGTCTGACACTTATGATATTGCTTTATAATAATATTCTACATGACATTTAAATAAAAATCATCCATGTGAATTTAAGTAAAATAGTTCTTATTTTTAGTCACCTTTCTCACCTGGTACCTGCCCAGGTGTCACTCGGCAAGTTCCACAAAGCGCGTAGGTATTCAAGGCACACGAGACGCTACTGAAAACTTCAGGTTTCATCCGTGTGAAAATAAGTTATGTCTGATCGCTCTAGGATCTTGGACTATGAGTAGTGTTAGTATGGCATCACTCGTGTGGCTGACATTCAGACCTCCACTGGACTCATTCGGTGGGCATTCAACAGGATCTGTCCATTGCCTGTGTCTTCAGAATTTTGTTGAAAACGTTGCTTTGACCGCTCGGGTGCATGTTGGAGCGCCTGCCCAATATAGCATGGCAATAACCCGATCAATTAGCTTTAAGTATTAAATCTTTAGGAGTTTAATACGGCCGACGGAAAGTGTCTGGGAGTATTTGCGACTTATTTTTAAGGAAATTGCCTAAAATATACGTAAAAATCAGCTTGGAGAAAATACGTGAAGTAAGTAATTTTTGTATGTACCTTAATGACCTGATACCTGAAAATTGGCCGTCCAAGCAAGTTAGCTGGTAGTAGTGTGTTCTTAGTTCATACTAACACTACTCAATCGCCCACATTTCCTTCGTCAGAAAATACGTGACGTCTGGCGGCCCTGGGATCTTGGACTATTACGATTTTTATGTATACGGTATGTACCTACGGTATGTAGGTAACTCTTACACACTGTAATCTTTATCACAATACCTACCTAACGAATATAAGTTTAAAGGAATATTTAATCTTACAATACCTTTAGTTTCTACCTACCCCGTGCAGAATTTGGCGTTTAATCTTCCTTGTCTTTTGATGATGATTTAAATACCTTATGATGAGAGAAATCTCAATACGCACATCGAAATACCAAGATATCTATCTATCTATCTATATAAATAAAAAGAGAAGTCCTGACTGACTGACTGACTGACTCATCAACGCCCAGCCCAAACCCTTGGACCTAGAAATCTGAAATTTTGCACAGAGGTTCCCTTTATAATGTAGACAAGGAATAAGGAAGGATTTTTCGAAATTCAACCCCTAAGGGATTTAAATAGGGGATGAAAGTTTGTATGGAAAATCGACATTTTCACGCGGGCGAAGCCGCTGGCAAAAGCTAGTTTAACATAAAAAGATTTCCATTATCATTAATACAGCCACGTGAGACAACACGTTGGTCGTTTGACTAATATACAATAAATCGTCATACAAATTAAAAGGTACCACACAATGCCAATTAGTACCTATTATAGGCACCAATCTGTGTTGGTTCAACTGTTCGTAGAAATGGCAGATACTTGTGAAATATAAATATTTTGTTGTTTTAATGCATCTTGTGGCGTAAGAGGATAACTGGATGCTAAACCATGTTCCCAAAAAATTATAAATATCAATTTTGCGAAGACATCGCAAGATTGTCTTCAAAACAAAAAAAAACACATTGGCATTATGTGAAACAAAGTTAAGTATTAAAGAACCTAACTCAAATAATTTATTTCAAATAGTCCTGCTACAGGGACTTTTGAATTTACTGTATTTGGTCTTTCCTCGTAGACCTATAAAGTGAAGAACGAGAAAGAAACTCCATGAACACTGTTTAGAAGCAGAACAACAAATTTAAGAAAGAGTGAATTCAACAAACCATTTGGTTAAAAAAAATACCTACCTAAGCTTATAAGCCTTATCTTAACAATGTTTAGAAAAAACCTACGATATTGCGTTACTCGCCATGTCCCATCTTACGGCTATCTTGACTTGCCCTCACACCTGCACCCGGTCGGGACTTATGAACGAGTCGATGAAGAAATAACTATGATCCTTATGTCGACATCCTAGAGTGATACAAATTTAATACGTGTCAAAAACTATACAAAAAAGATAAACTTCTAAACATATTCTTAAATGTGATAAGTAATTGTGAAATTCATCAATAACATAACATGACATCAATCCCCATGGCAGGTAATCCCCGAAGGGTTAGACAGAAGAGTATCTTAAAGTACGGTCAGCATCAGAAGTATACTACTAATTACTCAAAGTTTCGAAGCTGTTTTTTTAATAAAAACTTGTTAGATATTACTCGTTACAACATGTTATTGGAGTGTAAGGACTATTTTAACGAATAATCTTATGAAACATTAAAAATAATAGCTAGAATCCTGTACATAAAAGAATTAAAATTCCGAAATGTTCAGCTACTTGTGATGCTGACCGTATGTAACACACATTTCCCCAGTAGGTACCATATAATAGGGGAAGAGCCTGCCCTTTATCAACATAACCTTAGGCGGGGTGCCATCACACCCACAAATCCATACTCCGTGGCAGCGTCTAAGAAATATTTGTAAAAAAAAAAACAATTACACTTTGGCCGACCCGGGAATCTTAACCAGAGCCTCATGCTCAACAGTCGCACTTCCAATCACTAGACCAATGACGCTATTTCATCAACAGGTACCTCAAAACAATTGTACCAAACTTACTGACATGGAATGCATAAGGAAAATACGAAACTAAAGTGACGCCAGAACAAGACTTGCATGTTATTGTTTCAGTGCAATAAGGGTGGTTATTAGATATACTTAAGTAGTAGGCAATTATTAAAATGTGGTAGGTACAGTAAATATTAATGAATCATTTATTCTCACAAACACTCGATAAATGGCCCCCAAATGCACAAAAGCAAAAGAAAAACACTCGAGTAGGGTAAAAACTCTTGAGGGAAAACACGAGTGATAGGTCAAGATTATTGTTATAATGTTAGGTATCCTACGTTAAAACATAACATTAGTAATAAAACTTAAGGATAACGTCACCAAAATCAGCTGCTAATCACAAAGCCTATTTAAATAAAACAGATATGAATTCTGAATGCAAAAGATCCCATTAAAGATCCTTTAAGGAAAATACAATTTTATCCGTATTGTCAACGAGAAAATAGATTTTGAACACTGGGCTTACCAAAGCAGGTGCATAATAGAATTCAATAGATTCTATATTGAGGCACACACGTCATTTGGAAAATGGATCAATCAATTATATCACACCGGAAACTTTAGTATCGTGGCCATTCAAGTCAATAAAGCAGCTTTTGCAACATGAAAGACCCGGAAAATTATTAAAAACAAGTACTTGCAGTATCGAGCTAATGATCTTATTGGGTTTCTACTAATATTGATTTGAGACTTTGTCCTAGGTGAGCAAAGCTAAGCTATAATATTCGATACTTTAAAGTAGAATTTGCAATAATGGCAGGACGTGCATGCTTGGCATTTCCAATTATTCTAGGTCAAGAAAGATATCATTGGAATTTTCAATCACAGCTTTGATTGAACAGGTTTGTGTCGGGTAAGCGCAAATAAGGTTTTTCTCTATGATTATGGACTTAAGTAAGTCGGTAAGTCTAGGAGATTTTTCTGCATGATTCTAGAATCATAAAGAAAAATCTCCAAAGCTACACAAACATAATAATAGCACTGTTAGGGTGTTCCATCCATCTACCGGAGCTGCGGGGTATTCGAAAGAATTACCACGGCCCCGGGCACAAAGGGCTAAGCAGGAACATAGGCGGTTTTTAGTCTGTAGAAGTCCGACACTTCCTTCCGCTCCACCCAGAGCGGGAAGAGTCATTCGATGATATCCCACCTTCCAAAAAAGGGTGTTCCATCCATTCTCTCTTCCTCTTTAGAACATACAAGCATGATATTTAACCATTTGAAGGCAGTAAAGCCTTTGCAATAATGAAAAACTATCGCTTAGACATTGCATTACTACGCCATGCCACCCAGCTGGCATATACAGCTAGGTTCATAAGTCTAACGTTACGCAATGGAAAACTAGTTTTGATCATGTGCTGTCTTACGGCGGCAACTAGCAACCGTATCGTGTGCAGCTACTTTAATACTATCATAGATTGACTCATGTCTGTCTTCCGTCGACCTAGCTTTTTTTACTCCTGGGGAAAACCTAACCCGCCTTATTACAAAAAGTAGTTAAACCTGGTTTAACTTAGACTTGGTTTATCTCACATGACGTCTCACTTCAAAAATATTCAAAAGAAAGTGACGGCATTCGAGATAAACCAAGTCTAAGTTAAACCAGGTTTAACTATCTTTTGTAATAAGGTGGAACAAGTTTTGTGTGCAACGGCTAGGTAAGGATTAAGGATTATGGCGGACTTTTTAGGTTAAAAGGATTAGATGGGAAATCATCAAATGACTGCCGGGGTTTTCGGCGGATCAGAAGGGAGTGTCAGACTCATAAGGACTAAAACCCATCCGTTTTCTTATCTTACATAATATAACATCTGTAATCCCTAAAGGGTTAGGTAGTAATAGGTAGAGGTGTATCTAGGTACACCCACATTTCGCCAGTCATATTTAAGCCTCGTTTAATAGAGGGCGAGCCTTTTGCCATCGACTGGCTATTTATCAAGACTGAAAAAATCTTGATTGTAAAACCAATAACACCGACCCTGTGTCAAACCCAGGAACTCATGCTCAGCAGCCGTACTTACGATCATTCTACTAACGAGGAAGATACATCATAAAGAGTGAAAAGTTGTAGAAGTTACGTCTCTATAAAGGTGCTTTGGTGGGGTACCATCTATCTGGCAGAAACTGGATGCTCCGAAATTTATTTGGCATATCACACTTGGCATATTCTTCTTTGAACGAATGTGTTTAAGGCAAAACAATTATTTACTAGAATTATCGTTTCGCCGAATGTATAAATGGCCGAATTTTCAATGGCATACTTTTAAGATGGCAGAATTTTATTTGGTAGATTTTTATAAGGCATAATGCCAATTCTATTATCGAGTGTACGCCAAATGATTTTCGGCGAAATGAAGTTTCTGCCATCCACTACTATGCAAAACAAATTTCGGATCCTACTATAAAAGGTAGACCCGCTTTGGTGATAAACAAAATCAACGAAAATTAGAGCGTTTTACATAGATTATAGCTATTGCTATGAAGCGGAAGAATACAGAAGACATAGACAGGATATAAATCAATCAAAGTGAGTAAGATAACTCATTATCTTATCAGCATTGTTTTAGATTTACATGTTACATCGCACATGCATCAAGTACTTCAAATCATCAGAAGTTTTAGTGCATAATCTTTATAATCATACCAATAAAGATATAGAGAGCCGTTTGCGGTTGTACTGCACAAAAACATGTTTAATTTGCACCTAGAAACATTTGAATTTTTGCATAAACGTACGTTCGACAAATCAAGCTATACCAAACCAGTTAAAGTGGATCTCTCATTGTACGGGATATCTATACAAAACGAGGCCATGTTACACTGGAAATGTTTACCTTGATGTGTCGCCATGTGTACTAGATTTAATGTGTGTAATAGATAAAAACCCCGAAAAGTGGTTTTTACGACATCCTTCTATTAAAAGGTACTGCAAGTAATTATTATAAACTTATAGGTGACGTTATATCCGCAATTCGCTGCCAGACTTAAAGAGATTATTTCCCTCTTCTGATATTAGGTACAATTATTATTTTCAATCAATTTTGATTGGGTGCAAAGTCAAAGCAAAATAGAATATAAAAAACTAAAAACTAGAAAATAAAAAAATAGGTAAAAAAACTTTTTAAGTTAAACGGTTTATGTTAAACATACATTGCAATGTTTAAGATAAATGTACTAAAAACCAAAAAATAATAAAACAGAAAACCGTGGGGCACGTCAATTGTCTACAAATTATCGACTTAATTATTATTATTATTATTTTAATCAACGATTGTAGACAATTGACGTGCCCCACGGTTTTCTGTTTTATTATTTTTTGGTTGTTAGTACATTTATCTTAAACATTGCAATGTATGTTTAACATAGAACCGTTTAACTTAAAAAGTTTTTTTACTTATTTTCTAGTTTTTAGTTTTTATTTCGCATTCTGTTTAAAGAGGCCGCCATCTTGGATTTTAATTTTATATAGTACATTGTATTATACTGGTTGAGCACTTTCATTTGATACCCATATTGATGGGATCGATAAAACCTACGTTATCCGCCATTTTTTAGCGGCCGCCATCTTGTATTTCAATTGTTTATAGTATATTGTATTCTGCTTGTTGAGCCCTTTCATTCGATACCCATATTGATTGGATTGATAAAACCTACGTTATCCGCCATTTTGTAGCGGCCGCCATCTTGGATTTCAATTTTTTATAGTATATTGTATTCTGCTTGTTGAGCCCTTTCATTTGATACCCATATTGATGGGATTAATAAAACATAAATAAATTATCCGCCATTTTGTAGCGGCCGCCATCTTGGATTTCAATTTTTTATAGTATATTGTATTCTGCTTGTTGAGCCCTTTCATTTGATACCCATATTGATGGGATTAATAAAACATAAATTATCCGCCATTTTGGTAAGTAAGGGTAGTTTACAAATATAAAAAAACTAATTAGCCCGACAAAAAGATTTCCAAAAAATATCGTAATCATATTTTTACACGTAAACAAATAATGAAGACAATGACTTTGAAAACTCGTGTGACGTCATAGTGCATGTCAATTTTTAGCAGAAAGAGACGTCACAAGCCTTAGGCTGAGGCTTCATTAGGCCGCGACGCGACCTGTGACACGTGAGCGATTAAAACAAGTAAATGAATGCTCACGTATATATGGCTACACCGTACATCAAAAATATTCTTCTTTCTTCTCGTTTCGCTCTTCCAGTCGCATCGCAAATCGCTGCCTACTGTAGCCTCAGCCTCATGCTATTTGACGCGTTTTATCTGCGTATTTTTTATTATTTTACAAAACAAAGAACACGTATCCAATATTTTTCGATAATCTAACTGACGGACTAAACAGAATCATATTTTTTTAAGTCAAGAAACATCCCTATTCTATTCCATCTTCGAATTTATTCTGTAAGTAGTGGATATTCGGACATCGTGGAGTCAACCCTTAGTTTGTTGAATAAATATAATGGAATAATACAGGATGGTTACCTATTGCTATTAGCCGCAGACCGCTAATGTAACCGCAAATCGTGGGTTTCCCGATTATAGGTAATTTGACACAATATTGAAATACTAGTACTTTATTGAGAGCACGATGCAATATCAACACCGTTTTATTTGTTAATTGTGTGGTGAGATATTTAGTTGTCTGTCGAGGCATTGTCATGGAAAAAACAAAAACTAGAACACATTGTATTATGATTAGTTACCTCTTCCTCTAAAATATTTAATTTTGTGCACTCAATAAATACGGTAACTGACAGGCACGCAAAGAGCCAAATAACAAACTATTGACATACTTTCTTCATTATCAAACTATGTTGCAAGTGATTCCTGTTATCTGGAAAGTTTAAATATCGTTATCAGTACATGAATTTCAAGATGTCTGTTGACTGGTTAATGGCTTTTATGAAATAGTTAAAATTATAATAGGTACTAAGTAGAAAATGGAAATCATTTTGGTCTGAGTACCTATAAAGTCGCCAAAAGACATTTAAAAAAAAAACCATGAAACGCCTACCTAATAAATTGAACTTTCTGACATGAGGATGAGGGTAACTGAAACGAACCTAACCTTGGTATAGCGAATTTTTTAATCGAAACTGTGTATGGTATAATTATGTTACCACTTGGCAAAGTACAAACGCGAATTTATTGTATGATAACTATTGCAAGTTTGAGATATGATCTACTTTATTATTTATTTTCTATTAATATATTTGTCGGCGCTTCCGCTTTTCTAGACTGTCAATTGACATCCTGTACAAATTTAATTCCAAAAACGAACACCGAGCGCTGGTGTGGCGGCCATCTTGTAAAACGAGAGTTCACTTTGGAGCGTGGTCGAGTGCGCACGCAACCACGTGCTCGGTGGACGTTATATTTTAGTCTAATTGTACTTTAGCTTAGATAGTTATTTTGTGAGACATTTGGTTCAATTATTGAGAATTAAAAGTGCAGTGATTGTGACAATTGTGATTTTATTGAAATACCGCCTCCATACCTGATAATCCACGCCTACCTGAACATGGAGAATACACTTGCTGAAGGTCGAAAGACTTCATCAGAAGTGCGATGTAACTTTAACGCCTACATAGTGTAAGTGACAGTACTAGGCCGGAAAAGTGTAAAGACAATGCGCTTTCGTCTGAAAGTGACATAGAAACGGAAATGTGGTGTTTTCTGTTCGAGCAGCTAAAGAAAAACTTTATGGCTATTGTGCAAGCAATGAAGACACCTTTTGCGAGTACGGATATTCGACTACCGCATTTTGACTCTGAAAAACGGAATATTGTCCCGCGTGCTTGGTTGGCAACAGCCGACATGTGTGTTATCGATCCGAATAGTCAAGGTGCATCGTTGGTGCTTTGAACCGCGCACTCATGGGAGAAACGGGACGAACGGGAGTCACACATCCACTGTAGGTGCGTCGTAAGTCGGCACCGTCGCTGGTCATCCTCCGCTGGGCCTCCTCCGGGTAACCGTTGGTCTCACCTGGCGGGGATGGACCGCCGGGGTGCTGTGAAGACAGCAGCGCCGTGCAACTGGCGCTGTGGCGCGCCTACAGGGGACGCAGCGAATTCCACGAGACTCATGGGAGAAGTTTCGTCATGGCTGTCGTCCATATCTTGTCCTGGGATGAAATGGAGCGATTTTAAGGAGCTGTTTATAGTCTGGAGTGCCCCGTATGGTGATGACGATCGCAAAGACCCGGATGCGACATCAGAACCGGAATTCACTCGAGCTGAAGAAAATACGAAGAATGGTGCGATGACGTCACGGTGCGCTGAGAATTTACTTTGGCAGCGGCGCTGGCGGCGCGGCGGCGGGACGCGGCTTGGCGGCGCGTGGTTGGCAGCGCGGCGGCGCGGCAGGCTGACCAAGCAGTGCCTGCAGCCTGCAGCAGAGGCAAATAGCGAGCGACGTGTTGAAGTTTGCTATGTGAGCAATCCCAGCGAAGAGACTTTGGCTGCTGGTTCTGACACTCTCTCGGCCTCAGAAGACGACTCCATTATGGTTGTAGAACGGGCTCAAGTACACCGAAGTAAGTAGTCTTAAGTAGAGTTACGTGTTGTCTATTTTAGTGTCGTAGCGTAAAGCTGGTTGCTGGTTGGTGGTGCTTGGTTGGTTGCTGGTTGCGGGCCACGCTTTGGGTATTGTTAAAGCTGGTTGAAGGGGCCTCGTACGCCCGGGCCACGCTTTGGGTATTGTTAAAGCTGGTTGAAGAGGCCTCGTACGCCCGGGCCACGCTTTGGGTATTGGTAAAGCTGGTTGAAGGGGCCTCGTACGCCCGGGCCACGCTTTGGGTATTGTTAAAGCTGGTTGAAGGGGCCTCGTACGCCCGGGCCACGCTTTGGGTATTGGTAAAGCTGGTTGAAGGGGCCTCGTACGCCCGGGCCACGCTTTGGGTATTGGTAAAGCTGGTTGAAGGGGCCTTGTACGCCCGGGCCACGCTTTGGGTATTGGTAAAGCTGGTTGAAGGGGCCTCGTACGCCCGGGCCACGCTTTAGGTATTGGCAAACCTGGTTGAAAGGGCCTCGCACGCCCGGGCCACGCTACTCAAGAAAGAAGGAGAAGCCTAGCAAGCCTGGTTAATGTTGCGGCATTGCTATTGGTCAGGAAAAGCCGAGCTTATGTTAACGTGTACTCTTTTCTGTTCATCGGACCGTCGCGGCGTCGGGAGGAGTAACGTCGCAAGCTATGGATGCGCGACACCACACGCACGAGGTCGTGCGATTGTCAGGATTGGCCGTGTCGGCGCTTCCGCTTTTCTAGACTGTCAATTGACATCCTGTACAAATTTAATTCCAAAAACGAACACCGAGCGCTGGTGTGGCGGCCATCTTGTAAAACGAGAGTTCACTTTGGAGCGTGGTCGAGTGCGCACGCAACCACGTGCTCGGTGGACGTTATATTTTAGTCTAATTGTACTTTAGCTTAGATAGTTATTTTGTGAGACATTTGGTTCAATTATTGAGAATTATAAGTGCAGTGATTGTGACAATTGTGATTTTATTGAAATACCGCCTCCATACCTGATAATCCACGCCTACCTGAACATGGAGAATACACTTGCTGAAGGTCGAAAGACTTCATATTTATATTCTAATTTAGTATGGGGTTCCAAAATATTAGTTTCGTTACGTTACATGAAAATGATGCTATACAGTAGGCAAAAATTGTTTCTAAACATTACCAAGTGTATATTGGTGCTGCTGACTGTGTCATCATCATTGGTCTATCTAATATACCAATGATGATGATGATTATTATGTACCATCCGAGTCTTCACGCAAATTAATGTAACACAGGCACTACAGTCTTACTGCAGTATAGAGATAATGCGAGCCACGTGTAGACCACGATAACCAACGATAATGCTCAGGTAAGTATGGTATGGTCATTTATCAATTGTACTTTGATCCTTTAAGAAAATAGCACTCAAGTATTAGCTTTACAGAAGGCATTTGGCTTGCTTGTCTATAGCTGTATTAACTGGGTAATAAAACTCAACTTGTCATTTGCAGTTGAAGTGGATACTTGGACTGCCATTAGTAAGACTCCTTACAATTAAAATGTTTCATTTTTTGACAAAATTGATGGTTAGTCGCTGTTTCCTGTCTAATGCTCAAATATGATCATTAATTGACTGTCACTTATACTACCTATTGAGGAGCTTGTGGCTTAATAAGTACTGCCTATGGCATAATCTTATGGGGAAACAGCACAGACGCCCCCTCACTATTTACCCTCCAAAAAAAGTTAATAAGAATAATTACAAATATAGAATCAACAGACAGTTGCAAACCTTACTTCCAGAAACACAAGATTCTCACGTTAGTTAGTATATATGTATTGGAATTATGTAAACTAGTCCGCAAATATCCGGATTCTTACAGCACACGGGGAGACGTACAAACTAATTATTCGTTGCGACATAAAAATAGACTGAATTTGCCACCTTCCCGTCTTAAACTACACCAATCTAGTCCGTATTCCATGTCCATAAAAATATATAATAAATTACCAGAAAACATAAAGCAACAAAAGAAAACCAATATATTTGTAAATAAATTAAAGCAATACTTAATTAAAAAAAGCTACTATACAATACACGAATATTTAACAGATAAATCGGATAACAATACATAATTATAACGTTTTAACTAGGTAATAATAAAATTAAACAATACTTTTGAAACCAAATAGGTAAACAAATAAGTAATAAATAAATATAACTAACTAAATAATAAAAGAATAGATAGACTGCTATAATATTAATAGAATAAGTAAATAAATATGAATATATATATATATATTAATAGATATATGATAAATTAAGTAAGTATAGAAATAATACCAACTTTAATATTAAAAGAAGCAAAGCGCTCTTCCTCTCTCTAATTATTTTATTTAAAAAAATGCTGTGCCCGACAGGGTCCATAATTGTGTCTAAAATTATTTTATACCACCTGTTAACATTATGGATTGCAATAAACTATTTGAATTTGAATTTGAATTTGCCACTCAGGTCGATCTTTAGGTAAAGCTGTGCTTGCCTAGGTCGGTCTGTGGATGGGTAACCGCCCGACATACCGAGTTTCCTCCGTGCCTCGGAAAACACGTTAAGCTGTCGGTCCCGGCTGCCATATATTATATAGATCTTTGGCAGTAGTGACCTGAAATTCTGACATCCAGTCTTACCAAAAGGTATCGTATTACCTAGTATTAACTGGGTTGTGGAGGTCAGATAGGCAGTCGCTCCATGTAAAATACTAGTATTCAGCTGCATCCGGTTAGACTGGAAGCCGACCCCAATATAGTTGGGAAAAGGCTAGGCAGATGATGACTTATACTACCTATTGCAATCATGTGTATACAGAAAATGTGATTAGACAATTCATTCAAAAATAGAGGGAATCATTTGTCAGTGACCGCGAGTGAGAGTTCGCGCGGTAGATTACGTGATTACATCCCACCGTTTCACACATAGGAGGCCTGGGTGATTTGTCTCCCAGCAGTGGGAACATTAAATGCTGATTATCTTATGCTTAGTAACATAGGAGTGTAAACAAAATATAAAAATATATCCAATAAAGAATTTGTGACAATAAAATGGATCTACAAAACGATTGCCCTCTTGTTCTCTAATCCTTTGAAACTTGTAAAAGTACCACAGGAAGCTCCTGGAAATAATATTACAAAACGTATTCCCGATCCAATTGATAAAACAAGGATAACACCTGACAGAGTATTCCCTGCTTACAATACACACATTCCATTTGGCACGTAGTTATTTATAAATGGTTTACGAGCTAATTTGAATGCAGTGTATCGAACCTAATAAAATAAAGGCCCCTTTTATTGACAAGCTTTCAATAAGGACAATAAGACATTGTTGCATGATTTTATATTGAAGGCTCTTGGAATCGTATTATTTATGAAGTACCAACGAAATGGGTTATTAATTCAAACGGGACGTTTTCTCGGAAGGAAAATTCGCTCGTAGAAAGAAGTACCTATTCATAGCATTTTCTTAAATTAACCATCATCATCATCATCACCTTTCAGCCAAAAGAATGTCTTTCAGCAGTGGTGCTGAACATAGAGGCCGAACCCAGGTGTCGTAGTTTTTTTTGCCTGCTCTTGACCTCGAACACGTCTGATGGAAACCGATTGATGAGGTTTATGATGAAACGAGCTTGCCCAGAAGGTGCCTGTTCACTTTTGCTGTAGAATGTTCTCACAGCAGGGATACTCAGGTCTCCTCTCTATGAGAAATAATCGGCTGTACCGAATCCACCACGTGGATCCAACTTTTTATGTATAATACTTTTAAAACTATTCATAAGGTAAAACCCGAACCAGTATCCACACTTAAGTAACCATTAAAGAAAATCTTTGAAAATGTATGAAAACGATTTTAAAATGTTTAATTGGGTACTCGTTCATATTAAATAATTTCGGAGATAATACGTCAAACACGTGTCTTTTATGAATTTTATCATACATACCAAGTAAGTTTTTCAACCAGAATCTTATTATGGCAGTTAAATAATTTCTGTTTATTACCATAATCAAATCATTATTAGATAGACACAAGGTCATTTACTCCATACAGCTGTTTTTACAAACTGAATGATGAGAGGATTTTATAATTGTGTATGAAACTTTAATGATGAACTTGTTTTATAACTTTTTGGCATAAGTAGTAATAAAAAGACTCTGAAATAAGCTTCCTCCTCTTGAATTAAGAGTCGTGTGATTTTTTTTTTACTCGTGAGTTTGATGGTAACAACATTTTAAACGAGTTTCTGAATGAATTTGGAAGATGCTTTTACCCAGAAAATATAGGATAAAAATACGTTATAATTTGGGTAATTAAATATATTTATTAGGATCGCCCCTATTATATATGTATACATATGAAATGGGCTCGCCCCCTATTGCATAGGACTTGAACATAACTGGCGAAATGTAGGTTGCCTAACACTTCGGGGGTTATATTATACAGACGAGATTTTATATGAAGAATGTTGTTTACATAAAAAATAAACCTAAACTCATCTCTCATCCTATTAGTAACTTCTCACACTTGCTTTATATAGTTCGACTTTGTGTGATAAGAATTAAATAATAGGTTGCAAAAGATCCCCCCCCGGACAAACTGCGCTAAAAAATTACCTCTAAATATATATTTGTAAGTGACATGACTGTAACAATTATTAACTAAAGAAATAAATAAACATCTATTCTATTCTATTCTATTCTATTCTATTCTAGGTACTGAGTGTACTGACATTCAAAACAAGAAACAATACACTAAAAATCTCCGTCTAATAGACCACACAAATGAAGATAATAAGATAAACCATAATGAGGAAAACAAAAATACTAAATCTTAATCCAGCACTCAACATTTTCCACTTCCATTGGTCCACGAGATTCTTTGTATCACCTTCAAGTTGACGCGTTACTTGTCAGTACGTGTTTGATACTATGATAACAGCAGATAATGTGTCTGATAAGAAAACAATAGAGATTCCACTGAAGTGATAAATTCAACTATTTGCCATTAACAAGTGCATGGAACGTGATTACGAAGGATCTTTTTATTCTACATTGTATTGTTGTATTGCAATTGCATCTGTTTTTTTATCATTATGCGTATTGTTTTGCATAATTGGCTGCTGGCTTTTATTCCTTATCTGTAATGTAACTGGTTTAGTTATATAAAGTCGTGATGTTGTTTTGATAAATAGAAAATTGTCTTAAACTTAAGGGTTCAGAGACTGCCAACGCTTCAATTAAAAATGTCATATTTTAACATTTTTACGGTAAAGGAAAACTTTGTGGGGTATAATTATATATTACAGTTTAGCCAAAATTAACAATGAATACGACAACTAATTCAATTGGTTATGGAAATCTACTTATACAAATCCCACAAAGTGCAGTATCCTCCAATAATTGCAGGTTTATTCATCAATAAAGTACCCATTCTTTGTTATCTCTCTTTTATACGTACTTCACGCAGTACTATGATATTTTCAGATAAAACAATGTAAGGATAAAATATTTTTATCAAATACATTGCAGAAATAAACAAACCGTGACTAAATAAGTTTATTTATCTTATTTAAAGATTGATTTATGCTACAACTGAAAAACAGCCGCCTATGTAAATTTATTTTTTGTTACAAAAAAACTCTGAAATAAATTATTCAGACACTTGAAATTACAACTTATGTGGCTCGTAATAAAATGCAAAATAGGTATCAGAACTGACGTCAAAAGACTTCAAAGAACTGACCACGAACTGACCGTGCAAAGCTACGTGAGTGTCTTACTCTATGCAGAGGTTATCTTAATATTCTATAACAGAATGATCGAATAGATACATTTACTTAGTAGGGAGCCGCGTTGAATTATTTATGTACTAAAAGATGGACATGCCACGGTCTGAGACAAAGATTTAAGACGGATTTGACGCTATTAGTAAACAAACACGGACCTTCCAAAAACTGTGGTTTTTGCTTGTTAGCATTTTTAGTGCAGTCGTATTAATTTCATGAAGCTGAAAGTCATGAAGATTTATAGTCGGTAAACATCTGAAACCCCGGAGCTAAAAAGTTCAACGACGTTAATGGAACAGATGCATTAATCGTATAATGCGGAAATGCAAATGGATTGTGATATGCCTAATTGACTGACTTGATTTATTTTATCATTTATGTATGTAAAGAGGCCAGATATTGAGACCAATGACAATGGCAACCTGGGCAGTCAACCCTGTTGTAAATACTAGCTTGCCCAAAGCTGGACACATACACGCTATTTAGATTCGCTCGATTCTCCAGATGTTGCTAGCAATCCTCATATTACAGGACAGGGAAATAATATGCTAATTTTGCAGAACTTGTGTGGGCGAAGAAAATTGGCATACGTCTATGAATATTCAAAAAGCTACATACACAATTGCCCCAGTCGAACAACGACCTAAAGATGGCTGCAAAATAAATTGTATACGGAAATGCAAACGTAATGCGATACGCTCAGTTGATTGAGTTGATTTAATATGGCATACCTATTATCTATATGAATCTCAGTAACCATAAGTGTAGGTTGTATGTACTATTACACGTTTTTCTAATCATGTTCTAGCACATGACAAAACACCTCCCACAAAGTTATGGATTTATGATGCTTTACAAATGAGCGATGGGTCTAATTAAAATCTGAGTCTTCATAATTATAATACTCGTATCTTACGATGATTCAGACTGTTGACGCGTAGTTTGTACTTGCAATTGATTTTCGTGATTTGCAAAGTAAAGTGAATCTTGATGAGGATAATGAGTGGGTGGATAATGAGATGAAGTCAAAACACGTTTTACAGGCTGCATCATTATAATTTACTACTATGTTAATAATTATGTTAAATTAATATTAAAATCACTTTAAATAAACAAGGATACTTTTTAATGCACTTGATTGTTAATAATTCGTTACGTTTTTTAAGCATAAAAATAGGAAAACTAATATTGTTAACTCATTCGTTTTTTCACTTTAACTGAATCGATTTAATTCCAGGCTTAATTTCAAAGTTGACATTCAAAGTGCAAGAAAGCTAGGCGAGTGCATTTCCCTATCGGCATTCCCTCCCGTCTGGAAGGGTGACTCAACCCTTCAATTATTTACAACCCCTCCATGCACAAGGGGACGAAATACAACCTCATATTGACTGAAAACCGTACGCTAATCCGTCAAGTTTGTGTGGGAAAATATGCTTTTTATTTTGCAAATTAGTCATTGATTTTGAGTAGAAAGTTCGCCACTATTTTGTTTATTGATATACAGTACATAACGGGTTTAGGAGACAACTATAGCAAAATGTTTATTGAACGTCTCCAGAAGTTGATGGAACTATTGATTATACATATCACATATTACTACGATTGTTTGAACGATAGGACGAGTATTGTGTAACTACTTGAGTATTCTAACAGCACGTGAAATCTTTCTTGAGTGCAATCATTTCTACAAAGTTCCATGATGAATTGATGATAGGTGCATATAGGTACTTAAGTAAAGGCAATAACTGATAATCATATTGAACACGTAGTTCTTATATTTATTAACAATCTAAAGTTACGAGCTTGTAAGTTGTTAGGTACGTTTTGCAAGAGTTTTACAACGGCTAACTAACTGGTTGTACTGCGAACCTTTTAAGGGTAAACTATACAGTGATATCACATACATACAATATGTTAGGTTTGGAAATATATTAGTAAGGATCTTAGTTTCTCGCATAATACACGTACTGATTTGTTTTACACAGACTGGTGTTTATTTTTTTTATTTATTAAACTAGACATAACACAGATTTTATTGTAAACATATCATAATATCACGCCTGTAATTCCCGAATGGTTAGGCAGAATTGTACCCATTTGTATACCTCTACCTTCGCCTTTATCGTAAAGTAGGACAAAAGATCGATAGTTTTTTTATCTAAAGTTTACGTTTTCATGATCTATAGCCATACCTACTTAATACTCGTAACGTAGGTAACTAAAGTGGAGAGATTTTTCAACTCAGGAAACTAAAGGTGCTTGTTAAAAGGTCTGGTACTTACTCGCAACTCAGTTAAAATATTCCTTTCAGCCAGCAAGTTCACAGCTATCACAGAAAACTATGAAGTTTATACACTCGCGGTCTCCTTTGCCAAAACTCTTGTTTTCGTACGGCTAAAATGACTACCACGACTCACTGACATTGCAATTTTTTATTAAATTAAATCTCACATGACACTGCACTCAAATTAAATGCAAAATCACGACTATCATTACTCAGTATCGAAACAGTAATAACAACGACAATGTTTTAAAAATACTTGTTCGATACTATGTCCTTCTATGTTCGAATGTATTTTACGGAACCACCCTTTCATATCATGTGTTGATAACATTCGAAATAAACCTTGAACAGGAGAAAAAGCTTCCTTATACCTTCACACAATCTTTATATAAATAGATTCCTGTGTCCGGACGTTGCTTCTGTAAAAATAAACCTTATTGTCGGTAACATCTGAGTGCATTTTAAAGGTGACCGGCTTGATCTGTTTGATTGATTGACCACAAAGGATATTGAATTAATTTGATTAATACTAACTCATTTATCTTACTATACGAGTAGTATGTATCTTCTTAGATATTAAAGTTTAGTTGCACAAGTTAGTAGTTAGTTTTCAGATTTTGCGATGCTATAAAATATGTATAGGTATGCATTTTTAATAACAACATGACATAACGTCTGCATTCCCCATGGTAAGGTATAGGAGTGCTTGTACCTAGTACACATCCTAATTTCGCTGTAGAGGACGAGTCTATTTCAATTTCTTCAAACATTATTTTGTATTTTTGATATGACTCGACTCCTTGATATCTTAATATTTTAAACACCGTTTAATTCTTGCTAGTGAGTATTAGGTAGCTATTGCTTTAACCTTCAAAGCTTTTAGTGGCACCTTCATCAATTAACATCATTACGTAAAAAGCAAGCTATCAAATTCATTATCAGGAAAGGAAACTAAACTAGGTATCATCAGTGAGAAAATATAGGTGGAAAGCACGAAAGCACTTCAGCTTGCACTGCGCCCTGAAAATATGGTGTCACTTGAAACATAAGCGTCAGCGTTATGGCTTCATTTTATTTTATGGGGTCGTTATTTAGTTTATGACCTTTGTGGTGAATTTATGGTGCTTTTATTAGTTTTAAATTGATAGTAAATGCGCCCACTTTCGACACAGAATTAAGTATACTTAACACGACCCGAAGCGAAAAATGGAAGAGAGCTGAAAAGTGTAGGAAAATTAGGGAAACACGTTAGCATAAACCGCTTTGGGAGCGACGAAACAAGAATTGAAATTGGATGGTTATAAATAGTATGGGTTGGTTATAAACTATTTAATCACTAGTTTCAAAAATAACTTTGCCAAATTATAATTATTATAATTTGGCAAAGTTATTTTTGAATTTAGTTATTATGAATTAAACGATTCTGAGTACGCATGTGTCTTTACTTGGTATAATACCAAGTAAAGACACATGCGTACTCAGAATCGTTTAATTTTACATAGAGCTAAGCGACTATAATAAAAAAGTAATTCCTTTAGATTGTACCACACGGGCCCAAATGACACGACCTTTGACCTTGGCGTGCTTTTTGGCAAATTGTTCATTCGCCTGCTAAGTGATAGTCAGAATGGACAACGCCCAAAATTGACCTGAACTGGATTTTGCTAGAAAATAGTTTGTGGAGGTGGATTTGGGCGGATTCTAATAGGTCTATTTTAAGTAGCCAAGCGATATTAGTTATTTTGGGGTGAAAATTCACGTTTTCTAACTCAATGAATGTTACATGCACTAAAAACATTGTGATGATGAATGCATTGACAAATACGAGGGTCAAGAAGGTTTTTAAAAAATTGCTTGTGAAAATGGTGGAACTTGAAACCCCAAGATCTCCGTACCTAGAAGGATGGTCAAGAACAAATAAATTAATGATAGTATTGACGGGAAGAAAAAGTGCCTCACGATTTCGTTATGGGTATTTGTACACTCATTATTTTAAAAGTAAGTGCTGAAGCAAAGTCCTTAATGGACTGTCTTACTAATGCGTAGAATTTGCATAACATAAAACGTTTCTTGCTCATTCTAGGTACCCATTGTGGTTAAGACGATGACCTAAAAGAAAACAATCGTACCTATGTCTTATTTAGATTTCGATTTTCCTTCCTTTTATTTTATTACAAACAAGCGGCTTAGAGCAGCGGTGGCCCAGTGGTGTCGGCCCCGACTTACGAACAGTAGGTCGTGGGTTCGAACCCAGGCAGGCGCATTACTTTGTGTAATTATTTCATCACCGCTGCTCTTAAAACGATGAAGGAAAACATCGTGAGGAAACCGGCATGTCTTAGAACCAAAAAATTCGAAGACATGTGACATCTGCCAATCCGCACTGGGCCCGCGTGGTGGATTATAGCCCATCCCTCTCCTAGAGAGGAGGCCTGAGTCCCTGCAGTGGGAACATTATAGGCTGATGATTATGATGATGATGAAGCGGCTTCGCACGGGTGCAACTTTACTGATAAAGAAATGAGAACTGCATCTGGCAAAAAGAAGTCACAATCATCATTTCTTCCGTCATTTTTTTTATACAAACCTTGCCCTAAGAAAAACTAATCGGTTGAGCCGTTCGCAAGTGAAGTTCTACCATACACGTGACCTTTGATTTGTATGTATGTAGAAGAGATACTCTTGACTAGACCACACTACGCTACATAAGTATCAATAATGTATTGGAATAAATTTTATCAAAAGCTATTCAACCGATTAATGCGAAAAAGGTCAGTCGACTGCAATATGCCTGAGTCGTTCAACCGTTGCATTTGTTCTTACTACGGATTACGAACTTCCGCATTGTATTACACATATTGCATTATTATTTATGGGTTGGATTCGGTGCACAATGTCATGTATGTTTATGATTATATGGTGCACGCCATGAACATAAATACTGGCGATTGGTATTTATTCCAAGTCTGAATCAACAGCGACGACCACCGGAAAAGGTTGACGAAGTTCCAGAAAAACTATTTAACTGTCTGTGATCTGCAACTTAGAAAATAATGGTGGAGGAGTAGAAAAACATTATTTCCACTTCCCTCCGTATCAGCAGGAGACTGCACAAAACAAGGCTAATAGGCACAAATGTAAGTTTGCAACTAGGATTTAAACCCTAGTTACCTAAGACCACTAATATATAAAACCATTATAACTTTACTGTGAGCTGTGCATTTGATTCCAATCATACAGCTTTTCTGGTTTATTTTGAACTAATTTAATACTCTAAAATGAAGTCGCCAGGCGCAGATAATTTCCGGAATCTACATCAACGTGTACAAAATCTAAGACTGTACGTGAACACCGGCCAAGTGTTATATTTCACACAATTCAGTAATGGTTACGGTGAATCGATAGCAATGATATATGTGTGCTTGACCCTAGCTGTACCTGCTACTTGCTAGCTGTATTAAGGTATTCTTTAAGTTTAGAGAATTGTCAATGACATTGACCACTTATTCTATCCGTATCGTAACCCAAGGACCTTGGCCAGAGGTCAAGTATTGCCACACAACGCGGCAACGCTGCCAGTCTCTTGGGCATATTACTAGCTGACAGCGTTGAGGAAGAGCTTTTTGATGCCCTTTTATTCTTTATTTAGTTACTTTAGTTTATTAATCATTTTGAGAGTAATAAGAACTGCCACTCGGGTCGTTCTTTAGGTAAAGCTGTGCTTGCCTAGGTCGGTCTGTGGATGGGTGACCGCCGGACATACCGAGTTTCCTTCGTGCCTCGGAAAGCACGTTAAGCTGTTGGTCCCGGCTGCCATATATATATAGATCTTTGGCAGTCGTTACAGGTAGTCAGTGACCTGAAATTCTGACATCCAGTCTTACCAAAGGGTATCGTATTACCTAGTATTAACTGGGTTGTGGAGGTCAGATAGGCAGTCGCTCCATGTAAAATACTGGTATTCAGCTGCATCCGGTTAGACTGGACGCCGACCCCAATATAGTTGGGAAAAGGCTAGGCAGATGATGAGTTTATTAATCATTTTAATAGCTATAATGTACGAAGTTATCATTTATCCATTCCACTTAATGTCACTCAAATATGAGTTGTAGGAAAAGATCTTGACTTGGAAACTTTTTGGTGCTGAAATGCGTTTTGACCCAGCATCTACCATGTATGATCTACAAGATCATACCTTACCTGTTCTTCTTATCTACTTACTTAAGCTGACTTTGATCCCTAGTTATTTGGCTTTAAGTAATTGGATGACAAACAACGAGTGACATGGATGGTAAGTGATCACATCTGCAATATAGCCATCCCAGCCTACCATTGCCAGAGAACTCTCTTCAAGAGCCTTCATAAAATACATCAAGGCCCTTTGTAAAGTTATATAACTCAAATAATTAATAATTCATACATACAATTGGTGATCCGAGAAGGCGGATTCCTGTACAACAGAATCAAACTTGATGCTTACCTGAAAAGAAAAAAAAACACGTTAGGTATAAGGTACACGGATAAACACTTAATAACGTATCTATTATCTATGTCCGACTGGAAGTTAATTTTAATTGGTGGTTATCGCATTGTAACTTGTCTTTTTTGTTGAAAGCATCCTTAAACTCTATTTAGAAACTTGAAAAGGCTAGACGATTTCCAATTCAAATGTTTATCGTCTTGCCTTTTTCGTTCGTTATTAAAAATACGGACTTTTTCAGTAGTAGCCATCACGGAGTCTGGATTTTTGTCCGAGCATTAGACTCGCACCTAATTGCATGGGACTTAAACATAACATTTACACATACATATATACATGCAACACATACATATAATAATATGCATACTTTACTTTTACATTTTTTTTATTTTATTTTTTAACATGTGGGAAGACAACCAACTAGGTGGATAGACCTCATTAAAGTGCCGGGAAGAAACTGGATAGCCCAGACACAAAATCGTCGAAAGTGAAGACATTTGGAAGAGCCTGGGTGGCCAACGGACGAAGAAATAAGCTGACAAAACGTAGGTGTACACCTTAGCCTAACCCTTCGGGATTATATAAGCGTCATCATATACGTTTATGTTTAAGTATGAAAATACTGTAAACTAAGAACAAACAAACTACGTTTTATATAATTCAGGAAACAAGTCAAACACATCTCGGTACTACGAGTTATCAATTATTGCAAATTATTTTTTCTACCGCTACCTTGTCGTTTGCTTCTGTATATCGCAAAAAATCTGATAACCGTTAGCTTGTTACATCATTTTCAACCTTATTAACGTAATGATTATGCTGTTTATCATTGGAGTAAAAAATCGAGGATCATAATGAGGTAGTAATGTTTTACATACTGGATATTGTGACATGGACCAAGTTTACAAAAGATAATATTCAAATTGAGGTACAACTTATTTTATTGAGTGTCCGATGTTAAAAATTAAGTTTGTAATAGCAGAAAAATATTAACAATTTTTCACGAATTATACTTTGACTTATCATTAACAAGAGTCATTGGATCCGAATTTAATTTATATTCAAAGTGTTTCTACATTTTTTATTAATCATCTGTAAGTGTAGGTACATTATGAATTGCGATAAACGATCTGAATTGAAATGAAACAAACATTGTACTCGTATGTGCATATTATGGGCAAAGCGAAAACTATTTTAACAAGCAAGATTTACAATGGTCAGTTTCGTTTCGAATTAATTCAATTGAAATTTTCCACTTACAACTAAATAATTAATTAATGGAATGCGTAGTAAATTCCTTCCACTTTTTCTCAAGATAAGAGCGCTTTTCAAAGAAAAGTTTTTTTGTGGTTTATCTCCAGACGAGAAAAAGGGGCTCGTTGGTTTGATACCCGGGAAATGGCAAAGTGTTATTGGACTTTTCCTTCAGGAGTTTCCCAGCTAACAAATTCAGATGCCATATTCTTTAACCTCTGTCCAAATGGCCCAACTTAACATTACTTGCGTGATGAGTGTGAAATCTGACTAGTTGAATGTGAGTGCACTAGTATTTACACTTCTAGGATTTCGGGATTAGAGAAGGAGGATGTTTTGTAATAAAGAAGGAAGCAAGAAAATACGTACAGTCGAACAAGCTAATAGGTATGCAGGGTAGAGATCTTCATAATTCTATAACACTGAAAATAATTATTGAAATTTTGTTTTATCAAGTGTTTCGCATTAAGTGACTGATGTCAAACGCTGTATCTTTTGACATCAGTCTCTAAATGAATCTGTATAATCTTAAAAGTAAATACAAGTTAGCTGGCTGTATACTTATTAGCTTGATCGACTGTACAACAGTCATGTTTATTTCTAAAGATATCTAAATACAGTTACCAGCTATTCTTACAGACTCACAGACAACGTGTGAAAACTGCCTGACTCGGGTGAACGTCCGACGATTGTCCGCACAATTTTCATGAACCGCTTGTTTTACAACAGCGATATTTGGCAATAATTGAACATTTCCTACAGCCGGCAGCACATTACCAACAAAACATAGTTTTACATAAAGTGCTGTGAGCGTAATGTATGTTTATACTGACATAATGACCGAATAATCAGTGGTTGTATTTTGACTAGATTATGCATCTCTTCTGGTTTTAGTATGAACGAAAGATTTGAATATAAAGATTGACTCTACGACGTCATATAATATATGACGTCGTAGAGTTTATTATAATCATGTCATTAATTTATGTATCGTAAACATCTGAAAATACTGTTTTGCTTGAGGAACTGAAGAAAATTATCTTTATTTCGTTCCAAGTGCTATGTAGGTCTTACTCTGGTCAATGGTTTGTTTTACTCTGGTCACATTGGAAGCATTTATATTATATTTTAAATTTATTTAAAATTAGCTTTAACTTTTTCAATTGTTATTGTTTGTTAAAATGTTCAGGTATAACAGATTAAAAAATAAATAACCGCATAAAAACAAAAGGGAAAAAATACTGGTTTAATTATTCATTGCTGAATGGAAGATAAAAGTATTCCGAAAATATTGTATTTCAAGTTACCTCTTAACTTTAATTTATGCAGAATGAAACTCATTTAGTGCAAAAGTCAATAACCCCTCAAATGCTTAAATAATAATATGCTACTCTAAATTAAATCTACATAGCTTTGTAACTTTATGTTCAGTATTATGAACTGGCTTTTGCACGCGGCTTCGACTCTTTCGAGGTTATAAATTATCCGCTAACAACGTATTACCGGGTCCAAAATTATCCTATGCATGCCCTAAAGAGTAGAGTGACCATTTTGTTTAAAAAATGGGTAAAAAGCTTACTGGCATACCATACCGCACTGATGGTTACTTTCGCAGTTATAATATTAGTATGAAAGTCCGCTACATACAAAGGTCAACGACCAAAGTTTCTTTACTTTTTTTTTCAGGTATTAAAACTTACGTCGATAAAAAATAACATAATATTATTATGGTACTCTTTCTAATTTTCTTATCAAAATGCATGAAAGTTCTATCCAATATTAATTATGTTAGTATTAACTACGTTCCTTCAGTTTTTGTTAGGATCAATATTATAAACTTAAAACTCATAAGCAACGTCAATACGGCAGAGTCACTGTGTTTTTTGTTGTACTTATGTATTTTATTAGCATTTTTCTTTTAACCATAGACATTAAATAAAATACGCGTGCAACTACACGTGATAAAGGTATGTGATGGTAATTTAAAAAAAAACAAATCCTTGAATCCATTAGAATTCCAAACGAACTTTTTCTATTATTAGCTTATTTTTCTAACACATTATGCTAATTACCTGCACAATACGAAAGGCAACCGGTGGCATTTTTTTAATATTTTATATACGCCGAATTTAAGACAGGACTTCCATTAGTAGGTATTAATTAATTCTATGATAAACGAAGAAAAAAAGGCTTTGTTTGGAGAACTCTTGACCTAAGTTGAAGGACACCATAAAAAGCCTGTATTTTCGATAACATCTTATATTAATAAACTCTGACTAAGGATAAGGTTTCGTTATACACTTCAACTTTTAATAATGCCAAAAAAAACTTCCAACTAGAATTTCCATTTTGAAAATTTTACAGAATGGGAATTCTTTCTAAAGTTTTCCTCTGTCAAACAAAGGTATATAGGTTTTTTTTTTAAATTGCGTTAATTTTATTTACAGAATACCTAGTAACATTTTGTGTGAGATCGCGTGGCAGAAGTATCAATTGTAAATCAAGCCAAATGAAACAATACCACTGTTCACTGCTGGGCATATTTCTCTCCCAAACAGTGCCACGACACCCTACACCACGACACCAATCAAACAAACGCGGTCGCAAAATCGTACCATGTGGCCACGACCTTATCGCTCTACAAGTTCGCCATAGCCAGGCCATTAACACCGACCTGTAGAACAGTCGCGACAGAAACCTGCGATTAACAGTCGTAGATAATTCCGTTTATCGCATTTTTCAGTTTCACAGCTATAAATTTTATTGGTATAGGTACAAGGTTGGAGTTCAAGCAACTTGAATACTAACATTAGTAACCGTGGTAGATATTAAGAATTTAAAAGGTAGTTCCGAGAGGTTTTGTTTCTTTTCTTACGAAGAATATGAAACTAGGACTCTAGAATGTTTTATGTACGAGTACCAATTTGGTCGATGTCTAAGGTAGATTTAACCAACCAATTCGACTCTAGCAATTCAGAACTTCGATTTTAAGTAGGTACTGAAATCGCCTTCGATAATCCGGAATTGTTTAAATAGACTAATAGACAGATCCAAGATATTCTTAGCCAATCTTTCCTTTTGAGATATGAACAGTATTAGTAGCAGGAGAAAATCTGCTTGAATTTCTATTTTCAGGATATTTTTGTTCGTGTCATCTCGTGAAGCACAGAATGAGTTTTTTTTATTTATGTACTAAGGAAACTATACAGTTAGCACTGAAAAATATTTAGGAACAAATCAGGCATTAGAATTGCTGTATAATATATATAATAATAATATAATAAAGAATAAGAATAAAACTAATGCAAAATATGATCGCAATTCGCGTAGGACGCGGACATACATTCTGTTTTTCTTCATTCAAAGTCCATTTAGATGACGTTTTCCATGAAGAGCGTACAGTAAGATCAGTTTAGGTTTACAGTACGGGGTGGCGCTGCTTGTCAAGAAAAAATTCAACGATAATGTCAAACTTGGTTGACATAATGTCAAACCTGTTGACTTTACTGTCCTGCCCCACTGGTGGGGTCAACGGGAACCATTTTTAACTATTTTATCAATTCCCGTTGACCCCACCGGCCGTTGCCCCACTGGTGGGGTCAACGGGAACAATTTTGAGTTATTTTATCAATTCCCACTGACCCCACCAGTGGGGCTACGGCTGGTGGGGTCAACGGGAATACACCATTTATTTTAGTTCCGTATTTTGCCACCTGCACAGATATGGTGGTCTAAGTATAATGATGGCTATTGACTCACCTAGACCACAGTGCACACGTGTGTTTGCACGTGCACACTTGCACACTTAGAGCATAAACAAATTGAGTGTAACGAACTTCATCCCGCTTCATTGAACGAATAACTAATAGTTGTGGTGTGAAATTCTGTTGTTTTCTTTGAGGAATTAGTTCTATGTTGTGTATTTTAAGTGGTTTGGAAAACTATTTGGGGAATCAATCAAGGGTTCAATATCATCATCGTCTTCTGCCTAGCCTTTATGTTGGGGTCAGATTCAGGTACAGCTGAATACCAGAATTTAACATGGAGTGACTGCCTAACTGACCACCACAACCTAATGGAAATAGCAAATGGTACCCATCGTTAATACCTAATACATGGGATCGAAAACTGGGATCCAATGAAAATAAATCCTATTATTGGGTAATAGGATACCCCTTGGTAAGACTGGTTGTCAGACTTTAGGGTCACTGACAAGAATCAAGGATAAAAGATCAAGAACAAATGTTTAATTGTAGTGCATTAATGCACTGAAACTAATCATTCTTCACGTATCAAAGTAACGATCAATTTATACAAGAGGCTTATTACCGCTGGAACCAATTTGCGCTTCTACACATAGTTTTACTGACTTTTCTAGATCCCGTATGATATCAATTAGACGTCAATTTGATATTGTTCTTGCTTAGGGCAAAAGCCTTCTATTTAAATCTCAAATAAAAAAATAAATATCAAAGGTTAAAGTAGGTAAATCAATAAACTTAAACATGAAACCACTTCGATTTGTTTGTTTTTGCATATTGAGCCTTCCTTAAAACTTTCATATAAAAGACAACGGCTTTATGTAGATTTATTTTGGTCCATTCACGTTTCACGGTACAAAAACGTTAGATACAAAATAATTATATATTTTTTTATATCTACCTACAGCATCTGATCACGTGCACACTATACGCAGTGAGAAGCACATGTTGTATAAAATATGCAAAGTGACTGTAACAATAGGTATATTATTTTAGTTATTTACTGAGCATGTATATTATGTGCGCACTTCACGTGTTTCTTAAAAATATAATATACCTTTCATATACATAAGTGCAAATGGCCATTTAGCATGGTCATCTATATCAAGACACTGTTCATAGATACGCTACAATGAAGATAATTCCTTTTGAATTATTTTAAGACTTTTTTTTGGGCGAGGGATATCATCAAAAGACTCCTCCCGCTGTGGGTGGAGCAGAAGGGAGTGTGGGACTTCTACAGACTGAAAACCACCCATGTTCCTTCATAGCCCTTTGTGTCCGGGACCGCGGTATCTCTTTCGAACAAACCACAGCCCCGGCAGGCATCGCAACGTAGGTCACTTAAAACAGGAATCAGGAACTTCGCACAATTTTGTAACCTATTTTTGTTTTATTAATGTGATTGTTGATAGATTAGTATGAGAGCAGATTGTAGGTAATCACTTCACGGGTCAAAGAATAAATTACATATTAAAACACCCACCATACCTATATCACTGTCTAAATGCAGTTATTAACGCATCTGCATAGGAGTCTTGTAATGACTTGGTTAACATTATACCGTAATCTTCATTAACTGTTCTTGATTTGCATACAGCTTTAAGCCTCTAAATTCTCGACTGTATGAAGAATTCGTGTATTTTCAATCTATAGCCGTATTATTGAAAATGAATGAGATAGGATTAGGTACTAAATGGGTTTTTTTTAAAGCAAATAATGATTCGCTAGCTAATTTATAAGGATATTTGTTTTTTTTTTTAAGTAAATAACAATTTGCTACAGATTAATGTTCGGTTTAGCCTGCTTCAGTTCCACTTCCACTCATTAGTAATTACTCGGCACCTACTTTTTGGCGATGAATGTTCAACTGTGTTTTCAATCTGACTTTGACTTCGAGTCATATTTTCTGAGAACTATTGAATTGCCCACGTCAATCTCAAGTGCCTATACAAACATGTGGCTAAAACAAATACAAAAATCTTCCTCATTAATCAATGATTCAGTATTGTAAACAATATTTGGCTAAAACCATCGGTCCCTACTTGATTTAAACAACTAGACACGCATTCATATTTAAAATACTTAATTTTCTCTTGGTTTGCGCCTGGTTGCTGGCAATAGGGTTGCCCCTAATACATGGAACTTAACATAACTGGCGAATTGTGAACACCTGTGCCGAACCCGTATAATAATATATTTAAATTTAATAATCCATATAATTTTACGGCTTCCGAGAGTTTGAATGTTGAAACGAGTATTAATGCGATCAAAACCAAATTAAATTAAGACCGACCTTGACCGAAACAGAATTTTTCAAGTTCAACTAAACTAAAACTAACTGACACAAAACGGCTAATTAAATGTCACTACTGGCAGCTTGGTGGGACCTGTAGAAAACGGCACTTCAAAACAAAAGAGTCTTGGCAAACTAGAAGGAAACGGCAGTAAAACATAGGGATAAACAGTAACTACTTAAGTAGATTATTTTCATTCTTATAAAAGTCGGCACAGTAGTTCAACTATGGGTTTCCCACGCCCTACAATGCTAGTCTTAACACCTAAAGCTGTATAATTTTCCTAAGTTCTCACATCCTTAAGAAAATCCCATTTAGCATTCAGACCATCTTCCTAGTTTCCTAGGGTTTAGTAGACTAATGTGTACAGACAAATATCATTATTCAGTGATGGTACTACACTTGAACAAAGCTGCCAAGTCCAAAGTTCAATGAACTGTTGTAGAGAACAGTTAAATACGCATGTTGGGATTTAATGTCAGTTCTCGTAATTATATAATCGTTAGGTGTATTTTGTGTTACATCAAAGTATCTCTAAGATCATTTTTTTGGAAAAAAATGCACAAAGTCGGGCTTTGAGTCCATTTTTGGCTTTGACGAGTATCAGGACACATGATCCTTGACAGTCGGTATCCTTGGTACCTAGTCAGTAGCCCAAAAGTCTAACAACCAGTCTTTCTACGGGGTTTCGTATTACCCAGTATTAACTGGGTTGTAGAGGTCAGATTGGCAAGGGCTCCATGCAAAAGACTGGAATTAGCTGCATTTGGCAACCAACCTCAACGTAGTTTGAAGGCTTAGAAAATGATGATGGGGTGATTGAAATAATTATATTGGCAGATTTAGAGGTATCTGGTAGTTTATGAAGAAGCAGCATTAAAATAAAGAGCGTTTAGAGTTCAAAGTAAATATAATATGCACAGTGTCAACTAAGATGATGAAACCGATATAACTTAGTTTAAAATTATTATTCGATTACCATACCAGTTTTTACTGCCAAGATGTCTAGATGTAACCAGAAGTAAATGGCTTAATCATAATATAAAAGCACTTACTATGTTGTCATCAACAGTTACTACTACAGAATTTATGTCCTAGACTCCTAGAGCCTATGTTGACTGTGCTGTAAAATCTTGATACTTGAATTGAACCGCCTCTCTTTGGTATGCTGGCCGAAAGAAGGGGTCATTTTCTGTCTATACAGTCTCAATACCTCATCCTTGGACTCACAGATTAATGGATTTTATATTTAAATTTTTTTGTATGTATTATACATCTCCTTTAGATACACCTCTGCCTAACCCTAACGAGTTTTCAGGCATGATTTTGTGTTATACTCATATAAATATAAAACTCATTATTACACGTGCCCAAATAGTATCATCTATCAAACATCTCCGCCTCTCCGAAGAAAAAAGCGTTTCAATGCGTATTATATTTAGATACAGGTTTTTGCATTAATTTTATAATTTATAAACTTTTGGCTTCCGCCATAACTTCGGTACTTCATACTGTAGTCATTATATTACTTTAATGTTTAGGACAATCAGTGCATAAATGATGATAATATAGTTTGAAATTGGTGTTTTAGATGACAGTACAATGACATGACTTAATTTTAATAAATGGCTATGGATGTCAGTGGAAAAATTTAAGTAATTTTGATACTTGACGTAATTTTTTTGTTCGTAGTTACAATATTTTGCTGTTCAACGAATCGTTCCCATTTGAAACATAAGTAGTTGGCCCTGAATTATCAAGCATTGTTTGTTTATTCAAAACCCGCATAAAAAGTTGCGCAAAAAATGGCCAGAATCTATCAAATAGGCGGGCTATAGACCTAACGCTAAACGCTATACAAAAAATTAATGCATAATATAAAAAAAAAACAATTGAAAAGCGCCTTGAACGTCGATTACGTTTGAAAATCGAAGATATTCGTAGAATGTTTTACAATTTAAATATGTCATTCAATAGAGATTGGCATTGTGAACGGAACTTTTTATCCAATTTATCCAATAAACCATTTCTAGAAGGTATTCCAAACATAGCTCGCTTTGTATGTATTATACCTAATAACTTTCAAAAAAATTACTATTTATACATATAAAACAGTAAATACCTACTAATGTTATTGTTTACCTGCGACGTTGAGCCATACAGTCATTAAGTAACGTATTATTCCGTAGAGGCTGCGTTTATCTTAGTCTATAGAACAAAACAAACCGTCATCATCATCATCTACAGCTCGACTTAACCCACTGTTGGGCATAGGCCATTTTTTTAATGGTGGGTGGAAAATGATCAAATAACGCCTCCCGCTCTTGGGCAGAGCGGAAGGTGTTGTCAGACTTTTACTGACTAAAAAACACCCATGTTCCTTCTTCGCCCTTGTGCCGAGGCCGCGGCATCTCTTTCGACAATCCGCAGCCCCGACGGGATCTGCAGCCTCGACGGGATCCGCAGCCCCGATGGGGTTGGGCATAGGCCTCTCTTTGCTTGTGCCAAGCTACACGCTCTTATGTCAGCCTGGTACAGGATATTCCCGCAATGTCATCTGCCCAAAAAAACCGTAGTACCTATGTAGGTAGGTACCTACCATAAAACATATTGTACCAGTTATACCAACGACTGAAGAGTTCATGGCTAAGGGCTACAGGTTAACGAAATGGGTTCAATAAACTAAGAACGTGAACAAAATCGTTTTAATAGTACCTAAATAAACACGTGATTGACTTTATAGCACACTTAAATAATATATTATCAGCTAATTTATTTATGAGATTTAATTAGGCTTGTCCTACGGATTATGGGATTTGACTAGTAAAATAGTTCAGATGGAAATGCACTGACTTGACTGCTTTGGTCTAGTGGTCGCAAGCGCGACTGCTGTGCTTGGTTCTGTATTCGATTCCCAGATCCGACAATGTTATTTGGACTTTTCCATCTACAATTTCTCAGTATCAGCCACGGAGTCTGGACTGGTGTCCGGTTTACATCGAACACATAACTGGCAAAATGTTGGGTGAGAATCCACAAATAAAAACCGTGAAAGATCAACCATGGCAGCCTACAATCAGGCAACAATGTGTGTAATTAAAAAATAAAAATCACGTGCAGTTTTTACCGTCAAATGTGTCACATGTTTTGTTTACTATGATTGTGATGTTTCATGTTTCTGTTGATTTTCCTCGTTCAAACATTTCGGTAAACCACTGTATCTGTCATTTTTACTGATTCATTCATTTGCTTTGTTATTCAGAGCATTACTTTTTTGTTTTAGCTGTTTTAAAAATGTAGTGCCTATTTAATTGTTATAAATTACTGTTAGCTTCACAAAAGGTTAATGTTTTAGCTTTCGCTAAACTATGACACGCCAGTGAACTTAATATCAACGTCCATGAAAAATAATGTCAAAGGTATTTTGTTTTGTGTCGAACAAACGGTTTTGGGAGGGAAGGCCCATGTCCAACAGTGGGTGATTCCGGACTGAATATATTCAGTGTAACAAACAAGCCCTTATTTATAAATGTATTCTCTATGGTAAGATAGTTTTATCTTCTTCTTTCTGTAGCTGGCTGGCTAGTTTTTAGAATTTTAAAATTTAGAACTTGCCAAAGTTTACTTGAATTTTTAATTTCGGAATATTTAATTCTAGATTATATTGAAAAATAAACCGTTTAAAAAGAATGCGAGTAGTTCTCTGTTCAAATAACAGAAACTGGCAGTAAAGGTGGCAAATAACCTTTTACTTTCTCAAGTTATAAACGGCCAGCAATATTTCAAATAAACAACGCCATTCAATCAGTACTACGAACACTGCATCAAAAACTCAATCAACGGATCATAATAAACACATAATCAAATATCCGCGCCATTCACGGTCAAGTCCAAGTTCGTATGTGTTGATGGCTACCGCGTCAATATTAGCTTTTTTTCTGCCAACCCCGAACATTTGAAAAGGCATCATAGGTTTTTTGTTCGCAGAAATGCGGTTAACATGTCCGGTTCTTAATGGGTTTTTTGGTAATTAAAAAGAAAAGCATACACACACAACACAGAATTGTTTAAGTTTATCAGAAACTTCGGGGGTTTTTTGCACAGTTTTTCAAGACCTGATAATACTTTTATGTTGACAGTAACTTGGTTTTATTTTTTTTTAAGTAAATTCAAAATCTTTGACTATTAGCTATCGGGAACTCCAAGAATAATAAACAGTAATTTATTTAAATTCGGAAGAAGTTCATTCCCTTTGTAAAGATGTTAAATTATATTATTAAAATTTGTTCTGTAAAGCTGGTGGATAACTAAGGTATTTAAAATAATCATTTAATTATAAAACAAAGGTTGCACAAAAACCAAAACAAAGACAACTAAATTAAAAATTCGACCCACTGACGCTGCGTTACGTTTTCTACCGGAAGATGATTTATTTTCTTATTTTAAAAAATTGTAGAACAAAAGCTGTTTGTTTTCACGAGTACATTCACCCTCAACCATTTCCGTGGTCTTTCAGAATGCACGTTAGTACCGTTAAACGTTTGGCATCTTACTTGCATACATAATTAGAAATAAAATGACTCGCTTGATTAGTATAGTAGTCTCAAGCGCGACTGCATGAGGTTCAAATTCAAGTTCGGTTCCCATGTCCGGCAAAGTGTTATTGGGTTTTACTATTGGGAGTTCCTCTGTAGCAGCAGTAAATGTTGGTGTAGGTACTAAAAAGTACACCTCTGCCTAATCCTTCGGGCATTACAGGCGTGATCAATATAAATAAAAAGAGAAGTCCTGACTGACTGACTGACTGACTCATCAACACCCAGTCCAAACCCTTGGACCTAGAAAGCAAAAATTTTGTACAGACATTCCCTTTGTAATGTAGACAAGGAACAAGGGAGGATTTTTCGAAATGAAACCCCTAAGGGAGTTAAATAGGGGATGAAAGTTTGTATGGTCATTTTCACGCGGGCGAAGCAGCTGGCAAAAGCTAGTGTTATTATATTAAGTGCGTTATGTAATTAGAGATAAATAAAAGTAATGACTGGAAAAGGTTTTAAATATTTTCCATGAAGGTTATTTAATTATCAATATCTTTCTACACAAATAAAATTTTAATTGACTTTTACCACAATATACTATTTAGATAACAGTCAAACTAACTAATAATAAACCAATTGATTAAAAGGCTATGTAACAGCATTATTATAGTAAAATAGTTCGTGAACTGCAATAAAATAGGTAAACTAACGGCTTCAACGATTTCAATGATAGTTACAATATAGAGGTCTGCGGGGGCGATAAATCGATCTAGCTAAGTCTTATTTCTCAGAAAATTTAAATTTCTCGTTTATTGATAAGCTCGGTCACCCAGTTAGAATGAAACTGGGTAACTTGTACCTTTTTTCAGGAAAATATGTAGGGAAAAGGACATGTTTTATTGTACCAGTAGTTAAATGACAGATAAAAATACCCACTGATGACAAATAAATTAACGTTAACCTGTATTCAATTAGAGGTCAATACAGATATAATATAGCATGATATCAAATATTTTTCTAGTCTCTAAGTACTTGTTGATGTACTCTTGATTCTCAGAAGGGAGGAAAGAAAACCTCTTATAACGTTCATTCTATATTAGAAAATCCTGCTTAGATTATAATATTATATTTAATTTACGCACGTGTACCTACTTCATGATTTGTTAAAATCAAATTGATTGTTAAAAGCACCATTTTGAGTACCGACATTTTGAATACTAAAACACGACTTTAAAAAATGAAATAAGATTTTATGTTTTCCAAATCTGATATGTTAAAACATAGGTAGAATAAGGGTGTAAACACAAGGGGTGAGTATTGTCTGGGGTCACCAAAGCGGCGCTAACACCGAACTTGAAATCTGTTTTAATTGGAATTTGTGGTGGCTGCAGGCGCAGTCTGTTAATATTTATTTTTTTTCTTTTTTATTGGACTATGGAGTGGCTTTGGGACTTGCTGTGTTCTGCTTTGTGAGCCCAAATAATATGTGCCATAATATAAGCAATAGATATATTTAATGCCTGTCAGCGCTTGACTGTCGTTATACGACGGCTTTTCTTGGTTTTTCATCAGTTTATTTTGTACGTGAAATATCAATTGAAAGTATCCCACCTTACATGTGAAATTAGTTAACGACTAAACGGTCAGGTAGACATGACCTGGGATTAGGATATTTTTATGACGGTAGCGCGTCTCTGTGGGATAATTTTAGACCTATACCTGAGAAAGAACGGGTAAAAGTTAGTGACAAAGCGAACAATTATTTTTGGCCTCGCGCTCATGCTTACTTCTTGCAGTCAATGTAGGTAATAAGCCAATCGCTTTGAAGAACTAAGCCGCCTTTTCCTGTTCAATATTCTAACCAGGCACTTTTGCCAGTGACTCAGCATGTCAAACCTTCATCACAATTGGACTACCTGTATCCCTTACTTAGGTTTGCGAGCCGCGTTTCTTCCTCACTTAGGGACAAGTTCACTTGTATTGCAGGCATGCTGCCAAATTATTCCTATTTCGTCACTTGGTATGTCGTCAACGTTCTCACTTACATTCACTTCATTGTTCCTTGTGACGTCATTGATGAATTTGATTGAATCTTGTGTCTTGGCTTTATCATTGCATTCACTATGCATGTTGCACTTCATTTTGTATTCTTACTTAAGGTAAGGACTTAAGTAAGTCTTCAGCTCAAATGTTCATGCCAAGTTGTTTTTTTTTTTGTTGTGCAATTGTTCAAAAACAACCTGTATTGTTAAAATGTAAATATTTATCAAAGCCGAGAGGCGGACATAATATTTGACAAATGATGGATGGCTTATTTAGGTAGTTTGATGTTATTTTAACGATGTCTAAGTACGTTGAATTTTGCATTTTTTTAATCAGATAAATAGTTATTCCTGTCATGTTGTCAGGTCGTGTCACCTGTTTTGGTTGTTTTCATAGGCAATGATTTAAACATAAGCTTGTATTTTTCCACGTTTTTCAAGACTTATTTTATTTGATACAGGCAGAGTAAATCAAAATGAAGTAAAACTAAAGAAATGGTACATACTCGTAAGTAGGTACCTACTTAATGATGTCAAGAAAAATAAAATATTCAAAAAACGAAATATATAGTTACAAAAATAACAGTATTGAATAACTTTTTGTAATTTTTAACCCAAAACTATTTTAGGAATATCGAGTAGTACTAGTAGCATAAAATACATACATGATTATCCTTATCAATTTATCCGTCCGCAGTCACATTACTTACAGCCCTACGAGGTCGCAGCTCGATATGTGTCAGTCCTAAATATCTATGGAACAATAAGGGAAGTGCCTTGAAACCCACAAAAGGCAGCACCTTGTACGTGTAAATAAAGTAATTTGAGAACTTAAATATAATATTTTGACCCAGAACTTTTAGTTATTGAATGTGGGCAAGAAGCCAAAACTATACCAAAGTCAGGTGAAAGACATAAGTTGAACCACGAGTTACCTGCCGGAGCTAAGTGCCTACTTGTGTTTGCTATATGTCAGACTGGAATAACCCATGTCCTAGAAGACATTCACCTAGACTTTCCCAGGAAAAAGAAGCAAGTACCTATAGTACTGTTCAATGTCTATAGGCGTTGTTCAAAGACTGAATAGTGTGAAGAGAATTATTTTTATTTTTTAAGATTTTTGACTTGATAAAGGTAAAAATCGGAAAATCTCGATTCATGCATTATCTACTCGTGCTAATATACAAACCGCGAGCAGCGAGGGTCCATTAAAGGAGCTATCTCCCTCCTCCTCCCCCCATAGGGAGGATGCCTGTGCCCCCGGCAGTGGGAACAACATAGGCTGATTATTCTAACATCAAAACATTCACCAGTGCCATTCAAGCATTTGGCCGAAAGGCACCTAGGTATAGGCGTGCTGTATCTAAGCGTGGTTAGTAGGTATACCAACCACGCTTAGATAAGTAAAGTAATTTGACAAACAGTCTTAGCTGATGAATCAGTCTTTACTGGGGTTTCAGTAAGTTTTTAACATGATGTGTTTCACTCAGTCAACATGTTCACTTTCATAGAAATATCGTCCAACATTTTTATGACTTTTTCCTAATTTAAGAGGTATTATGCGTAATGTATATTGACACGTGGTTAAAAAACCACTTTGACGTCGCCAAGTAAGTACGTCTGTCTCTAAAACAAATAGTACTTAAATCTATTTTTGTCCCCTCTCATTTTTTACGTCGGATAATCAAGTGAGTTTCCGCATTTGGCTACCGATTTTTCTGCAGCCTCATCTGCTTGATATTTTCAAATGATCCAATAACATCTCGAGAGAGCTATGCTCGGAGTTTCCTTGCGTGATCGAATCAGAAACGAGGACATCCGCTTGAGAACCAAGGTTACCGACGTAGCCCGAAGAATCGCCAGACTTAAGTGGCAATGGGCAGGGCATTGCTCGCAGAACGGATGGCCGATGAGGCCGAAAAGTTCTGGAATGGTGACTGCGAACCGGAAGACGTTACGTTGGAAGGCCTCCCACTAGGTGGACCGACGACCTGGTCAAGGTTGCGGGGACCCGCTGAATGAGACGCACGGTACCGGTCAATGTGGCGACACCTGGGGGAGGCCTATGTTCAGCAGTGGACGTCTTTTGGCTGAAATGATGATGATGATGAATAACATCTCGATCATAGATGCTGGATGATGTTAAGTGATCGGTGTTAATCAACATAATAGTATTTGCTCTGGGTCGGTCTTGGCGATACTCACAAACTCACAAGACACCGCTCGTCTGCGCGGTCAGAAGGTAAAGTGAATCTCACGTTGGCTATCCTACGTGAGCTTGTAACACATGCACCCACGGAACAGAAAGAACTTCTGTTCCGTGCATGCATCACACGCACCATGCGGTAAACTGTGCGATGTGTCCTGCTAATATGTAGGGAATTAGGCATGATGCTTTATCTACTCCGACATTGTTCTTTTCCGATTAATTTCGTTGCGAGATTCAAGATGGTTAAATTGTTTCTCCGGGACTTTATCAGGCTTTGACAAAAGTTTGGCGGGCTTGTACACCGCTTGCACGTAGCCGCGTGAATGAGCGGTGTCGTTTAAATATCGCTTAAGATGTTCAACGAGCTACGAGCCAGAAACCGGATGGGTCGCTGGCTCACTCCGCTACCGAGAAGGCAAATTTATTTGCATCTCTGTTTGCGAGCAATTCGCGTCTAGATACTGGGTCTAAACAGTCACCAACGATTCCTCGCTGTGATTCTTCGATGCCGGAGATCACAATACACATGAAAGAGGTTCGTAAAGTACTCCAGTGCCTGAACGTGAATAAAGCTAGCGGTCCGGACGGTATACCAGCAAGGGTCTTAAAGAACTGTGCGCCTGAGTTGTCTCCTGTGTTGACACGCTTGTACCGCCTCTCTCTCAAAACCAGAACGGTGCCGAACTCCTGGAAGGTTGCTAATGTACAACCAGTGCCCAAGAAGGGTAGTCGTGCCGACCCCTGTAATTATCGACCAATCGCCATCACCTCCATACTGTGTAAAGTAATGGAAAGGGTACTCAACGGTAAGCTGCTGGCGCACCTTGATGCGAACGACCTACTCAGCGACCGTCAGTATGGTTTTCGCCGGGGACGGTCAACTGGGGATCTTCTGGTGTTTGCTACGCACTGCTGGGGCGAAGCCATCGAGAAACACGGCGAGGCCCTTGCCGTGTCGCTGGACATCTCGAAGGCATTCGACAGGGTTTGGCACGCAAGTCTGTTGAGCAAACTTCCGGCATACGGCATTCCCGCTGACTTTTGCTGCTGGATATCTGACTTCCTGAGTGAACGGTCGATCCGAGTGGTCATTGATGGCTGCTCCTCTGACCTTATGGCTATCGATGCCGGAGTTCCTCAGGGACACTTTTCCTGCTGCACATCAATGACCTCCTTGTTCCTGGTATTGTTGGGTACGCAGATGACAGCACTGTCATGGAGAGTTATACATCCAGCGCAAAAGCCAGTGGTGATGAAGTACGTTCATTAAGAGAGGCCATGGTAGAGCGAACGAATTCAGCCTTAAGACTTGTCTCCGAGTGGGGTGACGAGAATCTGGTAGATTTCAACGCCACCAAAACGCAAGTGTGTCTGTTCACCGCCGAAAGGAGTCCGTTTAATCTGGCCCCTACTTTCCGGAGTGCGTCTGTACAAGTTACTGACAGTCTCGAGCTTCTTGGCACGAATCTGAACTTCGGCGCCTACATCGAGTCGAAAGCTCAAACTGCGGCGAAAAAGCTGGGCATCCTAAACAAGGTTAAGCGGTACTTCAAGCCTGGACAGCTTTCAGTATTATATAAAGCTCAAGTCCGGTCTGGCATGGAGTATTGCTGTCACCTTTGGGATGGCTCAGCCAAATACCAGCTTGCCACACTTGACTCTGTGGAGCGCAGAGCCAGGAGGCTAATTGGTGACGAAAAGCTGGTTAACAAGCTACATAGCCTGGCCCACCGTCGCAAAGTCGCATGTCTGTCGGTCTTCTACAGGCTGTACTTCGGGGAGTGTGCGCAAGAGCTCCACGAGCTGATCCCACCATCTCCCTTCTTCCATCGGGAGACTAGACGTACTGCAGGGTACCACCGATACCTAGTCGACATTCCACACATTCGAACGAAGCGCTTTGCTGGGTCCTTTATTATGCGCACAGCCAAGGAGTGGAATTCCCTGCCTGCGTCGGTTTTTCCGATTTCATATAACCCTAATCTGTTTAAGTCGCGAGTAAACAGGCTTCTACTGGGTAAGCTCGTTCCATCGTCGACATCATCTATGCCCTTAGGGCAAGATTGAAGTCAAGAGCAAGCCCATTTATAATAAAAAAAAAAAAAAGAAAAGAGCTGCTGAATGAAATGTCGCAGACTTGAATCTCTTAGGTTTTGTCGCATTAATAAATCGACGTCATTTTCTTGAAGTCAGTCCGTGATGTTTTTTAAATCTCATACAATGTTTTAAACATTTAGGTACCCTTTAAGTGGTCAATAATCGCGATACAACGAGTAGAATACAAAAGCATTCATTGCTCATTCAGCGAGCATCATTTAGGACTTCAAGTTGCCATGTCCAAGACAAAAAACACTCTTAACAATAGATATCTTTTTGTCGTTGACATGCGATTATCATGTTACCATGTTACATAAAGGAATAAATAAATAAGGTAGAGTCTGCAAAAATAATTTGTAAAGGTATCTTGGAATCTAAGGATTTTTTGAAGCTGAATAACTATTCAGCAAAGGAATGCAACTGATTTCCTTTATGTTACAAATCTTTAATAGTTAAACTGAAAACTAAGACAATAAATTCAGAATTACAAAAAGCTCTAGAATTAATCAAGAATCCATGACTAAGGTAAGTAAATAAAGTGACATTGAATATGAAGTTAGCAGCAAAGAGAAAATCAGTATTATAGTTGTCATCAGACTAAAGAAAAATCTACCGAGTACTAACCCAGAACTCAACTGGATTTGAAAGATCTGGTTGATTCAGTTCTAATGAAGGTTTGTGTTGTACTCGTTGTTCCTACGTGTAGTCGAGTTTACTACAAACAATATACGTCACTTACGTATACCATTCATTGAGGGTTTATTGGTAAACTGATATTGTACTTAACCTACTGTATTGCTAACTGGATTTTTTCAACTGTTAGGTTTTAGTTTATTTCTTGTAGGTGTTGGAAAAGTTGCGGATAAATGTGAGGAAAATGTAGGTCTAAAAGCATTAATATATTATGGGCTAGAAATTCAAGGTTTTATGACAAACCAATGATATTCTTCCGGAAAAGTGTTGTGAAAATATCTATCTCGTGAAAACATCATAACAGGCATAAGAAATATGCCCATGGAGTCAATTGCCCAATAGACGAGGTTTCGGCTGGTAAGAACTGGATGAGAGTTGCCGAAAATCGAGCTGAGTGGCGTAAGATTAAAGAGGCCTATATCCAGCAGTGGATTGCAATAGGCTGATGATGATGAGATGAGGTTTAAGAATTTTCTGTATCGTCCACGCATATGAAATACTGTGTGATTAAATAAGTCCAAATAAACCAAAATCCGAAGAAATGCAAGTAAGAAAATTTGAAATAAAGGAAACTTAAATTGAATCAGAAAAAACTGAAAAGACCAAGAAATAAGTATAAACGCAGTTGTTATCAAGAGCGCTCGAGTACACAATCATCGTCGAGTTGCTTGTGATCATCGAAGCAGTCAAGGTTACAGACCGCTTATGATTTTATTAACTGACTAGCTGTATCCCGCGGTTCTACTCCTTTTGCTACGTTCCTAAGGGTCTTAGCGTGATTTTTCATAACCTATAACCTTCTGCAGGATTTGGCCTATCAAATGCTATAAGAGTTTTTGAATCCGACTAGTCGTTCTAGAAATTGCAGCGATGAAACAAAAAAACAAAGTCTTCAATGTTATTATTAGTATCGATGTGATGTTGCAGCTTCAGTCGTGTAGAAAAAAAGTCGATGTTCATAAAAAAACTGCTCCAAGAGTACGTCCTTCCTTGACCCACAAATTTTCTAATACAAAATGACTGTACTCAGATCTATCGCTTCATTAATTTCTACGGACGAACAAACGAACGCTGTCTTTTTATTCTAAGTATTTGGTGCGTGTTTTCACACGCAATCAGTGTATTGTATTGTGTTTACCTAATTTATTATTTTTGACTGTCAAGTCGGCATTATACAAAACATTGTCGAGTCAAATAAATTGTAGCGATTTATCACACGTTTTTTGTCAAACTTTTGTATCAAACGGGCAGACAATAACATGTTTTGAATTTCTTTGATACACGTTGATATCTATATTATAAACTTTCTTTCATTCCCAGACAAATCTGTTTCCAGAATGTTCTTGGACACGAGAATCTCCACCAATCTCGATTGATAAAATGATAACCAAATTCGAGACGGGCTGCTAGATTAGTTTACCTATAAAAATATGTTTTTTAAAGTCGATGTACCAAGATAAGTTAAGACATTCGATGGATACTTTTAAAATAAGGAGTCTGACCATAAATCTAAAACTGTCCAGTAAATATTTATAGAGTGTCTAATGAGTAACTAAAGGTCCTTAGTCAAGCATAAAAGTCGTCGTAATAAATAATTCTACTTAACATATAATATTTATAGTATATCACATTGCGCCAATTGCTTACAAATGTCCTATAGAACAAGAACACCATCTCCTCACAGTGCTACATGTTTAGAATTTTATTATGATGTTACAAGTTTCCTAACGACATTTTCCTCCACACTAACTAAGATATAAAGCCTTAGAATCTTCTGACGCTATACGAACGTTATGAAGAGAAAAAAAATGGGAAACAATTTCTCAATTGCATAGTGATTACGATACGTAGCCATAAAGATTCATAAAATAACTGCGCGTCACAGCATTAGTATGCGAAGAGTCACCTAAGACGCTAATAAATATAGTTTTTTCATAGACTGGACACTATTATTTACATTTTTGCAATATATCAAAGTGGCTTTGGAACTTGAACCCGCTGTAATATATGTATGAGTGGCGTGCAAATGTCTTGTCCTTACAAAAATGCTTCGAGAATTCGCTGCCATTCTAATTACTTTTAAGTAGGTAAGTATCAAAACTTCAATAAAGTTCTTTATAGATTTTATAATTAAATAATACGTAATCTAAAATAAGTAGGTTTATAGTCGTTGTAATAATTATGTAATTAATAACATAATTTAATTATCGATTATATAAAAGCCTACCTCTAGATACACAATAAAAGTTTATATGAATCGGTTAATTCCTTGGCTTATTACGTTTCTAACAATTAATATTTATCCCTGTAACGATTAATAAAATACAAATGGCCCTACTATTTGTCATTTTGATTGAAAAGTGAGCACCGATACAAACGGAATTCTTAAATTGTTTATATAACATTCACACAGGTCAATGTTATCAAAAGGCCTTTGCATCCTCAAAGGATGAATCATATTGAACTTGATAACGAGGTTCAGCGGATCAAGGACTCTTTAAATAGGAGTCTTCCTGTTTGTCCTTACGTGGCCCGATGAAAACTGGACAAAGTTAGATTGCAGACGTAAAACAGGTAGACAAACGAAATTCTAGCTAATGGCTCCAATCATAAAGGATGATATTTTTTTACAGAGCAGCAAGTTAAATCATCGGAAGACCTTGCCGTGAACCTCTGATGCGAGTCACGTTTCGAATTATAGCAATCACTACGAATTATTCACTTCCATGTGACATTGTAATTGTTCATAATATTTATTTCGTTTTTGTGAATTACTTTCGCATACTCGTGACAATATAAAAATAATAATACCACTTTGACATTGATTTTGCCTTCAGCACTACGAGAATCGGAAAGAGAATGAATGAACTATTATCTAAAATTGAAAGCATTTTCTCGTTCGCCTTCAATATCTACTCATTCTATTTCTTTATTTACTTTAACAGTATCTTTCCTTCCCTTGAGAACATTATTATTATGATAATTTTTCGTACTAAATGTTTTGTTATATGTCTTTTGTAAACAAGTGTCCAGCGATGTTCGCATTATCGTTCATGTGTTCTTTAAGGACGTAGCGCATCAGCTGATATTTATATTGTCAAAAGGTTTATTGTTAAAGCGATCAACGTCTGTTTACTATACATTTTCATTACCACTTTTAGCACTTTATTTTTTTTCGTTAGTGATTAAGATCTTATTTATACTGATTCACAGGTGGTTGTTGAATGAACCTTTTTTTGCTTGCCTCGTAATTCTGTTTGATGTATTTTTGGATTACGATTAAGTAACTATAGAGTTGGCTAGACCAGTTGTTTATGTTCCCAACTTCCCAGCATGTATTCTAAGTGGAACGCAATTTTATTGCGTCCTTGTCCCTTTTTTCTCCGTTTGTAGTCATTAATCTATTTACCGATGTCTGTTTGTCTGTTTCTAGATCGTATTTCATCCAAAGAGTCTAAATATATCTTTGCCTTAGAGAAGACCATATTTTTTTCTCTTTCTTTGATTCCATTTTATGCTTATAATATATTCAATTAGGTCTCACTCGTTTACAAGAGAATTGTTTATGTGATAAATTAATTGCTTTGGACTGACAGCTTGACAGGTCGGACGTTAACGGCGTACATAATAAAATAGTAACTATCAGTAGCCCTAACTGGTCTATAATTTACCGACATTTGGATGTAGGTACCAGGGTAGGTCAAACTAAATAATCATCTGTCTAACATTTCCCAACTATGTTGAGTCGGCTTTCGGTCTAACCGGATACAGCTGATAACCAGTATTTTACATGAAACTACTACCCACCACCACCAGACCTCCACAACTCAGTTAGCACTGGTTAATACGATACCCATTGCTAATACTGTTTGTCTGACTTATATAAAACTAAATATGTAGTTCATTGAAATGTTGAAGGCAATCAACCCAACATTAGAAATTCAATTAGCTTCATGGTTATTTTACCTTTTCTTGCTTTCTCTCCTATACCACCTATATCACCTCCTATCCTATATCACCGATGATTCTTTACTGTTTCATTATTCAAACATTTTCCGATTCTGAGCCTTCAAATTGAAAATGTATCATTATTTCAGGCTTACTCACTGCCTAAGTAATGCACATTAACTTGCGATCTCGGTGCAACTGAAATTCAGATCATAATGTTAAATTAGAAAAGGAACGACCGCAGGCTGTCAAATGAGATCGTCGGCCATATTTTATGCCTATTCACAAGAGCATTTGTTGTAAAATTTTCCACGTAATGTCTCATGACAGAGTATAACGTCATGTGCCATCATCCATCACGCACGGTTAACTCTAAACAAATTCACGAATGATACACTTACCTGCCAGTCACTGCGGGGAGTGAAAATGTTTGCTAATATTTTTGCGTTTTATAATAGGCATTAAAATAGTGAGAAAAAGTTAGATTAATTGTTAACATTATTATTATAAGTCGACTAGTAAAAAGACATATTATTATCTAATAAAATCAAAATTTATTGTGTTTGTGTTTTAATTGATTTTAATTTTGTACAAATTGATTACAATTTAATGTTTTGTTTGTTCTTATTATCAGAAAATAAAGGAGTTAAAAATTATTAGACATTACGATTGTGTACAGGTAGTAATCCTACAGGTTGTCAGTTACATAAAAGTCGACTCTATACAAATGACAGCTCAGTAGCAATAAGTTTTCTCAGTAGAAAACCTAAAAAAAAACCCCAAAAACACAATAGGACCTCAATTAATTAAATTAATATATAAAGTTATTCGACAAATCTTTCATTTTTAATCGATCACTCAGAACTATTATCTGTACTGAAGCATGTGATCTAGCACTTGCATTGTTTTTACAATTATGATTGCCCTCGACACTGTCTCGATATCTATAGATTTTATCTTTATAACAAACAGAAGCCTAGTCCAGTACTAATCTTAACAAGGTAATTTAATCTTTTAGAAATATTGTTGTCAAATATAATCAGAATATTGCAAGCTCAAAATATTCCACCCACAGTATAGATATCTAATGTATCAGTGGGACATTTTAGAGTAACAGTTATTATTGTTATGTCAGTCTTGTGTCAAACCGGCCTTGTACCAAATCCACAGCTTGTTTCATTTACAACTGGTCTAAATGTTACTGGAATTAGCAGACAGAATGGCCTTACCTTTGCGGGACACACCGCCTATCCCTTCGCTGCGCAATCAAATAATCATTTTTTTATTGTTTTTTTATTTTCTGTTTTGGAAACGATTGGTTAATTAACCCATCAACTGTCGAGCTGTCAATTCATTCAGTATTTTGGAGGAGTGGGTGGGTCTGCCGTGTTTTGCTTATGTAATAAGTTTCCTTCGGTTCTTCCCCTATTAATTGTGAAGTAGTTAATGTTTTTGATAAAAGTATTGTTTAGCTTAAATGGGCTACTTAAAACCTGGAAATGGATACGGGCTATCTCTTAGAGTCATTACGCTACAATTTGCATAGTATAATTACGTAAATTAAGACAGCTGTCGTCAACGTTTCCTCAGTATGCTGGTTACGTGATTAATTATAGTATTTTATCGGAAACCCATTTTAAATTGAGTTTTTTTCAACCAATTCAATCGAAAATATGTAGGTAGTCGGTAACTCTAGAAAATATAAACAACCGATTCTGTATTTTATGTTTTACGACTGTAAAGTACCAATACATTTAAGGTATAAATTAAAGAATAGTTTTGATGACTTATATGGCTGGAGTGTTTGCAGAAAACAAGCCTACCTCACTATGAGAAACATAACAGTAATAAGAAAAAACCCTTAACCAGCAATAATCAATAAATGTTTGCCTTATAAAGAGAACCATATCAATTTACTCCATTAAATTGTTATTGTCAAAAGATAAATTATAAAAACAACATTTCATTTTCCCGTGCGGCGCTTAGCTGGTTTGTCAACCTGTAAGCTACGAGTCGCGTACAGACATCGTGTGTATGTGCGGAACAAGGAAAATGGGAACAAGGCTAACATAAAATGAGTACCGAGTATCAAATGATGAAAATAAAACATGAATAAGTTAACACAGTACACGATAAACAAAAGACTTCAAAGTATTTGTTCTTTTTTTATCTTAGAAATATAAAACAACAACATTTCTGACTTGAACAACCTTATCACATGCAAAAAATACTAGCTCATATCAAAAACCAATGTCATGTAATCTGACACTGAAATATGGTAAAACCAATATACTTCTGAAATCTCACACGGTCATTTAATTAATCTTTTTTTCCTGAACTTGACGTTTCGCGTGAACAACATTATTAAGTGTTATATAACTCAATTAAAACACTTGGTTTAAAATTAGAATGATGGATCGCATGTCAGCCGAACGTTGGAGCTGTATGTTCGGGGCCTAACCTTGATGGGGTCAGCGAAATGGCCCATGGGAGAGTCACTGACGCAAAGAATCAAGGTCAATTGTATACCATTATAGTAGGCGGGCTCATCGCTCAACTATTGTCTCTGTAAGGGTGCGAATAGAATTTATGGGTGTATCAATTTGTTTAATGGGAGTGGATTTGGAACTCGTCCGAAATAGTCTCCAGGTCGTCGTTTAATGAAAGGTGGGGTCGTATTTTAGTCTGATCCTGTAGTAGTAGTTTATACGACCTAGATAAAAACCTGCTTGAGGTAATAAGGGAGTGCTTTATAATTTTGGTGACTCATCCTTGATTTTATTATATAGAAACTTTTTGTCGAGTAGAATAATCTTGCAACATGACAAGTTTAACTCTGACTTTTGAGTACCGTACTGTGTTTTCTGTCGTTGTCTCCTAACACTAGTAGACGTTGCCGCGTTGCTTCACAAAAATATTATCGGTATTGATAGAAGTTATCCAAAAAGAGTGCATCCTTGAACATCAAGAATCCTGTTTGAAAAAGAAAAATACACAAGATATTTTACAACGCACTCTTAAATCAGCAATTTATATTTTACTACACCGGTTTTTACAATTTTAGTGGTTAATTTATCGTTTTTAAATTTTATTTATTTAACTTGAACGTGTAACATAGAGCTAAGTAAAGAGCGGGCTATACCCAGCAGTTAGTGATGTCGGGCTGTGGATGATGATGGTGATGAATTAACTTGAAACTAAAATAACTTAACATACGCTGAAAGCTTACTGTTGCTGATAATTCATTTCCTGACCTTTGGGCTTGGCATTTGGTAACATCAAATCGATATTTCTAGCACCAACCGGCAACTTCTAAATCATTTAATATAGCAATAAGTATTTCAATTATGTATAGTAACAACCTTTGAAGGTGATGAGAATCAGGTATTTATAATGTTTTGCTGCATACCGTAATGATTACAAATGTGTAGATTTAAGTACTGAAGAATATGGGATTGTTAACCAAAGGACTAAACGTATAAGTTACTGATGTGTATAGTTATAATACATTGTGTGTTTATTGCATGTGATTTTTATTAATGTTTGTCTCTATGATTTTATCTTTATTTATTTTATTAATAACCCACGAAGTTTGCTGTATCATGAAAAAAAAAACATTATTCTTTTCTTCAAAGCGTACTATGGAAACTGCAATGTATTGTAGTATATGACGTACAAATGACTACCGCACAACATAACTTACAAGAACAAGAGCGTTTAAAAATAAACGTTATCATAATACCTATAGCTTTTAATTTATTCTTTTATAGTTCTTAGAAATCAGTATTCTTCTTAGTTATTTCATTTTGTGATGACGTCAAAACATTATCTTTACTCGTATCAACTGTATTAGCAGTAAAGTATAGTGATTAAGTAGTGTAATTGGTAGGTTTGTGCGTGGGAAAATGATATTGTACTGATATAGATGTCTGATTTGATGATATCATTTGAAAATCCGCCTAAGTTTGTCAAAGAACATAATACAAGTAGTTACGCGTAAATACACCTCAAAAGCGTGTACAATTTAATTAAAACTAGTATTGTATACGTCTTTGAATCGTAGATGCTCATATTATTTACTCGTTTATTTATTACACCAGTCTATTCAATATTAACCCTTTTTTTTTTTTTGGTGGGTGGAAAATCATCAAATGACACCCCCCCGCTCTTGGGCAGAGCGAAGGGGAGTGTCAGACTTCTACTGACTAAAAACCGAACCCATGTTCCTTCTTTGCCCTTGCGCCGAGGCCACGTTATCTAGTACAAAAATCCGCGGCCCCGACGGGCGTCGGCCCTTGCGGGCCCCTCCTTGCTGACATCTTTTTGAGGCGCGCGTGAAACACGAACGCGCCACCGACACGGTCTGTTGCCGTCATGACGACGGCCGGACGGCGAGCTAGCCCATTACTCACCGTCCACAGGCCCGCGGCTACGGTGGCCGGAAGCCATCACGTGGCCCCCGACGCCCGGAGCGCCTTCCGCGCCTTCCGCGGCGGCTGGGACGTTGAGAGGTTCTCTCCCTCTCTCGTTCCGCCACCTCCTTCGCTAGCATCACTGCTTCGCAGAAGGAGGCGACGGCGTCCCATTCCTCCTCGCCCCGGACCATGGCTTGCACCAGGGCCGGATGCGAGAGGTCGCCCCCACCGATCGCCGCTACGAGAACACGTCCCTATCTCCACCCATCGTGTCTCCCTCCGCCTACTCACTGCTCTCACAGTCACGTCTGATGAGCAGACGCGAACCAGAGAGCAGCGAGTAGGGTTTCCTCCTGCGACAGGCGCGCCGCCCGAGGACCCGAACACTGTTCACGTCTCCCGGCGGCGCGCCCCCCGCGTGTCCCTCTTTGTCTGGTCTCTCGCCTTGGACCTTTCCGGCATGAGTATATCTACCGGCAGAGCCCCAAGGGTCATTGAGACACGCAAGGCCCACCACGACGGCAACGCGGGAACACTCCGGTGGGGTTCAATATTAACCCTTACAAAATCTTGACTTACTGCAATAACTTAAAGATGAGTAATTCGTAGTCGAAAGTAAATAACCATGGGAATGCAAGGTGCGGCGAATTCGCTTAGGTGAAGATATATAGAAATACAGTTATAAAGCCAGTTATATATACATACATGTATTATGATACAAGCCCTACGAAAGCCTAGCCCTTGCCTAAGACCATTATATTGCCTCATTTCACTCAAGAGTTACGCAAGGAAATTAATTGCAAACACATTCTACATTTTTCTTTGCGTATGTCGAAATTGCTTAGGATATCTTGAAGTTATTGATAGCGATAATATGATTATTTGTCATGTTTTATTAATCTGTGTGTAAAATACCAATTATATGATGCATTGATGAGTAAATAGCTACTACTTATTAGGCTAGTAAGTGCTGCTTACAGAAAGTTTGTAACCAAAAAGTTCGTAGCGAGTTGTAGCAATTTTGGCGTAGGTTCACAGCTACGGCTACGCGTAGATCTTCGTAGCTTCTTTTTGATATTAGGAGATTAGATGGCTAACTATTCATGTCAGTGCTATTCACCTGAACAGCTGATAATATGGTCAATGTCTAAACGAATCGCATCGCTAGAGAATTTATGACACTAGAAATTACAATTCTATTTTGCGATAGGTAACAAACAATAGAATATAATAGTCTTGACATCATTGATTGCATGATATTGCAGCTATTGAAGAGGAAAAAGTGTCAGAGAGAAGCAGTATTAAACTCTCTATAGTAATGAATACAGGTATTTATTTTTATTTAAAAAATAAACGTATTCTAAGACCCAACAGGAAGACATAGGTACTATAAAAATTGCAATAAAGTGTAAATATAATGAACACGCAGCCTTAAGTGGCAGTGATAAGCGATGTATCCTCGCACGGTGTATTGTTTCGTCCTCTTTTATCTTCATCACTCAGACGCATTGACAAGGTCACGGCGTCGGTCCTGTTTTTATAACAAATAACACTGGCAAGGTTGAATGAGAAAATAATAACTTTTTAACCCACTTTAAAATTGTGAGTACTTTCTTTTTGTCAGTGTTAGACCATGTTTTTTTTATTGAATTTTAATAAAATGTTGTGTATTTACTATAAGTAACTAAAACTGCGTAGTATCTTAAGTAAAGAAAAGTAGATAATGTTAAAATAAATTAAAATACTTTGGTAACTTGCGAATGACACTGAGATCATAAATCCATACTAATATTATAAATGCGAAAGTAACTCTGTCTGTCTGTCTGTTACTCTTTCACGCCTAAACGGCTGAACGGATTTTGATGAAATTTGGTACAGACATAGTTTGGAACTTGAGAAAGGACATAGGATACTTAGTTTTTTTTTTTTTTTCGCGAGATAAACCAAAAATCTGCCGGAAGTCACTATTCCACGCGAACGAAAGCTAGTTATGTATAAATTAATAAAAAGTTACCGAAATATATTAACAGACAAAAAGCGACCATTTCTGTCCTTAAATGTTTTTTAAAAATGTCCAAATTAAATGTGTTACTACATTATTTATCCAAATAAAAGTTTTCATAATTCAAATTCAGATCAGATCATTCTGTTCCATGACCATAACTCGAGCAATAATAAATAAAAAATGGCAGTAAGTTCATTCAATAATAATCCATTTTGTTCTTCGCAAGGTCAGGCATAACTGAGCGTGACCAGATTTTTCACGACACCTGCTTCAATGAGTACTAGAACCAACCTACTGGTTAGTGATTCATTGATAGCGGAATAGATTAAAGTTATGGTGTCTATGACAATTTAAATGTTCGCTCAAATAGACATCCTATACATTTAAGAATAAGAACTTTTTTTTATTCACGAAAAAAATATCACGTTTCAGAGACAGCTTCTCTTTAAAATAGTCGTCTTCCATTCTTATATTAAAATTGTATCAATCATTATAATTATGCAGGAAATGCGACCAAATCATTTTCCAAAAGCAAAAAAAAAAAACAATCTTAGTCTTCTGCGATTACAAAAACACGTTCAAGAGAACTGTCGCAGGGGTTTTTATACAAAATATTATGTCCCAAAACTTGCTTGACACTTAAATTATTAGGAATTAAAACTTTTAAAGTCGTTCACTGCTCATAAATGTCAGAAATACAGCGATGCATTGTTTAGAAATCATTATACAAAGTGAATTTTCATGCAGTTTTAAGTAAGCTACCTTCGTGAAACTCAATTAATCAAAACCAACAGTTTTGTTTCCAAAAATAGTAGCAAAACCACGTAAACTGGTTTAGATAGTTTTATCTATTTTAAAAGTGGTGACAAACAACCGGCTATTTTGAATAACAAACATAATAAAACTTTTATAACATCATTATGGTCTTAAAATATTTTGATGTTAAGTACTCAAAAAAGCATAAGAAAAACAATCAATTTCGAAGAAGATGTGATCTTACTTAAAGTTCAGAGCTAATATTAGAAGATCCTAGTTCAAACAAAATGCCTTATAATTATATAAAGACTGATTTAAAACTCAGCTGCCGTTTATTCATGTTTAAACTCACAAAAACACTGGTAGGACCAGTTTTGCCATCTTCGATAACTTATGTCTAGAAGACGAATTTGCAAAGGGGACATTTTTTGCATTAATTAACCAAATCGAGTATATACGGTATTCGAATACTCGATTTTCGACTAAAGAACGTTTTAAGTCAATTCGGTACGCCACGTTTAATGCCAAATGTGTTTTCTAATTAGAATCGATTGCGAGTACTGTTGATAATTGGCTGTTGGCAAATAATGCCAGTTTTAACTTCAAAATGGCGTCAAAAGAAAGGCTTGTTATTTTAACGATACGTTACTAATATGCAACCCTAACCGTACACCTTTTCTCGACGATTTATAAGTGCCTAAAATATTTTATTTTCCTGGGAATAGTTAGCGAACAACTGTGAACAATAAGGTATTTTGGTTTGACTAATGTTTGACTCAATGAGAGGTTTTAAAATTTTAAAATCTATGGTAAGGTACCTATATGCCTTAAATATTCAAAGTATTTTTTATACAATTTGCATACTTGAAGTTGGTGACTTGAGTATAGCTTGATGTTCCACCTGACGTATTGAAAAGTAGATTGCTCTAGTAAACGTTTTAGTCTAAATGCACAATCTACCAATATCACATGCTTCTTCTTAGCAAGTCGATGGCAATTCTGATAACCATTAAAGTAAACAAAACGTGTAAAACTGTACTGATAGATCACGTAAGCCACGAAGGAGATGACAAAGTCTTGACTACAAAGGATCGTAATTCAGTGGTCGAAAAATAACTTGGTACTGTCGAACAAGCTGTTTCGTGTATAGGCGAGTCATTCATCTCTACAATCACCACCGACGCTATATGTAGCGGTATAGTGTTCTTGATGAATTTTTAAGTTTATGTAGTTTATGATGAACTTGAGAAAGTACTTCTTAAAAAGAAGAGTCGTACTCTCCAGCTGTGGGGGCATAACGTATGCTATTATGTGCAACAGAGTAATGCCAGATAATTGACTACCAAACTCTTGTTTGGAAGTAATGGGAAATTAGCTGCCTGTAAACCCAATTGCTTGTTCGACTGTACTGCACTGATAAATGTAAAACAGTTCTTTTATGTACGTCTGACTCACCGACTTCAATGGGGATGACATCTGTTGTCAGCTGGACGACAACTGACACCTCATACGTGTCGACCTCCAGTTTTTCTGCGATTTGCAACTAGAAACACGTCAAAATCGCAGACGTGTCATCGCAAGTCCCCACAACACAGTTTTCGTTCACTTTAGGCACTTTACACAAAACAAACTATTTGATGAAGTGATGTATTCTGATCAGAAGTCACTGTGATTTTTTTTTCGTGATCCGTCACTGTAACGTTGATAATTTCCTCTTCCGCTGCCAATCAATTGTTTACTACGTTCGTTGTCGTTCAGATAAGTATCGACTTTTTATCGATTATCTAAAAGGAAAGAAATAAACATTACATTATATCCAAATTATATAAATCTCAATTGTTTCAGTGGCATGTGCTCCGTTCAAAAAGTTACGCATTCTTGATAAAATATTAAACATAAAAGGTTACGCGACAATTTTAATTTGATTTATTTACTACAAGCTTGACCAAGGTCAATTCGCCGCAGTTATTGATATTATCGTAGTTACATAGCCTTTTACTAGCAATAGCATTTTTATGTGGAAGCTATTACAGCAAATTAGGTTCCAATTTGGATTTGATTGATGTAATAGTTTAAGATAATTTTGACCTTTATGTTGCAGCTCTGGATTTAAATTGGTAGTGTTAAAAATCGAATAAAAGTTTGATGAATTACTTATTAAAGTAGGTTTTATATTTTTTAGGTCGTTAATTTTATTAATTAATAGGTATTTTATAAATATTACTTCACATAATATACATTACATACCTGCCTACACGTGTACTCTTCATTACTAATTTACAATTGCAAATATGTGTAAGCACCTACATAATAATCATTTATGAAGTTTTACATTGTTTGAAGATGTAGCAATACCGTTTGAACGTCGTGTGTCGCTTTTTAAGCATTTACGACATGAAAATTATATCAGTAACATTTAATGAAGCAGTCTCTATAACACTACATAGTATAAAACAAAGTCGCTTTTTCTGTCCCTATGTCCCTTTGTATGCTTAAATCTTTAAAACTACGCAACGGATTTGTATGCGGTTTTTTTAATAGATAGAGTGGTTCAAGAGGAAGGTTTATATGTATAATAACATCCATATTTAGTATCAGCAGCATTGCACCCGTGCGAAGCCGGGGCGGGTCGCTAGTCTACTATAATTTTTAAATTATAACTCATATAACGTCCTCCAAATAAGGTTAAGGATTTTACGTTGTTTACATTCAACTTTTACCTTAATATCATCGCATTATATTTGAAGAACTTGGCACCATTACTTGTGTGCACTATAGGTACAATTAAATATTTAGAACAAAACAGATTTGATATTAGTTACTGATGTCATGTACTCAATGCTCAAAAATGCTTTGAGTGACTCCAAGTACATTCAAGAGCATTTGCTCCATGTACCTGCTGTTATCATGAAAATTACATAGCCACAATACGATTTTTTTTTATAATTTAAAACAGTACACTAATATTATGTTTAGATAGGGTAAAACTTCCACTCAAGCATGAAATTCATTTTTCTTTTCAGAGCAAATGATGGAAAATTTTCGTTTTCAGATTCTTCTCCCAAAATCTGAGAAACAAACTTTTTATACCTAATCAAGGAGCCTTTGAAAACATAACAATTTCAACACTTACTACGTAAACAATAAGGTTTACATAGCGAGACAAGCTAACAAAATCAACGTACAAATGTACACAGACGAACAACTTCACTTATCTGAAATACGTCAGTTGGCTCGTGGTTTTTGTCACATGTTATTTACATAATTATATCTTAGTACTCAGGTATATGCTTGCATGAATGTACAGGGTTAAAGTACTGCCAGAGAAACAATAAGAATTTGAAAAACGAATACCTACAGAATTCTGAAATGATTTGAATTTGACAGTTTTTTTTTTCGGAATTTGATGTTGCATTTTTTTTTGTGTGGCGAGAGATGACTGTGTTTTTTTTGTCTTACAGCCAGTATTTCGTCGTCGTCAAATTATGAGCTGAGCATTCAGGTCTTACACCTCTGTGTTTATACCTCTATACACAATAATATATTACAGCCCTTGAAATATAGACCCCATTACGGTATCATAATTGTTAATGACAATACTATAAGAACTCAAAACTCGTTTTTCTTACCTATATATATAATTATTCATTGAAATGTCAACAGCTAATGCTGTGAACTGAATTTAAATACTTTGATGGTCACCGTATTTTGGTGAATCCTTTGAGGCACCTTAGTTCACTTAGTTTGCACTTGTTTTTTAATTAAGGTCTTATAACGAGTTCTAGAGTCATATCGTAAATTACCCTGCAGTTTGAATATTGTAATGAATAGATTATCTAATCCTTGAGTAGGACAATTCAGAGACACTTAAGTAAATTAGTTCAACAGACAGAAACTCATTAAATATTCTTTCCAAAATCGTTAATTCTTCGTTCACTTCTAATCAGCGTGCTTCGAAACGCATCGCACGCACGTGATCGACAGAAAACCGCGCGCTATCCTACCCTTGAAACGTCAACGAAAAAACTACTTGACAAACGAAAATTAGTTCACAGTTTTAAACACTTTTAAAAAATACTTATTACTGTAATAACGCCATAAAATAGTGAACATAAATTAGTCACATAATTATACCGATAACTACCTCATATTTACTTAAAGAAAAAATAGGCATTTTCAACATGACATGGTAATTGAAAAGTTTTTCCCCCTAATCTTCACTCATTTAGCGGTTTTAACGCGTACCAAGAATCACCATAACAATACTACAACAATAAAATGCAGATAACAAACGGAGTTTTCCGGATAGTTAAAACAAAAGTGTGAATATATTAGTGCCTTAGCTAATTGTAGGGAGCACAGCCACTGAAACAACATTTTGATCACTAAACTTACATCGAGATTCGACGCGTCAATGTCAAGTGCATCCGCGGTACTGAATCATTTATCACTTTCGATAGCACGGCATGGAGATAAGTGCATCTCGTTCGAACAATGCGATGTAAGGAACACGCGATAAGGTAAAACGTCCGATCGTTCGTCGCTTGTACCTGTTTTGCACCGCGCGCGTGCGACTGCCGCGATGTTCGACGCACGAATGCCGCCAAACGACTTGACCATTGTTTACTTCGATAATTACATTTTCATTTCGATCGAGTTTACGGGTCGAAGGCTCTAAGGCGGAAAATCTCGGGGCGATACGTCATTACCTGCGTTTGTTGATGACTGATTAATCGAACGAAAGTGTGTAAACGCAGTCTCGGCCTATGCGTTTTGGGTGTTTTTTTTTTTTGTACGCCGGCTCCGATTCGAGTACTGGCATGGTTAACTTTTTATGAGTGTTTTACTCGGTTTAGTTTGTGCGTTTCAGTTTTATTTTTCATAATGACTAAAGAGTAGAACGTAGGTTAGGCTTTGGAAAAAAAAAAAATGTATGCATAACTTTGCAATACATTCAATTTTTTTTTCCAATATTCTAAGAAATATTTTGCACGTAGGTATATACGAGAAAAACTTGATAAATACTGGTCTAATTAAAACGATCAAATAACTTATGTAAATTGATCATGATTAATGAATCTAAAAGTATTTTATTAGTATCGATTATAATGATTTAAAGAACATCACATTTCAGGGTTAAAAATTTGGAGGATTATGCAGCCTGCTGCTAAATTGTAATTTAAACTGGAATGTGAGGTTATTCTTTATTTGTGCCTCTAAATAGCTATTTAGAAATACGACCGAGTAGGTAATTTTGAATTGAAACAACCAAATTATACAATTATTGTAAAAGAATTTGCACAATATTAAAGATATCGGTAAAATAATACTGATTCAATCAGTTGAATGTTGATGTTTTGAGATCATTTAACAAAATCTCAAATAAGAGGAAAATTAATTTAGTCCTAAAATAAGAAATCAGTTTCAGGAGTCCAGAAGCTACGCCACCGTTTATATGTTTTGTATTGTTGACTTCGTAATTACTTTATCACCCTAAAGAACAATGCACAAAAATGTATGGACACCGTCCCCACCCTTGTAGCACTTTAAAACCAAAAATGAATGAATGATGTGTCAATCGAAGGGCCATAGTCATCTTATCATTTTATTGTATTACAGCGAAACTGAAATCCGCATCCGAAAAAAGTTATATCGATATGAAGAAACCGAAATCGGTCACATTAATGACTATGTTACCGACCACGATACTTTTCTTTTTGGAACCATACTGTGGAATGATATCGTTCGGAGTTTTCAAATCTCTGAACCTACCCATCGGCAGCTAGGTGTGAGACAGGGAGACGTCATACCACCGAAGCTGTTCACCGCTGTACTGTAGGATGTCTTCAAGGTTCTGGACTAGGGAGAATAGGCATCAATGTCAATGGCGAGTATACATCATTCACCTTCGGTTTGCTGACGATATTGTGGTTATATGGATATTGTGGCTGAGACCATGGAGGACCTCAGTACAATGCTCGATGCTCAGTAGAGCTTCGGAGAGAGTGGATCTTAAAATGAACATGGACAAAACCAAGGTCATGTTTACTGCCTATGTAACACCCACTCCTATCAAGATCGGATACTCTACACTCGAAGTTCTGGAAGATTATACTACCTTGGACAAATGGTCTAGTTACGTAGGTCTAACTTCAAGAAAGAGGTCCATCGTTGAATCCGACTCGGCTGGGCAGCGTTACGGAAGTTGAGTTGGATCTTTTCGTCTAACTTACCGCAGTATCTCAAGACGAAAGTCTATGATCAGTGTGTGCTGTCATTGATTACATACGAGACCTAAATGTGAACGCTCACAATCAGTCTCATCAGAAGGCTTAAAGTCAGAGGGCAATGGAGAGGTCTATGCTCGGAGCTTCTGAGGTTACCGAGGTTACTGACTTAGACCGGGAATTGCCAGACTCAAGTGGTGGCAATGAGCAGGGCACGGCACATCGCTCGCAGAACGAATAGCCGATGGGGCCGAAAAGTAAGGGAGTGGCGACCGCGAACCAGAAGACGTTGCGTTGGAAGGCCTTCCACTAGGTGGACAAATGACCTGACACGGGACGTTGACCTCCCATCTAGTGCAGGTGTTGTCAGAGCATGGCTGCTTTGGCAAATACCTGCACAAAGTGGCTAGACAGGAGGCGACTCGCGTGTGTTACTAGTGCGACTGCAGCGAGGATACGGCGCGTCACACCCTCGAGCATTGCCCTGCTTGGGTGGTGCAGCGCCGTGCTCTCGTAGCAACAATTGGAGCAGACCGCTCTTTGCCGGCTGTGACCAAGGCCATTGGCGACAGTAGGGAGGCATGGGAGGCAGTGTCAATTGTATATATATATATATATTGTCAATTGTCCGCAACTTCGAGTATAGAGGTTCCGATCTTGATAGGAGTGGGTGTTACATAGCCATTCAACATGATCATGGTTATGTTCATGTTCATTTTAAGATCCACTCTTTCGGAAACTCTACTGAGGTCATCGAGCATTGTTCTGAAGTTCTCCATGGTCTCAGCCACTATATAGTCAGCAAACGGAAGGTGACTGATGTACTCACCATTTACATTGATGCCTAGTCCTTCCCGATTCAGAACCTTGAAAACATCTTCCAGTACAGCGATGAACAGCTTCGGAGATATGACGTCTCCCTGTCTCACACCTTGCTGCAGAAGGTTAAGTTCCGAGGTTTGAAAACTCCGAACGACATCATTCCACAGTAATAATTACAAAAAGAAAAGTATCGTGGTCGGTAACATAATAATTATTGTGACTGATTTCGGTTTCTTCATAACGATATAACTTTTTTCGGATGCGGATTTCAGTTTCGCTGCCATACAATAAAATGATAAGTTGACTAAAACCCTTCGATTGACATAGGTAGTAAAGTGCTACAAGGGTGGGGACGTTTTGGACATTGTTCTTTGAAAGTTACAGGCCGTTCATAAAAGGGCGAGGTGTATGTAACACTAAGCTTGCTCCGATACAGCATGCCCCTTGCTGTTCTCACCAGCGATGCCTAACGCTAACCTGAGGGTCGTTTCTCATACGGGGTGCCCTTACCGTATAGTCGCTTAGTTTTGTAGTCCCTGCCTCCCTCGCTAGAGGTCTTACACCACGGGATAGCCCGGTTAAGCAGGTTAACGTAGCGCGAAGTCACATATTATAAGTTAGGTAATTTCAAAAGAAGTGAACTATTGTAATCAGATTAATCTAGGGTGAAATAAAGAATTTATTTATTATTTACTTTCAAATTACTGGGGAATGTTGTGAACAGTAAAGCCCATTCTACTCACATATCCATATTTACAATAAAATTAATAAAAGCTGCGACATTAAAAATTTGAACAACTTTTCATGCAAGAAAACTTTAATAAAATGGTTTGCCAAACTATCGTACGAAGAGACGGAACAAATTTTAAGTTAACTAAATTACACCAAAAATATACACACACACACACACACACAAACACACATACACACTCACATACACACGCACTAGCACACCACATTATAATACTTTTTCATTTTTGTAATAATAATATTATTTTATTTTTGTTTAAAGATAACTACCTACTTAATAATATTAATAATGATACGTTAAGTTAACGCAACTCCGGCCCCCAAGATACAGGCGCAGCCTAGTTTGGGGACCTCTGTTTTGTAACAATTGTAAAATTTAACTTGTTACGTTTATTGTTAGTGCTAGTTATTTAAGAAACTATTGTAACAAAGACTAAATAAATTTATTCTTATTCTTATTCTTAATTACGATACATAGACCATAAAAACAATAGCTATTTCAAAGACGCGTCACGTTTTATTGTTGTTGCAAGTGGCATGACTTGCAAGATATTATGAAATTCCACAAAAAATCTTGTTTTTTTTTCATCAACACGTTATCTTACCAATATCGACATGAATTTCCCATTTGTGAGAGAAGTTTATTTATCTAACTTCTTAGGCTTTATAACCTAGCAAGGAGCGAAATCATACATCTTGTGCGTACCAATTAGAAAACACCCTAAAACTCACACGCTACAAAGTTAAATACAGAAAAGAAAGAAGTTTTAAAGATAAAAAAAACTGCCATGAAATTATCATTTAAAAAGTGTTCGTCCAAAACCAAAGTATCATGCAAAGTCGTGATGAACGAATAGCAGACGGCACCAGTAACCTGTAATTTTATTATTATGCCTAATTTTACTCCGAACTTAAACAGGTGCTTTTCAACTCTAATTAATATAAACCACTTTTTCTATAATAACTATTTTAAAAGTGAAACCGGTTTCTTTAGAGTTCCTTGGAACGGATGTTATTTAAATCTTTGTTGCGTTTGTGTTGATTTTGTTTATGAATCATGATGACTTAATTTGACACAGCATCAAAGTATTTAAGGTGAGACTAACAACAACTTAAAAAGTTTTTTTTTTTTTGCCTATATTGTCCCACTGCTTGGCAAAGGCCTCCCCCATAGCCTTCCACTCATCCCTCTGTGCGGTTTTCTCCGTCCAATTGGGCAAAAACGCGTCTAGGTCGCCACGCCAGCGTTTTCTAGGCCTCCGTCGGCGACGACGCCCGTCTTCTGGCATCCACTGCGTGACGACTTTCGCCCATCGGTCTTGATCCATCCTACAGACATGGCAATGTTTTTATTATATTAACAACAAATGAAAAATAAATGTAATGTAATTATCGAGTAAACAACTCATTAAAGCCTTTCTCGTTTTGTCTGAAATAATAAACAACAGTAACAACAATTTAACAGCACTTTTCCTTTGCAATGTGTCACATGTCATTTCTGATCTGATCTTTATATTAAATTATGACTATGTTGGGTAATTACGTAGGTTATATTTCTGACAGTAATGATATGAGTCAAAATTATGTAGAGCCGTCCTTTATGAGTCAAACTCATTTAACATTGCTGTTTTATTTTATTAGATTTTATCTTAAAGCAAATAAAAGTACTTCCGAAGCTTAAACATTATGAAAATGTCGCAATTAGTGATGATGGCATTGAAATAAAGCTAAATGACTCCTTAGTAATAATAATTTGGCTATTTCGATGCTATCACAGAAATGTAAAAACGACACAATCATAATAATAAAATGTGGCTATTTTTATATTCTTGTTAATTTATGCAGAAAAATAATATTCACGATCATAGTACTTGAGAAACTGGAAATCAAGGTGTTAGAAACCTGCTTGAGGACCACTGGTAAAAGTTTAAACCCGCGAGCACTCGCGCTATGAGCATTTTGCTCACGGTAAATTTAAAACACGCGCTATCTTATCAAAATTATGCGTACGGACATTGTTCATTCAGTAGCTGAGTTTTGTTCCTTCCCCAATCCCTGGATACAGTTCACTTTTCGCCAGTGTGCAGTGTGTGCACCAGTCGCTCGTACGAGGGGGTTTGTTGCGCCGTGTACCATAAAGCGGTGTTTTGCTCATCGCGCGGGTATCGACGTAAGTACTTTTTACCCGACTGCGACGAAGCTTTTTCTCATGGTTTTGTATTTTTTCATTTTATCGACAGTTTTACTGCTACTTTTATGTAATATTATTATGGTTTAAAATTACTGACATAGAAAACTATTATGTATTTCTATTGAGATTTTTTTGTTAATTTTTTTCCTTTACTTTTTTTTTAGTGCCTATGATTGTTAATTAAAAATAAAAAGGATTTATGTTGGAAACTTTTTTTTTTTCTAGAATAAATAAAAAGGTATATTTTTTTGGTAAAACTTGCATTTAATGACATTCATAAACATGAGCAAAATGCTCTACACGCGAGTGACCGTATGATTTCTAGAAGCGCGAGTGCTGGCGGGTTAATTGTTAATTTATACATCATCCTCTAACATATTATCAAGAAACCATAATTTACGCAACTTGCCGACTGTTTTATTTATTGCTATTGTATCGTGTACAGTCGGTCATCGTAATTGCTTTACCAGCTTCTGACAACAATAGGGAATCGGACTGACTTAAAAAAATATGATTCTATTTAGTCCGTCAGTTAGATTATCGAAAAATATTAGAAAGTTTTTTTTTGTTTTATCAAATCAATAAAAATTGTTGAAGCTATTAGCGCGTCAAAGATCATGGAGTGGGGCTTGAAACGTCACTTGAAGGTACAAAATGTACTATCATAATAATATGACGTCACACGAGTTTTCGAAGCTCTGTATCATCGTCTTCATTTTTTGTTTACGTGAAAAAAGAAAAAATATGTGGTCAATATTTTTTGGAAATCTATCTGACGGACTAATTAGTTTTTTTCGTCCGATCCCCTATTCTCGTACAATTATAAATCTACTGAACTGCAAAGTATTTCTTACTGATGTATAGACAAAGGTACCTTGCCGTTATGTTTACGACGTGCATGTTGCACTCATCCTTTCGATGATAAAGACATTATGAGGTCGACTAGGTATACCTACATCTTTTCATCATATTAGATGCTTACTTACGTTTACCTGACAGATATTTCTCAACAGCATGTTGTAAAGCCAAGTCATGAGGCCCATGGGTGATATAAATACCGATCCCAGGATAGAAGACCTAAGTTTTCAAATAAATTATTATTTAAAGGCACCCCTTCACTGATTGTAACGTAACTGGTTGCGCACTGAATGCGACGAACATTACAGAGGAATGCGCGAATCTGAACTGTTACATTACAGGCCAGTGCTGAACAAGGGAGCACCTTAATACAAATATATTGAAATAATGTGTGACTACTTATACCAATTAAATTATATTGGTGTGACAGTAACCTTTGCATCAAAATTTGAACGTTGTTACTCGCGTTAGTGTTGTAGTTGGTCAGAATATTTTTCATTTGACATTTGGCAAGTTTCAAACTGTACAGGAGTTGGAACCAACTGGCTCCATCTCCTGTAAGCCGCTGAAGTCAAGTTGGTATATGGCCCTACTAAATATTCAGTGGAATGTAAACGTGATGGTTATAAATGTGTAATTATAATGACCCTACTTTGTATTAAATCTAAACATCTCAGTATACATCTAATTGATGATTATGCTCATATCATCAGACATTACGTATTCAGGAATGCTACCGTGTAGAATGCCTATGTGTCTGGCAGGCTTTTGAGATGATTTTTAAATAAAAATCTAGTAAATGCCATTTGTTTTTGTAGTCCATCCACCTTCGTGTATATATGCAGAGCTCATAGTTTTGATGAAACCTGTTATTTAAGATGTGTGTTCATGAAAATTTAAACCAAAACTAAATATAAGCGCTTTATACATAAGAAGAAAAAAATAGATACACAGGCGTAAAAAAAAACTCCTGGACGCTATCAATTAGTAACGTGGAATGGCAGCAGTAGAAATAGTGAGGGCCAACCTACGTGTTCTTAATTTCTATTACTGTTTTTCTTCACTAGAATTTTCTGCTTTGATCACGTTTTCACATCATACATAACGTGTAACTACATTTTACCGCATCGCTGCCTCCTGTAACAGTTCTCTTCCCGTTTACTTACGTATAATATACTTCGATATTTTTATTCTGCGGTTTCTTTGTAATTTTTAATTTTTTTATGGTATACCTATCTGCTACGTTAGGAAGAATATCAGATAAAACCAAATATAAAAATGAAAATTATTACTTAAATAATTATGCTTTATACGAAATCTCTTTCCTTTGCTTCGAAATCAGACACGAAAATATTCTCGCTAATTCCGGTTTCGCCCGCGTTGATTTCGGTCAAATTATATACATACATACAGTCATACATTATTAGATTTTGGTCAAAAACCACTCTATCCATTGTTGAAAACAACATGAAAATGCGGCGGATGACTTTGTTTTATAATATGCAGTGATGATAAGTACATAAAATAATAATGTTTGTTTTATTATAATCAATAGGGATATTTTATAATCCCCTTGATCTTTTAATGAGATTCATGATATTTTTAAATTGTTTTGTCATTGTATTAACAAGTTTAATAGTACTTTAAAACATAATTATGAATATGTTTATCCCTTAACTTTAATAATCTCAAAGATTACGCAAACGTGCTTTAAGCGATTATCAAGAACAGTCATAATAAGATCGTAAAATCGTCAGATCTTTATGCAAAATGTCACATATTTACAGGATATAAGTAAATAACGATAATAATTGCATAATTCCATGTTATCGTGATGTGGATTAGATCTGCTTCATGATAATATAGACAGAATCACGAACTGTATTATAAATATGCATAGTCTTAGACTTACGTGTAAAGGTGTAATAATTTACTATAGATTTTCCTTAGTACACTAATAATGTGAGCATCTAGGAAGCGACATGCATTACCTACCTGTTTTTAGATCTTTGTAATCGCAAATGAGTTTATCATTGTATGTGCAGAAGAATGCCATGCAAAACATCCTGCTTAGGTACATAACATGACTATTACATAAACAGAATGACTGGAGATAGTACTGCTGTCTTGATTTTATAATTATATTTACAGTTCCTACCAATTCAATTGCTTATCAATATCTTTTTATGCTGTCGAAAGAATAATCATATAAACATTTTATTTAAGTAAGTGAATTATTGTTAATTCTTGATCTACTTCTACTTTGCACGCGGGTCTTGCCGTTACGCGGGGTAGGATTTCTTAATCAAAAGAGAATGGGCGAAAATGTATGAAAGCTGGTACACCCCTCCAATAGCAATGAGATATACGTCGTTGGATAGCTCTTTTTAACTGAAACAATATTTACTATTACAGTTTTGTTGAGATGTTTGTCCGTTTTGAGTTATAGCTCAAAAACAAAAGTAAAAATGGATACCTATTAACGTTATAATATCTTAGTGTGTAAGCTAAAATTACATCAATGTCGTTATATATAACGTAATTCGTAATTATCACAACAAAACATAACATCACGCCTGTAATTCCCGAAAGGTTAGGCAGAGGTGTAGGTGCCTAATAGTAGGTAAACCCACTTTTCGTCAGTTATGTTTAAGTTCCATGTAATAGGGGGCGAGCCTATTGCCATCAACCTGGCACAAATCCAGACACCATGGCTGCTACCAAGAAATTCTTGAGGGAAACTACAATAACACTTTGTCCGACCAGGGAGAATGTATGAAAGCTGGTACACCCCTCCAATAGCAATGTCATATACGTCATTGGATAGGTATTTTTAAATGGAACAATATTTACTATGATAGCTTTGCCGAAATAGTTTGTCCATCCTGAGTTATATCTCAAAAACCAAAGTTAAAAAAAGTTTTTAGTATTCCGACACAAAGTACTCATCTGTTTACGTACATTTTAATTGGTAATTTTTGAATGTCTCGTTGATCTAGTGGTTGCAAGCGCGACTGCTGAACATGAGGCCCTGCGTTCGATTCCCGGGTCGGGTAAATTGTTACCTATTGGATTTGCTCTCAAGAATTTGTCAGTATCAGTCAAGGAATTTGTATTTATGCCTAGTTCATGGCAATAGGTTCACCCTCTATTACATGGGAAACATAACTGCCGAAAACATCGGTGTATTATTATAAGTTACACCTCAGTCTAACCCTTTAGGCATTACAGGCGTCATGGTTTGTTATGTTATTTGCGTATTACATTATTATACTATAATAATATATATTATTATACAACGACGTTAGTGTTATATTCCTTTATACACCAAGATATCACAATATTAATATCATCAATTTTTACTTTTGTTTTTAACCTATAACTCAGAATGGACAAACATTTCGACAAAACTGTCAAAGTAAATATTGTTCCATTTAAAAAGACCTATCCAACGACGTATATGACATTGCTATTGGAGGGGTGTACCAGCTTCCATACATTCTCCCTGGTCGGACAAAGTGTTATTGGAGTTTCCCTCAAGAATTTCTTGGTAGCAGCCATGGTGTCTGGATTTGTGCCAGGTTGATGGCAATAGGCTCGCCCCCTATTACAAACATAACTGACGAAAAGTGGGTGTACCTACTATTAGGCACCTACACCTCTGCCTAACCCTTTGGGAATTACAGGCGTGATGTTATGTTTTGTTATGATAATTACGAATTACGTTATATACAACGACATTGATATGATTTTAGCTTACACACTAAGATATTATAACGTTAATAGGTATCCATTTTTACTTTTGTTTTTGAGCTCTAACTCAAAACGGACAAACATTTCAACAAAACTGGAATAGTAAATATTGTTTCAGTTAAAAAGAGCTATCCAACGACGTATATCTCATTGCTATTGGAGGGGTGTACCAATAAGCCCATTCAAAAAAAATAAAAAAAATTTTTTTTATCTAATTGGCCCAGTGGTCGCAAGCGCGACTGGTGAGCATGAGGTCCTGAGTTCGAGTTTTTGAGTTGTTCCGTCAGGAATTTCTCAGTAGCAGCCTGGATTTGTGCCCGGTTAGTGACAATAGACTCGCCTCCTAATATGTTCGTGTACCTACTATTAGGTACACCTCTGCCTAACCCTTCGTTGATTACAGGCGTGATGTTATATTATGTGTTATTGTTTATTCTTGATGAGAAATGAAATAGCCACATACATCGATCAATCAGATCATGCAATAAACCAGATATCAACAACTTTTTATTATGAACTATATTTTTTAGGAAAATTACTCAACTCATGTTAGATAACAAGACATGGGTTTTCCTCAATAGCAAAGTTTACTCGGCGGTGTTTGCAAATGTGGACTTTGTACGCACTTTAAGAAATCTACTTACGTCACTATCAAAGTTCACCTTTAACTATAAGGTCTAAAATTAGACGATCAAACAATAAAACAATAATAGTACGGAATTACCACCAATCTGGCTTCTCCGAACTTTTTTGCGAACATAAACTTTGTATGTGTTGGTAGATTTTTTTGTTTTGCGATCAAAGGTCTATAAATCTAGTGTGTATTATGATTCTATGATGACGATGACGGTTAACGATAGTAATTAAGTTGGCAAACTTGAATCACTGATTTATTTTTATATAAAGAACAATGGGCCTAAGAAACCAAGGCCGTCCCAAAGTGCGTTGAACGCGATCCGTGAGGGACGCTCAGAACAGAAAAAGAGTGGAGGAAGAAAGGGGAGGCCTTCACCCAACAGTGAGTGATTCCGGGCTGAAATGATGATGATAGAAAAATGGACTGTTAATCAGAAGTTGTATGTATTGCTACAATAACTGTCATTCTGAAAATCACGTCATTATCATATCAAATTCACGTGTTTATGAATTGTTGTCTGAACGTGTCTATGTAGGGGACGCCCTAGAAAGACATACACTGATCTTATTAGTGACGTTCTTCCGAAAGGACAGGTGCATAGTACTCGTAACTGTCGTACGTGTATGACCAGAATATGTATGAATGTGGACGGGGCAAAAGGAGTACGTAAGGATCGTAGCAGGTGGCGTTCTGTAGTTTTTGCCTACCCTCATGGGAAAAGGGCTTGAGTTTATGTTTTCATTATTACAACCGCTTGTATGAAAGGGTATTTATTGGCTTCTATTACAGACTCGTGTGTAAAATCATGAAGTCTTATATCACGCTGATTTAAAAATAAAGAGAAATACTGTCTAACTCTTTGATTTAAATGCTAGATGGATATTTTGACGGTCAAACGTCGTCGACAGAGTAGCGCTGTTGGTAAACATTTGTTAATTATTGTTATTGTGAGCTCGTGGCTATATCAAACGTGGTTACGTGGCGATATTTAAACAGCTACTCGGATCAACATTCAGGTTAGGCCGCGTTTGCCCAGCTTGCTTTGTTGTCAATGTCTTGATAATTATGTTGCCTCCACATTGTGGAGGTCTAAGATTAAATCGTGTAAAATAAGGCGTGAGGGGTGTTATAACGTCCAATGTAGGAAAAAATATGTAAAGACCTAATGATCAACACAGCAACATTCTCAAAAATCGTGCAAGAAATGTTTTTCAAATTCATCGTCGTCATCTTACTTTACATAACCATTATTAAGACGACCGATCTAAACGCCAACCGTAAATGCGATGCGAAATTACAGGCTCACTCACGTCTTTTCCTCATTGTAAAATTATTATTGTGACGCATTTTCTCACATATAATACTAGTTTAAAAATAGACTAACCGACCATAATTAGTTGTTCACATAGATTCATTGTAGCGTGTGTAATCACTTCACGCTTTTAAGACGTGGAACGTAAACTTCATGTTTAAAATTATGCGAAATAAGTACTAATGGTCACTATGACTTTAGACGGCCTATGCACACTGCGTTTTCACGCGTGTTTACTGTGGCAGCTACTTTTGCTGCTTTTCAAGAAGGTGCATAGGCGAAGCCTATAATGGATCTGAAAAAAAGCCGAAAGGGATTTGTTTCCCTCGTTATAGTTTCCCATTTTATAGTTATGTTAGTCAAACTCTAACAAGGTTAATTTAAAAATCAAAACAAATAAGATGAGTTCGACAATTTATTTCTACGTTTCTATTAGCAGATTCAGATATCGAAAATTATTACCGTTAAAGCACTATCATAATACAGCGCAAAAAAAAACTTTACCTAGTTTGGTATTGTTTCAGTTACAGCCGCTAGATGACGCTAGTTATTACAATCGTTATAACTGTAGTTAAGGCTATTTATTACAATCACTGTTCATCACTTACTTCATTTAATATTAAGCACATAGAAACAGGATAAAAAACACCTGGTTAGTAACAGAACCGGTATTGTGCTATAAAAACAACCAGAAAAAAAAATATCAAAAGGATTTTAACCCAGATACTGCGACGGGACTTTTAAAAGGCCCAAAAAAACAATTAAATCTACCTGCATTTTTCATTAGTTTTCAATTACTTGACATACATATTCATATTGCTAACTTACTGAGTACCTGTCAACCTTTTATTTGGTACAGTTACGTTCCCAACTGGACACACATTTTTATGTATATTGAGTGTTTTTGAAGATCTTGAAGTTTTTTTTTTTACAATGGCTGCACAAAGGTAAGCTTGTATGATATTTATATGCAGAATCTGATGAAATTCGCTTTGGTATTTATATGTTAGTTATTTCATCAAAATATAACTTCATTTGTTTGATTCGAAACGCAAAATAAATGTTCTTTTTTTACGTTTAAAATTGATGGCCTTTTAAAAGTCCCGTCGTAATATAGGGGTTTATTATATTATAATTTTTATTTCAGCACGAGATTAGTAAAAGGGCTCAATCTCATCTAATTTGTTGATGAGTTAGAGCGAGATGACGAAGACACTTTGTAGCCGAACCAAATAACCATTTTCCCACCTGAGAATGCCAATGCCGATGTTACTGACGAAGACTCAGTTGATGAAGAGTTCGTAACATTACAAAATCTTCCAGGTAGGTAAAGTAATTATGAATTAATTTAATTTACATGTCAGTGAACGCACAAGTAGGTGTGTTACGTGCTTTTTTGTCATGTTATAACAATATGTATATTATTTTCTTGTAGGCTCTCTGCTAAGAGCTCCTGCTGAGCCGCTGAGGTAACGTTCTCTCAGAGTTTTGACGAGGAAGATGACGTGCCTTTGTCGAGCTTACGTAAGAGAAGACGCACAATTGACACGATCGGTGAAGATAGTGACCTTTCTGTTTCTTCTACTCCAGGCGCGTTAACTATTTCTGGGTTTGTTCAGCCGACCGTACCGTGAAACCAAACATATAGATGAAGAAATCGTCACACTCCAAATAAGTATATCCAATGGATAACGTACAGGGTTCAAAAAACTTACAGCCACTTTTATACTATTTCAATTACAATACAATTTACTGAAACGTTACACAAATATCTTTGCAGGACAGAAGAATAAAGTGTGCAAATAATATGATCACCTTACTTTGGTTTGCTCGAAACCTACAAAAAGAGCGATAAGAGAGGACCCTGTCCTACACCTAGGTTTCATCGAGAATCATCTCGATATGATGGGGTTGATCACTTAGTTCAATATAGTGCGCCTCAACTAAGATGCAAAGTTTGCAAATCAAAAAGCTTTTTTATTAAAATTTGTCAAAAGTGTAAAATTCAATTACACCCCAAGAACTGTTTTATGCTATATCACAGTCTCGTTACAATCAGTAACGATGGCATTTGCATGTTTGTGTGTGTGTATTTCTATTGTTATAATATAACCGTAATTTTGTATTTTTTACCATCTAAATTGATTCTATAATATTTTGTTTCATTACTAGACCTCCATACATGTATGCGACCCCCATATTACGACGGGCCTTTTAAAAGGCCACATTTTTCTGGCTTTTCCAGATAAGTTGAATTTTTTTCATTATTTTTCCTAGTTATAATGAGTCATTTAAAGAAACATATCCAAAAATCACGGTTATCGGAGGCAATAAATAGTTTCAGTAACATCTGGGCAAGATAACATTCGCTTCCGTAAAAAGTGTTTTGTCCTTGAAACCATCCTTTTATTTATAATGACTTAATATTATAAAAAACCTGACTATTAGAACATTGACCCTGATAAAAAAAAAACAACATTTTAAACGATAATTAATTACTTACAGACATCTCGGTAGTCGATAAACAGAATTTAGTACCTGAAACAATAAATGATACTAATAAATATACAAATTAAGATCATGTTATAGTAGGTAGATTTTATTGAATTAACGTGTGCAAAAATAAATGAAGCGATCAGGAGTTCAGTTTGACTGCTCGCAAAATATTTGTTTTGCAAATTATTACCATTAACATTTTGTCTGTCAAATCGTGCATCACGATTCTCTTGTGATCTTTGTTTGATAGACCCAGCCCCTTGTACTGACGTCACAAGTTTACGTACAAAATATATTGAGAATGTAATAAACATGAAACATCGTCATTTCCATGCCCATAAACCATTATATTTGGGCAATACTGTTTTTCCATTCCACCCATGCAGACGTCATGGCATTATCTACTCCTTTCTAGTTTATTGCATTCGTTAAGACTGGAAGCCGACCCCAACATAGATGGAAAAAGGCCGTGTATAAATTTTAATATGATGATGAATCGGAAAATAATATAAGTATAATAGTTTCCTAAGCTCTATCGTAGCGTCACACTTCTGACCAAACAACTTTGTTAAATATTTGCCTGCAGTTGAGCACAAATATAAATGGTGCACTAATATTAACAATACTATTAACAGTAAATAATTCTTATTTTAGAAAGTCGTGTTTTCTCATTTTACACTTTATATTGATCTTTTCTATGACTTTGAGAATATTTTCAATTTGGAATAAGGATGTTTTTTTTTATTTAACCACTAATTAAGAGGAAAATGTATTCCTGAACACTTCGATGCTTTTATTTCACGAAATCAGGGATAGTCAGGAATTCAATTGTCATCGTATTCTTGTTTCAGTTTAAAAATATCAATAATCAAATATTATTGATACACACATACATACATAAACTCACGCGGCACGCCCTTTTCCCGTGGGGGTAGGCAGAAACCACAGAACGTCACCTGCTACGATTCTTACATACCCCTTTTGCCTCGTCCACATTCATACATCTGGTCATACACGCACGCCGGTTGCAAGTACTATGCACCTGTCCTTTAAATATTATTGATATTTAATTTAAATAATATTTATCATTCTCCATTCATTCAATCAATGTAGGTAACGACTGTTTCTAAAACACAAAGTTATTGTGGTGGGTTACAATAAGTAAAAGCACCTTCCACCTGGGCACTAGTTTCCATGGCTGACTTGGAAATCCTTACGACCCTACGACTTCAAACCTTGTCGGTCCAAAACTAAAAACAATCTCTTAACTAATACTGGACCAGTAAGTAATTGGAAAACATGACGCCAAATTTGGGCCTCACTTAGACTTAGTTTTTAAGCTTTATGACATCGACACGTTAAAAAGAGGAAACATCTTTAACCAAAATTTTAATTCTTACGTAAGGTTTTTCCCATCGGTTTATGAATTTTTGATTAGGGAAGAACATAATTATTTTAGTTTTTTAGCTAATAAATTATTTTTCAAAAAGTTGCTTGTCAAAAATCATTTGTTGAAACTATACTTATTAAAAACCCAGTGGCAGTTTTATTAAAAGGATATTATTAAAAGCGAGATAAGAGAAAAACGAAAGGCCTGTAGAGTTATTCTGAAACTGGAAAGAGCAATGCCTTTAGCAAGGGTGTTCATTAAATTAACATTACCGGAGTGGCTTCGAAATTCGCGATTTAATAAGGTGAATGATGAATAGATAACATGTTTTTTATGCCTTTTAATATATATTTTTTAAATTTATGAATAAATAAGTGTAATCAGTTACTTTTATTTTAATAACTTATACACTAAATTCAAGCACCACACTGTCTAGCAAGTCAAAGATCGTAATTTACATCTTCCTATTACTAGTAATTAGGTGGCGCCAATCGAGGTCGGTTACCACTTCTTACGAATATTTGATAACACGGCATATTTTTTATCACCAGCAGAGATGAATTTATTATTCTTGTGAAATATTACAAAACTAAAAAATAATATTTGGCATTCACATTCAAGTATTTAGTTATTTTAACTGAAGGTTCGTATTCATATTCAAACATGCCGCCAGCTATCTATTAACATTTAATAAATAAATCATGTTTTTTAATCATGTGATCAATCGTCCCTGTGATCAGTGAATATGTATCCATCTGAGAGATGTATTTTGTCTTGTGAAATGTCAAGGATATTTTATATAGGTAAGTACTACCTTATTTGTTTTTGTACGTTTTAAATGATGTCGTCGTAATTAAATAAACTAAGTCATCCCGAAATAAATTGGAAACAAATATTATTTATGCAACACATAAAAAATACTAAAGAAATTATTGTAATATAAATTAAATTATTAGTATACGAAACCTTTTTTATTAAATAGGCAAATACAAATTGAAAATAATAATATCGTTCAACTTTTAAGTGAACAGCTTTACAGGTTCAACGCCCTTGTGGTAAGCATACCTTTTTCCTCAAGAACTAATAATACCACGACGTGAAAAGAGGAGTATTTTCTGAACTTCCGATTACTAACTTCTATAAATAAGTTATCTAGAGCAGTGGTGGCTTACAGCTATTGATTCCAACCTTTAAGTTGTAGGTCGTCGTGCGTTTGAACTCAAATAGGTACCTTTCTTTGTGTAATTTTTAATTCATCATTACTGTTCACAAAACCATGAAAGAAAACATCGTGAGGAAACGGTCATGTCATTGAACCAACTATCCGAATATGTCTCAACAACTTACTAAAAACAAGGAAGATGATTGTTGTTATTATGAAAATATTAATTACGAGATCATCGAAAAGTCCACTCTAGGCCCACGTGATCGATTACGGCTTACTGCCCTTACTGAAAGAAGGCCTTTGTCCCAGCTGCGGCTGTGGGAACGTTTTTAGATAATCATAAATACACTAGGTGCATGATATTCAAAACAATAACCCGTTGTGAAAACAGATCACATACATCAACCATTTCACTGTCACATCCGCATTATAAAGCTCGTTTCACGGCCGCACACCAAATCTCGTCGCCTTGTACGCACTCCGTACAACTAGGATGCATGGTACTTCCGGTAGAAATTCTCGCCAAAGCTTTAGTATAATTATTATTGCATTATTATTATTCGTAGTTCGTTCGTTGTAGCATAATAGATATGTAATAGACACATTATGTGTGATTGCGTAAACTGTTAAGTAATCGTAGTGATGCATGATATTGTATAGGAACTTCGCCGTACTAAGTCTGCGAATCGGAATATTTGTTTGTGAACCGTATTTTTATAGTACATTTAACTATTATTATTAAAGTCGCTAAAAGGGTTTTCAAAATAGGTATTTCTTAAAAATCTTATGTAAAAAAAGACATAGGTACTATATTATATTCTTATGTACCTATCAAGCCAAATATCAAATTCTTATGACTTTTCTGTCGTGGATATTGGTCCAGTTTTTCTGACGATGATAAAACGTGTGTTCAAGCAGTAAGCTGATTAAACTGGCTATGCCTTAACATGACTCAGTAGATGAAGAGCAGTTTTGTTTACATCAAGTGTTAATCAATATTTTTCTGTTATGTATGTTATGAATATGTTAACTAGCCAACGTCGTAGTCTGTAAACTCGTGAATTCTTATTTGACACTAAGGCTATTTAGAATTGACGCACTAGTGTTAAAACCAAATTACGTTTGAAGCTTGAATTGTTTATTTGTGTTCTGATGTTTCATTATGTTTGGAAAATTTGCTCATTATAAACAGTGACTGGAATAAACCACAAATAAAAATGCACTGTATTTTAATAGAAAATATTTTTTTGTATACACCACATCTAATACCGTACCGAGTGTATCGTGTGTGACCAGGGCCGGCAGTCTCTACAGAGATAACGACAAAATCGCTAACTTTCGATTGCTAATTACCAACGAATAAATTCGGTTGCAGTAATGATGCTTGCGAGAAACGCATCTTGGATGTAGAGACTTGCTTTACTTGCAAGCATCATTAATGCAACCGAATTTATTCGTTGTTAATTAGCAATCGAAAGTTAGCGATTTTGTCGTTATCTCTGTAGAGACTGCCGGCCCTTTTTTTTTGTTTTTTTTTTGGTGGGTGGAAAATCATCGAATAACCCCCCCCCGCTCTTGGGCAGAGCGAAGGGGAGTGTCAGACTTCTACTGACTAAAAACCAAACCCATGTTCCTTCTTCGCCCTTGTGTCGGAGCCGCGTTATCCTTTCGACAAGCCACAGCCCCGACGGGAGCCACAGCCCCGACGGGGGACTGCCGGCCCTGGATGTATGAATGTGGACGAGGCAAAAGGAGTATGTAAGGATCGTAGAAAATGGCGTTCTGTGGTTTCTGCTTACCCCCATGGGAAAAGGGCGTGAGTTTATGTATGTATGTGTAGCACATCTAGATACGTACGTGGAGTAAAGGCAATTTAACCCAAAATAATCACGGGAAAACCTTAGGTAATTAGGTATGCTAATTTATTTATGAATCATTTAAGTACGAGTAACTTCACAAAAACCATCAATGCATTATGGGTCGATGTAAGTCAAAGTCAAAATTATTTATTTGCAACAAATGTGGTAAAAGATGGTAAAATAATAAATAAGTAGTGCAATGACACATTTCGCCATTATGTTGTAGGTACTGGTAGTAATAGCATGATACTTTGACACGTGGTTGGTGCATTGTGACATTATTATGACGTATCTAACTAATGAATGAGTCATGCTAGTTATTGCCAATGGTTAACACAATACGTAACATAACACGTAGGTAATAAAGCTTTAAAACTGCAATGACCATTCTTGATTTCATAAAATATTTAATAGTTTTCGTTAAAAGTAATCTTGGAGCTAGTAAGCTCCAAGACTACTTGTAACTACTTAACTAGTACTTTAGTGTAGTAACATAACATAACGCCTGTAATTCCCAACTAGTTAGGCAGAGGTGTATTTATTAGTACATTTCACCAGTAATGTTTAAGTCCCATGTAATAGGGCAAGCCCATTGTCATCAACCGGGTACAGATTCAGACTCCTGCTCTTTTAAAAATAATATAAGTTTATCAGATTTTTGATATTAATAGTAATATAAATCAGGCTGCTACTTTAGTATAGTTCTTCTGTTAAAACTACATAAATACAGCAACAGCAATTGTAACGTAACTTTTTCCATAATATAACTCTACAATCAATAATATTAATCTGTCACAGTTATATATCAATCTTACTTACACTGCGTGTTTACCGACACTTGTGCTCAAAGTGACGTAAACGTCAAATCACTTTTTCACCTCGAAAAGTCAAACAGTCACACTTTACAAGGCGTATTAAACAATTAAGACATGCAAATAGTGTTATATTCAAATGATAATAATTAAAATGAAGTAGCTAGTTCCGGTACTAAGCCGTTTGATATTTAACAGCACGTATCTATAACTAAATTACATCCGGAAACGACAAAACTTTTTATTTATTTATTATTGATATTCATGACAACCTCGTTGGTCTTGAGGCCCTTTTTTTGGAGGTTAGGAAACCGTCAAATGTCTCCTCCTGCTCTGGGCAGAGTGGTAGGGATGTCAGACTTCTACTGACTAAAAACCACCCATGATCTTTCTTAGCTCTTTATGTCGAGGCCGTGGTATCTCTTTGGAACAACCCGCAGCACCAACGGGGGTCTTGAGGTCCTGATTTCGATTCCCAGGTCAAGCGGAGTTTGTTTAATTAGTGTTTTTCAGAAAGCACGGTAAAAAGCTGGTGAAATGTAACCTGACATTATTTAATGAAATTGTTACAGAGATTTGGGCGGGCTTGTGCAAACAAAAATACCTCTGAATAGGCCTTCGAGGATATCAGGCGTGATGTTATGAATATGATAAACATGTGTCATCTCATACATACCGGTTTCTAGGAACGCTATGTACACTTTTGTATTTGCTGACCATTTATGTAAGAGCTCTTCACAAAAGTTTATTGCTTTCTGAGAGAACTCCCGTTATGTTTGTTTTAGTTTGAAGTCATCGTCCAATATTTCTAAAGAACTTAAGTTGAAAGGTGAAAGGACTTTGAAAAGGATGGCTTTAGGTAGATTGCTAAACATTTTCCGCTTTTCTCCATGGTTTACCATTTCTTTACAAACTTTTCAGTAGCATATCTATTAATAGACAGTGCTGCTGAATGCAGATAAGTAACTTTGCTCCTACAATAGATTCTAGCCAAGATAGAAATTCTTTAATTTTTACACAATACTTTACCAAAATTTAATAATTATATGTTTTTATTTTTACAGTTAGGTACCTTACAGACTGTCATTCAATGGTTAGCCAATATGAAATACAAATATTTATTCTATTCAAATTCTTATTAATGTAAATTTCATGGATTTCTGTAACTATTCCTTCATAATATATGTCTCTGTCTCTGTGCATGTCGACTTACGGCATTATTCACAAAGAATATTTTTTGTTATGTTTGGACTGTCAGATAATATTAAAAGTAATAAATCCTGATCTTGTATTGCCTCGTTAGTCTAGCACCACTGCTGATTTGTGGGAATGCTGGGTTCAATTCCCAGTCGGACAAAGAGTATTCTTTTTATTGGGGTTTATCATAAGGAATTTCAGGTTGAGTGTAATAGATTCGGCACACATGCTATTACATGGGAATAAAACATTACTGGCAAAGTGTAGGTGGCGAAGTGTAGGTGTACTATGAAGTACACCTCTGCCACCCATTTGGGCATTACAGGCGTGATATTATGTTATCCTAATCCCCAGCTTTCTGTTGCCACAGACACGAGTAAGACTAACTCTTTTCCTGACAGCCATCATCATTATCATTCTCCAGCCCTTATCTTCATTTACTTAGGGCCGGCACAGCATAATAATATCTTCTTCATCAATCATCATCATCATCATCATCCACAACCCGAATTTACCCACTGCTGGGTATAAGCCCCTCTTTTCTGGTGCCAAACGCCACGTTCTTGTGCCAGTCTCATCCAGGTTTTTCCCTCGATGGCAACTATATCGTCTGCCCATCTCGCCGCCGGGCGACCTACATTTCTTTTACCCGTTCTTGGACGCCATTCGGTGACAGCCTTACTCCACCTGCCATCTCTACGCCTTGCCAGGTGTCCTGCCCAACCCCATTTGAGTTCCATAACGCGCTTTCCAATATCGGTGACCTTTGTGCGTCTTCGGATGTCGACGTTTTGAAATCGGTCTACCAGTTTTATGCCTAGCATGGAACGCTCCATGGCTCTTTGTGCAACTCTTAGTCTGTACACAGCCTCCTGTGTGAGCGTCCATGTTTCAGCACCGTAAGTCATTGTAGGCAGAACACACTGGTTATAGAGGTGGGACTTTAGACATAGTGGAATTTTGGCTGACTTCAGAATGTCGTCCAATTTGCTGAACGCGGCCCACCCAAGCTGTATTCTTCGGGATATAATAATATTCCACAACATATATCTCCCTTTGTTGATGCTCTTTGCCAAATGAAAGAACATACATAAATAACATACATTATTCATCAATACTTCTGTATTATTTGTCATCTTTCTAGTCATATAGCCCTTCACACAGTTAATCCAATTTCTTTCTTTGATTCTTTTCATCTTTCGGAGCCGCGTTAACCTTTCGACAGTCCACAGCCCCCCATTATCTCCGAAACTACTGAGCCTAAAATATTGAAAAAAAAAACAGAAATTAGTTCAACACTTATACATTACAGGAAAACCTTTAAGAAGTCTATGGTGCTAAAATAACATGGAAAATCTCTCAATAGCTACTACAATGGTACGGAACCCTTCTTGTGCAAGTCAACTGGGTTACTTGCACTTGGCCCGTTTTGTCATTATTTTTATAGTCACTCTACTCTTACTGTCAGGAAAATAATGGCTGTATGAATGTGGATGGGCACATTCATACAGCCATTATTTTCCTGGCAGTCAGTTAGACGGAAACCCGTGCATGTGTTCTTAACTAGGTTGACCTAGGATGAACGTTAGGAAGTGGCCGTTTATCTGTCATTTTCCTCTTGCTTGACTGATAGGATACAAGTGTTAATAGTTATGCTGGATGTGACAACTGACACGTTATTAAATCAAAATACATACAATATATTACGTATTGACGTATGCGTCAGAGGTGTTCAGAGGTTATGCAGGTTGAGAAAAGCTGAAAAATTAAGAAATTCTTGAAAAACGTGAGTGGATTTTGTGTGCCCCATTTTGTTTTGTAAAAGCGGGATTGAGCCAAAAAAAATTATTAAATAAAATTTATTTCCCTGTCTCTACAACTATTCTCCTCTTTTTCATTTCCTGCCAAACCCCAAACACGTTTCTAAACGCTATCTTATTAACATTGAGTTTTGTTGCTTTGCACAATATTTCTTCTGCGTCTGTGTTACGGAAAATTATCCAAACAAATGGAATATAATAAACCAGGAAAACTTTTAAAAAGTATCACAGACAGATCCGTGTTTCATACATCATTGTAATTTTGGAATGTTCGAGTCTTCACGCGGCAACCGCGCCCAAGGCGAGAGGGGTTACAGACAGCTTACGAATATTAAGTCGGATAGAAATGTACTTACATAAGTTTATCTTTGAGTATGGATTAGACGAACTTTAGATACGTATCGATAGTATAGAGTGTTATTTAGCATAACATTCCTCGTATTTTATGGTAGAGTCAGTCGTAACATTCATAAATACACACGTCTCCATTATCTTTTACTTTTTGTGTCTGACTGGTACATTTCCATTAGTAAGCCGCATTTACTGCCACCGTAAGTAAAAGGGGTCTATCTGCGTAAAGGTTAACTTTCGTAGCACTTTTCTTCCGCCAATTATGAGATATGCTTATTGTTCTCTTCTTTAGTTCTATACTATTATTTTTGATACTATTAAGTCAAAAATATTTATGTTCAATATATCGTCGGTCGGATTCATTACCGGAACATTTCCAAAATCACGTGTTTTGAGATGAGTATGTAGAATGGTAGGGAATTGAATATTTTATCCAAATCACTAACGGTACTACTCAAATGACATTTCTCTTTGACAGAAAACTATTTATTCCGTTAGAGAAATAATAGATTTTAGTGATCTCTTCGTTTTCAGTATCAGTTTATTTAGAAATGTCCCGCTGGCAGCCTAAATTTTAAAGTGCAGCCATGATTCATTAATCGAATATTTTGAAATGTTCCAGTATGGCTCTGAAATTCTTCACTTAAGTTTTCTAAATTGATTGGTTGTTTGATTTCATTACTGGCTTATTTAGAAATATTCCAATTAGTTCTTAGATTTTCAGTATTTTTTTAATTCATTATTGGAACATTTCACAAAAATACTGATGACTCATTAATTACTTGTTAATTACAAATGATATCCTGAATCTTAGTAATACACAATAAACTTGGCTATAATCTGCATATTATTCAATAAAAAAAAATTACAAAATGGTCTCTAGATAAAATAAAATAGCATTTGAATATTTTCAAAAACTTTAAACCTTAATTACTCAGAACAGGCTATTTTGAAATGTTCCATTACTGTTTCCGACCGACGATATATCTGATTGTGCATGAACAACAGTTTTTCTTTCTTACCTTTCTTTCTTTAAATTTAGCTTGTCTTATCAATACTCCAAGCAAACAACAACAGTTCAAAACGTCGTAATCTAATCTCGTCACCTGTCAAGGTGTTATTATTAGTGAACACTTGTCACAAGCCGTGTTACTTCCTCTACACTTCGACCAACTTATCTGTGCAGGCGGAAAAACACGGAACTAAAATAAATGTACTAAGTTTGACGTAGCGATGCATTTTTTCTTGACCAGTGGCGCCACCATGAAATTCACACTTAAAATGGTCATACTGTACAATGTTTATGACTTGTTTTCAGTGTAGTACATGGCCATACGGTCATAACATTATTGATCATCGGTAATTGAGAGGTTATCGTTTTATTATATTGTTGTCAGTGATGTAAGTATATATATTTACTTCTTGTTTAACATAAAGTTTCCGATGACATTTTTTAGTAAATAGAATTCTATTGAAGATTATTCTCGGAGTAATACATTTATCATTGACAATTACTTATAATATTTTTGGTAGGTAGAGTACCTATATACTTTGAATATTACCTTTAAAAGATACTCAAAATTTAAGTTCAAGTGGTTTAACTGCTGTTATCAGTCTTTTTAATGTAAGTTTTCTAGAATATCATCTAATAATTTGTATTTAATAATATTTTTTTACTTACAGTGAGTGTATGTTTGAACTGTGGAGAACAAGATAATCAAGATAATAATATTTTTTGTAGCAGAACTAGTTAGCTCTTACCTAAACTAAGTTTTTATAGTTATGTAAGCTAATTTCGACAGTAGGTAAACCATAAACAAAAAACACGAATAGAATATTGACTGTGAAAAAGACCTAATGTACATACATTACATTTATCTACACAAAATTCCAAGCGACTGAAGTGTATGAAAAGTAGTTCCAAAAACTTAAGACAGATGGCACTACTTATCGCTACTTTAAAATCATTGTGCGTTGCGAATCCTGCTCACATTCGCATTTGGGACAAGTCAATAGAAATCTTACCTTTTACATTCTAAAAGGAAAATAAGGACCCGTATTTTGTCAATCCAAAATGGGTTAAGAAGATAATTATTGTAGGTACAGTTTTTCTAGGGCCGGCTCCGGAAATCGAAGGTTGGGAATGTCATAGAAATAGATAGAAAACGATGCTCCACAACCTTGAAATAAATCACACAGCTAGCCAATGAATGTAACTTGTTATTGAAACTTTCGAATTTAAAATAATGCTTATGGATAAGTGTAAAAAAAAATCAGAAAATCACTAAAAACGAGTAAATCGCACTCCCGTATTGTAACAACTGAGTCGTAATTATTGAGAATTTTTAAATGAATTTTATTAAATAATAAAGTTAAAAGTATAAAGTAGTCACTGAAAGCTTCATTTTTTAATAAACATACTCTCATTTTGTGTAAAAAAATCACAAACTTGCCCATGTTTTTCGCTCAAAATCTTCATACAAATTACTATGAAGCGGAGCGCTTTCTTAGCAAGCGTCGACGGACCCACTCGTGGCTCAGTCTGCCACGCGCCTCCAACGTGAGAGCACGTCGGTTTGCGCCGCATCGGCAGATCGCAGTCGAACCGTGTACGTACACAAAATCAGTGCACAGTGGTCTCGCTCGCGACAAACTTTTGTGATACCATAATAGTTTTGACATTGAGTAAGTATACTTTTTATATTATTGTGCATTTGCATTATATTACTCGTAAATTAGATAGTAGGCAATGTACTGGTAGGTATGTGTTTCTTATTGTGTATTTGTGTTTTTTTTTGTGCGTCTGATTTGACATTACATTTCGTTCGTAGAACAAAAACATCAAAAATTCTGGTTGTTTACATTTTCAATATACTAATTCTTAATTATCTGATAAACGCGTGGACCGATTTATATGATTCAAACGGATAGAATGGTTTTATACCTAGAATTTTCATTTGACAAAAAGTCGTTAAGATATCTCAACAAACAAAAAATCTCATTTTCAAGTTGCTCTCGTAATTATCCAACAAAAAAGATACCTACTATGGCGCACAGATATAAGCCGCGCGCGGTGCGTTTGTATGTATGAAGATACCGTACTTCCCCCTTTTTAGAGTTCCGTAGTCAACTAGGAACCCTTAAAGTTTCGCCATGTCTGTCTGTCCGTCCGTCTGTCCGTCCTCGCTTAATCTCTGTGATCGTTAACACTAGAAAGCTGAAATTTGGTACCAATATGTGTATCAATCACGCCGACAAAGCGGTTAAATAAAAATTGGAAAAAAATGTTTTATTAGGGTAGCCCCCCTATATGTAAAGTGGTCCTTTAAGGTAAGTCAACCTTAAGGGTAAACAAGCCAGCGGCACGAACTAGTTGGTGGGCGGGGCTAAAATGCATGCTATTTCATCCGACGTCACGAGTGAAATGCATAGAGCGAAAGAGACACAACTAAAACGGGCGCGCGATTGTTTCTATGCAGACCTTTGGTAGTATGGATACCATGAAAAATCCATTGAATGTATCTGTTCAAAATAGAATTATTTGAATTCTTTAATAACTAATCTATGTCTGTATGGTTTTACTTTTTTAATTTTCGTACTATATACGTTACTTATTTACGTCCAAAGATGGTTAAAATTAGTGCTAAAATATGAAAGTTTCGACGCTCATAACTTTCAAACCAATATTTATTTTCCAATTCTGCTTCCATAGAGACCTAGATAATGACAAGACTAGTTGATACAATTTTTAATTTTAAACCTACACCGTCAACCAGAGGAGTAATCACCATACTACGTTTGTATGGAAGAATAACTTCCTTGTGCAACCTTAACGTGCGATATATTGTTGGTAAGGTATTTAAAAATGAATAGGGGTTTACTAAAATCATTTTTTGATAATGTCAATAATTTCGGAAATAATCGCTCCAAAAGTAAAAAACAATGTGTCCCCCTCCCCCCCTCTAACTTTTGAACCATAAGTTTAGAAAATATGAAAAAAACTGAAAAGTAGAACTTTATAAGGACTTTCTAGGAAAATAATTTTGAACTTTGATGGAAACAACAGTTTTTGTACAAAAAAGACAAAAAGTTGCACAAAAAAATTTCTGGACTAAGTTTGTAGTATAATCGTATACATGCAAGCATTTTTTTTTAACTTCGTTTACATATTTTACGGACGGACGGACGGGAAACTATGGAACCCTACACTGAGCGTGGCCCGACACGCTCTTGGCCGGTTTTTTTATAGGTACTATGGTTAAACGTATCAAATTTTATTTGTGAATAACAGTGTAGGCATTTATCGTTGTAGCCCTGTAGGTCCGGCCGTGTGGAGGAGCCCTGCACATTGTGTGTGTGTGTGCTTGTCTGTCTTCATTTTATTTCATTAGGTATCTGATATGTTATATTTATTGCAGAATCAAGAATATCCGGCACTAATCATGGAACCGGAGCTGCAGCCTGATGAACATGAACTGGTTGTTGGCCGCAGATTGGTCGACGTTGACTTTGTTTTTAAGCAATTGCAAGATTTATGTGATCACGGTTTTCAGTACAATATATTATTTTTGTAATTGGGAATAACAATTTCATTTTGTATTGTGCATCTAAAATAATAAAATTCTATAGTACAATTTAATATATGTACATTATTAATCTCGCTATGCTAATAAATCTAATAATCACTAATAATCACATACCTATTTGACCACATATCAAAATCAGTGACAATAAAGTTACAATTTAGTTGGCGAGTCAAAGTCTGACGTGACGACCCACTGTGCATACGTACATGTGTGCGTGTGCGGTGCGCGAGCCTCGATCGTTGTGAGTGTAGCGCTAAAAACCTAAACTTCGCGCGGCGCGTCCGCGAAGCTGGCCCTTAAGGAAACTTCGGAAAACGTGAAGGATAACAGTTTTATTAGGAAACAAATCATGTTATTTTCCTTATATAGGTAGTTTGATTTTGAAATAATAATCATTATAATTCATATGAAACAACAAGGAAAATTTTTATAAATAATAACATAATTAGTTAGACAATTCAATTGTTAAATTAACCCAAACAATACAATTATTGTTATCAAACGAAGACAAGAACAACAACTTATTCTTTAGTATAATTCTGTCCAAACATCACAAGGTTTCCTAAAGTATCTACCTACTACCTGTATCATGATCAGCCTAAAATGTTCCCACTGCAAGGACTCAGGCCCCCTCTATAGTAGAGGGATGGGCTATAATGCACCACGCGGGCCCAGTGCGGGTTGGTAGATGTATGTTTACGTATCATACATAACCATAAACCCTATCCATTTTTCCCAACTGAGTGACAAAAATCATAAAGTACCTACTACGTGCTACGCTTCTCATACAACGCAGGCCAGTCAAGGCCCTTTCAATGTACCGCTGACGACTGCTACGCACCTGACCTTTGCGAAGGATGTCACTAATAAGGTCGTTGTACTTCCTTCTAGGATGTCCCCGCTGAATATATTGACTCACATCAGTGTTAAATCCGTTTTACTAATCGCCTTTCACTAATTTCCACACAAGAGAGAGAGAGGAAGTTCTCAGTAGTCTAGGGTTTGAATTTCTGAACGTACCTAATGGCAATGGACTCGTTCCGTATTGAGCTGTGGTTTGAATGATTTCACTCCTGCGCGGGAAGTAGGAAGAAATTAGCTTATTGTCAACTAACTTAAGGACTTTAAACTGGCTCTTTAAAAACGTGCGTGAATTCTGAATAAGTAATATAAATGCGAAAGTAACTTTGTTTGTTTGTTACCTTTTATCGCCTAAATCACATATATCCTATATCAATTTCATGATATGATCATCCTGAAATTCTGCATATACGGTGTCCGATGTATAGAAAAGAACATAGGATACTTTACTTTCTGAAACAAGTACTGTTTCCGTGGAAAATAACAATTAGGTTCTAATGATAATAATAGATGGCGCCACGTGTCTTTCGAATCATGATTGAATTATTATTACAGTAACTTTAGTAGTATTTTCATAATAATTTTCTTATCAATTAAAACAAATCACGTACGGAGTTTGCCTCACTCTAATTAGAAGGAAAATAAAGTCTATCTAGTTCTGCAATGAAAGAAGGGTTGAACTTACAATACAGCAATTCAAGCTGAAATGATGATTAAACGTAGTACCAACGGCAGCTGTTAGCTTCTCAGTAACATTCTTCTCAGCGTATTCATTGCAATCAACAGACATTAAACTATCATACGTTCGATCAGATAGAGATTCAAATATAAACTGGTTACTACCGGTTTCAAAATGTGAAGGCACTGCTATTATTATAATTTGACTTAATTATTGTTTCGAGTATCAGTTACCAAGAAGCTTATTAAGTCTGGCAACAAAACCTATTAAGAAATTAGAACAATTTAATGCAGTGACAACTGTATAATTAAGTGTTTTGAAAATGGGTTTGATTTCTTATAATTATAGCTTATTAGCTGTTGTACCTAGTAACTACATATAAACATTTATTTCTTACCCCTTGTCATAATCATAGCGATTGATTGGTCACGCAAATACGCCACATTCGTCATGCCACTCAATTGTTCGGAATAAAGAAGGTGCCCTCTATTGGCGCGACGAAGCATTCAGATTAAACAAAAATAATAATGAACGTAATGGTTGCGCGCTTTGATCGCCTTAGTTAGTACTCAGCCTTAGAGTTGATCGATGTTTATAAAAGTCTGGTGTCTAGTACTAAACGCAATCTGTTAAACACAAGACGAAAGCTCGAGGGGAATATCGTAATTATTACGGACAGACAAATTGGTGAATGGATTATTATAAATAAACTGTAGCTAGCGCCAGCTGGCTTCCTGGTAGTTTATAAGTAGTATAAGGTAGGTTGGTACCTACTACAATGATCTTTAATAAACAAGATCATTCTGGCTTTTTCCATAGGCATTGTCATCGAGTCTTTGTATTCAATCTAGAATCTCGAAACTCTAAGTGGGTAATTTTTGCTAAATCCAGAAAGGCGTTTTATAGTACAAATAATAAAACAAATTACATTATAAAAAACTATCACATTTCCTATTCAAACCCTATAAGAGAAGATTTTGTCAAAATTATTCGAAATGCTCGATTACCTTCACCGTTTACGAGGCTCAAGTCTAATACATCCTTATTTAACATCGTCTCGGTCTTGGGCTCTGCGTTTTCTCTGTCAGTGATTTTTATTATTTAGAATACAAAAACATCGCAATATATCTAAGAAACAGTATTCTTTGTCTTGCTTACGTAGCTTTATCTCAAGAAATACAAGAAATACTCAGTCAAAACATGGCTTAGCAGCTCTATACTCCGCATTCCGCTCAAGATTGGCTAATTACACCGCCAACAAACCAGTTTCCGACTATCTAATAGAAAAAATGTCACAAGTTATCTGTCACGAAGGAGAAATCAGGCTAGTAATTAGCACCCACTTGGTGCATACAAGTTTGATACATAGGCTAGCTTGTGGGTAGGGCTGTCTATCTGCCATGTTGCATTTTCAAATCTGAGAGCCTTTATTTTTTTAAAGGGAATTTCCTCATGGATACCTCCCGTCTGGGACAAGTGGTGAGTGTTAACGGACTATAGCTGGTCTACTACCATGTGTCGGGAGCCATTCGCGCCTACCCCCGACTGAAAGCTAAGGACCTAAAAGTCAGACATCAGAAATAGTTACATCAAAAGTATCAGATCTGTAACCATCGTCGTCACTTCAAAAATTGTATCGTTTGACATCAGTTTCTAAATGTATCTGTGTAATCTTAAAAGTATATGCAAGTTAGCTAGCTGTAATCAGCTGTATACTTAATAACTGGTTCGACCGTACACAAAAATTAAACAACTGTTTTTAAATATTGCATATTTTATGGTTATAGATACAGCAGTCTTAACGCTGATAGAGATATCTTCCAGACAACTTTTGGATGGACTGTACGAACATAAAATAAAAAGGTTTAGTTACTTATTCTGTGCATTGTCCAATTAGAATAATTAAATATAATCACTAGTTAAATACTACCTGTCTGGTAGTATTTAACAAGTGATAATTGCAGCTAATAAGGCAAGGGAGTGTCCATCATACTAATTTGGAAAGTGCTGTTAGTGTAAATTGCCATTAAAGGGTTTCCTTTTAGACAATGTGTTTGTCAACTTATAGTGTTTGTGTAGAATTAGCAGTACACTATAAACTACCCTGTTTATAATTATTTATGTTCGTTATTTTTTGCGATCTGAGATCTTATGAAAAGTCATTTAATATTATATCTGAAAGGGGTGCATTGATCATTTTTATTTAAATTATAATTCTATTAGTACATACGTCTACATATGTACACTTACAGCCTAACACTGACCGGTAAAATGTTAAAAACGTAAGAAAATTTCGCTTTCGCAATTATTTGCGAAAGCGAAATTTTAACCTATGCTAATGCTTTGAATTCCACTTGTACAATATAAATTATGTTAACAATCTCTATTCCTCATTGCATTTGTGCATAACATTTTTTTCTTAAGAAATCTAAAGTAAATTGCTCCTGTATTTATTGCTGCAGTGAGCACTGGGTCATTATTAAGTATTTAATTCTTTAGTAATTACATTCTTGGACAATTAATGCTGTTCTGAGTGAAACGATTCTCTAGGTTAGGTTCGTGTCATGGATTTATTCTCAGGCTTGGTGGAGCGACGATCTCCGTAGTCTGGTAGTGGCTGAATGAGAGTTTGTGAGAATCGAGCTGAGTGACGATCCAGCATTGGACTGCTGTAGGCTGATAATGTAGGCTATTCTTTTCTTATTGTGCTGATAGTGCTTAACCTCTGACTTGGCTTTACATGTCGTCAAGAACTCTCAGGCATGCTGATTTACTAGTGACCGACCCATAGTCACACTAAACTACCACACCAGTGTGACTATGGTTAATTTTATTTATCCGTAGTCACACTGGTGTGACTACGGATAATTTAACCTGATCCGTAGTCACACTGGTGTGACTACGGCTGATCCGTGGTCACACTGGTGTGACTACGGATAATTTAGCCTGATCCGTAGTCACACCCGGATGAATAACCAAAATTATAGTCTGTTGCTAGTCGTCCGCTAAGTGGATGAATCACCGTCTCGCGACAGTATCCTTTATGGGCGGCATGGCCACCGGGCCGTAGGCCGACGAAGGAGGCCGGCGGAGGCCCGGCACTTCGGGGACAGAAGATATTAGTGTTATTTAATATGCGAGCGAAGCGAGCGCGTGTCATGGAGTACATGCGTTGCATGTATGAGTGACGTGACCAAAAGCTACGATACTGGTGTGACTACGGTTCAGCCGTAGTCACACCAGTGTGACTACGGATCAGGTTAAATTATCCATAGTCATACTAGTGTGACTACGGATCAGCCGTAGTCACACCAGTGTGACTACGGATAAATATAATTACCCATAGTCACACTGGTGTGGTAGTTTAGTGTGACTATGGGTCGGTCATGGATTTACTCACGATATTTTCCTTGACTTAGTGATAATTTTACGATACGCACATGAATCTCAAAAATCATAATTACAAACCCCAGATCCAGGAATTGGCAGCCCAAAGGTCACACCACTAGGCTATAGCTGTTCGAAGACATGACTTGGGTTATTTTAGACTTGGATAGATTTATTGCCACTGGAAAACCTAATCAAAACCTAATCTAAAGCAATACTGCTCTAACAATAGAGCAGGGAATAACTGGAAATAGACTTACAAATACTTTTTTTGTAAGTATTCATAATCCACTCCCATTTATTATAACTACCACACAATTATGTAAACTTAATGGCACCGGAACCATGCATTTTGTCACTTTCAAGCAACTCAATTAGAAATAAGTATTTTTTCTTGTATGTAAACTGTTTCCTAACAATAGTAAGTAGGTCAAACGAGACTAGTCTGCTAGTACATTAACTTGTTTAAGCTAGACCAGTCTGGGGACAGCACAACTCTTTTAGAACAATGCATGTGACAAAACTCGTAACCATGACTATAGGCGTTTTGCACAATATGTTAATTGACCAGAGGTCTTTAGCGATACGTCTCGTTACGTCATTTTCATGGGTTGGACATCGCTTAAAAATATAAAGCTGTATTTAAAGTAAAAATTTGCATCTGGTAAGACTGTAAACTGAACCTACATGGTTGGGATAATACTAGACGGTAGATGATGATGAGTCAAAGTAACAACACTAGTGTACACATTAGTGTAAATCAGATAAACATAATTTCTTAACATAAACTCCATTCTTAGCTCTCTATTCAACGGAAAGATCAGAACTTGTGACTTGCGGTGGTCTTCATGTTGTCTAATAAATTGGTTTTAATTGTTTAAAAAATACGGTTTTTCCTAGTTCAAGAGCCACGAACAATCAGTCCATCTTTATCTTTATTATGATAGATAATGCGGAAGTTTACTCTTTGATAGAAAAGTACGAAGCATACTTTGCAAGTACAGTCACGAGCATCAGTATGTATACACTTGCCAACGTTTAGAAGCGATTTTTGCCTTCTGTATTGATTTTATTTCATGTTACGTAATGAAAAAATTTTTTTGAAACCCATATTATTATAGAATAGGTGTTCTCAAAGTTACAATCGTCATTTCACGAGAAATTCGTGTTTAACATGTTATACATACTGACGCTTGTGGCTGTACTTGCAAAGTACGTGCTAAATACTGCATACTTCTCGGAAACATAAACGAAGTAAATTCTGGGGCAGAAAATCTTAGCAAATACTTTATGCCATGTTTATTGATGCGGCAAAGTTCACAGGGTGGTAAATATTACTTAGGTAAATTTATATTGAATGCAATTCTGCACTTTCCAAATGTTTTTACGTATTTGTTGTACTTCTCATCATAAAACGAGCTATTTATGCGGAAACATGTGTGTTCAAATTGACTTCTAAAGAGCTTTTTGAACATAACGTATGCGCCATTTATGCAAATAAAAATAAAATTTATAAAGAAAATACAACAACACAATTCAACACAATATTCGCAACGGAACCTTATGCAGTATTTTAGGGTTCTGGATAGAAAACCAGAACACTAATATACTGCATAATCATTTCATTTTGTAGAAGTAGCCCAAACGGTACTAAAATGTTGCACGTTTGTCTTTAACAGGGATTAAAATCGTGTGCTGCATACACTCACACTATTACACTATAATAACGTGAAAACTTGGCAGTTCATCGTTGCTGGAGGAATGCAAACTGGCATACAATTTTCATAGCCCACGCATGGATTACTAGCCAAGTCAAAGACTCATGGGCGACATACAACAATACCAGGTTAGGCAATAACCATATGATAAAGAAAGACTAGCAAAAGCGAATAATAATTACAAGACGACGTACGCTTCATTATTAAATTGTGCATTGTCTAAATATTAAAAATGATGCGCTTTATAAGACCCACCCACCCAATGGGCCCTTTACCAAAATTAAAAACAAGAAGTAGGACCAAAAATGTAAAACAAGAATCTATATATCTATATAAATAAAAAGAGAAGTCCTGACTGACTGACTCATCAACGCCAAGCCCAAACCCTTGGACCTAGAAAGCTAAAATTTTGCACAGAGGTTCCCTTTATAATGTAGACAAGGAAAAAGGAAGAATTTTTGAAATTCAACCCTTAAGGGAGTTAAATAGGGGATGAAAGTTTGTTTGGATATCGTCATTTTCTCGCGGGCGAAGCCCGTTGGCAAAAGCTGGTTTTACATAAGTACGACAAATTCCCAGTTATTTCATTATAACAACAGACACTAACAATTATTATAAATTCAATCAAAACACTAAAGCACCGTTAGCCCAATTACCATTCTCGTTTAGTTGCACTCCTTCACATAACATTGCATACTATGTTGACACCAAAACTAAAATGCTTCGAGTACTAGTGGTTGTCGATAAAAACTCGCTTTGATATTATTTATGTCAGACCTACTTAAAAGATATAAAACAGAGCATTATAGTGACAATATTTTTTTTACAGTTCAACAGTATTGATTTCTTACTCACTTAATAATCAATCATATTGTATTAAAATTGGTTGCAAAATAAAGAAACTAGAATTCCTTAAATACATTTTACCGCAATTTTACGGTTTTACGATTTCTAGCCACCAAAATGTGGCTTGGCAACATTGATATATAAAAACCAACAATAAAATACCACAAAAACTGGAAAAGACAAGAATTTATTATACTTTAAAATAAATAAAAGGCCCGCATAAAATAGAAACATATATAAATAGCCTGTCGAATCAACATCACTACAAAAAAAATATATGTGACCTCCACTAGTCACAGGGGTAAGCACAGATGGTTTAATAAATAAAACAATAGTTTGGTGTTTTGAAATAGCAATCGGGTGGAAGCCCGCTCGTTTCGAGATGTCAGTGATACATTTTCGCACGCGGGCCTACCTCCGTGTCTACGATCTTTACTCATCATCACATAATATCTCGACAAGTGGTAGGGCCACAATGCCATCACTAAGTATGGCATTAGCAATTGAAATAAGAGATCGTGCTTAGTTTACATTGAGCAATGGGGTAGGTCAGACATGCGAGTTGATTTAATTTGATTGAACACCTTACACGAACAACATTGTAATGAGATACACATGTTTATTAAAATTGACGCGAGAGGCGTGTTAATTAGTTCTAAATTCCCTTATTTGGTTTGAATTAAAAAAAAATAAACTAGGAATTTATTTTAAATGGCCAGTGTGAAGATTTCTGTGTCCTATAATTAGTTTTGTAACAGTTTAATGTGCGAAAATGTTCAATGGATACTGTTGATTAACATCTGGCCATCCTTTGCAGTGCTCCCTATTCTAGGTATTCTTCTCCTGCGCCGCCTCGATCCAGCCTTCGTGATCGCCACATCTTTCTAGGCTAGCCTCGGCGGCGTCTTCCATCCCCAAGAACCCATCGTGTTAGGCCGTTTGCCCAGCGGTCGTGATAAAAGTGGCTCACGTAGCCCGCCCAATCTTTTTTGAGCCTTTTTGCCTACGAATGTAATTGTCATTTTTAAACGCAGTCCAGTGCTCCCTATTTTATTTATCAGTTCTCTTTACACCTAAAATGCTGTTCTCCATTACCCTCTTTCTCAATTGTTAGGAATCATTAAGAATATTTTTCTGTTCATGGCTTACAAAATGTATAAATTAGTTATTATACCTATTTTTGAATTTCATCCTGGCAACACTGACTCGCTTGCCGCTCCGTTGCATCCTACCACCGAGTAGCGGTGGGGATTTTTTAAGCGCGGGCGCAACGGTCAGCGGTATCGAGTCAGTCTTGCTGCGGAACCCATGATGTAAAGACGTAAAATAAGTCGTAGTCTACGAGAGCGTAATATCCCGAAATTGTGTTATAATAAGAATTGAGTGGTATAAGTGCTACTCAAAAATAATTAAGGTACGTACACTGTTTTAATAAAATGTAATGAATGTTTTATAACAACTATAAATGTTATTGGCATTGTGATTATTATTTATTTTCAATAAAAATAAATGTATGAGAATCAATTTGGACTTTCCTTACATCTCAGAAGTGGGATAAGCGGGTTTCTGCTTCCGTGGTTTTGTTAGCAAACTACCCGTTTATCCCTGCCCACAAAATTTTGTCGGATTATTTTATTTCTTTACTTTTCTTTTCTTCTAGATACCTAATTGATTCTCGATTTTTAAAATTTGGCCATTTAATAAGAAGATTAATTTGATGGTACTGCAATGTTTCAAATTTACAATAAATTACATGTATCTTTTTTTTTTTTTTTAAATAATTAGCACTGTGTCATAGGTTAGGCTTGGCTAGGGCACTACCTGGTAGCATAACTATTGACAAGTGCCTCTCTTTTTAATACTGGGCTACAATAGCATTGTACACCGATTCTGTGTTATGTGTAATAATATTGTGTGATTGGAAAATTAAGGATTGATTTAGATTGAGGCACTACGATAGTTCTTTCCCTTTGTGTAGTGAATTTTTGCATAGCTACCCTCTGTAAATGCGCCGTAGAGCACAGAACGAACATCGTATAGTTATTTAATATTTTAGACGCCTAAATAATATTTGTTTTTCTTCTTGTCCTTTTATCACAACACTACAAAGATCTTGGCTCTAGAAAGTATACCACCATAATAATTTTGATTAAATGATATTATACAGAGTGTAAAGTAACCCATCACACAGCCGTCTACCAAGCATTCTGTACATGAAACTATGTACCCCTACGCGAAAATGTTTTCTGGGAATTGACTTTTTTTTGGGGTTAAAAAAAAACACATTTTACGGTAAATCTCAACGTAGCACTCTTAAAACATTGTGCTAGTGGAGTGGAGTTTAAATAGTAAGTGGGTCATGGAGATAATTTAAGTAAAGTTATAACCTGATAAACTAGTATTTACAAAAACAGCTGTTAAAAATTTGGAACTTTGAGCCCCAATATCTCCGAAACTAGGAGGTTCCCAGGTATGGTCTAGAACAAAAAAGTGATCGCAGTGGTAGGGAGAACAAGTACTTTTCGTTTGCGTTAAGGGTACGCTTACACCCTTTATTGATTTTTCGTAACTGAATAATGGCCAAATTAATAGAATGCATTCTCATACTTTCGACTTTTAACAGAATAACATACATTACTTACCTCTTCAATAGTCATTAAATAATTTCAAGTAAATATTTCAAGGCATACCGTGTACGTTGATCGTACCTTACCTTAATGGTCTCTTAATTTAACTGTACCTTTCTTAATGGTACCTCACCTTAATGATACATTACCTTAATGGTCTCTTAATTTAACTGTACCTTTCTTAATGGTACCTCACCTTAATGACACATTACCTTGTTTTCCTTAATGTTAGCCTTGCTACCTTTCTATAATGGTACCATACCTTAATGATAAGCACTTCATACGTACGCTGATAGTACCATAATAGTATCTTAATTTAATGGTACATACCTTACCTAATGTTACCCCAAGGTTATCATACCTTGTCTTCCTTAATATTACCCTACCTACTTTTCCTTACTGGTATCTTACCTTAACTGAATGGTGCCTTAACTGAATGGTGCCTTAACTGAATGGTGCCTTAACTGAATGGTGCCTTAACTAAATGGTGCCTTAACTGAATGGTGCCTTAACTGAATGGTGCCTTAACTGAATGGTGCCTTAACTGTATGGTGCCTTAACTGAATGGGGCCTTAACTGAATGGTGCCTTAACTGAATGGTGCCTTAACTGAATGGTGCCTTAACTGAATGGTGCCCTAATGGTGCCTTAATGGTGCCTTAACATAATGTTATCTTACCATAATGTTACCTTACCTTAATGTTACCTTACCTTGATGTTACCTTACCTTGATGTTACCTTACCTTAATGTTACCTTCCCTTATAGAGTTACCTTACCTTAATGGTATCTTACCTTAATGTTACCTTACCTTAATGGTATCTTACCTTAATGTTACCTTACCTTAAAGTTACCTCACCTTAAAGTTACCTCACCTTAAAGTTACCTTCCCTAAAAGTTACCTTGCCTTAAAGTTACCTTGCCTTAAAGTTACCTTGCCTTAAAGTTACCTTGCCTTAAAGTTACCTTGCCTTAAAGTTACCTTGCCTTAAAGTTACCTTGCCTTAAAGTTACCTTGCCTTAAAGTTACCTTTCCTTAAAGTTACCTTGGCTTAAAGTTACCTTGGCTTAAAGTTACCTTGGCTTAAAGTTACCTTGCCTTAAAGTTACCTTGCCTTAAAGTTACCTTACACTAATGTTACCTAACCTTAATGATACCTTACCTTAATGGTACCTTACCTGAATGTTACCTTACCTGAATGTTATCTTACTTTCTTAGGGTAAGAACCCAAACATTATTCTAGTGTCATGAAATAAGTTTCAGATTCATGGATAACACTAAATCAGACGCTGCATCGGAGGGTGAGCCTACTAACCATAACTGCGATAATACAATCGGAGGAAGGCAGACTCCTAAGCGTGTCATGAGCGCGGGAGTGGAAGGGAGCCTACGAGAGAGGCAAGTCCACAAACGCTCAGAACAAGTCCAGAGTGAGGGAGTGGATGAGAAAGGCAAGTCCACAAGCGCTCTTATAACTTTAATTCACGAAGCCCGAGTAGGGAGGTGTTGCGACATCAAACTCGGCAACTTTAACGATAATAGGCAGCCCTCGCACCAAAGACGGTCGTCGGCACGAAGCCCTTTACTACAGATAACGGAACTCTCAAAGATCTCGTCGCTCGCGAGTCGACAACGTGAACCGTAATTTTAAAGATAAATATGCCTAGTGATGATGAAAACATTTTTAATTAAGTTTTTAGATATATTAAGTAATGTTAAAGGGTCGTCGACCTCTAAGCTTTCTTTGACAAACGTCCAGCGAGAATTTGATCCAACATCCAAAGATCAAACTATAGTCACTTAGCTTACAAAGGTTGAGGAATGCGCCTAAATATATGGGTGGGATGAACGCTAAGTCATACATTTTGCTCTACCGAAATTGACGGGCATAGCCAAAACATGGTACCAGGAGCTAGATACAGTACTTTACGGTTGGACTGAATGGAAAAGAAAGCTTATGGAGTCGTTTCCTTGTAGAGATGAACATGCAGAACTTTTAACAGAAATGCTGCCCAAACGCGTGCGTTACGGGGACTCACTAGAACATTATTATTATTCTAAAAGTAATTTATTTAACAGTTGTGGAATTAAAGGTAGGTAATGTGTTGATTGCCTACTTCATGGTATCGAGGACCGTGTTATTAGAGTGGGAGCACAGGCTGCCCAGTTTAGGGAGCCAGAAGATGTTTATGGAGAATAATGATGTTCAAGTCTTGTCTAAATGAACATTGGTTGAGGCAACATGAAGTAGCATTTATCAATGATGATTTCTATACAGTACAGGGTGCATTTGTGAGAGAAAAATGCTATTCGCGGTGAACCTTTAATTCTTGTATCAAACAAATTAAAATGTAAAAGTTAATCTTTCCATTGAGCGCACTATTGAGTGGTCTAGCGTTGAACTCGAGCGATACTTAATAATTTGTGTTTATAGACCCTTCTGGGCGTTTTACTCGTTTCGAATCTGTAATGGAGGATTCACTTAATACGTTAAAATCAAGTAATACATCTATAATTTTATGTGGAGATTTTAATGTTAATATTTTAGATATTACTCCATTAAGTATCAGACTTTTCAATCTGTTTAAATCATTTAATTTGGTTAACCTGTATTTTTTGAACCAACAACGATCAAGGCTTCTTAATCAACTTGCCTTGATAATATGTTTAGTGATTGTGGCCTCATACAGCTAGTCGTTGCAATAAATTTAAAAATAATGTAGCACTTAAAGTAACACCGTCAAAAGTAGGGCACGAAACTCCTAATGAAATTTATAAAGTCCTTTTTGATGTTGTGCAAAATGAATACCAATCTATTTTTAAGTCTAAAACTATTAACATTAACGAATTTCTGTTGGCTTCAACCAATGGGGTACACCAGGTGTTTACAAAAGTCGAGCCCGATTATACGAGTTGTATGGTCTTAAAGATTTCATATTTGAAACAACTTTTCTAGTGTATGTTAAAATTATTCCAAATTATTTAAAAGGAATTGTAATATTGCAAAGTCAAAATTCCTAAGCGAAACCATTAAAAATTCTAATAATAACGTTAAAGCCACTTGGAAAATCATTAACAATGAAATGGGTAAATCTGTTAAACAAGATAATCACCCTGAGATAATGGTGGATAACAAATTAGTTAATAAAGCAGCAGACGTAGCCAAGGCTTTTAATGAGTATTTTGCTAGCATACCTATAACGACGACGTTCCCTAAGTTCGTCGCCGTCCAAAGCTGAAGATCTTTTGCATAGCAGCGTGTCTAAATTTGGTAACGCATTTAGTTTCGAACATGTAGCACCTCGTGATGTGGTTAACGTTTTCAATTCACTTAACTCAAACAAAAAACACAGGTGATTACTGGGGAATTTCTATTAAACTTTTGAGTAACATAATTGACATCGTAGCCCCTGTCTTGCTGTTGCTTTCTATAAATCCATTGATTTGGGGACTTTTCCTGACCTTATGAAGAGCAAGTCATCCCTCTATTAAAATCAGACAGTAAAAAAATGATATTGGTAACTTTATACCAATTTCTATTTTATATCTAACAAATTCTATTTTGCATTTAGCAAATTTTTTAAAAAGTAATTCTCAAACAGTTGTTAATACATTTTAATTTAAATAATCCCCTTCATAATGATCAATATGGCTTTACAACGGGTAGTTCGACTACGGATGCAGGTGTTGCTTTGCTAGAACACATATTAACGCATGAGAGAACGCGCAAAATGCAATCGGTGTTTTCTGCAATCTCTCTAAAGCTTTTGAGTGCGTACATCACGACATCATCACTTTTGCGGAAACTGCGTTATTGCGGTGTTCAAAATGAGGCTCTAAATGTGATTGATTACAAAATAGATTCCAATGTGTAGACGTAAATGGCGCGAAATCTTCCGGGTTACCGATTTGGCTAGGTGTACCTCGAGGTCCGATACTGGGTCTGTTTTTATTCTTGGTTTATATTAATGATGATCTACCATATTAGGTATTTAAAGGGTTTTTGTGACGTCGTACTATTTGCAGAAGATACCTCTCTTATCTTTAAAGTAGATAGGAATAGACATGATGTTGACAACGTAAACAGCACGCTATCAATGGTTACGGATTGGTTCAGAACAAACAACCTTGTTTTTAATGCCAAGAAAACTAAAATAATTAAGTTCGCTTTAACCAATGTTAGAAATCTAGGTCCCAATATTATCTTCGCTGATCAGGAGCTGGAAACTACTGACTCAGCTGTATTTCTGGGCATAACAGTACATTCAAAATTACAATGGGGTTTAGATATATAGCCTAGTGGGAAGGCTAAGTTCGGCCGCATACGCCGTCAGTAAAGTAAGACAATTCACTAACGTTGATACAGCACGGTTAGTTTACTTTAGTTATTTTCACAGCGTTATGTCTTACGGCATTCTGCTGTGGGGCGAAGCCGCTGATATTCAAAATATATTTGTTCTGCAGAAGCAAGCGGTTCGTGCAATTTATCAGCTCATGGTTGCTTCTCAGTTCATGTTTGCCACGACTACTTAAATGATAAGAATAGTTGGTCGCTGAGTTGAACACAAGACAATGTTTGTTATTTATGTTCTTTCTCCAATATTAGTTTACTGATATTTATGATGTCACCTTTTAACATTTTGCATTATTAAATACTTTTATAATGCAAAATGTTAATACTTAATAAATAAATGGTAATACTTTTTAATTATTGATTTGTGCCTGTAGTCCTTAACTTGCACCTAATTATTGTATCGAGTCTGGTTCTTCTAACCTAACAGACAGATGTGTTTCTTGGGATTATTTTTTCCGCCACTTCTTCTTTTCAGCTAAAATACTAGGAAGTGCCGAAGGGTGTTTTCGGGGACTGTCTCTTGTAAATAAGTGAAGTAAAGCAAAGTAAATTTTGACGTTCGAAAAGTGCTGATTATCAGCCTAGTTTGAATAAATGAGTTTTGATTTTGATTTTGTAAATGTAATTGTAGGACGAAACAAAAAAAAATGCTAAGATATTTTATTGAAATGCCTCGATTATGAGACCTAGATTTAGATACCTGCCTAGATTAAAATACCTGGTTAAGATAGTTTAAGCTGATTAGACTAAGATAGGTATTCGCTTTAATATAAACTTATCATTCAATAATTCTTTACTTAAACTGCCTATGTTAATGTACCTGCAAGTACATATTATGTGTGATAAAATAATGAATGACTAAATTAATTACAATTGTTTACTGTCGTACAAGGTGATTTTATCGGTTATGCTTCAGTTATTTTAATTATTCATTATATTAATAAATCAATTTATTTATTTAATTAATTGAATTGAATGGATTAGATAAATGATTACTTATTAGTAACTTAAAGCGAAGGGACTCGCTAAAACTGCAGGATGGCCGAGCTGTTAGGAATCATTAAGAATATTTTTCTGTTCATGGCTTACAAAATGTATAAATTAGTTATTATACCTATTTTTGAATTTCATCCTGGCAACACTGACTCGCTTGCCGCTCCGTTGCATCCTACCACCGAGTAGCGGTGGGGATTTTTTAAGCGCGGGCGCAACGGTCAGCGGTATCGAGTCAGTCTTGCTGCGGAACCCATGATGTAAAGACGTAAAATAAGTCGTAGTCTACGAGAGCGTAATATCCCGAAATTGTGTTATAATAAGAATTGAGTGGTATAAGTGCTACTCAAAAATAATTAAGGTACGTACACTGTTTTAATAAAATGTAATGAATGTTTTATAACAACTATAAATGTTATTGGCATTGTGATTATTATTTATTTTCAATAAAAATAAATGTATGAGAATCAATTTGGACTTTCCTTACACAATGTGTTCTAAAAAAAAATATTTTCCTGAATCCTGGCTGAATTTTAAGCCTTCAATTTCAACTTACAATTAGGCAGGCATTCCTATATGTAAGGATGAAACTACCGATTTTTTACATCGAGTAAATCCTAATGAAGATACATCAAGCATGCACAGATTAAATCACAAAGTAACCGATATATAGGTTAGATTACACATTACATAATTAATAAAATAGACCTACTCTCTACTTTTTACATAATAAAGCAGTGTGCCGTAACAGAAAATTAATATTACCGACGTATGGTAACATTATGTCAGAGGAGACGAGATATCTCATACTTTGTGGGTACTGTATACTTATGTCATGAGAGCATGATCGTGCATAGTAAAGAAAGTACGAATCAATTTCTACAAATAATTAGTCATTGAAGATATTTAAAACTATGTAAATAACAAATGTGACAGCTCCACCGCTGGTTGTAGTCCCAGCCGCTATGTGCCACTGTTAAACTTTATAATCTGATCTAAGTACATTTGTAGTTAGGTACTTCGAATGGTTGATAATCTTGAATAACTGGTAAAAGATTGGTTTGAAGATGTTTGTCGTATTATTCGTTAACTGCCTTTTCCCAGCTGTTTTCGAGTTATCTGTCTAACCGAATTCAGCATGAATACAACCCACTTTCTGGTCACTCCTTGGTAAGAATGACTATTAGAGTTTCGGGCCACTAGAGAGAGCAATTATTGCATCTTATTTTATTTTAAATTCTTTTTTTTTCTGGTATTAATTAAACCGGACTACTGCAACTAGACCGACAACACTTCAAAATTAGGTAATTACTAAAAGTGGTAATATAATACGCGTAAGTACTCTATACCATAAAAAAATAAAGAGACAGTTAAAGAAACATAATTATCAGAAGTTTTAAATATCTATAATTATAGACCAGCTTTAGACACAAAAAGTGCATCAAACAGTACAGTTAGTACTACTTTCAGCTATCTGCGCATCAACAATGATTGATGAGGTCCCGTTGAAAAGTATTTAATGCTATCTTTAAAAAAAAACATGCAAACCTAATCTCCTGCCAGTTCGCGATTCTTATCAACGTTTAAACGCGTGTTTGCGAATAAATCCATCAAGGCACCGTTATTTACTGAGTTTGTTAGTGTGTATCAGGATATGATTTTCGGATCTGGATACGGATATAGCAATAATTATATACCAGTTTGGGACATTTGTTGTAGATATGAAATTATTTTGGATTTCCCGCTTGTTTCGGATAATTAGATATTAGAATTTATCTAATAAAGAAAAACTGATATACTAGATGGTTGTCCATTATAAAAGTAAAACAGTCGGATATGCCACAGACTATACATTTAAAAAATATTTAGATTAATCGAAACTACCTAAAACATTTGAATCGGTTTCGTTTAAAAATATTTTAATATTTCGGATATCCGATATTTTCGGTTACGGTTACAGAGCTCCATTACATCCCTGGTGTGTATGTAGGTATGTTCACAGATCATAAATAAACGGTTGATGTGATCAAGACTTAATTGGAGGTGTAAATATTTAGTAGAAGCCATTATATCTGACATTGGATTAGTGGGTCTACCGAATTGGGGGTTATAAAAAAAGCACCAGCGTAATTTGAGTTACGTTAATGTTTTTTTAAAACAAGCGTTTTGTTTATGGGTTTTAAACGATAATAAGCAATTTATTAAGGACTAGCTTTTGCCCGCGACTTCGTCCGCGTTATACTAAAAATGTAATGTATGTTGGTAAGTAGATCTATCATTGATTTTAATTTTAAATGAAAAACTCTTGCGATAATATCATGGCGGTCATGCGGTGCCTGACCCTCAAGAAGCTCCCGAGTGATTTCATCCCACTTGTCTTGGTAGTTACAGTAATAAATAAGTCGGGACGTCCATATTTTCTTACGTAACAAAACGCGTCTTGAGTACGTAATTCCTTTATTTTTGAATAGAAAGCAAACTGTATTCAAATTTTTTCGAAAATTCTCTTCTCCCACACCCGGGAATCGAACCGGCTAAAATCTGAAAAAAATATACCCTGTACTTTTATTGCATCGATCGTTAGGGTCAATTATAAGGATGAAATCTCTCTAACAAATATGGTAAATTAAATGAAAAGAAATCCGGAAAATCTTAAATAAATTTAATTATTTTTACAAAAAATGGTAAACTAATTGTTGCTCGAAATGGGCTCCATTCTCTTGGATACACAAATTTATTCTTTTAACGAATTTATTTCTAGTAACCTTTATTATAGTGTTGTGAATATTATAATTATCGTATTCTGAACTTCAACTCTCAACTCGTTGTCATTCGCATAAGATTTCATGTAAATTTGATTTTTTACATTATCCACACAAAAAAAAATCTAATGGGGTGAGATCTGGCGATCTCGCAGGCAGGTTTTCCTTTCATTTAATTTATCATGTTTGTTAGAGAGATTTCATCCTTATCATGACCCTAACGATCGATGCAATAAAAGTACAGGGTATAATTTTTTCAGATTTTAGCCGGTTCGATTCCCGGGTGTGGTTTGTTAGAGAGATTTTATCCTTAAAATTGACCCTAACGATCGATGCAATAAAAGTACAGGGTATAATTTTTTCAGATTTTAGCCGGTTCGATTCCCGGGTGTGGGAGAAGAGAATTTTCGAAAGTCTTTGAATGCAGTTTGCTTTCTATTCAAAAATAAAGGAATGTTTCCTTTGAGTAAATATCTGCAGTACTTTCCCTCCAGGTGGCGTTACAAAATTCCACCCTGTATAATCAGAAAGCTCCGAACTGCTAAGCTATCGGGAGTTACACGTGTTATTGTGAGTCAACCATAAAAGATAGACATATGCTGTTGTGGGATATTTTTTTGATAATTTTATGTAGAACATTTCCGTCATAAATGATTTCTATGTAGCTTTAACCATTAAGGCTGCACACGTGACGGAAGTTTAAAAAATGGAGCAACTTCTCCCGTTTTCCCAACATTTCCCTTCACTGCCCTGCTCCTATTGATTGTAGCGTGATGAAAAGTATACTATAACCTCCCCAGGAGTATGAAGAATAATTGTACCAAGTTTCGTTAAAATCCGTCAAGTAGTTTTTGTTTCTATAAGGAACATACAGACAGGAAGACAGACAGACAGACAGACAGAAAGACAGACAGACAAAAATTTTACTGATTGCATTTTTGGCATCAGTATCGATCACTAATTACCCCCTGATAGTTATTTTGAAAATATATATCATGTACAGAATTGACCTCGCTACAGATTTATTATAAGTAATAATAGATTGTTTGAGGAATGCGGCTTGTTTAGTGGCATGGGTCAGTGTTTATTGAAAGATTCGAAACTTTTAATACTTTACTTTACTATAACTATCATCACTATCACTACTTTAAAAAAAATTAATAAAAAATAGTATAAAACAAAGTCGCTTCCCGCTGTCTGTCCCTATGTATGCTTAGATCTTTAAAACTCCCCAACGGATTTTGTTGCGGGTTTTTTTAATAGATAGAGTGATTCAAGAGGAAGGTTTATAAGTAGCACATTCCACCCGTGCGAAGCGGGGGCGGGTCGCTAGTAGTTTTATACAGTCACTCCGTCAATTTTTTGAGAGTTTGCCGTAGTTAGTCAGATTTTGCTGTCTTAGAAAATATTGAGCGGGGTATATCTTTCTTCTACCATTTGGAACATATTATGACCATCAAAAATGGCTAATAATAAAAAAAATTGTGCAAGGATTTGGCATGTTGACAAAGTCACCAGCTTACCTCTGTCAGCGGCGGGCGTGGAGTGTGGTATTTGTCCCACGTAATGGTGATACCGGAATAAAATCTATCCTTTAAATGAACCTATAGACCAGGGTCGATAATTTTTGAAACCAAAAAAAATTACAGTAGGATGAAACCCATTAGAAAAGGAGGGGAATATGATCAAAATGAAAGGAAAAATAAATTACGGTCGATCCGAGTTCGGGAAGTGGGGGTGGAGGGGGTTTTAAGGGGGGAAAGCGGTTTATGTCGATTTCCGGCAAAACTACAAGTCCTATGAAAAAAAATTGAATGGCAAAGTTGTAGGTAATAAAAAGATCTACAACTTTTGTTTTCGCAATTTTTTCACATAACCTCAAAATTTAGGTGAAAAATTCAAAAAACCAAGTTTTTGGTTTTTAATTTTTATCTTTTACAAAAAACATTTTTTTTACACGAAATTTAGTGAAAACTTACATTTTTATGCCCTAAATACACTGTAATTTTTTTGATTAAAAATATTTATTTTTCACCTTATTATTGACTTAATATCGAAAAATCAGCCATATTTTCAATCGAAAATTCTGACGTCAAAATATCTGCTTTTTTTAAAAAGTCGGTGGGCGTTGTGTTCCTTATAATCTCTCCTTTTTGATGATGTATAAAAAATAAACATTGCAATGGTAAATTTTCTCAGAAAATGCAAAATCAGCTGCTGCGAAATAATACCCACTACCAAATAATGGCCTAGACAAGAAATTATAAGCGTATTTATTGCTGTTTTATGCCTATTTATTGTTATTTTAAGATAATTTATATATCGTGGAGACACTACGGAAAATTTTGGCCCATCAAAAGGTATTTCACAGAGAAGTGGGGAAGGGGCTAGGAGAGTTTGGCCCTTACTACCTGTTATTTTGTAGCAGCTGATTTTGCTTTTTCTGAGAAAATTTACCATTGCAATGTATATTTTTTATACATTATCAGAAAGTAGAGATTTTAAGGAACACAACGCCCACCGACTTTTTAAAAAAAGCAGATATTTTGACGTCAGAATTTTCGATTGAAAATATAGCTGATTTTTCGATATTAAGTCAATAATAAGGTGAAAAATAAATATTTTTAATCAAAAAAATTACAGTGTATTTAGGGCATAAAAACCGGCCAAGTGCGAGTCGGACTCGCGCACCGAGGGTTCCGTAAAAAAAATATATTATGTGATGTAACTAAAAATTTATGGTTTTCGTAATTATTCCTTTATCTATGCTATAAGACGTTGCTTCGTACCAAATTTCAAGATTCTGAGCTCACGGGAAGTACCCTGTAGGTTTTGATTCCCTTGCGAGTGTCGAAAATTTGCGGCATAAACGGGAGTATCTTTTGATCGCGTTGACTTAGAAGTTTGATTTTTTCACAGCTCCAAGAGACCATAGACTTGAGTATTTGATATGAATTTCAGCTTGATACCTCCACGCGTTCCTGAGAAAAAAGGTCTTGACAGACAGACAGACAGACAGACAGACAGACGGACAACAAAGTGATCCTATAAGGGTTCCGTTTTTTCCTTTTGAGGTACGGAACCCTAAAAATGTAAGTTTTCACTAAATTTCGTGATAAAAAAATGTTATTTGTAAAAGATAAAAATTAAAAACCAAAAATTTGTTTTTTTGAATTTTTCACCTAAATTTTGAGGTTATGTGAAAAAATTGCAAAAACAAAAGTTGTAGATCTTTTTATTACCTACAACTTTGTCATTTTACTTTTTTCCATAGGACTTGTAGTTTTGCCGGAAATCGAGATAAACCGCTTTCCCCCCTTAAAATCCCCCCCCACCCCCACTTCCCGAACTCGGATCGACCGTAATTTATTTTTTCTTTCATTTTGATCATATTCCCCTCCTTGTCTAATGGGTTTCATCCTACTGTAATTTTTTTTCATTTTTTACCATTTTTGAAGGCTTCGGCCCTGGTCTACTATGGGTATAAACTATCTGTGTGTGCCATGCACCAGATAGTTTCATACAGACTGAACCTCTAGGATTCTTGACACAAAGACTTTCAAAGTGACAAATCGTGTCAAACGTGATTACTGTGATGAGAATAAAACACATGGGTATTTCGTAAAACACAATATCGTTCGCAACAATGTCTAACTCAGTATTGTCGCTGAAATACTTTTCGATAAGTAGATGATTGCGTAGGTAGATCTTACGATACCATTCCATATTCGTAAGCTTGTGAGAATGGATGTTTGTTACTCTTTCACGCAGAAACTGCAGAACGTATCTGGGTAGGTATTTTGCACAATGAGTTCCTTATAGTAGTCTCTCATTCTCAGTATTTCATCCTCAGCATTCTCCTGCCCTCATCCCAATTTCCATACCTGCTTCTCCATTACTCATCATCTCAGCATCCACTTCTTGACTAACCCTGTCATTCTTCACATCGTATATCCATCGTTTCTTTAGCCTCTCTACTGTAAAGCACCCATCCAAAGTTCCTTGTTTTTACTTGAACTACCATGTACTTTTTTCTTTCAAACATCTGCCAGTTATCTTAGTATTTCAACTACTCACTTGCAGAATCTTTCACAGAATCCATAGGCTCACCCAGATCTATCGAATAGCTAGATTTCTCTTCAAACACAGCCGAAGTAGCTAGTACCATTTTGTTACAAAATAAGAGGCTCACGTTAAGCCTCGACAACGTAGTAAAATTGGCAATAAAAAACACATTTCAGTAAATACTTTCGTACTTCACAAAACCTGCTCAATGCTCATTGCGTGTGCGCGCACGCATAATTCGCAAGCATTTTTGTTTACATTACGCAACTTTACGCCATGATTAACTAGACAAATTACGAAACACCATTTTTCTTTAAACCCGTTTATTCATAAGGTTTTTTTTTTTGCAAGATTATTTTTCAATTATGTAATTGAATATTTAACATAAATGCTATGTTATTTTGCTGCCTGCCTGCTGTCCTAATTGTTGATGCTCGGAACTCGTTTGTTTGGTTCAAACTCGTATATTATACAATAGTGAAGTTTAGGGCAACATTGTACGAGATGCATATAAATATAATCTTGATAAGTTTTGAGATCAAGTTGCTTGTAAATTAAAAGGCCATGTAATTTCATGCTGTTTTGTTTTGTAGGATGTATATACTTAACAGTGACGTAAAACCATATAATCTGTTTGTTTAGATACATTAAGTAACAAAGTCAACACTTCTAAAAAACCGGCCAAGAGCGTGTCGGGCCACGCTCAGTGTAGGGTTCCGTAGTAATAATTCTTTTTTTGTTTGAAATACGGGCCAATGAAGCTTGACCTCTGGATTGTATAGGCGCTCATACGATTCAGGGACCAAATTATATTGGTTAACTGCAGTTTCCATCTGTTGTTTCCATCCAAGTTCAAAATAATTTTCCTAGAAAGTCCTTATAAAGTTCTACTTTTCAGATTTTTTTCGTATTTTCTAAACTTATGGTTCAAAAGTTAGAGGGGGGGGGACGCTTTGTTTTTTACTTTTGGAGCGATTATTTCCGAAATTATTGACATTATCAAAAAATGATTTTAGTAAACCCCTATTCATTTTTAAATACCTTTCCAACAATATATCACACGTTAGGGTTAAAATTAAAAAAAAAATCACTTCCCACTTTACATATAGGGGGGCTACCCTAATAAAACATTTTTTTCCAATTTTTATTTTAGCACTTTGTCGGCGTGATTGATACACATATTGGTACCAAATTTCAGCTTTCTAGTGCTAACGGTCACAGAGATTAAGCGAGGACGGACAGACGGACAGACAGACAGACAGACAGACATGGCGAAACTATAAGGGTTCCTAGTTGACTACGGAACCCTAATAAAAATGGTCAAAAATAAAAACCTTTAAGTGGAAGTAAGATTACGATATTCGAGGGATAATATCCTTACATAGTATAAAACAAAGTCGTGTCTGTTTGTTTGTTTGTTTATTTGTTTGTTTGTCTGTATGCTTAAATCTTTAAAACTACGCAACGGATTTTGATGCGGTTTTTTTTAATAGATAGAGTGATTCAAGAGGAAGGTTTTAGTATATAATTTGAACGACATCCACGCGGGTGAAGCCGCGGGTATCAGCTAGTACCTAATAAAAGAAGACGTCTTATTGTAATCTTGTGCAGCGAAACATCTTCGCTTTATATGTCAAATATTTAAAGTAGTTTTTCCAGTTTAAAAACAACAGCTAAGAAACAATTATTTATTATCTGTGTTTATTTATGTATAGCGTGTTTTTTTAAACAAGTTTAAATTGCACCCTTTGAACAACTTGTTGAACTCGTATTTCTTGATCACTTTTTTTTGGTGTGTTGACCGACATTTAGCGGTGTTTAAACAAGTTAGATGGCCGATGGACCAAGTCGTTGATGTTTGTGGTAAGCATTCACTAAAATTCGCGGAACCACTGTAGTAGTGAAAGTAATGTCTCGGTAACATATCAACAGTTCAACACGCAAATTGCACTTACGACCTACTTTTTTTTGTTAATTGTCTGTTATTTATTACAAATCTGTATAGTTTGAATATTCTTCTTAGAAAAAAACGCTTGAAAGTAAAATTAAGTCCAATGTTTTGAATTTTTCATCCTGTGAGTTTTACTGTTGATTCGAGCCAAGGTAGAGAAACATCGTGAGGAACCCAAATGTCATAAAGAATCAAAACTTCAAAGATATAAGCCATAGATGTGAATTACAGGCCACTTCCACACAAAGAGAGCTATAGAGGAGGCCTAGGTTCCAGCAGTGCATTATAGGCTGATAACTTGTGTTCCTAAAATTTAGGCATGCTTAAGAATCTGCGGACGCTACATAGCTTCAGAATAATAATTATATGGGTGTTTCTGAAATATGCTAATTCTGCAGCCCAGCCTGCCTGTCTCATGATTATGACTCAATTTTGAATAGAACCTGAAACAAACACATAAAGCCTATCATTTGTCATGCCAACCCTGGTCATAGACCAATTGTTTTGACATAACTTTCTTCGGAGAACACTAAGAACGGGTTCCGAAAAGATATCTTGTATTTCGAACGCGAATCGCGAGTTACAAAGGCAATGTCAAAGTAACTTAAGTTGTGGCTCTAGAGTTGGAGTTTATGGTGAAGTCTAGAACGTGACTTGTACTGGCTGAATTATTGAGGGTTTATGTATTACTTTAAGTTAGGCTTGGCTCAAACAACATGAAAGTCGATCTAGATTCAGTTAAGACGATTTTGTCAACATCGAAGATTTGCCAAGATTGTCGCTCGTCGCCGGTTCTCCACTCAAACAAGTCTACCTTAAGTCCTTAACGTTCATCGGTGCCGATGTTGGTGACCGTTGGGCAAAAAATCTGTAAGAATATAATTATTTCTGAATAGAAATAGGTCAATGAATCGTCATCCTCCTGCCCTTGTTCTGTTAGTTCGGGTTGGGACACGTTTTTTTCTTCCATTCTCCTCTGTAAACCGTCAGGCTATAATATAATTTGTATTCGTGCCGCGGTTTCACCCGCGTAGATCCCGTTCCCGTGGGAATACAGTGATAAAAAGTAGCCTATGACACTCAGCAATAATGTGGCTTTCTATTAGTGAAAGAATTTTTAAAATCGGTTTAGTAGATCCCGAGATTACCCCTTACAATTTAACAAATACACACAAACTTTACCTCTTTATAATATTAGTATAGATTAGTATAGATTTAATTTACAATTAAAATTATTTTTTTATTGAATTTGAAAAGTTAGTGTGAATGTCAAAGCTAAACCAAACGCTCAAAAACTTGAACTGTATGACGAAATTAAACTTTGTTACTAATAATACCTACGAATAAAAGCATAAAGTTAAAACCAAGCATCGAATTACAAAATATAGCCTAACACGACCTCACATATACAATTATTACAAATGCATTCCTTTCACATACCACACGGAAGTTGCGTTTTCAGCTTCAATTGTCAATCTCTAAAGTTAAATGCAGTCAAGCGGTTTATTACTGGCCAGTCATAATGTCTTGCTAAGTACTCTATGCAGTAAGACTGACCCGATAACCTTATGTTCAGTGGTCATTTTGAAAGATATTTCGCAAATCGTTGTCACCATTTCTTGATAAATAGATCCGTTTCAGATTTTGTTAAGGAAAGAAAGGTTGATGTGTATTTATTGTGAATTCCTGATAATAATGCCATTTTAAATACTTTTTGCTGTTTGGTAAATTAATTATTATGTTACAATTATCACGCAGTCGCACACTCTTAAATGTTTTATCCCTAGAGAACCATAGAGATCTGTGCTGTAGAATAGTGTCCTTCGCACACTACATCTGTAGTATTGCTGATGAAGTATTGCTTCTTTGCATTTGTGTAAGGCACGAAGTAAGGATCTTTTATTACCTGGGGACAAAACAAAAGCTTATTAGTTTTGATACAAAAAATATACATTTTCTTAGTACCTAAATTTTGCTAACTATAGAAACAAGTTCATATAGTAATATAATTCCTATTTTTCAAAATCCTAGGGTAATGTGAACCCCTGGACGTTACTTTGTTCCAGCCATACAAGCTCTGTCTAATCATATTTCACTTGAGATGAGTTAGCAATCTAGCAAAATAACATCAAGTCACACGGAACTATATTCATAAAGTAATTAAAACGCTTCTCTACACTTCTTGTTTTACCAAGCGGTATATAATAAATTGTCTGCGGAGATGCCATATCTCAGACATAAAGCTGAATGATGAGCTTCCTTGCCGCTAAGTTAAAAGTAAATAAAGGGAAAAAAACTTAAAGGAATAAGTGTCAAGCAGCTAATGAATGTAGTTTTGAGGAAGTAATTATTTTGCGAGCACTTTGTACATACGGCGACACATCAAACTCTACTCATCCAATATGACCTGACCTCGCTTTGTATGAGCTTCCTGCACAATCAGAGAAAAGCTTAATTTGGTTTTGCATAGCTTGAATAGCCTGAAGTTGTCCTGAGGTGTGGTGACGCAGTTTCTTGTAAGTGCATAAGATTTTTAATGAAATATTACTTCCTTTAACATAAGTAACGAGTGTAATTTGTCACGAGAGTATGGATTCTACTACATCTTCATACGAATCGGTATTAAAATCTCAGTAAATTTAATTATTAATTGATACGAAAAAAAAAGGAAAAAAAAAGAAAAAAGAAAAAAAAAGGAAAAGGATACGAAATATTGCTGCGTTATTTTCCATGGGCAGAAATAATTACAACAATTTTTAACTTTTTTTGAGGTGGATCACCTAAAGCTTTAATCGTGGTACTTTAGATATAGAGGTTGAATTTTATTTTGAATTGGATTTTATCTTCCCAAAATTCCTCTTGGTACTCGACTCTAGGTCTATTTACTGTCTAGGACTATTTACTTTTCAACGATGCTATTTTCTTTTACAACAAAATAGGGCTCGAGACTCCTTTCAGTAGTTTTCGTTATTCCTCATCATTTCGCATAAGACCATCCACGACCACTAGTTTGTAATTATATATTATCAGCATAGTTCAAACAATCTGTACTTTAATTCTATACAACTTGCTAAATCCCTCACAGCTTTAAAAATAGACTTAGCTCATAATCCTAACAAGAATAATCAGTTTAAATTGAAACTTCCTCTACAACGGAAATAACACTGAAGTTACGAATCCCTTGAACCTTTCGGGCAATGATCTCATAACATAATCCTTTGAGCAACAAAAAAAAACAAAACATTCTCAAAGCCGTCACAATTTACGATACGCTCGGAGTGAACTTGAACGATTTGTGTTACTTGATGACACAGTGGCTGACGGTCAATGCAATTTCCTGTACTTACATTTTATGTTTGATATAATTTTCCCTATATTTGCAGCATTCAAGATCAATCGGAAACTTGATCTTGAAATAAAACACAAAATGTTTACTGCACTAAATGTTCCGTGGTATTTTTACTGTGAAGCAACTAAATAATTTCCGATTTGTGAATCCTATTTTGTTGAACCTTAGAAATGGCCTAGAGAAAAATGCATAAAGAGATTGTGAAAGATAAAAAATAGCTATTATGTGTTTCTATAGTGAATTATAACATAACAGACAAATTGTCTCTCGCATAAATAATAAATATAAGATAATGTTTCGTAATCAACAAGTTCCCCGTAAAAAACTAAATAGCAGCTTCAAATAACATCGAAAGATATTCGTAGATCGTAGAAAAAAGCGCCAAATTTCAACCTACCGAGTTATGACTACACGAGTACCTACGTTAGCAGAACTGAAACTGTTCCACCTTGTGTGTGCTTTTAGGTATCATATCTTTAGCAGTTCGGCACTGTCTTTTGTTTTCATTTTATTTTGACTTTTAATAACTTCTTAAAACAAGATTTATATTTCATGAGTAATTATAATTAATTATGATTTTCCTCATTCAGTTTATCTGATAAAGGTATCATAATGACGTCAAAATTTAAAACTCATATTGATGGCATTTTACGTACGTACATAAACTCACGCCCTTTTCCCATGAAGGTAAGCAGAACGCCACCTGCAACGATCCTTACATAATATTTATGTTTCCCTCACCCACATTAGAAGAGGCCGTTATTTTAATATCAATTTCAAATGTAGACAAAAGATAAAATGTTTGTTATTTTCATAAAAATGGCGTGATTGCAAAAATGATACGAGAAGGATTCTTTAAAAATAAACCCCAAACCCAATAATTTAAGCAATCCTTACTTAGTTTGTAGTTGAAAACCGTAACATAACAGATTTGGCTTGGTATTTTTTAATAATAAATCTGATTATTTTAGAAGGTCGTATCTACATATAAGTGCATTGACCTAGTAACGAATAAGTTATACCTACACACTGTGGTTTTAACGTCTTCGTCGGCCGCAGAAGCTAAACTGCTCCTTTGCGACGATTTCACGATTGCGTGACCCCAACAAATTTTCTTTAATGTAGAAATTGATAGTACTGGCCTTATTCACATTATTTTGAACCTTGACAATATTAAAAATACACTGTCTCAAAGAAAAATAAAAATATCCGCGAACTCCGTTACTTTAAAAAATACTTAGTTTGTGTGAAACTTCGTACCAACACGACAAAAACCTGTTATTTGTCGAGAATATTATTTAAAAATACTTGAAGTGACTTTCCAGTTTCCAATACGCAAAATACTAATGATATCTTCTTTGGTAGCAGGGTAATAAACATTTCGACCTTCAACTTTAGCACGTTGTTAAGGTTTTTTTGTTTTTGACGTTTGGAAATCATCAAATGACTCCTCCCGCCCGCCCTGGGTGGAGCGGAAGGTAGAGTCAGACTACTACTGACTAAAAACCACCCATTGTGTCCGGGGCTGCGGTATCTCTTCCGAACAACAAGACGCCCGTCAAGACGTTGTTAAGCCTGAGTTCTAATAACGTGCCTGCATGTGTAAAGCACGAAACATTGATTGGACGATAATAATAATGAAAATACGCAAATATCGAGATGGGTAGTCGACATTGTTGCCATCGCGGGAATAATATCCTATGACATGACGCTGGAACATGTTCGTGCATGCTCGTGTGCTCGTTTGGCACAAGAACGTCAAGCTTGGCACAAATAAAGAGACCCACTAAAAACAAAACTTGTAAAAAAAGCCAAGCCGCGCAACTCAGTTCTTCTACCGTAAAAAGTAGTGAGATCCATGTAATACCAAGTCAGTTAATTTATTCAGTCCCTACTCCCTACTTACAAATATGTGATGTTTTAAATAAATAGATTGACTTGGCCATCGCATCGCATTTGCAAATGTTAAACAGGCCATTCTAATGGTTAATCGCCATCGCATTGGCCAATGTGATGCAGTGGCCAAGTCAATCTATTTATTTAAAACATCACATATTTGTAAGTAGGGAGTAGGGACTGAATAAATTAACTGACTTGGTATTACATGGATCTCACTACTTTTTACGGTAGAAGAACTGAGTTGCGCGGCTTGGCTTTTTTTACAAGTTTTGTTTTTAGTGGGATCTCATTTCTTTTTGTAGCGTCCTTCATTCTATCTATTTCGTTCAATGAATCAACAATACATAGGTTTATTCGAACTTGCAGCAGTCTTATTCATCGATTGCAGCAGTCTTATTCATCGATTTGATGAACTGCTAAAGTACCTAAGTACTCGACAAGCTGAATTAAACGAGTCCAAACTCGACAGGGTCAAGTCGTTATATAACGGAATTCCTATGGCCACCTTCCAGCTCCATCATCAGACCCTGAACATCATCCAAAGACAGAGTACTCATCAAGACAAATCAAACGAGCCCAAACTCGATGGGGTTATGACATTTTAAAATGGAGTTCCTATGGCCAACTTCCAGCTCCATCATCAGATCAGTTCCATGTCATCATAATATTGAATCGTTAGGTGATATACATACATATACGTGCAAAATTTCAGATCAATCGGTAACCAGGAAGTGTGTTAAATTTAACTCGTAAAATTCATTCACTGAAAATGTAACTTTAACTTTGTAATCCTATATAATTATATGGGATTACAAAGTTATTTATGCAGTTAGTGTATCTTGAAAACTAGACTGAAATTTCAAAATATTTTAATTTTTCCTTGATTTATACACTAAACGCTAATTGTATTCTGAATTTGAAGCTTCTATGTCAGCTAGAAGTGCCTTAGACTTTTGATGATCGGTCAGTCAGTCAGCCAGTCAGTCAGTCAGTGAGTGAGTGACAAAACTAAGACATTTTGAATAGTTATAATTCCTAAACTACTGGTTCAAATTGAATGAAATTTGAAATATACCGTGTTTATACAATGACTAATTAGTTACTAAAAATTCAGGCTTCTAGTTTTATCCAGAACGAAGTTATAAGAGGTCGAAAATGGCCTGAACTGCTTCGAGAAAAGGATGGTACGGCCGTGCCGCTTTATTGCTCGACTTGGCGGGGGCACTGCCGTGCCCCCAGATACATACATAAATATGAGAGCAGTGGTGGCCCAGTGGTGGCGGCCCCGACTTACGAACAGTTGGTCGTGGGTTCGAACCCAGGCAGGCGCATTACTTTGTGTAATTTATTTCATCACCACTGCTCTCAAAACGGTGAAGGAAAACATCGTGCAGAAACCGGCATGTCTTAGAACCAAAAATTCGAAGATATGCGACATCTACCAATCCGCACTGGGCCCGCGTGGTGGATTATAGCCCATATCTCTCCCAGAGAGGAGGCCTGAGTCCCTGCAGTGGGAACAAGTATAGGCTGCTGATGATGATGATGATACATAAATATACAATAATATATTTTTAAATATTTAGAATATATTTTTGACGGCACGGTTGGCGCAGTGGCTGAGCGATTGGACTGCTGCGCTGCGTGTCGCGGGTTCGATCCCCGCACGGAACAAATATTTGTATGGCCTACATTTAGTTGTTCCGGGTCTGGGTATTTGTGTATGTGAGTTTCAATGTTTGTTAACGCACCCACGATACAGGAGAAATTCCTAGTGTGGGGCAACGTTTTTAAAAAGAAAAAAAAAAATACCAAGCAGTGGGTGAAGTCGGGCTGTGAATGATGATGATAAATAATGAAAAAAGTTACTGTAAAATCGTAATTATTTTATTTTATTATCAATTCATCACATAGGTACGTGACTGTTTCTCTCTCCTCTTGACAGACCGCATTCCAGTTTGATCGAAAGGCCCACTGTCTCGCAGTTAATTACTCCATCGCATTATTGTTCATTTATTCCTATACGTCTATAAAATATCCTGTTGATCATCAGTTCTCTAACAATAGCACGAATGCATAAACGGCATCCTTACACTATTAAATGCATGTTTACATTACTTAGTGTTTCCATGCATTCAGTCGCTCTCATTCGAACTGGTGAATGTACCTTTCTCTGAACATCGTGGATGTAGCCGTAGAATATTTGACAGCTGTCATTGCTGTCATCTGATCGAGATATTAATTTCACAAATCAAATTGTGTCTAAGAAACTCTTGAATTGACAGTCCATCAACATCCTTCATCATCATTGACCATCTGCCTAGCGTTTTTAATCAATCAATCAATTTATTTTCAGGCTTCGGAGGCCCATAGATAAAATACATACATTTACTACTAACTAACTACCTATGTTGGGACATGCTTACAATCTAACTAGATGCAGCTGAATATCAGTACCGTATTTTACATGGAGCGAATGCTTATCTGACCTCCACAACCCAGTTAGTACTGGGCAATTCGATACCCATTGGTAAGAGCGGTGGTCACACATATAACCACCAATGGTGTATATAATTATAATGACCACTGTGCTTTATTATTATAAAACATCCTTTTGAATTTTTCACAAATGTTATGGAGGTTGACTGTTACAGACAACTACATACTATAAACATTAACAATTGCCATAAAAGAAATCTTCTAGCGATTGTGCCAGCTTTCTCAAAGGGTTTGCGAAACATTTGTGAAATAGTGACCTTTTCACCGTCACAGAATTTCTTCATTTTCTAAACATTTTCCATTTAATGACACTATGACGTACCGTCTACTATAATGAGTTAAAGCATTTTTTTGAGTTGACAATTTGTTTATATGCTCACAATAATAAATATAGAGAGAGAGTTTTAAAATGTAGAGTATTCACGATATTCAGAGCCCTTATCCCATTCTATTTGGGGTCGGCAGAAAACATTTTCTTCTTCCACTCTCCCGCCGCCATGTCAGACGGAAATTAGAAATCACCAATATTTTTTTTTTTTCGTAGCTTACAGGCTTCTACTTCTTTAGTGTCTATAACCGACTGATTTGTTGAACTATGTAATTTATAGTATTTGGAAGTTTGTACCATTCAAAATATAACCAGCTATACATTTATTTTCAACAAATCTGGTCTAGCTGAGATATTGAGACGATTAACTGTCTCTGATTTGTGACAAAATTATTTGTGTGGAGATGTTTAAAATGGCGCGAATAGTCACGTGACTTCCGACTTAATCATTAAAACAAAAGACGAGTGCAGTCGCATCCTACATCCCGCATTGCTGCCAGGTGGCAACTTAAGGGCTGTTCAAACTGAGGTCAGTTTGAACAGCCCTTAAGTGTGTAGAGGATCAATGATTCAGTCTACGGAAAGTGTAATAATAATAGTAAAAATTACATATTGTTACATTTTTTCAGTATGTGTCACAGATTATTTTGTTTCGCAACAACGATCGCTTCGATGCGCGCGCCCATGTTATCATAACGACCGAGTTGTAACTTGTAACTATCAGTGATTAATTTCTAACTTTTCAGTTTTATTTTAACTATTTTTCTTATCAATGTATTTGTTACGTTTCATTTTAGTTCTCTCTCGTCTCCCAATATACGTAACCAAGTACATTGTTTGACAGGGAACTTTTCTCTGTACAGCAGCTGAAAATATTCATAGATTTTCAATATCCACACACCCCTTTTTTGTGGGATGTGGGAAATCCTCAAATAACCCCTCCAGCTCTGGGCAGAGCGAAAGGGAGTGTCAGACTTCTACTGACTAATAACCACCCATGTTCCTTCTTAACCCTTTGTGTCGAGGCCGCGGTAACTCTTTCGAACAATCCGCAGCCCCGACGGGAGTTAAACACCCCTCAAAATATTAATTAAGTAACTTTTCAGTTAATTTACGTACTTATCTATACAAGACACATTTTCAAAGTATTTCACCAACAATGGCAGCCGAATAGGTAATTGAAGCAATAAATGAGTTAATTGTCAATCGTCGTTATCTTGACCGGCGAACATTCCTTCATTCAGCTAATCATCATACAAAGAACATTCCAGGGACTTGGCAGCATACTGATGTGGTGCTACCACCCAGGAGATATGCGAATTTATTTGAATCAAATGGTAGGAGAAGGCTTTCGGCTAAAAGGTTGCTTGGCTATTTACACTTGCATACACACGAAACATATCATATGACAGCTTGAAAGGGTGACGTGCACGGTATGCGAAAAAGGACTTGTTCCCATTTGACTCTATGGCTTTGTTCCTATATATAGGGCCTGATGGGAAAAATAATGTATGTCATCCTTCGCCTTACGATCAGCGTCAGTGTTTTAGAGGAAGACGAAACACAAGCTGTATCGTCTCCCTCTATAAATGCTGATGCGATGCAAGCTACACATAAACTTTTGTTTCAGACTTGCTCAAGCTTTTTGTTCCAGCAGATCTTCGTTATTTGGTTGTTTATAGAATGGTGACCTCGGAGTTACTGTACAGTATGTAAAAGATATGTTCACTGCGCTTTCTATGATGCTACACATCTCATTCTTCCAGTTCGCAAGAGATTTACGAGTGTTGGTAATATTTGACTGAATAAATTATACTTTACTGGCTAGAAGGTGAAACAAAACGATAACAAATACTTGTGTAAATTGATAAGCTGCAATGTGAAAATCAGTAAAAACCCATTCAAGTGTTTATGTAAAATAAAACATCCGCTGTACTTAGCATTCTTGTGGTAATTGTTCATTTGACATTCACGTAGTTTGAACTTCTATAGCCTGGTTAACATAAGATTTTAATAATTAACACTAATTCTATTGACGTGTTGCATTATAAAGGTGGGTAAGGACACACAGGACTTATTTATTCTCTTGACGGTATAGCAATTTACTTAGGGGAGGCGCAGTATGTTTTTTTTCTTACATCCCTCACTACGTTTTTATCTCTGTAGTCCACCCCATTCATCACTTATCGTCTGCTCATCTGGATTTTAGAAGTGAAGTATAAAAAGTACTACCTGCGCCATCTATGACAAAAATGAAGAACTAACAGCAAAATCCTGAATCGTGCAAGTGAAGTTACTCACCAGGCTTATGAAACCCATCTGGTTGCAGAATCCTCCCTTTTCTTTGGGGGATGAAGAACTTTGCGCACTGTTCTTCCTGTCCCAAAAAAAATGATACCTATTTGGTTTTTTCCACAACGCTTTTGTAGCGTTACGGAAAATTAGAGTAAGGAACACGCCTACCGAAGATTACATCGCGCAATTCGACGTGCTGTGTCACATCAAGTCGAATAATTACGCATATTCCACACCTAACCAAGGTAGCAAAGGATATTTGGAAATGGTGCGAGTCCCGAAACATTTTTGTGTATGCGTATTACATTAAATCTGCAGCACACATCACAAAATGCATAAAGGCGTTGTAGAGTTCCAACCGACCGAATCTTGGCAACCGATTAGTGAGTGAACTATTACGTCGTAGCTATCAAGCTTATGGAGTGGCATTCTCTGGCCAGATTTTAAATTAAATTTACTCAATTGACATGATTGAGTAGGTAAATTTAATTTGAAATGCATACTTACACAAATATAAAGAATAATTGAATGAAAATAAAATTTATATTTTCATTCAATTTTCGTCTAACCTATCTGTTTTAACAATGTACGGCTTTTAACACGAAGACTGGCAATGTCTGACTTCTGCCATGGTTCTTTATGCTCCTAGCCGGCTTAGTCATAATTATATCTGTTAGAAAATATGTAAATAAATAATTTTGTTAAGTTGTTTCTTGTTAATTGTTACAAGAAAGAAAACAGTGAAAATACCAATCAATAATTATTGTATTTTTATGTAAGTATTAGGACACAGTGAAACTAAATGAAATGCCAATGTAATATAATATAATACATCGTCACTGCAATATTGTAGAGAGTATTTTCTTCAATATTTTATATCCACTGGTAAAATTTACTACGGTTAATTAAACTTTTGTTTTGGTGTTACTTCGTATTATGAGAATGAGAACCGACCATTCATTTGGTCTCTTCAATTGTTAACATTGACATTGATTTGGGTTGCTTTTTATAAGTAGCAGTCTGCCCTTGAAATCCGCCACACCTGACAATACACAGCGTAAGCCGCTGGTGTAACAGTCATACAATTTTGGACAAGAGTTCAGTATACCAGGAGCTTGCTGATAAATAATAACAGTTGCTCTGATTGATCCTTTGTTTCTGAGCGTTTCTTAGAGCTGTCATTTGTGGATCTTTGACAGCCATTATACAGGCAGTCAGTAGCCTGAAAATTGTTAAACTTTCAGGCTACTGACTGGCTGTAATGGCTTCAGTCTTACTAAGGGGTAGCATATTACTAGCTGGGTTGTGGAGATCAGAAGGGCAGTCATCCATCTCTTCTTTAGTTGTATCCGGTACTGGAAGCTGATCCCAACATAATTATGTAGTTGGAAAAGCAGTTGGGAAGGCAGAATAGATGATGATTTTCCCCTATAGAGGTTAAACAGAGGATGATAGTTTGTTATTTTTTGCCGCTATGTGTGTGGTGTGTTTTTAATATCTCAGTTCAAACCGAACTTAAACAATCGACTCATTACAATATTTATGATAGCTGCTACTCATTGTATGGAGCCTGTTTACAAGTCAGAAATAACTAAAGAAGCGATTACGAGAACTAGTTATACGCATAACTTGACCTAATACCAACAAATTATGTGTTTAACAAGAAGTACAGTGACGTATGAATGTCAGTTACTACATGGTTCACTTAAAGTTTCCTTCAGATAAACAATGTAATTTAAGTTCGAAAATAACGTATATTCGTAGCAACTTGAAACACCCACATACATCCAACGTCAATCTCATTCCCGAAGTTATTTTTAGGTCCAATGTAATAAAAAGCCTCGTTGGTCTAGTGATCGCAAGCGCGACTGCTGTGCATGAGGTCCTGGGTTCGATTCCCGGGTCGGACAAAAAGTGCTATTGGGTTTTTCATTAGCAATTTCCCAGTAGTAGCCCGGAGTTTGGAAGTTGGCGGTATAATACCACCGTGCCTCGGAAAGCACGTTAAGCCGTTGGTCCTGCGCCTGATCTCTCTCCGGTCGTGTCGGATTGCCGTCCCATCGGACTATGAGAGAAAAGGAACAGAGAGTGCACCTGTGCCTGCGCACACACTTGTGCACTATAATATCTCCCGCGCCGATGGCTAATCTCCGCTGAGATTGGCCGCCGTGACCGAAAACGGTCAGGACTATATAATATTATATAATAAAAAGGTAAGCTCATTGCCATCAACCGGACACAAATCTAGACTGCGACACCTGCCGGGGCTGCGGGGTGTTCAAAAGAGATACCGCGGTACCGGAACACAAAGAGCTAAGAAGGTATATAGGTGGTTTTTAGTCAGTAGAAGTATGACAATCCTTCCGCTTTCTACTCCACCTAGAGCGAGAGGAGTCACTTGATGATTTCCCATCCACCAAAAAAAAGGTGTCAAACTTCAAAGATTTTAAGTTAGCCGTTTTTACAGTCCGTTCAACCGATTTTGACTTCTATACCGTAGGCATAAGGAGACCATTAAAAGCAAAAAGAATGTTACAATACCGACTGTTTACTGCAGCTGCATTTTGTCTTGCTGTCAACGTAATAGAGTTCACAATCGGTTGAACGGACTGTAAAAACGGTTAACTTAAAATTCTAATCTTATAGCAAATGGAGTATAGGTTCTACATAATCCACTTACGGAAATTCAGCATAAAAATATTTTTATTTAGCTAACAATAAAAATCAAAACGCTCTCAAAACGGTGAAGGAAAACATCGTGAGGAAACCGGCATATCTTAGAACTAAAAAATTCGAAGACATGATTGTGACATCTGCCAATCCGCATTAGGCCCGCGTGGTAGATTATAGCCCATCCCTCTTCTAGAGAGGAGGCCTGAGTCCCTGCAGTGGGACATTATAGGCTGATGATGATGATGGTAAAAAACAAAAACCAAACGACACTAAACAAACTCAACGGTTCAATATTATATTTATTTATAGAGCCTTTATGAAATGGGTCGCAATTAGTATGGCAATCGGTAACATCTTGTCAAAATTAATTCATTCTTTATTACAATAATTACTGAAGGATTACTACTTTTTACAAAAAATCATAGAAAACAGTATAAAGCACTATCGAAGCGCCAAAAGAGCTTATAAGCAACTTTCCACTCACACAGAGTGGATCAAGGGCTTAAAGGACGGACAAAAAGAGACAAAATCAAGGAAGGACCTAATAACCTGCGCTACAAACTTTTACAAGTATCTTTATTCCAAAGATCCACAAGACAGTAATACATTTACAGAAATAAACAGTTTTCAGTCAAACACCAGCGAAACAATTATTATAGATGAGCGTGAGATCTGGGAACATATCAAACAGCTGAAGCGAGAAAAGAGCCCAGGGCCCGACGGATTAAAGAACCAAGCTTTGATAGTAGGAGCGAAACTACTAACCGGACCACTGACATGTATATTCAACATGGTTCTACAAACGGGTACAATACCAAAGCAATGGTTGAACTCAGATATAATACTCCTTTATAAAAAAGGCGACCCGCTGGACATCGCAAACTACCGTCCAATTAGCCTGCTATCAACAGTGTACAAATTATTCACCTCTATTATAAATAGTAAAATTAGCCCAACAATAGACAGTCAGCAACCGGTAGAACAAGCAGGCTTCCGCCCCGGTTTTTCGACCATGGACCACATCCATACACTTGAACAAGTAATAGAGAAATACACAGAATTTAACAGAAATCTATATATAAGCTTCATCGATTACACAAAAGCCTTCGACAGTCTCTATCACGACTCTATATGGCAAGCTTTACATAACTGCAAAATAGACCCAATAATAATAAGAACCATAAAGAATATATACCAGTACAGTGTTAGCAGAGTCAAGCTAGAGTCTAGAGGAGACGAAATCAAAATCGCCCGAGGCGTCAGGCAGGGAGACCCTTTATCTCCAAAATTGTTCATAGCCGTCCTGCAAGGTATATTCTCCAAATTGAACTGGACTTCTGAAGGTATCCCCACAAACAACGAACGCCTCACACATCTGAGATTTGCTGACGACATCGTGATCTTTGCCGAAACTCCTAAGAAGTTAGAAAATATGATATCGCAACTAAATATAGAGAGCAAACAGGTTGGTCTACATATGAACCTAAGCAAGACAAAAATAATGACAAACAGTAAAAGAGGAAAAATAATGCTTGATGGTGTGGAACTTGAATATGTGGAACAGTACGTATACTTAGGCAAACAAGTATCGTTTGCTAAAACAAGAAATGAAGATGAGATCAACAGGAGAATAACGTGCAGTTGGAATAAATACTGGGCCCACAAGGAAATTCTAAAAGGTAAATACGACTTAAATATGAAAAAGATCATCATGGATACTTGTGTTCTGCCCTGCTTGACCTATGGCTCACCAACGTGGACATTCACTAAAAAAATATGTAACAAAATAAGAACTTGTCAGCGAGCAATGGAGAGGAGCATGCTTCACCTGAGAAAAATTCAAAAAACAAGAAGCCAAGAAATAAGAAACAAGACCAGACTGACAGATGCATTACACCAAGCACTAAAATTGAAATGGAGCTGGGCTGGCCATGTAGCGAGATGCACAGACCAGCGATGGACTCTTAAGAGTACAAAATGGTCCGGTCCACATGGAATAAGGAACGTGGGCAGACCACAAAAACGGTGGAAGGACGACATAGAAGAGACGGTCGGCAAAGACTGGACAAAAATAGCTCAAGATAGAACCAAATGGAAAGAATTGGAGGAGGCCTATACCCTACGAGGGGTTCCTATAGTATAGATTTTAAGAAAACTAACATTAGAATTAACTGTCTTCTAAACTTCACTAACATAGATTTAAGTAAAAACATTGTAATGTTATAGGAAAATAAAAGGCTTTATTATTATATTATACTACTTTTTATCATGTTTTTTGTGCATTGATGAACAGATTTTAATTGTGAAGGTGACCTAAGTCATCCAGTTTGCACTTAATCTGGGTTTTAAGGACCGATATTAACGTTTTCCTTGATTGGAACCTTCATTATTTGATCATTAAAGATGTCTCATAACTTTTTTATCTTATTTAAATGCCTGTTAAAAATACTAAGTTCCTATTGTAAGGAATTTAAATAAATGAATTATAATGTCAAGCACACAAGTTTCGCAAATATTTAACCACGCATGGTCAATATTTTGCAATGTGCTGTATTTTGGAAAAACCTGAATGTAAAAATTGTTGTGAGCGCACTTCTTAAAAGGAGATGTTTGAAATTTTGAGGTTTTTTCTGTTATTTAATTATTTAATGATAACTTAATAGGCTATCTACCTACATATTTTATACAAAATAGGAAAAACAGTCTCAAAATCTATATTCACCTACATTAAATTATGCACAAGATTTCGGTAAACACGTAACGGTGTTATGTTCTAAATATAAAAAGGAGGAGCTCGGTGCAATCTTCAGGTTAAGCCGTGATTGCCTAGGTTAATCTGTGGATGCGTAACCACCCATTACATACCGAGTTTCCTCCGTGCCTTGGAAACCACGTGAATACGTTGACATTTGTAGATCTTTGACAGTCATGACTGTCAAAGATCATGTCAGCGTATGACTACGGCTTTTCTTTTTGTTCTATCCTGGAAATCTTGTTTCATACTTTTTCAGCGTCGTTTTTTTTTTGTCGTAGTCGGGTTTTATTATATTGTTTTATTGTGTGTACTTGTGGTATGTGTTAGTAAGACTGGAAAGCGACCCTAACATAGTTTGGAAAAAAATACCTGTGTTATGTTTTCTAGACACATCAAAAATACGATAAAACAAAAACCAGCAACCCATTAAAAATACTTATAACCTTATCTGACATTAGTACAATATCAATCTACTAATAATAAATTCTAACCATGTTTCGTAATGAGAGCAGTGGTGGCCCAGTGGTGGCGGCCCCGACTTACGAACAGTTGGTCGTGGGTTCGAACCCAGGCAGGCGCATTACTTTGTGTAATTTATTTCATCACCACTGCTCTCAAAACGGTGAAGGAAAACATCGTGAGGAAACCGGTATGTCTTAGAACCAAAAAATTCGAAGACATGCGACATCTACCAATCCGCACTGGGCCCGCGTGGTGGATTATAGCCCATCCCTCTCCTAGAGAGGAGGCCTGAGTCCCTGCAGTGGGAACAATTATAGGCTGATGATGATGATGATGATGTTTCGTAATAATAACTCACGGATTTAGCTGTCTCGATTTCATTATAAACTCACTATTAACACATACAAAAAGTGCTAAAATATCCGGTTATGTTCACCTACTTAGCCCAGTTAGGTTCCGTAGAAATATCTACCAATTACGAAATTGTTTACTATTTTAGGTATGATCTGGTTCAATGATTTATGAATAGCGTAACCTTGCCAAAGATTTTATGTTTGAAATGAATGATAAGTCATTTTACATCTCTCATATTCGGTAAGTAGGTCCTTATTACCCCCAAATGGGGCTTGTAGGTGACCAATTAGCGCTCCAGGGCATTAATGTCGCAAGAAAAGCCCTAGGGCGGTAAGTAATTAAAAAAAAAAACACTTCACTCTTTCAAAATGTTCGCTTACATCTAACCATCATAGTACTGGCAATAGACATCATGCATTCAGCCCAATGACAAAAGAGGTCGCTTCGCTATTCAGCCTTGTCTTCGTATGAGTATACCGCCTGTGTGGGGGAGGCTTAATAGTCATCAATTTTAAATATCGAACGGCGACGCTCAATATCGTTCTTGAAAAAAAAAAAATTAAATAGAGATGAAAAAGACGGTAATAGAAAACTTTACTTTCAATATTGTTTGTTTTTGGATTTTTTTTATAATTACGTGCTAATTAGGAAAAAAACATGAGTTCTGCAAGTAATGGAGATATAAGCTGCACTCCCGATTCAATGAAAATGGAAGCTGAAGCAGCAATTAACAATATTTTGCCTGAAAGTTCTAAAGAGAGATATTTGAAAACTTTATTCTTGTAATGCCGGTTTTCTTCTTACCTCATAATCGAGATGTAAAGCAGAGTAGTTAGCTCGGGTGTAATCATCAATTGCACCCTCGAACTATTGGCGCCCTCGCTGCGCTCGTGCGCCTAAATATCTCGGGCTGCAATTGATGCCTTACAGCCCTTGGCTACTAATCTACTATTGCAGTAAACTGGAGATTCAAATGAGAACATTTTTTATAATTTTATTTATGGGATGTGTAACTAGGCTGAAACCAGCTTAACAAGACAGTCATTAATGTTTGGTACAGGATATAGAGCGAAGAATTTTAACACAACATTAAACAGTTTCTAGGAAATTAGTTATGCATTTCGTAACTAACCTCTTAGAACTCCATAGGAAGCTATGACTCGGTAGTTACACACTATTACGGCAACCAGCATTATAAACAAACAAACCGGCTTCCAACATCCGAGAGATATCGTTAACATTGATTGCGGAACCCTAAATTAAAGACCCTGACCACAGATTACACACGTAGATGTAGGTAAATTATGGTGACTTCCTTCAATCAATTTGTCGGCTTGTCCTGATCTTTGCCATTTGTGTAATTAGAAAGCTGAGATGACCAATCTTTGGAGTGATTGATCGGATAAGAAGCGACCTCGTGTAATCATGCCCGATTTGCGGTGTACGTTAAATATAAATGGTCGTTATTTCCGTATAGACTTTTTTGCATTATTAGTTTGTGTAATTAAAATTACACGTCATCAGCTGCCTTCGTTTAAATTAGTCTGTAGAATGATCGAAGGCCTTCCGAAATCGGCGAGTTTTATTTTGAAAAAAAAAAAATTTGAACCTGACGTTAAGGTGAAAACTAACTTCAAACTGTCTTACGTTTTTTTGCAACAATTATCAAGACTAAATAAACTTTGAGGATCATTCAATTCATAAACACATTATGAATTTATTGATTATTATAACTTTGTAAAGTCATATTTGTTAAGGCTGTGAATAAAAAAAACTGCAAATGTGAACACCTGAAAATCGCAAAAAAAAAATCCCGAGCTAGCCTGGTGCTTCCCCCTAAATTAATGCTAGAGCATTGAAGCTTTATGTTTCTACTATATCAACTGCAGGAGTCTACTTCCGGATTAGGGCAAAGTTTTACCTAGAAGTGATAAAACAACTCTTCACAGAACATGATTTCTCACGTAGTATTTACAAGCCATAAAACGAATACTATGCAAGAGAACGTAGATTGCAATTTGATAAAATTATGATAGGTGTCTACGCACGACGGCCAAACTATACTAAACCAGTTTGCACAGACCTCTCGTTGGAAAGGAAACCTATCAAATGCAAAGCCATGTTATACTGGAAATTGTATAGCTTGATGTGTCGCCGGAAGAGAACACTATCAGATTAAATAAGCGGCGTGCGGCTGTTGCGTAACCTTCCTTCCTGATTCCCACGTGTTTAAACGAATAACTTTGTCGGATTGTCACTTAATGGCATCGGTGTACTAATAACAGTTTGTGGTATTGTTTTAAACAAAACATTGTATGAACGTTGAATTGCGGAAATAATAAGGGTTACGGTACAAATATTACAAGTTAGTATGTGAATAAATGTAAGAGCTCATGTTTATTATTATTGATATAAAAACATAACACCCTTTTTTTTGGGGCAATCGTTTAAAGGTAAAATTGGTTTTGTATAGGGAGCAGTCTTCAGATCTAACGAACCAATTCTAACAATAAAATTATTTCACTTGCTAAAAGGGTGTAGGATGAATTATATTTATATCATTCTTAACCTCCCGTCCGCTAATAAATCTCCAGGAGATTTATAACAATGGCTTTTTAATTGTGTCTATAATAAGGCGTATAAGCTCAAGCAGAGCTATTACATTTTTTGCGGACGAAGCCGCGGGCGAAATGCTATAAAAGATATTATTACGTAAAATCATTTCTATTATAGACAGGTATTTTTTTCAATAATGAACTCTTTAAATCCCCTTAAAATTATTAAGACTCAATACTGTACGATGGGGTTGGTATATCTGTGTGGATAAAAACCCCATTTTTAAGAATCAAATTAAAAAAAAAAAACAATATTTTAGTTGATATGTTTTTTAAAGTCACATTTTTATTCACTGAGACTTCTAACAAAGGTCGAATTAAATTATTTAAGCAGATTGGTACCTGCTTAAACAGACATTGACACATTAGGCACTTAGTTGATTGCAATACAATGAAATACTTTTACTAACCTAGTCACTCAGACCAAACATACTTGTAAAGGCGTTCAAATCGGTCGTGGCCTACTACTATTGTTAAATATTAAGTAACCTAAGTAGGCAGTCAGGTGTCCTCCCTCAACTTTTAACACACTAGCTAATGCCCGCGGCTTCGTCCGCGTCCGCGTGGATGTCGGTATTATAGCGCCCGATATCGGCTATCGCAACCTAAAACAATCTTTTTATCCCCCTATTTCAACCCCTTACAACCGTTTTTTCTAAACCAAAAGTATCTTATCGTGCCCTTACTTCAAAACCCAACTCTGTACAAAATGTAGTTTCGAGAAAATCGTGTTTAAAGGTTCGAATCGTAAAAATTCTATTAAAATAAAGAGGCGAGTACGTGTATTTTGATTTCTTATTGTATTCATTATTCGGGTGGTGAAGGAAAAATTGCTTAATTCTCAAAACATGTAGGAAAAATGAAGGATTGGCTTGATAAATGCCAGATTAGTGGTTTTTCCTGTAGTCGCAATGTTTTCTTATGTTTTGAAGAATAGAATTTAGACAGCAGTTTTTTTATGAATTTAATTAAACGAAAGATTAATGTTCACCTAATGGGTAATTGCTAATACTAAGTAGAAATATTTAGTCTCATTACTCAGTTATCAAATTGTTATTGTAAATGTTTAACGTGAATCATGACAAAACCACTTAAACGCAGATAGAATGTTTTTCCTGGCGAGAAAAATTGCTTACAGTGCAAAAACATTGCTTTAACCGACATTTAATGAGTTTTGTCTGTTCTTAATTTAAAAAATCTCCTGATAAGTTAGTAGTAAGGATAACATAACACAACAACTGTAGTCTTCGGCGGGTTAGGCAAAGGACCAAACCCAGATTTTGCAAGAAATATTGCCATCAACTGGCCACATAATCAAACTGTGTCCATAGGTGCTACTGAGATATTCCTCATTGAAAAACCCAATAACACTTTGGCAAACCTGGGAATCGCACCCTGGACCCTATGCTAAGCAGTCGCGTTTCCAACCACTCGACCAACGAACTTAATCAGTATCGATAATATCAACAAAACGACGGTCTGCATTCTACATATTTAAGTATTCGTGACAATCGACTTAGATATTTAAATATCGAGTTCGTATAGAGGATTGCGTAACCACCTTTTGTTGATTTTTTATTCAAGCTTGATAAATTATAGACCTTTGTGACATACTGCTGTTTAATTTGGCCAGCAAAAAGTAGCATATAGGAATGCTCCCGTCGTTTTCATGTTATAATATAATTTCCACAGATTCTGAAACTGCCTCGTTGGTCTGCAACAGCAACTGGTTGGTGCAACTTCGATTTTCAAGTTGGGCCAAGCGATACTGGTCTTTTTCTTCAGGATATTTTTCAGACGCAGCCACGCAGTCTCAATTTGTGCTCAATTGACGGCAATACGCTGGCTCCTGTTACATGGAACTTATGTTTAATAATTGGCGAAATGTGGGAGGTACACTAATGTCTTACCCCTCCGGGATTACAGGCGTGATGTTATGTTACGATGTGTCTTACAACGGACAATTTTACACAGGTTTACTATCAGCCTTTCCTTGGACTTTTTTTTTCTTTTTTGAAAATGGTGGAAACGCTTCTGAAATTCTTCATACTCTTCAATATACGCCACTATGAATTAAATCATTAAGTCTTGTTCTATAAGTGCCGTATAATTCAGTAAAAAATTGATTTACATAATCAGTCACTCAATTTAAATTCGACGACATAGCTAAGCTACGCAGAATAAAAAAGTATTAGACACTAATTAAATAGAATTTGTTTGCACAATAACTGCTAACCCAGATTAATAATTTGGAATATAAACTACTTTCTATTTTCAAAGTCACAAAGGCTATTTATGTACATAGAGTTTGTAATAAGTCCTAAGCAACAAAAGTTGCTGCTAAAATATGGCAAGTCATATGATTAAAAAAACCAGTTGATTTTTTTTTCTTCTGAGCTAGAGTTATAGATTACAATTTACAATTAATTGTCATCGATACTACTTTCCAAGTTTTTGGCATATTCGTACTAAAATTTATGGATCTCTGATTAATTCGTACTTTATTGCAGCCATCTTGTTTTATTCAAGAAAAATGCTAGCTGACTCGCATATCCTTATACCCCGAACCTCGAATCAACAAAGCATGACAAACATAATAATTCTCTGTCTCACTTACACCCAATATTGTGGGAATATCATTGTTCACAACATAATAACTTTTTGCACAGCATTTTTAATGAACTCATTATGTTTTTAACGAACAAAAACTTGTAACTTGTACATACATACGACGTATGAACTGTGATAGTGCAGTTCGCAAAACGTTGTAAAGGTTAAGGCTTCAATTCGGCGACTTAATTGTCTGAATACTACAGTCTTGTTGCGGAAGTCTTTATATTTAATTAGTGTTGTTTATCGGTACACAGCCGCTCGGATGAATCATCAGGTTAAGCCGCGCTTGCTTAGGTTGGTTATTGGTTTTGGCGCTCATTAAAGATAAAGATAAAGATAAAGATAATTTATTTGTTCAAAACATGAGTATACACAACACATGGCATGCAAGATGTTACATCAATAATATAGCAGACAGTCATGTTTTGCCTAAATGGCGTACAAATAAGAGAAGCAGGACGCTAGACAGCATATTAATTTTAGACATACACATTTGTAAATCTATGACAGTAGTCACATGTAGTCAGTGGCTCGAAGGCTGACAACCAGTCGTTTTAAGGGGTCATAATTATTACCTAGTACTAACTGGGTTGTTGAGGTCAGGTACGCAGTCCTCATCAACAGCCTATTAATGTTCCCAATTCCCACTGCTGGGACACAGGCCTCCACTCTTTGAGAGGGAAATGGGCTATAATCTACCACGCGGCCCCAGTGCGGATTGGTAGATGTCACATGTGTTCGAATTTTGGACGGACGGAATTTCGGACATGCCGGTTTCCTCACGATGTTTTCCTTCACCGTTTTGAGCGCAGTAATGATGAAATAAATTACACAAAGTAATGCGCCTGCCTGGGTTCGAACCCACGACCTACTGTTCGTAAGTCGGGGCTGCCACCACTGGGCCACCACTGCTCCAGGTACGCAGTCACTCCATGTAAAATACTGGTATTCAGCTGCATCCTATAAGACTACAAGGCAACCCCAATAAGGTTGGAAAATTTTAGGCAGATGATGATGATGGGCTAAAATTCGCGATAAGTCTAATTCACTAACCCTTGTCATTAGTTTATGTCGTATACTACAATTCTTCCTCGGTAATTATCACTTGTGAACGCCTCAGAGATATTGTAATGTATATTGGGTGGCATAAAAACTCCGCCTCCAGGTGGTTAGTACCACACAAGCTAGAAAGATACTACACTGCAAAAGAGTGATTGTTGTTAAGTACCGGCTATTAATTGAAGCAATCAAACACGCACGGTGTGTCTTCCAACGTGTCTTTGTTTACAGTCAGGATAAGTCTAAAATCGTGAAGTAAAGCGTAGCTACTTAGCCTTATTATGAGAGCTGCCTTATGAATGGTGAACATGTACATCAGTACCTCGATGATGTAATACCTTATTAACGGCTGTGGTATTACAGTGACAGGTTCATAGGTCACCACTACAACCTCTTTACTTGATTGTATTACTCGAGTTGTAAGCAGCTTCTCTCAATCGATTCTTACGGCATCATCGAAATAGCAACTCGATACGGAACTCGATTTTTTTTTCTTCTTTTTGTCTAGACCATGGAAATCGAATACAAAAGAATCTAATTCGCCTAACAGCTCAATATATTGTCTCTTCACGTGATACGGAAACGATATCTAAATAAATGCCAAGTGAAATCTAAAAGACGTAAAATTTTATCCGTTTCTTGATTATCTTTACATAATAATACAGTAACTTTATACGCATCTGTTTCAATGTCATTTTTATTGGCTGAATTGGTAACATTATAAGTGTTTTACATAGAAATTTTGGCATCATTTTAAATTATTATAATTATCAAAAACTTACATAATATAAATTAAAATATCCGCTATCAAATTCGAAGCAAGGTTGTCGACTACATAAATAAAGTTGTGAAATTCATTAATAATTTATCAATTTAATTAGTAACGTTATGTTCGATAGTGATCTTTTCGAGAAACGGTAAAACTCACTGACCTTAAATGACTATAGAAGTCATAATATCGTTCTAGTTACCCACAAAAGTGTAATTGTTATGTAAATCCCCGTCTGATATAATGTGTACGTGAGACAGTGGACTTGCACTTTCTAGTATACTTTCACAGCTATTGTGATCGCACCGCCTGACGCAACCGCCGAATGGGTGCTACGTCAGGCCTGCGTCATGCTTTGAGTGTAGACAGACGGACTGCATTCTGATTTGAGTCTGTGCAAACGGGCTGAGTGATGCACGCTCTTAACTGATACCTTGCAATTCAGATCGAGATCGTCTATATTCACTTTTACACTTTACGAATCTTTATTAGGTTTTGTGCAACACCTTTGCCGATGAACATTTCATTAAACCATAGAGTAAACTCGGTTTCTGTAGGTATGTGTGAATTTAGGCCACTTCTAGGTAAACTTGCACATTTTCTCACCACAAACTTATTCACCATTACGTTGAGATATTGTTCAAACCCAAGTCAGTACAAGTTAGAAAACGTATAACATAGTATTTGGCATAAACTACTAACACAGTTTTGGTTCAAAACGTTTATTACATAAATGTTAGAAGCTGGTTTCTCTACGGATGAATGATGTTGCGGAATTCGGAAGGCTTGGAATCAATGACAGCGCTTGTTTAGATTATAATGCAGCTGTTTTAGTTGAAGCATTCAAGGCTTCGTTCATTAACTGAAAGTAACTAAGTAATTTGTTTTCGAAATTATGAATGTCAAACACATTATTATTTTCGAAAACGTTATTTCAAACTTGTTACAGTCGTGTATTTTATTGTATTTCAAGGCTCTTTATGTTTATTACAAAGAGTTGTATTTTTATTTCAAAATGATTTAGTAAAGCCCTTAAGAATTTACTGAATGAAAACAACATAATTTCTACAAACACACAAATGTTCACTACTGCATGAGAAAATGTGGTAACTCTAATAAAAACTTACCTACATACGTTTTATAGCATATTTCCCACCATAACACCTATCATAAAGTTTTTTATTCTTATGTAATTTTGTAAGTCAATAGGCCGCACTCGTTTTCCAACTATGCATGTAAATGCATGAGTAAATATGCCACAGAGACCTAACTTGATACGTACAATGCGACACCATACTATCACCGTAAATAAATCAAATAGTAAAGCGAGAGTGAACAGGCATCTTCTGGGCACGCTAGTTCCATGCATGGCAGGCATGATCGAGGTCAAGAGCAGGCCCATTTTGGAATAAAAAAAACTATATGATTATTTATTTATTATTACAACAAATAATATACAGCTAATCACAAGAGTCACTTAATCATTGTAGCTATGCGTGACAGTACTGACAATTAACCAATGTGACGGGATCGTGATTGGGCAATCACGTCAACGTCGAGAGCATGTCATATTTAAACAATTACTTTATCAAAACTGACTACCAGCTTAATTTGTACTTATCCTTACATAGTATAAAACAAAGTCGTGTCTGTTTGTTTATTTGTTTGTTTGTTTGTATGCTTAAATCTTTAAAACTACGCAACGGATTTTGATGCGGTTTTTTTAATAGATAGAGTGATTCAAGAGGAAGGTTTTAGTATATAATTTGAACGACATCCACGCGGGTGAAGCCGCGGGCATCAGCTAGTTAAATCATAACTGTCACTTATTGGCAGTTGCATGTAATGGTTATAATACGGTTAATTGAGGTGGTGTGTCAATCTGATCTAAAACACGATAAGACTCTACCTAGCTCGTATTTACAGGGTGTAAACGTACCCTTCACGAAACCATCAACCAAGCAAGTGCATCAAACTAAGTAACCCTATGCAAAAATGATTGCTGAAAAACAACATTTTTATTGGGGCGATGAATCACGTTTTACGGTAAAACTCAATGTAGCATACTCAAAACAATGTGCTAATGGATTCTTTGAATAGAAAACATGGTCATGGAGGCAATAAAAAAAAAACTTGTAAAATATTCGGAACTTTGACCTAAAATATCTCCGTATACAGAAAAACAATATTGCAATGACGAAGAGAACCAGTATCTTTCGGCTTCGTAAAGGGTACTTTTACTTCTTTTATGTATAACGCTGGGTCTCTGACAACTGTCTACTCTTTTACCCCTTCTAACCTTCGCGGTATCGATGTAATGGCGCCTAGCCGAGTGCACTGTGTCGTTGCGTGTTACAAGAGTGTATGAATGGAAGTCGGCCGCTTGCACAGATTTTCCCACGATGACTTTATAAACAGCAGGAAATTCTAATGTTTTACCCACAATGTTTGGGTGGTTGCTGGCATTGTAAAAACAAAACACTATAAAGTTTATTACGTGAGGAATTACTCTTATGTGGCTTTATATTGCTAACTTTTAGGGATTTTCAAAACGTGGGCAATGTGAGAAAGTATTGTGGGGTTTTATTTATTAGGACCGATTTTTATCACTATTATTTTGAACTGTTATTTGTCACCTTAGAAGAAGAAGTAAATTCTAAGTAAACATAATGCGCCAACCCCTCATGGATTTGGAATTTTTTGTCACCTCCTGAGTTGTTGTATACTTCGTTAAGTACTTCTAAGACAAATCATAACAGATCATCCAACTTATAAAAAGAGACCCTTTTTCATTTTCATCATCATAATAGGTGACTTTATCCAAGGCTTGTGTTAGGAGCACAAGCCAGAATTAATTACACACTCCATGAGGTTTAATTACTCTACCAGATCTGATTTATAATTATGCCAAAGAACCTTTTAATAGTAATTCTCCTTACGCAATATCTAGATTATTTTCCTAGGCTTAAGTAATGCAATCCCTAGCCACGTCCGGTAGGACCGTATTAGGCGTAGCGTACAACGGAATCATTACACATGAAACCGCAAAAGTTTAAAGGTGACTACAGAATGTAACTGCCCTGTGTTTTGTTTTGGTTTGGAGATCAGAATATTGAGGTGGATAATAATATGTGGTATGACAAGAACGAATAAGGTAAGGAACAAGTTTAATCGAAATTTGAAAGGGAATCGTCTTTCTTGGTATGGACATGTGATGAGATGAATCGCATGTGATTAAAGAGTGGTGAAGAATGATGGATGAACACGTGTGGTTGATGAATGAAGATATAGAGGATTGTAAGAGAAATGATATGAAAATAAAAAAGTTTCAGGTAAACCTTTTTCGGTTATTCACGTTTTCTGACTCCAGAATCAAACCGACACCTTTTATGTAAAAATTTTAATAATATTTTGCTATTGAAAGAAATATTTACCTACCGACGTTTCCCGTCTCGTCATGGTAATATATTTTGAAGAAAAAGAAATGGAAAGCTCGTGCCTTCAACAAATATTAATGTTTTCAATGTGCATTTTCCTTTAGAAGCCCGCTATCTTCCCCGTTGCGCACAGGCATCTCGTCTTGCAAGTTGAGGTTGCTGTGTATCGTAAGCTCGCATTATCTAATTATTATGATGTACTACAGAGTTCACTGACGGTCTACCACTTTTCACCCTTATGACCTGAGTTATAAGGTTGAAAAGTGTTCGAACGTCACGAGATATTTTCGCGTGTCTTTATTGAGCAATTTTGGTTACCACTCCTGTTTATACTTAATTGCTTAGTGGTAAACTTCTCAACTACGATTTGATGAAATATTAGGAATGGAGAAATATAAGCACGTATAATTTTTGAAAAAAATGCAGTTCACGTCGAACAAAGTGTTATTGGGTTGTTCATCAGAAGTTACCTAATTTCGTGTTCAGTTGCTTCGGCAATAGGGTCACCCTACTTACAATACAACGAAATGTAATGGAACAAAATGTTTTGTAAACGTAGTATCAACGTAGGTAAAGATACTTCGATAGATCTGTGTAAACTTTCAGGCATTACAAGCGTGATCGTGATGTTATGTTATAAATAAAGCAAAAACAAAGCCAAAACCAGGCCCATAGCAGACAACTACTTAGGTAAGAGTTTCTTAGAATTTTTCATTTCACAGAATAGATCATAAAGCAATAAACACAATCTTAGTAGTTCGAGGAAATCATAATCGATTTAATTAAGAATAGGTTAACAGCTAATAATAACCTCCTCTGTAATATCTCAAAGAAAACATAAAGCGCTAAGTTTTACTGTTTATCGCATCAGTTACTATTACTATTTTAACTATAAAGGCTTTATTTTAATGAATATGCAATTGACCACTATGTCATAAAATTATTCAATAAACCTTTGTACAAAATAAAACTGTATACGCTTGAGGTAATCTAAAAAAAAATTACTTTAAAATATAAAGGGTCATGCCCAAATGTCAGCTAATAAGTATCGTGGATGTAACCCTCGGTAAGGAACGAGATGAATCGGGGTTGTTTTTGTAAAAATTATATCAAGTATTTTGTATTCATCGAACATGGGTCTTCATCTTCGGGACTAAGCTTAGCTTCAGTACTTCGAATTGCTGCGCTTTCTTTATCGCGTGGTTAGTGTTTTAACTGGTATCAGAGTTTTTATACCACCACTGAACCTCTAACTATACTGAGCTAATATTGTTAATACGAGCATAAGCCTTTAAATAACACCTAAGTGTCGGATTTCTCCTTGCATATTAGCTGTCGTGCGTAAACAATAAGCAACCTAATTAAGCCAGTCGGTTAGCAGCTATGCACCAGAATTTATACGTAAAGCAACCAGTCATTACATATTTATCGGCAATAACGTTTTATAACGGTACATTAGAAACCTATGAAAGTTTACTAAGAAGTACTTAATCTTCAGACGATCAAAAAGTAACTGGGTATCGATAGGTTTATGGTTCACACTTTCTTCGATATGGAGATCTGTTTAATGTATATTTATGTCGTAAGTTATTGCGTGAAGTATATCCATTATACTTCACGCAACAACTTACGACAACTGTAAAATCGATAATAATAATTTATTTAATAAACAGATTTCTACTTTATCGAACCAATAATTATTCAAATAAATTTATTAGTTTAAAACGGTTGCTATATTTTTATCTCTTTTGAAGAATACAGAAAACTCGCAGTAAGTGAAAATATCATCAGCAAAATGTTTTCAATAGGTTCAGAAGAAAGTGACTCTAAGGTGTAGTACGCCCCGTCGGGGCTGTGGTTTGTCGAAAGGTTAACGCGGCTCCGACACAAGGGCGAAGAAGGAACATGGGTTTGGTTTTTAGTCAGTAGAAGTCTGACACTCCCCTTCTTTATTCGATGATTTTCCACCCACCAAAAAAAAAAAAAGGTGTAGTACGCGGCTTCTAAGAAGGAAGATATGTTTAAAAAGCTGTTAAAAAAAGTGTTACGGATACAAAATACCTGAACTGGTCATTCTCCTTTCTAAGCTTATGACCAAAATTATTCTTTTATGCAAAAAGTTACGAAATACTAGTTCATCTTCAAAGAAATAGGTATATATGTCAATATATCTGAAGGTAGACTTGTCTTGTGCAAATACAGAATTGTGCGAAATCAAACAAAAGATCAATAATTATATGCATGTGTGTCGATTGCCTCTTAAAACAATAAATCGAGAACGTGGGCGAAGATACCTATATCGTAATGGAAAAATATTTTACATAATCTAATTAACACTATTTTAAAGATATTCCTTATTTAGGTATCATTAGCAATAGATTTGGGTGTATAAGGAGTTGGCGCTTTTGTAATTCTTGGTCCATTTTTGCCTAAAATGTAGATTGCATTTATAACAAATCAACTAGTTTGACCAATTGATCTACCTACTGATTAAATTATTTATCTTACCAGAACCTACTGGTTAATCTAATTTAAAAAAGAAAGAAAGAGATAAAAGTAGTTTTATTTTAAAATCAGTATGAGTTAGGTGTATGATATGAGTAAGATGAGGTATGGAGTTATGGACTTTTAGCTTCATCTCTTGCTCTCACCGAAATATGATTAAAATAATACTGCTATAAAATATGAGGTAAACAATGAAGCCAAAACTAATTAATAGCTTAATTTCAGGTTTACATGCAAATATTCCTAATTAAACTAATTTATTTTTGTATTTATGTAATTACAAATTGACACAAATACAGTCACATATAAAAGTTATCTTTGACATAAAATGTTACTAACGATCTATACAGTGTAGGTAGACACATTTTTGTATGACTTACTCATAATTATTTTGAGAATTAAGTAGCAAATGCTGAGAAATTAATATTGGAATTTATAGACACGTGTAGAAAGGCATTTGTAGCAGTGAAAACAGTAGATGAAAACCATACTTGATAAGAAAATGTCACATTGGAAATTGGCTTGTGATGGATTCTAAACTGAGAATATCTTTGATGCTCTAAGCATTAGTGCTCTTAAAATTGGTGTTCAAAGAGAAATACTTCGATAGCCTAAAGGTCGCAAACCCACTGTTATGTGATACAAAGTTATATAAGTAGGGGTTTTCCAACAAGATTTGATCAGTTGTTACCTGAATCTGTTCCTGGTTTGTGGCAAAAATCCCAGACTCTATTTAATAGAACTGACACATAATATGGTAGGTACACCTTTTTTTTTTTTGGTGGGTGGAAAATCATCGAATAACCCCCCCCCGCTCTTGGGCTGAGCGAAGGGGAGTGTCAGACTTCTACTGACTAAAAACCAACCCATGTTCCTTCTTCTTCGCCCTTGTGTCGGAGCCGCGGTAACCTTTCGATATCCACAGCCCCGACGGGCGTCGGCCCTTGCGGGCCCCTCCTTGCTGACATCTCTTTGAGGCGCGCGTGGAACACGTACGCGCCGGCGACACGGTCTGTTGCCGTCATGACGACGGCCGGACGGCGAGCTAGCCCGTTACTCACCGTCCACAGGCCCGCGTCTACGGTGGCCGGAGGTCATCGCGTGACCTCCGACGCCCGGAGCGCCTTCCGCGGCGGCTGGGACGTTGAGAGGTTCTCTCCCTCTCTCGTTCCGCCACCTCCTTCGCTAGCATCACTGCTTCGCAGAAGGAGGCGACGGCGTCCCATTCCTCCTCGCCCCGGACCATGGCTTGCACCAGGGCCGGGCGCGAGAGGTCGCCGCCGCCGATCGCCGCTACGAGAACACGGCGGGGCTCTGCCCAAGCAGGGCACGCCTCCACAGTGTGCTCCACCGTGTCCTCCGGTCGATCCTCGCAGTGGAAGCATCCGGGCGTTTCCTCCCGCCTGATGTACAGGTACCTCCCGAAACACCCGTGTCCGGTGAGGACCTGCGTCAGGCGGTAGGTGAGGGCGCCGTGGTGCCTCTCCAGCCACTCCTCAAAGAGGGGACTTACCGCCACTATCGTGGCGTGCCCTGCGCTGGGTTGCGACAGTCGCTGTCTCCATGCCGCCATGAGATCGCACCGGAGGTCTGTCCGCCGCGCAGCAATGTGCCGCGGCAGCAGAGTGACCCCCCGGTGTAGCGCCTCCGCGCGCCACTCATGTAGGCGCGCGAGGACTATCGCCTCCAGATCCCACGGCGGCAATCCGGCAAGGAGAATCGCCGCCTCGCGGGAGATCGTGCGGTACCCGCGGACAAGCCTTACGGCCATTACCTTTTGGGGCGCGTTCAGGTAGTGGACGGCCCGCTTCCTCACGGCACGCGCCCACACCGGGGCCCCGTAAAGGGCCATGGACCGCACGATCCCCGCATACAGCCTACGGCAGGAGGCGTTTGGCCCCCCCAGATTGGGCAAGAGCCACCTAAAGGCGGCCGCGGCCCGCTCCAGTCTGGGAGCCAAACGTCGGAAGTGCTCCACGAAGTTCCACCGGCTGTCGAGGACGAGTCCGAGGTACTTTAAAGTACACTCGACGCCGATGGAAACCCCTCCCACCGATAGCTGGGATCCCGACGGTGGCACATTCCCACGCCCATAGAAGCACATTGCCTCGGACTTGTGAAGTGCCACCTCGAGACCCAGCTGCCGGATCCTCTCAACGACTATCGCAACCCCGCGTGTCATGTTCGCGGCCGCCGCCTCGTGCGACTCCCCCCGTGCCAGCACCAGCGTATCGTCCGCGTAGCAGACGACGCTGACGCCGTCAGGGAGGTCGGCACGCAGCACCCAGTCGTAACCGATGTTCCACAGGGCGGCCCCAGAACCGAACCCTGCGGAACACCGCACGACATCTCTCGCCGGTTCCCCTGTCCGTCTTGAGTGGTAGGTACACCTCTGAGTAACTATTTCGATAAAATAAGTGTGATATTATGACAATAAGGTTAGGTACGAGCACCTACTACGATAAATACATATAATTACGGAATTCGAATTTTCCCGAGAAAAACCCTGATTAGCTAGTCTTTAAAACTCGCAATGTGTGACTGAAGAATTTACAATCAAGTAACAATAGGGTATAGTATCGCAAACAAAGGCTATTTACCGCGTAATGAAGTGAAGTACTTGTTACAAAAACAGAAGAATGTCTGTCCGTTTGAGTAAGTCGGCTTAGGAAATGTTCACATTGGCAGATACACACTGCTAATGTGAAAACCTCCTATAGATACAGACGCCAGCACACGAAGCCACAATCTGTCAAATTTCTTAAGTTCATTTTCAGCTTTATTTTTGAAACATTGAAAAATGTATTGCAAGTAGGTAATCATTAACCAATCTAGGTAGTTTTATTTTCAGGTTAGATGGAGCAACGATCTTAGTAATATTAGGTGATGGGAGCAGCTGGAAAAAAAAATGCCGAGAATTGACTTGAATATCTTTCGATTTGAGAGATCTTTGTCCACCAGTTGACTGATGTGTAGGCAAATGACGTTTTATTTTCCCAAACCTTTAATAGTGATCCATTATGGTTGATAATTCTTCGAAGTTATGTTGAAAACAGCGATCATTAAAGTTACAGAGGCAGACGGAATTCCACCAAATATCAAGTCAGCTGTATTTACTATTCATGCAATTTCTCGCCAATTGTACTACACAGGTGTGTGCAAGTTTATTAAAAACTGGCAAATCGTAATTGGATGCAGAACTGGTTATTTTTGTTGTAACCATACGACTAGCAAACCAGTCCAGTGATTCTGCCGATAAAATCCTTGAATATTGATATCGACACGATTAATTTTGCTCTTTTTAATTTTAAGAATCTCGTGTGTGTTGTTATTTTGACCCCAAACGGGTCATCTCAAAATATCAACTCGGATAGCAGAAAAAATGGCTACGCAAAGCATTTTTAAGTTTTATTTTTATAATTCACACACATTCAGCTATACAGGAATAAGCCATTTACAGCATAAAATGGATTTTATGTACAATGGGAGATCTGCATAAACTGGTTTTGTATATATTAACGGGTGCATCAGGTCAAAACTGGCCTCTTTCAGGCTGGAATCACCCATAGATATACCTACACAAAAAATATCATTGAAATCAGTTGGGTGGTTTTGAAGATTAGCGTGTACAAACATTAAGAATGTTCAACTTGAGCTGACTAAATCTTGAATTTCCAGAACCCCTGCTCTCTACTCTACTCATTCCTCTTAAGTTAAGGCTTTCCGGTCATCAATCCTTTTACACTAAAGTCGGTACTCACCCCTAATAAGAATAAACACATTGCGGGGATTCTGTTCCGCTTTCCTTTCATTCCTTTAATCGAACCAAGAGCGAAAGAAACACCGTTTATAATGACTTTAATGACAACGAAATATCTTATACATATACGCTCGGAATTTTACTCAAATCGGTAAGAGAAAACAAGTAAGCGTCGTACACCGTTTTTATGCAATTACAGACGGTTGAAGACGAAACACGCTTGCCTAGATTTCTATCGATTGACATGTCTGAGTTGTATAGCTAAGCAGGCGGCCTACTAATTTTAATGAACTCATAAAAACTTGAAGCTGGCTTGATAAACGAGATTTGCTGGTTACAGTATGCTGTTTAACACATTATAATTTTCTTTTCACTTCTTCAATTAAGATGGCGCTGGAAACCGATTCTTGTCGCGCGTGAAGACTCGCCTCTAAGCGGTTTATTAAGCACACTTTTTCTAGAAATTCTTTGGAATTACCTACTATGATCGATCGCTAGTTTCATATGTAATATGTATATTTCAAGAATTTTTACGATATGTGTGTTTGTCGTCGTTTTTCTTTGTTTGTGATGACGGTTTTACTGAATATTCGTTATTTTGTAGGATTATACTACGACAAACACTTCAGTCGGCTTTTCAGCCTTTGGTTTGTTTTGTTTGTTATTTTTCCTGTAAGCAACATTTCTTTGTTATGTTCATTGTTATACTAACATTATTTTATACGAGTCCTCGCTACATCAATGTTGTGCCTCGAAGAAAATTAAAATAAATTATTTCTAAAGATTGCCTGCTCTCAACTGAGTTTTAGTTAGTACGTTGTTGCTTGTAAAGCCACTACTATTCCACTAGATATCCCGGATGAAGTAGGAGGAAAAAGTCAGTTATGAGTGGACCCCACAACTGTCTTTTCTAAGACGACAGGAGGTCATCAAAATCAACATAATGATGCTGCCCTGCGGACATCCCAATTCTTTGTGACATTATTATAGAGACTCTGTACCAATATGTTCAATACCTTCTCATGAAAAGTGAAAGGTTTCACTTTCTTCCTACCCTAACACTATGACATTGGCTAGTACACAAGCCTTGCTATTTATCCAACTATATCAGCTTAAATGCGGGTCATTAACACAAATGACGGCGTCGAGCAACGCAATAGTAACTATTGCTCCACACAACTTACGAACGCAGGTACAGTAAGCAATGTAAGCATCGTTAGACATTGAACACCGAGGCGAATCGATTGTAGAATTTATTTGTTTTCTTTTTTTTATAGCATTGAATGTATTCAGCCAGTGTCAGTTTTTTTTTTCCAATCGGCTCACGCTAATTGACTTTAGTTTACAGTTTGTTTATTTTTGTAGAACTATGAGTTGTGTTCGAAGTTTAAATGATCAAATGTGTGTCATATTGCGCTGTTTGGTTGGTTAGTTGACAGTTGACACAATTAGCTATCAGTACTATACAAATAGTGACCGACTTGAGTACACGTGCACTTGATTTTGTCTAGTTTCTTGTGGCTTCTACTTTGTTGTACTCTAACTCAGTACCTACTATAACATTTTTTTCTATTGAAACTACTGTTTTTATATTGTTTTACTAATAATAACTTCGGAGCAGAGGTGGCCCAGTGGTGGGGAGCAGCGGTGGCCCAGTGGTGGCGGCCCCGACTTACGAACAGTAGGTCGTGGGTTCGAACCCAGGCAGGCACATTACTTTGTGTAATTTATTTCATCACCGCTGCTCTCAAAACGGTGAAGGAAAACATCGTGAGGAAACCGGCATGTCTTAGAAGCAAAAATTCGAAGACATGTGACATCTACCAATCCGCACTGGGCCCGCGTGGTAGATTAAGCCCATTCCCTCTCAAAAAGAGAGGAGGCCTGTGTCCCAGCAGTGGGAACATTAATAGGCTGTTGATGATGATGATGAATAATAACTTATTATTTTACTAATAATTTTACCAGTTCATGTGATCTGAAAAAAAAACTTTGATGAATGTGTTTCAATAGAAAAATTTAGAAGTTTGCCACACCTTGCGAAATCGTTGAATACTTTCAAATAAAGCTCAATACTCCATGGTTATTATATATTATGCTTTCCTCTAAATGTCAATGAAATTCTACACAGTTACATATAAATCTGACGAATAAAAATCAATGCCATCTGATGTAATATTTACTTCCTACTTTACTTTACTAAAATTATTCGGAATGCCTTTCTACTCGGGTCAGGTCGTTTACGTAATTTTATTTTATCACGTAGATATAATTGAGTTATCAATGCATATCGAATTCATTAATGAATACTGCTCTTTGTTATTTATTTTTAGGTATGAAGTTTTAGACGTTAGATGTAAGAGAATAACATAATTGCATTATGAACTTGTTAAATGACTTACAAAACCATCATCTGCCTAGCTTTTTCCCGACTATGGTGGAGTAGGCTTCTCATCTAACCAGATGCAACTAAATGCCAGTATTTAACATGGAGCGACTGTCTATCTGACCTCCACAACCCAGTTAGAACTGGGTTATACGATGCCCCCAGTTAAGACAGATTTTCAGACTTTCAGGTCACTGACTACCTGTAATGACTATCAAAGATCTACTTACTAATGACCGACGGGACGGGACGGCTAAGCGTGCTTTCCAAGGTACGGAGTTATTTTGCTCCATGGTACGGAGAATACTCGGTGTTTAAAGGGTGGTCATTCCTCCACAGACCAACAGAGGCAAGCGCTGCTTAACCTAAGGTCGACCCCGGTGGCTGTTATTGTTTAGTAGCTCCTTAACTACTAATTAATTCATCAATAATAAATTCGGGATACACTTTGCACCTCGGGTAGGTACCTGTGTTCGACACCTCCTTCAGTATTTTCTGCTACCTGATATCTACTAGCAATCAGTTGATTTTTTCTTTCCAAATAGCTTTTCAAGGACATACAAATTCATTGTTTATGTGACATTTTAGTAGTTGATACGCAAATCTAAAAAATCGGCGGGTGGAAAATCATCAAATAACCGCTCCCGCTCTTGGGCAGAGCGAGAGGGAGTGTCAGACTTCTACTGACTAAAAACCACCCATGTTCACGCTGTATTGCCACCCAACCGCAACCCAATCAGTTTTGTTAATTACAAAAAAAAAGTGTTTTGTTTTGATTATTATATTGTCATTCATCTTCCACAAGAGGAAAACTGCTTTTTTGCAAAACATGATATGAGAAGAGGGAACGTTAAAGTGTCTTCTGATAGTCAATAATTTGCAGTAATTATGAGTTAATATGGGATTTATATTATTTTGAAAAAGATAATGGCACAGGTATGATCCAGAATTCCAGACTGACTTCAAACTAACGACATCGCCTGCGTAGACGTCTGAAATTACTGCATGGCAACCCAGGTCATGGTCTATCCCTGTGTCAGATTCATTCAGCCATAAAGTAACAAGCTGAGTTGCTTTGAATATCACAAAATTAGTAGTTAATGCGAATATAAATATTAATGGCATGTTTAATTTTATACATACAAAATTCAAAGTCAAAATATCAACGCACAGTTAAAATCACAGGTTCTAGAGACATTAATTTAATTTATAAAAAGTTAGCTAGCATAATAATAAATCACTATCTAATAATACCACTTGTAGGTAGGTATAAGATGTTTATCTACGAATCCCAAAGGAGTTGACAGAGGAGTACCTTCTAGTATTCCCACATTTCGCCGTTATTAGTCCCATGCCTTGTAACGCCGAAATAGAGGGCGAACCTATTGCCAATTTACCATCAAGCGGGCACAAATCTTGACTCCGTGTCACTTAATCAAAAATTACACTAGAGCAGCGATTATTATCATTTCAATTACAAAACCACATACCTACTACCGTATCCAGCGAATGTTTTTTGTTATAAATGTTATCTTTATGATCGTCTACTCCAAAAATAAAGCCAGTTATGGAAGCATTAATATTGCACTGGTGTGCAACGCTGCACACACTGCTAATTTAAATCCGGTTTCATTATATTAAATTTTAAAATTCAATCCCAAAGTTTTTCGTGATTGCAATGCGTAAAGTCTCATCTCAGCGAAAACTTGAACCTTTTTTTGTTTTGGGCGGTGGGAAATCATCAAATAACCTCTCCCGCTCTGAGCATAGCGAAAGGGAGTGTCAGACTTCTACTGACTAAAAACCACCCATGTTCCTTCTTAGCCCTTGTGCCGAGGCCGCGGTATCTCTTTCAAAGAACCCGCAGCCCAGACGAAAACTTGAACTAAAAGTTGAAATTGACAAACATGACTGTATGAAACATCAAACACTGATTTAAATACAAAATAAAAGGAATTTACATTACCAAAGAAAACTCCAAAAGACCTATAAATATAGATAAAAATGTTGACTGACTGGCAAACTTATTGAGGAAAATGTTTTGATCCTATAACTGGTTTTTGTTTTTAATTCGTATTTGGTTGGGGCCTCTTTTTTAAGTCGATTGAGTGCATTGGTTAAAATTTAAAAGAACTTTATTCGAAACCCGAATTCTTGACAGATATTTCTCGTAAATATAATGTAAAGCCAAGTCGGAGGCCCTTTGTGGTCGCAAGCGCGGCTACTCCTCTATGAGCTCTATGTTCTAATGTTTTTGGAAGCAATGGGTCTTCAGGGTTCTGTCGATGGGTGATGTCATCATTTGCTGTTCTTTGATTGCATCTTCTCTGATGCGTGCTAAACACGTAGTTCTGGTTTCGATTCCCGGGTCAGGCAATTCCCAGTAGTCTGGATTTGAGCCCGGTCTTATGGCAATAGGCTCTTCCCATATTACATGGAAACTATGATGTATTTTTACACGTCTCAACGCATAACGCAGTTAGATAAAAACAAGCGAAGAGATTTCTTACTCAGTCATTGCACACTCATTAAAATTTGTCACATCAAAAATATTTGCTGTTCATCAATCTACTTATTCTAACAAACTCGTATAATATTACTAACAATACTTATAATAGTTATGAATAATTATAGCAACACAAGCCTATGTATAAGATTCAAGCGTGTATAATATACAACAACTTACAACTATTTCATGTTTTCTAAACATTGCTTAGAATCCCGCTTCGAATCGTAACGATATTAAATGTAGATCGGATATTACAAGGCGCCTAAGTTTCTTGTTGATTATCGCATATTTGCTAATGATCTTTTCTTGGAGAGATTATAATGCAATTTGTTGTTCGTTAACCAAATATTTGTAAAAGATTGAAAACATTGCATATCGTGATGCTTTTATTGCTGTTTCAAGTTAAAGATTAATTCGCATAGTATTAACTACATCAGATTGAAGCTTTTGAATTTAATCTCTCTTCTTTTGTTATCTTGCTTTTCTGAAGTGTGTTCTTGTTTGCTAAGGGTATCTTTCGTTTTTAAAATAAATCACATTTTACCTATAGGCATTCGGGGTTGCGCCTTTCGGCTGAAATGATGAAGCAAAAATATCTAACAATAATAAAACACTTTAAATGTAATTGGTAATATTGCGTGATTATTACCCATTTGGTTATGCCACATTGGTTATAATCACACCGTTATGCTCTATCGCCTAAAGTAGAAGATCACTGACTTCATTTACCATACTAATTCTTTTACAGAACAAAATGCTAATTTATCCTTCTTTTTTTGGTCTTAATGTTTACACAATAACGACTGTTTTAGAATTTTTAAGGTAATCATAAAATAATGGTATGAACGTCGTATTGAAAATACGTTCACAGTTCAAGGAGCCATGGACTGGCATACTTGGATACTGTCTTTAAAAATGTAACCATTCTATGCTAAACAACCTAATTATACCACAGACTTAATAAATTAGATAATTGAGGGAAAATACCTTAATCGGATACCTAAAGCCATTTAACGTTGTTTTGATGAGTTTTCGGAACTATTAAGCACGCTCATCAACATATTATAATTCGGTTCCGATCAATTTAAGTCAACGTCCTTTATCTGGTAATTAAGTGTAGCAAAGTCATTAACAGCGAACGTATCACGTGGGCCATCACCATGACCCACATAACATTTGTATAGCAATCTAACATTGGCCTTAAAACTATCGGTTCAATAAACTTACTTGCCATAGATGCAAGCCCTTCAATTTAAAGCCATGTGTACGTAGGTACAATGAAATCAATTTTGGAACTGAAAAACAAATTATGTTTTGAAATAAATTAGAGAACGTCGTATTCTAATTTATTCAAAATAGCAATTAAATACAGCAATTTTTTTAATCATAAGCAAGCCTTTTTGGCGAAACGTTCAAAAGTATTTACAAATTTCGAAATGAATTAATAAACAATGACGTTTTTGGACACAAATTTTCATAAATGCATCCAAATTAGTCTAAATCGATATTTAAATTATACTATGATTGATAATAATGGCCATAAATAATAATAGAATACGATTTTTCCTTTGAGGTGCCAGTCACACTTCTAAACTTGCAAACTCAAAATTGGCACGTTTGAGGTGTCAAGGCGCAGCGATTAGCGTAATCACCGCATACTATACTGATAATTTTAACAAAAGAGACCTTTGTCTAGAACTGGGACAGTCACTTAATTATTGTGGTTTCAGGTTTTTATAGTTAAGTGCGCGAAACTCTTTGTTGGAAGTATTTTTCTAGGCAAATGTTTACTTTAAAGCCCGTTTGAGTATCTTACCCTAATGTTTAATAAAATAAGCGTCTATAAACGTCGAACAACCACAGCTGACTGCCGCACTCAGAGACGTTTAATGACGGATTCGGTCGAGTACCCTGTTTTTGCTCTGTCTTGGAACTCGATACGTGAAATCCAGGCATTGCCACGACAGAACCGTAAGGCCAGCCGAGTGGCATATGCACTGTCACGCCACTGTTATTCTATTTGTAAACATGGCTTTATTATGCCATTACTAAGTTATTTTATTTGTTTCACAACTCTTTTCCGTAGATGATTCTAACGAGTATATATTTTACTGGCTCTCTGAAAACCATGCTGCCTATTGAAGAGAATAAGTAGATATGTACTACCATAATCACAGACGGTTGACCACTTATCGACCTTATTTTTTATAGCATAAGGGTAAATAAATGGTAGACTACCAATGAACTCAGTATTACACACGGTGCCCTTCAAGCTATACATTCCCAGAATAACATTGGCTCGCTTTGCAAAGTTTTCAAGTACAAAGACAGATCCACATAAGCTAGATGAGCCACGAACGAACGTGCGAATCACTGACAAAATGAAAATCCAAAGGAAATTGACAGAACGAAACAAAGGGTTTGTTTAGAGAGTAGAATCTTATCGTTTGCAATGTTACTATCTCAAACTTCCTTTTTCTATTATAGTGTTGGCAAAACCGGAAACCGAAGGAATACACGGCGTAAATGCATCCACAAATGTACTACAACTTGTAATTATAGATATCTTAGAAGATGACAATTTAGTAGTTTTTTATTAATAATAACCTGTAGCAACTAAAGACACAAAATAGTACATCCATACTATATACTATACTATTTAAACTATATATACTATATACTATTAATATATCCATACTAATTATTATAAATGCGAAAGTAACTCTGTCTGTCTGTTACTCTTTCACGCCTTAAGGCGCTGACAAGAGCCAAATAGGCTTGTATTGAACAATTTTTTAGCCAAATCTATACAGTTTGACACGGCGGAAAAAATATATGTTAATCTTGAACATATTTCTGATAATTTCGTTGTTTTCAAAACACGTTTTTGAAAAGTTTTCTCGATACAAAAAAATGGTAAACTAACCTCTTAAAATGATCTTCCAACAAAAATATCTGTATTACTGATGAACGTACGTTGGTAAAATTTATAACAATGACGTATCATATTTAAATACAAAATTTGGTTGTTTTTAATTTTTGATTATTTAATAAATTATTATTTTATAATAAAATCATTATATGGTTTGTAAGAAGTTCGAGCGTTGCGTCATCGCGCTCTCTTTCTTACGTATGCAATCCGACAGTGAGCGCTTAGGCGCGGTGCTAGACGGACGTATGTCACTTTGCGCCCCACTGACAGCTATCCGTTCATCTATAAATTATTATTGACCGCGTCACAATATTAGTCCAGGATCCACGGTACATTTTTTCACTTGATTACTATCAAGCTAATTTTCCGTGAGCCAACATTACCCTATACGAAAACTCTCGATTGTGGTAGGTAATAGGGGCAGCAGGGATAAAATATATATTGATTATATATTATTATAATTATTTATTTGATGATTTTCAAAAATCTATTACTAACTATTTTATTTTTATCTGATGATCATTATCTAAATCCAACATGTATTGATAACGAGCTCATCAAAAATTACTACAAACCAGCTGTTTTTTAGGGGTCCGTAGCCGAATGGCAAAAAACGGAACCCTTATATATTCGTCATGTCTGTTTGTCCGTCTGTCCACCCGTATGTCACAGCCACTTCATTCGGAAACTATTGAGACTACACAGTTGAAACTCTACAAGTATTCTGTGAACCGCTTTACGATTTTTATACAAAAATAAAAAAAAGGATTTAGGGGGTCGCCCCATACATGGAACTGAAACTATTATTTTTTTTTCATCAAACCTATACCTACGTGTGGGGTGTCTATAGACATTAGACAGGTCTTTAAAAATTACATTGAGGTTCCACAAACAATTTTTTCTCAAAGCCAATCGTTTGGAAGACAGACACTTCCAAATTTGTAAAATGGCGACCGGCCTCGCGGTCGCTTGCCTTCGGTATTGCCAACAATGACCAGCTTTTCAAGGCTGCTATCTCCTCTTTGCATTATGTGGCCGAAATAAGACAAAATACGCTGTAGGCAAACTGTTGACAATCGAGTCTTGATATCGAGTTGGTAAAGGATAGACACATTTGTGCGTTTGGCCGTCCATGGAATTCGGAGAATCCGCCTAAAACACCACATTTCGAATGCGTCTATCCTCTGTCTTACTCTTGTTTGGATTGTCCATGTCTTAACTTGTGGGGAAAAATGCTCCTTCCGAGAAGCCTGTGCCTGAAAAGGAACCGATCCAGGCTGATGATGGTTTCGTGACGGTGTTGAGGAGGAAGCGCCGTCAGCGAACCATCAAGAACCGCTGCGGCACGGCTCCATCGGAGCCCATGTGCATATTCGTGCCGCAAAGCCGAACACTCCTTTGTACCTCTCCCGTCTACATTACACCACTACGACGGAGGACATCGTGGAGTACGTGCGCCAGAAGATCAAGTACGTGGCGAGAGTGCAGCTGCTCGAGTCGCGCCGCAACGTCAACTTTAAGGCGTTTGTGGTGCGAGTACCGACATGCTACCTGCACCTCGTCTTGGAAGAGGACTTTTGGCCGCAGGGGGTGGTGTTTCGACGCTTCCGCGGGCAAGTGCCACATGATCGCACAGTGACGTAGTGCAACTGTAGTGATACTAATATAGTTTTAAGGTTTTGTTTACTAACACAAGCTGTCAATTATATCGTATGTATGTTAGTCTGTAAGGTATTTATCTATGGGCCAAAGTAGCCTGAAAATAAATAAATATTATTATTATTAACTCTATGGAGGAAAATCAGGAAAACTAGTGCTCTGACCAAACGGGCCTTCGTTTTAAAACTTATACCACGTTTTTCCCAGATGTTCCGGGGGCGTAATATAGCATCTTTAGCCATGGCTATCCGCCGTTTTATTTCTGTGACGCAGCTACCTTCATTACTTATATTGGAGCCTAGTTAATCGAAGCTGTCCACAGTATAGATGCCTTAGATGTTATAGGCGCCCGATAGGTTTCCCGCACGATCTACCACCATAAGCTTGGTTTTCTGCCTATTTATTGCAAACCCTACTTTGCCACTTTCCACTTCCAATCTGTGCCGTATCTCTTTCATGTTGCCAAATGTTGTAGCAAGGAGAACGGTGTCATCAGTGTACCTCAGATTGGAAATCCACTTTCCACCAACAGTAAACCCCTTGTCCCAGCCCTAAAGAGTCTTGAATGATATTACTCTTCGTACATATTGAAGAGCAGAGGTGAGAGGATGCATCCCTGCCTAACGCATTTGAACAGTCGGTGTCTATTTTGACGAAAGAGCGGTTGTTGATGTGTAGGTAGAGGCATCGGACTATGTCAATAAGATGTTGAGGCGTTCCCATGTCTTTAAGAACCCCCCACAGCTTGCCCCACTCCACGCAATCAAATGCTTTGGTATAATCTATGAAACATATCAATACAGGGCTGTTAAATTCCCGACTTTTCTCTATAATTTGGCGAACGTTCAGGATTTGTTCCCGCGTGTCTTTGCCTTTAACAAAACCTGCTTGCTCTTCTGGAATTTGTGGCTCCAGAAAGTGTATTAGCCTGTTGTTTATGATGTACAGGAGTATTGATGGTGCGTGGAGTAAGTGCCAAACACTTAATATAATTTTTAGAATCTTGTAGGCAACTTGTAAAGAGTGGGTTTAATAGAAAATATCCAATCCCAAAAACCCAGTTAGTAAGTAATCATTTTTAATGACTTCGTTATCGATACATATTGGAAGGAAGGAAGGGGACTCTTTGATCAAACCATACATTTTGTAGGACAAATATTTTTTCAAATAATTTAGATAATTATCATCAGATTTAACAAAAAAAACCCAGCTGATGATTCTCAAAAGTGTTTGTACTTAACACTTTTGAGAATCATCAAACCAACATATTTTATCCCTGCTACCCCTATTACTTACCACAATCGAGAATTCGAGAGTTTCGTGCAGGAAATTGTTGGGCGTCTCGCCGTCTCATCAAAATTAGCATGATAGTAATCAAGTGCAAAAATGGACCGCGGATCCTGGACTATTTGTTTCTTACTTGGTAGTATGGCGCTAGGGTATCGGAAAAATTGTGGGCGTGTCCAAAAATACTGAAACATCAGAAGTCAATAGCTATTGTCATCGTCTTAACGGCTGAACGTATTTTGATGAAATTTGGTACAGACATAGTTTGGAACTTGAGAAAGGACATAGGATAGTTTTTTTTTTTTCGCGAGATAAACCAAAAATCTGCCGGAAGTCACTATTCCACGCGAACGAAGTCGCGGACAAAAGCTAGTTTTAATATAAATGGGGAAAGTCTGTTATTGCCTCCAAGGTACAATTCACAACCGAGCCACAGGTGAGGTTGTTATGGAGCCAAAAACTGCAGTACCAAATACCCACGTGTATCAAACGAAATTTTTCAATACACTTTTGAAAAAATTAATATAATACTAATACGATAGGTATTTCTGTCATAAATATTAGGAGACTATGATTTAAGTAGATATTTTGAATTTTTGCCGCTTTTGAATTCTACTAAGGTTTAAAATTCTACTGCGTAGATATTTGCGAGTAACTGTGCACTCCATGATATTTACGAGTATCTTAAGGCGACATTAGCTGCCCGCGACCTTGAGCGCGCGTTTAACTCATCGCCTAAACAAATAAGGTTGAAAATGGCGATGCGTTTGATGCTCGTGACTGCCAAAATGAACGATAGTTCGCAGATTTAATTTATTTAAAAAAAAAATACGCTGTAATGTTAAAATATTTTTACATATGTCTTTAGTTGGTTAAATTTCCTTTCTGATAGTAAAAAAAAAATAACAGTTGTCACTCAAAATATTGAGCATTTCGAGACGAAAAAGTTTTTTCGTGTGATTTTTTTGTGATTTTGTGATTTTTTTTTTCGAGGTTCTTGATTACTTTTAGAAAATATTTTTGCATAAGTCTTTTACCTATACATTTGACTATACACTGTATTTTTTTTGGAATTGTAATAAGTAGCAATACGGCTAACTCTGCGACGAAAAAAAGGTCGTTTTTACGGTGCCCCTTTAACTGCGCCTTAAACATAAATTCAAACTTTCTGAAGTCAGTATAGATAATCACTGACCTAAAATTTTCCCAAATACTCTATATGGCGACAATTTAGTTCGCGGCACCGCAACGTAGCGGTGACGAGTGTGAACAGCCAATTATTACAATTTGTGGACGATCCGGTAAGTGGGTAAGACCATCTGCGGCTCAGATTACCGGTTTCATGGGCGCATAAGTAAGTTTGTTTAGTCAATTTATTTGCGAGGCGGAACTGATTTCTTTTTGCTGTAAACGTATGTGGAGAACACTTGAAGCGTTCGAATGAACTGTATGTTTTGTGATGGGGCTTTATTTCCTCAGCTTTATTGTTAACATAGATTATTCAAGTTGGATTGATCACCTTAAGAGTGGCCACAAGCGCGACTGCTGAGAATGAGGCCCTGGAATTTTCCGTCAGGAATTTTCAGTACTTATAGCAGCCACGAAATCTTCATATGTGCCCAGCGAATAGGCTCGCTCACCTCCTGTTAAATACTACTTAACTTTAATTGACGTGCATTAAAGAGAACCTACACCTCCGCATAATCCTTCGGGGGGAGTGATATTTTTATTTTTCCGAAAAATCTAACCGAATCCCTATGCAATTTATAGAAGACAATCTTGAAGTGCGCTTCCGATTTTCAGATCCCACAATTTACAAATTTTACATCAATCCGTAATTCCACAAACAGCAGCCATCTTTATCTAATTACGTCCAATTTTAATCAACAACCCGTGCCCGCCTACATTCAATTAGCGTTAGCCAATTGCTTCATAAATTCATACGCAGTGCAAAGGTCAAGTACGATGAACTCACAATAATTCGTCAGCCCCAAGTGCTCCCACCGAAGCGCGCGCATCGCCGCCGATCATATCTAATCTACCGGCTGACATCCTAAACGTTTGCGAATTTCCACTTCCTTATGAATGAAATGCAAATTGGTGTACTTACACTGGGGATGATTGCTATCTAATAAGGTTGGCTTCCGTGAGACTGGTTGGAGTTATGCTTATGATTATAGAGGGATAACTTCATCAGTTTGATTGGTTGATCAGCGATTTCCATGATAAGGACAGTGTCAACGTAAACATAATGATAAGTTGACAAACTGCTATCATTGCTCAGGTGCTCGTTGACCCTTGACGATCTGAACTTTGACTCTGACGTGACAATCAGCGTGGTTACCGGCTGGGTCACAATCAGTATAACACGGATGAAGCTAAAGTAAATGTGTATGATGGCGGTGTGACCACATAGTCCACTGCTAGGAATAGAGTTCTCTCAGACTGCCATACACCTGATCACCACTCTCCCCCGTTCTTTGCATGCTGTGACTACATTAAACACCTTTTTAGGGGTCATCTAGCTGGCGGGCGTCCAATACTACTCTTGCCGTATACATCTAAACAGGTAGATCCCTATTGTGATTATTATTCCTTAAAACAAACAATAAAGCTGTCCTTTACCCATTTACCCACCACAACACTGCATCGGCGGGAAAAGCCCAAACACATTCCCACGTCTAAAATTCAAAACAAACTATCAACAATACAAATGCACTAGGAATCCTAATGCACCACCTGCCACGTTTAACAAGTGCTTTACATTGTAATAAAGATATTCTATTCTCCCTAGAAGGGCACAAAACGTGGTCCCCACGTCTCTATGGCATACTAATAAAATGCAAAGTATATTTGCTTTGATACCATCCAAGCACATTGGATAGATTTAGATCTGTTTTGCTTGAATACTAAGCAGTGTTATTATTTCTTACGATTATGGTTTAAGTTACTGCTTTCTAGCATTACTTTGTGTTGGGGTAGGTTAAGTTTACCTGTTTAGGAATTTTATATTTTTTATTGATATTTTTAGGTGCTTCAAAAGATTTGTCTATATACACCTCGTTACGTACGTCCATCGTTATCATTCGCGACGACATTGGCTTCCTTTGGTTTGCCTTCCTTTCTTCTACTTTCGTTTATACACTTAGCTTAAATGCTAGTAAAAAAGAATCCTGTGAGAAACAACTTGGGTCCGCCAACCGTTTTTCTTAATGAACTGAGACCTTTGAGTAACCTCTAGACGGATCTATCGGCGTCTACTGGCTGCAGTATTTAAAATTCGGAGGTCATTCATAGGCACTGAATTAACAGGGTCAAGGCCAATACTTCTAGAAAAATTACAGACCTTCAATAGTCAATACATACAAGATAAAACATCCATCTATGTCTAACATCTATTTTTAAACTTCATAAAATTACACAATCGGCATTTATCTCCGCTTAGTTATAGGCAAGAAACAAGATATATGAACTAACACCAAAATGTCAAAGAGATCGACGGGTCACTAAATAAATATAGTCTTGCCAATAGGCCTAGCAGGTGGCGATTTACAAACTGCTTAAAAATGTAATCATGTTATTACAAAACACCATTTATATTATGGAAACATCAGATCGTGTCATAAATCTTGATTATACCGATCTTAATATAAGCATTTGCCTAAAAATATTAAATAAAGCGACGTGTTTTGTGTTGATTTAATTTAATCGTATGTCAATCGAAAGCTACCATTTTGTTCGATTCGAAGCCTGAACGGATGTTAATCTCACAAATTACCCCAGTAATGTAACACTGAAACTACAAAATAATTAAGGATCGTTGAAAAGAACAATCAGCTTTGTTGCTCAGTCAGCGTAATGTAAACCAGTATTAAGATGGAAGCAGGAAAACCCGTACTCTCGGCTACGCGGTGTAACAACAACAATAATGGTAACAAAAAGCTTCACAGCCAATTACTCCGACTCAACACTCGTGCGCCGCTGACTACGTTTATGTAACAACTGATGGAAACTTCGTCGCACTTCGTAATTGACCGATCGACCCTCGGAAATCGACCATTTTGTAAAATGCATAATCGACGATGGCGATTACTCGGGCAGTTGGGTCTTATTCGCATTGTGAAGTGCGGAGGCTCAATTTATGTTTGTTGATTCGGTAGCCTGCGTTTTGGTCTTGATCTTGTTGTTAAACTGTAGACAGGTTTCTGAAGTTCTTCTGTAGTGAACGGACTTGCACTTGCAAAGGATCATAATAAAATAAGTACTTAAGATTGCGTCAGTAGGTTTTCCTCCTCACTACAGAATCTACATACGCATCTTTACAACCTTATTTATCAACTAATGTTTGTTGGTATTGCATGGGACCCAGTGTAAGTCCTTGTGGGACTCCTGTGAAACTCTTTGTTTTGTTGGCGAAGCGTCTGTTTTGTGTACATGTATTTGTAGTGGTGATCTACAACAAAAAGGTCTGCTTGCTCTAAGCGTAGATATGTGATATGGGGAAGGCCAAAGATTTGACCACTTATAACCTTTAGACAATTTGCATCATTATGTTTTTCTTGGATTTATTAAAACCTGAATAATATTTTTGTCTCCAATTATATCTTAATTAAATATTTTCCTCAATCTAACTTTCGTACGTGTTAGCTCCTTTTTTTACGTTATTTGTGGTCCGCCAAAGGCAAGGTGAAACTTAAACATGCTATTTACGAAATTGCCAAATCTATTAAGATACTAACGAAGATCATTATTCAAAAGACTGGTTTTCTCAAGTTTAATAATAAAAGTGTCGATGGTAACATGTTATTTTTATACGTCATCAATAAGATTTTATTACACTAACATACTAAATTATTCATCAATTATGTAAAGAACATTGACCACATCCTGTATAAATCGTAATGATTTCTTCAATTGAAATTCTATTGTGAATTTGTACTCAATTAGCGTTAATAATTCATTTTTAATTACCAATACTGTTAGATACTGAGTTTGTGACGGTATTCATAACTTGCCACACAACTATGTTTTCGACAATCGAGTTCTGAATAAGTCAAGGTAATACTATGTTATGGCTAACGTAAATAGTGACTGCCTCGTTGGTTGAGTGGTCACAAGCGCGGCTGCTTCGCATGAGGAATTGGGTTCGCTTCCCGGGTCGGGCAACGCGTTATTGGGTTTTTCAATCAGAAATCTCTCAGTAGCAGCCATGGAGTCTGTATATGTGCTGTAGGTGGCAATAGGCTAATATGCTTTTCCTACTCCTCCGCTATTCTTTCCTTATTTATTCCGTTGTGAGATCCAAGACAGTTCAAATATTTCTCTGGGTTTCCGTCGAGCTTCATTGTCTCGGTGCTTTTCTGACGGTCGCCACTGTTGAATATGGCTTACAGGAGTTGCAGTAGTTTGGGAATAGTGTGGCGGGCTTGCAAAAATCCAATATTTTGTGACCATCCTTCGCATCCTAGTAATCCTGATCTGTGTGAATGATATAAAAAAACTGGTTTAAATACCGGCAGGCCTCAGGCACACTAGCTTGCTAGAACACCGATAAAGCAGCTATACCGGACTAAAACAGCAATTTCAATATTCACGTATTGAAAGTCGTTCTGCATCTGCTGCACTCATTAGCAGTTTCCGTAATTGCCACCGATTTAAGTATCCAAGAAGTGATTGCAATAAGTTCCTTATGGCCGTTTAACAAAGCTTCTATTGGAATCAAAGTTTTTTTTTGCCTTAATTTTGATAATATGGCGCCTATTAGAGTGGTTTATGGTTCAGTGTATTCGAGTGCGTTAATCGTTTGTAGCATGATTTATTGTTGCCTGTTATTCGCACATAAATATGATAGTACCACACAATATGATTATTGATTGCGTATTTAATCAAACTTCTTTAATGATTCAGGAATAGTTTTTGATTCTTAAAGCCACGTATGACGTACTATCTCGATCGCTGACGGTTGATTAACAACCCTTTTCGAGTTACTTTCAAACACTAACCGCCTTATTACAAAACGTAGTTAAACCTGGTTTAACTTGGACTTGGTTTATCTCGCATGACGTCTCACTTCAATAATATTCAAAAGAAAGTGACAGCATGCGAGATAAACCAAGTCTAAGGTAAACCAGGTTTAACTACCTTTTGTAATAAGGCGGAAAGATTGAAAAGTGTTATAAAATTCCATCCTGAAATGTTTTGCATGGTGATTGGGTCTGTCATCATCTTCCTGCCCTAGTGTCGGCGCAACACGTTTTCTTCTTCCATTCTTCCCTGTCAGATGTCACATTTACTTCTTTCTCTTTCATATCACTCCTCACACAATCCGTCCATCTTTTCTTTGTCCTTCCTTCGGTGATAGGCCCTATCACATGTTGCCAATTAATCATGAACTTTCACCGAATATATTAGTTACAACAGAACTATGAATAGCAGTTAGCTGAGTATTTTATCAATCTTATCGATCAATACATACTCAGGTACATTTTTTACATCACAAGCACGTGCTCAAACACGCATCTGAACGTCACTGATGCATATTTTTTGCAGGACCGGCATTAAAATGATTTAAGTTTTAAAACCATTCACCTTTTAGCGCTGAGTGAATATTATAAAAGGTTCTTCTTAGTCCATTACTCACTTTGCAAGGTCATCAGCATTTCTAGCGTGTAAAAATAGAAAACGTAGTATTTATTAACATATTGTGGAATCTATACAAAAATAATTATGGTAAAGCTTGGTCTACATTATGATCACAAATATTAGGCTGGGCATAATTGTTAGAAGGTATAATCATCATCCTCATAAGCCTCAGAAACGATCACTTTTGAGGGTGGTGCTCGCCAATACAGATAGCCGAGACGACGCGACGGCTTAACGTGTTTTCCACCGTACCACGGAATTTTGGAGTCTCGAATACGTAGGCGTAGGTAACACAATGATCACTCATGCTCTGACTGACATCATCATGCTTTTATTTAGCCACGAACACTGAGGTTTACCTTATCAAAGTCAGTAAATTATTAAAATGTATCTACCTACTTGGTTGTTATTTTTCTGCAACATAGTAATTAGGACCAGAGTGGAAATTGGTTTGACATTTTACTTATGTTTGCTTTTTAATTAATTCGCAACAACATAAAAAATCTGATCTTAGATTATTCCGATTTCAATTTATGGTTATAGCTACCCTATTAATTTGTTTTCAAGATTTTGTCACTTGGAAAATTTTAAGAAAAAATTTAAATGTCATACTGCTGTATAAAACTCTGCTGACTGACTTTGTATACCAGCGTAATTTCCGTCATTTCAAAAATTAAAATGTGTTTTCAAATAATGGCATGCTCCAGTTACGGAATATTTTTAAAAGGCGGGAAAGGCCTCCCGCCTTTGCAGTTGGCCTCAATAATAGGCTTGTAATAAAATAATTTAACATTTTTTTTTAAAGAGTCTCCTATATTTCGACAACTGATTACATCATTGAGGACATACTTAAGTGTCCGTCTTTTTTTTCTTTCTTGATTTTTATGCACATCACCTTCTGTTTTAACTGTGTCATTGTCTAAACCACGCTTAACAAACCGTTTATCAAGAACTAAGATCTAAACGATACCTATGTTTTGAATATTTAGCCTGGCTAGCCAAGGTCACGTTACTTAACTCTAGATTTCCAAACATGATACTTCCAACAGTAATATTTTAGTAACAGGTATTAAAGATTTTATACGCGAAGAATGTGAAATTATAATTTATATTTGTCAATCACTGTGACTGATCGGATTAAGATAAAATAATATTGTTTACATTGTATTGTTCAGATATTAATGTATGATTGGATATATGATTTGGATATAAATAATTTGAACATTTATATCATGATTTTCCTGTTTGAGAACCTTTTGAATGGTTTTAATTAATTTTACGGTGGTATTACGTGATTCAACTTTTCAATGAATGGCGTACATACAATTCGCTTTTCAAGAGAAAAAATAAAAGGATCTGAAACACTCCTTTATACTTGTACAAATTAATGTAAACATTTATAGTTTTTTTTATTGTAATCGGTTGCGGGCAACGGGCTCGCCCCCTGTTATTATGGCACTTAAAAATAACTGGTGACATGAGGTACACCACTGCCTTACCCTTAGTGGATTACAGGAGTGATGTTATGTTATAATAATTATAAACATTTATTACACCCTGAACTTTTCATTAAAACCTCGTAATGACCAGTTTAGAACCTGTTCTCAGCCACAAAACTACAAAACAACACATTACCAGTGAAATAATTATCGGCTTCAATATCGTGACATGCGTTTCCTACCCGGATGCAAGCCCAGGATATTATCTAAGATACGTTTTACTCGAAGAGAGTAGAAGGAAACGCGAAATATACGAGTTTATTGGTACATGCTTTTGGGCTTGAATGAGAAAAAAAACGACAAAAAGAAAAGCCGTAGTCACACGTTATAGGTACCAACTTAAACACTTTAATACCGTGTGACTACGGCTTTTCTTTTTGTTCTATCCTGAAAATCTTGTTTCATACTTTTTCAGCGTCGTTTTTTTTGTCGTAGTCGGGTTTCAGTTTTTTTTATTTAAACAATTTTAGTGTTCATTTTTTTTTACTCTTTACTTTTTGTCCACTAGAGGGCGTGATTTTAAATTTGAGCAATATTTTGGAAATGTACAAGTGAGGCCCTTTCAAATGATACCAAACACGGCGTATTTATCTCCATTTTAATTTTTTAAGCCTTACTTTTTGTCCGCTAGAGGGCGCCAAATCGCTTTTTGTGACACGTCACGTAGCCTATGTTCAGCGGAAAATTAAGACGGTTCTAACGATACCTCATATGTCGAGTTCCGATAAGTAGATTAGAAGCTATGAGGGAACAGATGAAGATACTACACATACAAACATACATACATAGCCAGTCAAAATCATAACTCTCCTTTGGCTTTGCCGTAGTCGGGTAAATAGGACTAAGATAGCGATGACAGGTAAAGGCCATGGAGTTGTACATTATTGTCTTGCTTGACCAGTAATGTTTTCATTATCTCTCGACTTTCTTGTTGACGAATTTATACATATTTCAGTCTGTTGTCTTTTTTGCAGATAACGGCTTGAGTTTATTCGTGGAGAGTAATATATATCGATCCCATTGTTATGTTGGTTATAATCTAGACCAGTGACCCACCCCGACATCGTACGGGTACAATGTACTACATATAAACCTTCTTCTTGAATCACTCTATATACTGCTGAAAACTGCATTAAAATCCGTTGCGTACTTTAAAAGATTTAAGTGTACAAACCACGGCAGCGACTTTATTTTAAACATTGTAAAGATAATGTAGAACAAAACAATATATATATTAATCTTGACTCTCATTATAGTCAAAATGACTTATCATTACTCATAAAGAAATTGATCGAATATTGGCGAACTCTTCAAGACAAGATTAGAAAGTTAAATCTACAACTTGGAACTAATTCAAATCGTTGCAGGGCAAATGCAAATTGTACTGGAGACTAGACACTCAATTGATTAGACAGACCAATCAGTTGACGCCTATGTAATACAAAACTGCCCTAGGCAAGTGGCCTAGTCCATTATGTTCGCATTGCTGGAACTCCAGGTCTCCTCTCTATGCCATACATAATCCACCAAGCGGGCCCAGTACGGCTTGGTAGATGCCTCATGTCTTCAAATGTTTTGGTTCTAGAACATGTCGGTTTCCTCTCGATGTTTTCCTTCACAGTGTTGAGAGCAACGGTAATGATATAAAATTATACAAAGTAATGCGCCTACTTGGGTTTGATTGAACCCATTACTTACTGCTCATATGTGGTGGCCGCCACCACTGGGCCACCTTTGCTCTAGGAAGAGACACGTTGCAAATTAATAAATTGGGAACTACCTGTTGGCTACACAGGCGCATTCGCAACAGATATTAACATTGGCCTTGTCGGTTAATAGAGATGATTATGGCGATCCCCCGGTATAGGGGAGATCGCTAACCAATTGGCCATGTTATATACGGAGGGGGTTAAGCATGTGATCAAGTGATGGTCCAATATGAATGAACTACCGACTATTCTGACGGTCGACCATGTTACTTACACTTAGGGCATAAGAGTGAAAAATGGCAGTCCGTCAGTGATCTTGGTATATCTACCAAAATATTTTGTACCAAATATTAATAACATTAAGTAGTCAATAGTTACTTGAATTACTTTGACTATTTACATTTAAATATACTCATTCATCATTGAGATCAATGATGGTCCAATGTTCGAAGTGTTAATGAATGTGTTAGATTGATGAATGGTAAGGGAGAGGAAGACGAAAGAAAAGATGAATGGATTGTGTGAGGAATGATAATTACGAGAGAGAAATGAGTAAAAAATGTCTTGACGTCTGACAGGGGAGAATTTAAGAAGATAACTGGTTACGCCGATCTCAACCAGAATGGGACTAAGGCAGAAAGATGACGATGAATGAAAGTGTAAGGTTTGAAACTTGCCAGAAGAAAGAAAAAAGTTAAGCCGTGTATATACCTACCTACTTGCGTATATACGCAGGTAGGTATCATGCAACATTTTACCAGGTGTGAAAACACACTTGATCATGATAATTATTGTTTGAAATGAAGAAACAAAAACATTATTCAATTAGTCTGCTACAATTGAATACAAAGTAACTTTTCATCGCTTTAAAAGTCAAAACATTTAATTTAAATGTATTAAAACAATCACGGATTTGTTTGACTCATAAGTCCTGGTTGTCAGACTATAAATAATTACTTGTGTGCTAACTTCCGGACTAATCAATGATAAATTGTATTAGTTCTCCAAACGCTATCAGTCTTATGTCAGTTTTAGAACAACAATTGCATATTCTTCCTTTTATCTTGTCTTGTCCAGAACCAACTATAACGAAAAGCATAATAATAATCAGCTAAGCACAAACGGATGGTCAATGTCAATAGTCAGCTGTCTAAGTTTGTAACATGATAAAAATCTAGTTCCTCGTAATACTGCTTCGTTGGTCCAGTGGTCGCAAGCCTGACTGATGATCAGGACATCCTAGGTTTGATCCCCGGGTCAGGCAAAGATATTGGGTTTTCCATCAGTAGCAGCCATGGAGTCTGGATTTGTGCCCCGTTGATACCTCGATCCTCATAATCCTTGAAATGTCGATCCTTGTAATGTGAGACTTAAGATAACTTTGGAAGTAGGTATGGGTGCACTATTACGTACACCTCTGCCTATCTCTTCGGGGATTCCAGCCGTGATGACATGTCAATCTAGTTAACGACCTTACTCAATCTAATTGGTCACGGCTGCAGTCGTATTTATACACTCTCTTAATGTTGACTTGAAAGAGACAATCACAATAAAATAATAACAACTTTGTTTATCAGTTCATGGATATAAGAATGAGGAAAACTGTCATAATTTATTAATAGATCAAGACGTAGTTATAAAACAACAATTATGATGAAGTAACATTCAGCCTCTCAAGGAAACGAAAACGTTTGTTTTTGCACGAGATTGGTTTTGAATATATCGAACATACAGTAGGTGGCCAAATTAATAGGGACAGTGCTTGATTTTATGGAGTTTATAGTTTATTAAGTATATTTGAAAAAGTATGTTGAATTTAAAGGGTTATTTTATCTGATATAGCTACTGCTACTATTACTGTTTTTGCCAAGTGGCAACACAGTGAATCCGTGCATCATTTGTCAATTTTGGGACGTTTCTTCTAATTCAGTCATTGTCTGTTCAAAAGCGCGGTTCGCAGTATATATTTTGGAATTTTCAAGAGAAACTGTTTTTCATTTGATTTAACCGACTTTTTTTGTCTAAAATAATCAAAAGGTAAGTAATGCCCAGTAGTAAAATAGTTTTGCTATGTTTTGTCTATGAATTTACATTTTATTAATAGTTAAACGCAATATCCTCAAATTTCCGTTTTTTTAGGATAGACAAGGCTTTGGACACCTCTCCAAGAAAATGTAGAGAGATACTAACATTGTTACTGCACTCCACTCATTCCCAGAGAGCCATAGCTGCTATGACTGAGGTTTCAAAATCTGTCGTAAATCGAATAAAAATTAAAATTGACAATAAAAAGCCTCTTGAGGCAATTCGGGTTGGCAAATGTGGCAGAAAAAGGACCACCACACTTCGTACCGATCGAAGAGCTAAGAGCATCTGCCTCGAAACTCATAAAGAGAGTGTTGCTCATTTGACCACGATGATGAACGACGAGGGGGTAAGGATTTCGGAAAGAACAATGCGTAGGTGGTTGGTCGAATAGAACTTGATGGGACGGCGGCCTTCAAAAAAACCACGCCTAGTGACAGTATGAAAAAGAAACGACTCCAATGGGCCAGACAACATCGAAATATGACTGTCGCAGGTTGGAGTCGAGGAAAAATAACTTGTTTTAATAATGCTATTAGTCAATAACTTTTCTACTATTTTCTACTATTCATTCTGTTAATTTACAGGTATGCCTTTCTGACGAATCAACTTTTCAAATTTTGGTCGACAAAAGTTCTTTTGTATGACGACGCCCTGGTCAACGATTCCACACCGATTGCATCATAGAGACGGTTAAACATCCGGTTTGTGATACGGTTTGGTCTGTCATCTCAGCCAAAGACATGGGGCGCCTATACAGCGTAAGAGGAACGATGAAACAAGACCAATACAAGCAAGTATTAGAAACCCAGGTATTGCCGCAGGTCAATGAATGGTTCCCCGAGGATGTCGAATACATTTTTATGCATGACTCAGTACGCAGCCACAAAGTCAGAAGCGTAACTGCATTTTTGGCTGAAAGAATGACACTGTTTTGCCTTGGCCAGAGAAGACAACTGACATGAATCCCATTGAAAAAATGAAAACTCACCAAAAGGGGCCATTGCCAAAGAAGTGTGTACCACCGAAAGGCAACTTATAGAAACCCTCACCAGAGAATGGCATCATAATGCCCAACTAAAGGAAAATGCAAAACATTCTATTAAGAGCATGCCCCGACACATAGAAGCTCTTATTTCAGCAAAGGGTGACACCACCCTTTGCTGAAATAAGAGCTTTACCAAATTTTTTTTTTTACCTGTTTAATAATAAACAGTTTTGTATACATTTTTAATTTTTTGTGATCCCAATAGAACATAGATACTAATAAAAAATACATAAGAGACCTACAACCAATTATATAATACACAAATCAACTTAAACTCGAAAATTCAAAAATCTTATTACTGTCCCTATTAATTTGGCCACCGATGGTAGATGTAATAAATAAGATATAGAAACAGTTAAAATACATAGTATTTCTGAAACAAGTATAGAGGAATTTGAAATGATCGGTTGATTGAGTTGAGTTTAGGGTCAAGAACACAAAATCAAAACCTCGGTCTTAGAATGTTTAGAACAGATGGCATACGTATTGCTCCTTCGTTACCATTATAAGATTAACCTAAATGAAATACTGCACTGGAAACACTCGCTTAGCACGGTAATAAACTAACTTACAAGCGACTTGTTTTAGGGTTAACGACGTTGAACATTTTCAAATTATTACTGAGATAATCAAACGTATCGCTTTACATAAGTGCTTTACAAACATGATCCATAATAAGTATAATTTCCAAAGGTATTGACCGATTTTCATTGCGTGTGATAAGATATAAAATTAATGAATTTTGGCTGTTTGACTATGATTACTTTTAGCATGTTGCTAGTGAAACAGAACATTTGAAGAACCTACATTTAAAACAATATGTATGCAATAGTGAATGCCAAAACAAATGTTAGACCGTCAGTAAATGCCATTATTGTAAGACGATGTACGAATGTAGTAACAAAGAGCGCATCGATTAAATTACCTGTGCAAGTTACAGTCTAATAAAAAAGGATTGTTAGAAATACCTAACAGACTTGACGTGAGAAAAAATCACTTTCAAATTCTGTATCACCTGTATTTTATCGAAGTGTACTATTTGTAAAATGAAATATAATTCAGAAAATAGATGATAGTGGAAATAAATATACTGCCTGCCTACCTCACAAGGACTTTGGTGTGAATTCACACTATTAATATCTAACAGATCGCCAGGTACACAGGTTTCCAGACCAGTCTAACATACGTCTGACATAAGATGAATGTTTATATGTTTTTGTTTTTGTTTTCAAATAGCTCGCGTGTAGTTATGATACCAACGAACTTGAAACTCATTGATCATTGTTCATTAAACGATAATAAACCATTGAATCAACAGATAGAAAGACAAATATGAATGTTAGTAACTCTCCATTTTCCAAAAGAGTTTAGCAGATTTTGGCAGAATGTAGCCAAGCATTTACCGTTATAAATGTTGATACTGTTATTGATAATGAAGCGACAACTTTTAATAAACAAGAATGTGTTTATTGTTTATATTAAATTATGTTGGAAAGTATGGAAAACTTGAATCGTGATCAAAACGAAGAAGCCGATACGGTTATGACAACATCGTAGAGTATTATTTGCACAACTGTACGACATATTTAACCAAATAATTATGCTTTATGATTTTCAACAGAACCTGAATTAGTAATACTAATTATAATTACTCATTCCAGGTCTCTATTAGACTTATAATTATAACCGTTAATTGAACTGATTATTGGAATTTAATTTTTAAGGAGCTTTTGGTAAACCTGGCCTGATCATCTGGTAAAGTTAATATAATCAGTTTAGTTATTCAATATGTCTGTGACGAGTTGAAAGAGAAAACGTGTAACATTTGTTTGTACAAATATTTCGTCCATTTCGCGTCGTCAGGCAGGTTTTGAAGTCGCTCGTCCAAGTGAGTTAACAGAGTGAAAACAGCTCGCAATAGGCAGGTCCGTTGCGTGATACCTACACCAAACACCTGCTAGATATTGCACCGAACCTTGTTTTTCAGTCCATTATCGCTTTTAAATGTTGTGCCCAATTTTTCTTTTTTTTTGTTATTGTTCGTAAAGGTCAAGCACGTCTCTCGCATTATTAAAACACATCGCAATAAACCTAAGGTAATTTCGTCATTAACTTCTATTTGAATGTTTGCATCTGATGCAGTATCTAAATCAAGGATTTCTACCGAGGCCTACACGTTTCGCTTGTCTCATTTGTTATCATTAGCACTCAACGTTAGCTCTTCAACAAACAATTTCATTGTTACTACCTTTGCTTCATCATTGTTCTCCGATGATTGATTTAAAAACCTCATCATCTTCATCACCCTCACTAGTTACGAGGTTCACGAGTATTAATATCAGCGTCGACGTACCTGGGTCCTGTGCATTTTGTAAATGATGAATGTGATGCAGGTGTGCATAGTAATGATGATGGTGTAGGATGCATTCCAGATCGGTGCAATTCAACATTGTCACGGAGCACCGGCCGCGCCGGCAGCCGTCTGCTCACTCACGCTCGGTGCACACTTTCACAAAACAATTCCACTGGCACTACGACACGTATCGCTGTCACATCACGACTCCTTGGACACCAGTAGGGAACTGACACTCATGGGGCTGGACACCAGGAGCGGCGCCGATAGGTCTACACTGTCGGCGCGGTCTACCGCTGCATCACGTGCACTTGTTTATATTCCTAATCCTCCAATAATTCACACGTTATCGGGAGAGACACTCATCACTGTTCGGAATCGCACGACGTTCAAAGGAGAGGAAGGAGTAATCGATAAGGCGGTCGATTTGATATGTACGCGAGGTTGTTGCAGTGAGCGGCGTGCGCGCAACACTTGCGACGCGCGATTGTATACTGAGTGCGGTATGCGAGCGGCTGCCACCTCTCCCGGGCTCCCGGCCTCGACCGCACTTGTCGAGCCCTGGGCTATCATATCGCGCCACCTATTGCCCTCTGGAGAATAATACAGCGTTCAACGTCCGTTTCTCATTATCATCTCGACATGAAAATGCATTAAGACGATTGTCTTTAACTAACCCCCCTCCCCATTATCGTAGGTACATAACCCTGAATACTGCTAGCGTACCTGGTCTACACAATATTTTTTTTTTTTAAATAAGTTCGTTGGCAACCAAATGTTTTGCAACGGGCAAACATTGCACTGAAGCAGTTGATGCGATTCGTAATAGCAATACGGTAGGTACAACAACAAATGCCAAAGACGTGACCGTGTTCGTTAAAGTACGAATTATTGAACCGATTCCTTGCCGACAAGATCCGCAAGCAAATAGTGAAGCAGAGATTTGCGGAAAAGGAGAAAAAATGAACAAGCGAAATATCCGCAGTACAGGTCCCAAGGTTGAAGGACTTGCTTGCCGTGAATACGACGCAGGTACAGACAGACTTTCAAGTGACGATGCATGTGCAAATATACAAGTTATTGTACTCAGTCGATACGTTGTTGAACGCATTGTCTTCCCACACCATGCCAGTTATAACTATGACGCGGGCAATCAAGGAGCTCTGACTTATTTCTTCGGCACTATTACGTGAAGAAGAATTTGTCACTGAACTCTATTATCTATAGCAGTATCTATCCGTTTAAGAACTTTATTTTTCTTGAGTTTAATTACAACAAAATTGCCATAAAACCACGTTGATAAACTAATCTTTATTGGCTAGTTTATTCATCTCCGCCTTAGTTCATGCTCTACGAATGGGCAAGGTACAGATACAGTTGGCTTGATTGATAATATTTTTTCTTAGAATCTATTTAATTAAGAGTCCTCGTTAGTATTGAAAATGTCGAGGTGCAGATACACTTAAGACAAGTAAACGATCGGGTAGACCTTGACTTCAAAGCAAGGGCCGATCAGACGATAATTGCAGCAATTCTTATTGTTTTACAATGCATCCAAGTTTTAATGTTCGCATTGCTCAGTGCAATCAAGCGTGTTCTTAGAAAACAATATAAATTGTGAAGATTTTAGTAGTTTCTTTTTTAAATAAAATGCGCGACAATGACCAGTCGCTCTATATCAAATACTGGTATTCAGCTATATCCGGTTAGACTAGAAGCCGACCCCAGCATACTTGGTAAAAAGCTAGGCAGATGGTGATGATGGAGATCACCGAGATAAATATAGTATAGGAAATGTTTTTGTGCGAAATCATCCATTTTATAATTAGTCGAGATCGGTTTCAGATGTATTCTCATTACCAATCGTCCTTCTAGAACACGCACCTTAGTAGCTCTACCATAGCTGTTTATTACATTCCGTCAACTTATTACAATTACATCAGATTTTGACCTCTTTATTATTAAGTCAAAATAATCTAAATTACTAACTTAAAAAAAAACATACATTGTATCAATTCCGACTTTATCTACCAGTATGAAAAACAAAATCAATGTAACAAAGTAGACATTCAAAGACAAAAGAAAAACTACAAAAGAGACGCCAATCATTATAAGATGATAACATGGAAACTGGATAATCTTCCTATTGTAAATATCTCCATTTTGATCGATAACAATGGTATTACTTAAGACGCAGTCAAAGGGGCACCGTAAAAACGACCTGTTTTTCGTCGCAGAGTTAGCCGTATTGCTACTTATTACAATTCCAAAAATGATGAAATACAGTGTATAGTCAAATGTATAGGTAAAAGACTTATGCAAAAATATTTTCTAAAAGTAATCAAGAACCTCGAAAATAAAAATCACAAAATCACAAAAAAATCACACGAAAAAACTTTTTCGTCTCGAAATGCTCAATATTTTGAGTGACAACTGTTATTTTTTTTTTTACTATCAGAAAGGAAATTTAACCAACTAAAGACATATGTAAAAATATTTTAACAATAAAGCGTATTTTTTTTTAAATAAATTAAATCTGCGAACTATCGTTCATTTTGGCAGTCACGAGCATCAAACGCATCGCCATTTTCAACCTTATTTGTTTAGGCGATGAGTTAAACGCGCGCTCAAGGTCGCGGGCAGCTAATGTCGCCTTAACGTATTGACGTCATAGACGGATGCGAATGGCTTCTAGAAGAGAAACTATTTGCACGAACGTCTTTATTTCTTTGAAAGAACATGTTATCGTGAAAATTTTTAAGAGAATGAAAAGCGTTTATTAAATTATTGTCTAAGGCAAATTTGATTAGAAAGCATGCTAAGAGGTCCTGGAAGGTCTTTTACTGTTTTCCGATATTTCAAGGGCATAGGATTTGTATGTGACAAGACGAAGATGAACATGAACGAAGCAAAAGTGTAATGCGAAAAAGAGAGAAAAATAATACTTTAAGGGGGAAAAGTCATTGTAGTCAATTCAAATCTTACGTTTTTTGCAATTTGCCGGTCAGTGTCAGGATGTTTGTTAAGCAAACCGCACTGTATCACTAGGTCGTCTAGTGCTGTTGGGTTTTTTCCAGAAGATAATTCTTGGAAGCAATGTGGGTCTAGATTTTGCAATTGCCTTCGGCCAGTATTACACAGCACTTACCTGACGAAATATCGGTGTAAAATGTTTTCCCTTTGAGAAATACTGATGGAAAAACTTTACGCTATTTCTTCTATTCTATCTATCTATCTCGGTCGGACGGTACGGTTGGTCCATAAATTCAATGTCGCTCAGCGAGTTATGGAGCGAGTATGCTAGGAGTCTCTCTCAGGCATCACGTCCGAAATTAGGTGATCCAAATTCTTCGATTTTTTTTGGTAATTTTACTTTTTTTACCTATAAGCAATATTTGTCTCAGATAAATGGACACCAGGCCAGCTTGTCCTTTTGTGCCCTGCACTGTGACGCCCTAATCCGAGGCTCCCAAAACCCCGCAGCTCACGCTCTATAAGTTTTTACGCCCTTACTGGAGGCTTAACACTCAAGGCAACAAGATAGTCTGGTTAAGCAGAAGTCAGTCTCATAGGTTGACCTGATGTCAAGCGGAAAAAGTAATTAAATACAACTATATATTTTTTAATGAGACTCGGTTAAAGTTCACGTGAGTATATCTTTAGAGTAGATAAACATAACAGTAGTTTCCACAATTATTGGATGTCACAAGTACGTATTACGCAGTTAGCAGTATTATGAATATTGAAACGGACAACTTCCATGTAACTGTAAGGTCAGACTGTTTACTACCAAAATACCGTTATCTTTATATTTTTGTGTATTTATAATAAGTAATATGACCATTATTATATGACTGTGTATATCTTTGATTCTCACATAGGGTTATACTAGTTCGATTACAACGATTAATACCCTTCGGACTCCTGTAACACAGTTCTCACTTAGCACAGAACTTTTTTCTTTATGTCAATAAAAATATAGTATTATTGTAATAAAATTTTATTTTCTCAAAAATGGTATGTAATTTACTTACTGGACACTAGGTCATCCTCTTTAGATCTGTTTAGAAAAAAAAACATAGTACCAGACACAGATTAGAGTTTAGCCATTATAACATGGTTATAGAAGGGAGGTTCCAAATATATATCTATCTCTCTTTTTGGTATGACATTTTATGAGATACATATATTTTTGGAACCTTAAACAGCCATTTTATACGTTGCGTTTTGTACTTAGTAATGTTGTAGAAGTATAGTGTGGGATTTTATGATTGTATTTAGTAATTTCAGTTTAATAAAAAGTTTTTTCTAAAGTTGTTTCCTAAACTGCCTCGTTGGTCTAGTGGTCGCAAGCTCGACTGCAGAGCGTGAGGTCCTGGGTTCGATTCCCGGGTCGGCCAAAAAGTGCTATTGTGTTTTTCACATATGAATGTAACCTTCAATATTAATTAAACGAATTTGTTGTTAAACTTTCTTTAATTTTTGAGAAAAGCATTATACAAACCTCAACCAGTAAGAAAGCCATCCTGGCCTCGTATACAACCAGACCTCACCTGCGGTTCGGTCCGGTTAACTCATACTTGGCTAGGAAGGCTTACTTACTGGATTCTGCAGTAATGTACTATTAAATCAAGGTTCCGTCGAATGCGAGACGCATAGCACGGGACCGGTCAAAGTAGCGACACTTGGAGGAGGCCTATTTTCAGCACTGCATCCACGGTACAGAAGAGAATTTAAAAAAAATGGCAGAGAAATTTCTAGAAATGTAATAACAAGACAGACATTACTAATCGTCGCCGTCACGAGGTAGTCTTACACGCCCTACAATCAGTATAGGCGTGGAGCTAACTACTTCATTAACCATTGTTTGCCAGCATTTATCGATTACGCTTTTCACTTTAATGGACCATGGAATGTTCTAAGTGGTATTGACATGTGGAACTAAGGTGAGGTTTATACTACCTAGGTAGTTCAACTTTGCATATAAGGAAGGAGAATTTGTTCCTTAACATGTAGATGGATTCAAAAGAATGAATCCGGGTTCAGTTTCCTGTTTAGGGGAATTGAAAATATTCTATTCCTTTGCAGACTTCATGATGAAAATTTACCAAATGAAGGAGAAGTGATATTTAAAACTGTTACAATTGTACCAATGGCCGATTTCCCAGTGTTCATATTGAAATCCTGTAGTCATTTTCGAAAACGTCTGTGAGCGTTTTTAAAAACCTAAGCTAGCTTTATTTTCTGTTGCGTTTGTTATTACTCCCTTTGCACATTAATTTCAATTTTTTAATATTTCAATATGTTGACTAATAATCGCAAGTATAGAGAGAGGAACCTCCTAACAATATGAACCGTTTCCAAGAGTAGTGTGTTAGGTAATTTATTAGTTTATTAATTTTCAATTTGAATAAAACGATGATGACCTAAGATTCTGTACCTACGGTTGCTCTACTTCCATCTTGTTTTCCTTTGTGTGTATAGGAAGATTCCTGATAGTTTAGCAAACACACGATGATTGAATAAAGTAAAAACAATAACTTGTTATTAAAAGTGCCTTTAATTAATAATAATATCGCTCGTCTATCTTCATAACATGAATGGACAACATGGAATGAATGGGTCAATGAACAAATCATCGTGCCTGTAGTTATTTTCAATGTTTGAGCTTCAAAATTGTGTGAACGGTTTAATCATACATGACGAGGACGTGAGGGTCCTTTATATTTACCTAAATATTCCATCTAAAGTCAATATGAAGCCACGATCGCAATCCGAAATATATCCAACCATTATCGCTTTTATTTTTGGAGGGTAGAAAATCATCAAATAACTCATTCCGCTCTGGGAAGAGTGGAAGGGATTATCAGACTTCTACTTACTAAAACGCACCCATGTTCCGTCTTAGCCCTTTGTGTACGAGGCCGCGGTATCTCTTCCGAACAACCTGCAGCCCCGGGAGGGTCGACCATAATAGCTGTATTTGAAAAAAATATTAATTAGTAATTCCTGCGTAGATGATAGGTTTTCGTGGAAAGTTACTAAAATTACATGATATAGCATTGCATTATATGGCCATCTCATGATCTGAGATAGAAATAATTACCTTGATATGCTGCTTTTAGCTGAAATATCCGTTATATCCAAACACATACATAATATGCAAATGTACTTGCACAATATTCGGTCATCAGTATCACACTTATAAAAAACCAACTACCGTCTTGTCTCGTACATCGTATATCACCAAAATTACTCAAAACGGTTCAAGGCATGAGAGGATATTACTGTACACTTTCAACGTTGACCTACAAGTATATATGTATAGCTATTATATAGAATGTACTGGTGACTTTTCGCGAGGTGTTATCAATGCCGGTGAAAGGGCTTCGACGGTAGGCCAGCAGCGTATTAAACACAATACATTGAGAAACAAAATACGGCACGTGCTTATAAATATTGTCTATTTGATATACCATTGGTTGTGAAGTACCAAAATTTTCCTAAACAATGTTCGGTATATTTTCGTATAATTATAATGGTTTTAGCAGCTTAATTATCAAAATAATGTTGAGCCAATTAAGATAGATTGTGAAGTGGTCAAAACTAATTTATTAAGAAATAAGTATAAGCAGGAAGAAGACAAAATATGAGAGTTCTCTTGACCATGCAAAGGCCGGAGCAAATCATCATGTTGCACTACACGTAAAAGTGTGACTAATTTATACAAATGTACAACTACGTGTGTCATTCACACATTTATGTGTAGTCTACGCTTTGTCTCTTACTATCTTGTACACCAATATCCGGAGCAATGTATATTATTATGTAGAGAACGTACAAATAGTTAACGTTGCGGTACGAAAAACAAATCCACAACCATGTCCATTGAAGACAACCTCTATATAAAAAATAAAACGTCTCTCATTTTCAACCGAGAGAGACTATTCCTGCATTGTCAGCTCATGGAACCGCATCTGCTTCCGCATCTTCAACCGATAGAACTGGATCTTCATCCTGTAGAATGGTATCTTCCCCGTATATTCATCAAATGTTTCTAGGAGATCCATATATCTGGCGTACTTTACTGTTATGGGTTCTTTATGGTGTGCAAGTTTTTCAAATCTCAATTTTTTTAGATAAATGTAGAAAGCAAATTAAAAAAGGTTTCTTAGAATCAACTGATAAAAATATGTTCAGACTACACTAAGTCCAGACAACGTTCCAAAGGGTCAATTCTAAACAATAACAAGAATAATGCGAAAAGCCGCAACAACGGCCATCATTAACGTGCTGGGTTAAAGATCACAACTACGTGAAAACTGTGACAAGGTATGTTGTAATGAGGCATAACAATCTGTAAAGACAGTACGCAAAATATGCGCTGGGAAATCTGAGATTTTAGATACTGTAAGAAGAGGCTATCGGTTGGATCTAAGGCTGCCTCCGACTGAGAAAGTGGTGACTATGAAACTGTATGAAAGTTTAGCAGATACGAATATTAAGATCATGGCCATAAACCTCGACATTTGCACTGCTCTAGGTACTATAAGAAATCACCCTACTACTCTACACATCTGGAAAGATTCCAAGTTCTCATCAAGATTAAAACAATATTTTTAAAAGAAAATAATTCGCTACTTACTTTGCTTGAGTTTTCCCACGTCGAAAATATTCCAAGACCTCTTCGGAAGCTGAACAAAGTTTATCAAATCGCATTGATTCGCCTTATGTTTTTATCAATACCAATGAAAATACAGCTCATTGGGGCAAAGACACAAAAACATGTGAGTCAGAAGTGCACAAACCTGTTGCAGAATTCGGCACATGCCAACTGAGAAGACTTGTAAACAACGATACAAATTGAGAATTAATTTCGAATTGATAATGTTGGTTTGCGATGCTATAACGGAAGGCCCAGGAAATGATAGTAGTAAAAGCATATTGAAATGAATAAAACACGTGCATTTGTTGATAATTTTGTGTGCGTATTGAAATCATATCGTTATTTGCATATGGACAAATTATATTATTTAATATTCTGCAATGGTCTCCCATTTAAAAGAACAAAACATGTAGTACCTACTTGTAAGGTTGCAGCAATTTTGGAAATTTTGATTTCGTAAGATTTTGCTCGCCCAACCGTGGTTGCTCGTCATAACATAAGGCATAATACAGGTGCTTATTGATTATGAATGAATCAAGACCCTGCTAAAAGATCCAGAAGTGATCAATGTGACAAATTGAAAACGTGGGTCATTAAACCGCAACTCAAGCTTGACTGACAGGCAAAGAAGAAATTGCCGTAAAAAAAGGGAGTTTCAACAAATTAGCCATGCTCATATATCTTCAAAAAAGGCCAATAATTTAAAGATAATTACTCAATATTTTTTACGAAGCCTGATTGCTTGACAGCTGCCTTCGTCAGAGTACCGCAATAATGACCATACTATTACTGATTTGGCGCACTCTCGTCCTGGTGATTTTCTGATAGCGCTGGTTCGTTATAGTGCTTTGCATTTTAATATGAAGATTTTGATAGGGTGAAATAAGCCTGGTAAAAGTTCCTTTTCATAAAAAACAAAACCAGTCTTCATTACTTACCTATAAACCATTTTGCAATTTACCCTTCAGCTGACTCCAATTATCTTGCTAAAAGACATTCCAATAAAACTCATCAAAAAAAACATTCGCACTCACCAAACCGCAATTTGTTCAACATTGAACAACTTTAACACCCGACCACATAAAAGTGGATTTAATTCGTTATCGGCTCACACTAGACGACTCGTAAAGTCAGACATTTGCAATTTCTCGAGACCCGATTGCGAGATTAATGGCTACGTGGCTACGTCACTATATTATCTTCTTGCTGTACGCATACTACGCATCCATGCAGGTGCGGCGTCCGTTTATGGCGTTTCAATTAAATCGCTTTTGACCGATGTAGCCGGTCGTCAACCCTGGACGCGAGTATATGGTGAACTAGATGAGTCAGCTTTCTTTTATTAATTTTCAATGCAGGTGGTGCGTTGCGCTGGTACATCTCTACGCTCGTTTCCTTAAGAGGAAACGCGAGTGGTCTTTTCTCCATACAAACGCTCTCGCCTGTTTTCTTTTTGGTTAATGACCCTAGAGCAATGGTTTTTTACAGAATAATAAATATTAACTATTTCTATGCCCCTATGTTTTCCTTTTTGGTGATAAATTATTTTTATAAGCACTAGAACCCTCAAAAAATGCTCAAAATTGCTTGTTTAGATCGCTGTTAACAGAGTCCTAGTGTACAAATTTGACAACTATTAACGAAAAAAGAAAAACATAGCGGCGTAGTATATAACCTCCTTATTCATTGTCTAAAATATCTTTTAAATTGGTTCAATATTGGAGGAGGAAACAGGCGAGAGCCAAACCTCGAATTCTAACTTTTTTCTACAGTTGTCCTTATCGCACGAATTTGAGGGCAGGAGGACGGAGAGAGACAGCGATAGTAGAAAGAGACAGCACTCGCATTTCCTCTTAATATGGAATGTAGACTTCTACATTAACAGCGGTGGCACCAATTACTGTCACGGCTTTTAAAGTTTCCAGTATCTCTAACTCTTTAGTAGATAATTTTATTTCCTTACATCCACTTTTTGAAATATTTTTACTTTTTTTCAATTTGATTCAGTAACTCATGTTGATGAGTAACTTAATTATGAAAAATACTGCAAAATTGTGCATAATAGATTGGGCACAGCTTACAAAATAACGTCATTCGTGTCTACGGTCTTCGAGTAGCACTGAAAGTATTGTCTTCATCGTTTACAGTTCTGTTTTATTAACATTTTAAAGTCCGTAGTAGGTACCTACCTACTGCGGTTATTATATCCATACGAAGTTTAACCGACCGACGATAATTGAACTATGTTTAATCTTGACATTTTAAAGTACAATTATGTAGTTCAAGGCATCATAATTTCAATGATTAGGTCATTTATTTTGAATTAATTTTGTTTATTAGTCAAAACAGTTTTTAATATTGTGAATGTACGTTTGTTGAGAAATAGTAAAAACGATAGAGAAGCTATTAATGAAATTGCCATAACAAATTCAGCTACAGCAAATTAAAGCTTGTTCGAAAGGTTGTATATAAATTCGCAATGGATATAAATTCAGATTGACCGCCATTTTTGCATGCACATAAAATTCTAACAGTTCGTTAGGAGAATCTGCATCTAAAAAGGCTTATTTTACGTAACCGTAGTTTTGTTTGGTCGATATCACCGTTCACAATTTTTGCAAACATTCAACAGTATCTTTAGTCACTTTTATTTTGATATCAAAATGTCCAACAGAACAGATTTTTGTATTATTGTCCTAAAGACATCAGTAACCTATATCTTTCTCTTGACCCCAGTGACGCAGAAGATAAAGCATAGATTACCTTGTTTATAATTTTTATTTTGGCTCTAGAAAGGCGTGTCAATTGTCAGGTTGTTTTTCTTTCTTATCTTTGTCAACAATTATTTCAATGCACTATGTGGCATTATCCTGAAATGAGGCAATGACTGATATCTGGTTCACTGATCGAAAATATGTACTTCTTTATAGGCACAAGGACCCTACACCAGACTCCACCAACCCACAGACTTGTGTCGACGACTTTGTTGTCGGCGGGTTTCAAATCAGTGAAAGTCGGCAGCATGCGCGTGACACTAGAAGTGCAACTTTTCACACTAGGCAACTAAACGCGTACGCAAGTCGCCGAAATTTCGGCTGAGTTGGGTTACCGAGATGAATTGTCCCTGGTCTTGATTTATCAGCCTCTGTTCATCAATGGCTTGCCAGCTAGTGCTTTCTCGTAACATCTTATTGTCTCATCTACAGGCAAAACATGTTTTATTACCCGGTTATAAAGAGGAAAAAGATCTATGATGACAACGTTACAATCGTGCATGTCGCATCAGTAGAAAGACTTCATAAGCAACAGCCTACTGTATTCAAATCCGATCAATGTGTTATATGAATTACTTTCTTTTTCTCAGCACTTGTCAGTTTTTCCTTGTTATGTATTTTCCTTTTTATATTATTTGTAATCACAATGAAGGGGCACGTTTTCACTATCTTCTTTACCTCTGTACCTAAGGGTGAAAACAGTCTGGGCGTTTCTTAACAAAAAGTAATCACCGCATGTTTACTGTCTCTCACATTTAAATTCTCTATACCGTCTGTTCTGAAGCGTGTTCCATCATAATCATATAACTTGATCGACGTCTGCCCAATTCTGGGAGTCGCTGTAAAGGCAGCATTATAATGAAGGCGGGATTGTTTGAACGTCGTCGCCTTTTTGTTTTAGTCTTTGGCGGGTCGCAGAATGGCTTTACAAAAAACGGGTATTCGGGAAAACGAAGCGGCTACCCTTTTAGTTCTTTGTTTCGTGGTGCGCTTTGGAAGACAGTTTCTTCTTCATGTCTCCGGAACGATAATTTTTATATTTTATTACGCCAGAACTTCGCCACTTCCACTGCATCATCAATGGCAGTGCAAAAGTCACTTCGGTTAGGTACGAGGTTTTGGGCTAAGAGGGCGGTAGGTAGGGAGGATAGAATAGAATGGAAGACAGACCGGGTATAATCGAAGACAGCAAAATGACAAGTCTTTACATTATTAGTAGACTTATTGGTATCTCAAAAAGACTTTTACAAAATCTTTAACATTAAGTTAGTAAATAATCTAAAGTAACAGCTGGAGGAATAGGACAAAATAACACAGTTAATCCTGGAAGTGACAGTGATTACCTGACGTTACTCACCAGTGTTTACACTTCAATAGCCGAGCTAACATGCACAACACTAGAGTTGATCAGACTATAAAATACCACGTCGTTGTTGTCACTGACATAGAAGAAAGAACAGTTCCATTGAATCCATCTCTTAACTTTAAGCACATCAACTCACACCCTCACATCATCTTAATGTATTTTACGATTAAAATAATAGTAACAATAACAGTAGTAGTATAGTAATAATAGTAACATATATTATTATTGGTACAGTCAGTACCCAGCACTACCAGATAATGCTGGGCGCTGACTGTACACACGGCGACACGTCAAGCTATACATTTCCAGTGTAACATGGTCTCACCCTGATGTGGTTAGAAGGGGGATGGATGACATGAGATGTCGACTAATTGAGAAACAGAAAAAATAATGCATCTCATTCTCCTATCCTTATCACCCATTTCATTCCAAAACAAGTGGTTTCGAACAATAATAAATATTTTTTGCAATAATTTGATTTCGTGAATGTTGTTCGTTTACAACCTGTCTATTGTATAGCTGCTCAATAACTGGAATGTCAGTTCTGCGATCATTTCTTTAAAAGTCTCTGTCCGAGCGGCCTTAGGCTACAGTCTGACGGAGTGTTTTTTCTTTGAAATCTTTTACGCTGACTGCCTTAGGCGCTCGAAATTACTCCGAGTTAACGACGAACATCTGCAATTATAGTCCTAAAGGTGAAGCTACCAATAAAATTACTTCAACTCTGATTCTCTACTCAGTAAAGTCCATTAACGAATACGTATCATAACGTGATGGAGAGAAAAGGGCGAGTTTTTAAAATTGTTAATCGTACCTAAATTTTTATAGTTGCTTTATTTAATGTTTACCAACTGTGCAGAATTCAAGTTTGTTTATCAGTTTAAACAGAAACCTTTAACACAAAGCGACGAAAATTTGTCTGGCGTAGCATACCGTGCCCTTACTTCAAAATCTAACTAACTGCACAAAATGTAGTTTCGAGAAAATCGTGTTTAAAGGTTCGAATCGTAAAAAAATTATTAAAATACTTGATAAAGAGGCGAGTACGTGTATTTTGATTTCTTATTGTATTCATTATTCGGGTGGTGAAGGAAAAATAGCTTAATTCGGAAAACGGGTTTTACCAGTAAGTAGATCTTGAAAAGGAGATTCTAGCGGTATTTGTAACTCATTTTTGCCCATAAGTGACTTTAGTTGGTTTTCGCTTTAAGGGCACGATATTATGAATTAGATTTTTAAATAACAATTTGTGTGTAAGATCTACTAAAAATCCTATAGTTATAGCGAGAGGCTTTCTCACTACCCTGAAATACCAAGGGTATAGCCATAACGAAGTAAAAAGTTGTGAGATACAGAGAGATCTTTATACCACAGTCTACCCACAATATGACCGCAGAAAGTCGAGTTAAACCTAACAAATCAAACCCTATACTCAGAGCTTCCCGCTTATTTGCTTACTTACGACTTACTGGGACCTCAAATATGGCACTAAATAACATTTAAGGCAACTGAAAGTAAAGAGTCGGAGTCGGATATCTGTGGAAAACTGTTCTAGACATTCCGCCATTTGATCGTGCACAAGACATTGTTATCTACAATGCAATTTACACTACATGCCGTTCTTAAATGGACATCTCACGTGAAGAGAAAGGTTTTATCACCTATACAATAAATCAAGCTGTTTCGTCTAGAGAAAAACCAGTATAACTTGGACTCTATAAAAATAAACTAGCACGCGACTTTGTAAGTTATACCGTTTACTTTAGGGTTGACCAAATATTTTTGCAATGTTTTCGTTTACGTTGGTTTCACAACTGAGAGACTTCAAGAAGTCAGGTAGCTAAACCGGGCGATAATTTCTAAAATCTCGCTAAACGGCTGGGTGTGCAAATATTAATATCGGAAGCAAATAGAAAGCAAAACTTGGATAGGCAAATATTTTTCATGCCAGTTATTTTTACGAAAACAAGAACCTACATTTCATGTGGAAAAACCATATTGCTTTTTATTTATTTTTGCAACGACATGCGCTTGCACATTGATTTTTGAGTTGAAGTAAGTTTGGCCTTGTATTATGTATGTGCTTGCTTTCACCAATTTAGGTAATGCTCAATTGTTTTTCTTATCTTTTTCTAGTATTCCCACGATTTTACTTTGTAATTTAGGTTTGCAACAGCTATAAATCAGTCAGGTAATCAAGACTAATAACTTTTGGTTCATTCCAAAAAAGGAAAGTAAAATGGCCTTTAACCCATAATGGGCATCTCTTATAATAACAATTGACCGTATTTAAGTACTGTTTATTTCCATATAACTAAGGTATAGATAACAATTTTATTTATTTGCTTAAACTTCATGTACAAGAGTAGTACACAGGCGGACTTAACACCACAAGGCATTCTCTACCAGTCAACCTTTGGGTCAAATACTCTATCACAACAAAATCAAAACCCTCCTGCCGTATTCGGGTAAAAATAAGTACAAATACACATTTTCTAAAGTTTCAGATAGCACACCACCACCACCATACTGGTACATATAATTATAATATCCAGTTTTCAAGTTCCTAGGTATTATGTAGAAAAAGTACGCATGAGAAACATAATTTTATTGTGACTTGACTATTAGGAAACATAATTTGTCTTGAAGACTGTTTAAGTAACTGCCAATTTAAGACTAATTTTACCTTAAAAAAATCTTACCGATCACTATTATAATAATTATATCTATACATTCCGCTTTGTTTATTATTTTAACAATTACCACTAATTTGGTAATCTATTAAAACTGACGAGATAATTAACTACGTCACACCTGGGGATTCACTAAAATATGAATTATTCTTGCGGTTAAGGCTTTAACCACACTTAAAGTGGTACTTCTTCAAAACAAGAATTATGGACTATTGTCTAAAATGCGCAAAAAAATCTATGCGGTCATACAAACATTTTATTTCATCTTCTTTGAACATTACAATGAATATTCAATTAGGGTATCTACCTATAATTTCATGATGTATGTCTGTTACATTACAATGGCTGTACGAATTCTGATGTGGCACACAGGTCGACCCCTTTTTTGTTTTTTTTATTGTTTTGTTTAGCAAAAAAATGATTAATTCTTCGATTCATGTGCGTATTGTATAATCATCAGCTGCTTCGGTGCAAGAAAACATCGTGAGGAAACCAGCATGCCTGAGGGATACTTCTTGACAGAATGTAAAATCATTCAGAGGTCATGAACGACTTTAAAACTCTGACTCCAGGTTATGCACTAACCACACAATAAAGAAGATCTGGGGGTCTAAAATGGCCACTTTAGCAACAATATGAATTGCGTTAAAAAGCATAAAATGGACATTTCATAAATGTAACTGAGTCTGTCTGTGACCATTTTACAAAAAAAAAAAATTTACAAGGTCTGCTCTTAATGATCTGCTAAACGGCCAGTTTAGACCCCGAGATGATTTCTGAGCTCCATAAAAAAGGAAACCACGAGCAAGACCCAGTAAATATGATTAAAATCCATGATTTCAGGAATTGCATCCTTCAACATAGCGCATTGTCATCGAATCCGCCTTTAGTGTAGGCCAGCCTTTATGACCTGTTATCAATAAACGCAAATGTCAAGAATTCACCGAATAATTAATTTAATGTCGATACTGAGAATTATTTTGCCGTGAATTTACAATTAAATATCGATTGGACACATTCTTTACATTCATTTGTTTACAGTCTATTTAATTATCGTCACTGTTTTTTGTATTCCTATTAATTAATGAGTATTTGTGTTACAATAAGGCTTGTGTGAGCGGTCGGACTACTGAACTTGAGTTCATGGTTTCAATTACGACGGCATGGTTGGCGCAGTGGCTAAGCGATTGGACTGCTGCGCTGCGTGTCGCGGGTTCGATCCCCGCACGAAACAAATATTTGTATGGCCTGCAGATAGTTGTTTCGGGTCTGGGTATTTGTGTATGTGACTTTGTAGGTTTGTGAACGCACCCACGATACAGGAGAAATTCCTACAGTGGGGCAAAGTTTAAAAAAAAAAAAAAAACCAGGTCGGGCAAAGAATAACAGGGACGCGCCCCCTATTACATGAAACTTAAACATAACTGGGTAAATATGGGTGTACCTATCAGGTGGCCCAGTGGTGGCGGCCCCGACTTACAAACAGTTAGTCGTGGAGACGAACCCAGGCACGCGCATTCATCATTTGAGCCAAAAGACGTCCACTGCTTGACATAGGCCTCCCAGCGCATAACTCTGTGTAATTTATTTCATCACCACTACTCTCAAAAACGGTGACGGAAAATATCGTGAGGAAACCTGGATGTCCTAGAACCAAAAATTCGAAGAGTTGTGACGTCTACCAATCCGCACTGGGCCCGCGTGGTAGATTATAGCCCATTCCCTCTCAAAGAGAGGAGACGTGTGTCCCAGCAGTGGGAACATTATAGGCTGATGAAGATGATGACTATCAGGTACAACTCTGCCAAACCCATCGCGGATTAAAGGGTTAATGTTCTTTTTTGTGTGTAAGCCCAGGCTGTAGGTGTCAAAGTCATAAAACCCACATAATAATAATATAAGCGTGTCATTATAATAAGTGCTAACATAACAATAAAAAGAGGATTATCTCATCTGCCTCCAACAAAGATCCTTACATTACCACAATCATTATCGAACAGTATCCTTTTGTTCAAAATATAATGTTATACAAAGTGCCAGTGTTAAGATATAATAGGAATACTTAGTCAATGGAACATTTACTGCCTTATTTATAACCATCATCTTCATTGTCCGTCATTTGTTTTATTAATAGCTCGTGATACGAAGATATTGTGTCAAGGATTATTTCTTCTTTCGTGTAGTGACAGTAAGTGCGACTCCTGAGCATGAGGTCTTGGGTTTGATTCCCAGGACGGGCAAATTGGTATTTGATTCTTTCTTCAGTAATTTCTTAGTAGCGGCCATGAAGTCTGGATTTGTGCTCGGTCGATTGCATTGGGCTCGCCCTTTATTTCATACAAGGGATTTAAATAAACGGTGTAAAATACCCTTTGGAAAGCCGAAAGATAAGTACTTGTTCTCCCCGTCATTCATAGCGATATTTTGTTTGTTCTGAACCATTTCTGGGGAACCTTCTAGTTACAGAGATATTGGAGGTCAAAGTTCGAAATGTTACACATTTTTATTATCTTACTTGTCAATGTAACAACTGCACTTAAATCATTTCCATCCATTACTTAGTTGGTTGACGGCTTTCACGATAGGTTCGTTTACAGCCTGTATCTGTATTTATGTGTAACTGGTAAAATGTGGGTGTACTATAAGGTACTGATATCAATTCTGCCATCTGAGCTGTTCTCCTGAACATCTATGATATATATTTTAGAAATTTAGTTGAAATATCACTAGGGCGTCGTTTTTGTCCAACACCACGCGCCGATACAACCACGCTGCTCTACACACACATTTTGTGTCAAGGATAGTATTCAAGCTCAACTTATTATGAGCTTAGAACATATTTCACTAAATTACAGCGTACGCGTCTATGTGGAACAAGGCTACTAAACTCACATAGAAAACGTATCAGCTGTCATTACGTGAAACAAAGAAAGTATTAACAACCTTAAGTTTGAGTTGAAAGAGTTTATATTTGATTGTAGGTCTTTAGTTTGTTTTATGTAAAATTATCGTAACGTACGTGTTTAAGTCAACTCGCAGGCACTTTAGGTGAATTATATGTAAAAGAGGTGGTTTGACTAGACTGTTATCAAATATTATTTGTGTGTTTAAAAAAATAGCCAAGAATAACCCAGGTAATATGCATAACTTTTAATCAGTAACTAGTTACATAATAAATACAATTTTTACTGAAAAATTATTTCATCATCATCTTTTGGAAAGAGTTTACAATCATATTTTTTATATTCGAATATGTTAGCTTGTCACCACTGTACACTGTAATATTTTGTTTTTCGCATCAAGAATATTTCTGTGGTTTTGTCACACAAACAATACATTAACTACGCATAAAACGGTGCACAAAATAATACAAAAGACATTAATTTTTGTCAGCCTGAACTAAAAACTTCAAGAGAAAGGAAATTTGAATTCCCAACAGACCGTTCTGTTGGGAATTCAAATTTCCTTTCTCTTGAAACAAAATAAGTTAATAGAACAGCGCCCTAGTGTCCACTGCAGAAGTAGAACTATTTTACGTACTATATGTTATAAGTCCTTGTAATAGTCCCAGCATCCCGGAGTGAGGTTTGCTGTGAACACTTTTTCATCCAGATTCTGGTCAACCACTGACAATGCTTTAAAGGTACCACCTAGTATCACTTTTTCAGACCCGGGGTTCAGCCAGAACACACAGGTTTGGTGTCTTAAAATAAAAAGAGCACACAAGCGTAGAAGCATGAATATAACAGGATGAGACCACCGTCAGAAATTTGTCCGAATACACTTTTTGTGACGAAATAACGACTTTTGCAACCGGTACGATTGAATACGAACAATAACCGGTCCGTTCAGATATTTGCAATTCTTTGACACATCTTCTTTTTTAAAATTGCGACGTTGTAGTAAAACCTTTTCGAAGCAGCTCCTTCAAGTCTTTTGAACATTTTCTAAATATATTATATTTTCTGGTAGTTTTTAAACTTTACGCCAAACTAAGCGCAGTTGATGGTATATAAATAATAATATGTAATCACGGGGTACATGACGTAGTTAAGAGATGTACGGGACTGGGAATTATGGCAGAAGAAAGGGAGGCCTATAACCAATAGTGGGTGATACTGGGCCAGAGCTAAAACCGAACAAATACACTTATGTGCAGGGACGCCTTCCTTGTTTCATTAGTTTTCAAAATGGTGCCGCAATACCCACTTTTAGTATATAAAAGAACAGAAAATAGCGGCTGTTCCAAACAAGGGAGTATTTTACATAAAACTGGGTAGTACTGGTTTTGTTTTGATGCATCGTTGCATCTTCCATTTTTGCAAATTTTCTTGTTATCATTATGTTAGGTAGTCTGTTTGACTTAATGTCCTGATTGATAAGATCAGGTACGATCTGTCTCTATCTGGTGTCAATGCAATCATCATCAGAGCGTATCAAGTATCTTTATGCTTTGGTTCCAACAGCAATTGATCACAAACCTAAAACGATGGGATTTAGACGGCGAGTTAAAGACTCCTTAGTAGAAACAATGGAGGCTATATCTGAAGCCAAAGGTGGATACAACACAGTTTAAGAAATGCACCCAATTACCAATCAGCATGTATTGGACTCAACTGAAAAACCCATGACGTCAGAATAAATATAAATTATATAACCTATCAATATCGATTTGCTAAAGAAGAAAACAGTCATGCGGTAAAAAAACCGCCGAAGTATTTCAATTTCAAGTAAAAGGAAGGCACCAGACACAGCTTATGAATTTGAATATTTCTAATAATAGATAGTGATTTTTAATAACAACCAACCGTCTTAAGCATACTTAAGGCGCAGTTAAAGGGGCACCGTAAAAACGACCTGTTTTTCGTCGCAGAGTTAGCCGTATTGCTACTTATTACAATTCCAAAAAAAATACAGTGTATAGTCAAATGTATAGGTACAAGACTTATGCAAAAATATTTTCTAAAAGTAATCAAGAACCTCGAAAAAAAAAATCACAAAATCACAAAAAAATCACACGAAAAAACTTTTTCGTCTCGAAATGCTCAATATTTTGACTGACAACTGTTATTTTTTTTTTTACTATCAGAAAGGAAATTTAACCAACTAAAGACATATGTAAAAATATTTTAACATTACAGCGTATTTTTTTTTTAATAAATTAAATCTGCGAACTATCGTTCATTTTGGCAGTCACGAGCATCAAACGCATCGCCATTTTCAACCTTATTTGTTTAGGCGATGAGTTAAACGCGCGCTCAAGGTCGCGGGCAGCTAATGTCGCCTTAATCGATTAGATTGCATTCCGCATTAAACCGTTACCTAACTACTCTAACTTGGTTTTACCGTTACAACAAATAGTGCAAATTATTACAGTAGGTAACAGTAGCTTCTATAATAATTATTGGTTAGCTAATTGGATGCCAATAAAATGATATTATTATATGTTACATAATTAATGAATGACATTTATTTAATTATTGCATTCCGTTAGAATAACATAATTTTGTTCATAATGATGTTCTTCATTAAGTTTTTTTTTTTATTGTAATTTGTGTTAGGTGTTGCTTGAAATATGAAGGGACACTCGTTATCTTCTATGGATATCTAATTTCTCAGGCTCAGGATACACATAAATCTATATATATATATATAAATGTTATGTTGGTTTGTGTACGCTTCAAAAACTCAAAAAGTTCTGCACCGATCGAGCTGAAATTTTAGAATGATATATAATCCGCATCAAAGATTATTTTTACAGTATCCACGCGGGCGAAGCCGCGGGCATCAGCTAGTATGATATAAAAGTAAGTAGAGGTACGCGAAAGTATTCTTAAATGAAGGCTTCCAAGTGTCTGTAATAATTATACCTAGCATCACAACACGCCTGTAAACCCCAAAGAGCTGATAAAAATGATATGGAAAGGACCAAATATAGGAGAAGACATGACGGTTTGTTGTATTCCCGTGATATCAATATTATGAAAAGGACGAAATGAAAAAAACATGTTGTACTCATTGAGTTACCCTATCTTAGTAAAACTGTCTGGCAACTGAATGGCTAACTGCTGTTGCTGGGGGATATAATATTATCCATACTAATGGGGTTGTGGAGGTCATAATTATAGGCAGTCGCTACATATAAAATACTGGTATTCTGACTGACGACATCGTGAGAGTCGCGGGCAACCGGTGGATGCAAACGGCAGACTGCCGCTCTTTATGGCGTCATATGGGGGAGGTCTTTGTCTAGCAGTGGACGTCTTATGGCTGATGATGATGGTGATGATTCTGCTGCATACGGTTACACTGGAAGCTAACCCCAACATAGTTGGGAAAAGGCTAGACAGATGATGGTGTATAAGTTTAACTGTCCAGAAAATTTTCATTTCTGTGTGACCAGTTTTCCTAATCAGATACTATAGTTCGCTAACAATTATTTCCTTTTCAAATTATCTTAATAATATAGTCCCGAAGAAGTAAAACAATACTTACATAACCTTCAAGCTAATTATTTCAAAAGAACGTGGTCTTATGTCACTTTCACTCAAAGCAGTTTCGTTTGCATTCTGTGAAATATTTTTCGGTCAATAAAACTTTCGGACATGAATTTCATACAGCATTTCTGTACAGAGAAAGATAAAAAGTTAATGTAAATGTAGTGAATTGTAGACTAGGTAACAATAGCAAAAAAAGCGATAATTTTGACGGTGCTTTAAAAAGACACTATTTTAGGAAAATAGGACATATGCCTTCTCTCTACGAGAAGGAGTGGACAATCGTCCACCATCCGTGCCCACTGCGGCTTTACGGACGTCAAAATTATTATGTCATCAAATTATCAGTTATAGGACATTCCGGATTCCTAAAGGGGTTTTCCTATGTCACCATTTTGAGAGCGAGTGCATTTGACACTCGTCAAGTATAGGTAGTTGGGCTGACACTCCAAGAAGGCGAGAAGGTTTCGCGAAGGTCTCCTTGAAACTTCTTAGTGATTACACGTTTTAAATTAGACAGAGCTTAAGCTTTTCTTATATAAACCTACTCCGCCTTATTACAAAACGTAGTTAAACCTGGTTTAACTTAGACTTGGTTTAGGTATCTCGCATGACGTCTTACTTCAATAATATTCAAAAGAAAGTGACAGCATGCGAGATAAACTAGGTCTAAGTTAAACCAGGTTTAAATACCTTTTGAAATAAGGCGGACTCTGTTCCACTGCTGGGCAAAGACCTCCCCCATTCCTTTCCAACTCTTCAAAATTAACGAAGTAATTCCTCTTTTTTTTTCTTAACTCTAATGATTCAGCTTTGTTGACCTGCAGTCGTACTTATTTAAAATTCTCCTAGTCATTGGTATCTCAATAATATTGAATCCCGAAACAAAGTATGAATAAATTGACAGGTTTTTATTAAAAGCGACACTAATGCATTTCGTTTCACACTACAAGAAATCATAAAAGAGAAATATATTCATAACGCCATTTCACCGGCACCGAATGCAATTTATTAAACGTACCATATGAAATGTATTACCAACAACTTTCTATTTTAAACGAAAGTAAAGACAGAATGAAATATTTCGGCCATTTTATAATCTTATTTCTTAATTTATATCCATTACCACTTCAATTAGAGTTGTAATTAGCGTAACGTGAATTAAAATTACGATGTACAGCTTAAACATTGAAGTTATCACGATTTGCTGGCTACAGTGAGTAGCTAGACAGTTTCTCACGAGTGTAGTAGAGCATGAGGTCTGAGTCATACATTGGAGCCAACATTTGCTACAATCAAGGCCCCAAAGACAAAACATTAAACTAATAAATTGCCTCGTTGGTCTAAAGGTCGCAAGCGATGCTGTGGTGCAAGAAGTTCGATTTCCAGTTCGGGCAAATTGTTATTCAGGTTTTTTATCAGGAATTACTCAGTAATAGCCACAGAGTCACATGAGACTTGAACATTACAGGCGAAACAAGGCTGTCTCACATGGTACATCTGCCTAACAGCAGTTTTACTTAACACTATAAATTAATATGCAAAGCGATAATCAAAGTTAATATTAGTATTTCTAGGTCAATAAATTAACCAAGCCTTAAGTGTTTTAATTATATCCTCCCTAATTACCCATATCCTATTAACGATTACCTAATTACACAACTCAAATATGAATATTTAGTAAAAAAATACACATTAAATTAGGTAAACTACCGGTCACTTTTGTGCATACGGATATTGTTGGGGCCAACATTGGTCTCAATATTGGTAGCCAATGCAATCTAGCTTAAATTATAATTTGCTCGCAATAAATCGTGGTGTTTAATTGTAATCTGAATGAGTTGACGGTTTAATAGTATGCTCACGGATTACTCCGCAGGTAATTACTTTGCCAAATTATTATTTAGTATTATTAATAGCACCCACTACATAAACGTATATATGTTTAGTAAATAGTTAATTAATTTTTTGGTACGTTATTTAAAATACTGGGAATTCAATACACTTTTTGCTCATTTGTATTCTTCTAATTTCAATTACGTGTCAATAAAATTGATCGTGCTTTAGATATCAACGATCAAATTAATTTTAAGTTCTCAGTATCAAAAGACCAGGTGGGCTACCATGACGTCTTAAAGAACATAGTAGTATTTTATCTTATTCCCGTGTGGAAAACAGATGGCTCTAGGAGCCTAGGCATCCTCTATAGATCTGTGTCTATCCAACACTGAAATGGCAAAAACAATACAGAGAAGGTAATTAAATATACCTAAGTTAAGTACTTAGTATCAGAGACTACTCTGGTCTGGCGTTAGTGAGTCAGTATTTTGTTAAGCAAATGACAATTTTCTTCTATTAATTACATGATTCACCGACAAATCTTGCTTTGAAACGTCACTACAAACACTTCAGTGATTACGTTCGGTTCGTTAGCCTTTGCTGCATACGTAAGTGATGAACTAACCAACTGTCATCGGTTATACAACCATAGCAACTTCCTAATGAATCAATAGAACCACTGACAGACAGACAAACGTAACATGAGAAACCATTATAAAAAAGTACAATAGAAAATAAAATCTTGTACAAAAGAAAACAAACTTTTATTAAATAAAAAAAAGTAGTTAAAAAACTAAAAAACCCGACTGAAAAAACTGAAAAGCAAAAAAACAAGCACATTTTAAATTAAACAAAACTTGGAAGCAGGCGGGGTCCATTCTATTTTCATTTTTTCTTTTCATAATTTAATATTCAAATGAACCCCGCCTGCTTCCAAGTTTTGTTTAATTTAAAATGTGCTTGTTTTTTTGCTTTTCAGTTTTTTCAGTCGGGTTTTTTAGTTTTTTAACTACTTTTTTTATTTCAAACTTTTTAGTTCTTTTTTTTGTTCTTTCGTTGGTCGCGTAAAATTCTTCGCAGATGATTTATTTCACTTTTGCGCTTGTTTATAGGATTTCTCACTTTGAATTTCTTTTAAACATATAAGTGTTATATATTTTTGTAATCTCCTTTTAAAACTCTTTATTTTGATACCCTACTCGATGGTATTGGAAAAAATATTTTTTTTGAACTCCGCGATTTGGCCCCCAAAACCCACAATTTATTTTTGTTTTTTATATTTAATGTAGCCTATAACACTCGCGCCATCAAGACGAATCTAACGACGTATATTTCATTCAAATCGGTTTATCCGTTTATGAGTTATGAGGGAACAAAGAAACGGACATACATACATACATACATACATACACGTCAAACACATAACCCTCCTTTTGGGCTTCGCCGCAGTCGGGTAAAAATGAAGAGAAGAAAATTAGGTTTTATCTATCAACATTGAACCCGTATACAAAGATACCGATGAAGAGTTCTATCCATATTTATACTGTGGTTCTATTGAGCAGGCGATCCTAGCTGCAGGATTGTTATAACTGTCATGAAAATGAATATCACCAAAACCAAAAGTGTGCGCAGAATTTGAGCTCAAGCGGTTGGAGGGACTGGTTTGAAATTCAGATGTAAGATACTTACTAACAGGCCTACACATACTTACTAACAAACAAACTAACACGGCAAGTTAAATAAGAAGTTATAAAAACTAAAGCTATATAATTTAACGCACGATATAAGGATACAGAATTACGGACTTCCTTAAACTGAGACCTATATTTTAGATCTAGATTATGACAATTGAAACCTGAATGTACTGGCCAGTCACGGATCATAACAAGGAAATCTGTCGACTGACTCAAATGTACGGACAGCCAGCACATCAAGTTGTCTGAAACTGACAAATTTCCCCAAACAACCTTGAACCTAATGCTGTAGCTATAAAGTTGAAAATCTAGACAAGTTTTAGTAGTTTTATATACTAGCGTCTGACCCATCAAAATTGAAGGAAAACTAGGATATATAAAACGTTTTCCTACTATCTCGCAAGCGGCCTCGCATTAACCTTCTGGAATACATAAAATCATTACATTTTTATTACACGTCACTTTGAGAATATATAAATGGTTTAATTATTGAGCGAACTTGTAATGGTTTATGAGGCTCTATTGATGTTGTAATAAGGAAGAAAATAACGTTTTGATTTTCCTTTAAATGGATTTGTGTTAGCAAAATCGGCCTGTTATGTCCTCACAGCTGCGACACAGGCCTCCTCTCTATGAGAGGGAATGGGCTACCACGCGTTGGTTTCCTCCTGACGTTATACTTCACCGTTTTGAGAGCAATGATGAAATAAATTACACTAAGTAATGCGTACCGCTCGTTAGTTGGTGCCGCCACCACGGGGCCACTGCTGCTCTAACTGACTTGTCTAGCTATAAAAATGGATTTGTTCAAAAGCATTATTAGAAACACTGAATTGAGTACGGTAATAGAAAAAGTTTTACCATGGGTTTTCTTAAAAACACAGAGGTTTTGCTTGGGAGGTTATTCTATGACTTCTTCTCCCCTAACTAGGAAATCAGGAAGGAGCGTATTCGAGGAATAGGACTATGCTTTCGAAGTCCAAAAAGCTTCAGAGTACAATTTGATTGATGACTTTTAGCATTTTTTTTTTTAATTTCTATTTGGTATGTTGGTTGCATGCGCGACTGTTGAGTATGATTTTTAATTTCAGAGAATAGAAAGCAAAACTGCAGCTAACAGAAAAAACATAATTTTAGAAAAACATTGCTGCCTACTGGTTCAGATCGGAATTTTCCTTCACACCACTCTCTAGCCCCGCGGCATCGATATCCTGTCGCAATTTCACTATTACCACGGCTATGCACAAAAAATATTATGGCGGATTATGTGCCAAGGGAAATCTGGGAATGCTGAGTAATTGCAGTCCCACGGTGTGAAAAGATGTTATTTTGACGTGGTAATTAGATAATATGCAACTAAGTAATGGTCGACAAGCGTTGTGCGAGAAGCATCCAAGTTAGATGCATGTGGATGCAGCAGAGTGGATGTGGAAGCTGGAGGACAGGGTACTGTGAACAACTTAAGAGAGGCCTATGTTCAGCATGCATAGCCCACTGTTGGTCAAGACTGAGCAAGCATTGCCTTAACTGCGACAGCAACCGGTTTTAAAATTGTTATCTAAATATAACATCACGCCTGTAATCCCCAAAGGGTTAAACATAGCATAGTTATACCAAATATATCACCACATTTCACTAATTATGTTTAAGTCCCTTGTAATATGGGCGAGCTTATTGCCAGCCAACGGCCACAAATTCAAACACAGTGGCTGCTACTGAGGAATTCCTGATGAAACTGAAACCCAATCACACTTTGCTCGACCTAAAAAAAAACCTCACTAGACCAACAAGGCCTTTTTTTTTTTTGGTGGGTTGAAAATCATCGAATAACCCCCCTCCGCTAACAAGGCCTGTGTTATAAATTGTGAATGTGCAAAGTCGTCGTGTGAGGTCTCATTAATTTTGATAAGATGCAATTATAGTAGGATGCTGTTATCAAACGTATAAAGAATTCATCTAATCAATAGCTGACTAAAAGTAGGTACGCACTGTAGGCACCTTACATGACGCATTACTCTCCGATCAAAGAGATAATTGACTCATACCCATATTTATAGTGTCGACACAAGTTCATTTTTGAACTTAGGTCGACATAACAACAGGGAATCGCCCATCAATAAGGTACTTCCTCCCTATATTTTCGTTGCCTCCTACATCAGCCATCCTTGTCAAACGCATAGTAACATTCTGCTTTAATCAAGGCTTAAGATGTCTTATGTCACTGTAATCAATGTTAAAGATGTTTAGGTCATTCTATGTTGAAAGTGGGCGATCATGTCAAATTATAAACAAACTGTATTTGTCAATATGTCTAATGGGGTGTCAAGTCCGACTCAAGTTCAGTCCACGACTAACGATACCAGAGTTATAGCTGAGCGGAACTTTTATCGGCACTCGCTACTTACAACAAATGCTCCTTATTGGCGACCTGAGCTAGGTCACCGGCAGATCACCTCGAACATAATACTTAGAAGCCTCTGATACGGTCCAATTAACACTATCATGTAACATACGCCGTTGTAGCGAAGTGAGGGCTGACTAAAACTTTGGTTAGGAGGTTTTTGAGGGTGAAGTTTCAGAGTGATTGAAAGAATTTAAGATTAGTCGTGTGGTTTTCAGCAACAATGATAGCAGGAGAGCATAATTATTATAATGCCACTGACGTCACTGAAAACAGATTTAATAATTTTCTTAGTAAAAATGAAATTCTAAATGGTTTTCGGTCTTCTTCGAGTTGAATTTTAAATACACTACACGAAACCGAGGATCATCCTCAACATTGCAGCGAAGATGATATTGCAAAATTGATTATCCATACAAATAAATAAAATTGAAGGGTCTACTTTTATTTTTATTGTTATTGGGTTTATATTAACCATTTTATGAAATTGTTAACAAATCAAGAAGACAAGATCACGGGCAACAACTAGAAAAAAAATAACATGATTTCAAACCAATCAAAAATTAATGCACAACCCTATACCTACTCTGTATGCTCCAAATCAGTCTATTTGCGTTTACATTTACCTACCGTTAACTGAAATAACGTTAGTACCAACTTAACCTCCTTTTTTATTTATTTACATATCGACTTTACAGTAATTTCGGTGACCTTAGCCATGATTCTACAATTAGTGATACTTCAGCAATGTCACGATATTGTCACATTGCCTTTTAGGAACAATTGATAATGAAATTATATAACCACAAGAAGAAGTCTACAAAATATCATCGACCTTTACTTATTTATTTATCTAATCAAGTAGATAAACCCGTTACATACCGTAACACGCCTGTAGTCCTCTATGGGTTAGGCAAAGGTGTACCTATTAGTACCCCCATAATAATATGACATTATTAGACCAAATACCAGGGATCATTATACTGACCTGCTACTAACATTAACCCACATAAGCACTACAAACCTAAAATTAACAACACCATCTAGATAGAAAATTCCGAACCCACGAGACGCCGTCTATTCTGGAGCGTAATTTAGCAATATATTTAACGATTACACTCCGCACATCCTTCACGTAAGGAGCCAATAGGACCCGTGATGTGAGTCACATGACTCGACAAATTGTCGGGTCACATGTCATCGCACAATTGAGAAAGGTAACTCAGTGACAGGGGAAAAATTTTCACGTGATCTTTGATTTGGGGCAAGTGTAATTTGCAATGATCTATTGAACATAATATCTCAAAATGTGTTTTAGAGACTCAAGTAATGGTCCTACTGGATGTTGTAGGTCCTTTGGGCCAAAATGGTATCCGTCAATAATATTCCATTATTTAATTTGCACGGGACCGGTCAATGTGGCGAACTATGGGGGAGTCTTATGTCCAGCAGTGGACGCCTTTCGTCTAAAATGATGACGATGATGATGAAGTAAAATGATTGCTTACCGTATCACTTTTGGTTAGCGTTCGTCTTCGGAATGAAGCTACGGCACAGCGTGCTGAAGTACAGGTTGCGATAAAATTGAATGAATCTTCTTCACTTAAATTTTCTTTCTCGGTCTATGTACACGTAAAGTAAAGTCATCGTATCATTAACTTAATGTTTTGTCCATTGCCCATTAAACATGTAGGTCATTATTTGTTTTGAATCTAAAAACAATTTTATAAAGCTTACAATTTATTTTCTCATATTGCAACCAGGATAAGACATCGCGTAATTGCAGTAACACCAATTACATTGCTAACAAGATGTCTGTCTGTTACCACATTCACGGAAACCATTTTTATATCTCATTCAATACAAAATGGAAAAAGAGAGCGTGGATCATTGAAATTATGGATAAGTATGAACGTGGTTGCTCCACATGGCCCCAATCTCAGTCACGTAGTGTCGGCATCGTGCACAGCTCCTTCCTGCTTTCCTCGTAATTACCCACATTTTCTAAACTTGCTTGCTTACTGGCTTTATCGACACGAGTTTAAGCCATTCGGTAGCCAGTAAGCTATTCTCACATCACTGTAGGAAATAATGCAATTAAAGAATCAAAGATATGAGCCTAAACAAAATGACATTATTCTTAGTCAATTTAAATTCAGTCAGCCCAACATTTGCCAACGACTTTGACACTTTCAATAGCCACTTCCACCAGCTCCTGTGGTGTGTAAGCAACAGGACAGAAAATTAAATAACATAGGTAATGGATAAGCTTTTGTCAATTTTCTATGAGTAGTGACCACTAAGTGTGCAGTTCAAGGTGGCGCTGCTTATCAAGTAGAAATGCATCGATATGACAAACTAGGTGCATTTATGTTACTTCTGGGTCTGCCCAGACAAGTTGGTTGAACCGTAGAAATACAAAACGCTACAAAAGTCAGAGCCACTCGTCTAGGAACTATGCTTAAAATATTCGCGTGACCTCTAGGCAGGATTTTATTTCAATCTGTGATCTTCATACTTGAGGTAAGAAAGGGTAGTTTACCTCCCTCCTTGTAACCGAAGACCTCGATGGATGTATATGGCTGATTGCTATCAGAGTTTCTTCTGAGAAGTCATCGTGTTTATATCATGACGGGTTGGGGAAACACCAAGGTCTGTTTATATCGCGTACTATAAGGAGTAAGTATGCGTAGGCGTCAAAGTTTTAAAACATCGTACGAGTAAGTGCTCAAAGAAGGTCTTTCATACAATTATTATGAAATGAAATTTCATACAATTATTATTAGGTTTTTGAAATGTCAACGGGTGAATAATTCGGAACAGACGGTTGATGCTGGTTCTCTACATTTGACAGGATGTGGTTGAAATAAAATGCGATGTTTTTTTTATTTTTTTATTTTATATGGGCTTACTCTTGACTTACTCATGTCAAGACAAACTACCTGCTACATTGTGTGGTTGCACATGATCCACTCGTATTTTATATATCTAATGGTTTACCCCTTTGCATAGTAGAACCAGGTCCTAGACGCTTTGAAAAACTATATAAGTCACCTTGGATAGACACAAGGTTTATTCAAGGACAAATAGCCAAAAGATTTTCTAAACATGTAACTACAATTACTATAATCATACATTACATTACCACAATTACTGACTGTCTGCAATAGGAACATAGAAACCGATTTTTGGGTAAAAAATAAATGTTTATTTTAACAAACATTTGGAGATTACCTTTTAAGCAAGGTGATGCTAGTGTTAGGAGACGCTGCTTTTCCACTTATCATTATACATTGGATGCAATTGAAAAAAACAGAACGCAAATACAATACACTCTTTTTTGGGCAGTCACGTAAAAAGTAGTGCACTTGTGCGATGTATGCGAGTGTGTATGTGTAGCCCACCTATGCCTCAAAAAAATGCATGCGCAATACAAAGTCCACTCTTTTTTCTGATGCAATAAATAGACTAAGTCAACACGCAGCGAAGGTCGCAGGTTCGTTGTCACACAGCTCATTTATCAACATCTTAATTCGAAAGGATTGAAAGGAGATCAGAGCTAAGGTCACAGGTCCAAATAAAACTATGTTGTACGCATTCTATGTTAGTAAAATTGAGATTTTATTTATATTTGTTTATGTGAGCTTTTAGCTTCAATTTTACTAGTTTGGAAAGAAATGGTGGAAAATCACATTTAGCTACAGCTGCTTATTGCAATGTCCAGAAGATGAAGAGTAATGCTTCTTAAAGTATTCAGCTGCATCTGGTGAGAATAAAAAATAGGTAAAAAAACTTTTTAAGTTAAACGGTTTTATGTTAAACATACATTGCAATGTTTAAGATAAATGTAAGTAAGTACTAAAAACAAAAAAATAATAAAATAGAAAACCGTGGGGCACGTCAATTGTCTACAAATTATCGACTTAATTATTATTATTTTAATCAACGATTGTAGACAATTGACGTGCCCCACGGTTTTCTATTTTATTATTTTTTTTTGTTTTTAGTACATTTATCTTAAACATTGCAATGTATGTTTAACATAAAACCGTTTAACTTAAAAAGTTTTTTTACCTATTTTTTTATTTTCTATTTTTTAGTTTTTATTTCGCATTCTGTTTAAAGAGGCCGCCATCTTGGATTTTAATTTTATATAGTACATTGTATTATACTGGTTGATCACTTTCATTTGATACCCATATTGCAGATGGGATCGATAAAACCTACGTTATCCGCCATTTTGTAGCGGCTGCCATCTTGTATTTCAATTTTTTATAGTATATTGTATTTTGCTTGTTGAGCCCTTTCATTTGATACCCATATTGATGGGATTAATAAAACATAAATAAATTATCCGCCATTTTGTAGCGGCCGCCATCTTGGATTTCAATTTTTTATAGTGTATTGTATTCTGCTTGTTGAGCCCTTTCATTTGATACCCATATTGATGGGATTAATAAAACATAAATTATCCGCCATTTTGTAGCGGCGGCCATCTTGAATTTATAATGATAATGAATAAACATGATTGTATTGTCACCAAAATCCAAAGTGTATACAAAATTTCAGATTAATCGGTTGACTGGAAGTGGGTGAAATTTGAATTACTAAATTTGACCCAAGAAAAATAAAACAAACGGGGTGAGCTAAATAAAACCGTTTAATAATAATAAAAAAGGAAACCGACCCTATCCCTAACATAGATGATAGTGAAGAAACCCTCGCGGGTACCAGTCATCATCATCATCATCATCCTATAATTATTGTTCCCACTGCAGGGACTCAGGCCTCCTCTCTAGGAGAGGGATGGGCTATAATCCACCACGCGGGCCCAGTGCGGATTGGTAGATGTCGCATATCTTAATGACGCATGACAAGGTATTTTATTGAATTGACATTCCTCTCATGCCTTTTTCAGACAATACTGCGGTTCATGAAATTCCTCTTCTCGTTATATTTATATTATTCCAAGTAGATCGTTTTCTCCAACCTAGTGTAAGATTACAAACTAAAGCTTACTTAATTGGTATAGACTTACCATCTGAAGCTAGTAATCTTTCTATCATAAAAGTTAACTTGTTTCAATTAACTCTTAACAAACTAGCACTCTGCAAGCACTCTACTTGATGCTTGCTAAAACTAAATTTGCATATTATAATCTAGTAAAACCTCTTTTATGGAATGGGCTTGACTTGTAATTAAATGCAATCTTTATCACTCGATCACTTACAGGCTTCACGTCAAAAGATAAATACTTGCACTAACCACATCGAACGTTGACATTAACAATCAACTTTTTTTTTACTGCGTCAGTTTGCTGGTAAGATTTGCTGATTGGATGATGGTTTTAATGGTGATTTTCGAGTGGCACAGTTCCTTCAGTATTTTTGACCGTCGCAGCCTCAATGTGTGTCATATAAGTGTATACAAATGGCAATAAGTAGTAACAGGTAGTCAGTGACTCGAAAGTCTGCCACCCAGTCTTACCAAGTATACCTCGTTTTACCCAGTACTATGGGTTGTAAAAGTCAGATAGGCAGTCGCTTCATGTAAAATACTGATATTCAGCTGCATTCAGTTAGACTGAAAGTTCACTACAACATAGTTGGGAAAAGGCTTGGCAGATGTTTAGTTTTACCCTGTTTTCTCTTCTTCACAAACCCACTTCCCCTTCCTACCTGACCTCTCTTTGTCAGTATTTATGCACTGCGCACAGCAAGACTCTTCGTTCCGCCAATAATCGCCTTTTACGTTGTCCTTCTCATCGCTCTGGCTTCATTAAGTCTTCCTTCTTTGTCCAGGCGGTTTTCCTTTGGAATGACCTCCCTCAGGATATTAGGATGGTAAACACTCAGTTCACTTTCAAATTAAAAGCTCGTGAACACATTCACAAGAAGTTGGCAGATTCGTCTCAAAATTAAGTTGTTTTAGTCTTTCTTGCTTATCTTTCAGAACTTTATATATTTTATGTATGTATATATGTATGTATTTATTCTTATTTCATAAGTATATATCTTTTCTAACATGATTTTCTGTTTTTGCACCTACTGTGTATTGTCTCTGCATCACCCTAAGGTAGACTGGTAGAAAATGCCCAAGGCATTAAGTCCGCCTTTGTACGTTTTGATGTGCATAAAGTTTTAATAAATAAATAAATATTTAAATAATGGTGATTCATGGTGAAGACTGCCCCTAAGGGACTGAAATTTACTGGCTGAATGTGGACATGCTTTTACATAATTTACTGTTATGAACTCTGCTTTCCATTACGGAGAATAATAGGCATGATGTTATAACGTCAATGAACCACAGCGATTTCAGTGTTACAAAATTATTACCATAAAAAAATATTGCGAAAACGCGTCTTGCCTTAAAAACCATGCCTTCCATATTATACCTATGTCAGATTTACTACCGTGAAATTAAATATGGGAGTAACTACATGAATACGTATGAAAGAAACTGATGAATAAATGAATTTATGACGTTAACCAAGCTCGTTAATGGCCTCATAAAGCACTCTTGTTGTATCCTGAAGCAGTTCCTGTGATCTTGTACAAAATATGATGGTACTTTTAAGGCTAGCTTTTATGTTTATTGTCCATCTATGACACTGTAATAAATTATTTATTAATGTACATCATGGACATCATTGAAGCGAAGATTTTATATACTTTAGTACAAAAAGGTAAAGGGAGTGCAGTCATGGTAGTGCAGTGCGTTGATATATCTACCTGGATACAAAACTATTAGCCACTTGTCTACTGCTGGGAGGGGAAATGGGAAGGACGTTATTCACCTTGAGGTCAATAAAGGTAGATTACTGCCATACTTAGATTACTAAGAAAAGAAATGCAGCAAATATGTCTTTACTTTTTTTCTTGCCAGTTGGGTAATCATCAAATAACCCCTCCCGCTAAGGAGTGTCAGACTTCTACTGACTTAAATAGGTATCTCTTTCGAACAACCGCATCCCCGACGGGACCCGCAGCCCCGACACCTCGATACAAAAATAATTGTATTTTGACCGTGAAGGTATTGCAGTTTTGTAGATAAGCAGCTGTTTTTTGTGTTTTTTTTTTGTTATTTCAATCTGTCCAGGAGACATTCAACAATAGTTATGTGATGATGGATGGTATATGAGGTACAGGTCCAGCGACATGCCCTCTTAAAAAACTATGTTAGAGTAAGTCTTGAAGGACTCTTTTCTTCAGTCTCCTCACGCTTGGAAATATTTCGTCCATAAGGTGGTGTGCCAATTTGTTTGTGTGCAGCTATGTTACAGTCTGTCTTTATATGTTGTGACTATCTCCTTTATTTCCTCTTTTGCGGTTTTGATGCCAAGCTCTCGATGAAGTCTTTCATTAGTGACATACCATGGTGCGTCAACTATCATCCTTAACATTTTTTATTGAAACCTTTGCAGAATTTCTAGGTTTGAGTTGGCAGCCATACCCCATAGCTGTATTCCGTATGTCCATATTGGTTTTACTATACTCTTGTATCACAAAAGTTTGTTTTTATTAAGAGTTGGCTGTTTCTGTTTATCAACCAATACATCTTGCGCACTTGTTGTCCCATTGCTAGGCGTTTGGTAAAAATGCTTTCTCCATGTCAGGGCTGAACAGCGTTTAGTGTAGGTAACAGGGGGATAGGTCTCTCGCCGGGTTGTAAATGTTACCCATGGACAGATTTTGTTTGATGCGATTAAATAATTAATAATAATAATATTCCACAACTATCACACAACGCCATCTAGTCCCAAGCTAAGCAGAGCTTGTGTTATGGGTACTAGACAACTGATAAACATACTTATATTTCTAAATACATACATATTATAGATAAATTACACCCAGACACAGAACAAAATTAAATGATCGTGCTCATCACACAAACATTTGTCCTGGGTGGGAATCGAACCCACGACCTCCGGCATAGCAGTTAGGGTCACTAACCACTAGACCAACAGGCCAGTCGTAATTGGATGTGGAGGGAGCCAAAATTATGCACGAAATACGTGGTAACAGTTTTAGCGTCGGATTCATATCTACGCTGTATTCATTAACCTATGCCTTTTCGCCTTTTCCCATGGATCCGTAGGCAGAAATACAGAATGACATCTTTACACACAGTTTTGGTTTCGACGTTCATAGATCTGGCCACCTAAACCAACCTGAAAAATAGGAGTTCGTAAAAAAAAATGGCTACTTATAGCCTATCACCCCTAGGGAATGCAATCTCGAGACGAGATCGCTAAGTCGAGATCTCGAGGTATCAGAAATTCGATCTCGGCGGGATCTCGGCATTTTCGAGATCTCGAATGGATTTCAAAAAGTATTGTTCTGATTAGATAACTGAAACATGATTGAAACTGCTTAGAAGTTGTGAAAAAAATCTTTATTTTTACTTATGTTAGGTTCCTATGTTAACGAGCACAAAATTTCAGTCCCGTAAAATCTCTTATAGAAAGTACTCTTCTTCTTATCGTGTGGGCAGTAAGGTGTAACAACCCCACACCCTTGTGTCATGAGTTTCTAAACCGTCGCAAAGGCCTCTGACATGGTTTGACGACCGCTATTTGGCGGCCGGGACCACCGGCTTATACGTGCCTTCCGAAACACGGAACCATCTTTTTCAGGGCTTATTCCACAAATCCCCCCTGAAAATCCCCCTTGAGGGGGAAAAGTGGAATCCAAAAAATAAAGTCTACAAATCCCCCCTGAAAATCCCCCTTAGGGGGGAAAAGTGGAATCGAAAAAAAAAAAATTTCACAAATCCCCCCTAAGGGGGAAAAGTGGACTCCAAAAAAAAACAAGTCTACAAATCCCCCTTGAAAATCCCCCCTAGGGGGGAAAAGTGGAATCGAAAAGAAACAACGTCCAGAAATCCCCCCTGAGGCCCATGACTCTTTTGACCATTCACAAGTTTTATTTTTTTACTAACGCATATTGTCCCACCAAAGGCAAGTTATAATCGTTTTAAATTTATTGGAGTTTCAATACTGAAATTGGCAGACATGTTTAATGAAATGTTTTTTTTTATTATATTAAAAATCATAATATAATTATATTATTAAGTTAACGTTATGTTATAGTTTACTTTGTGTTGATTCAAGGCCTTGATTATAATACACCTATAGGAACTATAGACCTCGGTATCACTATCACTACAATGTCATTGTATTACACAAAGTCGCTTCCCGCTGTAGATCCCTATGTATGCTTGGATTTTTAAAACTACGCAACGGCTTTTCATTTTGATAGCCTAAAATTCTGAAAAAAATGCAGAAATTAGTTCAACACGTATAGATTACAGGAAAACCTGTAAGAAGTCATGGTACGGAACCCTTCATGTGCAAGTCCGACTTGCTCTTGGCCAGTTTTTTTAAAGAGTTTAGGTTCAATTCAATTCAATTATTTATTGCAAATCACATGTGTTTTAAAAGATCTGATAATAAAGGTAAAAGGTTTTGAGAAGCATGGTCCTACGATGCACGTTTTCGTGTTACGGGCGTTCAAAATTATTATTTGGAAAAAAAAAAATTGAAATATAATTATTTATTTTTTTAAATTACCCCCCCCCCCCCCCCCCCTTCTGCTATCCCCGTGATATTTAAGACACAAAAAAAATTACCCAAAATTACTAATAATAATAACTTTTTTTTTTTCTAATTTTACCATCTTGTAGACAGTCCTAAGCCTGGAAAGTATGAAGGAAAGTTCATTGATCATTTTTATTAAATAAAAATATTGAAAAAAAAATTGACTTCAAAAGAAAAATCAGCTTCTGAAGTCGGAGGCAAAAAAAAACTACTTAAATATTGTTTTTTTTAAATCATGTTTAAAAAAAACAATCCAGTTTTCAATACCTCTTTCCTACCTCTGATCTCCTGGTAGTTTGTAGGACTTTACCACCTATGCTTTTTTTAAAAAAAAAACTTTCATTCCAGGTTTCAATACCTCCTTCCTACTTCTGATGTCCTGGTAGTTTGTGGGACTTTACCACATAATTATGCTTTATAAAAAAAAAACTTTAATTCCAGTTTTCAATACCTCCTGCCTACTTCTATTCTCCTGGTAGTTTGTGGGACATTACCATCTATGCTTTAAAAAAAAAAAAAAAACATTCCAGTTTTTATTAAGTAACTCTTTCCTACTTCTGATCTCCTGGTAGTTTGTGGTGGGACTTTACCATCTATGCTTTTTTTTTTAACTTTCATTCCAGTTTTCAATACCTCCTGCCTACTTCTGATGTCCTGGTAGTTTGTGGGACTTTACTATCCTTTTTTTCTCATCTCCTACTTGTCCACGCCAATGCCGTCTGAAAATGTAACCTTAGGGGGGAAAAGTGGAATAACTCAAAATGATAAGGGGAATTTTTGGAATGATTTTACATTCGAGTTCAGTTTTCCACCCCAAAGTATTCTCTCAGGGGGGATTTGTGGAATAACTCAAAATGCCAAGGGGACTTTCTGGACATGTTTTACATCCGAGTCCAGTTTTCCCCCTTGAGGGGGATTTTCTCAGGGGGGAAAAGTGGAATAAGCCCTTTTTCAGACAATCAGGTGATTCAAACCTGCAATGTTCTAACCAAACTGGAAACAACTTCACAAAGTATGCTTCCCGTGGGAATCGAACCCACGACCACCGGGTCACAAGGCAAACGCCTAAACTACTCGACCACGGAGGCAGTTCACGGAGGAAGTACTATTTTACTAAGTACTATTTTATTATGACAAAAAAAAATGAAAACAAAAGTTGCTATTTCCAAAATCACTCTTATACTAGTACTAGGAGTGATATTGGAAATAGCTTCTTTAAAAACATCGTAGGTAAATGCAGTCCGGTCCGACACAGTGCATCGCGGGGAACCCCCGATTTGCGGGGAATTAAAGGTTAGCATGTGGAGAGCCCGGGGAATAACATAAACCGAGGAATTTCGGGGAATCCCGACTCGCTCGCGCACAGAGAACACGCGTCATGCTTCGCGACTACTGCCACTCGATTCCGTCAATCTCGGCCGAGATCTCGACATTCTATGCTTCGAGATTGATCTCGAAAAATGAGGCGAGATCCTGGGTTTTCGGGATCTCGCGAGATCGAGATTGCATTCCCTAATCACCCCGCTATGCCGTATCAAAATACTGACATATTATTCGATAAAATGTTTCAAGAAATCTGATCTTTCATATGTGTTTTGTAAAGATGCAACGTGACCAGAATGTATAAAAACAAAATGACATTAACTTTGTCATTTCACATGTTAATAACGAGTTATGAAGAAAAATAAACATGAAAAGTAACTCAGCAACATCATTTTAATATAAACAGTGTCTGAACAAATCTTTTATTTTTAAATCTATTCTATAAATATTATGATCAACAACAACATTGACTGCCCACAATTGCTAAAAAAGTTCAATTTCAGAGTACCCCGTAGACCACCTCGCAGACCTATAACACCCTTAGCTCCACCTCTTCGCCGTACAGTGTTTGGTGCTAATTCACCTATACCTCGCATGTGCAAAATCGTAAACGAACGCAGCGACCTGGTTGACGTCCACGCAGACTCAATATTGACGTTTGTCAAACGTATTTAGTATATAATATAAAAGTAGAATTTAAGTACTTACATTTACATTAAGTCTTTAGTTTTTTTTCAATTGTAGGTATCCCTTACAAGTGTTAATAATAATAATATTAAGTCTTTAGATTCAATCTACGATTACAAGGAGCATCGTGCATGTGGTGTTTGCCTGTAATTGGTTGTGCAGTTAGATTTAAGACACAATTATGTAAATATTCCTATGTTTAAAATGTCTGTAGCAACTGTTGGTGAACCTTAAATAAATAAATAAATAAATAAATCAAGCATAAAAACAAGATAAAACAGACTAATAAAGCAATGATGAGAGGAAAAACAAAAGTGATAAGTCATATGACAAGCAACGTCAGAGTAAACTCAACGATCTGTAGGTTACTAAACTACTTATTGTTAATAATTACTTAATACACAATTAACTATAAACCTTAGTTGATAACGAATTGAGTCTATATAGACAACTGTTTCAAATGACCAGCATAGGAAGACACCACAGAACAATTATTATAAAACAAGCCTCAAAACGTTTACAGTTCAAGCTATTTTGGTTTTATTATTACCTTCTCAAAGTATCAAAGTCAATAGCGTAACTGATCACAATTGTAGTTTTAAGGACATTAAGATGTGTACATATTTACTTTACTAGTAAAACATGATTTGACATTGGGTTGTATAGTGTCAAGTTTTACATAACCTTATTAAATCGTGACAACTTCAATATTTGAAGGGTAAGATGAACAATAGGAATTCACTGAAGGCTACCATCTACTAGATAATGGTTAAAACATTCATAATAATATAAAAACATACCTAGGTACACATGTAATATGGTAAAAATATTAAGTCCCAATGAATAGAGGATGAGCCTAGTTCTTTCAATCGGGCACAAATACAGAGATCGTGGCTGCAGCTAAGAAATTCCTAATGAGATAACCAAATAACGATTTGCCCGAACTGGGAATCGATCTCAAGACATGAGGCCAGCTGTCGCACTTGCGACCACTAGCCCAACGAGGCAGTTGTCTAGCAGACCATAGCTGAACGTAGGACTCTTAATCGCGCGTCTTGCAATTAAATCCTCGAATTAACTCTCAGCTAGGCACCCAGTAGGTAAAAGTCATCAGCTTTTTTTGAGATAACCGATGATTTTAGTCAGAAATGTATGGTCAAGATCCTTATCTCTTATCATGTGGGTCAGTCAAAGAAAGAAAGATAGTCGAAACATCCATACAGGATGCTTGAATGAGTGAGTATTAAAAGCAAGGACTCGTACATAATATTGAAACATGCATTGAAACTGATACCGACATTGATAAAGAATTCCTCTTGGACTCTCAACCGTGAACCGGTGTCATTTTTTTAATTTATTAACGAGAAATTCATGCCTCACATTGATTTATTATAAACGCAATTTATAGTAGAAACTTTATAGATATTCTGCCCATTACAATCTCAAGTTCAGGATTAACTTCTACTAGAGGACATCAATGTTCCACCAAGAAGCAAACCAAATAGACTGAGGTCGATACAGTTGTTAAACTTTATTTAAACTAGTCGTGGGTGTGTAAATTTTATAAATCGGATATTGTTAACAATTTCAAGGTTTTTTATTTTTTTGCACGGAAGCTAACCTAATCCTTTTTCTAAAATAAATATTACTCCTTATAACATCAGCTATCTATCTACCACTCAAAATCACCTCCTCCGGTAGACCTCACTGCATATGGCGGGACGAGCTGGGCAGATCCAACCAATGTTCTACATTGGCCCTGGATCGTATGATTTGGAGGTCTTTATCCAGCAGTAGGATATCCCAGGCTAACAGTAACAGTACCGTATTTACTTTCACATGCATTCAGCAAATAATGTGTTATTTTGAAATTATAAACAGACACTTTATTTGTATGGATCAGGTAGGATGCGTAGCTCACAAATATTTCAGTTCCCTTGAACTGAAATATTTGTGAACAGGTAAATAAACAAGACCTTTTTCGAAATGTTCTCTTCTTGGATTTCAACTTAACATTCTAAACAATTACTTATAGCCATATTATGCAAAATGTGCTGAAGTATTTGTGTCAAGAAATGCGCGACATAACTGTTTATTTATTGATTCTCTTGAATATATTGCTCAAGCACAAGTAGTATGAACTCGAATGCACGTGTTTCCGAAAGAAGACAGCCTGACCTACAAGGTACATACGGGATCTCTTTCGTACAGTAAAGTGACGTAATGTGGACTTTATTGGTTGTTTTAATCAGTAATCATAGTTTTTCTTTATAAAATAAACCTGACAAGTGCGAGTCGAGCCCAGCGAGTTTTAAATATTATAAAAAGTTCAGGATTTGTGATTTACTAAATATAATAATAATCCCTGTAGTTGTAGTATACTACAACTCAAACGATTTCTATTTCGACTCTCTCACTTGTAGGGGAACTTATAAGTTCAGTTAAGTTCTATACGGGTTGCGTTTTTTTTCCTTTTGAGGTACGGAACCCTAAAAAAGGCATGTCGTTGGAGCTTCCTTTTGTGGTTGACTAATATGGACTTTATTGGTTATTGTAATAAGTAATCACAGTATCTTTATTAAAAAGGGCAACTTGTTGAAACTTCTTTTTGAGATACAAGCGTAACGATATTTCGTAAATCGGTGGTATTTTACGTCAGTCAATCAATCAAATCAGTTTATTGCAGTCTTGACTTGACAGGTTTTTCCTTAGTTGCACCACAATTAATGCAGGTGGAGTGCGAAAAAGACCGGTCCAAATTACCCATTAGACATTTTTCGTATTAAAGCCATTTTATCGACGGAGTGTCATAGAAAATCATACTTTAGTATCTCAATTAAATATTCATGTGTAGAATGCTATATTAGATATACCTAACTACCAAAAGATCACATACTTACGGAAGAAAAGTTTAGATTTTGAATGAAATTGAATGAGACTATTTTATTTAAGTATTAGCTTAGGAATGCTAAACATAAAATCTCTACAATTAATATGGATATTTACTTCCGATTTTGATATAAACACAAAATCGTCGGTTCGTTGTCCGATATTTTGTATCTTTTAAAATTCTTGAGCTCTAATGCATTATATCATTTAAGGGGGAAGCGCCAGGTTACCTAGCGAAATTCAAATTTTCTTGCGGTTTTGCAATTTGGAGATTAGTGCCAAGTTGTATGTCGATTAAAAAATGATTGGCAACCGTAACTTGGCTTATAAGAGTTTTAATCATTCAAATCATCTAAACAACCAGTCTTACTAAGGGGTATCGTATTACCCAGTATTAACTGGGTTGTAGAGGTCAGATAGGCAGTCGCTGGATGTAAAATACTGATATTCAGCTGCATCCGGTTAGACTGGAAGTATCGTCATTGGCAGCCTTGTTTCATCGCCTGCTGGTTATTAACTTAGAGGTTCATTGAATCCCATTGAAAGACTCTTTTATAATATTATAGTAGGTACCTAATTCAATGACACCGACTTGAAAATAGCAAAAACCTTAGCGCATCCTCCTGAAATTCAAAACTAAACAATAATTAATCTATTATGTACATACTTACTTAATTATTTTAACCCCCCAACATAGAAATCTTAATGTTTGTCACTTTCAAACACAATACCACATGTCATCAAATCAAGATGACCATACAAATGGTAGCTTTCACTCCGTCATAAATTTATCTGTGATATTGTATTCGTAAAGGTAGGCGGGTCAAGGTGCATTTGATTCAGCACTTATGTAATGTTATGTCACCGTAACACTTACCTAATATGTTAGATTTGACTTACTTATAATGGTAATAAGTTAGCTTGTGAGTTACGTTTATTCATGGTAACTTGTTCTGCGATGCATCGGCCATGTATTATTCATAGTTTACTTGTCAAACATTGGTTACATCACTAATTAAAATCTTATTCTACGTTGGGACATGGGATGATAATGCCGTAGATGGTAGATGCAATAGAAAACTGGTTGGAAGACCTACTCAGATTATTAGACTCCATAGTGAACCAGGGAAGCATGATTTAAAGGGCAGCAGGAGTTGGAACAAGCCTGCCGAACCTAGCTTACACTAATGACTGTCAAATATCTACAAATGATAGCCGGGACCAAACGGCTTCACCTCTTTATTGTGGCACGGAGGAAACTCGGTAAGTAGTGAGCTGTTACCCATCCACGAACCGACCTAGGCAAGTGCACTTTAAACTGAAGATCGACCCGAGTGGCTGTTATTATTTAAAGCCACGAACTGAAAGCACTACCTACACTTGCTAAGAAATAATACGCTTGGAGCATTATTCTGAAAAGATCATGCGAGAATTTTGACAAACATTTCTTTCTTTTTCTTTTTTTTTAAAAACGTCGCCCCACTAAGAATTTCTCCTGTGTCGTGGGCGCGTCTACAAACATTTAAACTCACATACACAAACACAATACATGGACCTTGTGGTATCCTGTAATGTTTGATTACTCTATAAGTAAAAGAACTGTTTATTCTAAAGTATTTAGGTGACTTCAGTAAGTGCTAATTTAACATAAGCCTCGAACAATGACGTCAATTATACAAAGTACCTAGATACCAGCTTCAATAGTATTGAAAATACAATAATATTGTGGGAATGGTAGGTCTAAGCACCGTGCGAGTAGAAAACCATGGCCTACTGATTTCTTTAGCCATAATATTGACACAATTAAGTCATTAATTTATAGGGACTTATACGTGTTTAATTCACATTCATTCAATTCTAGTTATTGTTATGAGAGAACCTTTGAGAGGACACTGCAATATGCGTCATCCGTACAGTAATTAAACCTAAACAGAGCTAAATCATTTGTGCTTATTACAATAATATAAAACTTGACGTCGGTTTTACCCGAATGGTTAGGAAGAGTTTAGACCCATATTTCACCAGTTCAGTTTTACGTACGTTATATGGGCCGAGCCTATTGACATCAAATTGATGGCATCAATCGGTCACAAATCCAGTTTCCGTGGCTTTTCGCTATTAGCCATAAGACCTCCGATTGTGCCACCCGTGAAATCTTTTCTTTTATTAATGGTACTTGTAAGGTTTAAATAGGAATATTATTCTAATAAACGCTATTATATTACTAAGAAACTCCAGATAAAATAAAATAACCCAATAACAATTGCCCGACCTGGAAAATAAATCCAACACAACGACCTTTTCTAGCACCGAATACTTATTGTTTGCTTTATTCGGTAAAAACAGTTTGCTATCAAACTGATTTCCAACGTTTCAACAATATTTAGGCATCCATTTAGGTACCGTTTACTTTCGGTGAAAACGGGCATAAGTGTTGTTTAACGGCAGTTTTGAATAATTACTACTATTGCGCTGATTTACTGATGGTAGGTACTTGACTGATAAACAGATTAAACTCTATTTATTCCTAGTAGACTTAAATCTTATTCGATGCTAGGTAATACCATACCATAGCCTGTTATTAGGTTCATGCATTGCTTAACTATCGTGTATTACTAGTTTATAATAAGCAGATCCTGAAGTTTAATGTGGATGTTAACCTCGAAATTACACTGCAATTTATCTTCTGATTGCAACACCCAGCATTCTTCTATACGTGCAAATTAGTTCACTTCAACTACTTTGACATTTCTAGTAAAGTTTTTATAACCATTAATCAGGGGTAAATTATCACTTTATTCCACTAAAAATAATAACTGGTTACTTGATTTTAAAATAGTATATTTATCTTTAATAACAGTTACGTTGTTTCAGCGCCTGCAAGAAAAATAGTGTCAAGGAGTATGCTGTATAAATACAGGATTGCTAACGGTTGCTTGTAGGCGCTTAATTCTAGTTATGTTTTAAGTCCCATGGGCGAGCCTGTTTCCATAAATCGGACGTAAATCCAGACTCCGTGGCTACTACTGAGAAATTCTTGATAGAAAAACCACTAACATTTTTTCAGACCGAATCCGAAAACCGGAATCGAACCCAGGACCTCACTTCAGCTTGCGACCACTACACTGCGTATTGAATAAGTATCCATTGTATCTAGCTAAATAATAATGTAATACAAAATGCTAACCAATACTTATATGTATCGATGCGTAGCCTGCCTACCTTGGATGAAAACTAGGCGTGCATAATTGGGGCAAAGTTAACAATTACTTACATAATATCGGAGCCCTAGAATCCGAATATAATTATGTCGGTCAGCCGTAACATGACATGAGCTGATGATTAATAGGTATGCTGTTTTAACACAAGGCACATATTTGTCCCGTCGGGGCCGCGGATTTTTGTACTAGATGACGTGGCCTCGGGGCAAGGGCAAAGAAGGAACATGGGTTCGGTTTTTAGTCAGTAGAAGTCTGCCACTCCCCTTCGCTCTGCCCAAGAGCGGGGGGGATCATTCGATGATTTTCCACCAACCAAAAAAAAAAAAAGGCACATAATTTTTGACATTGGAACCAATTATTACAGGTAGGTACTTAGATAATATGCAGTCAATATAAGATGACAATGTTAGAAGCAATAATATTGCTGTTAAAATAATATTATTATCTGATCTGATGAAAGAACAACACTTTACTTATACCTTTTCCTTTATAACTCGGTTGTCTATAGAGATCACACTATGGTCTCATCTGTTTAATGCTCAGCATAATACAAATGCATCATAATTATAAGCGTCCTTAAATTAAAATAATATTTCCTTAAAGGAATGTAAATAACACGTACAGTCGCCCACAAAAGTGCATGGATACCTTAGGGCCTATTTTTCTGTGAAGGTAGAAATCAAATTTTCGAAAATAATTAATAGATGGCGTTTGGTTTCTGCACAACTGTGATATTAAACTCTTCAATCCCCAGTGTCACTTGTAGGTGGCATAAGTTTTATTTCTGTTTCTACCTCACAGCAATTTTATTTGTAATTCCTACTTAGATAATAATAAGAAATTAAACCTTTAAAGTTTTTACTTTCCGCAATGACAATATCCGAATTACCCGGTGTCACCTGTAGGTGAAATAAAAAGGAGGTAGATTTTTATAACTTAGTCTTAACTAAATGTAAACTATTCTGTTGAGATATAGAAAAAAATGAACTTTGACTTGGGAATAGGTTAGGTAAGTAAGAAGTTAGGAAACACGTATTAGGTTGGATTAAGTGAGAAGTTCAATGATAAAAAAAAAACGAAAGAAACCATAAGGAATGTTTTCATTAAGCTAATAAGTGCGCATAGCATTCAAAAATATAATATTCGAGTTAGTAGTCAGTTAGCAACAGGGATGAACGGAGACAAACAAAAAGACACACAAATTTTAGAGATTTATTTCTTACAGTTTATTATTCAAAAACAGACATTTATTATCGTTCAACATTATTATATTATATAAAACTTCTTATTGAGGCCATAGCTTAAGTATTCGTTTCCAAAATCGGAAAGAGGATTGAAGCTTTTGTAACCTCAACAAAGACAAACAGGAGACCGGATTATTTTATCACAAAAGTGAAAAGTTAAATTAAATGAATTAAATAGGTAGGATAACAGCTATACAATTGCACAAAAACATACGAAAAGGTTCTTATGTAATGTAAACAAAAAAAAATTTTGTTTGACTTTTTTTAGTTATTAAAAATACGTAAGTCATGTAATAGGTTATAATAAGCCGGTATCCAGTTAATATAAATAATAAGTACTAAAGTAAAGTAATATTATTTTTAAGTATTATGAAATATAAATCCTGGATCGGCAACATTTATCTATCCCCACACGTTCACTGCAATATGACCAGCATATTGGACACACATAACCACTGTCTTGTTTATCACGTAATATTTCTACACCACAAACATAAGCGTCCGTGTTCACTGGACTTAAAAGTTTTTTCACCTGTGAAGATGAAGAAACATTACTCAAATCAAAGTTAACATGATCCATAGCGAACTGTAATCTTGTCCTTTAATGTTTTTCTGTGGGCCAGGGTTTCACAACATGCCTCCTATAATGCAGCTCTTCACTTTTAAGAGCACGACGGGCATTGTCAACACTTGAGTCATATAAAGCAGCATAGTCGGTCATCGGCAGGAATCCATTTTCTTCATACTCTCGTAACACGATTTGACGCTGTAATGTGTTTATGAGCCGTGGTCTACTAGTTCTTTGATGGTGTTGCAAAGAACCCTCGTCTTCAAATCGTCGTACCAATAGAACAACTGTTTTTCTCTGCAACAATATAACAGAAATATATAATACGCAATAATGATTATTTATTAAGTAGTATAATCGTAACTAAAACATTTTTTTTTCTTATAAAAATGTTGAAACCTAAACTACTTACGTTAACAATAGGATAAGTCGACAAGTTTCGAGTATCGATAAGTTTTTGCCTTGATTTTGCAAATCAGTTATTTGAGTTCTTGCAACGAAAACAATATTACAACGCGTACTCATTTTGATGAAATAAGTTAATTCACCTAAATTAAAATTAAACTGAGCTAAACACACTCGAATGAGGTAATCGAAACAAACTTAGCGAACAATCAATTGAGCTTAGTCATAACTCATCTAAATCTTCAATCTAATTATTTCTACTACCTACAAATTTATTTATGAATTCATATTCGACCTACCCTCAAGTTTGAAAACTAAAACATAGATAATTAAAATCAGATAGTTATAAAATGATAATAATATTCAATTTAAACAAACATAGTAGGTAGTTAGGAATAAATTAATATAATAGAAATAATTGATTATAAATTATTTGAATGTTTAAACAGAAAAAAGAAACTACATGAACATTTTATACTAGAGGGCGCTCAGCCCTCTAGTTAGTGTAGCATCAACAATATAATCAATGTTGCTAATCGAGTACTTATTTACGCCAGGTGGCGTCATTTCTTGCTTCACACGGTATTTTTTCTGAACTTCCCATGCATTATTGTACGCGATGGTACTTATGCTAAAAAAGGGAAATAATTATTTCACATGGTCCCGGTTTTTTCGAAACCGAGATTTGTTGAGTTGCCGCTTTTTGGCTTACGGGGACTGTCATGTAGGTAATGATTGTGACATAACACCTGGAGGCGTACCTACCTTATAAGTTATAATACACCCAGTACTAGTTATGTTTTATAAGTAAGACGAAGGTATCAATTCCGTGGCTACTACATTTTGCCCGACCCGCGGGAGTCGAACCCATAACCTCACGTTCAGCAGTCTCACTTGCGACCATTCGACGAACGAGGCAGTCGTTTATGTCGGTTATCAGCCGGTTATGATTGTGACTGCTCGTATAATGGTATAACCTCTGAAATTACTTTTTGACAGAGCACATTTTCTCAATAACAGGTAGGTAGAGTAACAACTACTGCGCATGTTCAACTTATATGCCGCGTGCCATACCTAGGCGGCGCTAGGTGCCTTTATTGTGTAACTTGAAACACAGAACGAAAATAAAACAAATGAAAACACTCACTTTGCATCGATACTGACTCTTACCCTGGACAGCCTTATGTATAAACCTCAATGGTACTTACTTAAGGCTCATATGAGTTAGAACCTTGAAATAAAAGTATGTGTACCATGTTTAAATTAACCTAGTTTTACTAAGTGACATAAGTTATTCCAACTATGTAGATTAAATATTTATAATGAATGTTGCCTATTAAAGTACCTAAGGATATACCTAATGAATGGGCAATGATTTTATCAGTTTATATAACAGTATATTATGGAACCCATATAAAGAGATAAATAGGTACCTACTGAAATTAAATAAAACTAACTTATTTTTATGAGAATCCCACGCAATATTTTCAGCCTTGCCAACTTGTAGGGCATGTCTTTGAAATACCATTTTGGTATCGATCGGGGTGATTAGTTTAGCCGAAGATGGCAGCGTCTTAGGAGCCCTTTTTGATGTGAAATTGGTACGAATTGACGAGAAAAAAGTGAAAGTCCAGGCTTACCGAGAGGGCGGGAGCTCAGCAAACGTACGAACGAATCTAATTTTGCCCCCGAAATAAGATAGGATTATGTTGTTTCATCAATATCATCATAACAGCCCGGAATCACACACTGCTTTCCGTTACATTTCCCGGTCCTGTATGTCCCTTATCCAGGTGTTTCCTGTGACTTTGACGACATCGTCAACTCAAAGAGTCTTAGGACGGCCCTTAGGGCTCGTTTACGCAGATGAGCCGTCGCGCGGTTCGTGCAGAAGGCTCGTCTCGTGCTTTTTTATTAATTTACTGAGACACGAGTCCACCGCAACAAACACTGCATTTTAAACTAACGAGCGAAAAATCGCTTCTCGTAAAATCGACGTTTGAAATCGTTAACTTTTTCATACATCGCCATGTGTTTGAATTACCAACGCCCCGCCTGTATGTAAACATGCACTTAGTGTTTGATGTTCCATAATCGTCATCTTCATCAGAACTCTCTACTTATCAATAAAAAATCCTAGAAAGATAGGCTGAAATAAAGACCGTATTTGTCTGTCGTCAAAGCCAAAGTGAACCCTATTTCAGGCAGAGGTCATACCCGCAGTGTATAATGTAGGTACGCCATCTGGTTTAGATTATTTTAATTGTGCAGATTTCGTTATCTTTCTTTCCCAAATTTTCATGTTTTACAAAGTAGGCCACTGAACTATTACTCAATCTACTGATAAATAAATAAACTTAACTATTGCTCCATGTAGAATCTTTTCATGAAGGGTGATAAAAATGTTTTATTTGCAAAACCTTGAGATTCAAGTACCTAAATACTTTATCAGTATCCGACATTGTATGACACAGAAATGAGAGCACAATGACTTGAAAGAATTAAGCCTTCCGACAATATTGCCAAATGTGGGTTTTTATTTAACAATTCAGTCGGTTATACTTTGCCTGAGACCCGTGACTATAGTAACGGACCTAACAAAAGAATGTTAAAAATTGAGCATTAAAGGCTACCTTGACCATTGCAGCTACGAGAAGATTGCCGTTAATTGGAAGCTGCCCTTTTTTGGTAGGGTGGTAATTCATCAAATAAACCTTCCCGCTCTGGGTGGCTTCGAAACTTTGAGTAATGTTAATATACTTCTGATGCTGACCGTACCATCGATTTGGGGTACTGTCGATGTAGCGCACCATCGATTTGGTGTACTGTCGATGTAGCGTACCATCGATTTGGGGTACTGTCGATTCATTAACTCGTCGATGGACCGTTGTCGATACAGCGACCATCGATGTAGTGACTCGCGATGTTATGAACCAGACCCGAGCGAAAGGGAGTATCTGATTTCTACTGACTGAAGCCACCCATGTTTCTTCTTAGCCCTTTGTGTTCCGGGGTCCCGGTATCTCTTTCGAACAGTTCCGCAGCCCCGGATTAGTAACTGCCCAGGGCCGGCAGTCTCTACAGAGATAACGACAAAATCGCTAACTTTCAATCCTTAATTACTAACGAATAAATTCGATTGCAATAATGATGCTTGCAAGTAGAGCAAGTCTCTACATCCAAGATGCGTTTCTCGCAAGCATCATTATTGCAACCGAATTTATTCGTTGGTAATTAGCAATCGAAAGTTAGCGATTTTGTCGATAACTCTGTAGAGACTGCCGGCCCTGGAGTATACATTTGAGATGCTCATAATATCGTATCCTACATGTCCTTTTGTTTGTTCATTATAGGTAGAGGTATTGAAGGATGCTACTGAAGGCGCTAAACAGGCCAGGCCAGACTCTGTTCTGGGCTGACACAATTTGAATTGCCATAGACCTGTTGGCAAAGACCGCAATATTTTCCAGTAACCTTTTGGAGCCTTGTTAACTGCATTTGCGGCTTCCAGGTGAATTGTAGTTGGAAAGATGGTTCATATTATATCACAGTTATTAGGTATGCATACAAATATTACATGACCGACAAACAAAAAGTACTTACCTATCGATCAACATTGATATCGATAAACAACAGACAAGTGCAATAACCGCTGTTATCAGTTATTATCAAACACGTTATGCCCAAGATAAACAGAATGTAGGTAGGTCAACTTAGTCCTAATTATGTATGCGACCAAATGTTGCAATCGATTATTGTACCACGGTAATTAAGGTAAATATTTAAAATCTAACGCAATTCCAGCGTAGCACTGGCGCATTTAGATAAGATAAATTATATTTGTTTTATGGCAAAAGAATGGGCATTGCTTTACATGAAACAATATAAAAACCTTAGGGATGCTGTGTTAGCATCACATCATTGTGTGAACTCGGTTAGACCCTTCTGATATTCATCATGAAATTGTTCGCTGCTTTCTGTGTTTTGACCGTGGTAAGATTTTTTTGGGTATTTGATGGGGTAAAAGAGATTGTGATGACGGGTCGATCTTCAGGTTAAGCCGCGCTTGCCTAGGTTGGTCAGTGGATTGGTGACTACCACTATTACATATCGGGATTCCTCTGTTCCTCGTGAAGCACGTTAAGCTATAGGTCCCAACTCTCATTTGTAAATCTGTTACAGTAGTTACAGGTACCTACCGTAAGTGGCCCGAAAGTTAGACACAAAGTCGTACGTTCGGAAGTCGTTTTATTAGCAAGTGATAAATGGGTTGTGGTCGTTGTGGAGGTCAGATATGCAGTCCACTACCTACGGTTCAGACGCCGGTGAACCGTTAGGTTACCGATAAATGTCCTAGAACTAAACATTCGAAGACATAGTTAGTGTGATACTTACCAACCCCCACTGGGCCCTCGGATCCAGTGCGGGTTGGTAGCCCAGAAGGCTGATGGCAGGTGACAGGGGCGCAGCTCAGGGGCCGTATTTTTGAATCAATAGAATCCAAATCGTGTACGAAATCGCAGAATTCGTATGCGAATCCGTACGAAATCGCTATTTTTGAATATTCATACCCGTGAATTTTGCAACGAGTGGTCCGACCCACTCGTTTCCGATATTCTACCAGTAGAAATGACGGAAATGATGTGATGAATTCTGCGATTTCGTACACGATTTGGAATTCTATTGATTCAAAAATAAGGCCCCTGGTACGTCAGTCGACAACCGTACCGTGCACGCTCTCAATGTGTTGTCCTCCCGACCCTTGCTCGGGCCATTCCGCGATGCTGACCCAATGGTTTTCTTCTTATTTTTATTACATTTTATTATTGTTTTAATTTCAGGTGTGCTCGGCGTTTGGAGCTCCAGATGTACCAAGCTATGACTTGCTGGAAGTATCCAATCGTAACATCGACCTCGTAGCGCATACCAGGTATTTGCCTTATTACAATCTAAAAACACATAAGGTGCAGCGGGGCAATCTCGACAGCGGGAAATTTCAACTAATCTTATTAACTTCTACATTTTACTTTATTAGTTGAAATTTCCCGCTGTCGAGATTGCACCGCTGCACCATACATAACATAAGATCACACTTGTAATCCCTGAAGGGTTTGTCAGAGGTGTACTTAGGTACCCATTTATAATAGGGTTATATTTAAATGCACATCTGTTTAATTTTTCAGCACACTAGGTAACTCCACTAATTAACTGAATGCATACCAAAAAAACCAATTGATTAACTAAACTAGTCCTACAAAAAAGTCTAAAAAATCACACAAAACGAGATGACCTTTTTTATCGAATTCACACCAAAAATGTAGTTAGTACATCGGATATTATGATTTGTAAAACAAAAATACTAATTGCTTATCAAAAATACTAACTTGCACTCTAAATTTATTGTACAATCTTACTACCGAATTTCTAAAACTGATATCTAATACGACCGTCTCGCGACAGTGTCCTCTATGGGCGGCATGGGCACCGGGCCGTAGGCCGACGAAGGAGGCCGGCGGAGGCCCGGCACTTCGAGGACAGAAGATATTAGTGTTATTTAATATGCGAGCGAAGCGAGCGCGCGTCATGGAGTAAATCAGGTGTAGGTTTTCCATAAAAACGTTTTAAAATGTTTGTTAGACTAAAGAATTATTAGATATACTATTTTGATAATAGTTATTCGTTCAGTAAAAGAGTTCTGCAAATGCCATTAAAAAAGATACTAAATTTGATTTCTTTAGTGTGCATAATTTGAGATAATTTGTGTGCAAGTCAGTATTTTTGGTGTAACTTTAAAATATTTTGTTTGAAAAAAGGGAATATACAGATAACGGTTTAAATACATGCCTTTATAATATAACTGGTAAAACATAACTGGCGATTAGTCAGTTATTTATGCATAAGTCCCCTATTACATGGGACTGGGGTAGCGAGCCTATTGCCTTCAACCGGGCAGATATTGAGACTCCGTGGCTGCTACGAGAAATTTCTGATGGAAAAACCCAATTACACTTTGGACGACCTGGGAATCGAACCCAGGACCTCATGCACAGCAGTCCTTGCGACTACTAGTCCAACGTAGCAGTCTACAAACACCTTTTTTTTGGGGTGGTGGGAAATCATCAAATAACTCTACTAGTGTCAGACTTCTACTGACTAAAAACCACCCATGTTCCTTCTTAGCCCTTTGTGTCGAGGCCGCGGTATCTCTTTCGAGCATCCCGCAGCCCCGACGACGGGATCTAGGAACACCTTAGTTTGAAATAGGGAGAGGTAGTCCGCAGCGAACCATAGGTAAATCTTATCTAACTAATAAATCTAACACTTATGAATAAATGTTTTAAAAAAATTGCAGGCAACTCATAACGCAACTGGTTGAGAATCTTCGTAAATCAGCACAGGAAGCATTGAACTCTGTTAAGGCCTTCAACGCTGGAATCCTCAAAGAGGCTCAGGAGATCAAAGACAAGATCATCAGCGATATCCAGCAGTTCAGGCAACGAGTCACTGAAGCCGTCGAGAATGTGATGAACAGGATCTCGAATACTAGCGTGGCTGTTAAGGAATGTGTTGATGTGAGTAACGTTATGGTGCGAAACCACCAAAAGTTGTGCGCAAACATTTGTGCCGCATATTTGCGTGCGAACATTTTATGCAGACTCCTACTCAGACTCTCAACTTTAAGACCCACCTCTGGTCAGAAGTCAAGCAATATTTTTCACTGCACTTCAAAATACCTATTTTTTTTGGATCTTGGGAAATCATCAAATGACTCCTCCCGCTCTGGGCAGAGCGGTAGATAGTGTCAGACTTCTACTGACTAAAAACCACCCGTGTTCCTTCTGAGTCCTTTGAGTCGAGGCCGCGGTATCTCTTTCGAACAACCCGCAGCCCCGACGAGTTTAGATGTTTTGTAATAATGATGACTTCAATTTAAAACATTTCCTTTCTTTCTACAGTCCCACAGAGTCGCTGCAGCCGCTGTATTCAACGAAACTCTATCCAGCACTATGATTTGCGTCGACGAACGTATCGCTGACGTCTCGAAAGACATCCAGCACTTAGTGTCAATAGCCAATGATGCTATGGAAACTGGATCCCAGGCTATGGAAGACATGAAGAAGTGCACCGGAGACAACACCAACATATGGGCCGCAGGATCCTGCCTTGGATCCGTTGCTCTGAAAACTGAGGTGAAATCTGCCGGTTTTCTTGGACAGTCTACTGTGACGGTAAGAAGACAATCCATTCCATTCTAGAACTTAATTATACAGAAGAAAAGACTATAGTATTGCGATAGCAGATGTCTTGGTGACTGCTCGTCCAAGAAAGCAGGTAGGTATATACCTAGTACCTACGCACGATAATCAATGAATCTTTAAAAAACCAGTTTAAACGAATCTCTCATTGGATGGGAAACATATACAAAACGAAACCATGTTATACTGGAAATATATAACGTGTTGTGTCGCCGTATGTCTACCAACCATCCTGTGCTATAAGTTAAGGCGCCTTTGTCCGTAGAATAGCAACGTTACGTTATTCAATTAGGTAGAAACATATTTTGTATCAACTAAGCGCTCCCAACTTTTTAGCGAATAAAAATATATTATATGCGATCCTGCCTATTATAAAAGTAACATAAATTCGTAGTAGTAGTAATTATTTTTTCAACACACTTGCTCATAAAGTGGCTATAATTTCACCGCAATTAGGCACATAATGACACCTATAATCAAACTGTGACTTTTTGCATAGATATAGAATTCCGTAGATTGGGCTTGAGAGTGAATGAGAGCTCCCGCTTTAGCGGAACTTTGCTGTGTTAGAAAGAGAGAGAAAGTGACGCTGTTAACAGGGCCAAAACACGTATTTGCTACCGGCCCATACCGGCCCCGGTAACTGTTTACGCGAGCGTTTCGGCAATTATTTAAGTGAACTACAGTGATAACCCGTGATTGAATTACCATAATACGATGGTTTCTTGTGCAGTACCAGGATGTGAATCTTCCAAAAAGAAAAATCCCCAGGATTACCTACTCGTTTCACCAGTAAGTTTACAAGTTGTTTACATCGTTATTTCTGCAATAACAATGCACCTAATAAGCCGGCTTTAAGCAAAATATTATGAGAACATTATTTTATTTACGATCTAGATGAATTAGCATGCCTAAAACCGACGTATTTGAGAAATAACAAATAGAGAAATACGAAGGAGTTTTATCCTCACTTTTTAGTGATGCGATGGCCTAATTTTTGTTGATATCGACAGCTAAGATAGCGTCTTACAAATGCATAGTCTTAGAAAAATAGATTATAAGTAGGTACTTATTGTAACAAACAAAATAAAATATAGATACACAGACTTAGATCAATGGTTTTTGGTCTCGTTTGATTGTTGACATTACCAATCTACGGAATTCTATATCTTACTATTATTCACTAGTGAGTTATAGTTTTTTTTTTTTTTAATTTTATTGGTTGAGTTGCTACGTTCATAAAAAAGTTTCGATACAAAAAAGATAGTGTTCAATAGTAAAAATAAAACTAATGTACTTAGTGCTTGTTCATTTCATGCAAATTTGAATTTAAATAGATAATTTCAACTTGTACGTTTTTATTAAATGAAACTTTCACTCAAATAATATAACTTTTATTTTTTCTGTAATAAAGAAAACTTTTTCCTCATTTTATACGTGGCTAAAACTCTTTCGCGCTCATGCATTTAGTCTATGGTCGATCGCCATATTGTTACAGTATGACCATTTTAAGTGTGAATTTCATGGTGGCGCCACTGGTCAAGAAAAAATGCATCGCTACGTCAAACTTAGTACTTACATTTATTTTAGTTCCGTGTTTTCCCGCATGCACAGATAAGTTGGTAGAACTGTAAATGCGCGCGCATAGAAAAACCGATTAATTTTTCCCGCTATTGTGAAAAAAAACCAGAACTCGTTTTAACTGTTTAGATGACTTTTTAGTATTATTTTCTTCACAAGTGTGTTGAAAAACGTCGTATGATACACGTGTGTATTGATGATTACCGTCCTCGGCTCTCTTAAGACCCTCACCTGTCGGCTCGGGTCTCAATGGCGCCTCAGCGGTAATCACCAACGTTACACACTTATACCATAATGTACTATTATTCATCTTTATTATTCTAGATCGGCCGTATCAACCTAGGCATTGCTACGTTACCAGCCTCACTTGAAGTCTGTGCTGGTATGCGCCTGATTCAAACTGGAATACAGACTGGAAAGATCATCGTCGAAGTTGGCGGTTGTTCAGCAACCGGGATCTTCAACACAATCCTTGGTAAACCTACTCATGTTGAATAATAAGTCGTGCTTTTTGTAAAATCATGATACTTAAGAGCTAATAAATGAAATTCTAACATATTATCGAAAGTATTTTTAATTAGATTGCTCTGGCTGACAGCATACCAGAAACTGAAAAACTATTTCAATTAGGCCAATCCCAAGAAAAGTAGGTACCTAGTTATAAAGTTGATATGTGGTCTTTAATTTATTTTATTATACCACTAGCTTTTGCCAGCGGCTTCGCCCGCGTGAAAATGACGATTTTCCATACAAACTTTCATCCCCTATTTAACTCCCTTAGGGGTTGAATTTCGAAAAATCCTTCCTTATTCCCTGTCTACATAATAAAGGAAACCTAGGTGCAAAATTTCAGCTTTCTAGGTCCAAGGGTTTGGGCTGGGCGTTGATGAGTCAGTCAGTCAGTCAGGACTTCTCTTTTTATTTATATAGAAGATAATTTCTATTCCACACTTCAGCTGTTTACTGATGAAAGCATCCAATACCTTTTTTTGTGGAGGATGTGTAGTCATCAAATGATGTCTCCCGCTCTGGGTGGAGCGGCAGGGAGTTTCAGACTTCTTCTTCTTAGCCCTTCGTGTCCGCGGCCGCGGTACATCTTTCGAACAACCCGCAGTGGTATCTTTGAGGAGAAGCGGAAAAGGAAGTAGGTAGGTACTTACTTAACTATGACAGAAATATATAAGCAAAATATAATTAACTAATCAATTATATTTATTGAACACAAAATGACGAACATAGTGTTACGTGTTATAAATGCTTAGAATACAAAATATTTGAGAAACTTAACTTTTCAGAGATTCTAATAGTAGGTAGCACACAGAGGTACATATTATTCGATAGTATTATACTTCATGAGGTATATGAGATTCTTATTTCAATTTTAACGAGGGCACATTGCATGACGCCCGCCATCCACTGGGATTGTTGCACCAGTTATATTACTGGCACCTTCACTGGCCAAAAATAAAATAGTATTCGCAACCTCCTTGGTAGTTCCTGTCCTACCCAATGCATGAGTTTCCTTACATTTCTGCAAATACGCAGCATAATCTTCTTCACTGACTCCACCTCTCAAGTGTATGCCAGTTTCAATAACACCCGGGTTAACAGCGTTAACACGAACTCCTTTACTAGCAAGCTCTAAAGACACACATCTTGTAAACTGATCCAAGGTAGCTTTAGACATACAATACGCAAGAATGCCCGGAAAAGACCTCAGACCAGTCACACTGGATACATTAACAATGTTCCCTTTAGACTTAACAAGATGCGGAGTGGCTAACATGGTCATATGATATGGACCACGGACATTTGTATTCATTATGCTGTCGTATTGAGCAAGAGAAGTATTCTCCACTGAACCCATTTGCATAATTCCAGCATTGTTGACCAGCACGTCCAGTTGCTTGAAGTTGCAGATCGTTTCCTTAATTAACCTTTCAACATCGTCTTCCTTGTCAATATCGGCGATAACAGACAACGGTGTTAGCTTGCTAAAGAAGAGAAGTGTTAGAAGCTGTGTCTCCCGACACAGCTTCGCATTCTTTCGCAGTATTCGCTAGGTTGTCCTTGTTCCTTCCTGTTAGGACGAGTTTCGCATCTTGTTTTGCAAATTCGATTGCAGTTTCAGCACCAATTCCTGAACTAGCTCCCGTGATAAGAACTACTTTATTTGTGAACATTCTTGGTACCTGAGTAAAAAAAAACAAAACATTGGTCAGCAGTTTAAAAAGAGTCAAAAAGAATTCATAATTATTTTATAAACAAGTTTTTCAGTTTTAATGACTACGCGATAGAGCGCTTTATTTAACAAAACAGGTATCTATTTCTATTGCTATAATCGCTATTGACCATAAATATTGACCTTCGCGATCAAGTGTTAACACGCTATCTCCCTAGACGCTTATTTTGACGTCAACGTCTTGTCTGTAACGACGATAATAACTGGCTATAGGGTATTACATAAGAATATCTATGAATTCGCTTTATTCGCACTTTATCAGTTGGATTCCATTACGATTAATGCATTCGATTGAGATTAGATTTGAAATTGAAATATTGGATGTGCTAATTAATGTGATGTCATGAAAGTGCAATAAGTATCGGTAGTTTCTTCTGCTTATCGAAAATTTGTGAAGAGCTTGATTATCAGTAGCTTGATTAGTAGTAGTAGTAGTTGCCATCTGTAATTAATTCTCTATCAAAAGCCTCGTATTTACTCGGTCATAAAAAAATCCATTGATTTGAATGTTCCTAATTTACGATGTCCGTGACCACCGCCGGACCACCAACGCCTATCGCTTCCATATTTGGTAAATCGTTACTACTCCATTGGTACCAATTAATACTCGAACAACAACATTGGTACCCTAGTAGTTTTCGAGAAAATCGACTTTGAAGGTGGTCCGGCGGTAGTCACGATCCCTTCAGCAGGACCACCATGAGCGCCGGAAAAGGGGGCATGCTACAGCTATTCTAAGTATACAAATAGTTAATACCCTCATATGTGATTCATTTCGTAAAAAAAAACAGATCTGAAACATTTGTATTTACCGAGAAATCAACGATGATGACTTTCCGCTCTCGTTCAGCAGGACCACGACTTTGAATGTTGATTACAAGTTTGAGGAGTTTGTCGCTTTCCTCAAACCTACATAGAAAGTTACTACCCTGCAAGATAAAATCAGTACCCAAAATTCAAAATGCGGACTCCAGTAGTTTACGAGATATACCGTGCCATTGGTGGGGTGGCGGTAGTCACGCTGTAAAATTTTCATTTCAAGATTTCCCTATTAAAAACTCTGTGATTTCTTCCCAAATTTACACAAAAGTTACTACTCCTAAAGAAGATACGGTGACCGAAAATTCAGTTTCCTAATTGTTGTGTATAAAGAGAAATTAGCTTTCATTACTTTTCCATACTAAATCTACGCGTATAACCCGACCAAATTAAGTTGTCAGTGGTATTGAGCTGTATAAGAGATGTACACTCGTGCACATAAATTTATGGATGTCGGAATAGTAGTAGCGTTCATAATCTACAAATTTTATACAAACTATACATACATAATTAAGATAAAACCTTTGTTAGTGACGTGGGTAGGTAGGTAGTTACGTACTCGAACAATTATTTTTCTGAATTGTACCTTCTGTGTTGTTATATTATTAGTTTTATCGTTTTCTGAAACCTATAAATATGGAGACATGTGAACTCTTTTAAATTGCTTAATATTCATTTATTTCTTTGTCTAAAAAAAATTGAAACCATAAACGAATAAAAAAATTCTCGATGTATCCACGACACGCTTCGCGAACGCTTACTCGCTTACTCCAGTAATAACCTGCGCGCCATGCCACATTAAAAAGTTTTTGACCATAGACATATCGCCGGTGTGAAGTGGCTGGAGAGGTGCCACGGCGTCCTTACCTTCCTCTTGACGCTAGACCTCACCAGACACGGTTGTTTCGGGAGGTTCTTGTATCGGATCCGGCGGGAGGATACACCCGGGTGTCACCACTGTGTGGACCGCCCGAAGAACACGGTGGAGCATACGGTGGAGGTCTGCCCCGCTTTGGCGGAACACCGCCATGTCCTCACGGAGGCGATAGGCGGCGGCGACCTCTCGCGTCCGGCCCTGGTTCAGGCCATGTTACGAAGCGAGGGGAAATGAGAAGCAGTCAAAATCAAAGCATTTATTTGAAGTAGGCCAGTTACAGGCACTTTTGAATTGTCAAAAAACATAAAAAAAATAACAATTAAAAATTATGGAGCTACAGTCCCATTCACAAGACACAATAACTGTAGATGCCCATTCCAAAGCGGCGTAGATCTCTATGGAGAAAAACGGGCAAGAAACTCCATGGACACTCTTTTTCAATCAGAAAATTATCAACAAAACCTTGGTTACATCAGTCACCTCCTTCTGCGAAGCAGTGATGCTAGCGAAGGACGAGGCGGAAACTTGAGGGAGCGGTAATCCTCTATCTCAAGCCCTAGCCACCGTGGGAGACGCCCAGGGTGTCGGACATCGCGACGAGGGGGGAGGGGATTTTTAGTCCTTATAAGTCTATCATTCATCATTTCCCTTCCTCTACACACAAGGCCAAAAAAAATGTCGGTAAAAATTTGATGAAATCGACTTCAAGTACTGAAAAAATACATACCTGTTACTTATGTAATTCTTTTATACTTTCGTTATTATAGCAACATATTTTTACTGCAGTAAATTAGGTTTTTAATAATACTTCGTTTTTTAGTAGGAAAGAAATACATAAGAAATACCTATCGCTGTTTAATGATATTCATATAACAACACAGAAGGTACCTACCTACCTACGTCATTAGCAAAGGTCATGGGTAACGATAGGTGATCTTATTTATCTTAATACGTAGTACGTACCTAGGTACAGTTTGTATATAAAATATAGATGATGAACTGTAGCTACTACTATTCCGACATATCCATAAATTTATGTGCACGAGTGTACATCTCGTATACACTTTAAAACCATTGACGACTTAATTTGGTCGGGTTATACGCGTAGATTTAGTATGGAAAAGTAATGAAAGCTAATTTCTCTTTATACACAACACTTAGAAAACTGAATTTTCGGTCACCGTATCTTCTTTAGGAGTAGTAACTTTTGTGTAAATTTGGGAAGAAATCATAGAGTTTTTAATAGGGAAATCTTGAAATGAAAATTTTACACCGTGACTACCGCCACCCCACCAATGGCACGGTATATCTCGTAAACTACTGGAGTCCGCATTTTGAATTTTGGGTACTGATTTTATCTTGCAGGGTAGTAACTTTCTATGTAGGTTTGAGGAAAGCGACAAACTCCTCAAACTTGTAATCAACATTCAAAGTCGTGGTCCTGCTGAACGAGAGCGGAAAGTCATCATCGTTGATTTCTCGGTAAATACAAATGTTTCAGATCTGTTTTTTTTTACGAAATGAATCACATATGAGGGTATTAACTATTTGTATACTTAGAATAGCTGTAGCATGCCCCCTTTTCCGGCGCTCATGGTGGTCCTGCTGAAGGGATCGTGACTACCGCCGGACCACCTTCAAAGTCGATTTTCTCGAAAACTACTAGGGTACCAATGTTGTTGTTCGAGTATTAATTGGTACCAATGGAGTAGTAACGATTTACCAAATATGGAAGCGATAGGCGTTGGTGGTCCGGCGGTGGTCACGGACATTAATTTACGGGGTCTCTAACCTACGACCATTACATTTGGGTGTGTGACAAATGTTAAACCCATTTATGATTGTTTTAATACCTTTATTGAAACATATAATTATACCTGAAGCATTAATTAATGAGCTTCTTAAATCAGAACTAAAAGCACTACCGCGGGCACATGGCATGGCGGCCACCGTCAACAGGCATAGTTACGCCAGTGATGTTACTAGCTGCGTCACTTGCTAAAAATAGAATCACAGACGAGACTTCTTTTGCATCTCCAGCTCTACCCAGTGCATGACTGTCTGCGCACTTCTTAATAAAGATTTCATACTCCTGTTCATTCATGCTTGATTTCATGTGAAGACCCGTTGTTATTACACCAGGATTTACAGCGTTAACACGAACATTCTTCGGTGCCAGTTCCAGAGCAACGCACCTCGTAAATTGATCCAAAGCAGATTTAGACATGCAGTAAGCAAGAACATTCGGAAAAGATCTTAGCCCGGTGACGCTGGACACGTTTACGATATTCCCTTGTGTTTCGACTAGGTGAGGTGTGGCCAGCATCGTCAGATGATATGGTCCGCGCACGTTTGTATTCATAACACGATCATACTGAGCCAAAGTGGTGTTTTCTATAGTCCCAGATTCAAGAATGCCAGCGTTATTCACTAGGACGTCGAGTTGTTTGAATTCCTCTATTGTTCTTTTCACAATGTTTTCTACGTCACTTTCAATGTTCATGTCGGCGATTACGACCAACGGCTTCAAATTACTTGGTGAATTTTCTACACATTGTTGTGCAACTTTTTCTAGATTTTCTTTATTTCTTCCTGTAATTACCAACTTGGCATCGAGCTTTGAGAAGTCTATGGCTGTTTCTGCACCGATTCCCGAGCTGGCGCCAGTTATGAGAACCACTTTTTTGGCAAACATGGTTGATACCTGATTGACAAAATATTTCTTTAAATCTTTATGTCAGAGCGTATAAGGAGCGGAGTTGTCGTACTAATGTAGGTATAGTTATTCGGGCGCTAGGAAACGCGTATTGCGATTTTCGTAATTATTCGCTTTGCTCCTTTAACTAATGCTGAGAATATGAAGAGAATAAATATAACAGGGATGTATACTATGTAGTAATGTCCTGTTGATGAATGGAGAGGGAGAGGCAGGCCAAAGAAAAGTAAGTTGGATAGAGTAAGAAATGAAAGAAAAAGCAGTAAATGATAACGGAACGGTTGACAGAGGAGAATTGAAGATAACATGGGACAAGGACAGGTATTACTACGAAGTTGTAGGCACTTGTAGGTACTTTATGCCGTAGTTGTCTCTGAATTACATTTTTTAACCGAATACGCCTAAAATGCGAGTCCTAAGCGACCTCTATTCAATTGCAATACAGTTTTTTCTTCAAATGATTTAAAATGTCTTCAATGTTGGGGTTGTCCCAGAGTTTTAAAACCACACATGGCGCAGCGGACCCCGGTATTAGTAACAATCCATTTAACAAAAAAAATACACGAATGTTTTTTTTATGTTTTTTTTACGAGATTCGGTTCGAGTGGGATTGGTTGTAGAGTGAGTGTGTAACACCTTCGATTAAAATTAATAAAAATAGCTGGGAGAGTTACTTTTTTTTGGGCGGGGGTGGGAAATCATCAAATGACTCCTCCCGCTCTGGGCGGAGCGGTAGGGAGTGTGAGACTTCTACTGACTAAAAACCACCCATGTACCTTCTTAGCCCTTGTGCCGAGGCCGCGGTATCTTTTTCGAGCAACCCGAAGCCCCGACGGGAGGTGAGTTACTTCATGTAGGTATAAATTACTTAGGTAGTGTTTTGAAACCGGTTTTAGGTGCATTAACAACAACATTATGCGACCGCTAATTTTACTTCCGCGATTGATGATTATTCAGATGTTTGAATATTATGCAAAATAAGTAGGTAAGTACCTATATGTTTATCAAAAAGTTCATAAGTAGAGCTGAAACTGTTAGCAGTTACGAAATACCTACTTACTTACTATCTTTCATGTCTAGTAGTCATTAGTTGCCAACCTGCTTACTCGTGTTAGATTCTTTTTATCTGATCTGTCTACTTCGGCAAATTAGGATGAACCTAGCAACTGCTACCTACAAGGAACCTACCTACCAGCGCCTATGACTCCTATGAGTATAAAAACTAACCTGAGGTAGTCTTGTTACTATTCGTAGGTACTTAGGTTGTCTGAACTAAGAGGTAACTAGGTACTGAGGTAGTCCGAACATTCAGGAATTCAGATAGAGACAACTAAATTGCCATAAAAATAAGATCATACAAAATGCAAACGGAAAATACTTACAGTAACAAACAATTACAACAAAAATAGACTGAATTCAACGAAATCAGAATCACACAAGATACCGAAACTAAGCACCGGAAACGCGGAAAAATCAACACTAATCTTGACTTTGACAGTCAGAGTCAGTCAGACGTCAGCGTCATAGACTACAGCAGAGCAGCTGGGCGTTTATAGTAACCATAAACCATGAAACTAAAACTGATGATTAATGTATTGTGCGACAGAGGAATAAATTAACATAGAGTCGACATAGCTGGGTGTGTGTGTAAACATATAATTAATAATCTAGTTACAGAATTATAATCATCAAAATCATTAATACAACTCTCCGAGCTCATAAAGGTTCCGAAATGACTTTGACCTTGTAAAAAGACATTTTTACACCTTTATGAGCTCGGAGGGTTGTACTAATGATTTTGATCATTTTAATTCTGTAACTACATACGTCTTACAGCCGCGAATCAAATGTTCATCAACATACAACCCATCACTTGCTTGCAAATTGCAAAAAACTTAAGAAAATTTGAATTTCGCGGGCTACCCTGGAACATCAACCTTAATACTAAAACCTTCCTCGAAAACCACTCTACATTAGAGAAAACAGCCTGAAAATCGGTGCAGCAGTTTTTTAGTTTATCGTGAACAGCCAGATGCGGCGAAGGACTTTATTTTTTATAATATGTAGTAGTCCGAATTTAACAAACGCACACGACGTAGCAATTTATAGAATGTAAAGTTCGGAACGCCGCCTTTTGCTTCCAGTTTTTCTGTGTGTGATTGTTAATTTGATAAGGTCGATGCGACAAGGTAGCCCGTGAAATTCGATTGTTTTATTTACTGAGTACATAATGATCAACAATACAACCGTCTTAGTTTCTATAAAGTCTCAAGAATGCTTTTTTCAATCAAAGAGACTCGTATATGAACTGAGAAAGTTGTATATTCGACCAAGAAATTGGTTTACCACTTTTGATGACATGTCCCAGTAACATAATTATTCGCTAAGGATGACAAATTATTCGATAAGGATGACAGATTGACAGATTCTGACGTGAAAATAGCACTTGATGTTTACGTGCAAATGATATTCAACCTTAGAGTGGTAAACCAATTTCTTGGTCGACTATACCTATTGGTGATTTAATTTTGGATCTTTACTTATTAAATAGACATTTGATACTACCGCGAATTCTATTTTTAACAGACTTCAAAAAAGGAGGTTACTATGTTCGTGTGTATGTATTTTTTTTTTTATGTATGTTACCTGATTTCTCCCCCATTAGTGGACCGATTCTCATTTTTTTTTTTTATTTGAAAGAGTATACTCCTGAGGTGGTCCCATTTTAATTTGGTGAAGATCTGGTGCTGATCTTTGGAGATATACAATGGAACTCTTCAAAAATAGACGGCAAATCTGTCGTAATTGCTGGAATCGCTTGGATGTTTATTGAATAATATTATCATGACGTAACATCACGCCTGTATGCTCTGAGGGGGTATGCAGATATGTACAATACACATTTTTTTAGTTGCTATATATGAAAAATATAGACACGTATTACGTGTTGCGTGCTTTTTCTGACGCTATTCAAGTATTCGCATCTAGCAGTCATCACTTGTCTTCATGTTGATGAGCTGATAATAATGGAAGGTACTAGGTACTCCTCAACGGTTAAGAGTTGAAAGCAAAAATAGGGGAAGGAAGGTTAAGGGTTAGGTTTCTTGGTTGAATTATAGGTACTTATTACAACTAAAAATGAAAAAATAAAAAAACTTTTTTGCAAAAAAAAAACAACCGACTTCAAAAACACCAAAAAGAGAAAAAAGAACTTCAGAAGAAAAATCAGCTTCTGAAGTCAGTGGCAAAAAAATAAAATCAAACAAACAAATGTCACCGACTTCAGAAGCTGATTTTTATTCTGAAGTTTATTTTTCTCTTTCTGGTGTTTTTGAAGTCGGTTGTTTTTTTTGCAAAAAAGTTTTTTACTTAACGACGACTTGACACTGACCAGCAAATTGCAAAAAATGTAAGAAAATTCAAATTTCGCGGACTTCCTTGTCGCATTCACCTTAGTTAGACCGTTACAATGAACTGTACAGCTTGTCTATAAAGTCATGAAATTAATGTTTGAGGAACTAACATTATTCAAAAGTAAGGCAACACTAAATCATGGTACATCAAATGTCATCGGCTGTCATCAACTTGTTATTTATCTTGTTAACTTTTGCATTTTTTAATGTTTTTCAAATCTACGTCGACAAAACTTCGAAAAAACGTGTTAAATATGAGGAAAACAAATAGGAGTGGAGCTCGGGAAATTATTTCAAAGTATATCAGCGATGTTTGTTAGAACACCAAGCTGACCAAATTTTATCAAATTTGGATGATATTTATACTCGAACAGCAGCTATAACAGGTATGTAATCGTGTTATTGTTTGTTTTTTATCTACCAGAAGTCACAAATTTACTAAATATACGATTTTAAGACTAAAATAAGCATTGTTTACATTGCGCATTTATAGGTTAGATTGCAAATGTAAGTGGCTCATATTGTAGTGCGACGTTAACTTTTGATACTTTTGGGTAATCAAATTTACCGGTGATTTTAAATATGAATAAGTTTTAACATGTTTGAAATAAAAACAGTGCTATGTATTTTCTGTTAGATATTAGGTACATCTTTTTTTAAATCTTTCTTTCAGGAAAATCTGAGAGTACAGTGAGGCGTATTGTAGATGAAGGCAAACACAGATCAGGCCGTCCTAAGAAAGAAATGGATGACTTCAACATAAAATTTCGCTAAAACAGATCTGGATTTTAAATGTAGCCTAGAAGTCCTGCGTAAAATTTTGAAATCGATTGGATTTTCTTACAAGAAGATCAAAATAACAGAAAGGCTCTAATCGAACAACATATTGCAGCAAAACGGGCAAGAGAAAATGGGCATACAGTGGTACAAAAGTTAAAATATAACATTAATAAAAAATATGTACGAACATTTTTCTTTTACTAATTTTTATTTCAATGAAGGTCGGAAGGAAAACATCGTGAGGAAATCTGGACTTATAATTATTATAAGTCTGAAATCGCCAACCCGTCTTGAGCATGCGTGGTGATCGTGCTCGTGCCGTCTCTGTTGAGAAGAGGCCTTTGCCCAGCAGTGGTACAGTAATAAGCTGGTATTAATGTATTAGCATTTATAATGAAGGTCGCATCTTTGTTTATGGTTTCTGTATTTTTTATAAATAAGATAACAGATTTTAATTAAAACCAGGTTTGCTTCTAGTACAAAATAATGTGCTAGTATCAAAACCATTTTAGTCACACTATACAGGGTTGCTATGTGCACGAGTCTGCACGACCGCAGCGCCCTCATTTATTTTCATGACTTTATAGACAGGCTGTATGTCTGTAATTTTGATCGGCGATTTATTTCTTGCGTTCTCTATATCTTATTTCTCTATGATCGTCAAACTCACAGATTATTGTTGAGAGGACAAAATCGACTAAAATCAGAGTAAATAAATCTTTATCTTTTACTGAAATGGCAAACGAACAATATTGTTTAAGATTGTGTGATTCTTTACTTGATTTAAGTATTTGTTTATTTTTCCCCAAACACAACCGTTTTTTTTGACGTGATAACGTCTTATAATTCGATGGCCGGCTGCACGAACGAAAAAATATGACGTCATGAGTCGTTACCTCGCTCTGAGGCGTTCCATAGCAACGGCGTGTTAATTGTCGTTCCATAGCAACGGCGTGTTAATTGTTTGTTTATAGCAATGTATATATAGGTATCTGTATTTTCTTATGACGTTGTCACGTTCAAGTATCGCCAGTAAACCGACTTTACAGACAACCAATTTTTTTTATTAAACGGGTCTTCTTTATTGTGGAATCATTCGATCCAAAAATCGGATACTTGAAAAAGTGCAACAATCGATTCGACTTCGATTCGATTATTTGTGAATAGTTAAGCAGCATAACAGCTATCCACAAACAAACAATCGAATCGAAGTCGAATCGAACTTGACCCTTTTTCGAATATCAGATTTTGGATCTAACGATTCGCAAATGCTGTTCACAGATTAGATCGACATGGTAATACATAAACACTCATAGTAAAAAATTTGTACCTAGCCAAAAAAAATTCTTATGTATTTCTTTATGAAAGTTTTGTACTAATATTATCTGTCGAGTAAATTATACATTTATTTGTAAACAATTCTAACAAATAATTTTAATTTTACGCGCAACGACTCTTGTTACGAGTATAAGTACAGGACCTACAAAATGCATGACAAAATGGCATCGTTAGTCTGATTCGATTGCACTTCCGATAGCAAATACCTGTCGGCAGGATAACAGGATGATAATCTTGTTCGATTGATTGGATATGACGGACTATCGAGTGGTTGGTAGATACTAACCGAGTCAAGAAAAATAATCGACTATAAATTATAGATTGCAGCATTGGAATCCCTACGTCAAACTGCTTGCAACCGTAGTATCTCTAAGTAGTCTGTGCTTGCAACAAACGAAACTGAGTGAAGTGATTATTGTGAACTTGTGAAATGAGAGAATTTTATTGTGAAGCGTGCGTAGCACAATTGTAGACAATTCTTTTGTTAAATATCATAATTGTAACTTATTGCGAACACTTTTTTGCATGTTGCATGTGAAAGAGATTCAATTTACACCAAACATGTCTGCAGCGTCTGCCGCGAATGCAGATTCGTTCGACGAATTCTACACCGAGGCGAGTACTTTATTTTGTAAATATTCCGCAATACTTACGCTTTTCCTACGTATTTTTTTAAGCATTACCAAGGCGTATGTGTTTCTTCAAGCTTGATTTAACTTTCTTACCATTACACAACTCTGTCAGTGTATTTAATGAACGATTTGTGTACAAGTTTGAAGTTTTGCCATGCGTCCTGCGTCTTAATAAATTCAATATTACATGATTGCTGCAACAATCTAACACACTTCGTTTTACAGGTGAAAGAAATTGAAAAGCGTGATTCTGTGTTGACCCCGATACAGCAACTAGAACGTTTGCTACGTCCAGGCTCTACGTATTTTAATCTAAACCCATTTGAGGTTCTGCAAGTTGAGCCCGATGCAACCCTCGATGAGATCAAGAAGAAATACCGGAGACTATCCATACTGGTACATCCAGATAAAAATATGGTAAGATAACAGTGTAAAATTTGTTTTTAGCCTCTAACGTATAGTCATCCCATAAATCTTTGGTAAACTATTAATTTAACAATGTAAAATTTTGAAAACTTACCTAATTCTATTTAGAATCTAATATTAAAGTCCATATTCCACCCATGAATAACTAAACTGACCACAATCAAGTGACCTACTTCTTAAAAATATCTCACTCCCAAGTTTTTAAAAATTAAAGTAGTCAGTTTCCAAGTAAGCAGATTTCGTATTCGTTTAGACGGTTATGTCCGTCAACATTTCGTTTTTATCCACAGATTGGATCATTCCGAGGGACATCCTGACATGGCCAGTAATAGGTAAGGAACAAGAAAGGATCATAGGCGTCAACAACAGTCAACAAAAATAACAGCACACAATACTTTGCAAAAATATCAGACATTAGTTCTTGATAAAGTTTTTAGCCAGACAAAGACATACTTTCATAATATTCAAAATGAGTAAAATGTTGTATCATTTGATTTACAGGAAGACTCTGAGCGAGCGCAACAAGCGTTTGAAATTGTGAACAGAGCATGGAAGACGCTTGAGAACGATGACACTAGGAAAAAATGCTTAGATATTTGTGAGGAAGCCAAAGAACGGACTGACCATATGGTAAATTGATTTTGCTGTTATCAACAAAATCAATGCTATTTTTATAATTGCTTTTTTAACAATCACGTCCCACGCTATTAATTGATTGTTGGTTATTTTAGATTGAGCAGAAAAAGAAAAAGCAGAAAAAGGACAATAAAGGATCTGATGGCATACCTGAGGATGATCCTGTGAAATATAAACATGCAATTTATGTTATGACCATGAAGGTATGATGAAATTTTTCTTTGTTGTTAATCTGTAAAATAAGGAAAATTCTAGGAACGCTTTGGCAGCCAAGCTTGGTACGATGTAGTACAAACCAGACCTTATTATTTAAAAGAAATAAATAAAAACTTTAGTTTCTTCTGTGTAACGTCTTGAGTTTAATTCCCAATCAAAGTTGTATTGAGTATTTCCATTGAACGAACATTCTCCATACAAAAGTAATACCAAAATCATTCGTGATACGAACATATTACCAACTTAAAATTATGTTATTCGGATACAGACGATATTTATCTAGGTTCCTATTAAACTTTTTTTTTTAAACATTTACTATTTACGAAATGCAAGCGAATTGCTATTTACTATTGACGAAATGCAATTCGCTTGCATTTCGTAAATAGTAAATTGCACCACTGTGCCTCAGAAAGCATGTAAAGCTGTTGGTCCTGCACCACATAATTATGTTTGCAAGCACTATCATATCATTGCTACGCCTGACCAGTTTGATATGTGATTCTTGTAAGGTTTTGGTACAACAACGAAAATCATGTTCTTTAATAGATAAATGAAAACATTTCAAAATTATTAATGCATGGAATTAGTTCAACTTGTTTCTAATTCGAATATTACAGTCCACTTCATTCTAGAAATGTTATCAAGATCCTGTCTTGATAACATTTCTAGAATGAAGTGGAGACTGTTTTGTGGGTGTGTGAATTTGGCAGGAGCAACCACGATTTTATTGAGCACAATTTATAAACATGCATTTCCCTACGGACTCGGTAAACATCCATTTAGTTTGTGATTTAACTGATTCTTGGACAGAAGAAAATACTGAAAAAAGACTAATGCATTTTTTTAAAATGATTTCAGTTATTTGCTGACATGGAGCGAAAGCGTCAACACCTTGAAGTCCGTGACATGGAGGAGAGGAAACGAAAACGAGAAGCTGAGATCGAGCAGGAGGAACAGAAATCCCTTGAAAAAGAATGGGCGAAAAATTTCGAGGTAAATATTTATCAATAATGTTCTACCAAGTGATTTGTTAAACGTGAGCAATAGTTGGCATAGTTCTAGTGAAATATAATTACCTTTTCTACTGTATGACTAAGCATAAAATTGCGAAAGAAATATAAGCTCTCCATACATTTACAGATGCATAACTAAAAATTTGGCAATTTTTTTTATAATACATATTATTTCAAAATTAGTTTTGAATAGTAAAAGTTACATCAAACCATACATTTCCAGTATAACTAGAGCTCGCTTTGTATAAATTTCCTGTACCGAAAAAACAGTTTATATGAGATATTCATATAAACTGTTTTTTTTTTTGCCTTGATTGGTTGTCATTTGTGTACTTTGGTTCCTTAAGAGTGTTATCGGTAAAAAATGTAAATTTTCATAAAATCGGGGTTTTTTAAAGTTAAATTACTAGAAACTGGCACGAAACCATTAAAAACCAATTTTAGTACCGCATTAAGCATATCTTTACATTGTATTTGTACGCGACTGGCCGACACAGCTCGGCGCTGCGTAATTTATTAGTAACTTTGAAATTTTATATTGTCGATAAAATAACTTTATGTAATTTTTTTTTTACTGATTTTTTTTTTGCATGAACTCCACTTACAAACAGTGTATTTTTTAAAAGTTACTTCAGCCTTAATATTAAATAAAAATGATGTTTTATTTTGTAAAATTTAGGTTAAGAAAATATTTTTTTTTTAGGTACTTAGTGAATTAAAATTACTTTTTTATTTTATACAATAACAATTACGGTATCTTTCCTTTTTCCACGTATTTTTTCCAGGCTTCTACGACTCATTGTTGATTCATAATTTCATTCCGAAATTCAGTCTTCCCGTATAATCTCAGAAATATGAGTTCAAAATAAGCTTTCATTTTGATATTTAATAACGTTTTTCAATTTTTATTCTTTACAAATACAATGTAAAGATATGCTTAATGCGGTACTAAAATTAGTTTTTAATAATTTCGTGCCAACTTCCAGTAATTTAACTTTAAAAAACCCCGATTTTATGAAAATCGACACTTTTTACCGATAACACTCTTAAAGTATTGCCCAATTTTAACTAATCAAGATTGATTAGTCAATTGGTTAGGTCAACACAAAGACCGACCGAACCACATTTTATTTTTTTGTTTACAACTCACCTGGCCTGAGTATGTACATTCAATACATATATGCCTTTTCTATTCTAGTTCACCCTTATATAGATTGTAGTCAATCAAAAGTCAATATATAGGTATATATATTTATCGTGACTTCCAGCAAAATAATATTAACAACCAAATACATTCAATACAAATATGCCTTTTCTATTCTAGTCCACCCTTTTATAGGTTGTCGTCAACCTATAAGTCAATAATATATATTTAACGTGACTTCCTGCTAAATAATATTAACAACCAAATTCAATTACTTGGAATAAGAGCATGTTTTGAGCCTATTTGGCGCAGCCGTGAGATGCACACACGCTTTTATTTTTTTCTGTTATTTTTTTTTTCATTTTCTTTATTGTTTGTTGTGTGCACTTGTGGCATGTACTAAATAAATATGTTTTCTTTCTTTCATGTACTAATGATAATTTGTTTGAACCTTGCAGGAATCTAGACAAAACAGAGTGGACAGTTGGAAGACTTTCCAATCCGGCGGAGGCAAAGAGAAAAAGAAGAAGAAGATCCAAGGATTCAAGCCCCCTAAACCAAAACCTGAGAGTAGATAACTCTCACTCAACAATACAATTTAGTATAGTTCCATTTAGCGCTTTATTTCGAATCTATGACTATGATAGTTGACTAAACTTAAAGAACAATTTACAATATCAATTTTTCTCAAGCATTTCGGGGTGATTCTTCCAATCAGTCTGCTAGGAGTCTTAAGACTTGTCAGTGCGTCAGTTTAGTTCAAATTCGAATAATATTGGTAACTCGGCTGTGACAAATATGAAACAATGAAATAGTATACTAGTGGTATCTAAATATTTGTGTAGATAAATACTTCTTTGTTCGCCATTATTGCTATTACCATACACTTCGACAAGCTAGCTATTGAGGTTGTATTAAATTACTATAATAAGAATTGATGAATTTGACGGTCTTCTAGATTTCGAACTAAAATTCTAGATTATTCCACATTATCAGTGAAAAGTTAATGTACAATACGCTCGTGATTTTAGTGCATCAGAACTAGGAATAGGCATATTCAGTGTTTAAAACCTTCTGTAACAGTTGCTCCTGGGATACGTCCATTAAACAGAGTTATATACCTTTGAAGCAAAAAATCATTAAAAATGTTTTAAACAATGAATAGTGCGAGATCTGTCCTGTAACAGTTGAATATTGTCTAATTGTGTAGTGTTTCTAATGGAAACTCTGTAAACTTGTTGCGCTTCCGTTACAATAACGCCAGGTAAGTATTACTGTCCCGTGGAAATATCACAATCCATTGATGAGCGCTGCAAGAATACTTGACGCAATGCAATTTCGAACCGTTTACTCACAGAAGATACATGACTGTGACTGCGTCGAACGCATTGCAATATTAGCAGTAATTATTAATTCTTCTCTATAGAAATAAAAGAGAGAAAGTTACATTTGCCTCTTATTTGTACCTCGGGACCTGGGCCCCGAGTCTGCTATTCAATAGTGTCAGAATGGTCGATCATTGATCTCATAATGGTTGATTAATGACAAGCCAAAAAGTACCTTATGCCTGTCGACTTAAGGTACTTTTTGGCTTGTCGTAAATCAACCATTATGAGATCAATGATCGACCATTCTGACACTATTGAATAGCAGACTCGGGGCCCTGTTCACCACCACAGATGATTGATTAGAGTTAGCACGCAGCATTATTGCTGCTTTCAATTAGGGTCCTCGCTCATTCCACGGCCTCAATCTGGAACATAACTGGCCGGACGCCCGGTCAGACTAGCTTTTTTGCGGCGCGTATAAGCTCGTTTTAGACGCGCGCACTTTGCCACGCGCAGTAAGGTGTCATACGTGTTTGTTACAGCAGTAGTAACAAAGGCAAGAGAATAATCCGTATTACTAATGATAGCCGGACTAAGGATTTTTTTTCAATATCACGGAACGGGGGAACGTTTACCGTCATTCACATTTACTTTTGCTGTCAGCTGTCATTGGAATTAAGCGATCACGCCAGATTAATCAAGCGCGCTAGCTTTGGTCCCTCAGTTCACACGCACATAGATTTCTAATGGGCCTACCACACGCTCAAGCTTGACCACACGTTTGCATGCGCGATTACACGGTGCACACAGTAGCAGTAGGTACATCGCGCGTGTGGTTGGTAATGGACAATAGTATATTTCATTATAAGTGCGGAAAGTCTGTCATTGCAAAGAGTTCCGACAAATGTCTAACCGAGCCGAGGCACAGCCGACGGCGAGGGTTGACAGTCGGAACAAGTTGCAATGACGGTTCCGCACGTGTACTGAACAACTATTTTTAATACAGTTGCGAAAAAATGAAGCAATTTAATAAAATAATTAAACTCGCAAAGAACATTTTTGAAAATGGCGCCTACCGTAAAAGAATTTATGCAGAGATTTTTTTTGTTTTCTTTACCCATTCTGGGTAGGCAAAGGGAACTATGCCTATACAGCCAAGTCTTCAGTAGATTTTTTTATTGATATGAAATAAAAATGAAATTTAATGAGATCTCATTGAATCAAATAATTAAATCTGATATTGAAACAAATTAGTAGCTTCTTTAGAAATATTTGCATGAATCATAAAAACTTCTATGATTTTATTTAGTAAATACTTCGTGGTTGGTTTTTTTTTTAATGGACATTATTTTGACAGTTGGGAAAGAGAACGCACGAGTTCGGGAAAGGTAAAGAAAAAGCACGAGTGCGTAATAGCCCCCATCCCGAACGCTATACGTCCCTGCAATACGCCACTTTTTGAGCAACTGTATTAAAAAACAGTATTACCAACCACGCGCCATTAGGTACCGTACCGTGTGCACCGTGTAATCGCGCAGGCAAGACTGTGGTGAAGCCTGTGCGTGGTGTGGTAGGCCCATTTAGTGTGGGATGCGGCGTGCGTGTACCGGGACGAGATTATACGCGCTACAAAATACGTTAGTCTGAAACCGCTCTTATATTCTTTTCTTTTGCAGTAGCAACGTCATGCCACGCCATAATTATGAAGGGCGCTACTCAATACAGCACAATAAACAATCAATGATAATCGACAATAGTAGTCATATTCTTTTATTCATTATTCAACAAAAATAATAAATACATTTCAATAGGACTAGGAAAGAACTATTACGAAGGCAGAACTGCAGAACTCCAAGCTACGAACTTCTCTTCAAAAACGAGAATTTACGAGCTTGTGCCGAACAGAACATTTTGTTTCAATAAACAATGATGATATCAGTAGGTACCTACCACCTACTACAGTTCTTTCAAAGTTATCTTACCTCGTGACAGCTGCAGTCTCTGCAAACTTACTGTCACGAAAAAGATCAATATAATTTTGACAGAGGTGAGGCATAGCATTCTCAACCTAAAGGTTCTTTTATAAAGACGACTAATTTTGACAGCGATGCAAAGACGCAGGTAAAGTAACTGGAAGGACTGTAGCGGCTATGCTGAAGGAAATAACGCATAGAAAACTAATATTATTGCTAACGATTTATAGATTTAATCTTCGCATTCTTCCACCATATCGCTTGGCGGGCCGGGTGTCTTCGGCGGTCCCCAGTTCAGGAATATGCTGTCGGTGTAGATCATCATGCCCAGGGAAAATAAGAACCTGTAAAAGTCATAAATTATTGTTGTTGTTTGTTTGTAGCAACTTGCAGTAGAATGTAAATATCTCATTCATCGGTTAGGACAAGTCAAAATTATTTTTATTTTCATATTTTGCAGCCCTTAGGCGCAGGATCATCATTCAAAGAAAGGAAAAAAAAACAAGATTCTCTCAATTGTAACCAGTTTTAATGCAAAAAATACAATTCTAAAATTAGAATAGTAGGTATAAATACTATTCTCAAATTAGAATAGTATTTTCTACTATTCTAAAATTAGAATAGTATTTTCTAAATACTTTGAACTCATAGTCTAGGCAACAAGTGGCTTTTTGATCAACTTTTTTCAGCAGTCTTCGAAAATTATGATTGAGGTGTCATTCGATTCGGATTTCGGAATGGCATCCAGATGAATTTCGAAAAAAAATGAAGTTCCGCTTGCAAAAATTATTAACAATTATCTAAAAAATTAAATAAGGGTTTAGTTGTTTGCAAATATCTCAAAATTTGTTAAAATGTATCTAAAACAATCACTCTTATGTAGTGTCTATAAGTTATTACTCTATTGTCATAGTTTATACTCTATAATAGAATATCTGTATCCGTGTCTATGATTTCAAATCAGTTCTTTTCGAATCGCAACACGCTCGTTTTATTATAGGTTATGGGCCCAGACCTCAAAAATATTTTTCAGTTAGTTATCTCGCAATTATTTTAGTGGACTTTGCAGATTGAGATAAACAGTGACTGTGAAAATGACGACAAACTATGTTGTGAGTGTGCCGAAATTAAAAGGGCGTGAGAACTATAGTGAGTGGGCTTTCGCCGCTGAGAATTTCTTAGTTTTGGAGGGAATGTCCGATTGCATCAAGTCGGAGACTGTACCAAACGCAATAGGAGCAGCAGGAGACGCGAAAACCAGAGCCAAGCTGATTTTGACTATTGATTCGTCGCTGTACGTGCACATAAAAAGTGTACAAACGACCTACGAGCTGTGGAAGAAATTGAAAAACCTATTTGACGACTCAGGGTTCACGAGGAGAATCAGTTTACTGAGGAGTTTAATTTCGATAAGATTGGAAAATAGCGTTTCAATGACTTCATACGTGACTCAGATAATCGAAACAAGCCAAAAATTGAGTGGCACGGGTTTTAACATAAATGATGAGTGGGTTGCATCGCTTTTATTAGCGGGATTATCCGAAAAATTTTCCCCTATGATAATGGCGATCGAGCATTGCGGCATACCATTGACAGCAGACGCCATTAAAACCAAGTTGTTGGACATGGAAGAAAGCGGGAACGGCGGCGACAATAGCGCGGCAAATTCCGGTGGCGCGTGTAGTGTATCAATAAATACCGACACGCCTTACTGGTGGGGCGGGCAGTGGTGGGGTGCGGTCGAGTGAGTCGTTGCACGGACCACACACTCTCTACTGATCGGCCGGGCGAGTAAGTCGTGCGCGTTCAAACCAAACTGTGTTGTTTTACTAAATTCCCTACGTACCTAACAACCTAATAGTGACCTGTACAAGTGGCGACCTTGCCAGGATACAAAATAAATAAGGTACGTGCCGAATTTAAATAACACTGAGTGTTAATAAAGTAACCAAGAGGTAAATCGGTAGCAAATCAGTTTTAATGTATATTCATGTTTTATAAATAATTATTTAGTTTTAAATCTAACCTTAAATTGCATTAAGGCAGTCCTTGGAAAAAAAAGATTATAATTGATTGTAGACTGCTATTAATATGTTGAACGTAGTCGTTACTTCAAAACGGAACTGATTTAGTTAGGTACATTGATTGGTACCTAAACATTCGTGTACTAATACTTACAACAAACGTCAATGACGAATGCTTTGATTATTGGCAGAAACAAATTGGAGTGTTGTTAGCATTGATTTATTGACTGGGCGGACCGCGTGATAAAATGACGCCTTGAACTTGGTCCCAAATAGGTCTTGACTAAACCGAAGTTTAAAAGAAAATGAAAATGAAAAATTAAAATTTAACATTTTTGTTATTAACATTTTAATGAAAGCTTTATTTAATTTCTTTATACCTCGATAATACCACGCCACGCCGTTTATACAAGGTTACGTTTACGAGCAGCCTGATTAGTTCTTAAGGATGGCGTTAGTGTTTCTCTGTATGGGGATCGCATCGAGCAAAATGTTCGGACGACCGTATCTTTAGTTTTTATATCAATGGTTGTTAGTAATACTAAGTTATGCATTTTGCACATTATAACGATATTTTGGGTTCAAATTGAAGGCGGCTGTTATTTAATTATGATTGTAACGAAGTTAGACCATGATTCTTATTATACGGTGAGGCTCTTTATGGTTGACAATTATATTTGCGTTCTTGAGTAATCTTGGATACCAGTGATAGACATGCTGTTTATCCAAATTAACACTTTTAATCTGTCAATAATCAAAGTTAACATTGTTGTTAGAGGTAGTTTGCTTATGCAGACGGTACCTAAAGATCTCGTAGGTATAAATTTCGGTCCAAATGGACTGGGATGAAATACAATCAGATCAAGAGGTAGTTTCAATAATTTGGAACGGTACCTAAATGGTCTGGATTCATTAATTTGGAACAGTACCAAAATCAGTCCAAAAGTCCTAATGGATTGGGATGAAATACAATAAAATTTAAAGGTAGTTTCAATAATTTGGAACGGTACCTAAATGGTCTGGATTCATTAATTTGGAACAGTACCAAAATCAGTCCAAAAGTCCAAATGGATTGGGATGAAATACAATAAAATTGAAAGGTAGTTTCCTTAATTTGGAACGGTACCTAAATGGTCTGGATTCATTAATTTGGAACAGTACCTACATGGTCTTGTATAAATAACAGTCCAAATGGATTGAGATGAAATACAATACCTACCTAAAATTAAAAGGTAGTTTCATTAATTTGGAACAGTACCTACATGGTCTTGTATAAATAACAGTCCAAATTAGGGCTTGCAAAATCCGTTCATTTTTACTATCCGGATAATACGGATTTTAATATTTTACTATCCGGAGTATCCGGATAGTACGGATAATACGGATATTTTTTAGTTTTTCTTTGAAATAAAAGTAATAAATTTTTGTAACACGTATTAAATCAGTCTCTCATACAAAATAACAGAAATAATAACCTATACCTTGAAAAAAGAAAGAAAATTGTGTTTATTTGGTAAAAATACCTTAAAAATTAACAAAATAAATTTAAAATAATTAAAACTAATAATGCCAAAACAACCAACAATGCCACACAATTATTGTCCGAATATCGTGATAAATCTGGTCATTAATGTGTATCAGGTAATTTACGTTACTAGTACTATGCAGGCCTTACGTTTCATAATTTAATGTAGTCTTTACAAACTGATCTGTTGCTACTAAAGAGTATCGGTAGTTCGGTGCTATATTTCAACCGAACTCTCTTTGTAGTCGTGTTCTTCAACTTCTTCATTACTGAAGGCCGTGTCCCTAATTAAAGTCCTTCATAGTTCGTACAATATGTCTCCATTTCTCTCGATGTTCGGCTTTCCTTAGAGCGGTTGTAACAGAGAGTCCAGTGAGTGCAGTAACTTGGTCACACCAACGGTTACACCGCGGGGTCTCTTTCCTTCGATCTTGCCCACTACGATTAATTTGTCTAGGTCATCTGGTTGACGACGGGCAATGTGACCAAAATACCCAAGAATACGCTGGAAGCACATCGTTGATAGTCTAGTTTTTATGTGGAGCCGAGCGAGTATAGACTTATTTGTTATTTTCGCGGTCCATGGTATGTGGAGCATTCTTTTCCAACACCACATCTCAAAGGCGTCAATTTTTCCCCGGTCTTTTGCTCTAATAGTCCATGTCTCTAATGCGTATAGGAATATTGAGAAAACCAATGTCCGGACTAGTCTCACCTTGGTGACATTGAAAACTTTCCGATTTTGCCAGATGCGAGTTAATTTGCTCAAAGCATTTTTGGACATCTGTGTCCGTCTTCTGATTTCCTGTTCACATCCTTCTTGATTAGAAAGTAAAGCTCCCAGGTAAACAATGTCACTGACAAATTCGAGATCCGAGAGTTCTCCAGTTTTTGAAAATTTACCAGTTCTATCAATCACCATTACTTTGGTTTTCGATTTGTTGACAGTGAGTCCAACCAGTTCACTCTCATACTCCATTCTACGGAATAGGTCAGCGAGTTCTGCCTCTGTTGACGCAAAAAGAGTAGTGTCGTCCGCGTATCTCAGGTTATTGATCTTTACGCCACCGACAGAAATGTCTAAGGCTTTTCAGATAATGTATTCGCCATAAATGTTGAAGAGAATTGGTGACCGAACTACTGCTGCTGAAAAGTTGCACTAGTTCGGTCAACCGGACTAACAAACTAACAACCGGACTACTGCTACTAGAGGGTTTATTACATTTAGTACACCAATAGCCATTAACACTAAGTTAAGTAATCCTTTTACTCGGTCTTCTCGCAGAACCACAAACATTTAACATTATCGTCTTCCATTCATTAGCAAACAAGTCCAGTCCAGGGTTGGTCTCCACGAGCGCATTGAGCATCGTAAGCATACGCGAAATCTTCTTCTTCTTAGCGTGTCGATGGCAATCTAAATAGTGTCGGCCCAGAGTTAGGCCACTAGTTTAGCACTTTCGGTGGCGTTCATCAGTTCCTGTAGTAAATAACCACCAGGGCACGATATCAAGTGACCCATAGTTTGAGGAACAGCACCACATTTACACTCCAGTGCAGAATCATTTATGCTATTTTTTTTGCTACGACCAACCTGGGTGTGAAGTCTGTTTTAAGACTTCCAGGTCAGCCACGGCAACTCCTGTTCAGATGGGAGATGTTCAGCAGGTGGAAGAATAGATAAGGGGACGCGAAATAGGGGAGGTGGACCGAGTTACAGTGCGACAAAATGGGACATAGAGCGATTATAATTATTCGGAAATAATTGACACAGCTCCGCATGTAAATCCAAGGCGTCGGTGTTTAACCATGTATAATTGTACAAGCTCTTATTTAGTGGTCTAAGGGAATTAAAATTCAAACATCCTAAAATAAACTTGGTAGGATACATATTTATATTATTAAAAAGGATAATATCCAAACACACGTTTGAAGAGGTATCAGAGAAAAATCTTTTGCACCTTTTTCAGCATATTAAGTGTATACGTTACCTCGTGAGGAGCGCTGGTTTCGAGCTTGCATCGAACTAATGCAATAGTTATGTACTTTATTTACACAGATGAAAGCTTTTCAATTAATATTTAAAGGAGAAATACAACTATCCGTAAAATCCGAAAAATCCGGATAGCTGTGCGAATAAAATCCGGATTTGAAAATGTGCGGATATCCGGATAATACGGATATCCGGATATCCGGATTGCAAGCCCTAGTCCAAATGGATTGGGATGAAATACAATACCTAAAATTAAAAGGTAGTTTCAGTAATTTGGAACGGTACCTAAATGATCTTGTATAAATAACAGTCCAAATGGATTGGATGAAATACAATAAAATTAAAAGGTAGTTTCATTAATTTGGAAAGTTACCTAAAGAGGTACTTCCATTAATTTGGAACGGTACCTAAAGAAGTAGTTCTATTAATTTGGAACGATACCTAAAGAGTTAGTTCTATTAATTTGGAACGGTACCTAAAGACGAAAGTTACATCGTCAGAGGTAGTTTGTTATCAAACGGTACCTAAATGAGCTTGTATAAATACTGGGATAAAATACATTAAGATCAAGAGTTATTTCGATTAACTCGAAACGGTACCTAAAGAAGGAAATTACCCCTTCCATCCAGGTAGACCACAAGTATGTCGCACATACGACCTCAACTTACAGTCGTTGGACTGTGTCGGTGACCTAGTTTCAGTTGGTTTACGTTGGGAAAAAACGTGCACCAGAGTCAGACCTGACGGCTACCAAGTTACCACACTCAGGTGGCCTTAGGGCAATAGAGCTTTACTCTTACTCATGGGTCGGTTAACCCTTCCAGAAATATCAAATAATTTGGTATGTTATAATTATTAATTGCTTTTTATCATCAGTCCAATTAACAAACTTATTAACAATCTTTCAGAGATTCTCCTAATAAGTACACAACCTCAAAAAAATATTCCTGATGTACATGTAGAAACTACTAAGAGGACCTTGTGGCTTAATAATATCTGCCACTCAGGTCGATCTTTAGGTTAAGCCACGCTTGCCTTGATTGGTCTGTGAATGGGTTGATCGCCCATTACATATCGTTTCCTCCGTGCCTCGGAAAGCACGATAAGCTGTTGGTTCCGACTGCCATTTAGATCTTTGGCAGTCGTTACGGGTGGTCAGTGACCTGAAAGTCTGACAACCAGTCTTACCGGAGGGCACCGTATTACCTAGTATTAGCTGTCTTGTGGAGATCAAATAAGCAGTCTATGTAAAATACTGGTATTCAGCTGCATCCGGTTAGACTGGAAGCCGACCCCAACATAGTTGGGAAAAGGCTAGGCAGATGATGACTGGTAGAAACTACTAGTGGTAACAATTATGTATTTACTGTTGCTATCAACAAGCTCGATGAATATTTGCCCCCTAAACAAAGTCGTGTTTATAAGCGTCACTTGTTGAGGCTCATCAAATAATAAAGTGTGAGAAAATTTACAAGTTTCTGGTCAGACTTGGACATCTGAGCTTAAAAGTAAATTCATGTGTGCGTTGTGGTGGCGCAGTCATTCAACTGATACTAAAGTTGTCCAGCCCGAGATAAGAATTGTCTCAAGTGTGGGATTTTTTGAATATTTTCAAAACAGTGTAAGACTAAGGCGCTGCGTTGAAATTGAGATGTAACGTCATTCTCAAAGACAATGGTGTCCTTGCTGAAAATCAAGTAATATCTAAAAAAAGGAGATTTATGGCCTACGTTAGTCTTAATACCTTAACCGTTCTAGGGTCTATTGACTCTAAACAATTGGTAACAGTTTTTGTAGAGCCAAAGCCAAATTTTATATTGTAAAAATGGGACTAGAAATTTGCTAGGGAAAGACACCGCCAAGTGCCAATGCAGTCTATGGTGTGTTCCCTAAAATTAAAGATGATCTAATTCATATTCTTATAGATAAATTAATTCAACCAGTTGCTTAGCTTTATCGAAGAGTATACCCTAACGGGACAGCGTTAGAGTATAAAATTAATAAAAATAAAAAGACCAAGAGTTTGTTGAGTTTGACACTATATATGCCCAGTATAGGCCCATCTGACTGGATCCCTCCATTGGTACCTGTTTGAAAAGCAGATTTACCATTATGAAGGTACAAATAGCAAATGTGAAAAGATAACAATGTTCTACTAAATGATGCAAAATGTGCATTAGAGTTCATCAAATTGGTTTCTCGGTCATCAGTTCATCACTTATCTTTGTATAAGGACAATTTACTGTTGCGCGAAAATAAAATAGGATCATAAAGCGAGGTCAAATATTTTAGCAGCTGCTCAGAAGGTCACTCGAGCATAGTAGTCATGGAAATAATAATAATAAATTTATTTTTTCTCATTTATACACAATAATCATACAATGTCAAATATCTACATAGAGACTGGTGTCTGTTTTAGGTAGAACCTGTATTACAGATCACCAGGCTAACCCTCCGTCGGACATTTCTCATAAGACATAATAATTATAATTAAATGAACAAAATTAAATGAGTTTATACAATTCAAATAAGTAAATACAAATGAATTAAATTAAATATAAATTAAATTACAAATAAATCAAATTACAAAAGGTCTAACTGCAAAATATAAAGTAAATTGCGAATAAATTAAATCAATTACATTTTCAATTAGAGATAGAATAAAAAATTTACAAATCACATAAAACATTATGAAAAAGGTAAAATAAAATAAAATTAAAATATATAAATAAGAGTAAAATGAGACTACGTTCCAAAGTGTAGTGGCCCAAAATGAACAGAGATGCTGAACATTATGTAAGAGCGTGTAACGGTTGCACTCTGGTTCCAGACTCCAGTTTAGAGATAAGCTGGCTTTTATTGTAGCTGGATTTTAATGTCAGGTTGTCTTTGCATAATACTTTAAAATGTGTTCCCGTGGAGTTTCTTGTCCATTCTTCTCCACGAAGACTAGGGACCTAGCGAATGGAATCGAGTTTGATGTAGTTGACAAGACCAAAAGAAATAAAATGAATAGTCTTGTCTTTTGTGCTTTTACTTCATGAACACAGTAATAACCAGTAATCATCCTGACACTCAAAGTTCATTAATTGTTGGATATTGATACATATACATGTACTCTTACATAGTCTTACATCTAGGTACTTACAGATGGACCTAGAGACAAAGTTAGTAAAATTGGAAGAGCAAAGGAATCTAGTAGAGAAATTGGTGGAAAAGTATAATATGTTAAAAATACAATAAACAAGGAAAACAAGTTGTCCACCTCATTCAAGGATGCGACACATATAGTGATTAATAAATAAAAGAGAGATGTCGAAATGGTAAATGGTGATAGTGGACAACAGTTACTTATAACATTTAGAAGTAGGTACATTTGGAGAGGGTTGAAGCAAAGTGGAAAGTTTGCACAAATGAGGATGATAAATCTTCAGGAAATAATGGCACTTTCGATAACAAAGTGTGTGACGAAAATTAATAAGTTAATTGTTTTACAGATCATTATTAAAAATATTTGATGATTGTTCTGTTATAAACTGTTTTGTATTGGATAGTACTTATACGAAATAATGCTATTTTTCCAATTTTGTAAAAGGTAGATGTAGTGTATCAATAAATACCGACACGCCTTACTGGTGGGGCGGGCAGTGGTGGGGTGCGGTCGAGTGAGTCGTTGCACGGACCACACACTCTCTACTGATCGGCCGGGCGAGTAAGTCGTGCGCGTTCAAACCAAACTGTGTTGTTTTACTAAATTCCCTACGTACCTAACAACCTAATAGTGACCTGTACAGCGCGTTTGCGAGTTACAAGAAGAACCGGAATGTTGGTAGCACAACGACCAAAGACAATGGGCATATGTCAAAGTCAAAACAGAAAATAATTAAATGTTTTAAGTGTAAACAAACCGGCCACTATAAGAACCAGTGCACGAATATTGATAAGGATACATCAAATACTAAACCAATTGAACGCAAACAAACGAATGCCTTTAGTGCCGTGTTTCTAAATGGCAATTTTTCAAAGAATGATTGGTATGTTGATTCGGGAGCGAGTGCTCACTTAACCGCAAATGAAAATTGGATAAAAAAGGCCTCGATCGAGCATCCTATTAAAGAAATCGTTGTCGCGAACAAAGAAAAGGTGGCTGTTAAGTGCTCAGGCGACGTGCAAATTGCTACATTGACAGATGACTGTGAATATGACGTGGTTGTTGAAGAAGTTTTGTGTGTTCCGAGCTTGACCACGAATCTATTATCAGTGAGCCAGCTAATTGCAAAAGGTAACAGAGTGCATTTCACTTGTGATGGCTGTCAAATATACAATGAAGCGGACAAGTTGGTTGCCACAGCTTGTTTGATAAATGGTGTCTACAAGTTAAAAATGCCTGAATGGTTCTTAGCTGCAGTGATGACGTCAAGTGATATGTGGCATCGCAGGTTAGGTCATCTGAATAGTAACTATCTTAATAAAATGGAGAATGCCGTGGAAGGGCTCACACTCGACAGAAGGGCTGATATTTCAAAGTCGTCGTGCATAGTGTGTTGCGAAGGTAAACAGAGTAGATTGCCTTTTCCACAGAATGGCAACAGAAGTGATGATCTCCTGCAGTTAGTTCACAGTGATATATGTGGGCCATTTAGCAATGTTTCTATTGGCGGCTCAAGATATTATATTTTATTTGTGGATGACTATAGCCGCATGATATACATCTACTTTCTCAAAAACAAAAGTGCAGCTCTTGACTGTTTTAAAAGTTATAAGACAGTAGTAGAGAATCAACTTAATAAGAAAATTAAGAAGTTGCGCACAGATAATGGAAAGGAATATTGCAACAAGGAATTTGAGAAGTATCTTAGCAATTCAGGAATTATTCATCAGAAGAGCAATCCGTACACGCCAGAACAGAACGGACTGGCAGAACGTTGTAACCGTACGGTGGTGGAAAAGGCAAGATGCCTGTTGTTTGATGCTGGTCTGGATAAAAGCTTTTGGGCTGAAGCGGCAAATACTGCTGTATATCTTCAGAATAGGACCGTAGCATCAGCCTTAAACGGGAAAACTCCATATGAGATGTGGACATTGAAGAAACCAAATATAAGCCATTTGAGAGTCTTCGGGAGTATAGTAATGATGCATATCCCAAAGGAAAAAAGGCTGAAATGGGATAAGAAGGCAGAGAAGGGCATACTGGTAGGCTATCCAGAGGATGTAAAGGGTTATCGTATTTATATACCTAAAACAAAAGTGATCACAACCAGCCGTGATGTGATCATCATTGAAAAACCTACACAGGCAGAGAGTCCAGTTCAGATTGAAGAATTACAATCACAGACTGAATCCTCTGAAGTGACTTTAGATTCAGTGGGGGACATATCAGTTGATACTGAAAGTGAGGAGTATCATGATGGTGATGAAACCTATGTTCCTGATGAAGAAGAGACCTTCTCTAGTGGTGAAAGTGAAGTGAGTGTAGTAAAAAAAAGAACCAGACAACAACCAGATAGGTATGGTTTTTCTAATGTTTGTTTTGTAGGAGATAGTACAATAGATGTCAGTGAACTCTCATTACAAGATGCGTTAAATGGACCTGAAAGAGAACAGTGGTTAGAGGCAGTGCAAGATGAGTTACAATGTTTTGAGGAAAATAATGCGTGGGAACTTTCAGATGTGCCTGATAACAATACTATAGTTCAATGTAGATGGGTATTGCGTAAAAAATATGATAGTGAAAATAAAGTAAGGTTTCGTGCCAGGCTAGTTGCTAAAGGTTTTTCACAAAAACGAGGAATAGATTATACAGAGACTTTCTCGCCTGTTGTTAGACACACAACCCTACGTTTATTATTTTCACTGTCAGTGCAATTAGGACTACATGTAACACATTTGGATGTAAAAACTGCTTTTCTTAATGGTGATCTAGAGGAAAACATATTCATGCAGATACCAGATTGTTTTGATTCCAAAGGTAGCAAAAATAAAGTGTTAAAACTTAAGAAGGCTATTTATGGCCTTAAGCAGGCCTCAAGAGCCTGGAATCAAAAATTAGATAGTTGTTTGCTTGAATATGGCTATAAAAAGTCAAAGCTTGAGCCATGTATGTATACAAAAATGAATGAAAATTGTAAAACTATTGTAACGGTTTATGTAGATGATTTTTTCATATTTTCTAATGATAAAAAGGAATGTACTGATCTAAAAGAAATGTTGTCAAGTCGGTTTAAAATAAAAGACTTAGGACAAGTGAAACAATGTCTAGGGATGAATGTAAAATTTGATAAGTTAGAAGGGTCTGTCACCTTAAGTCAAGAACATTATATTGATAGTTTGTTGCATAAATTTAACTTGACAGATTGCAAAACTTTTGAAACTCCAATGGAACAGAAATTGAATGTTAACACAGGTCAAAATGTAAATGATAAAGTACCTTTTCAACAGCTTATAGGTAGCCTTATGTACCTATCTGTCCTAACTAGACCAGACATAACTTATTCTGTTAGTTACTTAAGTCAATATAATAATTGTCATACAGATGAGCATTGAGGTTATGCAAAAAGAGTTTTGAAATATTTGAAAAAGACAAAATCTTATGGTATTAAATATTTTAATAATAGAATTTCCAATATAGAAGGTTTTGTGGATGCTGATTGGGCAAACAATAAAATTGACAGGCGGTCTTATACCGGATTTTGTTTCTTATTATCTAATGGTATCATATCTTGGGAATGTAAGAAGCAAAAGACTGTAGCTTTATCAAGTTGTGAAGCTGAGTATATGGGAATTGCAGAAGCTTGTAAAGAAGCAATATACTTAAGGTCTTTGCAATTTGAAATAACTAATAGAATGTACACTTTAACATTATATAATGACAATCAGAGTGCACAGAAGCTATCGACAAATCCTGTATTTCATAAGAAATCCAAACACATTGATGTGAAATATCATTTTAGTAGAGAATGTGTTTCGAATAATATAGTAAATATGCAATATTTGCCGACAGCAGACATGCCCGCTGATTTGCTAACAAAAAGTCTATGTGCAAAGAAACATCATATGTTTATGAAAAAGTTGGGTGTTGTTAAATGTGTGTAAAATGTTTAAATGATTATTTGAGTTAGTGGGGGTGTTAAAATGTATCTAAAACAATCACTCATATGTAGTGTCTATAAGTTATTACTCTATTGTCATAGTTTATACTCTATAATAGAATATCTGTATCCGTGTCTATGATTTCAAATATAGTTCAGTTCTTTTCGAATCGCAACACGCTCGTTTTATTATAAAATTGAATTAAATTTTTCAAATTTGAAAAAAAGATTCTTATAGAAGAGAAAATTTCCTAAAGAATGTTCTAGCTCCCAGAATTGTAGGACCAATATAATAGTACATTACTGCAGAATCCAGTAAGTAAGCCTTCCTGGCCAAGTATGAGTTAACCGGACCGAACCGCAGGTGAGGTCTGGTTATATACGAGGCCAGGATGGCTTTCTTACTGGTTGAGGTTTGTATAATGCTTTTCTCAAAAATAATGTTCACAACGCCATCTAGTCCCAAGCTAAGCAGAGCTTGTGTTATGGGTACTAGACAACTGATAAACATACTTATATATTTCTAAATAAATACATATTATATTTTATATATATATATATATATTATAGATAAATTACACCCAGACACAGAACAAATGATCGTGCTCATCACACAAATATTTGTCCTGGGTGGGAATCGAACCCACGACCTCCGGCATAGCAGTTAGGGTCACTAACCACTAGACCAACAGGCCAGTCAAATTAAAGAAAGTTTAACAACAAATTCGTTTAATTAATATTGAAGGTTACATTCATATGTGAAAAACACAATAGCACTTTTTGGCCGACCCGGGAATCGAACCCAGGACCTCACGCTCTGCAGTCGAGCTTGCGACCACTAGACCAACGAGGCAGTTTAGGAAACAACTTTAGAAAAAACTTTTTAATAAACTGAAATTACTAAATACAATCATAAAATCCCACACTATAAATGTCATACCAAAAAGAGAGATAGATATATATTTGGAACCTCCCTTCTATAACCATGTTATAATGGCTAAACTCTAATCTGTGTGGTACTATGTTTTTTTTTCTAAGCAGATCTAAAGAGGAGATTCCAAATTTAAAATCTCGCTTCTTACTGGACAGTTGTGAATAAGTCTCCGGTAAAGTTCACTTTCTGGATACTTTTTAGAGATGTTATGGCAACATTACATACCATTTTTGAGAAAATAACTTTCCCATCCGGTTGAAAACACGACGCGTTTTCAGGCGTATTTTCAACCGGATGGGAAAGTTTAAGTCAATTTTGTGATATTTGCAAATAACTAAACCCTTATTTATTTTTTTAGTTAATTGTTAATAACTTTTGCAATTTTTGCAAGCGGAACTTCATTTTTTTTCGAAAATCATCTGGATGCCATTTCGAATCGAATGACACCTCAATCATAATTTTCGGAGACTGCTGAAAAAAGTTCATCAAAAAAGCACTTGTTGACTAGACTATCAATTTCATCATAATTTCAGCCGAAAAACGTCCACTGCTGGTCATAGGCCTCCCCAAGAGTGACCACGTGGACCGGTCCCGTGAGTCGTACATCCAGCGGATCTTCTCAATAACAATAGTGAATAGCTCGTATTTTCTTCTTTACGTTAAATTCGCGAATGGCAAATGTACCTAAGGTAAAATAGCGCTAAGTTAGGTGGAGAAACAATCTTCGAACGTTGACGGGTAGCAACTGGAGGAAGATTCCGGATCGAGTTAAATTGTGTGGGATTCGAGAGGTCTTCTGTAAGGTGAAGATGTTGCAGTACTTACTACAATAAGTACCTACTACTGCAATATAGTACAAAAGATACTACAGCGCCATTCTATGACAGAAATGGAGAACTAAATCGCGCGAAGTTATCCTTGAGGGAATTCCGTTTTCTATGGAGTATGAAGAATTTTTTTTTCCTTTCTACCCCACTTCATTATTATCCTATCTCTATAGGATAATAATGAAGTGGGGTAGAAAGGAAAAAAAAATTCTAAAGTTCTTACCATGTATTCGAAAGTTCTTACCATAATATACCACCCAGCAAGACTTTGTTGTAGAAACTCTGTTTGTCGCTGTACCATGGCTCCCAAGGACAGCACGGCACCGGCAGCTCATTCATATGGGCATCGCAGCGGTCTGTCAAATGCAAAAATGTTTTTATTGCAGAGTTGGTACGTGAAAGCACAGTCCCCAGACTTTTATGTAGGTACCTAGTTCGCTAACTGTATCTGTCGTACCTATCTGTAAAAGACGGCCTCTTAAAACTCAGGGTGTATCGTGTATCATACTTTGACGGCACGGTTGGCGCAGTGGCTGAGCGATTGGACTGCTGCGCTGTGTGTCGCGGGTTCGATCCCCGCACGATAGTTGTTTCGGGTCTGGGTGTGTTTGTGTACCTATGTGAGTTTAAGTGTTTGTAAACGCACCCACGATACAGGAGTAATCCTAGTGTGGGGCAACGTTTTTTTACAAAAAAAAAAAAAAACTGAAATGTACCTAGGTAGGTACCTACCTACATCTTACTGAAAACGTGGTATCGATATCGATGTCACCCTGTGTAGTGCTGCATGGCTGTTTTGGCACGTGGGTAAACTTTCCAACTATACCATGAAACTGAAGTCCATAAGTACAAGTTTCTAGGAACAAACAGACATCCGAAAAGCGAGTTCTTCCTGTCGCCAAAAATGCAACCACAACACGCTAGATGTCGCTTGTTGGACTAGGCTGGTGTAATTATAGTTATTATTTTTTTATAAAATAGGTAATTCACAGATAAATAGAGATAACAATTTAACTGTCTTGGATTCCGCAACGAAATTAATCAGAAAGAAAAGAATAGCGGAGGAGTAGGAAACATATTGCTGGGTGGCTGTCAATATTATTAGGACGGACCTACTCGACCATAACACTTGAACCTATAAGTACCACAAGCAGGTTTCTGAAGAAGGTAGTAGCTATATGTATACAGATAGCGCGCGAGTTGAATGCAGTCGGGGTCTGAGGTAAAGAGCGGGAGCATCTCCCCCCGCTATCCCGCACGCCCCACCTCACGCGCCTGCAGTGTAGTGCTGTGCTATTCACACTAGTGTAATGCGGTAGTGCTGTCACAGCACTACCGCATTCCTAAGCTCTGCATTCAGCTCGCGCGCTATCTGTAGGTACCCATCCTCACAACCACAACGGTCAATTAGTGTTCGTTCTTGTGTAGATGAGGAAAGATTGAAGAACCCAACTTCGGAAGGACCTACCTACCATTTTCCTCGTAGGTAGGTAGGTATCATTAGTCCACCTTCGTTCCCCGTTTCTTACCCTGATTTTAGTAGTTATAGTTCTAGTAGGTATGATTTCAGGTTACTCACAGTGTCTGATAGGTGTGACCAGGACTTGATGGCCGCCAAGTACTTTGCCGCCGATTGGTTGGTAAATAGAGTTCACTTGAAACAAAATAATTAAAATTGAAGGTCAAAGGTAGGAGCTGTTAATGAGGTACCTAAATACCTAGCCAATATAGAACTGTGTCTTGCCATACTTATGGCCATTGAAAAACGTAATCCACCAGCTGAAATAACTAAACAGCTGTTTCCTTGCGTGCATAATATCACACCTGTAATCCCGAAGAGTTGGGCAGAGGGTGTAGGTAGGTACCCTAATAATACATCGATATTTCGCCTATAATGTAGGTGCTAGGGGGCGATTCTATTGCTATCACCAGAAAAAATCTCATCAAATCGAAACTCCGAGGCAATCTCTGAGGAGTTCTTATAGAAAATCGAATAACACTGCCTGACCAGGAGGGAGAGTAGCAGTGGCCCAATGCAAATGGTGGCGGCCTCGACTTAGGAGTTTAGGAGCAGTAATTAACCCGCACTGGGCCCGCGTGGTGTATTAGAGCTCATTCCCTCTCAACGAGAGGAGGCCTGTATCCCAGCAGTGGAAACATTCATTTAAAGAGTGATGATGACGATGATGATGACTGCTTGACGAGAAGCATAAACACCGAACAAGATTTTAACTTACATAGTTTCCCATGCTGGTGGTATCTTCTTGGGTTGACGACAGAAGCTAAAACTCTTCGCAAGCCTAATATTTTTGATAACATGATTGAATCCATGTGTGGTGTGTTTAAATTATCCGACACAACAAACTATCCTCAATAAATCTACACACGTCAATGCCGTTCGATTTGAGATTACTGACAAACTTTCAATCTTTTATTCTTATGTTTAGCGGCCAGGAACAACAAAATGTAAAGAGGTTGTAGGTTATTCAACGGAGTCCACGACCGCATGGAGGTATGGCAGACTAAGGAGCTACATGGACGCTTTTTCCGGGCCCTATACCTGTTTTGTCTGCACAATAATAATTAGGTATGGATTAAGTTATGATGACGAATAACTACCGGAGATTTATAACAAACGGAGAGTACTTAGGTACTTGCATAGACACATTAACCTTGTAGCCAGGATTATCCATCAGCAACTTGCTCTAAAATACAGCCTTGTGGAATTGGAAATGTCGTACTACAGGTAGGTATGTGCCCGACCCAGTTCTCGACCCAGTTCTCGAAAATGGCAATATCACATTGTACTGGGATCAATCCATCATCAACGGCAGGACTAGTAGCCACTAAGCCTGATACAGTGGTGGTGGATCGATCAGAGCGGCGCGCAATGAATGGTGACATAACGATCCCGCATGACGAGAACCTCGTGAAAGCAGAGAAAGATAAGCAAATCAAGTACCTATCTTGACTTGGCTCGCGAGGTTGTCGACATGTGTGGGGTGTGAACTCAGCGAGTGCATTGTGCGGATAGTCGTTTTAGCCAATGGTTTAATTCCCAAGAGCCTCCTTCCCAAGACCAACACCTAAAGAGGAGAGCCTCTTTAGGTGTTGGTCTTGGGAAGGAGGCTTCGGTAGGCAGCTGGATCGATCCTGTGAACAAAAAGCGGTAGGTACTCCTGGACACGGCTCGTATTGTTAGGAGGTTCCTCTCTCTGGAGCCGGTTGCTTCCAAGCCACGCATATGTAATTAGCCCACCGGTATCAGGAACCGGGCCCACCCTGTTCTGTGCAATGCGAAAGTTGGTGGGTGAGGTTGGATGTAGGTTTTTACCTACTCTATCACGCAAAAATACTACTTTTTTTTTTGATCGGATGTACTTAGATGAAATTTAGCACACATATAGTTTATAACCTGGATTAACATATAAGATACTTTTTATTACTTAGTTTTTATCCCGGTAGTTGGTACGATCCATAATTAATCGGCATAAGCGAGTAGGCATTAATTATGGAAAAAAAATAATGAATACGTGGAGGCTGTGAGTGACGATTTTGCGACTGAATGACTTGATCAAAGTGACCTTTTCCTTACTTCCTAGCGTTAATTACAAAGTAGTGTAGTCTCTACTCCGTAAAGGCGGTGGGTAAGTCGAAGTCCCAAGATAATAATATCTTCTCCTGTGACAATTAAGGTCGTGAGTACTTCAGCATCATTGGTAATGATTAGTCTGATAGGTTGTAGGTGGGTAATATTGTGGTCTTAGTCTACATGATAATAAGTTGACACTGCGAATCAGCAAATGTGTAGAACGTTCTGTAGTTGGGAGCTGCGTCCTGCTCTATATTTGCCGCTCAAGTTGATAGGTAAGAGCGACGAACTTTGCTGGTGGTAGCATTTCATCATCACCTGCCTAGCCTACACTGCCCTCGTAAATGAAACCACAGTAACCCCGAAAATGCCATTTTGAGAAAAACGCGGTTAAAGTTTAATTGTTAAATCGTTTCGTTCTGAACGTAATATTTAAGTTAAGTCGTCTTTTGTTTTTTTATATGTTGTAAAACTAACAAAGCTTTAATTTAGAGTATTAAGAACTAATATTTTATTGTTATATAATTAATTAAATCAGTTAATGTGTTCTAAAATAGAAACAAAATTCATGAAATTTCATTTTTTTATGCTAAAACCTAGTAATTGAATGGTTACTATGGTCTAGTTTAGTTTTAAACGTTACTGTGTATTAACCATTTAAAGACATGAACTCTAGTGATGATACTAAACAGTAACCGTACACATACTGGATTGAAACCTAATAACAGTAGACTTCGATCACTAGATGAATACTTAGTAAGTAAAGATGCTATTTTTAAGTCTAATTTATGATTATAAAATCTAAAATGCAGTAATGAGTATCTAAATATACTGTATTCTAAGCTAACCTTTTTTCATTTATGTGTGATTCCTTAAAATAATAATGACCCTGGTTTTATCATAAAAGGTATGAAATAGAACAATAACACCACTTAAAAGTTAATTTATTTTTATTTTTAAATCTACTAAAAGTAAAATCACGTTCTTATTATTAATTGTAATTGCTAAATTCGAGATCAGTTTCTTATTAATCAGTCTACTTTCTTATGTCTTCATTAATTTAAGTTATCCATAAGGGGTACAACGACAAAATGAGGAGATAGTGAGATCAAATTTATCTAAGTAATTGCCCTTTGCCAGTAATTATTTTATAATTACTACATAACAAACTTAAAAATATAGCAAGCAACATAAAAAAATAACTTCTTCAATAATAATATAAATGAAACAATAAAATAAAATAATAATAATATGCCTTAGTCACAACATCGTCATTATTGGTATGTAAATCAACGACAAGATGACTAGTGAGATCAAATTATTCTGAGTAATTGCCCTTTGCCAGTAATTATTTTATAATTACTATTTAACAAACTTAAAAATATAGAAAACAACAAAAAATAGCTTCTTCATTAGTAATATAAATGAAACAATTAAATAAAATATTCATAATAATATGCCTTAGTCACAACCATCGTCATTATTGTTAAGTAAATCAACGGCCACGGTAGTTAGCGAGCGTAAGTACGTGGAGTGTAGTATCTTGTAATCTGTGACAAAATATAAAACCGCGCGAGCGTAGGTGTACAAGGCGAAATATTGCAAAATAGTAATAGTTTTACTTGATTAGACATTGAGAAATGTGGCATAAACAAACTTCAGATCTTTATTTCATCTCAAAAACACTTTTAAAAGCAAAAAAAAAAACACAATAACACGTCAACATAATATCAAAGATTGCAATAAAAGGAATAAAGTTTGTAAAAACATTTCAAATACAAATATGAGGCCTGTTTCCCATTACATTATGTTGCTATGAATAAAGCAAACTAGCTCATTTACGTAATTCAATCAATTCGCTCCTTCTTAACAATACCTACTTCGCGTCATTGCACTCTTTCGCGTCTTTTTTATGTTATAATTATGTATTTCTGATAACAATAAAGTATTACTTATCAAAATATAGATAATTAATTATTTAATAAAAGGAATAATAAAATAAAATATCCTGCGCGGTTATATATCGTTTTCAATACCTGCATTGGGCGTAAGACGTGTGTCAAGGAAGAAGGTCACTCGAACGAATGCGCCGCTGTGGCCGGCGGTGGGCAGCGCGCGCGTGGGGATCTGTCCGGCACACCCCTCCCGAGCCCTTATTTATACGTACTTATTCGCAAAAGGTTAGCTTAAAACCTAGTAAGCCAATCGTTACTGTGGTACAGCTTAGTAGTTTTGAAATAAATATTAAAACTGCAAGCATCTAAAACCCAGTAAGTAACATACTGTGATTAATTTAAGTTTATCCTAAGAAAATTTTACGGAAATTTTACATACAACCACAGTATTTGAAAATGCCGTGTTATAACCAAGCAAAACATACTTAAATAAATACATGAACACATATTAAAGCAAAGTAAATACTAGTTCACTGTGTTTAAACCTAAAAAATTTAATGCACTGTGTATTTTCTTAAAAATGTATTGATTTTTAGAAAAATACTGTGTTTTTATGTATCATATCTCCGCAACGGTGGTAGATAGAAACAAACCGAAAATTTTCTCAGATAGCTCTCGGCCGCCTTACTTCAATAACTAATACAGGCATAAACACAGTAACTGAAGATACTGTGGTTTCATTTACGAGGGCAGTACAGGCTAGGCAGGTGGCACCGACCCCATGCAACCTTGGGTACACCCAAAGTTGGGGTCGGTTTCCATTCCAACCAGATGCAGCTGAGTACCAGTATTTTACAGGAAGCAGTGATAGCGCTTGAAGGAATACGCGTGGCGCGTAGGAATATGTTTTATCGAAAGTCACGCAGTCCATGTCTGGCTATGGATTGTAAGTCGTGGTTAGTACGATACAACTACGATAGGCTACCCAGTAAAAAAAAACTTAAAGGAAAAGGAGGCCATTGCCCTGCAATGGGAATACATAGGGCTGATGAATACGGCAACTTGTGGTTAACTGTTACCGACCCACGAACACGATCTCTCGGGAGAAGTTTTGTTCCAAATTTTTCTCGATTTCTGTACCGACCTCAAAATTCGTCTATGCACATGGATCCCTTGTTTAGTGCCTATAATTTTGCTCATTTTTTCATTCAACCAACCAAACATTGAATTTTCATGTGCTGTTGCTACCCTGGTCAACGTGGGCCGACTAAACTATGTAAATCGAAACAACATTGACACCCAACACCAACTTCGACCATTTCATGGGATTACAATCACGCCATCATAACTTTTATTTTATATTGTAACTTTATTATAAACTGATGACTTTGGTACTGCTGTAACTGACATAAAAATCTTTAGAAATAGCTCTTGGTGTAATAAAAACTTCACCAAGGCGTAATAAAAAAAATCTCCGTTTCAAAGCGTTAAATATTCAAAAAGTTTAACAATAAAAGTGTCCCTTGAGAAACTAATGTATTATATTGCGGGTAGGCGGTCGACGGTGATGCGGGACTGGTAACTGCGATATGGCAACATCAATGATCTTTTTTATTGCAATGTGCTCTTATAGTGGGTACTTCTGATTGTTTTATGGGAACTCCAATATGAAGTGATTTGGGTCAAATATTTAGGGTAATGTTGGCCTTAAGCTTTTTTATCGTGATCGTAAGCAAATGTTGGTCCAAAGTTTTAGCAATAATCACTTCACTACATTATTAGGGTAAGGCCGCCAAAATTGTCAATTAGGTATATCACAAAAGTAACACAACAGATTTTGTGCTACCGTTACACAAAATTACCCAAAACTAACACATTTTCTGGGTAAACGTGCTTTCATAACGGTTAAATAAATAACCTAAACTAATACAAGATACCCACTTGCAAAAATCAGTACAAATACCACTATAATACGGCTTTATAGTTCTAATACTGTGTTACGTAACGCAATCTTTTGTGTTAAAATAACACAAACGTAACACAAAAGTGACACAAATGTAACACAAGCGTAATACAAATGCAACACAAAAGCTACATTTTTACAACAATTTTAGGCTATATCTCGGGCATTTATTACAATTAAGAACTAATGAGTGGTTTGAAGTATACTTTCGACCTCATCGCCAACAAATATAATACAATAACATTAAAAAATCTGTTTCTTACCTCAGAATTCACAATAAATCATTTTTTGTGTAACATTTTTGTCACACGACAAAAATGTCTCACGAAAAATTGACAATTTTGGCGGCCTTACCCATTAATAAACAAAGTCCTCCGCCGCGTGTGTCTGTATGTTCGCGACGTAGGTACTCAAAAACTACTGCATCGATTGTCATTTGTCATGCTACTTTTAACAACATTGATAGAGTGGTAAGAACCACTCTATCTTCTTCTTGAGGAAGGTTTAAGTATATAATTAACCGACATCCACGCGGGCGAAATCGCGGGCAGCAAGCTCTACATAAAGTAGAGTTATGTAAGGTACCTTAGAAAATATCTAACGATGCATAGGTAGAGTACCTAGTAGATACTAATTATATCAAAAGTTGGTAGCTAGGTATACCAGCATGTTTGACTGCATCGTTGGTACAGTGGCAAGCGCGACTGCTGGGGTCCTTTTTTTTTTTTTTGCTGTGTTAAGCATCATCTAATAACCCCCCCCCCCCCCCCCGCTCTTGGGCAGAGCGGAAGGGAGTGTCAGACTTCTACTGACTAAAAACCAACCCATGTTCCGTCTTCGCCCTTATGCCTTTCAATAATCCGCAGCCCCGACGGGGACTGCTGGGGTCCTTGGTTCAATTCCCAGGTCGGGCAGTGCTATTGAGTTTTTCCATCAGGAATTTCTCAGTATCGGCCACGGAGTATGGAATTTTGCACCGGTAATGGCGAAGGCTCGCCTCTATTACATGGGACTTCAACATAATTAGTAAAATGTAGGTGTACCTTCTAGGAATAGGTACACTTCTGCCTAATCGTGCGTGCGTGATGTTTTGTGACGTTACCAACAGTTGAACCCATACTTATGTAAAACTTTGTCCTATGAGCGTCTATCAGTTTCTGTAAAGTATACAGTGCTTCAGACGGTGTCCCAGTGTTTGTGAAACAACGCCGTATTACTGGAGATGTCGTATATTTATGAAACTGAAGCAGATTTGCCTCTCCTCAACAACCTGTGACAGGAGTTTTTTTCATAGATTTCCAGATTAGCCAACACAATTTATGTACATGGATGGGACATTTTCAGACAGTCGTTAGTTCCTCTTGCTGAAATGGGGGATGATGATGGGATAGGTTTAGGAATGTGGCTAATCTAGAACTGAAAGTACCAATTTATAATCGTAAAAAGTGGTGGGGTAATTAAAACAACCAGTTAAATTTTGAAAACAATATCAAATTTAATACATAAATAATATTTATGTACTTCTACATACATGTTTGTCTATATATTTACATTGAAACACATAATTTCATTCTAATTCATCTAGAGTTTCACGTTTCTGTCGTACATTAATTATTATAATAGTAAGCAACTGAAAAAAAATCAACAAAATTATTATACCTACTAAAGTTACGCCATAAAAATAATGATGCAAACATAGAAATTTTTAAACATTGTACAAAATAATTTACACAGAAGTATCTCTTCTATGGGACGCACACCCATCTCCTATAAATACATGATTACTATGCAATAACCATGATCTAATATTAAAATATATTATCTATTACGAACTAATGACAATTCCCATAGGCATAAACAAAAGGGCAATTGTATGCGCCTACATGCGTTTACGCATTACATAATATACAATTTAATCTACGTAGATCAAATTGTTTACATGCTATCGCGACGTACACCTAACCACACAAGTAACGACACCTTCCAACAAATATTATCCCATACATTTAGATACACGAGTTCTTAAGTTATGTATCAAACTGTACTTATCTTGTGCATTGTACAAGCTGACCCGTATTTTGTGCCTACAGTCGCAGTTTTCAATGAATTTCTCATGCAAATTACTATCGACAACGTCGAAGATTTCCATTTAACTTTTTCTTTAGTTTTTTTTTACTTAAAAAAGGTAAAAAGAAAAGATCGTTCGTTCCCGTGTTAAAAAGATGATTTTTAAGGATGATTCGAATAGTTTTCTATGGTAATTTTATATCGAGTTTATTAACATTTGAAATGAGTTTGATGCGTTTTCACAATATCTACCATTTGACTACATCACGAAGCTAATTCTTCAGCAAACCAGGGCTAAAAGCACAACACCAATCTACATTGTATTCACTCATTCACATTAACGCTAAGCTTTAATGGAACAGACTTTTAATTCGGTCCATACTTAATTGACCACATGGATTGACATAAATACGTCTCGTCACATTGTATATCGTAACATTACATTTCAACAACCAGGAGATAATATTAACTAACAACCTTAACTAATTCATGAGATACCTCCGCAGAGACTAATCGATTACTCGTCTAAAACACTCATAATAATATACAAACTAACGATTTAATTCCGATTACACATACATTCATATAATCGATTTGTTATTGGATTTTACGTATTTATATTTGGCAAATGGTTACTATCAGAACCCCATCACCTAGGTAGGCTCGATGTCGAACATCCACTGACCGCTCGTCTGACTTTAAGTCACACAAAATTAAATTTAATCATTACCTATCTACATATTTATAGAAATTATAACGTGTGCTCACAACTCGCGTCTCTATCCTGAATTTTGTTTACTATGTACCAGTATACGCGCAAATTAATATAATTGTAGCGTATTAAATTTAATTTTTTGTACGCCATTTACACATGTATTTATGAAACTAAAATCTGTTCAAAATGCGCTAATATAATATTATCTATAGCACCAATGTCAGCTGCAAATATACGCAATAAAGTATAAAAGCAGTGTTTTGTTCAATAAATGGCATGCGTAAATTAACGTTTCGAAAAATATTGCAAAAACCAAATATTATCTTTAAAATATAATATATAAATGGACGCCAAAAGTACAAGAATTGACTTATACGATACACGTACTAAATTGAACACTTATTGGCTAAATCTATCACAAAAAGTCCACTGAGGTAATTCACAAAATGAACTCATTTTTGCTACGTTTATAGTTTACATGGGCTAGCCCGCAATAATGCTTATCTATGAGTAAAATTCTGCTTATATATCTGAAAAGTAGCTTACTGAAAAAATAATATCTGGGACTAGATATTTGACTATAACGGATTTTGTTTGTGCGTCGTTAATAAGACACAAATTCCAACGTCTCCTGGTTTTTATTATAAATATTGAAGAATGAGCATAATATTATTATACACATTATCTTGAGACATACTAGCAGACACTTGTTAGAGCAAAATTTGTGAAGCTCTTGGTTTTGAATTCAATAAGGACCAAGTTTTGAGAAAAGTCAACGATACTACTGGTGATGATGCACTGTTCATACATATTTCACACAGAAACCTAGCTGCACCGTTAACTAGAACTTGCTTTTTAAGATACAACTTACGCTTATGAACAAATTGGTTCTCGTTTCAAAGCAGCTAAGAAGTCCGTTCCGAATTTGGCGTCTTTATAGATGTTTCGTTGAGCAATTACAATAACGGTATTTGGTTAAAAATGGCGCATGTGTAGGTTAATGTAACTATAAAATAAATCTATTTACATTATGGCATTAATGATAACAATTAATCGCATTGTTGTTGGCGACAATTCATAATTTTGTTTTAATTATAACTAGAGCAGGAGGCAATTTGGATAATTATCATATCGATGCTTCATATTTGGTTTAATCAACCCCCTGCCATAATTATATGGTTTTATAAGTGACATGACTATTCAGTTTGACATTTACTAGGTATATATTTGTACATAATATTGGCCCGCACATGAATTTACAATTTAGCCAAATAAGCGGTTGTTATGCGAATTATTTTGCGGTTTTTGGTTGCTTTAAATAGCACAACACTTATTCAGGAAATAAAAGTAATTACATTAAACCACAAAACAATTCGCATACCTTTTTCCAATTGCAAACATTCGCGTAAACGTTACAAATGATTATTTGGTCAAATCTTTTCTACTTTCTTCGTAGCAAATCCAATTACAAAAAACTCAAATACCATAGTCTATTTAAGCATAGATTCATTTCAGACATAGAATAAACTCTCGGTACAATACATTCAGAAATAATTCATATTCAGTCAGATGTGCCTCCTCACACTGAGATGTGGTGTGAACTTAACTTAGGTGCTAATCACTAAGTTGGTAGATACAGAAGGGGGTAGGCTTCGTTCGCACTGCTCCACCCGACTCCAAGGTCCATCTCTACCACAAACACGTCGTTGATAGCGTTTAACTCTTGAAACTACACTTTGATCATTTACGCGAGGTCACATTTACCTTAAAAATAAAATTCAATGTCTAATATATCACGAAAAATGTCACTTTTGTTCATTAATTTTGTTTGCCAATAATAGTTTTAGAACACTTATCAGTCTCCATGATTCAACTGGTCTTCTCTAATTTGGTTCTTAATTGTGATGAATCGTTGTATTCTTTTGAATTGCCTCATCAAGAGGTGCGGTGCCTTCTTTCACGTCCAACTTGCACTGTGGTGATAAGATCATGCCGGGATCAAAGAATTATTTAATCTCTGATAGCCGTTCGATTTTCGTATCTGTAACAAAAGATATAAACTTTTAAATAAAGTTTTCAGGTTTGCGCAGAGTGTCACCACTGTATCAATAGTTTCTTTGAGATTTATTGCCAAGTGCAGTTTAAGAATTTCTAACATTGAATTCCGTTTGGACTAAGTACTAATGGTTCGAGTTTATTATATAGAAGGTTTTAGACAAGTTAAGTGCCATGTAAACCACACACCCACTACACGGAAAACTTTGTTAAGATTCCTTATAACATTTCCCCAAAAACAAAACAACACATGTTTTCTTTTAACCACTTTGATATTATGTCATGAATCATGATTCATGAATGAGAATTGGCGCGCCCTTAGAAAGATCGTCATTCACAACTCCAGTAATTGATTTCCTCGTACCTATCAATGAAACAATTGATTAAAGTCAATCAAAGATCACGATCACTGGGACTCTCAATTAGTAGCTGAACTACTCGTATTTCAGAAACTAGAACAATAAAGCTTTATGTCGTTAGAAATAAGTAGCTAAGCTCTTCAAAAAGATAAAGAATACAAAGTATCTGATCAATCTAAGACGACATAAAGTCTATATTCGTGAACCAACAATTTACATCCTAATTAAATGTGTAGGAGTAATAAAACCGTCTCACGGCGCGGCGGTATCATAGTAATCTCGATCTAATTCTCGCGCAACGTCTGTGGATGTGGATTATCAGCATTTCTCGTCCGGGCAGAGTTTCTGCTGAGTTGGTGGAGTGTAAATCGTAACCTGCCCGCCATAGCGACGCCAAGTCTGCGGCGCCCCGCGCCCCGCGCCTCGCAGGTGACGACCCCTAGGGCTGCACTGGCTTTATCGATAATTATATTATTTTATACGTTTATGTACGTTGATTTTAGTTTTGCGAAAGTACCCACTCCTAAAAACAGTTGACAAATGTGTTAGAATTAGTTTTCACTATGCAGTAATACTAGGCGATAAAATAACACACAATTAAAAGATTTTGCGGTCAAGTCGTGGTAGTTTTAGTAATATAAAATCCAATTAGCAGAAGCAATTTAATACCTAGATCTATGTTTTAGTATCTTAAATGGTATTGACGCACAATGTGCATTCTACAAAGATGAAACTTCCTCTATATTTTCACCATTTTCACATTTTCACACACTTTGCAGTGAAAAATTCCAAATTAGTTACGTCAACGGACTTTGAAAATTTACGTTCATTTACAAATAACAAAGTGAATATAATATTTTAACTAGCTATACCCGGCGTTGCAGTGCCCTTTTTCGTACCTATTACCTACCTATAACTTTCTTATTTTTTTCTTTTATAAGATTCTTCTCCTGACAATAACAAACACAACTAATAAAGAATTAGAGAAATCGGTACAGCCGGACCAAGGAAATAAGGATTAATTTATAAGTGAAAAATTAGTGTCGAAAAACTTTTTCGTTCTCTACTTTCTTTATCGATAGTCTTGTAAACGTAGTAGGGACATCACTAAGAAACCACGATAAATCTGTCGCATATTCAGCGATGTAACGGACTTTCTCTTCGCGTGACTCATTGCTCAGAATAAGTGCGTTCGTAATATGTGATGTGGATAATTGGCATACTTATCTTAAAATAAGAACTGCATAGAATCAAATGAACGTATTTAATTTAACAATTGAGAATTTAAGATTTAAATTTTGTGGAGCTGAAAAAAAATGTAAATAGTTTTTCAATTTAGTAAATTATTTTAAGCTCCACAATAATAGGATTTGGAAACTGAAATCTTGTGATTAAGTATAAGTAAATCTTTGGTAATAATAACTTTATTATATTATTATTATGAAAGCTATTAAAGGTGACCTGTAAAAAGTTATTGTGAATTAATATTCTCGTTCATTTACGTGAAAAAGAAATTATAGAAATAAATTGAAATTTGTTTGAAGTATGTTTTATTATAAATAGTACGATTTGTTTTTGTCAATCTTTGAAGTGTAGGTCTTATAACGGAGTGTAGGAGTAGGAGTGTAGGAGTTATACCAAGAATGCTTGGAAAAGTTAGATAGTTAATACTCCGTTATCCATTTGAAAAACACTTGATCTTTTAATTTAAACTGAAACTATGTTTACTTAAAATAATGAAATTTAAATGTAAGTATTGAAACTGAAATCGTTTTTAATGTAACACGCACGCGTATGACCAAGAAATTAATTTGAATGGTTGTTCTTTGCTTTAAAAATTCTCGCGAGAAACTTTAGATTAGTGTCTAAAGTTTCTTAATTTTAACACACTAAAAAATATTTTTAATGTATTAAGTATCTGGTTTATAACGTTTTAAGATATTTTTAGAAACAGTAAGTCCATTTAAAAAATAAAATATCGTTCGTGATACAAGATTTTGGCTTTTTAATGATTTCTTTTTCTTAGAGAGTCTAGGTTACACCTAACCGGAGGCCTAAATAAAAGCAAATTATTGTTGAATTTTCAACACTAAGCTCATCTTTGAGCTTTGTTGAAAATCCAACAGGGTTTTAGGGTTCCGTATCTAAAAAGGAAAACACGGAACCCTTATATGTAGGACTAGCTTTTGCCAGCGGCTTCGCCCGCGTGAATTTTCCATAATTTTTCATCCCCTATTTAAATCCCTTAGGGGTTGAATTTCGAAAAATCCTTCCTTATTCCTTGTCTACATTATAAAGGGAACCTCTGAGCAAAATTTCAACTTTCTAGGTCCAAGGGTTTGGGCTGGGCGTTGATGAGTCAGTCAGTCAGTCAGTCAGGACTTCTCTCTTTATTTATATATATATATATATATATATAGATCACTCGTGTGTCTGTCTGTCTGTCCGACCATCCCCCCCCCCCTTATCTTCGAAAATACTGAGCCTAAAATTCTGTAAAAATTACAGAAATTAGTTCAACACGTATAGATTACAGGAAAACCTATAAGGGCGCCTTCAAATTAGCCGCAAAGAGCCGCGCGGTGGCAGCGCGGCTGCAGCGCTGCCGCCGCGCTGCTTTGTTAATCCATATAAAAATCGCGGATTTAAAACCGCACACCCGCAGCGCGGATGTAGCGCTGCAGTCGCGCGTGCTTTATTTATATGGATTAACAAAACAGCGCGGCTGCAGCGCTGCAGCCACGCTGCCACCGCGCAACATATTTGAAGGCGCCCTTGAAGATACAATATTACATAGATGACAGGAAGGTGCTAATAAGGTGTCCAGTAGACTACAATACCTGATAATTCAATCTCGTGTCACTCGTAATAATTGATCTGTAATCGTAACCTTGATCATTATAATATGAGTGTTTATGCGTTTTGAATGTCAAATGTCGCGCCGCCGTTCGTGTTTGACTTTCACGTGTTCTAGCACGAGCTGAGATTATTATACATTAAAGATACACGTAGGCATTTGTTTATTTAATATGATTATTATACGTTAAAGAGACACAGGCATTTGTTTATTTAATATTTCAGAGTTTTTTTTTCTAAGTCGTTATCCCACACTAGGAATTTCTCCTGTATCGTGGGTGAGTTCACAAACATTTATTAAACACTCATACTCGGAAGAAATATCTGTATAGGTCTTACAAACATATTGTTCCTTGGGGAAATAGAATCAGCGACACGCAGAGCAGCTGCACCAACCGTGTCGTCGAAAGTTTATTAAAGGAAAATAGAAAAATAGGAAAAGAGTAGGCAGTAGTGGTTATTGTCCTTCGGGTTCGTCTGAAGTTCAAATAATAAAGAAAAAAGAAATAGTTAGAGAAAAAAAATCTCTGTTTTGTCGCAGTTGAATAACAGGAGTCAATTCTTGTTGAGTTAAAATACTATAGGTAGATGTAGCTTCCTTTTCGGAATTGAACATTTTAGCTCTTAGATGTGAAAAAAATACTAATTTAAATTTAATCGTTTATGCTAGGTATTTTCAGAACAGTTATAGGTATATTGGGTATAAAAATAAAATTTCTTTATTTTGGATCTAGGAACCTTCTAGTTACTAATATGGGGGTCCAAGTTCCAAGTTCTTCACAACACCTTGTCTGTTCTTTGGAAGAACCAAAGTACAAATTACGTACAAAAAGACACTGCTATGCCTAGGTACCTACTTAGAAGTTAACTACTTGTTAAATAATAGATGACGTAGATTACACGAGTACATTATATAAAATGCCATGTCACAGAGGATGATTGTCATCGCCTGCCTAGATCATGTCACGTGAACCGTACAGGGAACTCCCTCGGTAATTATTTTAAGCAGCGATTCATTATTAATAATTAGTTTCATCTGATAATATTAGGTCGCAATATGACTGCACAATGCGACCATTCATGGAACAGATAGAGATTATTAGACTTTGGAACCTAAGTAACCAGCGCAGATTGCAGAATAGTTTTTGCTAATACAATATTGCTACGCCGTAGCTCGTAGCTAATCCGCACCGGATTGATTTGCGAATTTCAAAGATGCGTCTACGTGACGTAGCAGGGTCTACGAACCTCTACGATTTTCGTAGAAGATAGTTAAAGATTCTCAGCACCAACTTACGTTAAGTTTCTATTGAGGTTTTTTAATAAGTCTTTTGTACTTAATATTTTTGTAAGTAGGTAGGTACTAGCTAATTCATATACGGGAGCGATTTAGAATAATCGAGCGATATGTTCGACGCACTATCTTCTGCAAAACTTTTCCGATTTTTTTTTCTGCTAGCATGACAGTGTGATAATAAATCGAGTTTCGGATGTCACGGGTTATAAAGCATAGGCGTCGTCGGTTATCGAGAGAATCCGGTGAGGCGGGGCGGTGTTTGGCGCAAATTTATTCATACTAGGGGACCGGCGACCTCTTAACTCTTGTGTTATTTAGGGCATACTTCCTTTGCGATTCCTAGAGCCCATTTGTTAGGTGCTGAGTATTTTTTAAATAGCTGTTTTAGCGCCGAAGTTATGTAATAGATAGTTGAAGAATGAGCTCAGGATACAAGCATGTGGGTGTTGATTAATTCTTAGTGTTTTGTGGTTTATTATATCTACAGTTTGAAATAAATTAAGGAATTAAAGTGATTGACTAGTTTCATTTTTTTTTGTGGTATTCTAAATTAGAAAGTTTCATTCCCATCCTTTGGGAAAGACAAGGTTTGGTAAAGAATATTAAAATTTATGTTAAATAATATAAGTATTTAATTGCCCTAAACCAAGGACTTATAAGTCGTAACTTCACATAATGGGCACAGTCATGCAATGAGTCTTTGGTAACGCTCTGAAAGCAATGACACGTTGACCTAAGTCCCCTAAAACAATGAACTGCACGACCTCACCGCTACCCATAAAATATTGAAGCCAAGACAAATGCCGACGGCAATAAGATACTCCAAAATGGCACCGAAATGAAAAGTCAATTTTCATGGTGAAAGTACGGCCGGATTGCGAGCAATTACTTTTACTGCGAAAGTATTGTACTCAATGGGATGGGAATAAAAAAATGGGATTGTCTTTGCGACGGCCCCGTTGGCTTCTGAGGAAGGGTGCGGGGTGCGGGGGCCGAGTCACTTGTTGCATGAAGGCGGGGCGGAGACGCCCAACGCCCATCGGCCACGTGTTATGAAACTTCTAAAAAGTCTGAACATGTAATCTTGGTGGCTGAAGTTATTGGGGTTAGCTCAGAGGGCCATATTAAGGGCGGATATGATAGGGACTTAAAGCCATGTAATAAGACTGCGGCTCGTCAGTTCTACTAATTTCTGTGTGAAATTGTTTTGTGTAAACAAAGATTTGAAGAATAAAGTCGTCTATTAAAATACATAAACCTCCCGTTTTTAACGAGGAAGAAGTTTCAAATGATTTTTTAGATGAAGTTCAAATACCAATGCCAATTAACCAATTTGATAACTGGTTCCTTGAAGATTTAGGAAACCCCACAGACACGATTGGATACGGTCTTCCACCCAGGGTGTGCCTTTTTATTTTCTATGCAGTATGGTTAATTACATCAATTTTTTTTACTCGAATCGATGACTCGCATTTTGTCCGACCATCGAGTGACATAGCGTGCAGTTAGTTGGTCACGATGAGGTCACGATAGTCAAGAGAGATGGTGTAGCATATACCCGTGCTCCTCACTCGAATCGATAATTTCATCATAAGCAAGGCTTAGGAAGTGGAAACAAATCATTCAGAAAATTCCCAGATAATCAGTTTTATAGCACGCTTTAAATTTCCCCATTCCATTCAAAACTCAAAACTGCCATGACCCTCTAACCGTAGTTACAACCTCACTTCAATAAGACGCCATAATAAAATACCCAAACTAAATATCAAGTCCCAAACTTTTACCAGATAAAACCATCAAAATGTTCCTCTCGTCCTAATTTGTATCGTCATAATCTCAACGCATTTGGGGTTCCGCAATAAAATCATAAAATCGTTAGCAAAGGGCGTGCTTCTGTCGACAGTTAACACGTAATCCAATTTAGACGGTCGACATCAGCGATGAATGCTTAAGGAGCTTGGTGAAATTACTGTACACACCCTGGAACAGTTTTTTTGTATTCTTGAAGAATGTTTAAATTTTTGGGAATATATTATAGTGAATGAAAAGTTGTGTGAAAATTGCCAACCGATTATGTTGGATGGGCATGTGATGCGGAGGAATGAGGAATAATAAAGAAGAGAGAAGAAGAATGAAGAAGTGTTAGAAGAGTTAATGAGGTGAAGAAGAGTTAAGTTAACTGAATAAAGTTTTGAGTATGAATGTGGATGGGTATAAGAGAAGAGTGAGTCGTGGGTTCGAACCCCGTCAGGCGCATTACTTTGTGTAATTTATTTCATCACCACTGCTCTCAAAACGGTGAAGGAAACCGGCATGTCTTAGAACCAAAAAATTCGAAGATATGTGACATCTACCAATCCGCACTGGGCCCGCGTGGTAGATTATAGCCCATCCCTCTCCTAGAGAGGAGGCCTGAGTCCCTGCAGTGGGAACATTATAGGCTGATGATGATAAGAGAAGAGGAAAACCAAAGAAGATAGCTTGTGTGAAGGAGGATTTCTTAAGAAAGGAGGTGTCTGTTGAGATGACGAGTACTGCAGAAGTATAGAAGAAGACATGCTGCGCTGTTCGCAGGTAATTTGGGATAAGGATATGAGATATAGTAGTACAGAGTAATGGCCTTAGAGAAAAAGTGTATAGATTATGCTAATTGAATTCGATACTTTAGAGCAACATGAAATTCTTCTTCTCTTTTATCTTTTTGATCATTCGATGGGAAACTGTAGAAAATTCCTTTAAAACAAAATCAAGAAAGTTAATGTCAATCCGCGGTACGACTTTAATAAGCATCGCAGAATATTTACGCTGCAAAGTAGGGGGTGGGTAAAAGTCACGTAAATCTCAAGAAAATTGACGTCCCTAACTATGTTGGCACTCATTTAAATAACTGATCAAACTCACCACGAAGCTGTCAAACAATAAAGAGCTACTTGTACCAACTTATTGGATATGCGACGTTCATCCTTCAGATTTATATTGAACGACAAAATTGGCCGCAACTTTTTGAATTGATAGCATTTTTTTTTCTCTTTTCGTAAATTGAGATTCGATGTGGCTAGCCTAGCGTATTTTAAATATAACTTTTTGAACTATACTAAAATTTTGATGGATCGTAACTTTTAGTGTGCCTTTGATAAAAAATGTTGGATTTTTGTGGCTTTAGTACTTTCGTATATAACTGGTGAACTATCATTACATTTGAATAAGCTTGAAAGCCTGCCTGCATGTAACTTTTAAATTCTACAACGATATACAAAAAGTATTAAAAGTGACTTTTAATTGATCTTGTCTGTGTTTTTAACAAATATTTTAAAACTACTGAAAGATTATGCAACCGGAATAAAAATCAACTAACATGCACTGCAACTTTTGCAATTAACATCAGTTAATAGTTACTCGTTATAATAATGAACCATTGTCACAACTGTCAAGTCAGTTATGGAAATGAAAATCTTAATACTGTAATAAAAATTCAGAAATAAATGTATAATTCATCACTCATCAGAGAGGCCATGCGGCAAATATTTAAAGTACTTACCTATAAGGCATCACCAAGGTGGGTATAAAAAGAGCAAAGGAGATTTTTATTAAGTAGAAGGGCGGGGGGAGAATATAATGAATAAATTCCGTGTAAGGACCCCTCCTAACGCAATTGAAAACTTTTAACAAGTGCCGGGAAATCGTGTGTAAAGGTGGGCCCGTACCTAATTACGCAGCTAGCCGAATGGAATACCGGATGAGTTCAGAAATTTAAACGATGTCTCCTCCCCGACTCCCGAGACACTTTATGAAAATCAGCTCGTTAATAAAATCGTCGAGTGTTGACCGATGTCTTGGCACACGGACTCCACCCGTCAGAGATTGGAATACAAAATTAACGAAGTGTGCATTTGTTCTTACAATTTTATTATTAAATAATAATAAAAATATCTCACGCGCCGATTTATAGAGCAGTCTCTGAAATATTACTCCCATTACGTAATTGCTTGCCAAATGAAAAGTTAAATCACGTTTCGGTACTTTTTAAAATCGAGTTTCTCGATCCGGAGTTTACCCCCCATTAACTTTCCGTCGTGTCCAAGCATTAAAAAATTAACAAGATATTTTCCACCGCAAGCTCACCGTCTGCGGAGGACGTATTCATTCTTTTGTAACCCTAAAAAACAAGTCATTACCGAAGCGGGTTTAATCCAGCGTCGTGTTCTGGAGATTTTTTCGTGATATTCCATTATTCGGAGGCGATCGCTCGGCGCGGCGCGACGGGCACCGTTTACGCTAAAATGATATGATTAATTACGAGTACCCGTAGCTCTGGTCTCCCTCATTAGCGCACAAATAGGATCGCTCAATGGTGAAATTGAATCTTGAACGCTGGCAAACCACACTCAATAGGACTCTAATTATAATTATTATTCATATTAAATAAATGCCACTAGTTCGGTGTTTTGTTTTGATTGCTGTTTAAATTATTATAGAGTAGAATAACACTTGTAATACGCGTAGGACTAGATTATTATGAATTTTAAGGCTCAAATGTACATCAATGTTCTTTAAATCACTTTTATCGACCTCATTACACCATTTTTTTTGGTGTTTATGTGGGCTGACAACATTAGCGTCGTAATAAAACATTTTAATAACATAATAATAATACAATTGTAGGCACGTCAAATGTTTGAAAAAAATCAACCTCAACGTTCAGTCGTTTACAGTCGCAACAAATTATTCATAGGCCAATATAATTTGCAAACAAATGATATGGCCACACACCTAAGACTTTTTCTTTTGGTTCTTACATAAATAAAGAAGGCATCACGTCTCATAATCCACGTACAAAGAAACGTAAACATGAGTGACGTACTTATCTCTTGTAATACCTAATGTCGTAAATATGAATGTGACAAGAAATTCGTTCTTTACTGCAGATTTTGGGGGTCGCGTGTGTAAAACTACATATTTTGTGGTTCTGTTTTTAGGTACAATCGTAAAAAAGGAAAATTCATTTACGCTCTGTTTTTTCTTCATAGCATTTTGTCTTATGAATAGAGAAAAAGTTGGCATGCTAGTGGTACTGTCTCTTTATGTCTCCGGCATAAGGGAGGCCCATGACTTGATATAAAAATATATGAACACGTCGAATAAAAGAAAAATATTCACTACAATATATCGCGCACTTATTCTCACTACTAGAGCGTACAATCAAGTTCAAGCCATGGATCTCCCCACTGTGTCACTGAGCATGGAATAAGTAAGTCAATCACAATATTTTTTTCCGAAAATTTATCTCAAATTCTATAAACGACTATTACATACGAAAAGGCAGTAGAGAAAAGGTTTATTTAGTTGTATAGTTATAGGTAAGTTTTGTTGGCCGAGGCAGGGAACTGAACAGCCACTTGCAGCACAACTTTCAGTAGATTGTTATCGTTAATATTTCGGATTTATTACCACCGTACCGTTTAACGTTTTCTAATTTTCTTTTTCTCTTTCCATCGTGTTCATATTTTTCGAAATGTTCAGAAGTAAAATTCTTGATCGATAAGTTGAGAGAAAAACACATTTTATTTCTCGTCGTAGCCTAGCCTTTTCCCAAATATTTTTAGGTCGGCAAAAACAAAATTGATTATTTATGAATATTATATCATTCAATTTAATGTTGCTATCATCATAACGTAACATTTTATTGCTATCTGTAAAATGTATAAAAATCCTGAAATAAACATCTCAAAGAAACTTATTGAAACTCCAGTATTGAAAACACTAGTGTACATTTACATTATTACATATTAGATAAATAGATTACCTTTCACATCTATTGAAGAGCGGTGCACAACGCCCGCCCCCCTCCAGGATCCACAATCCGGATTACGATACCCTATCTATATCACAAGCTTCCACCTAGCTTAGCACTAAAGCCTACACTAACACAATTGACTGCAACAACGATCGGTAACCGTCCACTTAACACTAAATAAAACTCTAACATTAGTTAACATGATAAAAGAACAAAAAAATCTCGACTACAATGCGAAAGTAACAAAAGAGGAAAGGTTGCGTCACATCGTGGACTTGTAAGTAGGTAACTGGTCCGAGGGTCCGAAGATTCGGGTTGTGTCTCAGTGGACCCAGGAGGGGGCGACGGAGTAGGGGGTTCTGGGCCCGTTGCCGCCGGAGAGCGTGGTCGGGACCGGTGGCGCGGGCGCAGCGAACTGACTCTCGGCCTCCGCCGCCATCGCGCTGTGCTGCTGCGGGAAGTTGAAGTCTAGCGTGCCTTCCATACTTAACTCGTGCTTTATCACCTGATGGGAGAAATACTTAAACTGTTAAATAAGTCCGTGGGGAAGGTGGTGTGACGATCTGATCAAGTTCGTGGTCAAGAAATTGCGCAGAACAGAGAGGTTTGGAGGGAGAAAAGAGAGTCCTTTATCCAGCAGTGAGGAAATTTCGGTGTTTGTTTCAAGTAATTAGATATTCGAAGCATAAACCAACACAGTTTAATATTAAAATTTGTTCCGAGTAATCAGAAAAAAATCTCTTAAAGACGCAGCTTTAAGTATTTCAGTAATTGAGTCTATAACGAGAAAAGTATCCAGTAAAGGCCTTCGCTTACCTCATCAACATTACAATCGAAGCCGTGCTCGAGCGCCTCAATGTTGAGGTCCTCCGCAAGCCCCGTGTTCAACGCCCCCATAATCTGCCCCATGACCGTTGTTGGCCCCATCGCTCCCGTTTGCACCATCATCCCACCATTCATCAGGGCCGCATCTGACGTCGTCACCATTTGCGTCTGATTGTTTTCTGTACAACAAAAGAAAGCCACGATCACGTCTTGTACGATTAAGAATAGACGCCCCTAAATATGCAGCCAAAGTGACCTATACGCTACCAGCGACGCTGCTGTTGAGTTCCCCAAATGGGCTAAGAAAAGAAATACTTTATACTGTCGTCCCAGTGCAACACAAAGATGGAAAAAGTAAGAATTAAGTACAAAACGATAAAAAATCAGTGAGAAATAGGTTACATTCACCGACATTTTAAAGAAAAACGTTATTGAACGGTGGTATAAATAGACAGGAATGTTTTCCTAGAACCACCTATTTCATTTCATAAATAGTTTTCCTTTGTTACACGGGATTGAAGAAAAAATGAACGCCTGGAGCAAATATTAAAACGGTATTTCCTTTTTAAATGTACTCCAAGTTTATTTAGTGATATCTAGGCAATGAAAATTAGTGAAGTGTTCGCCAGCGTTACTGCCGAGCTTGAGGTCTGGGTTCCCCAGGTCGGGCAAATCTAAGAGTTTTTCGTCAGGAATTTCTCAGTAATCCCGTGGCTACTAACTCTGGATTGGATTGGGTTTATAGCAACAGACTCGCACCGTATTGAATGGGTCTTTCCCATATCTGTCAGAATTTGCGTGTACTATTGGGCACACCTCACCCACCACCTTACTCTTGGGGAATTACAGACGTGATGTTTTAAAAATGAGAGATGCAACACATACCTGTTTGCATAATATCAGCAGAATCTCCAGGTGGGGGTGGTCTGACGAAGTGGTCGTGTGAGTGCTGATGCGGGTGCGTCGGATGGACCGGATGCGCCGGGTGCCCGTACAGTGAGGAGCACGCGCAGCCCCCGTGGGGGTGGCGCGGACACCCCGCGTACGGACTATACCGGTAGCTGCCGCCCGATGATGACGATGATGTCGTTGGAACGTACCTGGTGGAAACAATCATGAAGAACATGTTCTGGAAGCTTGAAGTTACGCCTCATGAGGTATCAAACAGTTTTTTTTTGAACAACATAAAGTGTTTGTAGATGAGATCTCTTACGAAGGTTATAAAGGCTACTGACAATGTACATATATCCAGCCTGCTTTGTCGTAAAATCAACTGAATCTAAGGAGTTCTAAATAAAGCAAAGCGTACTCTAGGGCAAGGCGTTTACGACAATAACTGTTTAAGTGGCCGAGGTCGAACTTTTGGACTCTAACCAAAATTCCAACATCGACGCAAGGCTTACTACAAAATGCTTACGTGTTCAGGAATGGATCGGCTCCGGCCAGTTTCATGGAATCGGCGAGAGAGCCAGCGAGTTCCTCTTGACTGAAGTCCGTTTGAGAGTAATCGGCTGCAGTCGTGTAGTCAGTGTATTCTGGACCCCAGTCAGGTTCTGTGGTGATCATTGAAGGGATCGGGGATAGGCGGCCGCACGATGACGCGTTGGACGACACCCTCGGACGAAAGTCCGGCGACAACTGGAAACTGCTACGCGCAAGCGAAGAAGCAATCAAAATAACGAAACCTATCTCGACTGGCGATGTGAATGTGTGACCTGACTTGACTGGAAAAATAATCATAGTGTGAAGTAAATAAATGTGTAAGTCATTTACAGTCACACAATTTCTTCATCGACAGTTGAGACGCAAAAAATCATAATGGTTAGCAGAAGAAAACCTTAAAGCTAGTTGGAGTCAATACAATCTCAAACAAGTGTAATGGGAGCATGCAAATCTAACGTCTATGTCGTCACTAACATATAAATTTGTATGCTAAATGAAGCGATCACTATTACTGGTTCAGCGGTCATCTCAGAAATATCTTTATTACTACAAATAGTGACAAAATGTGGGATAAGATACGGGTTATAGGCCGACCCTTCAGCAGCCACCGAACCATTGAAAATATATGTCGATGACGCTCGTAATCAAGATAAAATAAATCGCCCTATAAAAATGTTAAATATCGGCGAAATGACGAGATTCAGCATCCATATAACTCATCATCTAATGGTTCTGAATGATTTAAAACCGTTTATCATAAAGTAGCAGAGTTGCAATAACTCAATTTTATTAGTCTGGTCAACGCAGCTTTATGTCGATGGTTTTATTATAAAGTAAGGGTATCATGCGTGGCTCACTTTGTTTCTACTACTCATAAAATTTCAATATTCCCAAGGAGGTAACGTTATTTAGTAATAATGTACTGTTGAATATTTGTGGTTCTGGCAGAACTCGCTTCTGCATTACCCGTATAGTAAAATTATAGTGCCTTTAAAGTCAAATTAGTATCATGAAACAGCGTCCGAGAACGTTACCATTATTGGCTTGGTGCCACTACTCTTGGACTTCCCTCTACTTTAATCTACCTGTATCACTTGGAAGATGGTACTACATTTCTAAATAATCGTCTAAAGTTCTATTGTAAGCTGCGAACAATTCGCTACGATAAAAGTGTAAGATAAAAGGTTATATAGTTACCTGTGCATCGGTGAGTCTGGGAAAATGTCGAGACTTTCTGACACTGAGCTACTGGGACTGGGCGTTGCGTCTGCTGTAGCACCGTTTCGTATTATTTCAGCCTTTAATAGAAAAAAATACTCTTTGATAATAACTGCCATAACTTCAAATATAACAACTACTTTTTTGTTCCTCACTACAAAAACTACACCTACTCTTTCAATATTATGCGTAAACTAATGAGCTGTTTTTTTATTTTTATTTAATTAGCTTTGGCATGTCACTACTTTAAAGCTTGGGTTTCCAAAGTTAGTGGTACCATCACTATAGGAATCATTTTTTCAATATGCCGCCGTCATTTTTATAACAGCCATCATTATGATTCCTATATGACGGCCAGCGCTATCCTAGAAACCCCAAGCTTTAAACGAAGGTAATCATACCTTCTTCTTTACCCTGCCTCTCCGTTTTTCGAACTTTGATGTCTCCATGGAGGCTGCCCGCCGTCTGACCGACTTGCCCGGCTTCGCGTCGGGGTTGATCATCCACCATGATGACTTGCCTGTACCTTCGTTCTGTACCCGCATGAACCGGTTGTGTAGTGACAGGTTGTGTCTGATTGAATTCTGCAAAGAAGAAAGGCATTGTTATTATACTCCAACATTGTTAGGTGTACTGGAAATATAGTGGTAGTTCCAGTCAAAAAAGGGCCCGTATTGACAGAACAAGGACCAATGTTTGAATAAGACCAAACGATATAGATAGAGTTACGAACTTATTGCTAATTGGGAAATATTACCCAATTGCCATTGGACCATGATATGACCATGATATTGATCACTAAATAACAAACTTGGTGTAACCAGATCTAATTAGAACTAAGTATTACCTAATTAAAAGATCTTAGAACGAATAAAGACAATCTATTATTAATTGCGATTTTCCACGAACAACCATTCGCAGGCAAGTATTATATTATTTTTGCATTAATTTCATCTGACATTCCTAAAGGGTTTTGTGGTGAAGTGACACTAAAATAAAAGTAATAAATTCGAACATCCCGCGATATCCGGGCGTGGTAACAGTTGACCACAAAAAAAAACTATTTTAATTCTCGCTACCGTTGAAAGTTGGTGCAATAACGTGTCCTATCTCACACCGGTAATAAAATCCTGCAACTTTTTCCCGTCGAAGGAATAAAAGCGACCGCAGCAACGAATGAAGTTTAGCTATAAAACAGTCCATAAATAATATCTGCGTGCCCTGTGAGAACTGCCACTTATGGTAAATACAATCTACTCCAGATAATGTGCATTCTAGAAAAAAAACTACAAAGTATTTATTTTTATAAAAGTTTTCAACGCATTTTTACGTGTAGTTTAACAAGAATGTCTGTCATTTTAACGTTTCAGCTCGAATGCATAAATTCTGGATACCTTTTCTACTATGTAAATCATTCAAATTTTATGTATGCGACGATGGATGGAAGAAACCGTTTCTTCTATTTGCGCAACGTAGGTAACATGTTCGGTTCCCTTGTGATACTATTATGAATGTCCCGTTTTATTATGGAAAACTTTGATGGATGCCGATCCGACTTTCAAACTACGTCGTATGAATTTCATGGTGGCCTCAATGTTTTGTTACCAGAAAATTTTAAAAATGTTTGATGTGAAGGAGTGAAGGACATTTAGATAAATTATTTAATGATTTATGCATGTGTTCGTATTAAGTACGCCCAATTAAGTTTATGTGATGAACAACAATTGAACGTGTACATAAATCCAGTAAATGTGGACAACTCCCGCGATTTATCAAGCGTGAAAACACACGCAACAAATGGCCTGTCGACGCTTTGATGGATTTGTCGCCAAGAGCCCTTACCATGAATTACGTGAGCTATAAAAGTGACAACCCCGCGTTGATCTTCGAGCGCCCCTGTCACCGATGTATAAAATCTCGACCCGCTCCAAACGCGAAGTTTCGAGTTACAAAAGCGAGTGGAACGTGAAAATCCGTGATAAGTTATGGTTTCACCGATTCAGTTTGGTTGGAATCTTTTGATACAATGAAGTTTTAATAAATAAAAGAACACAATTTATTCACCACCTCTGAAAGTTATCGTCTAGAATTCTAGATTTATCCCTTAGTCTTGCAAAACTATTGGATTGAGTCATTTGGATACCTATTCCAGTAAAGCCGTAATTGTTTATATCAAACAAGGATAATTATTTTATAGGTACAATTCACGCGGATTTCGTCTTATTTATTATTACAAACCTATTTATAAATATAGGCAAAACCCCCATACTATATTTATTTTATAGAGGTCTCAATATTAATGTATCCGATATAATAATTTCAGGAATATAATTTATGGGCAGTAAAGATATATAGTTTGCTGACAGGCAACTAAGTTAATCGAATTTTCTGCTACTGTGATATCACGTGCGTAGCTTTTCATGTAATTTACCTGTTTTTTTTTGTGGCTTATATTATGTTTTATACGGTCGTATTTCTCCGCGCTTCAGTGAAGATTGAACGGGTACCGAATGCGGTACTTTGTACACAGAATGCGAGGAATATAATCTGACATGAAGCGTCGTGTCTTGTCATACACTACTATAAATCTGTGGAGGCGGTGTCGGTACATTTATAAAATTTATGAAAAAAAATCTCGTCCCCTGTTAAATTGGAGAGACAAAGAAAATAGGGAAGAAAATTGTTTTTTTTTTACATAAAAACAATTTTAATACAAATGTAGGTCTCAAGTTATAATTATTTCGAGTTAAAATATATACTAACCGAAGTCCATCCATGATATCCTCAAGTGATTCAGAACTAGTGAATAATTGCTATAGATACGCAACGGGTTAATAATATAGGTCACATTCATGCACATTTAATTACACGCAACCACAGTAAATTGTCGCGTTTAAACGATAATGCACACATCCCACATTCTCACTTTTATTACCTTGCCCTTACTTTCTTGTTTACCTCACTCGTTAATAAGAGCTAAGTATCTGTATTAAAACCGGTATTTAATAAAATTTTAATAATAAAAGAGGTCTACGTATAATTTTAATTAAACAGGATGAATAAGATTCAAATTAGGAATATATCGCAGTGTGCCAATTCCAGCACTTTGTGAAATGAACATCGCGACAACCGCCGTACGAACCGGGGCAAGACATCGTACTTAGAATTTTGTCTACGGCAGGATCTTTGGCGCCACTGCGACCCTTATGGGGTGAATTAACCGTCTACGCTGTCTACAGTCCCCTTTAATGCTCCACCGACTTAAATTTTGTCGAATTTCCACCGCTATTATGTAGCGTTGCGCAATCTTCGAGCGATGGCTTATGATTTCCGCTCTTTATAGCTTTCGCTTGTTTTCTGAGAGCAATCGCTGTGAATTGACGAGCCTGCTGATTAGTTACTATGGGATAGTTAACTTTGTTCCCGTTTCGGTGTTGTCAACGGGAAACGAACGTTGTAAAATAAATTCGATTTGGTCTGATAACTTTTTGAATGGTTCGCCGGTGTTACTTAATGATCCTTTATGATTATATTCAAGTAATTTAAGTGATAGTCTAGTTGTGTGACCATTGGACTGCCAAGTGCCAACTCATAGGTCACGCACGAATTCGAACCTTTGATTTTTCGGAGTCACAATACAAGAAGTAATTTCATTTTAAATTGAATTAAATCATTTTCTGTAAATTAAATTGAATTTATATCTTTTTTCGCTTTCAAAAGAAAACTAAATGTTAGTACGAATAAACGTGAAAAGCGAAGCAACGGTCTAACCGATTGTTGAATAATTCAGTGAGATTATTCTCTTAGGTTGACATACTCGTTGCACACACGATGGACCTCCAAAACGTATTTTAATGTATTACAAAACTCTACTTTGTTTTAGATACTTCATACAGAAATATTCTTATGGAAGCAGTATATACTCATGAATGGTAGTGCGTAGTAGAATAATTGAAGGTATTATACAAATTTTATATTTCCAAAAAGGTCCTGGGTTAGGTTCCGAGATTGGGCAAAGTGTTATGAAGGTTTCACATCACATGGGACTTATACACAACTCGCGAAATGTGGGTGAACTATTATGTACACATCAGCCTAACCCTTCAGGGAATACAGGCGTTATGTTATGTGTTCTGGAAATACTTACCTATGTAATTTATTCTCAAAATATCTTCCAATTTCTTAGAATACACATTGAGTATAAATGGTTTGATACTTTCGTATCTTAATATAGGGTCTCATCACAATTATGTAGGCACTTATTAAAAAACCTCGCTTAGTTAGTCGCTCCTAGTGTGGGTTTCAGGAATCAACGAAATGACTGTAATTTTTAAACAATAAAATTATTCTTATTCTTACTTTGTCTCAGAAGAAACTATATGTACGTACAAAAACTACATATATTTACTTACGTATATTTTCAGATAGGTATATTCAATGAAAGTTATATAAGTGTAAAATAGTTACTCCCCTACCTATGTCCTTCGCTCGGTCCTCAGACAATGCGTCACAACCGAATGTATGCGCATATAAAAATTTAGTACTGTTATTAGATGAATGAAATTATGGAAGCTACCGAGTGTACGATATACATTCTACGTAGTTTTACTAACCTCCCATCCCTTTTGTTTACTTTGGCGGTAAGTAGGTGAGCATTGTGCTCACTTGCACGTGGGTAGGATACTTCAAGCGGCGTTAATATAGTAACCTTTGCGGAAACTATATTTTCGATTTCGAGCCGTTTGGGGTTTAAACTCTGGGGCCGTGGGGTCCGAGTGCTCATAGCCTTTTCAAGGAAATTTCCAAACGCTTAGTTGACGCTTCTCGTGACCCAAGGGCTGGCTTGTATCTTGGCCAGAGGCTAAGTGTTGCCATACAACGAGGCAATGCCGCCAGTCTTATGGCACATTACCGGCTGACAGCGTTGAGGAGCAGTATTTCGATGCCTTTTTATAGTTTATTGTTAGTTTAGTTTATTTTATAGATTTTAATTAATTTAATATGTATTCAAATAAAAAAATTATAAGGGAAAATAATATTATGAAACAATGTAGGTTTTATTTTATTACACAGAAATACAGCTGGATATAAATTCTATAGATGTGATGATGTCTACAGATGAGTCATTATTATTTTGCCCTTATCCCAATTCGTTTGGGCTCGGCGCAGCATGTCTTCTACTTCCACACTTCTCTGTTTCTCGTCATCTCATGAGACACCACCTTTCTTACCATATCATTCTTAACACAGTCCATCCATCGTTTCTTTGGTCTTCATCTACTCTTATACCCATCCACATTCATACTCAAAACCTTCCTCATGACATTTTCCTCGTTCCTCTGCATCACATACCCATACCACGACAACCGATTTCCATACTTTATCTATAAGGTTTTTTTTAGGTATAAGGACCAAAATCGTATTTCAATACTTTTTAGGGTTCCGTAGTCAACTAGGAACCCTTATAGTTTCGCCATGTCTGTCTGTCTGTCCGTCCTCGCTTAATCTCTGTGACCGTTAGCACTAGAAAGCTGAAATTTGGTACCAATATGTGTATCAATCACGCCGACAAAGTGCTAAAATAAAAATTGGAAAAAAATGTTTTATTAGGGTAGCCCCCCTATATGTAAAGTGGGAAGTGATTTTTTTTTTAATTTTAACCCTAACGTGTGATATATTGTTGGAAAGGTATTTAAAAATGAATAGTGGTTTACTAAAATCATTTTTTGATAATGTCAATAATTTCGGAAATAATCGCTCCAAAAGTAAAAAACAAAGCGTCCCCCCCCCTCTAACTTTTGAACCATAAGTTTAGAAAATACGAAAAAAATCTGAAAAGTAGAACTTTATAAGGACTTTCTAGGAAAATTATTTTGAACTTGGATGGAAACAACAGATGGAAACTGCAGTTAACCAATATAATTTGGTCCCTGAATCGTATGAGCGCCTATACAATCCAGAGGTCAAGTTTCATTGGCCCGTATTTCAAACAAAAAAAGAATTATTACTACGGAACCCTACACTGAGCGTGGCCCGACACGCTCTTGGCCGGTTTTTTAAAACATAAGTTTCTATTCAAGCTGTATTAAAGGAGATTGTAGCTACATAAACCGCAAAGAATTTAGAATGTTAATGCCATAATCATGTCATCAAGATAAAAGTGGCCCATCCACTTAATTAAATTCTCTCAGTGGTCTCTTGGGTACTACGCGGGAAGAGGTGAGAGTATGCGAAGAATACGCGGTCCATCTAAGTCGAACCGTTTAGTGATTGAAACTGAATCAATTGATCATTGTAATTACTAGATTTGTGCTTGGTTGATGGTAATAGGTACGCCCCCTATTAGATAGGACGTAAACATGAGTAGTGGAATGTGGGTGTAGGTTCTATGAGGTGCACTTCTACCTAACCCTTCGGGGATTACAGGCGTGATGTTATGTTACATTATTCCTGGAGAATTTCTCCTAACTAAACATCAAACAGAGAAACAAAACCGCCACCTAATTACAACCAGTCAATCGATATTCGATACAAAGAAATCAAAGCCTGCATTGATGAAATGGCAAAAGAAAAAATATAAAGCGTTCGAAATATTCCCGAAGTGTGAAATCAAATAATAAATAATTCAAATTAGAGAATCGGGATTACACAATAAGGGGCGGCGGCCCTGAGGGAGCCGCAAACGTGACGGCCCCAAGAAATTTGGAAGAAACCCGGTGACGTGTCAACCGCCACTGACAAATTTAATTATTCAACTTACCGAAACGTTAGCAAGATGACTTTTCCCGAGCCGATAACTAAGTAGGAATAAATTCACTTAGAGCTGCCGAAGCAAAGTTTAACTTAATAAAACATTGGAATTTTCGTAATTCGATTGTTCTGAGGTCGGATCCCGCTGTCGGCCTGATTTGAATACGTCATTACGAGTCATTTGTCGCGTTCACCTGAGAAATGTTACCGAAATATGTACAACAATTCTCCAGTCGAACTGTCTGATTGTTCTATTTTAGCTCCTTTGGATCAACAGTTTAAACGGAATAAAGGAACTCTAATGAACGAAAACTTTGGCCGAGATTTGACAACAGAATAAAGTCCTTATTAAGTTTTCGTGGAAAATTTTTCCTCATTTAAATATTACCTTACTTAAATAACGTTTTCACAGTTTTCAGTTTGTCTGAGTGTAGAGCAAACAGACCCAGAATAAAAACTTATACTTGCTGATTTTCCGTTCTTATGAAGCTGGTCACGAATCAACAAAACAAAGGTTATTCGAACTTCATCAGCCGCAACATACAAAATTAATTTGTTTAACTTTTGGTAATTTGTCACGAATTTTGAGTGTATGAAATTAATGGCATTGTTCTTGTATCTGCTTTGTATTTATTTATAACATAAATAAATCTACCTTCGATACAAGATGAGAATAATAAACAGTGGTTTGTAAAAAAATCTTTTATGTATTCAGTTCTGGTGCATGTTCATCGATTTATTTGTAATACTACGTAAGCATAAATAATGCCTGTTCTCATAAGGATTGTGTAATAAATATAAAGGACATATTAAACTCGAGAGAATCGAAAAATCGAGAATCGAAATGAAAAATCAAAGAAAAAAGTCATCCGAGTTGTCTTTCAATAGTTTTTAATAAAACAAATAAGACTTCCCAAATAAGTAACAATATTCATTCATTACGCAAAGAATAAGAAAAATTCGACAAGCGTGCTCGAGCCCGCGGATTCTTAGATTTATATCTGGGTTCCGTATAAATCACTTTAATGGTCCGATTAATGTCCGGACGGAGCTGAGGTGTAAGATGTACGCAGAATAGACGTATGCAACAGAAATGTTGCCAACAAAAGAACACGAGGACACTCTATTAAATAACTATGTAGGTAAGTAGCTACAGTACAGTCACGAGCACCAATGTGTATGCATGAGCAATAAAATGAAAATTCATTGCAAAATTGAAAAATGATTTTCTCCTGATATCAGACCTGATTCATAAAAGTATGGCTTCCAAAATACCTGCTACTTTAATCAAAACAGTTAGAGAATCTCGCTTTGGAGGTTTGCTAAGTGCAATTATATTTTTTATACTACACCTGCTTGGAAATTACCTTGATACTTTATCAAATTTACGGTAGAAAGTACGTCATTGCATATCGAACAAATATGCGGGGAGAAAACGCATCTGAGCGGGAGAGAATGGATTTTCATACACTTTTCTCTCCCGCTCAGATTACAATTTGAAAAAAGAACATGTGAAAATTGCAGACGCCATTGGCGCCATTTTCAATTTGAATTAGAATTTAAATTTAGTTTTTTATTTTCCTCGTAGGTGTAGTATAAAGCACTATGTATCACTCGAGAGAAAGTGTGATTCCCGATCTCGGGTGTTTTAAAGCCCTCGCCTACGGCTCCGGGCTTTAAACGACACCCTCGACGGTAATCGGTCACTTTCTCCTCTCGGTGAACAATGTACTATTACTAACCTAGTAGGTAACTTTTAAAAGTGATTTTACCCTACTACATAGTATTTTGGAAACCATTTTTGATGAAATCGGTTTTATCCCAATGTTGAAGTCGTTATTCACAACAAAAAAAAAAAGACTTTTAATGTTGATAGGTGTAAACAGATTGGGTGCTCTTGACTGTACGAGAAATATTGTTCAAACGCGAAATTAAAAAGAAAGAATAGAAAATAATTGTCATTTGGTAACTAGTACTTATTGAATAGGTATATTATATAATTAATATATTGACCACATGAGCATTTGATACATTGTATATTTGATAATAATACCAAAATCGGTAATTAAATTCCTCAAAATAAAACGAAAAATTTCCGAAATGATGTCATTTGAATTTTTGTGAATTCAATAATTTAATTCTAAACCTAGTAGTATGACGATATACCTAAAGTCTGTCTAGACGATTGTAATCATCAGACAGTAAAATACGAATGTCTCAATAATTGCAATTATCTAGGTACCTACATATTGTCTTCCGGACTTAGTCATGGAAAACATGTTGTGATCGGACCTAATCAGTAATTAAATAATTATTAATAGACACATTCTCCTGATAACCAGTCCTACTCCTAAAGATCACGGTCTTTGATACCAAGATTATGTTTCCTTTATCTATTTAGCCGTAAATCAGAGGGGGTCGTGTCTTTTTCCATATACTATATTTATATACTAGCACTTTACCCGCGACTTCGTACGCAAAACTTGTGATAGCGTTGCTAATTTGCATGGTATTTACATATATTTTATAAGAAACACTTTATATAACAGCTTCAAACATTTCTTTTGATTATTTTTTGGATTCATTAATATAACTGGTCTTAGTGAGAATCTTGGCGTATGCTTAGTACTGCTACCGAACCAAATTTTCCTTAAGCCTAAAGCTTTTTTTAACGAAAAAAAGGTTAAGCATAACTTATTTCTTCTTTCAGTCTAAAATAGCTCTATAGGTATTGTAATACATTTTTTATTTCAATAGCACTTAAGCATTAGCTCCGGGGGTAGAAGTAACGCTTATCACTCGAGTGACCTCGGCCGTGCCGCACCGATATCGAATTATAATTAGGTCCAATGACTTCACCCGACATAATCACGGAATAACCGATGCATTTCAACGAGCGAATCAAGTAATGCACTCTGAACTAATAAAAATACTAACAATGTTTCGTTTTTTATATAATTAGTATAGTAAAAGGAAGAGCAGCGGTGGCCCAGTGGTCCCCGACTTACGGGCAGTAAGTAAAACGTGCCCAGGTCGAACACAGGCAAGCACATTACTTTCTGTAATTTATTTCATCACCACTGTTCTCAAAACGTCGTTCGGAAAACATTGTGAGTAAACCGTCATGTCCCAGGACCGAAAAATCGAAGACACATACATTACCCAGCTCGCACTGGATCCACGTGAGTTATAGCCCATTCCCTCTCATAGAGAGACCTGTATCCCAGCCGTGGGATCATTATAGCCTGATTAGGCTAAAGAGAAGAACGAATTTATCGTGATCAGAAAATTTACAAAAAACAATGAATTCTTAAATTATTGAGCAATGAAGTAATTTACAGTAGGTACGGAATACAATTGGTGACAGCATGTCTACCTCAACAATACTTAATTACTATTCATTGACGCATAAACCGAAAATACCTTTAATTTAAAAGATCATTAACATAGGCAAACTTAGTGAAATGACAAACGATATAAAATATCACCAAGTCTAAACAATGTCGACAGGACTATTCTAATTTCTAGTCTATTTCAACTTCGGTATAATAAATGAAGTGTAATTGCATTTTATTAAAAATAAAAAGCGAATTTAATTTATGTAAGACGACTGTACAAATCCGGAACAGCTGGCGAGTTCCCAGATCTAAATTCGACATCTGCACATCATGCTCTTGACCCCACCTAAGATGCCTTGCAGTGCGATTATACGACAACAATAACGAAGAATACACCAATTTATTCATAACTGCAATATAACGCATTTCGTTAAAAGAAACCTCGTAAAAACTTGGTGCAGACGCCAAAGAATCTTTTAAATAGAATCTTTCAATTGAACGAACAAGGAATGACTGTATAAAATTTTCCTCGAATCTATTGTTAGCGAATGACGGTGGAAGTTTAAAACATTTCATTCTCGGCGTATAATAACTATCGAAGCCTAAGTGATTCCGAGACAACGTTTTAAAAACCGAAGGGGAAACCTATTTTGCCGCAGAAACGCAAACACCTTTTCAATCCTTCAATGGGCCTAACGATGAGAAGAGCCGTGGAGTACCAACTAGCCGTGGCAGTTTCTTAATGGTATTGTAAGACAGAAAAAATACCGGGATCGCAGTACAATGGTGCAAAGAGAAAGATTAATCGTTCGTTCGGAAGACGCACTCGGGCTCGTACTATCAGAGGCGCTTCTACAAAAATTAATCATTTTAACGCGTCATTGTCGTTCGGTCTCCTCCCACGCGTGAAAACTTCCCCGCTAATTAAATTAGAATTAGGGAGCCGTTTGACAGATTGCGTTCGAATTTTTCACTCGCTTTTCGAACCAAAAGATGAATTTCTACAACTGCCATAAAATCTGTCTTCTTGATTAATAGACGGATGTGAATACTTGGATAAGTGGAAAATTTTATTCCCGTACCTATCCTGAGAGATAACGAAGAAAGAAGAATTACATAAAGCTTTCAGAAAGTGTGATGTAATCTCGACCGTCGTTTCCATAAACTTAATGGCGAAGTATCACAGAACTTACATATCGCTGTTATAACAACCCAAGTTGGCATATTTGTTACCCCCTCAGTCAGCATATTCGCGTCGAATGACCGCCAATTTATGTGAAAACTTCCACCGGTTAGAGCATGACCTATCTATATGAATAAAAGTTTTCACTCGTCAAGAGCTATCGGTATGTTTCGAGAAGAATACCTTAGGTAAATATGCCAGGTTGAAGTTTTCGCACGAAAGTTTGCGTTACGACAGGGCTATGTGTCAATTTCGCGATTGAAATATGGCGTCGGAGTTGCCGTGCATGGATGGCGGTGACGCCACTGTTTCCGTGTGCTATAACTCGATGCACCCTGCATGCTACATGCTCACACAAATTCGTGCGAACTAGAAAAGAGCTCGTATTTCACACGGGGAATGGACGATAAGTTAGCGCGTCGATTTTATCTGTATGAAAATCGGGCACCTTGACAGATAACGCTGTCTACACGCATCGCGTCAGAACAGCCGACTTGCTCAATACTATCGCTCAGTGAACGATTCCCTACCTATATACATTAATAAGAACGCGTGTACAGTAATGAATGCCCGCAATTCATCTCAATGTATAAGCTGGTAGGTAGTCGTGCCCTGCGAGACGCCTGGAGGATAAGTAAAATATTCCACTTAGTGAATTGCGTTCCGTAAATTGCCACAATTATCATACCGTTTTACCGGAGCTACAGTTGTATTAAAGGAACTGTGCTTTTATTTCTCTAAGAAAATCAGTATGACATCAAAAAATAGTGTAGTTGGATTTTATTGAAGCGTCGAGGGTATACGAGGTTTCATAGAGCGACATGATGCCTCATTAACCTAGTACGGAGGCCATGGTTCGTATTCATGTGAGTCGGTAGTACTACGTATGAGCAATAAATAGACGGAAAGCCTTACCCGGAATGATATCCGGGATCACGAGAAAGTGGAAGTAGCTCGGCGGTAGTTAGGAGCTCGCTACTACGCCTAGCGGGGTAATAACGTAGATGCGTCATCTCTGACGATTTTACTGACTTCATATTTATGGGGAGGGACGGATTGATGGCTTGTCAGACGAATTGCGTTTTATTGAACATTATGAAAATTAAATATTTTCCAATAAGCTTGTTCGTATCTTCGTATAAAAAATCGTATAAATGTCAAATTGATATGATATATATATTTATTAAATTTTCTTCGTTGCGTTTATAACGAGATACCTACAATTATTTAAAAACGTTGTTGTTAGTTTTTTTTAAGTGGTCCAGAATTTAATCTCGTCTTTTAAATTTTAGTTAAAGTTAGTTTTACAGAGCTTAACTTAATTGTGTTAATAACATAAATATTAATTCTACTGATCACATCCATAACTGTAAAACACAAAACATAATACTTACTTGAAACCTACACGATTAATCCATCAAAGGGATAGCATGAACGTCAATTTCCCTATAGAGTGTGGCACTCAATAAATTTTTATTTTATACATATTTGCACATGTTGAAAATGTACGATCTGTGTCGTTAGGTAGGCGTCCGTGCGTCGCGTCGCCAGGTACGTCGGTGGCGCCACATGGGCTTCTGCCAGATTAATGGATCATTGCCCCCCCACCTCACTGCCCCCCCCCCACACCCGCAGATGCGAAACTACTGTTCGACGACATCGCTCCTTCCTTCACTAGATATATGGCCTTCGTTCCTCCACTTAACACTATTTCAAATTACGAACGGTGTTCACCGTATGACTTCCATGCGACGACTTCTTAATAGTGTGACGGGATTGGACGCTATTTACACCATACGATACTAACGAAAATAGACCATCCAACGCATTGAAGCTGCCTATAAAACACTGACCCACTAATACTACGATCATAACCCGCTTCGACCTTCAGTCTCAACAAGTAGCGAACTTACATTTATGCTCGATAAAACACTTCGGAACGGCTCGTCGTAAATCACGAAGACATCGAAAGTTAGCCGCCAAGCACTTAAAGTTTAACAGACAATAATAACTGACGATGAAAAAACGGCCTTCATCGGTGGGGGTATAAAAAGTAATGTGGCTATAGTGGTGGGGCTAAAGGGCTAAGTTGGTGAGTGGGTAAGTTTTGAGGAATGTTGTAATGAGGCGCGCGGGACAATCGATAAATTTGAATGTTCGCCGGCGCCGCCCATCGACTTGCAACTTTTTTCGGTAGCGGGGGGAACACGCGCCACACTGACGCCACTAGCTAGAGATCACCTTCCAGAGGCAGCTACGCTACGCTACGGAAATCATTTTCATCTGTGTTGGTAATTAACGGCCACTTACACAGAGAATAATAAACTTGGTAAAAGCGTCCATTACTGAAAAGAAAATGTTCATTCAGGGTCTTAAATTTCTGATTTTAGAAAATGTCTAGACTGTGCTGTCTGATATTGTTAAGATACTTTACTTACTAATGTGTCTACCTTACAAAGAATAACCTTATTTATAAGTAGTTTCTCAAATCAAGTACCTACCTTGATTCAAGTTCTAAAAGAACTTAAAGAGAAAGAAGACTCCCATTTTCCAAACATGTCAAAAGATCCACCTAGCTTACAAAAAACTAGACTTCAAAACCTACAACTATACCAACAAAACTAAACTACCTTTAATACTGAAAATAAAATCGCAGCGATATCATAGCGTAGCATTCCAATACTGGAGAGTTATCTTATAGGTAGGGCTGCCCTGTCGACGACCATTCACACATTTGATGCAATTGGTATCACACTTACCGAGAATACGTCTGGACTCTATGATTTATGTTCAGACTTTGAACCTGAACTGAGCAATGCTACGAAATATATATCACTTCCTACATATTCTATTAAAATATAGGTGATAGGTATTACTAATTAGATCGTCATCAAAGAAAGATATTCTTCTAAATCAATATTCTGTGCGATAATGTCGAGACAGAATTGGTCCTTCAGTAGGACAACAAAAAATGTAATAAAAAATCATATTTATAGCACAGATTCATGCTGACTATCAACCCTATAAACAAGCAGGTAAGGTAGCGTGTAGGCGAATGCGGAAGTGATAATCTTAAAAGTTAGATTGACATAGTTCTGTCGTATAAAACTGTAGCAAAGTTACAAGTTACAATGTCACAGGGATGCGAAGGTACGTCCCCTGATTTATTGAGCCTGGCACTCTTTCAACTGGTAATTGGGACGAAATACGTAAACCCCTGGAATTGCTAAACTTTTTATGATGGAATCCTTTGACGTGCCTTTAAATTTGCTTATGAAATTCTTGATATTGTTCGTATGTCTTTTCAGTAGTAAAGTTTAATTTATAGTTTTGTGTGTAGCATTTAAGTGCTTTAGTCTTGTATTTTATTTCTTGTCAACTGAAATTGTTTAATAGATCTGGGGTTACTAATGGGTCGAGTTTTTTTTGTTAGTGGCATAATTTATGGGCTCTGAGGATTTATACAAGGCTTTCAGTTTATGCTTTCATTAAAAGATTTGTTCTGAACATTTTAGTAGGAGATTTGGGATATTAGGGTCCGAATTGAAAACGAATGTTACAATTATCAAGTGTTACAGAAATGTAAAACCTATGTAATGCTTTGGCGATCAAACATGAATGAAATACTTTAAATTAATAATACTTAACAAAAGTCAGCATAAAACATTTGTCTTCTAAAATGCAAATGTATACAAATATACCGAACAATAATTGAATTATTACTTCGCTTTATTCCTCCACAGAAATAGTCGTGTATATATTATTTGCGATAATAGTTAGTTACAGTAACTACATAATAAACGCATAATGTTTATACAACTATTATTAGTTCACACGTGAGTAAATCCAGTGATACACCACGGTATCGGTTCTCCTTGTAAAACAAAGGAGACATATTGTCATTGACAAGCTGCCATATACACGTGGTTTGTGGCTGAAAGAAAAAAGGTAATGTCCTCTTTTCATATTGTTTGAGGCGGACCACTATAATTATGTTAGTAACTGGGATGAAGTAACCCCTGTAAATATATACTCTACTAATGGTTTAGTTCCTACTAGAAGCTAATAAAAAAACGAAAATCCGACCTTAATACTATTTTGTATCATAACCCTGAATATTTTTTTTACTTACCTACCCTGTTTAATACAAATAAAGAAAAGGAAAGAAAAAAACTTACTTAACTCATATTATAATTGGGAATTAGTTCGGGTTAGGGGGCAACTGGCCTCTGGTCCGCGGCCCAGATTACACGGAGTGGGAACAGTAGTGGAAAACTCGGCCGAATGCGTGGGACAGAATACCATGGTAAAAAATTATCGTAGTTAAATCGACCCGTTTGAATTTAATTTAATTGAATTGAAAAAAGGTGCGATATAAAACGTAAGTATCAAAATATGTATTGAAAACATTTTTTTTTTGGAGATGAAAAATTAAGGATAGGTAGTAAAGTCCCACAAAACAACCAGGAGAACAGAAGTAGGAAGGAGGTATTGGAATCTTAAAATCAAATCTAAATTATTCCTTTCTTTTGTTGGAGATAGGAAACTAGGATAGTAAAGTACCACAAATTCCACAAGGCCAGAACGGTAAATAATTAGTGACACCTGCATTGCATACTGTATGCGTATGGTATTAGAATGGAATGATAATTTAGATTTGATTTAAAAATACTTTTGATCGCGATTACCGACATCCACGCGGGCGAAGCCGCGGGTTTAAGCTAGCAACATCTTAGGGCGCCAAAAAATACAGTAGTCTTAAGTTTATCAAATCATCATATGTAAGCCATCAATCATGGCACGTGATGTTAGTGATAACACGTCCTGATAATGGGCTGACCTCAAAATATCGTATCGGTAGACCTGACGTCGATTTACAAAAGTAAGCCATCACTAAGCCTGATCTAGAAATGGATTTTTATCAGCCAAATGTCAATTAAGACAAAAATACTGCCCAAATATTAACAAAAAATAACTAGGGTATTCTGTTTTTTTTTTCAGCATAATGTAATGATACCACAAATGATTTTTTTAGCGACATCTATTCAGGCGTTTACATTTTTATCCTAGAATAAAGAAACTTAAAAACATAACCCTGTAAACAATATAAGGCATTAGAACAAAACCTGCGTTTCATTTAAAACGATTACACAAACGTAGGTGAAGCAGGGGCAAAGTTCTATATCAGGAATAGTCGTAACAAACTTAGCACTCACAATGAATTACAAGTTCCCTTCAAAGAAGAATGGATTAAAACTAGTTGGTGAAATGTGGCCCTGGGAGTCGGGGAAACTTTCAATTTTTATGACAAATTCAATTAGGACGAGATTTATACATCTTTGGCACACAAATCTATTTTCCATTATGGGGGAATGGTAGTACCCCAACTAACCCTTTTATAACTAAGTTTAGTAAATGCATTTGTTTTTATTAAAGTTTTTTGTTTGTAATTTGTAAGCAAATTATGATAGAGACATCATTTCTCATTTCAATTTCCAACTTACAAATGCAATCGTAGAGCCTTAAATAATCAATTCGTTCCTATGATAAGAGTTAAATACCCATTTTATTATTGCAAATTCCAATTGCAAATACCAATGGTCACACCGTTACAGTGCTTAGTTTCAATATTTATTCATCTTGTTAGTACAATGTGTAAAATCGCTGAACGCGAGCAAAGAACAGTAAGATATCTGAAATATTTAAAGTTAAAAATACTTTACAAAAGGTAAAATCCTGTAACGTTACAAACTTTATGCAAAATTTCACGACTTTAGCGAACAAAACTGTAATAGCACGCAGGTACAATGTTGCAGTCTGGCAGTTCACAACTTGACATTTTAAATCTCACCGAAAGTGGTGTCCGATCGCGCCAACAGAACTCACGCCACCGAATCCCATTACCGATAGAGATCTCGCGACATCGGTGGACAATAAAATTGTTCCATCATATCTGAAAGTTTGCCCCATAATGAAGCGTATGGGGAGAATGGTTTACGACAGTCGTCGGCGAATCTTTATTGGTAGCGGACCAATTTAGATAAAAGGAAAGAGCTTTCGCCCTGAAACACCAGAGATAGCAGTCTTAACTATCGCCAAGTTAGCGGTAGTTAATCCGGTCCGTTCACAGATAAATCAACAGTCGAAAGCGATAAATTTCGGCCGGCCGCGGTAATAGGTGAAAACTATTAGGTTCCAGGATTATTTAAGTGTGGAACAGAAAAAATATGAAAGCCTCCAGGCGCCAGCTTTTACTCCCCAGGTAAATTGTTCAACTAGTACAATGTTTGGATAAAACTTTGTTCATGAATAATTTAACAATATAATGGGAATTGTCTACTGTTCTATTCGATTGATGTAGGTAAGTTTGTCTATACTTGTATAATGAACACGATACGTTTCGAATTTTTTACATTCATCTGTCTAGTCTTTTTCCAACTATGTTGGTGTCGCTACGCTGAATGTCGGTATTTAACATGGAGCGAATGCCTATCTGACCACCACAGTCTAGTTAGTACTGGGTAATACGCTTGGTAAGACTGGTTGTCAGACTTTCAGGCCACTACCTGTAACGGCTGTCAAATCTCTACAAATGACAGCTGGGACCAACGGCTCATATTTGACAAGAATACCTTTAAAAACGCACCCCTCGACCCATAAATGAAAGACGCAGTAATAATTCGATTTCTTTATTTGAAATTTTATTTCGTATCGCAAAAACCGCTAAGCAAATTCAATCGCTTGGATGGAAATATGGAGAAATCATGAAAATTAAGTTGTCAAGCCAACGAAAAGGAAGGGGGATGTGAGAACAAAACTATTGTAGGGAGATTCCTCCCCGAAGTAATGTATTCCGATTTCCTACAAGCATTTGTATTCAATGGGATAAATCAAATATGTGAATGGTTAAAGAAGATGTCTGTATTCGTTTACAAGGACGAAAAAGTTTTAAAAAATACAATAAAATACTTCTTGTATCTAAAACCTGAGATGAAATTGCACTGTAAAGTAAAATGTAGGAAAACCTTTTATTTCATTCAAATAAATGCCGAAGCAGCAAGGCCTAATCCAATTTAATTACCTTGTCAAATAAAGGTTGAAATAGGTCTAATTATAATGGATACCAACTGCAAAGCCTGCATGAAAAGTTAACACTACTATGAGCTTCAAACTCGTTAGGGATCTCGCGTAGAGGACTATCTCTAACTTTATCTATTCTATGTCTTTAGAAAAGGACGAACAATGTTGGAAAATGTAGAGAGCATCGAGTTCCAATCGTAGATCTTCGGATCCTTTGCTCATTCATTCGGCTGTCGTCAGTCGACGGCGCCCGTCGTCTCGGCCGAAGTACATTGAAATTTTCCCCGAAAACTTCGCGAAATTTCGACAACTTACTTTCCAATATAACATAATGGCGACAGTTTAGATAGATGACTGTAGGAGACGGTTTGACGATGATTTACTTTTATTAGATGGTACATTCTCTTAAGTATTTATCTATAATACTTATGTTTTTAAAAAAGAAGGTTGCCTTTAAATATGTAGATATAGATGCCTTTTTTTAGTACCTTTCTTCGCATTTATTTTCATTTGTAAAAAATGTTCATCAAAATTTATGTAGGTGCTTCCACATTCGAATTATAAAATGTTAATAACTGGTTATCATTTTCACACGCAGTGTTAAGTTGTAGCTGCCAGCATAAAAATAGCTTAACTTTTGAAGTATGAATGTGCTTGTATTATAATGTAAAAGTTACGAACAATGTTTTAACAAGCTTTTGTCCAAAAGAAAAGATTTTCCAATTCACCGAAGGCAACAACGTAATCCACTGAGATCTTAAAGTGGACTTAGCCAAATCGGCGTCTCCCTTTCTTAGCTTGTTATCTCATATCCTAAAAGTTTAAAACGTAGGAGCCATCGAAACGGGAACTTATTAACTCGATGTGATCGCCCCCGTGGAAACTGCTCTACGGTAAAATGTTACAGGAAGGAAAACTTTCGACAAACTGCAAAAAGAAACTGAGTAAAGTTTAAAAAGAGAACGCTAAATGCGATCCGTACTTAGCGAAGTAAAGCTTCGATCACACAAGCTGTCCGGAATCACAAACATCAGGAGCTGGAATAAGCTCCTGGCAGACTGCAATGGTGAATATAATTATTATAATAATCGTCACCGAATCAGAAGATTTTAACAACTTGTACAAATTGCACTCGTGTGAAACGCTTTTGAAATTCATCGGATGAAACTTTCGACTTATTATATTTGTCTAAGCTTTATAGACGGGAATTTGCTGCGACGTTACAGAAGCGCGATTTAAAAGTTTACACAATCACAACGCGCGTTTCACATCGCAGATCGCATTCTACCTTCTGATCATAACAAGTTGGAACTTGGCGAAATATGGCAACTCTTTTTATTGTGCTCAACCCCGTATATGCGTACCCGGTTTTATACTTGTTCCGTGTAAATTTTTATGTTAACTCCCGATTTTATTCGACTGTCATTCTCTCATATAAAAGTTAAAACTGTTGATATGAATAAACTTAAATTGGATGAATTTATTGGTAATTGTAAGTTTAGCGAGAAAAACAATCACTTCTAGTAGTTTTATTTGGGTTCATTTGGGTCAGTTTATAGAGAGAAAAAAAACTGCTTGATCATCCGATCTAGAGCGGAGCTATTTTATTTAATGCGTCCTCTTACTACAAGTTCACGATAAGGATCTTTAGTTGGCGACTATAAAACTGCAGCGGTATTAAACTGCGCTTTTTTTTCAAGATCCGGGCGTATGTCCTATTCGTTAATAGTCGGCAGCACTTAAAGATTTCCGCGGTACCTGCGCTACCAGACCATTTGCATACATTGCGATCGGCTATCCACTGTTCGACGACCACGCAGTTATAAATAGCACTGAGCACTCGCGGATGTGGTAATGCACGCGGAAAATGTTGAATTAAAATTAAGCTGTAGAAATGATAAGGTTAAATCCTATATGTTTGAAAATGTACTTATGCTTAGGTTTACTTTACTTATAAACGGACCAGAGAATTTAAAATATGTAGAATATCCACATGTGTTAGGTAAGAGACAGTATTTCGTTTCAGTCATAAAAATCACATTTGTTCACTAAAAACGAAGAAATTATATGATAATTTTAATTAGAAAACCAAAAAGAGTTTAAAATGGTACTACATTGTTTTCGATGATATTTAAGTCTCGCCGTTAGATACTAAATCAACTAATAGATCTAGAAATCAAAGAATAGATTTATGACAGTTCAACAGTAGCTTCATTTTCAAACAACTCCAAACATATCCATTATGATAGGTTTCTTTAAGACATTGACGTCTAATGCAAATGGAGGACGATCTAGCTCGCGCTGCATGTTACATGAGCTTGCATTCGTAACCACGTCTTCATGTTAATTGCGGAAATTATCCGGTTCACTAGCATTTCAATGAAACTTTCGGTAAGGGCCTTGATGGGCAGCTAATGGTAGGTTTCGAGCTGCATTATTTAGTGATCACTGTCACAAAAAATTAGTGTTGAATAGAAAAGGTTGACAAAATTAAAATATTAACTTGTACGTTTGACTCCGACGATTAAAAGGAATTTCTGTAGAGGGGCTTTATGTATGGAAAGTGTAGGGGCAATTCCTTGTAGGGCAATCAATACTGGTAATAATATTTATTATTACTATTAAAGTCAGTTTTTAATAATAAATAAAACTATGATCCTCTTTTCAAATCTGTTAATTCTACACATTCTACACATTATCTATTGACCTGTCTTATTGGTTTAAAGTGCCTCTAAAATGAGACCTTAATTATCAATGTCATAGTTTTACAATTTGGAGTTATCTTCAATAAATAAACTTTTTTACGTTCCGCACTAGCCTATCATTAACTGCCATTTGGATTACAAGCATACTTGATTTAATATCAGCCGAAAGCAATAAAACAGTCGTTGAATTATACATTAATAGTGTCGAATTAATATACGGTAGCCGATAGCAACCGATTGGAGCCGAATGCCGAATTAAACTTGAGAACGAACGGCCTTGACTCCCTGCTGAACGAATGACGATGCGCACAAAAAATCTGCTAAGACTGCATTCCAATTAATGTAATTACAGTATTTTAATCCCTCACCTTAGTACAGAAACCGCAATTTTTGTAATTACTAGTAAGGGATTATACCTAATGGATGGGCTTGGCTTGCACTTACCTATATGTTGTATACTAATCTGATAGTATCAAACATTATAGGTTATACTCCTAAAACCCGGTTTCCTAAAGATAGCAGAGGTGATTGCTGCCGTGGTATAACTAAAATGCCGTTATCCAACATCTGGTCGATTTTAAACTTTTGATACCATATTAATGAGAAAAAAAAAATCTATCGATCTGTGTTTGCGAATTTTCAATATCTTGAATAGTTTTGGAAATAATAATTATAAAAATGCCGTTAAGTGCATATTTCTCACGTGTGAAATAAGCAAAAATAACGTTAAGTAACTTTGTGAGTCTATAAAGTCACTAAAGTTCATTAACTCATATTTTTATCCCAAAAAATGTATATGGTTACTTGTCTAGATTGCCGTTAGCAGTCTTTTGTACACTACAAAGCGGTTAAGGTACTGTAACTGTTTTATAGGTATTCTTTTTTTAATAAAGGAGTTCGCTTTTTTTTAACTATAACGTCGTTAATTGAAAATGTTAGACTTAAACTTGACTAACGATGTTTAACGGCATTATTGCTTCATATTTGAGATACTTATATTTTGACTTAACGTACGTTACAAGCCCGTAGCGGCATTTTCAAACCTAAACAAAAATGTATTGTCCGTCATTATTAGACTAAAACGACGTCATCTCACACTAATACACTACAAAGCCGTTAACTAATCTCGCGCGGGGCGGGGGACACCGACTACGTAACGATCCTGTACCGAAATCAAGCTGACGGGGTGAAACTAGTGCATCGCCAGGAGCTTGTGGGTGAGGAAGTGTGTCGCTCCAGGTTTGTTCCCGCCAATTTTGCAACGATTGCGATAAGGCGAACCATCAATTTCCATCATTTGTGTCCCAAAGAAGGATTCAACCATCCAATTCAAGAGTTTATTTAAAAAATATAGTTGGGGTATGTATTGTTTCGTACTTAAAAGTTATGATCTTATGTACCTACATATATAAAAATAATTTCGATGATGCATCATATTATGTGTAAATAAATAAATAAATAAATCTTCCCATCTCCTTATCTGTTTACCCTTGCTGAGTTTACTTTCCCTTGGATACCAGTCCAGTTATTATTTTACTCCATTTATCTGTGCTTGCTCTCATCATGTGGCCAGTCCATCTCCATTTTTGTTGGTCAATCCTGGTCAAGATGTCTAGTAGATTAGTTTTTGCTTTCAACTGTTCATTTCTTACATGATCTGCTTTACGTGTATTATTTGTCATGCTCCGTTCCATGGCTCTTTGGCAGTACTGCAGTTTACTTCTGTGCTGTTTTGTAAGTGCCCATGTTTCGCATCCGTATGTTATACAGGATATTATGCAGATATTAAAAAAAAGCAGCATCTCCTAACAGCAATTCCTAAGTCTCTGGATTTCATGACCTCTTTTAATGAGCAATACTTTCTCCAACCTCTTGCTATGCTTGTGTTGACTTCCTTAGTTATTTGGTCTTATGGTGATATAAAGTGGCCAAGATAATTATTATGTATTCATCAACAGATTCAATCCCACCGCGGATTGAATCTATCAGTGTCGGTTTTTTTTCTAAATTGGTCAAATGTTTTTATTTTTTTTGTGGTTATGGACAATTCCACCAAAGCACTTTCCTTGCTTAAGCTCCAGATGACTTGGGTTTTCCTCAAATACGACTAAGTCGTCTGCGAATCTAAGGTGATTTAGTTTCTGACCATCGATGTTTAGACCCAGATGAGACCAATCCAGTTTTCGGAATATATTTTCCAGTTCTGCGGAGAATAATTTGGGTGACATTGGGTTACAATCGTCTGACGCCTCGTCTTACTTCAAATTCGGGCCCCGTCTGTTCTGACTGTATTTTTGCTTTACTGTTTGAATAATTTAGTTTTGATCAATTCGATATAAATTCCAGGTATGCCTTGAGGGCTACTCAAGACTTTCCCACGATTTTTAATACTGTGTTTTTAAGAATACATATATTTTATCAAGAAGGCTTTAATAAATGTAGATATAAGTTAGAACTAAAATTTAAATAAGGAAAATTATTTTATTTTTCAGTTGATGATTATTTTTAAATGGTACTAGAAATATAAAGTTTTGAGTTCAAGGAGAAGATTAAAATTAGTTTTGATTGTTTGTTATCACAGGTTTAATGAAAGACTGAAGTTTGTCTGTAATTTTTGTTTAATGTTATCTTATTTTAAAGTACAAGTAGTACATAATAACTGATGTGATTTTAGTGTTATACCATAGAACTGAAAGTTCCTAAAAAATCTAGTCATAAGTAAAGTTTTGTGAAAGTTATAAGTTTAAGCATAATTACATATTATTTGAAAAGCAATAAAAATATTGCCAATCAAGACTAGTTGATTGATAAATCTTTGACTTTTATTTAAAAAATATCTTTAATTTCAACAAATTTAATTCATTTTATGCAAGAAAATAGTTCACAATTTGTTTTATACTATTACGCTATAATGTCGTTAAACTGTAAGGTTTTTAGTTTAACCACGTTTTAGCTAAACAATGATTCAAGTTTATCCTTTTAATTAATACGCTTCTAAAGGTTACCAGACTTAAAAGCAGTAAAGTAACGTTAAACGCACTAAAGTTTAACATGAATCAGTTCTCTATTACATAATCGTAAGCTAAATTGTCGTTATGTGCAAATAACGCCGTTTTAGTTAATCAATGAAGTCATGAAATTTTAGCATTTTAATAAACAATAATTTGCTATGAAAAAGATACACTAAAACGCCGTTACGCTATACGTAGCGGCGTTTTAGTCGATGATCCATTATGATTTCGGTTACATCTCTGATAAACTAAAACACAAAAGAAGCTTTTTCATAAAATTAAATTATATTTACGATATGATAGGGTAAGTAGTTCAAAAGTATGCGATTTTATCTATATTTTAGTACTTCCAAATCTCTGATAGGTGTTGTCATCGAAAAATGACATCGGTTTAAAAATTTGCCGCGGTTTTTCTGGTTTATTGAAAAAAATGACTTTAGCAGTTAACGGCATTATAGTTATACCACGGCAGATTGACCCGTCTAACCTTTGGGCGTACGTTCTGCGTAAAACTAGGAGCTCGGCAAATTGTAATACAATAAAAGAAGTATGCGTTTGCTAACTAGCAGAGATTTTGAGGCGGTGGACATACCGATATTATAGATTTTTTTAAACAGATCTAAGAAAATATTCTCATTTTCGTCACTACGTTGCGTAGCGCGTAGATTCCGTTGCGTAGCACCGTAGACCCTTATCAACTATTACAAGAACACAAATATAAAATCAATTCTTTGTCATATCGAGCATTTGATATCCTCTGTCGAATACCCATACGAAATTATTCGTATTCGTTACATAAACAAGCACATAGAGAAGAGACCTTGATAATAAGTACATAGGAAAGAAGAAGAAAAATCGACGCTTAAAATAACGATGGCTACACGAGATGCGATTTCCAAAGTACCCGTTTTCTTCAGCTGATTCATACAACGCGGAAAGGTAAATGACTAATGGAGAACGTTTTTCTTGCATTCCTAGATCGCTATGGAAATAAAGGTACGAAAGTTATTTATAGGTGTGATTAATCATGTACAACAGAGCGATTAAATGGTCCATTGAATTGATAGGTAAGTATACATAATGGAGAAAAAAAACTGGTGTCAATTACGATGTAACTCCCACGTATTACGGGAAGAGGACGCGATCGTATGTCTGTTAGTGACGTATTTAAGTTAAGTAATGTGATTGTTAAGTTTGATAGGTTATAATAAGTACATAGGAAAGAAGAAGAAAAATCGCCGCTTAAAATAACGATGGCTACACGAGATGCGATTTTTTTTGCGAGTACCCGTTTTCTTCAGCTGATTCATACAACGCGGAAAAGTAAATGACTAATGAAGAACGTTTTTCTTGCATTCCTATGGAAATAAAGGTACGAAAGTTATTTATAGGTGTGATTAATCAACAGAGCGATTAGATGGTCCATTGAATTGATAGGTAAGTTAAATAATAGAGAAAAAAAACTGGTGTCAATTACGATGTAACTCCCACGTATTATGGGAAGAGGACGCGATCGTATGTCTGTTAGTGACGTATTTAAGTTAAGTAATGTGATTGTTAAGTTTGATAGGTTACTCGTTGCTGTCAGATTCTTGTACTACATCAACCAGTTGGCTCTTGCAAGAAAATCACGATTTGTCCGCGTTATTCTGTCTTTAAATTCTAAGTACCATATCAATTATTATTGTTCGTAACAGGTGGCATTCTGTGGTTTCTGCCACATGGGAAAAGAGCGTGAGTTTATTGTATGTAACACTTCAATCTTTCTCAAAATTCTGAAGATCCACACAATTGACCACACCAGTACCTGCATACCTGCCTATTATCTTCTACAAGACTAGACGGTGAATCCGCCGGCAGCACCTACCTGTCTACAGATAACAAAGGCTCCCCAGTGTTACTTTGAATCAAAACTAACGACAGGTTAATGAACTGATTAAGATTATAATGTCGAACAGTCTTATCGTCCATCACGAAAACTTGGAACAATCTCTGATAAGTCTTTGAAAGACTATTGTTCTGAGATGACTTGCCTCCTGAAGTCATCACCTTGATGTTCTTTTAGCATTTAGCTGCATCATGTCCGTTCACGTTTTGGGACTAATTATTTGTTTGAGGGATCAACAGACCAACATTTTGAAGGTGACAATTACCTAAATCGAGTTTGTCCCCTCAATTTGGTTGCTTCCCAAAAGGAAAATGAAACTCATATAGATTTTTTTTGCATCATAATGATTTTTTATTCGGATCTTCATTCTTATGCATCTTAATTTTTTGTCCCGCAGCGTGTTTCGGATGTATTCGTTTACACGTGTCGTTCTTCGTAACCTATACCTACATTGTAGGTACTTAATCTATAGAACCGGTCATCAACCTGAAGATTAACCCGCCGCGCCGCAAGGTTGGGGAGGTGACATTGGATCCAGTATTGCGCGGGCGTCGACGCCGATCCGACAATGAGCACACATGCGCAAAAGCAATCACTTTGCGTAGATGTGCATGTGTGAACTTGAAAAATTAATAGCATTCTACTTACATTCCGAACGACGTAATTATCCTTGATAGAAAACTGGCCCCATTATCTCTACTCACGTCAACTTGTAAATATACTAAAATCACTTCGATCGGAATTTACCTAACTCGAGTGGGACTGTCAACACCGTTGCCCTCAGAAAAGATTTAAAGACCCATGATCAATCAATCATCGGTATCTATCGGAGTCTCAAAGCCTAGGGTCAAATGTAGTTACATTGTATTCGCGAAAACATTAGAATTAAGCAGCAATTAACACAAATTGGTAACGTTAGTAATCTATTAACATTTTTTCAAGAAAAATAAAACAATAATAAAATTATATTACTCACATGACATTTATGTTCGCACGCAATCTTCGACATTTATGTAATTTTTCGAAGACATAAAACTTAAATGGGGATGATTCCTATTAAATTATACGTTACGAGCCTACAATCACTGAACGGAAAACAAGCAAAACGAATGTAAATACAAGTTTTATACCAAATTATCATGTAAATGTAAACTTTATTGCGTTAAATTTACGAGATGTTCGCGTTAAAATAATGCCATAAGGATATAAACATGTAAAATAAGCGAAGGAGTGGGAAAATCATCATAAATCTTGGGGTAGCGTTGTAATGTGATATAAACGCTTTGGAGTGATAAAGAATCACGGTTGGAATCCCGTTTTAGATTTAGTCGCGTTTGTAAAAATCCTTAGAACGTCAAGGGATCCGTTTTATAGCTTCAACCGCATAATGTGGACCGTAATGTATGCGGTTGGCATTCGTGGGTATACAGGTACCTAGGACTTAGGTAACTATGTGTCATTGAACTTTAACTAAGCTTTTTAATGCACTTAATGAATAGGTACTCACGTACAAACTATGTATTTACCAAGTATGTTTTGCACTGTCCATCCCAGCACGACAGTAAATTTATAAATACTTATATTTAAGGCTTATTTCACGATGTCCGAATAGCTACTATTTACAGACTAATTAATCAAAAAATGCAACAGAATTTGTATGAAAATATCAGCCAAGTAAGTTAACGGGAACTTAGTCGTAGGTGGTGGAACAGGCCCTTACTAAGTCAGCTGATTTTTGCGATACCGTCTACCGTTTGTACAGTATGTTATATGTTTTTCTTTACTAGCCTATTTAGGTATATTATTAATTGTACGTATAATTAATATTTACGACAGAATGGTAGGTATTAAAAAAAACATACTCGTATTATTATCATCCTTTGAAAAGTACATAATTGTAAAAAGGTATATATATCTATTTTTAAACCCGGTCAAATGACACATACGTGAGCAAATACATGCACAATAAAATATTATTAATATTAATAATGCGAGAATGTACAATAATAATTGGTGTTCATGTATTCCCGAGTGGTGATAATTTTGTTATCGCTAGGAATTATAAACGATGATTTAACCATTGACCTACGTAATCTAGTGTACTCATACAAACGCACATAGAACAGCTATTATTAAGGACATACATTTTATTATTATTTAGAAATTAACATAATTATTATAACACTAGCTGTTCGATTTTCGACTTGTACAACTCGAAAATTATCCTACGGGAAGATAAAATTGGGAAAAAACTCTATATTCTGTGTTAATCCAGGTTATATACTATCTGTGTAGCAAATTTTTTTCAAATCCGTTCAGTAGTTTTTGCGTGAAAGAATAACAAACATCCATATATCCATACATACTTAAAAACTTTCGCGTTTATAATATTAAATATGATAGCACCAGTGTCGCGACTACTGTGAATGAGGTCCTTGGTTCGATTCCCAGGTCGGGCCAAGTGCTATTGAGTTTTTCCATCAGGAATTTCCCAGTAGCAGCCACGAAGTCTGAATTTGTGCCCGGTTGATGACTCACCCCCTTTTACATGGGACTTAAACTTAAGTGACGAAATGTGGGTATACTAATAAATGAAGGTACACCTCTCATCACCTCTCAGGGATTACAGGCGTGATGTTATGCTATAATTAGTCTACAGGTCGGTAGATACCTCAAACCTTTAATAATAATTAATTTTAAAAAAATACTCATATTGTACTATGCTTTAATAACCATAGTACAATATGAGTAATTTTTCTTATGAAGTTTAATTTACCATATCCATATACCGGTTCTTTAGCCCTTTGCCTGTTCATTAAAATCCTTGAAGGCTCTTTTTTGTTTTACCTTAAAAATTAAATACTTCCGCATGTGTGACTATTGTCTCAAATAAAAAAATTACCAGAAGTTGGTATGCTTACATAGTTTTTGATTCATGCTTGGCGCTATGGAAATCAGAATAATTCCTTTTGCCCACCGCTTCGCCAGCTTGGAGGTCAAGATTTATCCCACGGGAAAAAATGTATCCTATATCAGTAACTCACGGTCTATTTGTGTGGCAATTTCTTCGAAAACCGAAGGTTTCAGAAAGAGAGATAATTCTGTATTTATTATACTTATACTTTCAAGGATACCTTTTTAATCATTTTCAGAGAAAAATAATGAACTCGACAACGCGTTGGTGTGTCCACTGTAGTGTAAGATACTAAAATTACTTAACAAAAAACATTATTACACACGCTTTTGAATTTCAAATTATCAACTTGTACCAGAGATAGATCAGGGCGTCTAAAATGGCTACTTTAGCAGATCATAATATGAATTGCGTTAAAAAGCATAAAATGGATCTTTCATATCACTGCGTCCGTGACGATTTAGGAAAGTACATCAGAATTAGAAAATGATATGAATTGCGTTTAAATTCCTAAAATGGTCACAGACGCAGTGGCCATTTTAGACCCCTAGGTCTGATTGAATGTAAGTCCCTTTATACCGTAGAAACAATTTTAGATTCAACCTACATACCTGGCAAATGGCAGTTTTTACTTCGATGCCTTCGTTTGAGCTTATTAAAAGCTTCGAAAAACATCAATATCGGTGAGCATGGCACTACGAAACTCGGTCAGGTACTAAATGAAACCAGATCGCTTGAATCAGGTAGGTGAGCCTTCGCCAAATTTTGACATGTTGGTAACTTGAATTTTATTGATCTTGGATACTATCATCAAAATCAAAGCATTTATTTCAAGTAAGCCAGTTACAGGCACTATAGAGTTGTCGATACAAATACAACAATGAAAAGGAGCTACAATCCCAGCCAGGAGTCATAATAACTATAAAAGCACTGTGTAAGTGCCCATTCGACAGCGTAGATCTCTACGGAGAAGAATGGGCAAGAAACTCCATGGACACTCTTTAATATCAGAACTAGCGACCCGCCTCTGCTTCGCACGGGTAGAATGTCCTACTTAAAAACCTTCCTCTTGAATCACTCTATCTATTAAAAAAAACCGCATCAAAATCCGTTGCGTAGTTTTAAAGATTTAAGCATACAAAGGGACATAGGGACAGAGAAAGCGACTTTGTTTTATACTATGTAGTGATATTGTTGCAAAACCATGGTTACATCATTCATGTTGAGATGGTACCAATCTGCATTAATACGCGATTGAGTCCTGAACCAGTGCTTACAAATTTAAAAAAAAAACTAAATGTGGCACTCGGAGACTGCCGCGGTAAAGCTACTGCATAGCATTTATCAACATACGAAAATAATTAATTATTTAATTTGACAACCTCAGTTGACAACCTTGTTATTTTCCGTAACCATAGCAACCTGGTTGAAAATTTTCGTTACGGAATTTCTGGATTCGCTCTCCACGCTCAAGGCCCGCGATAGAAGCTATGCAATAGCTTAAAAAACAGACTTCAAACTTATTTTATAGTACTTTTCTACTTCCATTGAATCGATCGGGCTAAGTACCTTTTCAAGTAACGGTAATCCTCAGATATTTTTAATTCCCCTTATCTTGGAGGCTTATTAACGATTCCCTATATGGCGAATATTAATCCGATTTGTGAAACGTCCGTACCCCTATTATTCTCGGACCGGCTTTCCGGAAAAATGGATATAATTTTTACCGGCTAACCCATTTTTTTCTCGGTTGCACAACGTGAAGGCAAATTGAATTTTTTGCCATGCCTCAGTGGACTAATTCGGCTAATGCATTTAGTACGATGCATGCTCTGCGTACTAGCGAACGGCGATTTTACAGAAATTAATTTGAAATACTCTGTTTTTTTCTAACCTTCTACTTTTCAGGTTTAGGTTTTCATATAGTTACGTATGTTACAAAAAAAAAGGTTATAGCTGAGTTATTAATTCCCTGTCTGTCAGTCATAAATAATAAACCTGTATAAGTTAAAACCAGTTGAAACATTTCGTAGGTCCCTTTTATACAAGAGTTTCATGACATACAATATTCCTGTAGGTGTAAATTGTGTTAATTATACATTGTCTAGTAATAGGTAAATTAATAATATTATACCTAAATAGATTAATAGGTAAATTGCTAACCATGTCTGGCTTTACCCATAGGTACCTACTCGTACCTACTAATATTAGATTTTAACCATTATTTAATTAAGGATGTATTTTGTTGCTATACTATAAATAATATTTATTATTATGGTTCTGGATCGAGTATGTTATTGTAATAATATGCATTATTAAAGCAAGACTAAAACTTTGTGAACTTATAATAAATGCATACATATACATATAATTAGTGTAATTACGTAATGCATTTTACAGGTATTCAATCACTTTGACCGCAAATTCGAGGAACATCGAAAGATTCGGACTGAAATACGAGTTTTCCTAGCACTACTATATACGTAAGTAATACTTTGAAAATAAAGTTCTTATAAAGATGACAAATAAATGTAATAAACCAAACGATTAAAAGGTTCAATTGAATTAGATATTATTATTAGCATCCAAAAAGCTACAAGCTTTGCTCTGATAATTAAAACTCGCCCCACATATCTTATTAAAAGAGAGGCCCATTTATTTCATACTATCTTTATTGTGTGGTTAATTCCTAGCCCGGTGTCAGAGCTTTTATGCCGCCCAAAGGCCTCTGAATTCACTTTACATGCTGTCGAGAAAAATCTCTCAGGTATTCTGGTTGTCTCAAGACGTCTTCCTTCACCGAATTAAATAATAATTATACGATACGCACATGAATCGGAAAAATCTGAGCTGCGTGTCATTTTGTCGAACTCGAGATCTACGACTTGTTAGTCCGACAATCAAACCACTAGACTAACACTGCTATGCCCATACCATAATAAAGATAGAAGTTGAACAACGGTTTACAGTAGTATTGAGAATTATCTGTGGAGTATACCTACCTCTGTGTAACCCTTCGTAAACTACTACTACGAAGATCAATTTGTATCAAAAGCGTTTGAACTCTAGTACGCATTCTATTATGTGTCCTATCGCAGCTGTGAATATTAATAGAAGGGCATTAATAAAGCCGAGTGGGTAGAGCCAATAATAGCGCTATCTTTGCTATCGATACAACGCTAGGTGCAAGAGGACCACCTGTGCACTCCCACAGAACTAAGCCTACTCAATTTGTGGTCCTACAGGTTTTGCGAGCTGATGAGTTCACCTTATAGGGACGTGCCTGTGTCATTATTATCTTCGGTGACGCCGGCAGACACCAGGCGGGCGATCAGTCCTTTCGTTGTGGATTATTTCGCCCGTGCCTGTGTCATAGTTGGTCTCATTTTGATGGTAATACTTGGGCGGTAAAAGGTAAATAGTTTCTACATTTACGTAGTGGAATTTCAATCCATAGTGACATTGTATGCGTGTTTCCAACAGTTTTGACATGGTCTGAGTAAAATCTGCGTTCGTTTGTAATTTGGTGATACATTTTAACTTTTCTTACCAACTAACTGCTGACATGCTTATGATTTTAGTTCAATTACCTGAAACAAAAAAGTACAAAATTAGTTTTGAAGACAAATCGAATGAAGACGTTTCTCTCAAAGACTGTTTTAGCAAACATTTTGCTCAGGAGAAAGACGGCTTAAACCATGATTTGGGATAAAAAATGCATGACGCACATTGATGGGAAATATTCCTTTGAATTTTAAATGATTAAAAGTACTTAATCCTTTAAAAATAAAAAATGCTTAAGCCAAGGATTCAAAGTAATAACTATAAAAAACGTAACATTCAATCAAGTCCATCCACTTGGACAATAGCCAAGCGGAGAGTGCAGACGTTTTTCCAAGTTTTGCATAAAACTCACTTCCAAAGGCATTTGATGAATAAAACGTTGTCACAGGAGTGCAATTTTTTATTTCCATTCAAAATTTATTTGTGCAATGTGTATTTACAGTATCTCCCGCGTCTGCCAAGTTAGTAACCATGTTTCGAAAGCAGAGAAATGTGATTTTTATAACTTTTTATTGAATTCACTCTTTTCTGTAGACAGTTGTCGTTTTATCGGTCATCGAACAGACTTTTGGGGACGGGTGACATTCGTAAAAGTAATCGTACGATGTTTTCAGATTATTCATATCTAATCTTTCGGTACTTTACGCTGTCGTGCAGTGGAGGACAACGATAAGGTTGTATCCGAATTATTTAATTCCTAACTTGTTAATTTCGAACGTTTTAATTATTTAGGTTTTTAGAACTTTTAGCCTCTATATCTCAAATGAATCGATGATGATAATTAAAAATAGTTTTGCATCAAAATTGTCTGAAAAGTTAAACGAATTCCAAAGCGGACCCATATCATCATAAAAAAATCTGATCGCGATTAGTAAACTCAATTAATGTACAGAGGCTCGAGTGTAGTGTACCGACTGACGGCGCGACGCCGTCGAACGGTCGTCGCATATAAATTATATAATATGTAGATAGGATTCCACACGGAAGTCATTAACGTTTTGTGACCTTCGCTCGCCGCGGGACCGGGTAGGAATTGATACGCCCTATTTCCCTGATGATGTAATAGAGCAAACCTAATAATCACGTATGCGAACCAGTACACCAGATTAGTTGACGACAACATTATGCGCTGACCTTATTACCTACAAATGTTAGAATTAGATAACGAAGGATTTTAATCATTTTATTCTCTTGATTGCCACGAGAGTCGAGCGTGGGTTTTGTTAAATAAATCGTTAACCTCAAAATTTGTGTAGATTTTTAGAAAAATCGTGCGCGTTTTTCATTAGAGTCTCGTTAACCTGATAATGTCGTCCAAGGTCGCGAATAGACTACAGACTCCTTGTTTACCTTTACAATATTATGTCATAAATGTTGTCGTTTGCCAAACCGATAGCGTGGAAAACGTAAACAAACCAAGACAAAAATTCGCAGACGACTCGCGCCAATATCGACAGACTGAGCATATCAAACATGACCGTCTCTCGCGTAACAACATTTCTGAAACGTCAGAAAAGGTAATGTACCGACAGATAATGTAAATAAATAAATAATAGGCCAGAGTCACGTGTTTGAAGTTACATAAATCGAGTACTAGTGCGATTAGACGCTTAGATTATTTCATATATCTAAAAAAGGCGCGAAGCTTCCACCGCGGCAGTGGCAAGGCCGTGGATCCGTGGAGCACGTGGCTGAGGCGCCTGTTGCTAGTTGCCCTCCCCCCCGCGACCCTGCCACAGACCCTGCACCGTTGCGGCTATTGCGACGTTGCCGTTCTGACTTCTACGCTCTCCGGAATAGCATGAGAATTTGGCTGTAATGTCAAGTCAACGGCCTGTCATAACTACACGTGTGCGTATGAATTTAGAATACCTACACGTGTTTTGATTTAGGTTCTGATTTCAAGGTCTAGGTTGGTTGCAGAAAATGCTGAAAAAGAAATTGCTGGTACTGGCATATTATATGCGACATTGCATGACAAATGGCATTCCTAAGTACCTACTTAGTAGTTTGCTAATTAAAATAAAAGTGTATTTAAACATATGTGCTAAGGAGGTCTGACAATATAATTGCATTACAACTAGAACGATTGTGAGGAGGTTATAAAGAATTTGACCTTCACGATTAAGTCCATGATACTTACTGAGTTAAATGCTGTCATTTAACTCAGTAAGTACATAATATTATGTAGGCATGAGTTGTGAGGCTGTAGGTATCGTCATAGGTACATTCTTGAAAATTTTACGTTCTAGAAAATATGTAGGTAGGTATGTACGTTGACCTTAGTTTACCTGACCGAATCATAACTGTATCTCATAAAGTCACTAATGTTCTATAAAATACAGTGCAAATCTGCTTCAGTCTAACTGGATGCAGCTGAATACTAGTATTTTAAGCGAGTGCCTATCTGACCTCCACAAGCCAATCAGAACAGGGTAATACGATACCCCTTAGTAAAAATGGTTGTCAGTTTTGAACCACTGACTAGGTAGGACCTACCTGTATCGACTGTCAAAGATGTACAAATGACAAGTATATAAAACTAATAAATAGAAGTATTTGTAAGACACACAGAAGGAAAGACAGTTGTCATTGTCAAGTGCAATCAAAAAGCAATTTCAGGCTGTCAATGGCTGCACAAATTGCCACTGAAACGCTGCGCACAGACAGACTGATTAACCGACAACCAACCTTTAGATAAAACCGTTATCAGCTGTCCCATCAAGGTTATATTTTCAATGTCAACCCATTTTTTACGGAGTCTCATTGTCTAGCACGTTATTAAAAACTCTTTTCCTTCCGAAGAGGACATGGCACTTACTGAAGATTACTCGTATAACAACTCTCGAATCTTCTACACGCATAACAAACAAAGGTAGGTGAATCCAAATATTTGGCGTTGGTATTAGCAAACAAGGTGTCTAAGCGTGGGCCTAACAATAAAACGACATATCAATTTATTTATCTAAAAATAGATCGCCCGTTATCGTCCCCAGTGTTTGTAAACATTAATGACGTAACCATCAACTTTTTAAATGTCATTTACCCGAGTACTACACAAGCCATTTTCTTATATCAGCAAAAATTTTCCTTATGATTTTCTCAGAAAACATTACCAGTAATTGAAGGTGTGACCACTGGATAGGGCGTGTAATTTCAAGTTACGTTAATAAGCCTGTTACGACATTAAATCCCTGCAGACCAAGGTTATGGAACATTTTATAAGTCGGCCACTCGTCGGTGCTACGAGTAGGGTTGCCAACATTTTTTAAGCGAAATACAGTATTTTTCAAAATAATCTATAAAATAATATAGTACACTTCTAAAAAGTATAGTATTTTATGAAAAAAAAAAAATAGACAAAGATATATTTAAATTTTATTTATTTTAATACAAACTATATATCTTTGCATTTTTTGCGTCTTTATAATATTGGTGTTGGGGGTGCATTTGAACTTGAAGCACGTTCGTCATCGCTACCACTTTCCATAACTACTTTGAGAACCTTAAGTTAAAAAATAATGTCTTATTGAAAATACCAAATCCCGAACAAAAATAAAAGCGACCACAAAATTCTTTAGATGTTTTGATGTTGTTTTAATTTAAAATTTAATTGTTCCTGTTAAAATAGAGATCAGTGGGAGGGACCCAAAGATTCTATTTCTATTTATCTTCGGGGACAGCTTGGTAGCAGACACCAGACGGGCGATCAGTCCTTTCGTTGTGGATTATTTCGCCCAGTTCCCCATTTTGGTGGATCCCCTACATGGGTTACTGGTGGTCGGCATCGCGAATCTTCCTGTCGCCTTGCAGAAGCTCACCAGTTGTTCGGTAGAGATTTCTGCGAGCTTCTCTTCATTAATCTTATCTGTTCCTAGGATTTCCCATCTGAGTGGCTCATACATTGTGCATTCCGCCACAAGGTGGAAACTTGTTTCTTCTGCTTCTCCACATGCTGGGCATATGGGATCTTCCTTTACTTTCATAATCGTCAGGTGTCTATTGAGTCCACAGTGTCCTGTTGCGATGCCTACTACTAGTCTTATGTTTCCCCTGGTCATTCTGAGTAGTTTGTGGGATTTCTTTTCATCATATGACTTTAAGAAGATTTTCGATTGTCGAAAACCTTCTGTTGCATTCCATCTTTTATTTGACTCTCCTGTGGTTATTCTATAGATGATTCCTTTTGTTATATTATGTGGGATCGGTAACCTGGGCTCTGGTCCCACAAAGGTTTCATCTGCTCCTTTTCTGGCTAACTCATCCGCTATCTCATTCCCTTCGTGTCCTTGATGACCAGGGACCCATGCGACTGTTACTTCTGCTCTTTCCGCTAGCTGGTTGAGTGCTTCCTTACACTCTTTAACCAGTGCAGATGTGACTTCCACTTTGTTCAGTGCTTTGAGTGCTGCTTGACTATCACTGTATATAACTATTTTGGAAAGATCACCTGTAAGGGCGTTTCCAATTATTCTGGTACATTCCATAATGGCATGTATTTCTGTCTGGAACACACTTGCGCCTGTTCCTAGTGAGAATGATCTATTTATTTCCAGTCTTGGTATGTGTATTCCAGAGCCGGATACCTTAGTTGATTCTTTCCTTGATCCATCTGTATAGCAGACCGCCATAGATGGATCACTCTCGATTGTCCATTCTTCTCTTGTGCCTATATGTATTCTATACTTTTTGTCGAAGATCTTCTCTTTTTTGATTAGGTCATTGTTGGCCATAATCATTGACAGATTGTCTTCGTACGGATTTGCTATCTCCGAGTGACCTTTGTCCATAAAATTGCCTTTCCAGAGGTTCAAGCTTTTCAGTTTGAACCACTGCTCCTAGGCTCTTTTCTTAACTTGTAGACTAAGCGGTATCATTCCAAAAATAAAAGCGACCACAAAATTCTTTAGATGTTTTGATGTTGTTTTAATTTAAAATTTAATTGTTCCTGTTAAAATAGAGATCAGTGGGAGGGACCCAAAGATAAAAAGATTGTTGATTTGTTCGGAGTCCGGAATTTAGTTACATGAACTTGCCTCACACAAAACTTAATATAAAGGCTATTTTTTTATTTTTAAAGATAAATATTTGTTTGTTAGATTTCGATCGGTGTTGAAAATATAGTATTTTTGCGTACTATATATTTCTTCAACAGTCTATAGGTAGTACGCTGACCCAAAATATAGTACAATACTATATATTATTATTATAGTACGGTTGGCAACCCTAGTTACTACGAGCAAAATGGGAGTGGAAACTTTATTTGACGCTTTTTTCTTAGCACGTGTAACTAAAATTACGTCAAAGATATGAGGATAAGAAGTGAGAAACAAAAAGCGATCGCACGAACTTCATAGCAGTTGAATTTAGATGTCTACGGAATGCTGCAATGTGAGTACGACGGAGTAAACGTTTTAATACGTACGTGGGGTTTAGAAAGATTTTCAGGTTCTGCAGAACGGTCATGTGCGTAGCACTCGCTACCTGCGTGCGTGTGTGACGAGATAATGAAAGTGGACGAGACAAAAGAAGTATGTAAGGGTCGTAGCAGGTCGCGTGCTGTGATTTCTACCTGAAAAGGCGTGAGTTTATGTTTGTATGTGGGGCTTAAAAAGAGGGAATAAAGGGTGGAGTTTCAGGTATTAAGGTGCTATTTAGGAGAGACCTATATTCAGCGTTTGACAATTTGCTTCAGATTGAACTGCTAACATAGACGAAGAGTCATGATAGAAATTAGCAGTATACACGTGTACCGGCTATTACAAATGGCTGAAAACACATATAGGAAAAATCCTAAAATCACATAGGGTCAACTTTCCAATTTCAAAATATTCCTAATTAACTTCGATTAACGTAAACCTTTTCTTTGTAGGTACACTCTAAAATTATTATAACTTCTTGTTCATGATTATCCTTATTGCTTCATTATTTCCAAGGAGTTTTATTTTGTAGTTACTTCGAATACTCGTTCTATCGGTTAATGCGTTCTGACAAGTGTCAACGTTTTCTGCCGATGACCGGCTGGTTCCAACGTTTAAATGAAAAGAAAAAATAAAAGATCTCAAACAATAGATAGCTAGAATTTTATACACGAGTACGCAAATAGATTAGAAGTGGTATATTTATAGCCTCTTGTCTCTTTACTTACGGTAAATTCATTACCTAATCCTTGTAGAAGGTTCTACGAGTATATCCGGATAAAAAGATATGTGAAACAGTAACACGGGCACTGATTCCGGGGTCCACGTTTTGAGAGATAACGTGCTGAAGTCTCGTGTCCTCAACCAGTAAACAATCTGGTCCTTACTATACCGACTGAACTTTAACAGATGCTCCTTATCTACTTAAACGTGTGCGCGAAGGAGGAGGTCCTGGTTTCGATTCCCAGGTTGGATTCAATGTTATTGGGTTTTCCCATCAGCAATTACTCCGGCAGGCCCAGAAGGAGATGGCGGGATGAGCTGGACTCTTTCTCAAGGGATTGGTCTAACATCGCACTGGATCGCGAAAAGTGGAAAGAGGGAAGGGAGGCCTTTGCCCTGCAGTGGGACAGCATGGGCTCATGATAATTACTCCGTAGCAGTCACAGACTTTGGATTTGTAACTGGTTGATGACTCCATAGTCATCAATTATCAACCGACATTTAAAAAAATGCTCATCCCCTGTTACATGAGATTTTTAAAAAGAATCATGAAAATCGGTTCACCCAGTCAAGTTCAAGTTCACACAACAAGCAAGTTATGAGGTAACAAACTTAAAAAGAAAAAAAAATACAGTCGAATTGATAACCTCCTCCTTTTTTTTGAAGTCGGTTAAAAATATGGGTGTACTTTTAGGTACACCTCTGCCCAACCCTGCGGGAAATGAAGGTGTGATGATACGTGGGACTAAGCGTATTACTATAAACCTCTGGAAATATATTATTATCAAGCAAAACATTCGGCTCTTATCACTCATCCCGATCATGGCCATTCGACACAGCCGTGTGGCTAAGATAAATATTAAGCGGAAATAAAACGATACGAGTTACACAACTTGTGAATAGGCAGTCCTGTATTTAAATAATGATTTGTTATATCACTCTAATTACATAATAACAATCAATAATAATCTTTATTGCAAAAGAAAGAGGTTACAAAATTGTGTGAAGTCCGTGACTCTTGTACTAGATGATAGTCAGGATACAGTGTCCCCTATTCATAGGTGGAATCTTTTAGATTAACGTCTCCTAGACAACGTGTTGGTATGACCGTGAAATATAAGTGCTGGTGAATCAGATAATGATCTAGTAGTTTTCGTTTGACTGAGTTTAGCTTGATACATACATACGATACCTACGACATGTGCAATTTTGCATTTGTAGGTAATACTTCAATTACACAATAGGGGATCGGACTGGGTCAAAATAATATGATTCTGTTAAGTCCGTCAGTTAGATTGTCGATAAATATTGAATACGTGTTTTTTGTTTTATCAAATCAATAAAAAATGACGAAGATAAAAAGCGTCAAAGATCTTGGAGTGGGGCTTGAAACGTCACTTGTGTCGTCAAAATGTACTATCATATGACTTCACACGAGTTTTCGAAGCACTGTATCGTCTTCATTTTAAGTTTACGTGAAAAAAGAAAAAATACGTGCCCAATATTTTTTGGAAATCTATGTGACGGACTAATTAGTTTTTTTTTGTCCGATCCCCTTTTGAAGTACTAGGAACACATACATAGAAAGAACACTCTTTCTACATATTATATTCATGAATAGATTCAAGAGGTGTTATAAACAACAATCGTGCATTCTCTTGTCTTGTAATGTAGGTACACACTGCGACATATCAAACTGTACAAATCCAGTATAACTTGACCATGCTTTTTTCTAGCTTTCCGTACTACGAGAGATAAGTTCAATTTGGTTTAGCATAGCTTGTTCGGTCGCCGTGCGTACAACAACTAATGCGACGTGACAATCAAACAACCGTCTATAACGAAGAACAGTGATGTCAATACTTCAATACCCACATCAAAATTCATGATTTATAATAATCCACTAGAATTTTCCTTCGATACATCAAAGTTACTATCTTGTCAACATTAGCAGCCAATCAGGGCAACTGAATGGGACCGTTTTTGGTTCGATACCTATCGATAATTTTGTCATGATCGTTGGCTATCACGCGATAGCTACATCACTAGTGACGGTCGCCAGTGATAAAACCGGTTGTGATTAAAGGTTAGGGAAAATTAATGATTGATAGTGATAGCACAAAGTGCACTTGTGTACTGATCTGTACAGCAATGCTACACGCGATCTTACTTATCTAAGTACATGTACATACGTTTCACGTACACGTTTTACAACGTGTGTATTATAATCACTTACTTAGATCGTAGATAGAATGCGGTACGTATAAATAAATCTAGGAATATATTGTGTCTATTTTACAGCGATTGCCATTTTTTTTTGGGATTGTCTCCACGAATTCCGGTATCCCGAGATCCGTGGATCGCAAGACAATCCCATTTTTTTAAGGTAGAAAATTATTGCATTAGTGCAGAAAAAGTTGAAAATACAATTTTCTTCTGTTAATTTGTGTTAAAAGGTCGCTCTCAAAAGAGAGGAGGCCTGTGTCCCAGCAGACCCAGCAGTGGAAACATTAATAGGCTGATGATGATGATGATGAATTTGTGTTAATCTTAAATTTATTTCAGCTTGTAATTCAGGCATTACGAAAGCTCACGAGGACTATGTTTAAATTATAGTCCTCGTGAGCTTTCGTAATAAGCATAATAAATTTTAAATCTAGGGACAGAAAAAAACCTAAATATTTTAACTAAAATGTTATAGGTACAACATCGATTTCACGTCAGCAATAGCCGATAACCAATATTATTTAGCCAACACCAAACAACTTCTCACTTGGCTGAAAAGGTCGTATTTCGAGCGTCGCCGTTCCGTTGCTAGGCAACCGAAAGGCGCCTTCAGTCGCCGACGGGGCCACAAAGTAAACCCGAACTTGAAATTATTGAATCGTGGCCTGAAACGATGACGGCCAAGCACTTTATGTAGCCTTTTTCAATTAAACCTTCTCTACTATTTTATCGATCATGTTGCTAGTATGAACTTCAGTAAGTACTTATATTTTCTTTGTCTTTATATTTTCTTCAAATATTGTCACTCCATTTTCACTATCATTTCGTTTATTAGTATTTTTCCTGGATAATGTAGCCTTTCCAAGGAATCGCTGTTTAATGTTTTTTTTTTTTTATAAAACAGTGGGTATTAAGATATCTTTACCCAGTAGCTGGAAAAACTTACTTTATGAATTCTGAAAACGATTACTCCTGAGAAGGAAGTTTTACAGTCAGAGCTTATTAGTTTCAGTTGCCGAAGCTCCTCTCGTCGGAAAGGAACATGGGTGGTTTTTAATAAGTCAGTATAAGTCTGACACTCTCTTTCGATCTGCCCAAGAGCGGGCAAATAACCCCTTATTTGGTGATTTCCCACCCTAAAAGCTCCTAATAATATTTTTGACCTACCAAGACGTTCGACAAAGCCATACTACGCGCGTAATTCTCTCAATCCAGTGTTGGCGGTAAATTTAGCATCTTAATTAAGGCGTTTACGCGCGCTTGCGTAATCGCCGAGTAATCGTCGCGTAATTGCCGATCTGTGACATTTGCCGAGTTTCTTGTTTCAACGATTCCGATCACAATGGAATCGCTAATCGCGTTCGATTCTTGCTTGTACATTCTTGGAGACTCAATTTGTTTCAGTTGGCCATCACGCCTGTAATCCCCGAAGGGTTAGGCAGAGGTGTACTTAGTAGTGCACCCACATAATATCGAAAGTAAAAAAAGTCCCATGTCATCGAGCACAAATCCAGACTTTGTGGCTGCCACTGAGAAATTCCAACGAAGCGAACTTACCAAGACATAACATATTATCAGATAGAAAGACGCAGATAATTATATCTGCTGTTTTAATTCATATAATATATAAATGGTAACATATATTTCAACAGGTCTCGGAAAAACCTTAAATCATACGATGTATTTACGCAAAGAGATTACGGTGGTGACAATCTTTTAACAACTTCTGTATAGTCATATTTATTATCAACTTTATCTCATGTTGATATTATTGTTAGTAGCTAAGTATGTAGATTGATACCACAGCGTAAAAACACATCAGCTACAAACAATATGCCAGAAGTAAATACTACATAATATTATACATAAGAACCATAATTAATTATTATTAATTGTATATTATTACAAATGGACAGCAATAAACTTCAACAAAAATTAGTTCTCACATGCAAGTTTAAACCTATTAAATATATTTTTAGTGCGTATCAAACGGAAATAGGTCAACAGGTCAAGTTTGTGGTAGACATTCCATTCTTTATTAATATGGTTATAAAAAGTCGCCTTTTATTAACAGGTCGGGTTTTATATCATAATTATAAATGAAAAATAAAGACATCGTGGAAAGTTTTTTCGTTTTTCCATGAATAACTTCACTAAACACTTCAATGCGCAATTTTTTACTTTCCTTATAGTCCTGATTTAGGTAAGTAGGTACTTTATACATCTTATGAAGCTTCTAAGAAAATTTATAGGAAAAATGTATTTGCGCTACTGCGACCTTTAACTGAGTTCAACTCGCAGCCTTGCTTATGTTCCTACACGTGTAAATCTTCCGCTTTTTCTTTTAGAATTAGTTACATATATATAAAAATACTCTTGGTACGCATTGAACTAATAATGTAACATTTCTGGTATAATCAAAACGTCGAGTTTCTCAGTGGAAAAATACTGATGTGATTTTTGGTTTCGTTTAGTTAGACGGGGGGTTCGCGCATGCGTGTTTGGTCCACTTGTTGCGTCCACATGGCAAGGGGGTCACCCCCCGGGGCCTATGGGAACTAGGGGGTGATTGTCACCTGACGGCTGAACTGAGCCTAACGCGCTTTACACGCTTTGTGTCTGTTTATAATTCCTATGACAATACCGGTAAACATCGGTGTGTTATAGGTACCTACCTATTGCGTATTCAAAATAAACCAATTTCCAGCAAAAATTAAACCTAAAACAATAACACTCGGGCTCTGTGTTACTTACGAGGGCGTCTATATATTACGCGTAAACGACGAAACGAAAGGCACAATTAGGCCTCTGAAGCCCACATGTACAAACAAATGTTATGAATTCTATTTTTAGATAAGGCGCTTGTTTTCCCAACATAATAATAATACAATATTACGATAGACATGTGTGTGTGGAATGGAATCACCAAAACAAAAACATCAGTAGTCTTTAGTAACTTGGTGATATTTAAAAAACACATTTAATTTCGCCCTACAATCTAATAATAGAACCTACAGTTTACAATTAGATACAGAAGACAGCCTTGACGATGTGCTTGTAAAAAGATAATAGCGGTAATTGTCACGCTTGAGTAGGGGTTTGTTTTAAAAAGTATAAGAAGCTACTATTATTTTTGGGATCCTACTTCTGATGTTATGTGTCTCCTACTTGGGATGTTACATCTGATGGAGTTCTGCACTTCTGGTACGCAAAGAAATTCTTGTTTTTTTTTTACGTGATTATAACTGACACGTAATTAAAAGGTTCCTCCCACCAAAGTAGTAGGTACTCAGAGATATTTAATGATTACTTAAGCCGTCACTTAGTAAAGGTTTTGACTGTTTTTATAAGATAAAAACGGTAAAAAACTAAAACCCGAAAAAGAAAAGCCGTAGTCATACGGTATTAAAGTGTTTAGGTTGGTACCTAAGTATAACGTGTGACTACGGCTTTTCTTTTTGTTCTATCCTGAAAATCTTGTTTCATACTTTTTCACCGTCATTTTTTTTGTCGTAGTCGGGTTTTAGTTTTTTACTTTTTTTATCTTATAAAAACTGTCAAAACCTTTACTACCTAAGTGATGGCCTAAGTAATCATTAAAGCTCTTTGAGTGCGGCAGTAAGACTGTGAAAGTAGGCAATGTTCTCTACACGTGTAACCTAGGTTTTTTGAATTCCCAGCTGCAAATCGATAATTAGTTACTTACTATTTCTTTAAATACCGGTTTGTCTAATCGATCCGTCATTTAATTCACGATGTAATTTATTGGCTTTATGGTATACGTAAATAAATTTGCAATAATTAGTACGCGATTAAAGTGAAACCAGTATAAGTTTTATGTTGTACTAGCTTTTGCTCGCGACTTCGTTCGCGTGGAATAGTGACTTCCGGCAGATTTTTGGATTATCTCGCGAAAAAAAAAAAAAAAAAACTATCCTATGTCCTTTCTCAAGTTCCAAACTATGTCTGTACCAAATTTCATCAAAATCCGTTCAGCCGTTTAGGCGTGAAAGAGTAACAGAAAGACAGACAGACAGACAGACAGAGTTACTTTCGCATTTATAATATATATATAATATAATATATAATATATAATATATAATTATATATATATATATATATAGTATGGATAGTATGGATGGTATTAGGAGTTTCATTAGTATTTTACATAAATGGTTATGCATGTACATAATTAAGGGCATAGACTACCCGAGTACCGATCCTACTAATTGAAGAAGAAAACAAGGATGAGATAGAATACCTTTTTTTGATTTTTTAAATGGTTAAAAAAAAAGGAAAAAATTGTTAAATCCCGGAACATAATGAGTGGGTGGATTTGACTATTTAAAGAAGAGAGCAGAGAACGTTAAAGTTTACGTTAACAACCAACTAAGCACCACCAAACAACTCCTTGGATGAGAGACGTGACGAAAAATAATAGTGTTCAGATTCTTTGAAAATTATTAGAATTGATTATAATTATTGGTAGAATTGGTTGATTCGTTTGCGTTGCTGAATTTCGTCAAGAAAATATTCATCACCTACCTCGAAAAAAAATGCACGGGGTACAGAACTCAATATGTAAGTGCGGTTCGTCCTTGCATTGTTTCCTTATTGGTCCAGTTTAAATGTTTTCCATTTCCAGAAATAGAGGCGTATAAATTCTAATCCATTTTTGTTTTATTTTAGGATCCATTTATTTTATTTAATAGGTACCTACCTATATTCCATTTAATAGAAAAGTTAAAAAAAATCTGCGTTATTTTTAGTCCTTTTCAGTGTCCTAATACCGGGTAAAGGGGAGAATTAGAAAAATACCCGTTGTTAGCTTAGTGGTAACTCATTATATTAACTCATTATATACACGATATCAAGAGACTTTTATATTTTAAAAGGCGAAACAAATAATTATCTACTACCTACTTAACAAGTACCTAACTTTACTTTTCGACCCTGGGCTCTCCCAGAAACAGTTGAACATGTCTGTTTTGAGTCTTCTAAACTGATTGAAATTCCTAGATCATTTCGGTACGGGGGGCTCAGAAGCAAAAAGCCTGCCATCGTCAGTCAAGGTTGCAATTGTCACAAAGTCGGTGTCCGCGCTGCGATCACGCTGTAACTGTGCAGTTCAACGACCTCTCCTTGCGAGTGCGTCAGCTAGCTCTTTATAAAGAGCAAAGCGAGAAAATAAACTCGCGATAACCGCATCTGTACTATATTTCTCACAATGTAAGTACTACGGTGAACGAACCATGTCAAATAGGTCGTAAACCGGTCATATAAGTATTACGTCGCAAGGATACCGGGACACCTGAGGTAATTGAAGGTTGATATTACTAATAAAGACCAAACTACCAGGAAACTAGCAGCATGGATTCGAATGGTACCTCGTAACTACGCAAGGAATCGCAGGAGAGATCTAAACTACGTATTAGGTAGTGGTGATAAAACGATTAATTTATAAGCATTTATATGCTAGTGCAGCGGACAAGGCAAGTTCTATACAAGGTTGGAGCAGGTTACAAATGTCAAACGCGCGATAGAAGCGCAATGTCAGTAAAATGTCACAGTTTACGATTGAATGCTCTTGTGCCGAGTTCATGGACGCTGCCGGAGGCGGACACGAACAAATGAGTGGGCCGCGCTGGAAGAGCTAGTTTTAAAATGATATTACCCGACCACGTTCGTCCTAATAAGCCACATATTAACATAGGCGACGGAGAAAATTGCACACCGTTTTACGGTAAATGTTTACAACTAAATACAACTTTTACAGGCTTGCTTTCTAACAACATAAAGTTGACGATCCCTTAATAACTTTCGAGAGTTGCGTTACACAAAATGTTTGCTGAGGTAATCGGATACTCAACCTTTGCAATAAAGTGGAGTTAAATACTTAGGTCTACATTATTACGAATACTTACACGAGCCATCTGTCTCAAGTTCATGTTCGCTAATCTAGAACATTTATTTCATTACTGCGATGATAAAACCGACACTTGAATTAGTACTGGTGCGGTAATTTGTAACAAAAAGTGATTGTTAATAGGGATAAAAGAATTTAATAGAAATACAATACAATTATTGTGTAAACGTTTTTTTTTAATTATGTGAACTGAAGATTTCAGGATTGGTGCCCTGAAACAGTGATACAGGGTCACAGTACACCACGAGGGAGATGGCGGATTTCTTCCTTGAGAATTGGATAGAAGTGGCACAAAATCGTGACCGCTATAATCATCGAAATTAACTGACCTGAACCTTACTAGACAGATCAATCTTGATCATCCAATTATCTTGTTTATTTGAATGTTCAAAGCAATGCCTTTGCTTTCGTGCTTTACAATATTTTTTATAATTGCGCGAATTTGTCGCCAATATGCGTGATACAACTTCAAAAATCTCATTACTTTCTATCAATGTAAAACATGGAATTGCAACTTACAAGGTTTATTACGATACAAGTATAAGCTAATTAAATCCGGAAAAATTGTATGGACTTGAAGTAATTCTGTGTCCGAGGCTAAGTATACAATTACCGATTTATGTGAAACAGTTTTGGAAAGGAGAACGAGTTAAAACGGGTCTGTTTGTTATTATTTGCTGCTATAAAGTTAACATTCGAAACATTGGTCCAATTATTGATAGAAATCACCCCCTAGAGGATGAATGAAATTCAGTACAATTTTCTTTTTCCAAATTTAAATCATATTCTCCCCCTAGAGGATGAATGAAATTCAGTACAATTTTCTTTCCCTATTTTTAACAGATTAAAAATGACTAGTGTTATGTTCGCTTTTTGTGGCATAGAATGTCACTTTTTTGAGCAAGTGGTACGAAAATACTATTTTACTTTTATTTGTCATTATTTTTAATAAATGCTTATCTCATAATTATTATTGTGTTAATTTTTTCGCAAATTTTACGAAAAGTAGAGTATTTTCCTCGGTGATAAAGCTGTCTTAGCCTTGGGTGAACTTAAATCCTTCGCTACACTCAGGACTAGTCTTAAATCCCTCGCTTCGCTCGTGATTTAAGTTTTTAACACCCTCGCTACGCTCGGGAGTAAATCTCGGGTCCTTCGTTACGCTCGCGATTTAAATCGTCACCCGCGACAGAAGACACTGCTTTATCCACTTAGTTTTTTTTTTTTTGGTGGGTGGAAATTTGGAAAATCATCAAATGACCCCCTTTCTTCTTCTTGATCTAGTACTAAAACCCGCGGCCCCGACGGGACTGCTTTATCCCCTTTTTTTTTTTTTTTGGTGGGTGGAAAATAATCGAATAACCCCCCCCGCTCTTGGGCAGAGCGAAGGGGAGTGTCAGACTTCTACTGACTAAAAACCAAACCCATGTTCCTTCTTCGCCCTTGTGTCGGAGCCGCGTTATCCTTTCGACAAGCCACAGCCCCGACGGGACTGCTTTATCCCCTTGGTTAATAATCTACTATTAAACGTACAAGAATGGTCTGGAACTTCGGAAGGCGGCTATAGGGGCGTCAGAACGTGATAGGGTTACTGGGTTACTTACTACTTTTGCAAAGTCATTCTGTCTTCCCATCCATTGGTTTATAAGAGTACGAGTAGAAGAAGACCATAGACATGATGGGTGGACTGTGTGACGGCTGATGATATGGCAAGAAAGGAGTTGTCTGAGGAGAGGACGAGTAGTAGAGAAGTACACGAGAAGAAGACATACTTTGTCTGCAACTGACACTATATTATACACATTTTCTTTATATTTAGGATATAAATAAAGAAGATACGTTAAGTTCCCATTTAATTGGCGATTGATATACATATTTATGTTTATTTTACTCTTCCAACTTACCACAGTGTCTCAAGACGAAAGTCTATGACCAGTGTGTGTTGCCAGTGATTACATACGGGACCGAAACGTGATCGCTACAATGGGCCTCATCAGAAAGCTCAAAGTCACCCAAAGGGCAATGGAGAGGGCTATGCTCGGAGTTTCCTTGCGTGATCGAATCAGAAACGAGGACATCCGCTTGAGAACCAAGGTTATCGACGTAGCCCGAAGAATCGCCAGACTTAAGTGGCAATGGGCAGGGCACATTGCTCGCAGAACGGATGGCCGATGGGGCCGAAAAGTTCTGGAATGGCGACCGCGAACCGGAAGACGTTGCGTTGGAAGACCGACGACCTGGTCAAGGTTGCGGGGACCCGCTGGATGAGAGACGCACGGGACCGGTCAATGTGGCGACACCTGGGGGAGGCCTATGTCCAGCAGTGGACGTCTTTTGGCTGAAATGATGATGATGACTCTTCCAATTCTAGGCCACTGCTCCAACTAGACTGTGAAATGGGCCTACCACATAACAGTGGTAGAATCTTTCAACACAATATAACGTCTATCAAACACAATTGCTTGTATAACAAATGATGGGCTCGGCATACAGTCACATTTTACATTGATAAGACACGATTCAGGACGCGTGATGTGCCAATAAAACATACTAAAAATAACTGCTGTCCAATTATGTAACGTAAACGTGTACGTTTAAGTTCATCAAGTATAGTTAGCGAACATGTTCGTTTCACAGACAATGCGGAAACCAATTGAGATAATGACACCACAATTGGTGAAATGAGCTCTTAATAAAAAATCAACGGGGAACGTACTTAAGCTTAATTTGATAAATTAGTTTTATAACGACGTTAATTTTAGTGCTGCATCGACTAATTCGTAGACGGGCTGGTGAGTGGCAAGTGATAGGTGCACCCGAGTATGAGGTCCGATTCTCCGGGCCAAAAGGTATTGTGTTTTTTCACCAGGAATTTGTCAGCGGCACCCCCAGAGTCTGTTATTGTGTCCAATTGATGGCAGAAGGCTCGCATCTCATTTTTCAATTGGCTAAATTCATATTTAGCCAATTCATTCATTCATTTGGGACAGGCAGCTAGTTATCCTAAGTACACTCATGTGTACTTAGGATAACTAGCTGCCTGACCCTCCAAGGATTAAAGGCATGTAGTTCTGATATGTCAACTTTAATTTTTAACCAAAGACAGCACGGTCCCGTTCTTATTGGAGAAATGGAGACTGAATATTGAGGTTAATAGTTTAAATCAGCATTATTCGAATTCTTAATGTTTTACTTTAATAATATTATTTACTACAGCCACTGCGAATGGTACAGAATGCCTAAATGATAACGTACATACAGATAACCTGTGACGACACAAATAAGGTGATTATGATTGTTAACCTTTTATCTATAATTGATAAAGCTTAAGAGATTAATTAATACTCCTGTTTTTTATTTTTTCGGTTTTTGCCTTATCAGCTAAGCGAAGAAATTTTTATCTGGGAGACTGGTTCGGAGAAAACCTTCCTACGCTATAAGATATTGTGAGTTTTTTTTAAAGATTTTATTTTAAATCAGGATTAGAACATTCTAGGTAAATAATAAAAATACCCAATTAAAGGTAAAAACAATTACTAAAGCCCCCAAAAAAAAAACAGGTCGAAAAGAGAGCGTTATCCAGAACAAGTTCCAATGAAATACTCCTTAAAAGTAGAAAAGAAAATAAAAATACTGGCGAAATCGAGGCAGTCAATAAAATTAAAAAAATAATCATTCGAATTACGAACATTTAGGTAAGTACTGTCAACCGGTCTTGCCTTATGTAACGCGGGTTGTTTGTTACGTCAGACGACCTTGAACGCGTTATTAAGGCGCGGCCCCACCGCGGTGCACGGAGAGGCTACGCACGTGTAGTATGCTTCGCTTTGTAAGAAAATGTATGTGGTTGTGTCCACTGCAACCCACGGAGAGGCTACGCATGAATTGACGTCATTGATACATGCGTGGCTTGCTTGAATAGGTGGTTACATAGCTCAACGCTGTCGACGTGGGTCTACGTTTCCACTGAAGTACACGAATATGACCCACGACTATGCACAGCTCGCTTATCGATGTACAATCGCTTATTGTGTTATATCGTAGCCTCTCCGTGCGCTGTGCCACGCTATACATAGTCGTTGGTCATATACGTGTATTCCAGTGGAAACGTTGACCCACGTTGCCAAACAAATGAATACACGCAGCTAAAATGCGCCGCGTGCCCGTGCACAGCATGCGCCGCGGTGGGCCCGCGCCTTTACGGTCATTCAAACTGCAAGGGTTTCAAATTAGTTTCAAGATAAAATAGTAGATTATTGCATCGAGCACAAAGTAATTTATTATTGCACCGAGTGCCTGATTTAGAGCCTGAGCGTTAGCGAGGGCTCTAATCTAACAGGCACGAGGGCAATATAAATTACTTAAGGCGAGGTGCATAATCTACTTTTCTTTCAACTATTACATAAAGCAGTAAACGGCAACGCGGCAGGCCCAGAAGAAGATGGCGAGACGAACTCGACTTTTTTCGCAGGGATTGGCAATCAACAGCATTGGATAGGGATAAGTGGAAAGAGGGAAGGGAGGCCTTTGCCCTGCAGTGGGACACAAATGGCTAGTAATAATAAAAAATAATAATTACATAAAGGAATAGTAGATAAAAGAAACTCATATCAAACAGTTAAAAGATTTTCTATACTTAACACTGCCGTCTTCATTTAGAATGTTTTCCGGAGTTAATGTGTCGCTAAATGATTCCATTTTAATTCGAAGCCGAAGCACTCAAAATCAGATAGTATCACACTTTATCGTTTCCAAAAATATTGTCAAGCAAAATTAACAAAGTTCCCCAAAAGTTCCCGCCAAATTACTTTTTTAAATTTCTTTCATTTTATAGTAACTAGTTAGCAACAATCATTTTTTAAATTTGGAACAAGTTTTATTATTCGTTTCTATCCTACTGGATAGAAACGAATAATACTTATGTAAAAAAAACCGTTTAAAAAAGTATTGATATCGGCTGGCTGAATAGAGCTAATCCATTGAGATTGGCATCGGTGCGATTAAAAAAAATAAACTGTGCAATAATGAAATTTCATACATTTTTATTGCTCTAGAGCACTAAAGACTCGCTTTGTGCTGAGTTTTTAGTGTGATTATGATGAAATTAAAGCATAGTTGGAAGAAAAAGGTATTTATAGAGGCAATTATATCGAGAATACATTTTTTGTTTTATCTTTATTTGATTGCGCTTTGTAATGGATCCATATTCTGAAACAATTTTCAAGATTCAATGTTAGGCGTTTCAGATCGGTGTCACCCTAATTTTTATTGAAATCCACATTCAGGAGTTTCGACTCTGAATACATGGTACTAAAGCTCACAATTAATGAAAGTTATAATATTTATGACGCCTGAAATCTCCGTACGTACCTAATTGTAGGTACACCCACATTTCGCCAGTTATGTTTAAGTCCCATGAGGCGAGCCTATTGCTATAAACCAGGCACAAATCCAGACTCCGTGGCTGCTACTGAGAAATTCCTGATTTATTTAAGCAGGTACTTGCTACACTTAGGTCCGTATTACAGAACGAAACTCAAGTCCAGTTTGATCTTAAATCGCCCAATCATAGTTTAAACATAGAATCTGTACTTGAGGAACAGTCTTATTCCAGAACAGCAATCAAACTACATTCAGTTGAATCGAGAAATAAAATATAAAATTCAATTCGACAATTTGACACTGACAAGGAAATCTCTGCTCAAGCGGGGTGTCGACCACACTTGCGTGATCATAGATCAATCTCTACTTAAACCATAATCTACAACTGAGTAATGATCTAGAATAAAGCTATACTCGGCTGAACTACAATCAATGAATCTATGCTTGAGGAACGTTCTAAAATCAAAACACGACATAAAACTAGTTTATCTACCCAAATATCATAAACCCTCTCTAATGCGTTCAAAAACCATAGGCAATGACCAGCATTACCAACCAGCAGAAATAAACAGAACTGTAATGAGCTCATAACCTACTGAAAACAGTAGGTTATGAGTTTTAAATTTGGAACAGGTGTCAAATTCAAGTGAGTGTGCTATTCTAGTATCTACATTAAAACAGATACCTATCGATACGAAACCCCAATTCAGTATGATTGAGGATTTTAATTATAAATCGCACGACATTTTGATCTCGAGTGACACAAGAATAGTGACTTTGTTCGTTTGCTTAAGGACGTATTTACGATGGATAGTCAAATCATTACTTTTTTAAACAAAAGTATGTTTATTAAATACAATGCTTTGTATTTTTAAAATGTATAAGGATAGAAGTGTAAATGTACCGAAGTAAAATATTTCACTTCGGTACATTTATTGAGAAACTGGACATATCTAAAATTATATTTATAGTTAAGAATTGTACCTTGCACATCTACCTAAAATTCTATCCTTATACATTTTAAAAATACAAAGCATTGTATTTAATAAACATACTTTTGTTTAAAAAAGTATTGATTTGACTATCCATCGTAAATGCGTCCTTAAGATTTAAAAAAAATGACAGATACCCGAAACGCCGCCATTTCGAGCTGTCATTTGTTCGTTAGCTTTTTATTTCCAGATATGAGTAGAACAATTTTCTGATAAGTTCTTTATTTCTGTCGAAAATTAGTGATAGTGACTCAGAAATTGACATGAGCACTCCGCCAGATATCGTAAATGCAGCGACGAATGCAACTAATAACCTGTTTATTTTTTATTGCATTACACTGGTAACAATGCTGGTCATTTCCCTATGGTTCCTGAACCCATCATAGAGCCCTTATGATATTTGGGTAGATAAAGTAGTGTATTCAACTATACATAATTAGGCATTACAACACTCGTGTGATGCTATTAAGAAACTCGCCATGCCCTTCATTATGCACAGTCGCATAAACTACTATTTAAACAGAGATCAGTGCTTGAGTTTCGTTCTGTAATACGGACCTTACAGTTTGCACCAACGCGTGTGTTATATCTTTTTAATTATTTTTGTAATTTTTAGCACTGTTTTTAATTGTTCAAGTATATAAAATTGAGATTTCCTTGATTCAGACCAAAATAACGTAGCAACGTCGGCTGTCAGATGTCAAGTGACAATGACGTAGGGCGACGTTGCGTAAAGTATATTGTTGATTTAATAATTATCGTAAATATCTTAAAAACAAAGGTTCTAATTTCAAATAAACCTAATATCACATTATTCTAATGATATATTATATACCGACGTATTTTATAGAAGTAGCTTTTATTGTAGCTTAAAAGACTTGGTTTCCGAACCACAATTACTATTGTGGTATTTGAATAGTTAAGTCAAGTTAAATGTTTATTTATTATAAATTGCCAATAAATTATATAGTTATTATTAAAATATACTTATACGGCCTTATTAATAAAAAAAAGTTAAGCCTGCTTAAACTTACGCTTGGTTTATCTCGCATGCCGTCTCACTTCAAAAATATTCAAAAGAAAGGGACAGCATGCGAGATAAACCAAGCGTAAGTTTAAGCAGGCTTAACTTTTTTTTATTAATAAGGGGGTTTATGTTTCCTACATTTTATCTTGCAATTTTAAATAAATTAAATAGTTTCAATCAAATTCTCTGAACTATCGGTGGATATTCATATTTTATCTGATAGTCATAAAGATTACAAATAAAAACATACTATATTGCTAAATTAACTTAAGACGTTTTAAAATAGTTTCACTACATAGTACATAGTATTTGCTAATTATCATTTACGTTATTAGTTATTTAGCTATAATGAATAACCTTTTGCCATTGGTTTATTATGGCGGTAGTCGTTGATGTACTTTTTAATATTTGACGGTTATAAAAGTAGAAGTACCGCCAATTCAGGTTGAGTTACGCTGCAACTGTTGAAGGGTAAAGACAGACCCAAAGTAGTATATAAATTGTGTACAGAGAGGATTAAGTTTACATATTGTGGCCAAGTAATGAAGATACCAAATGTGTAAAAGCTGAAACCTATTTGTATTACTCTAAAGGATCTACAATGTTCATGTAAGTTAATTGATATTATGCTATGAATATTACTGATGACTATGTGATAGAAATATGTACTATAGTGTGGTTTAAATTGATTGTTGTTTATGTAAACTGATAAATTGCTGTAATTTGAGACAGTACAAGACAATGTCAGGTTGTCTTTACATAATACTTTAAAATATGTTCCCGTGGAGTTTCTTGTCCATTCTTCTCCACGAAGACTAGGAACCTAGCGAATGGAATCGAGCTTGATGTAGTTGACAAGACCAAAAGAAATAAAATGAATAGTCTTGTCTTTTGTGCTTTTACTTCGTATAACCCCTATTCCCAACACACCATTTTAAAGAGACTATTAAAACACAGTAAATAACTAGTAATCATCCTGACACTCAAAGTTTATTAATTGGTGGATATTAATACATACACATATAGATTTACATACACTATCTAACACGTGCAGCAAGTCAACATCACACACTAACTTAAAAATCGTATGCAACTATTAAGCATAGGTTTATTGCTACTCATAAAAAGAAAGAATTGATGAAAGAACCTCTTAGTTTTAGGCGTAAATAGTCAATTTTACGTTAAAATGGTTCACTATTACGAAAGATGAAGTAGATTATTTATTACGTGACTAGCCAATATCCTCACTATTTATACATCGAGTGGCAAAGAACTAATATGTTGACATACTGCCAAGCTATTTTACGCTTTAGTTACTACTGTTTAGAGGGACAACTTAAACGAACGAAGATTTCGTATCTATTAGTTTAAGACTTTGACCTAAATATTTGGTAATTTAGTTTACCAAATTGGCCGCAGCTAGGAGAAGTTCAGGTGGAGATTCATTGATGACTTTGCTTTGGAGTGTAAATGTGGTGCTGTTCCACAAATTATGGGGCACTTAATATCGTGCCCTGCGTATCCTGTTGCTTGTTCTTTACAGGGACTGATGGACGGTACTGAGGGTGCGACACTTGTGGCACAACTCTGAGCTGACACAATTTAGATTCCTATTGAATAATGACACATTAAGAAGAAGAATTTTTACTTGATTACTAACTAGCGTCAGGTCAGGATTCATAGGACCGCGGCCTCGACATAAAGGGCTAAGAGGGAACATGGGTTTCCCACAACCGAAAAAAAAATAAAGGATTCATAGGACTCGAGTCAAAGGGGCGCACAAGTTGAGCTTGAACTTGAAGGTCTTACCGTATTCATTGAGTATGGGGACTTTCGACTTTTGTGTGATGCTTACCTGAAACAAAAAATAAGAATGGTCAATTGTTTTCATAGATAAATACCTACGTAAAATTATTTCAGTGAAAATACAGTAAAAATATAAATATTCTATTGTTATGAAACTATGTCAAAGTTTGCAATTACAAATAATAGTAATTAGATTTAGGAATAGGTTGACATCACTCGAGGAAAATTAAAACTAAATTATATGTAGCTAATAGAGTCTGCACATATTTTATGTATAAAGTTAGATTTTTTATTTTAATATATTATGTGCATATATATATATAGCGTTGTACTCTACATACAAATTGTAACTGTACATTACGTATACATAATATATAATGTAATGGTTTTCCTTCACTGAAGGCAAATGTCGGAAGATAGAAACTTATGTGGTTTTCCTGCCACTTTAAGTACACATGCATGTGTGATAGCGTACGTAACTTATAATAATATTTAAAGTAACAATTAATATGGCTTTTTTACGTAACTATTCGTAATCTTTCTGCCCTCGCTCCATGGCACTTGGAGTCGCTGCAACACGTTTTTTGTTCCATTCTCCTATGTCAACCGTCACACTATAATTTTCTCCTTATATAAGGTCCCATTAAAATAGGTGGACATATTTGAACACAGCGTTCAGTAGGTCTAACCAAACATAATTATCTACTTAAACAAAAAAAAACATTTTTTTTTTTTTTACTTAAAATAATAAATTGCCGGCACTCTAGAACAAACTCATCCTTTATGAGTAGGTAGGTACTTATGCAATTTTCTTATTATTTTTTTCACCATCGTCCTTAATTTGGTGGTCTGAATGATTTCTGAAATTTTGTCCACCTATTTTAATGGGACCTTATCTAACTACGAGTATTATGATATAGTAAATCTAGCTTTAATATCAAGCCCCAATTCTGTCCATTAAGAGATCGGAGCTACATCATCTGCGTAGCCTTTTCGAACTGACGGAGCTACAAAAACAGTAATTTTATTTTTCGTCGAGAATAAAAAAGCTGTCGAATAAAAACTTTTTTTAAGACTTCTTTCATATTCAGGAAGTTTAAAATAACCGAGACTTCAATCAGTTAGTTCAAAAAACCAACAAGATTTGATCAAAGAATTAATAGATTATCGTCTCAGGCTTACGTAATTGTAATTCAATATACTTACCACTTTGAAACTATTGACCTTGTCCTTGAACAACTAACTTTGTGTACATTAAATTAGTTATATGTTTTACTGGGTTGGGTACATATGCTTTACGCCACGCCGTCGTCAGACAGAAATCTGCCTCTTTGTTCTGCAGAGAGCGGGAAAGGTCCAACTCCATCCTAAAGACCATAACGGAGAGGTACGATTCTCTTTTGTTAAGTGATGTTGCTCAAAGATGCATCCTGCTTTCTTGACCTCCTTTCTTGCCATACCATCTTTTATGCAGCCCATTCATCGTTTCTTTGGTCTTCCTCTTCTCTTATATCCCTCCACATTCATACTCCAAACTTTCCTCATGACATTTTCCTCATCCCTCCGTGTCACATGGCCATAACACCATACTACTTTTCAGTCACCGGCGCCTGAATCAAGCTTCCTCTCTTGTAATCATTTCTCATTTTATCCATTCACGTAAAGCTACACAGCATTGTCATCCCAGGCACATGCAAATGCCACATATTTTGGAAAATATGAGAGTTTAATTGTAACAGTAAGAGTGACGCTTTATACGTAATTAAAATGAGGAATATTTTTTTAACCACTATATTACCTTATGGTAAGTAGATATGCCAAAAGATTCACTGTGGGGAAGACCTCTATTCAATAAATATTTACCAACTATGGTTGTTGAATCATAAACTAACCTTATCATGTATTACGTAATATTACAAAACTTATAAAACGTACTTGGGTAAAATACGATTGTTCATAATATTGACCCAAGTAATGGTACTATCATGTAACTTTGTTTTCAATAACAAGAAAATATAAAGTTATATACGCAACTAGTCCAATTAATTTACATGGATTATGCAGTATATAAATGACGTACTAAGATTGTACGGACATACCTATACTACTAACCAATAATTTCCGTGAGTGTGGTCTTTAGATAAATAAACGATAGCTCTTGTACGTACATGAGTACGGCACTCGACTAACGTGATATTATTTCCATTCAATGGCTTGATTGCACTAAAGACCCCTTTACAGTTGACTGTATGCATATATTCAGCCCATACGCTACAGAAACGTGACAATAGTGTAGCACATACACTGGGTCTACGTAGCGCTTTCGCTGAGTCAACGCGATTCAAGCGTAACGTCTAACTGGGTCTTCGCATTTCAAGCGTAGCACATCCGCTGGGTCTACGCGATTCAAGAACGCTGGGTTAGCGTAGCGCCTACGCGAAGTCTACGCGACGCTACAATAGCGCCTACGCAACGTCGAGCGACACACTTACAGATGCGCAGGTATCAATCTTCTTCTTATCGTGTGGGCAGTAAGGACTAACGACCCTACACACCCTAGTGTCAGAGTTTCTAAACCGCCGCACGGGCCTCTGACATGGTTTGACGACCGTGATTTGGCGGCCGAGACCAACAGCTTACACGTGCCTTCCTAAGCACGGAATGACGGAACCATCTTTTTATCAGACAATCAGGTGATTCAAGCCTGCAATGTCCTAATCAAACTGAAAACAACTTTACAAAGTATGCTTCCCGTGGGAATCGAACCCACAACCACCGAGTCACAAGGCATGCAGTATCAATCAATTCGACTGTTGTAAAGTGGGTGCTATTTATCATATCGAATGAATCGTAATAAGTCTATTTCATGATCGATCTGATGCCTCATCTTATGGCTAAACAAACAGTACGCAGTTGAAAAGTTCACTTGCGATTTTCTTGCACATAATTTTGTTTTAGTCGCAACAATGTTGCAGGCAGTAAAAGTGTTGGAATATTTTGTGGCTGCATCGTTTGCCAAGAGATATTTTTAAATGCACTTACTTAAATGCTTTTGGTCTTCAATTAGAAAATCATTCATAAATTGTTGTTTTAATGTCTTTCTAACTGTTTTAAACACGGTAGCCTAAGATTAGGGTTCAAAAGAATATTCACCGTTAAGTTGAAGAAGAAAACTATTACTGAATACCACATTTTATTTATATTGAAGTTCCAAATAAATTCCAGTTCTCAAACATCACCTTTCATCTCCAATTCGTATAATATCGTAATAACGAGATCACTTTATAACTAAATACGCAGTACACATTCCAATAAATTAATGGGTTCGCGAGCGTCAAGAAGCGAATTTTATTATGTCTTACTACGTAGCACGTTTCTTACTACGCTACTCTTCCAATAATTTGTATTGTTGAGGCGGATGTGGTGGTGTGGCGCTAGCGGGCGCCCGGGGTGTAATGATTACACGCCATACGATACCAGCCATTGATAGATCGTAAGCAGTAGGTTAGCTTCGTACGAGATTGCTAATAGCAATTCGTGGAATGGAATGTGATACGGTGGTTTGTTGCTTATTAGAGATACTAGGTATGTCAAACGTGGCCTTGTATTTTTTTTTGTGAATTTGTAATTTCTGTTGGAAGTGGACGTATGGTAATTATATAATTATAAATTAATAGAAGATGCAATATTGTGTGTGTGTGGTGTGGTACATACATACATAAACTCACGCCTTTTTCCTTTGGGAGAAGGCACACACGTCACAGAACACCACCTGCTACGATCCTTACACACTCCTTTTGCCTCGTCCACATTCATACATCTTCGGTGTGGTGTTTTAATTCCTTCAGTGGTTGAAACATTTAGTATATAGATAGGTACATGGATATGTATCTACGTATATACCTACCTGAAGAAAATTTTAATACTCTTAAGCTTGAAAAATACTAAGAGATACAGTCTCCGCGAATGCGAATAAGTGTAACAAGTCATTAAGCTGTACAATAAAAGTCAGGATACAAATAGCTAATTGAAAAGTTTGTACACAATGAACCACTTTGTCGCCAGTAGTCGGCGGTAGTCGGTTGTACGTAGACTACGTAGTACGGCACTACAACGAGGCGCCTCACAAGGTCAGCCGCCTTTCGACTCGCGCCTGAATTAACATAATGTAACAAATTATAAATAGTTATATTCAATGACTATGAGGTCGGAATGCTATGTGACGTTTTCCTTCATAAAATCATGCTATAACTAGGTCTAGTTAGTTTTAACTGCGCAGTTAAGTTAACAACGCGCAATTGCAGATAGATATCTTAGGACGTATTTGCAGAGTATGAATTACTTAGTTTGTTGTAGTGCTCAGATTATTTTAATGTTTAATTAATCTGTATTGTGACGGCACGTGTCTTCTAATAATAAACGTTAATTCGCCATTAAATTCATGATCCAAGGACATGCAACGTTTAAAATAAAATAAACCTACGCGCTTCAGAAATTGTACCTAAGTGTCAGTATTAAAAGTAATAACAAGATGTACAGGTGGTCGGAAAATTTTCTGAACTCAATACCCGTTAGGCAATAATCATTCACAGTTTCCTAAAATAATTAAAATTATAAAATTTATTACCGTTTTATTTAAATAAATTTCGAAGGTTGGACGATACTCAAAGTTGGTTGACCTTGGTTAGGCTCGAAGCTTTGACAGATTCATGGTTCACGTTAATTGGAAGATATAATTAGCGCTAAGATATGCCGAGTGACTGGGTAAATGAATGTCATATTTAGCCGAGTGAGTCACACTTGGATATAAACGTACACCGAGCGGCTTTCGAACCAAAACAGTATTACAGTCTTTTCACAGTTATATACTTTTAACTTGGCACAACTGTTAAAATCACATTGATATTTTATAATCGTTATAATTAGGTTTTATTGATCTAGTTGGGTTGCAGTTGTCAATGGTAAAATCAGTGAAAAATGACTGTATACGTGTTTACTTTTGCGTGATTTCAGAAATGATAGTAAAGAGTTTATTTACACAGCAGTGACGTCATAGAAGCTAACAAGACGTCAAAGGTGAAATGGTAATTTCTATCTTTGAAAATGTATGCATAAAGTTCGTTTATCTACCCAAATATCATAAACCCTCTATAATGCGTTCAAAAACCATAGGCAATGACCAGCATTACCAACCAGCAGAAATTAACAGAACTGTAATGAGCTCATAACCTACTGAAAACAGTAGGTTATGAGTTTTAAATTTGGAACAGGTGTCAAATTCAAGTGAGTGTGCTATTCTATAGTGCTTGCGGAACTAGTTGGCCGCGCCTTAGGTGGCGACAGGGGTGAGGGGGCGGGTTGCCTACAGCTCGCAATGCACAGGAGACTATAATTAGACAGTGATGACCAATCTCGAGATATCGTGAACAATAATTTGTTCAATTTATTGAAAAGAATACAAATAAAAAACAAAAACATGCCTAAGGCGCGGCCAACTAGTTCCGCGCGCACGTATCTACATTAAAACAGATACCTATCGATACGAAACCCCAATTCAGTATGATTTTAATTATAAATCGCACGACATTTTGATCTCTAGTGACACAAGAATAGTGACTTTGTTCGTTTGCCTATGATTTAAAAAAAATGACAGATATCCGAAACGCCGCCATTTCGAGCTGTCATTTGTTCGTTAGCTTTTTATTCCCTTTCATTGAGTAGACAAATTTTCTGTTACTTATTTCTTTATTTCTGTCGAAAATGAGTAATAGTGACTCAGAAATTGACATGAACACTCCGCCAGATATCGTAAATGCAGCGACGAATGCAACTAATAACCTGTTTATTTTGTATTGCATTACACTGGTAACAATGCTGTTCATTTCCCTATGGTTCCTGAACCCATCATAGAGCCCTTATGATATTCGGGTAGATAAATTAGTGTATGCAACTATACATAATTAGGCATTACAACACTCGTGTGATGCTATTAAGAAACTCGCCTTCGGCTCGTTTCTTAAACCCACACTTGTGTTGTAATGCCCTTCATTATGCACAGTCGCATAAACTACTATTACTGGTACGGTTTCCGGGAATCATGCGCATTGCAAACAAGTAATCTTCATAATACTGAAAATAATTTTCATGCATTTTCCTTTTATTTCCCATCTTTTGTCATTAGTAGTTAGTGAATTATTGTACGTTATATAGGTAAAGATTTAGTAGAAATTATTAAATATTTGAATTTATTAGATTATTATTATATTTGTATAATTTAAAAAAAAAAAATGAAATCATCATTTTGTCCTACCCGTATGCCAATTTATTTGTTTGTTTAGTTTTCAGTTTAGTTATTATTTAAATATAGATTTATCTTTTCTATAATTTTCTTTGGAGCGTCCCTGGGGAGAGTATTATGTCCATTAGTGGTCTGAACATCATATGGCTGATAAGACTATGTTTATATGCACCTACATAGAATCCAAATATCCCCATTCCCCATATAACTTTAACCTCCATAAACCAGCATAATTTTACCATGAACTTAGAAACTTTACTCGGCCATTCTCCGATTGCCTAATTACCGTAACCTTTTTTATTTTCATATATTGAAATAATTCTTTCATATTTTAATGTGTTTTAACTAATTTGACTTACGCCCAAATACTCAAACGTCACTCAACTATAAGTAACCCTCAAAACTCCTGCTATCTCTGTCACTCTGCGTTAAAGTAACAAAGACAGCACGAGATTTAAGTGCAACTAAAAATTGAGTGACGTTTGAGTATTTGGACGTTAGAGACATTAAAATATGAAAGAATTCTTAATAAGTCAAGTTAGTGAAAAACAAAAAAGGTTACGGTAATTAGGTAAGGACACCAAATCGGAGAATGACCGTACTCATAACATTACGCACTTATAATAAAATTAACGACTGACTTATGAAGATATTAAACTGCATTGTGTAAATTATTACTATTACGCTTGTTATAATTATTATCTCTAGAGAATGAAGGAAAATTTCTTCCACTTTGTTATGTCAATAGTGTGACGTACTATCAGTTTGTAAAAAAGTATCGTGATAACGTGATAGCCATTGTGTGCTATGATTATGATGCAACTCTCATAGGTTCTGACTGATAGCCGGATGTAATATGTCGATGCCGGATAAATTTACTCTGTCCGGACTGAATTTTGACCTTTACGATACCAATTTATTTAGATTAAGATAGGTCAGATAGGCAGTCGGTTCAAGTAAATACTAGTATTTAGACGCATCCGGTTAGAATGGAAGCCGACCCCATCATAATTTTGGAAAGGATTTCATAAAACTCTGCCAAGATGCAAGAAATCATTTTCAGGGATAGATGACTCCCGTCGGGGCTGTGGAATTCGAAAGGTTACCGCGGCTCCGACACAAGGGCGAAGAAGAAGGAACATGGGTTTGGTTTTTAGTCAGTAGAAGTCTGACACTCCCCTTCGCTCTGCCCAAGAGCGGGGGGGGGTTATTCGATGATTTTCCACCCACCAAAAAAAAAAAAGGGATAGATGACTATTTATAACATTTTGTCCTAGGATACGGATGGATACGGATATGGATGGTATAGCCATACGTTATTATAACATTTAGCATGTCAGGTTCAAAGGGACAACATTATCCGGATTTATTTCACTGGCACATGAAGCTATACATAAACTTGACTTCGCATCGTATGAGCTTCTTGTAGTTGTACAAGAAGCTTATAATACGATGCGAAGTCAAGTTTTTAATTGGTTTTGTACAGCTTGATTAGTCGTCTTGCATACCATCACATATTTTTTATAGTACGTACCTTTATAATCTTTTATGTGGGTATCTATTATGAAAATTATAACTATAAGGAACTGACAGGATAATTAATACTTCATAATATAGACGCCTATTATAACACAACAAAGTAAACAAGTCTGGAATAATCACTGTATTTCCCATAATTAACTTTGATATAATATTCATTACTTAAACAATCATAACTCTTCGCTAATCTATTAATTTTATAGAGCTGTAACTTTGTACAATCAGTAACAAACATCGATTTACTCTTCAGTTTTTAAATTATTTGTATTAAAATTTAAAGTTTGAATTCTCGGCTTTTACAATATGGAATGCCGAAAAATCATGCATCAAATCATCAGAAAATCCTCGTGTTTAGTAAGTAGCCACTCAGTTAGACTTATTGGTCTAGCGGTCAGGTTTGATTCCCGATTGAGGAAAGCGTTATTAATTTTTTCTATTAGTTCTCAGTAGCAGACACAGAGCTTGAATTTCTACCCAATAGACGGAAAAAGGTTTGCGCTCTACAAATGTGGGACTGCCTTTTCGTGACCATTGATTTATTGTTATCTGCCTTGTGATTTTTTTCGCTGATTGTACACTGATGCACGTAATACGAGATCAACATGTCAACTATTACTTAGGTATGTACAACTTATTTGTAATTCAATGAATGTAAAATAGGTAATTACGTATCGTACACAGTTCGTATAAACTTATCGTTGATTCACCGATGGATGGGAATTCAAATACTTATCACCTTGAAGTTGATTCCGCGTTTGAAAAAGCTTTTGATTTGTGTGGGATTCAAACTTAAATATGTAAAAAAATATTGAAGTTACCGTATGTACCCAGGAAGATATTAATTCTTAAGGTTTATGCGGTTGACTTACTCTTGCTATTTTTAAACTTTTCTATGTTACTAGGGCACCTACTTAAGTAATTTAACAATATTATTGTCGTATTTTTGATGAAGTCAACAGATTTCTGAAATAAAATCGACCTATCAAAGTTTAACCACGTGCTGGCAGTTCTTTATTTATTTATTGACATTAAATTTTCTCATAAAACACGCGCAAGATAATAAGAAACTTCTAGAAAACTGTTGATCAAACGAAGGTCATTGACAAAAAATATAGAACATAAAAGATAAAATAGTTTAAAATTAGAGACAACTTAGTTCGATAAGCTACTTAGATTAGATTATTTCAAAGGATTTGTATAAATCTTTGCATGGCAGTTTAAAACAATGTCAAGATAATGTGACGTTGTCAATAAATGACGAAACTTTACATCAATAAATGACGCAGTTTTTCAATAAAAATGGTCAATAAAACCGACCGCAAGCAATCAGTAAATATTGTTAGAGCCGTCCGTCCCCGATACCTGCAAATATTTTTGACAAATACCGCTCATTGGACGACTGATTTTCCTTACCTACCTTTATAATATTAATAATAATTTTACAGGAAAACTATTCAGGTGCACTAATAAAACATGTTATAAATATTTGTGTTAAACGAATAATGAAATGTTGAAATTGCAATAATAATAAAATACACAATTGATAGACACAATCAATCGTAACATAAAATATACCTCTTGTAGAATGACTATAAATCTCACCGAACGTCAAAAATCACAAAATTTTCCACGAAACCTTCAAACTTTAAGATCGTCTATGTTATTACTATTCATTAGATATTCACGTAATCGCATGCTAACGGTGTTAATTTTTTATTCCTAATTATGATCACGGACCGCAACATACAACTTACTCAAAGTAATCGATGTAAAATAAGCCGTGCTTAACTTTAAGTTACGTTAAATATAAACTTTTCAAAGAGTTTTTCTTACTTCCAAGTAATTACGAAAAGTTCTATTTCAATACATAGAAAGCTTTTCCATCTTGGAAAGATTACGAAATAGTCGATAATGATACGCAGTTTCCTTAACGACCGAAGTCAAGTTAAAAAATGGCGCTAGCAATTCTCGCTACGCAATAGAACAAGATTGGGCGACGGCAAGGCAAGGCGTACGCGGTGGCGTGTGGCGGCTAGCGGAGCGAGTGACGCGGCCGGTGACGCGCCGTGACGCTTGCAACGCGTTATGTCAGTCGAGTAAACAATTTACTGTTTGTAAACACCCGCCGCAACCCGCCACCGAACGTAAACATGACCACGTTGCTTAGAAATGTCAATGGCGAACGATTCTCAGAAATTCTGTTCGTTTTGCGATTAACAATCGCATTCGCCGGCGCAATCGTCACGTTTACTGAGAAATTTTATTTAAATAAACCATGTATTTTAAATCAGGCCAATACGTCTACTTTTCATTTAATTATACTACTGAATCCTATAGATAGTAGTTTCTTCTTCGTAAAACGTTTTGCTACGCAAGTTATTCAGTTTGCAAACAAGATTAAGAAATTGCGCAATTACGATGTGATACTACGAATTCATTTTTTTGCACGAGTGTGTTCTCGTGTGCTGATAAGATGGTATTTCTGTCTTTATTCCCCGTCAGCATTCTGTATGAAACGTGTCATAATGACTTACAAAGATCTTTTTCTAAAGGCAATATTAATCGCTTGTAAGATGGTCATTCACCTTCATACGTGACAGTAACAAACATTTTTAACCTGAGTATTGAGTAGAATAGAACATTCATAAATGCTTGATGATTCAGAAACATGTTAAAGGTTAAAGTATGGCTAAGTTGATGGATCATTATATTTTGTAAAAAAAACAACCAAGTATATTTTAAATTTGGCTGCAATCATGGCGTAAAGGTATGATCCACAGTTTTAATAAGAAGACAGTTTTGAAACGGACGGAAAGCTTCGGAGCAGAGTCCGGTCGACGAGTTTAATTTTAGCACTCACAGAAATACAGTAATCTCGTAAAATTCTCAAGATAGTTTCGCACTAATAATATTCCTATTTTTAAACCTGTCATAATGCCAGCCCACGACATTCCGGAGCTTTCACTTTATCATTTTAATACAGAGACAACGTTGGGGTTCAGACGATATCCTGCATTTATATTAAATTGCCATCGATATCCGAGCCAATGGAAAAGAAACTATAAATAAATGTCTTTATATGAGCAACTCTTGTTGGCAGTATTAAAATGATCTGGTATACTATGTAGAGTTGTAGATTCTTATCGATACCTGTGTAAGAACGTCAATTCAGAATAGCTTCATTTTGAAGGTGAGGTTTTAATCATTTTTATTAGAGCTCTATTACATATTTTCCTTCCTACATAGTTTAAGATTTAAATTGACGTGCTCCATCGATCAACTTTCACTTGACGAGAGTAAGATGCCAAATGGCTACCGGAATGTAGCGGCCTACAAAACAGAGTATAATAAAACTAATGGATGAAATTTAACTCGGCATCATCCATCATTCAAATTGATATCGGAACTTGTAATTTTGTTAATTTGTACTCGGATCTGCTGGTGTAAATGTAACACGCTGTAGGTGATATTAATGTAGGTAGAAATGTGATTATTTTAATTGATCTTTATTTTTCTAAAGCACGATATTCGATTTGAAATTGGTTTAGGAACAACCCTTTGCTGTTTAGTACTGTGAAAAGTCATGAAAGCGAATCTCACTGATGAAACTGAAAGCGAACACATCTATAGTATGACCACTTTAAGTGTGCAGTTCAAGAAGGCGCTGCTGATGATAAGCTTGGTACATTTCCTTTAGCTCTGTGTCTTCCCGCCTGCACAGATAAGTTGGTTGAAGTGTTGATCACGTTTAGAACAGTCACGGTCAATTTAAATATATTCAATTAAATATGAGGTTTAAAAAATATATTATGCCTTAACTGCTGTTCGGATGGGTTGGTCCTCGGCTTCATGGGTGAAAGAAGCCCAACTCTTTTTTTTCTGAATTTTAATGGAAAGAAGAAAAATGTCTAAAGAAAGATTATGTTAAAACATGAAAGTACCTAGTAATTGTGGACAACACTTTTCCTGAAACCGTAGATTACAAATTAAAAAACTCTTGAATTTTAATTTAATGTGTAGTTGAGTACACCTTTATAATTGCGTCAAATGATAATTAAAGTCCTTTTAACCTATTTAGGGAATTTTATGTATTCGTGTCGTTATTCACAATAACTAACCTACCATACGCCTGTTATGAGGCACTCCAGGGGCACTTTAGCCTAACAAACTCACACTAACACTGGCCATTTTGCGGTCACTATAGTCTTACTACGCATTTTCATATTAAGATAGTAATAACTTTAGTCACCAACCAATATATGCGTAAAAAACATCAAAACTTTTCGGAAACCTACGTCAGTAAACAAGTTTTTAGAACTCGTGATCTGTTCTAGAAATGTTTTTATTTATCCTATTTATTAACGTACCTACTAAATTAAAGTTTTTGAATTGATTAACTTTGAAAAGTATAGGTCCTATTAAAATAGATGGACACGTTTTAACTTTTAGAAAATCTAACTTAACCAAAGATATCCATGCAAAAGAATACTGTCAGAGGTGATTTTATTTTGACCTAAAATGTTGTGTAACCAACATTTTTAGTGTATTTTTGTTAGCTTATTTTTTAAGCTATTGCATAGCTTCTATCGCGGGCCTTGAGCGTGGAGAGCGAGTCCAGAAATTCCCTAACGAAAATATTCAAGATTCAGTATTCAACCAGGTTGCTATGGTTACGGAAAATAACAAGGTTGTCAACTGAGGTTGTCAAATTAAATAATTAATTATTTGCTGTTGATAAAAAATGCTATGCAATAGCTTTACCGCGGCAGTCTCCGAGTGCCACATTTAGTTTTTTTCTTGTGATATTCTAATGAGTTTTCTCATTTTGTTTTTTCACCATTGTCCTTATTTTGGTGGTCTGAATGATTTCTAAAAGTCATTCCATCTGTTTTAATGGGACCTTATATATTTAACATGACGCCTGTAATCCCCGAAGGTTTAAACAGAGGTGTAATTAATAGCACACCCACATTTCACCAGCGATATTTTAAGTAATTTATGTAAAAGTCATCAATAGGGCACAAATCCAGACTCCGTGACTGCTTCTGAGAAATTACAGATGAAAAAACTCAATCACACGACCAGGGATTCGAACCCGATCTTTCGACTACGAGACCTACAAGCTCAGACCAACAAAAAAAGGAAGACGCCGCGCCACGAACATCAAAAGTGAGTCAACTTTTTATCTATGTGTGTAGACAATGTCTCGTGAAGTCGTGACGGACTAGGAGAAATGCGTGTGGTTTAGTGTAGGTGTGTGCGTGAGCTTGTATGTTTACTTGCTATAGGCGCGTGGTTTTGTGACTTGTCTTCACTGTTGGTGTTCGCGGCGCGCCGTCTTCCTTTTTTTCTTGGTCTGAGCCTACAAGGTAGACAGTTGAAAAGTAACTTGAAACATTGTAGAACTGGTGTCCACTCACCTCACACTCTTTTCATTCAACCAACTTAGGTTCAAAAACAAGTCCATTACCTACGTTTGTCTAGGGCCAAATTACAGAACAGTATAACCACTTTAAATGTGCAGTTCAAGACGGTGCTGCTTGTCAAAAAAAATGCATCTAGTACTTATGTCAAACTTGTTTTTCCACCTTGACAGATCGTACGTGTAACTGTCTGTACTAAATTGTAGTAGCCTATTATCAATATTGATTGCCATTTTACAGACGAAACAGGCCTTTGGAAACTACATAGTTTTTGAGTCCGAGATTTTTTATTTATAAATAGGTACAGTGTACTTTAAAACTACGACTGTATGAAGTTGAATGATGTTAAAGCATCAGGAAGTAAATTGTGTTCTAAAAATAACTTAAAATATAGGCACAAAAAGCTTTGGTCCACAAAAAACGAACAATTTATGGTTTTAATTCGTCCTTCAAAGTCGCCTTAGGACATCCTTCAGAGGTGTCATAATCAGCCATAGCCGGTCCAATAAAATATATATTTAACTCACAATAATGTTCTTTTTACTCAGAGATGTAATTAACATATTTAATATAATCGCTTCTTGCCACAACCGGTTATGATAATCGCATTGTACCTACTATACAATCAAGTGCACAAGTACTAAAGATAATATATTCATTACATAATTAATTTAATGACGCTTCAACTTGAAAGGAATTCAGAGTTTGAGATTAGAATTATGTTTTTTATCAAGTTACACATTGTATCGTTTAATTTGCATGTTAAATTCGATGCTCGAGGTTAAGTAGACTTATCTCTAAATTATTATTTAGGCCAATAGCTGAGCGTCTCAGCTTATACGTATCGTATGCCTTAACAAAATCAATAAATAAAGAAGATATTTATAGGTTTTAAAGAGCTTTTGTGCTCAAGTGTACGTCACCCGTAGAGGTCGTCGAGTAGACAGACTCGTTGAAGCTCGGAAATCGACAATCTTCGTAAGTATTCGTAATTTTATGATTAACGCGATTATAAGAGTCTCTGGTCTAATTGAGGTCGTGGCCCTACAATTATGTACATTAGATTAAACCTCTCTACATATGGTAATAAGGTCTACTGTACCGATTGTGATATCAATGACAAATAAATATGATTAAGATGTTGAATGTATGTTTAGGTATGAAGTTATCTTCTATTTGATGTGTTATTACAGTAGATCATTTGCTGCGGATGTACCTAAATCCTTGTTAATAACTACACTTAATGTAATGACAAGAAATTATGTAGCAATGATTATAACATATTTTATTTTATTCTTCCGTTTTTGTTAAAGCCCTCACGTAAGTTAAAGAACCAATAAAGTCACTAGTAATCTTAAATACTTAGATACATAAACCTCATTGAATTGCACGAATTTATTCATGAATTTTATCTCCAGCATTCAGTCACTATCATCAACACAGGAACGTTTGTACAGAATGGTCTTTCTAATCACAAACACTCACTTATCTTAGCCGGTAGTGCGAACGCATTGGCGAAGCGCCGGCGTAGCAGTAGTTTATGTAGTTTAGAACTCAAAACCGGTTCCACTAGATGCGATGGCTCGTAGTGGAATTTTTTCGTCCAAACGCCTATTTGTTGCTTAACCCTTTACCGTTGTACCTACGCTTCACTAAACCACGGTTAAGTACCGCAAATCTATTACTATGAACCCAAACAGAATGTTAATGTAACGAGTAACGACGCCTTCATGGAGATTAGACATAAAAGTTTTATAGGAATTTTTAAACATTGCAATAATATTCATCATCGAATACAATTCAGCAGTAAACTTCGAGTATGCTATGCATCCCTCCAGTTTAATAACCGCAACACGTGAACAGACTGTTTCCCTCAATAAAAGAATGACGGTACTTGGTTGGTTGCATTAAACGGCAGTAAATGTTATGCGATACCCAATTCCTGAGCTGCTCAGTTAATGGCCGCCGCGGTTTACGACTGCGAGATTTTTGGGTCCCCAGTATCATCGTTTCGAACTTAGCTGCCAAATCGCGTGTTCCCAGCAAATACGAATAGTGTGCGATCAAACTAAACCAGTAATCCGAAACATTTTATATTTCCGCAATAGGCATTTGGGGCGGCAACACAGTAAACGCTCGGCTATCGCGCCACTCATTTCACTAAATCCAATACATTTTTTATTCATGAAACGATTGACGTTTGTATGTTAATTCACAGCGTAGGTCCCGGCCCGAAGGATGAAATATTGAATTATTGCCCAAAGTCGGGGATATATCGCGGGGGTCTGTTCGATATTAATCCGTTGGCTGCCCGGGGCTCTGGCAGGAATTCAAATAAATCGGCTCTGTGACAAACAAGACGTATAAATCAATCACAGCAAGGTGGCGTGCAGCCTCTATTGCAATCACCCCTTAGCCCCGCGCCCCGCAGCTCCCGCCCCGCTCGTAGGTTACGTAGGTATATCAAAAGTTGAACTAATTTGTATCGGCAAATTTATGGCCAAGGTTAAACTAAACTCGTTATGAGTTTCAGGTGGAGCGAATTTTATTTACAGGTTTTCTTTTTGATTTATATTTTTCTCTTATCGCTAAGCTTAAATAATTTTAAAACTGTCAAAGCGAGTAATTTCAAACTTATATCGACGTACCTGTCGATAAGAAGTATTTGTAATTAAGTACTTACATAATTTGGAAATTACAATCTTATCTTCGTAATAATCTGCATATTAATCATTTCGAATACTACAATTAATTACCTAACAGTATCATGCATGAGACTTTGCAGTAGCTCACACCGAGATAAAAGTAGCGCAGTCGGCTTCAACACCCTTTGTAAATAGTGTAATCTACCCAAATTACTAACTCAACCCATATCAGTAGCTTCTAAAACTACACTAAATGACCAAATCTTCCTCAAGTTCTCAACTCAATTTAAGCCTATGTATATCGTTTAAATAAGCGATACCAAGGCCAGTTGCTATCCACTGAGAGTGGTCACACCTCTTACTATAATCACCACAATTTATTAGACCGAACGACTGATTGCGTTAAACACGATTCATTGCTCGTTAAATACGATTAAAACTTGAACCATCTATGAACCATCGCCACTAAAGGCGCAATGTAGATAGGGTTTGGAATAAAGTGTGAAGTGATAACACAAATCACAGTGGAGCAACTATCGGCCCACGTCACCCGTTGCTAAGACCCGTTGATAAGATACGAAGAAGTATTTATTTCGACTTAGTTGAAAGGTTGGACTATAGCACCGAATTTAATGGTATTTCTGGTTCAATTTAAATGATAGCAGTCAAATAAAATTATCGATTAAAACTCACAAAGTAGCTAATAAACTTAATGGAATGGCTTTGAATAAAATGGTATTTAAAACAACCTTTTTTGGTGTCATAAAACTTCCAGATGCGGTATTAAGTATCAAATAAAAAATAGTAAGAAATTAATTTCTTGAAGTGTAAAAGGTGTTTCGCCTTTACAAATCGATTATCATTAATATCTCCATAAATAGTTCTTCCGGTGCTCCTCCCGCTTATAGAATTTAAAACAAAAAATATTGAGAATAAGCATTAGCAAGATATTACATTGAATGCCTAAGCTCAGCAATAGGTATTAATAAACTGACTCAAGGAAGTTTTTTGCTCGACTGCAATAAAAACTCAAAGGTTTTAATAATGGGTAGTAAATCAATTAATTTGCACCGGTAATTAGTGACAGATTCTCAAGCAATTGACCGCCGCAGTAATTTATAGGTAGTTCTTTCGTAATTAAGTAAATTACAAGTACGTACTTATTACAGGTCTTGAAAGAATTCACATGGATAAGGAAAATTCCTGGCTTCACTTGAAAGTCGTAGTACTACTAAGTATGGTGACCGATCAAGCTTTACGAAATCAGTTGACGCCGATCTTTTATTGTACGGGAAATCTATACAAAGAGAGGCCTTGTTATATTGGAAATGTATAGCTTGATGTGTCTCCGTGTGTACAACCAAGTTCACTGACGGTCTGACTCTTTTCACCTTTATGCCCTTATAAGTAATAAGGTTGCAAAATTGATCGACCGTTAATGAGCTCAGTAGTACATCGTTGAACAACATAGCACTACTTATTGATCGAGAGTTTGGTCAACGTGGGTGGAAAATTTAGGGAAATGGCAGGGGAATGAAAAAGCGTGGGACAGCCACGCTTCACCCAACCGTGGGTGGACATTTGGCTGTAAACGATGATGATAGTAAACAGTAACAAAATACGAAATTAAACAACTGATCATCTAGGTACGGACGCAGACCAATCAAGCTTTAAAAACCAGTTTATACGGATCTCTCATTGTACAGACAGTCTATAAAAAGCGACGCCACGTTATACTGGAAGTGTATAGCTAGATATATTATGTAACTTGTGTACTGTGACTAACATGCTTCAGAATACGTCTTAAACCAGCATTAAATGTAAAAACTTCTTTTTAGTAACTGGATCGAAAGCACCATTTTAAAAATAAACTTTAGAACAAAAATCAGTTTCTGAAATCGGTGACTTTTGTTTGTTTGATTCATTTTTTTACCACCGACTTCAGAAACTGATTTTTCTTCTAAGTTTATTTTTCATTTTTTTATGTTTTTTTTTTTTAAGTTGGTTTTATTTTTTGTTAAAAAGTTTTTATTTTTCACTTTTTAGTGGTTCACATGTTTATGGGTCAATGTGGACAATGTAGTTTTTTTTAGTTTGGTTGATTTTTCAAAAACCGCTTGTCCGATTTCGATAAAAAAAATATGAGACCATTTTTTTTCAACAAAAAAAGAATTTTTCAAATCGGTTAGCAAAGTGACGGAGTTATGCGCGAACAAACATAGGTAAAAAAAAAAGACGGGTTGCACTCCGGGAGTGCCGGCAGAAGTGAAAACTTGATTATTAACGTTGAGCATGTTTGATATTTTGGAATGGTTAGGGAATAATTTTGCACCAATTGCTTTAACAGTATAAAAGTACTATCATTTATGTGGTAGAGTAGAATACAATATTGATTTATTGCGCTATCGTACACAAACATGACAATTTATATTACATTAAAAATTTAACACTTTAAAACTATTACAATTATTTTACATTAAAAAGTTTATCTCTCCGAAAAATCAACTTTCATTCATAATTTCAACGACTTTTTCACCATCATCATTACCAGAACTATCATCGCCAATCTCTAAAACTGATACGATAGGTTTATGGTAGCTGAAGTAAGAAACGAACAGTTTTGATTCGAACCTATTTAAATGTCTAATAAAGACCGCATCAATAGTAGTTTTGTATTTCGTTGTGCTAAGATTGCGATCATTCGACATAGTTAAACCAAATTCATTATTTAAAAATTCAATTATTCCGCCATAACTATGCTAACCCATTTATTTTGTCTTTCCCTGTCCTCCGATCGGAACTCCGATTGGTAGGAGGAGCGGGAATATTTTTTCCCATGCCTCCGATTAAGCATCATAAAAACATTGTACAGTCTAGTTCAAAATAAATTATTTTTGTATTTTATTGACTGTACAGTCGACATCGTTAACGTTCAGGGTCAAAATGTCCAACTCCCACACGACTAGTCTAAGATCGATAGTTTCCGAGATATAGCCGTTTCAATTTTGACAGCTGTCATCCGAAATGTAGATCTCATTGAGATCTATCACTTGTCCCTACACACAACTAGTCTAAGGTCGATAGTTTCCGAGATATAGCTGTTTCAATTTTGACAGCTGTCATCCGAAATGTAGATCGCATTGAGACCTATCACTTGTCCCTACACACAACTAGTCTAAGGTCGATAGTTTCCGAGATATAGCCGTTTCAATTTTGACAGCTGTCATCTGAAATGTAGATCTCATTGAGACCTATCACTTGTCCCTACACACAACTAGTCTAAGGTCGATAGTTTCCGAGATATAGCCGTTTCAATTTTGACAGCTGTCATCCGAAATGTAGATCTCATTGAGACCTATCACTTGTCCCTACACACAACTAGTCTTAGGTCGATAGTTTCCGAGATATAGCCGTTTCAATTTTGACAGCTGTCATCCGAAATGTAGATCTCATTGAGACCTATCACTTGTCCCTACACACAACTAGTCTAAGGTCGATAGTTTCCGAGATATAGCTGTTTCAATTTTGACAGCTGTCATCCGAAATGTAGATCTCATTGAGACCTATCACTTGTCCCTACACACAACTAGTCTAAGGTCGATAGTTTCCGAGATATAGCCGTTTCAATTTTGACAGCTGTCATCTGAAATGTAGATCTCATTGAGACCTATCACTTGTCCCTACACACAACTAGTCTAAGGTCGATAGTTTCCGAGATATAGCCGTTTCAATTTTGACAGCTGTCATCCGAAATGTAGATCTCATTGAGACCTATCAATTGTCCCTACACACAACTAGTCTAAGGTCGATAGTTTCCGAGATATAGCTGTTTCAATTTTGACAGCTGTCATCATTATTATTATTATTAATTATTATTATTATTATTAATTATATTATTATTATTAATAATTTTATTATTATTATTATTAATTATATTATTATTAATAATAATTATTATTATTATTAAGCGCCCTGCGCTGCCTAAACGAAACAGTAGGCCCAGGCATACATTTTCGCCGCGCCGTAGAGAGGGGATAGCTGTCTACTCTCCATCCGTCTTACGCTTTTTCGATCAGGGTCACGTGGTCACGTGTCCTGACGAATTTTCGATCAGGGTCACGTGGTCACGTATCCTGACGCGAGTTTAAGATTTTATACCCATCACAGAACAATTTCCCAAAGTGCTCAACGCCGCTAAAGAAGTTTTCACTTCAAAAAAAAATATATATAAATAAACATCCGAATTGAATAGAACCTCCTTCTTTTTTTGAAGTCGGTTAAAAATACTGTTGTTTTACTTAAGTTTGTCGATGGTGAAAATCTTCTAAATGTTTAGCTAACTACGCGAACTCTGTATGCTGATGCTGAGATGGCATTTATTTACAAATTTGAGACAAGAAAATAAAAAGAAATAATTATCTTAATTATCTTTTCAAACAATATCTATTGGAATTTGTACCCTGTCAGGAATATTCTTAAACGGCCTGTAAATATAGATTTTATAGATAGTATTTACATAAATATGTATGTTTATAATTATATGTTAACGAGAGCCTTTCGTAGATTAATGCTTTATCTTCATTCCAAAGACACTTAATAAGATAATTGTTTCATTACTTTACTACCGCTTTAATGATTAAGTATATAATTATTCTGAAAATACCCTTTTGAAAACAAATGTCTAAAATTCCGAGTCCCTCATAACACAAGTATTACGGAAATATACAAGTTTAGTAAGCCTAAATAAACTGTTTTTGCTCAATAATATTAAATTTACTGACTTACTCTGGATTTGTGGCCCATCCCCGTATTTTAGGTTATTTAATTTTAGTCTTGTTGTTTATTGATTGTTTTATTTAGCTTTTAAGTATTTTTGTTTTATTTTGATTTTAAAATTTGTATGCCTACACGGCAAAACATCGCGCTCAAATATGTTAAACTAACACCATTATGTAAATACCTATGTTTAACAAATAAAGATTCTGATTCTGATAGGACTTAACATAGCTGGTGAAATGTGGGTATTCTATTAGGTATACCTGTGCCTAACTTTTGGGAGATTACAGGTCTAATATTGTATTCAAATTATGTTAATATTTGGACAATTTGAAATTTTATCCAAAATGCATTTCTCAACTTTTTTCATTAAAATGCTAAAGAGTAATTATGACATATAATTATAAAATACTAATTTCGGTTTAAAAAAATCTTTAGAATTAACGTTAAATCGTTTACGTCACACGTTCAAGATAATATTGTAAAACCGACCGGTTCTTCTCCATAAACGACCAATCCGAACCGTGCACAATACGTGAAATAAAATATTTTGATTTAATTATTTCGATTCATTCGTGCAAGGACTTGCTAAATGCTACCACAGAAGAGACTTTCTTCTTCGTAAAATGTCACTTACTCAGGCATGTAACGATACACTTATGTTTTGATAATAGTTCGCGGAACCCACTATACAATATTATCTACTCTACTATCATTTCGTACACGTGTTGTTTTATTCATTGCATTAGCCATTCATATCGACAACTGTAATAGCTACGTAGTGCACTACTGTTTTTCCTACATAAATCGTGCTTTAAATGCATCCTGAATCGGACATCTGTCATGCTTCTGTTTATGTTATTTGCACGACATTTCAAAATGATACAAGAGCTATTTATATTAAGATTTATTAATAAGACTAAAAATGTGAGTTTTTATATAACTGAACATAAGGCCTGTAATCTCTCCCGGCCCTGGTGCAAGCCATGGTCCGGGGCGAGGAGGAATGGGACGCCGTCGCCTCCTTCTGCGAAGCAGTAATGCTAGCGAAGGAGGTGGCGGAACGAGAGAGGGAGAGAACCTCTCAACGTCCCAGCCGCCGCGGAAGGCGCTCCGGGCGTCGGGGGTCACGCGATGACCTCCGGCCACCGTAGACGCGGGCCTGTGGACGGTGAGTAACGGGCTAGCTCGCCGTCCGGCCGTCGTCATGACGGCAACAGACCGTGTCGGCGGCGCGTCCGTGTTCCACGCGCGCCTCAAAGAGATGTCAGCAAGGAGGGGCTCGCAAGGGCCGACGCCCGTCGGGGCTGTGGATATCGAAAGGTTACCGCGGCTCCGACACAAGGGCGAAGAAGAAGGAACATGGGTTGGTTTTTAGTCAGTAGAAGTCTGACACTCCCCTTCGCTCTGCCCAAGAGCGGGGGGGGGTTATTCGATGATTTTCCACCCACCAAAAAAAAAAAAAAAAAAAGGCCTGTAATCTCTGAAGGGTAAGGCAGAGGTGGACGTAATAGTACACCCACATTTCGCCCATGTAATAGAGGGAGGGCCTATTGCCATCAACCGAGCACAAATCCAGACTTCGTGACTGCTACTGAGAAATTCCTAATGGGAAAAGCCAATAACACTTTGCCCGACCCGCGAATTGAACCCAGGACCTCAAGCTCAGCTCAGTCAAGCTTGCTCCCCTTCTTGGACGAACGAGGCAGTTTCTAAATATATATTTTAAACGCAAGAGCAGGTTTTCTCATCTTTCATGAAGGGAATGCCGTAAAGAAATATATTTATGGACCTGTGTGAAATTATTCTCAGTTTTATTTTTGTCCAGCATTATGTAGGTCAAGCAGAGTACCGCCGTTTATTTTAATTTAATACTGATAATATATAATATATTATATTTAGCACAGTGATGTATTTAGGTATGTAAGCCGAGATACTTTGCAAAAATGTGTCAATGTCATAATATTGTATCTTATCAATAGTGTCAATGATAATGTCATTTGCAGTTGAACTACTGGTGGTTTCTAAATATAAGGAAGATACTGATAATGTATAAGTACCTATTTATATAATCAACACGTACATACATTCAGTTCCACGTGCGTATTTAACAACCTCTGAGGACCTTTACTGCATTTTACACATCAAGCTGTAATATAATAACCATTTCCAGTACAAAATGTCCTCGCATTGTCTTAATTTCCCCCATTAACTATAAAGTATCAAAACCTGTATGTAGTTGAGAGTCGTATCAAATACGGACTGCATCATAAATAAAGAATAAGGAAACCACATCGTGCTCAGTGACGTAAGTACCAATGTGGGACAAAAACCCGTCAAGATAAACTGAACCTGTGGAGAACATAATCTGCCAAAACGGGAGCAGGAAGAAATACTTCGATACCTACTTATGAAAATATCTAGAATTCTTTACAAAACCACACTTTATTACTCATTTGTATCAATGGGTGAATTACCACATAATATTATGATGGGTATTACCGTATTGACATAACAGGATTAATCGAGAAAATATTGGTCAAACAAACCAGACTGAATGAAAATAAACCTAACTTTAAATCGGGGATTCACCTGAAAGTGTAAATATATAATTAATCCGCAAAACAAATACTAAAGCTCTTATTAGCAAATAAAAAACCCGGCGCTTTGCTGTTGTTTGAAAATCAAATACTACGCATCAGTTGAGGCATATCATTTTGATTTCGTGTGATGTCATTAAAAACAGACATATGGTGTGCCTAGGGACCAACAATACGGCCAGAAGCCCTTACATCATGAAGACTCGGAAGTCAAAAGGACAAGTCAAGCTTTTAGGTTTGTATGAAAGTAGCACTATAAAAATAGCTAAATGTATCATTGGCCTAGCCTAGCAGGTGGTCAAACAACCTCATTTTAATATTAAGCGTCTGCACAACTAAGTATTCGTAAATTGTTTTACTTGTACTGTACTTACAAATATGTACTGTAATCTAATTGTTATTCCTAAAACATACGATACGTGAAAGCCTTTGCATTTTGCTATAAAAAAAATACTTGCTAATGTAGTCGATTCTCTCGGGCATGGGTATAGTTAGTACTAAAACAGACTAACTAATTGATTACTAACTTACGCCTAACCGTAATAAGTAATAGGGATGTTTACTGACAAAAAAAATTTGATTCTAATTAGTCCGTCTGTTAGATTATCGAAAAATATTGAATACGTATTTTTTGTTTTATCAAATCAATAAAAAATTACGAAGATAAAACGCGTCAAATATTTGAGTGGGAGGTAGTGACGTCACTGCTCGCTAAGAAATGTCATAATAATGTCTTAGAATATGAGGTCACACGAGTTTTCAAAGCACTGTATCGTCTTCATTGTTTGTGTACGAGAAAAAAGAAAAAATATGTGTCCAATATTTTTTGGAAATCTATCAGACGAATTAATTAGATTTTTTTTGTTAACATCCCTATTCCTCTTTTAGAATTCTACAGGGTTATTCGACGTAAAAAAAAAACATTTTATCTTCACCAAAACCTAAATGAGTGTAATGTTATCAAATATTATATCATCGCTGTTTCATATATCTAAAGTAGTTTATGCGACTGTGCATAATGAAGGGCATTACAACACAAGTGTGGGTTTAAGAAACGAGCCGAAGGCGAGTTTCTTAATAGCATCACACGAGTGTTGTAATGCCTAATTATGTATAGTTGCATACACTAATTTATCTACCCGAATATCATAAGGGCTCTATGATGGGTTCAGGAACCATAGGGAAATGACCAGCATTGTTACCAGTGTAATGCAATAAAAAATAAACAGGTTATTAGTTGCATTCGTCGCTGCATTTACGATATCTGGCGGAGTGTTCATGTTAATTTCTGAGTCACTATCACTCATTTTCGACAGAAATAAACAATTAACAGAAAATTTGTCTACTCAATGAAAGGGAATAAAAAGCTAACGAACAAATGACAGCTCGAAATGGCGGCGTTTCGGATATCTGTTTTTTTTTTAATCATAGGCAAACGAACAAAGTCACTATTCTTGTGTCACTCGAGATCAAAATGTCGTGCGATTTATAATTAAAATCATACTGAATTGGGGTTTCGTATCGATAGGTATCTGTTTTAATGTAGATACGTGCGCGCGGAACTAGTTGGCCGCGCCTTAGGCATGTTTTTGTTTTTTATTTGTATTCTTTTCAATAAATTGAACAAATTATTGTTCACGATATCTCGAGATTGGTCATCACTGTCTAATTTATTAAAGTCTCCTGTGCATTGCGAGCTGTAGGCAACCCGCCCCCTCACCCCTGTCGCCACCTAAGGCGCGGCCAACTAGTTCCGCGCGCACTATAGAATAGCACACTCACTTGAATTTGACACCTGTTCCAAATTTAAAACTCATAACCTACTGTTTTCAGTAGGTTATGAGCTCATTACAGTTCTGTTAATTTCTGCTGGTTGGTAATGCTGGTCATTGCCTATGGTTTTTGAACGCATTAGAGAGGGTTTATGATATTTGGGTAGATAAAGATTATTAATGTATCGATTATTATGTCATAAGAATGCCGGAACTTGCACTTTGCCTTTTTATAATAGAGTTGAGGTGTAGTCACAGAATGTTCCCACTGTTGGGCCCTCCTTCACTATGACACATGTTTTTGATTTTATAGTTTTGTCGTTGTACCTACTTGGTCTTTATAGTTGATCATCATCATCTGACATGGTCAATTATACGATATTAGTGCTATTATGTAGATCTCTGTTTTTTTTAAGTGTAGTTGAAATCGTTTCTGATAAAAATAGTGATATAAGTAGGTAGTTAAAATTATTCTTTAGTAAACATTTTTTTTTTTTATGGAATGGAGAGAGAGTGTTGGACGTCCGGCGGCGACTAGATGGGTAGACGACATAATTGCCGTCGCGGTAATAATAATATGCTGGATGATGCTGGCTCAAGAGCTTGGAGCTAGGCACAAGCAAAGAGAGGCCTATACCCAGCAGTGGGTGAAGTCAACCTAAAGTTGATGATGATGAATTATTTCTCTTTAATCACGTATTTATTCATCCTATTCAGGTCACCATAACTTCTAAGTAAAAATAAATTAAGTAAAAATAAATGATTCAAAATGGGTTTTAAATTCATTATAATTTCTATGTAATCCCCTTCACGTGTTACGTATTAGTACATTACTGCAGAATCCAGTAAGTAAGCCTTCCTGGCCAAGTATGAGTTAACCGGACCGAACCGCAGGTGAGGTCTGGTTATAAACGAGGCCAGGATGGCTTTCTTACTGGTTGAGGTTTGTATAATGCTTTTCTCAAAAATTAAAGAAAGTTTAACAACAAATTCGTTTAATTAATATTGAAGGTTACATTCATATGTGAAAAACACAATAGCACTTTTTGGCCGACCCGGGAATCGAACCCAGGACCTCACGCTCTGCAGTCGAGCTTGCGACCACTAGACCAACGAGGCAGTTTAGGAAACTGAAATTACTAAATACAATCATAAAATCCCACACTATAAATGTCATACCAAAAAGAGAGATAGATATATATTTGGAACCTCCCTTCTATAACCATGTTATAATGGCTAAACTCTAATCTGTGTCTGGTACTATGATTTTTTTTCTAAGCAGATCTAAAGAGGATGACCTAGTGTCCAGTAAGTAAATTACATACTTACTTACTGGACAGTAGGAGATTCCAAATTTAAAATCTCGCTTCTTACTGGACAGTTGTGAATAAGTCTCCGGTAAAGTTCACTTTCTGGATACTTTTTAGAGATGTTATGGCAACATTACATACCATTTTTGAGAAAAGTTATATTACTATGACGTACTTTTATTATATTGTATTGTAATAGTACATTACTGCAGAATCCAGTAAGTAAGCCTTCCTGGCCAAGTATGAGTTAACCGGACCGAACCGCAGGTGAGGTCTGGTTATATACGAGGCCAGGATGGCTTTCTTACTGGTTGAGGTTTGTATAATGCTTTTCTCAAAAATTAAAGAAAGTTTAACAACAAATTCGTTTAACTAATATTGAAGGTTACATTCATATGTGAAAAACACAATAGCACTTTTTGGCCGACCCGGGAATCGAACCCAGGACCTCACGCTCTGCAGTCGAGCTTGCGACCACTAGACCAACGAGGCAGTTTAGGAAACAACTTTAGAAAAAACTTTTTAATAAACTGAAATTACTAAATACAATCATAAAATCCCACACTATAAATGTCATACCAAAAAGAGAGATAGATATATATTTGGAACCTCCCTTCTATAACCATGTTATAATGGCTAAACTCTAATCTGTGTCTGGTACTATGTTTTTTTTTCTAAGCAGATCTAAAGAGGATGACCTAGAGTCCAGTAAGTAAATTACATACTTACTTACTGGACAGTAGGAGATTCCAAATTTAAAATCTCGCTTCTTACTGGACAGTTGTGAAGAAGTCTCCGGTAAAGTTCACTTTCTGGATACTTTTTAGAGATGTTATGGCAACATTACATGTATACCATTTTTGAGAAAACAAAATATTATAAGTACAATGTTGACTTCCGTCATAGGTTTCAATGCAATGTGCCATGTTTTATGTAACGTGATGTTGTTTTCATGACATTTAATTATTAGTTTATTTTTCCTTTAATAATTGTATCATACCTGACACAATACTTGATTAATGATTTACATAAGGTTTTGTTATTAATCACACTCTAATTGATAGGTTCGGTCTAGTGGTCGCAAGCACGACTGCTGAGCAAGAGGTCTTGAGGGCTAAGAAGGAAGAAGAAAGAAGTATTGGGTTGTAATTCCCAGCAGGGCTATTGCGTATCTTTTAATGACGGTGGATAACTGTCAAATGTTTAGTTAAAAAAAAAAAGATGTAGGTACTAATCCATAACCAATTTACAGTTAATTTATGGACACTTATGATAGCCAACATTAAAAAGATACGCAATAGCCCTACAGGTCGGGCAAAATTCAAGTATTTGGGTTCTTCCATTAGGATTTTTTTGGTAGCAGCCGCTACGAGTCTAGATTTGTGCCCGGTTGATAGCAACAGGCTTGTCCCCTATTACATGGAACTCAAACGCTGGCGAAAAGTGTATGTACTAGTGGCAGCGGCTATAAGTACTAGTAAGTAGTATAATTAACATTACCTAATCGTAGGAAAATTCCAACCGAGACCTTTCTTAATAAGTAATTGAGGTTACATTGATTTACACGGTCGCCATCTTGCTCCGTAGATAACACTGAATGATATATTTTCACAGCGGTAGGTATATGAGGCCGATAACAGAACCATATGACACTCATTCATATTAAATTATGCTGTTGTCTCTGATAGGTGGTTATATGCGAAAAATGTACTGCTTAAAATTCTGCTAAAAAATTTATACGTAGCAGTAGTATGCAGCCAGCATTATCTGGCCCTTTTTTTTGGAGGGTGACAAATCATCAAATGACTTCACCCGCTCTGGGCAGAGCGGTAGGGAGTGTCAGACTTCTACTGAATAAAAACCACCCATGTTCCTTCTTAGCCCTTTGTGTCGAGGCCGCGGTATCTTTTTCGAACAACCCACTGCCCTGATGTACTGCTTACAACAGACTGCTAATGAAGTTATACGTTCAGTCAGTATCCAGCATTATCTGATCTCTCATAAAAAGAAGAATAGGGCAAGTGGTGTGAGAAGAAGGCTCAGGTAATGCTGGGCACTCACTGTACCTACTACATACTTCGCCTATATTTAATGTAACCACAAGTCAATTATAGGTCTTGCTAACTAGGTACCTACCTATTACTTAACCACAAAAGAGTAGTTACTACACTATTTCCATTTAAAAAAACTCGTATTTGTATCAATTACTTAACATATAATCACGTTTGTAATCCCTGAAGTGTTAAGCATAGGTGTAAGTACTTAATATTACGCCCAAGTTTCGCCTGTTAAGTTTCAAGTCGGGAATCGAACACAGAACCTCATTCCACTAGACCAAAGAGGCAGTCAATGTAAAAGAAAAAATATAAGTAGTTCCCAAAAAACAGTAAGTACCTGTGGGGGTGGTGTTGTGCTGTTTTTATATAAACCGCCATAAGATTTCCATTCCATTTCTTTCGTATACGGGTTACCTAGCAAGGATATACAAGATTTTGCGAAGGTGTGCTAACGGTCTCGGGTAACGGTAGACTTCATTTGCTATTCAACTGGACCCACGGCGACATCGATACGGCGAATACGAATTTTCGTTCTAAAAACCGCTTCTATTCACACATCCGGTAGTTGTAGGATTTTATAAGGCCATTGTGAAATGAAATAATAGTTTGGAATGATCGTAAGAAACTATTCAATGATTTAAAAAGTCTTGGCTCCCTTCCTTCTACGTACTTAGGTACATGTAGGTTGTTCTTTATTAGAGTAGCTATAGATAAATACTGCAATATAAATCCTTTTTAGGGTTCCGTACCTCAAAAGGAAAAAACGGAACCCTTATAGGATCACTTTGTTGTCCGTCTGTCCGTCCGTCTGTCAAGACCCTTTTTCTCAGGAACGCGTGGAGGTATGAAGCTGAAATTTATATCAATTACTCAGGTCTACTGTTCCTTGAAGCTGTAAAAAAATCAAACTTCTAAGCCAACGCAATCAAAAGATACAGCCGTTTATGCCGCAAATTTTCGACACTTGCAAGGGAATCAAAACCTACAGGGTGCTTCCCGTGAACTCAGAATCTTGAAATTTGGTACGAAGCAACGTCTTATAGCATAGATAAAGGAAAAATTACGAAAACCATAAATTTTTAGTTACATCACAAAATATATTTTTTTTACGGAACCCTCGGTTTTTTTTACTAGCCCGTATGATGTCCCACTGTTAGGCAAAGGCCTCTCCTTTCTCCTTCCATACCTCTCTAATACTCTCTATCCTGTGCGATTTTAAACACTTTATACCAACAAAAAGAGCCAGTACTCTCATGGCGTTTTACTGTCAAATAAAACAAAACTACTAAAATAAATTAATTCAAATATTAAAGGTACGTCATTCGGATTTAACCTACATTTAATTTAAAATTCTAATGCAAGCGCAGTGTCAGACAACTGAATCATTCAATATTTAACTAGACTTTGCCTTTGTTAATGAAAGTTCCTTAAATATAAAAAAAAACAATATGACGTTACAAATAATACGCCATAACTAATTTCCTTATCATTTACAATAAATTATGAATGACGTACTAAATAAAAAAATCAATAATCCCGCAAAACTTGAAATCAACACCAAACTTTATAAGTCACGAAGGAGTTTCATGGCATTATAAATGACCTATCTTTCATCCCTCTTCAATGGTCGAGATTTTTACTCATTTTTGTAATTACAAAATAAATGAGTAACAAAAAATGAGTAGCAATTATCATAAGAGCCGTGTATTACAAAAAGTGAAAGTAAGCAGTTGGGAATATTTTAAAGATCTAGCAGTCCGTTTTCGAATGGTGTTGTTACTGACATCATCATCATCATCCTGGTGCTGTAATCCCGTTTTATTTGGGGTCCGAGCTGCATTTACAAATGTAAAGTACGAGAAACATTATAACTTAAAAGTATGGGATTTTTATAATTAATTAATGAATATTCGCAAACCTTGTTAATTTAGGCTTACAACCTGCATACAGTAGAGCATTTTGCGACATTTTTCGAAGAGTATGTCGCAGTGACAGGATTGTATTTTAGTGGAAAACAATTTGCCTAAAAAAATATTTTATTAACGAAAACTTAATAAAAAATCATTCAGAAGATTTTTCTATAAAGATACCTTCGATGCTATTCTTTTTTTAGTATGGAATTAGATAAACCAGTCTCGTACCGAACGCGTTTACGTTACCTACGGACAAATTAATCATTGCTGCTGAGATTCTAGTCTTAGCATTCTATCTCGTAAGATAGTGGGCTGGCTACTCAGCTTTGCAGCAGTAAAGTTATTTTTGTCGAAGTGTAAAAGTATACTGGAATGCGCAACTCGAAAACCACTTTCAAATTGAAGCAACGCCATTTTCTTACAGGAATTTTCTTAACAAATCATTTTAGTTACGAAGAAATTTCAAACATCTACAAGTAATTAACGAGATAGGTAATTAATATAAATTAGTAAACACGTGCCCGTAATTGTGGATTCATTCACCTTACAAGGTGCCATCATCCGTCTCTTTTATTTTACACCAATCGTGTCATGAAAGAATGTGACGCACGACTTCAACAGTTTGCTAATTAACTAAGCTCACAATGAAACGAGCCCTGCACATTTGAATTTCAACCTTATTGCGCTGGCTCTAATTATTATAATTGTTCAAGACGCGTGCAGCTTGAATGAGCATTGTATGCGTAAACATTAATCAATGCCATGGGTACGCTTGTGAAGGTCATCGAGTTCGTGGTATTCTACGCTAATCTTCGATAGGCGAACAGATTCAATCGAATATTAAAATACGAGTTACAGATATAATACAATCTACGATCGAGACGGAATAGTTCCATGTCTTATATTTTTTATTCAACATCGCAGCGAGGGCGTGTCAACGTCATGTGACCGCGAGATAAACAAAACCTAAAATTATACGAGTTGAATGATATCCATCGAAGTGTTAGTTTGGGTTTTTGTGGAAGCGATCATTGCATAACAGCAATGTATTGGAGATTTGAGGTAACATCGTTGTAAGATTGTCGATTGAGCGTATAATAATGTTTTTATTATCATTTATCGGTCGTGTCACAGCCGATTGGAATAATGTGTGCCACTGCGCAGTTCCACCAAAAAATGCGTAGCGCTTTAGAAATATTTATGGAGTTACGAAGGTTGCTTTAAAATATGCTATACCTACTTAATATTTGTTGTTGTATACTTTCTAAGTTTATCTTGGTCATCACTGGCATGAATGAAGGAAAATATCGTTGCGAAATTAAGACTTATGATTAATATATTATAAGTCTAAAATCGCCAATCTGTCTTAAGCAAATATGGTGATCAGTGGCACAGTATTAGGATGTATTTTAAATAAATCAAAGGGGATTAAACCCTCTTCCTAGTCATTAAAAACGCCAATCTCAATGCAAGCGTTTCAATAAAATTGGCAGTGGAGAACACGGAAAACTCGAATCATGGCGTGAGTTCAAACAGTTTAGCGTTAAGTCGCCAACGCAAACGCCTCTAAACTACGAACTAATGTTAACGTAAACGCGCGCGTGTGCGTTAACGCCCACTGGTCAATGTCAGCCAGCCTGTAGCCCCAAAAAGATCGATCTACGTGTTACTGAAGATGGAATGCACTGGTTCATTGAAATAATAAAAGCAACTATATTTGCAGTTACTGTTCTAAAAGTTAATTAATTGTAAGCCGTTTAACGAGAATTTATTAAGATGAAACTGCAGTTCAGACGAAGGATAATAACACGATTTCTACGTCGAAATACTTGCAAAATTCCCTTAAAACGTAGTTATTGTGACAAATTGATAACGGCTCATTAATTTGTTCGCGATGTGGTGCTCAGATAAGATACCACGATATAACAGACAAAATGGCAGCAAGCCATCTTCTTGTATCAAACGCTGAACCTGATGGACAGGCGCCAGAATGACTCATATTAAGGAATGCCCTTAAAAATATTTTCTAAAATCACTTTCTGTTCAATTCGCGGAAAATCGCTGAACATAGGTACTGTAAACAATGTATTAGCGTGTTTAGAATTTACGTTTTGTGAATGTTTACAGGCGTATCCATTGTGCTTCGTATTTATCTGGTAAAAATTGAGGCGAGCAAATTACCAGCAAACTATACTGGGTTCGTCAGAGGTCAAAATGGGGTTATATTTTAGGTCTAATAAGCCAATAAGAAGTTGACTACAAAACTGAAAATATGCTTACATAACTGTTTGAACTGAAGCAAAGTGGCTGAACACATAGATTTTGTTTTTACACCTTTTCAGCTATAACATTCTGTACAGTGACAAATTTTATTCAATCCAAATAATAATGTTTGTCAAACTATTGGTTTAACTGTGGTTTATCACATTAGAGCAACATTGGTATTCAAAACTGAAAAGTGTCATCTAATTGAATGTTATCAATTCTATCTTTGCACAATATTTTAATTATCATATTTTATCACGGACATATTTGTAACGACTGACTGGCGTATTCATTTGTGAATGATCGAGTGCGATAAATGTGTACTCATTATAGAAACATAGATACAGGGGGTATCGCCGTAATCATGGACGTATGGACCGTAACTGTGGTTCTTCTCCATAGGAAACGAGCAACCCGAACCGAATACTTACCTTTTCTTGACGTTTTAGAAGTGCCTATGTTATCAATTCTATCTTTGCACAATATTTTAATTATCATATTTTATCACGGACATATTTGTAACGACTGACTGGCGTATTCATTTGTGAATGATCGAGTGCGATAAATGTGTACTCATTATAGAAACATAGATACAGGGGGTATCGCCGTAATCATGGACGTATGGACCGTAACTGTGGTTCTTCTCCATAGGAAACGAGCAACCCGAACCGAATACTTACCTTTTCTTGACGTTTTATAAGTGCCTATGTTATCAATTCTTTCTTAGCACAATATTTTAATTATCATATTTTATCACGGACATATTTGTAACGACTGACTGGCGTTTCATTTGTGAATGATCGAGTGCGATAAATGTGTACTCATTATAGAAACATAGATACAGGGGGTATCGCCGTAATCATGGACGTATGGACCGTAACTGTGGTTCTTCTCCATAGGAAACGAGCAACCCGAACAGAATACTTACCTTTTCTTGACGTTTTATAAGTGCCTTTGTAGGTCCATGAGAAATAAAGTATTTTGATTTTGCCGTATACGGATCAAAAATGTGCCTGAAGAACTACTTGAATAAAACGTATGATCACGAGAAGAGCAACCCAAATGCACGGTTTACCCGAGTGAAGCATTAAATCGGCAGAACAGAAATTTTTAAAATCGATTTATAGCTACACGAAAATATCAGAAATCTTACCTTCCATCCAGCTGAAGAGTTACTATCCCCCTTATCCTTAAAATATGGCACATTCTGGACCATCCACTCGTAAATCTGGGACAACGTGAGCCTGTTGTCCTGTGCGGAGGTGATGGCTTGGGTGATGAGATCAGCGTAGGATAGGTTGCCCCAGGCATTCCGACGGGAGGAATTCTTCTTAGTGCCCACTGCTGGCAATGGTGGCGCACCTAGAAGAAAGATATCTGAATTAGGTTGGCTGATGTTTCATTTGGAGAAATAAAAAAATATAGAAGCTTGGTAGATTTTTAAAACTAATTTTGATAAATTTTGTGCAGCTGGAATTTTGTCCTGTACAAAACAGCATCTTTCTTCTATTTTAATGCAAAATATTTTTTGTCTCTCTAAAGTATAATCGCGTATTGTAAGGCCCTCTCTAGGCATAACATATTAAGGAAAGAAAGCTTCATTTCATTCATATTCTGACTAGTAGTTAGACAGTTAATTGAAAATCCTGTTCGTACACGCGTGAACTTTTATTCAGTATGTATTGTGAAGGATGTTAGGTAAAGGATGTTTGGTTTTTTTTTGGGTTATTCAACTATTTATTAATTGATTAAAAATTGGAATTATTTTGTAACAAATTTTAGATTTTTATCGTCAATTTTGGTTGGTTATTTTCCTTGAAAATAAAATTAGTATTCATTCGGGCTTATATTGATGTGTTTTCAGTTAGTTAGGATTTCCTACTATTTGTCGTATTTTTGTCTGTATCTACTGTGTCTGAGTATGATTGTAAAATTGTACGCTGGCGACCGAAATGAGCATTGTAATGCTTTAGTATCTTATCTTAGGAAAATGACTTTCAGGATGATGCTTTAGTTTATATTTATGGGTATATTTTAGTTATCGGATTAAGATGTTTCAATCTTAGTTACTTATTGTTATTACTAATGTATCGTGATAGAGGGGTTTGGAGAGCTTAGGTTCTTACGGTGTGATTATGTAACATATTTTCAAACGTAATACCATGTGGTGCAGACATCCTGAACTTCTATATAGGTATTTATTTATCAGATTGGTTAGGGCCACGTTAGGGCTGTAATACTTATGGGTCTTAGGATCATAGGGACTGTTACGCTTGTCGGTATGAGTAGGTCCTGTAACTTATCATACCTATATTTGTGAACAGTTTAGTGTATATATTTTCATATAGAGTCACACCCTTTTTGGTACCTACTTCAATAATATTAATTTTTAATTATCTCCTTAATTTTGAATTGTGATTGGAGGGAAGGATTGAAAAAAATAGGTTAGAAGTAGAACAATGTAATAATTAACTTTTCTTCCAACTATGCTTTAATTTAATCATAATCACACTAAAAACTCAGCACAAAGCGAGTATTTAATGCTCTAGAGCAATAAAAATGTATGAAATTTCATTATTGCACAGTTTATTTTTTTTAATCGCACCGGTGCCAATCTCAATGGATTAGCTCTATTCAGCCAGCCGATATCAATACTTTTTTTTTTACGTACGTATTATTCGTTTCTATCCTACTTGTTCCAAATTTTAAAAAAATGATTGCTGCTAACTACTATAAAATGAAAGAAATTTAAAAAAGTGATATGGCGGGAACTTTTGGGGAACTTTGTTAATTTTGCTTGACAATATTTTTGGAAACGATAAAGTGTGATACTATCTGATTTTGAGTGCTTCGGCTTCGAATTAAAATGGAATCATTTAGCGACACATTAACTCCGGAAAACATTCTAAATGAAGCCGACAGTGTTAAGTATAGAAAATCTTTTAACTGTTTGATATGAGTTTCTTTTATCTACTATTCCTCTAAGTAATAGTTGAAAGAAAAGTAGATTATGCACCTCGCCTTAAGTAATTTATATTGCCCTCGTGCCTGTTAGATTAGAGCCCTCGCTAACGCTCAGGCTCTAAATCAGGCACTCGGTGCAATAATAAATTACTTTGTGCTCGATGCAATAATCTACTATTATGTTTTCCTGGTATTTGAATAAATGTGACTAATAATAGGTCAAAAGTATTCAACTGAATAGGATTATTTTTAACTAGTCAAGTAATTATCACGTTTGTTCATTTTTATTATCCAGAATCCAGTAAACGCGTGAATCGTCAATCAAGTGACGTGACATAATCCCGCAAGTGCGTGACAATGACGTAGGTTACAACAATAATAAACACTGTTTATTTTTGTTTATTTTATGAACATTAGTGACAACCCTATCCTACGTCAAAACGCATTAACAATAATAATGAGGCGACCGAACAAAATTCAGTTACGATAGGAGTGGTTAGGTATAGTTAGGAAGAGAAACCACACTATTAATAAATTTTCAGTAATTATTATTTTACATTGAATGATACCTATATGACAATAATAATGGCTATAAGGCAGTAATTATGAGGTTGTATATGTCATGACAATTCGGGTGCAACGGCCTTTAGTATCAGTAATGTACTTATTAGGTGCATTAGGTGAGTGATATCATAGTAGCAGGTTGCTACGCTATGTAGGGTAAATAAACAGTTGGTATGATACAATTGAAATAGTGACGTATATTAAAAAAAGAATTACCTACTAGGTACCTGATATTATTTATTTATGCAATATGAATGGTTTTCTAGATATCGGCAAAGATTAGTTATTTAATAGATTTAACAATTAATATTTTCTACACTAATCAAAAACGCTACACTTGTTGTTTTTAATTATGATTAAAATAGTTTTATTTTATTTATCACTCGGCACCTATTTATTTATAAATAAAACTGTACATGACATAGGTACAAGTAAATGTGAGATAGTGTGAACAATAAGGAATAAAACATAACAATGAATTTACGCTAAGTACGAGTAATTTTGCATTATTTACCACGTGTAAAGTAAATGTCAAATAAGTAAAATGTAATTATGATGTTTCATGAGTGTAAGTATGCATACCGAGTGCATTCATTAAATATTTGAGTACCGTAGTAAAACAGGTATTTTATTACTATGAATGAATACTTGAATGATAAATGCAAAATTTATGTAGGGTAATTTTATTAATGTTTTTAATTAGAGCAAGAAGGGACCAAAAAAGTTTTGACTGTTTGTAGTCATTTGTGTATGCTAAAAAATACACATTAGGTAATATACTTTTATTTTTTAATTTGGGTGAGGTCATTTTATACGTAATTTGACATAAAATTTTAATTTAATTCTATTTAATTATTGTTTGTTGTTAAATTAAGATTTACCTACTCCGATTATTTAATTTACCTACTGTTTTTTTAAGTAGGTATAAGTACTAGGTAACAGAATTATGGATCGATGTGTCTAAATTAAATAAATTGATTGATTGATTCGTTATAGGTATTCAGGAAAAAAGGTACAACATTGTTTCCTTACTATTTTGTATTGTAGGCATATTAAATACACTTCAAGTATGGTACATGGTGTTAGATATCAAGTGTCGTCTACCTACTCATTATGGTTTTCATAATATTTCATTGTTTTCCTTACGCGCTACAATATTTATGATTGTTATTATAAAAAAAATGTAAATTCTAAGGTAAATTCTTGTTTGTTTGTGTATGTGAGCTTTCTATGAAGTTCTCGTTTGTGACTAGTTTAGGTCTGACATATGTGCAAATTAATTTGGAAATGGCATGCCAACTATGTACGGCTAGTAGTATAGTTGGGTTATTAACTAAAAATATCAACAAAACGTCGAAAACTACATCAAAAATTTGTAATGCGAAATGTTATTTTTTTATTGTAGCTCAATTTCTTAAAATGTTATAAAGTAAGTAAAAATGTAAAAATAATAATATGTTAAAACTAAAATTAATTGTTTGGTTCTTAAAAACAATTAATTTTAGTTTTAACATATTATTATTTTTAAATAAGTACGTAACTATTTTATTCTTAGGTTTATAGCGTTTTAATTAGAGTCGTAAATACGTGTAAAACATTTTATTATGTTTTTTAAAATTCTACATTACTTGGTGTCACCCTACGCGCCTACGATGTCGTAGCCGTAGCCCTATTAAATTTCATGCATATATTATTATGCTGTCATTCGTAGATTTTGTGCATCGCAAACCATTTCGATATCATTGTTTTTGCGACTGATTTGTATACATACATAGCTATTTATAACTATAGGAATGACAAACGCGTGGCAAGTAGGAGGTAGGTGCACAGATTATTATCTACGTTCATATACCTACCTACATTAGTTAATATGCAAGTAAACAAAGTTTTGATATTTTTTATTTGAATCGGCGTACATGATACGCTTTTGTTTTTTATTTTAATTTTGCACGAGGAGTGTGTTTCGACTAGCTACGTAGGTCGACCTAAATAGCAGCGCGTATCGCGCCTGCGACCTTACTACTATCGCTTCGTTGGACAAATGGTATTTACCACTCAGATTCTGATTGGAGTTCTTCTTGGAGCCGGTGTCGTCAGTCGCTTCGACGTAGTTGTCTGGCCTTGGCAGCGGCCACGTGTTGGATCGCGCGCGCGTCTGTGGTTCGAAACCGACCTCTGTCAGCTCGCCCAAAGGTTCCAATTCGATCGTGCCGTCCAGCTCCGAGTGCCCTCCCTGGGACGACCACGGGCTCTGGTAACCTCCGCTCCCCTGTATAGACATGTTGCCCACTTTATCTGGAACAGTGGAATTTTTTGGTAGGTGTGTCGGACTGAGCGCTCACCGGCGCGTGCCGATGCCGGCCGTTAGCATCTCAGCGCGCTCTCTTTTCTGATTTTTTTCACCGATTTCTTTCTAGTTCCAGAAGTTTCGGACCCAGATCGCGATCCGGAGAGGTTATCTGTCTTCTGTTTATCGGTTCTGTTATTCAAAGCCAATAACATGTGGCGTCTCGCTAACGTTCATAAACAGCGATGTGCGCGTAGAGCGTCGGCCGTCGGGCCGCTCCCGAGAGGCGATTTTCGCTAAATATAAGCGCGGGCGAGGCGGGGGCGGGGCGCACACCACGTGAGCGACTACGCGCCGATTTTCCAATTCATCACTGGCGGGCTAGAGACGCGATAACCTTGTAACGTGGCTCGAACCGGCCAACAACGGGTAAACTATCCTCATAAGTAGTCGGCGGCGTCGAAAGTCCCAAGAATTCGCAAATTTGGACGTCCTTCCGAGTTCGGAGTACACTTTGTAACTTTTCCACACTGATAAGAGTTATCACTGGGTCTATGGGGGTTTAATTCACGTGCTATGTAATTAATTGGGGCATATAACTAGTGGGGAGTCACTAAAAGTTGTTTGACGCGAGTCCACGCGGTCAGCGATAGTTTTAACTGCGTAATAAGCAGGGCAGTGCGCGTGACGCGGCAATTCGTCCTCGGCCGCGAGCGGTCGCACGTACACTGAACCGCGTCGCGAGGCGCGCCGCTTGTGCAAATTCCGCTCAGCGGGCGCCGCACGAGGAGAGGAGGGCGGCGGAGGGCGCTGATACAGAGAAGTGGCGTCGTATGACCGCGCGCGCCCGCCATCTCGGAGTTCGGACGCACTCACCACTCCGCTCTCTACGCATCACAACTTCTAACTTAAACAAAACTTTTTTCTTCAGCTTCTGTCCAGCCAGCAGCACACCATATGTCTACCCTTGACTCTGACTTGCTCCACTTCGCCTGATTGTACCGGGCAGCGCGTGTATCGCTATCAGGCAGTCGCTGCATGCCTCATTGTTTACATACAATTATTTACACGCGTACGGCCGCCTCGCTGGGAATTAATTAATGTCTATGTAGTTAGCGCTTTAAATCGAGTAACCGTCTAAGTATATCACATTACATTCATAAAACTAGGTATTAAAGTACGTACTTACCTAGATAATTGTTCCTTGTACTTTTCCATCTGACACAGCATTAATTTCTTAACCTGCCGCATGAACTATGATAACTCTGACGATGACGCACACTATACGTAGGTACCTAAGCTTAATTAAACATGATTTAATTGTAATTAATTGAAGTATTTTCTAAGTAAAAGGCTCTTTGATTACCTTACTAATAGGTGCCCGAGTGAGTGCAAAAGTGACTCAATAAGAGTCAGAGGGTTTAAATAATGTTAATTACGTAAAATGTTAGTCTGTTATGGCAAAATTAGTGAATAATAATACTTAAATAAATATTAATAAACGTGCTAGACCTTATAAACGGCTTATTAAAGTACGCTACATAAGATTGCGTGGACCTGGTTGCAGATACATTTAATTAATAAATGTTATCAAACAAAAAAAACTATCGATAATGATCACCACTTATCGAAGGAAAAGAAACAATATTTAAAATTGATACTGACATCACCAGTGACAGGTGTCAAATCACATTTTGACATGAGATGTCAACAACGCCGGTGATTTAAATCGCTGCATCAGTTTGTGGGAAACAGTAAATTCATATTTTATTTTGGTTCATGTTATACTAGCGATTTGTACCGGCTTCGTACAGGTGCAATTTTCTAAAGAACATTTTTAGTTCGACAATTAGATTTAAACAATTTTTTTACTCAAACTTTGTCTTCGGGATTTTTGTATAATAAGAAGATATATAGGTTTGTCTACTGCGTCAAGCCTTTGCATCTTTAATAATGAGGCTGTGGCTAATGCCGCTAGACTTATGTTCGGAAGCCCTTCAAAGTACCGGAGATATACTCTCGAAAGATCTGACAACGTATTTATAAAGTACATCAATAAATATTTTGACTGAGGCCGTGAAAAGGTCTACGAAACCCGTAGTAATAGGATACTGTATACACGCAGCAAAATTTTCCAACAGTTTCTACTTTACCTGCCCTACTCATGCAGAGTTATTTAATGATTATATAAGCCGTCACTTAGTATAGGTTTGACATGCAAAACCTTCACTAAAATATTAAATTCTTTATTAAGTTATGGCTTAAGTAATCATTAAACGTCTCTGAGCGCGGCAGCAAAAGGCCTATTCTCTAACTTATTTTGACTGGTTATGTATGTATGTATTTACGTAAGTATGAGGTCGAAAACGCTATGTCCAGCAGGGCTATTGCGTATCTTTTAATGACAGTGGATAACATAATATATAATGTCTATCAAATAACTGTCAAATGGTGAGTTTTTAAGAAAAAAAATTTACCAAACTATAACCAATTTACAGTTAATCTATGGACACTTTAGGTTAGCCACTGTCATTAAAAGATACGCAATAGCCCTGCTGATCGACATACGACAACAATCAATACAGTAGGAGAAAATCACTTTTAAAATTTGCTTCTATTATTTCTTTAAACCTCTGTCTGTCCGTCCGTCCGTCCGTCCGTCTGTCCGTCCTCGCTTAATCTCTGTGACCGTTAGCACTAGAAAGCTGAAATTTGGTACCAATATGTGTATCAATTACGCCGACAAAGTGGTAAAATAAAAATTGGAGAAAAAATGTTTTATTAGGGTAGCCCCCCTTTAAAGTGGGAAGTGTTTTTTTTTTAATTTCAACCCTAACGTGTGATATATTGTTGGAAAGGTATTTAAAAATGAATAGGGGTTTACTGAAATCATTTTTTTATAATGTCAATAATTTCGGAAATAATCGCTCCAAAAGTAAAAAACAATGTGTGTGTACCCCTCTAACTTTTGAACCATAAGTTTAGAAAATATGAAAAAAATCTGAAAAGTAGAACATTTAAATAAGGACTTTCTAAGAAAATTATTATGAAAGTGAAAAAAAAATATATATACCTATATAAAAAAAATAAAAAAAAACATAATGGATACCTTTAAACTCATAAATGGGAACACTTATTGTGACGGACGGGAAACTACGGAACCCTACACTGAGCATGGCCCGACACGCTCTTGGCCGGTTTTTTGAAGTCACTTTGTTATTTTTGCATAAAGGTATTTTGTGACAACGGAACGTGTAAAGAAAGGCCTTTGAATAGTGGAAATTTTCTTTTTGTTTCTTTTGTTTTTTTTTTCAAACACATGAAAACAATAATTAGGACACATTTCTATTATTTCTATTATTATTACTTGTTTACTACTTTTAAAAATAAACATTAAAATGAAAATTTTCCGAATGAAAGGTCACCGTTCATAAGGCTACTCGCGTAGTAAGCGGCTACGACGTAGCTGCGTAGGGGTGAGTTTCCCAATTATTTTCTAATTGCAAAAGAGCGATGATACCTTATATCATCGCCAAATATTAAAGAAAGGTATCATACTATGGATATTATACTATTATTATATCTTTCTATATATAATCCTACTGTACGTGTGTATATCACTGAACTTCTCCTAAACGGCTGGACCGATTTGGATGATTTTTTTGTGAGTTTTCTAGTGGATTCGAGAATGGTTTAGATTCACAATTGGACCCGGTAGGTGGCGCTGCTGTCCGGGCAGGATGATGTCTGCCAGGTCCGCTAGTATTTTTTTCTCAACGCTACACCAAAATATAATACTAGATTTGTTAATACCTATTTAAATTTCACCCTCTACGCGTTTGTAGCAGTATTAATAAGTTTTGAGAAAGTGACTCATATAAACAAACATCGTTAGAAACTCATTTTTATTGTGATTTGGTACAGTTAAAAATTGTCGCCCTATAACCGCGCTTTCACACACCAAAAAAATCAGACATTTATAGCTCGGGGTTATTCTAAAAAACTGTTACATTTTTAACAAATTAGATTGAAATTTTACTTATATTATGCCTGAGTTGTAAGGAGTCAAGGATACAACTTGTATCCTTGACCCCTTGTTGCTACGGCGTAGCTCGTAGCACATTGTATACCCTCGTAGCCCTAAAATTAAATTCCAAAAGGACACTAAATTTTAGTTATGTATTACTGAAATTAAATAAAATCATAAAAAAGTAGTTGTTTTAGTCAGGTTTGATATGTTCTAGATTATGATAAACGGAAATGTTATTGATTATTTAAACATTATTATATAAGTTGTTATTAATAATTAGCCTCTATTATTTCAAAGGTCTTGCTTGCAGTCACAGATTACCAGGCGCACTAATCTGATTAAGCCTGAGTTCTTAACTTTTAAATAAATTAATCAATGCACAACATTACTCAGGAAATAAATAAAACATTACCTACCGTAAGTAATGCATTATTGTCTTAGGTCGGAATAACCTAGAAATAATTTATTAGATACATGTCGAGGCTAGTAACAGTTATTTAAAATTAAATAATAATGCGTTCATTTAATATTGTGTAAATTTTTATTTGGATGTCTGGATGTTAATGAGCTAATTAAATATTAGTAAAAGTCATTGATTTTAATGATTATAAGCAGCAACGGCCTTTTATCAAGATATTAACTATCGTTTACCTGTGGGTAAGAAATAGTAAGAAAGCAACAACTTTAAACCATAAAATAAAACTGACTTGAAAAAAAAAACACAAAAAAACACAAAAAAGTTAAAAATAAATCAGTTTCTGAAGTCGGTGACTTTTGTTTGTTTGATTTCATTTTTTTGCCACCGACTTCAGAAACTGATTTATTTTTGACTTTTTTGTGTTTTTTTTTAAGTCGGTTTTATGACATCGTGTTCATGGGTCATAATGTGGACAATGTAGTTTTTTTTTTGAGTTTTGTCGATTTTTAAAAAACCGCTTGTCCGATTTCGATAAAAAAATTATGGGACCATTTGGGAAGTATACCCTTTCCAACAAAAAAAGAATTTTTCAAATTGGTTTGCAAGTGACGGAGTTATGCCCGAACAAACATAAAAAAAAATATATATAAACATCCTTATTGAGAACCTCCTTCTTTTTTTAGAGGTCGGTTAAAAAAAAAAAAAAAGTCGTATACTTATCAAATTAGGCTGATAATCAGCTTTTTTTTAACGTCAAAGTTTATAAGAGACCGTCCTCCAAGACGCCCACCCTTTGCCACTTCCTAGTGAATTAGCTGGGAAGAAGAAGTGGCGGAACGAACTCCCCTGCAACACATCTGTCTGTTATGTTGGATGAGAGTACTACCGGTAGTACTCTAGGTACAGCTCTGCCTAACCCTTCGGCTAATACAATGTGTGATAACATGTATGTTCATTGGTAAAATTAAGACCAGAACTTGGATAATCCTGTATCATTTGAAGTGAGTTTGTTTAATTATAATTTGGTGCATTGAAAAATATATTCTCACTTCGTGGCAAGGTTTTACGTTCGTAAATTATATAATTATTATCAAGATATTATTTCGATAGATACGAATCTACGTCAGCCTAGTGGACGAAAACTCATAGAAACCGTGTAAACAGACCCTTCACGAAGTTGTCAACCAAGCATTCTGCACCGCAAATTAAGTGTAAGAATTATTTACTGAGATACGTTTTTGTTGAGGTGAAAAATTACGGTTTACAGAAACGCGCTCAAAATATTTGCTGATGATGGTTTCGGAAAAGTTTCTTTATATTAAATACTAGCTTTTGCCAGCGGCTTCGCCTGCGTGAAAATGACGATTTTCCATACAAACTTTCATCCCCAATTTAACTCCCTTAGGGGTTGAATTTAGAAAAATCCTTCCGTATTCCTTGTATACATTACTAGCTTTTGCAGCAGCTTCGCCCGCGTGAAAATGTCGATATTCCATACAAACTTTCATCCCTATTTAACTCCCTTAGGGGTTGAATTTCGAAACATCCTTTTTTTATTCCTTGTCTACATAATAAAGGGAACCTCTGTGCAAAATTTCAGCTTTCTAGATCCAAGGGTTTGGGCTGGGCGTTGATGAGTCAGTCAGTCAGTCAGGACTTCTCTTTTTATTTATATAGATAAAGGGAACCTCTGTGCAAAATTTAAGCTTTCTAGGTACAAGGGTTCGGGGGCTGGGCGTTGATGAGTCAGTCAGTCAGGACTTCTCTTTTTATTTATATAGATACTGATGTTGTAATGTAGTAGTGAAATCTTAGCTACAAAAAAAAACTTTACACAAAGCCCAACTTCGTTTGGGGTTTTCCAACAACTAAATTGTATCCGTCTTCAGTTTTCCGATCAAAATAATGTAACCCCGCAAATGTAGGGTAGTTAATTTATTTGGGGAAGAAGCCTTACCGGCTGCAATTAAACAGTTGAAATGGTCATTACAGAAGATTAACTGAGTACATATGTTGAGGTTCACAAAGAAAAGCTATTGGGTTTGCTAAAGGTTTTCTTTATACGAATGTACATTACAGGTATTAGGGAATACTTAGGTTGGGATTGGGATCTTTTAGTGTTTTAGGTCGTCAACTGCTGGATTCGTTAAGTGGTTAGAGGTTAAAATGCAGTACCCACATACAGTTGGAACTCACGGGTTCAGTTGTCGTGCAACAAATTTTGATTATTAAGGACATGTAATTTTATTGTTTTGAAAAAATTATTTGTGTTACATTGGTTTTAGTCTTGTAGACAGTAACTCGGCACTTAGTAACAAATTATGTTGTCATTGTATAGACCACTACCAAGCTGCTATCAGTTTGACTATCATTCAAATTCAACCTCTAATGTTTCCACTGCTATTTTCTGGTGAGCACTGTCTAAGATCTAAAGTGTAAACGGACTCTTTCTGAATCCGGCAACCAAACATTCTGTACATTGAATTTTAGCCGACTTTAAAAACGGAGGAGGGTTTTTTCAACATCTTCAAAGTAAAGTTACCGTGTGCAACCAAGCCTTACCAATCAGCGTCGTTTATGATGTCCACTTCCTTTCTACTGTCCCATGATCTCACCCCCTACCGAAGGAAGTCGGAAATCGCATGATATTCCCTACACTCCATCATTTATATCGCTCGTATGATATGATTAATATTTCTTTGGGCACACTGCTCAAATTTATTGGTGGTCATTTAGTTATGGCCCCTTTTTAAGCTAAGTTATTTTACTGGGAGATGTTCTTATTTAACTTCGCTGTGGTTTTTAGCAGATAAATACTATTTACTACTTTTAGGGTATTTTTAGGGTTTGTGTGTACAGGCTAACTATTATTATACACACAAACCCTACTTTTTACTACTTTTGGGTACTATTTACTACTTTTGGGTAACTTTTGAGTGCATCCTTATGTGATTACCAAATTGATTAAATTCGATTTGTGTCTGCAGTATCTTATAAGCTGATTGGATATAGGCTCAGCAATGGACTGCAATATACCCCAACTAGGAGCTTATGGCTAAGTAATAACAGGCACTCGGGTTGATCTTCAGGTTGAGCCACGTTTGCCTAAGTTGGCCGGCCCAACTTAGGTAAACGTGGCTTAATGGGTAAGCGTGGATTACCCATTACACACCGAGTTTCCACTGTGCCTCGAAAACCACATAAAAAAACTGTTGGTCACGTCTTTCATTTCTTGATCTTTGACAGTTACAGGTAGTCAGTGGCTCGACATTCTGAATACCAGTCTTACCAAGAAATATCGTATTACCTAGTAATGGTTTGTGGAGGTAAGATAGGCAGACGCTCCATGTAAAATACTAGTATTTCAGCTGCATCCGGTTGATAGAACGTCGACCCCAACATAGTTAGGAAAAGGCTAGGCAGATGATGAGATGATGATCTGCTCTTAAAAGCACACAGAGAGCAACATTGACGTGTATCTGTTATGTAATAACGAAAAATTCATTGATCGGTATGATGTTTTAAATTAGGTTCGATAATAAAAGCATACCTACATTAATTAAAAATAACAAAACAAAACAGTGTACGGCCGTGAAAAGTAGATATTTATATAGAGGGAAGCCCATGCGTAGACATGAGCTAGGACAGGCTAAATATAAATAAAGTACTCGAGACAAATATTTGATGCGTGTTGTTGTTCTATCAGTACATCTATCTATATAAATAAAAAAAGAAGTCCTGACTGACTGACTGACTCATCAACGCCCAGCCCAAACCCTTGGACCTAGAAAGCTGAAATTTTGCACAGAGGTTCCCTATATAACGCAGACAAGGAATAAGGAAGGATTTTTCGAAATTCAACCCCTAAGGGAGTTAAATAGGGGATGAAAGTTTGTATGGAAAATCGTCATTTTCACGCGGGCGAAGCCGCTGGCAAAAGCTAGTTTGGCAAGATAACACTTGCGTGCATCGAGTGCAAGTGGGCAGTTCCCCTTAAAATTTGATACACTTGAATGCTGCTTAATTTTTATTTTTTATCCATTGTCTCGCAGTTCGACCTTTTTTTTTGAGGATGGACAAATCATCAAGTGATTCCTCCCGCTCTGGGCAGAGCAGAAGAGAGGCCCGAGACGAGCAGAGCGGACAGGAAATGTGCCAAATTCGACCAATCACAGTAAGGATGAGAGAATTGATGTAATTCAACTAATATGATTGGTCGATTTCTCGGCTTCGCTCCTCTCTGCTTTTGTGGAAACCGGGCCTTACTGACTAAAACCCATCCGTGTTCCTTCTAATGCCTTTTTCGTTCGAGGGCCGCGAAAAATCTTTCGAAAAATATCTGCAAACCTTCAGAGTTCAACCTAGGAGGTCGTCTGCTTGACCGGACAATATAAATAAAATATGTATTGTTATCCAATTTTATAGTTTTAAGAGCGGCAAGGCGACTGATTAGGAGTAATTGCCGAGAATCGAGCTGAGAAGAGGCCCTTTTTTTTTTTTTGGTGGGTGGAAAATCATTGTCCCCCCCGCTCTTGGGCAGAGCGAAGGGGAGTGTCAGACTTCTACTGACTAAAAACCAAACCCATGTTCCTTCTTCGCCCTTGTGTCGAAACCGCGTTATCCTTTCGATACTCCACAGCCCCGACAGACTCCACAGCCCCGACAGGGTTTGAAGAGGCCTTTACCCAGCAGTGGATTGTTGTAGGCTGATGATGATGATGACACAGTTTTTTATGTTTAAGTGAAGTTACCGAAATATGTGAAAGAACACCAAATTCGTCAGAATATTTTGACTGCCGTTGTCTTAAATTAGACATTCAATTTCGTTAAAATAGTAAATGTTAATGAAGATTTTACAAAATATTCAAATAAAATTAATGGAAAAAAAGTTAAAGTAATAATACCAATATTGCAGTTTGCTAGCCGATATTGGATTTCTGAAATACTAAAATAGGCATTCAAGCAAGTTAATGGTTGATATAATAGTGACGCTTTGAATATCTAAAGCTATAATAATTCTAATCTTGGCAGACGGAAATCAATTTATTTAAATGGCATTTAATTATCACGGTACTGGTCGAATGACGTCTTTCGGTGAAAAAAAAATTAAATACCAGTAGTTGATATTTTAGGATAATATCCAATCTTTAGTAGGTATTCGGTGTCCGTTTGGTTTAGAGCTTATATATCACTGTTTCTGTAGCGCCTCAGGGAGGTTTGCCCAATCGGGTACAGATGGTTTCCATGCTATTATCAGGAAAAGGTGGCATCGCTTGTGAGGAGGATTCGGGGGAGTGACAATAGCATCCTGAACTTCGTGGCTGAGGACCCGAGAGCTCCTTTGCTGTTGCATCTCATGCAGAATCATTGTCCTTATGAAATGCCTCGCTAATTTATTAATAATCCTAGTGTTTAAGTTATTTACTAATAAAAATCGTTCCTATGTTGTCCCAAATAAAACAATTATTATTATTATGTTCTTTATTTATTTTTCATACCAATAAGTTACATTTTTAAATATTTCTTAAAAAAAATGTATTAAAGACATCGAAAATGCAATGAAAAAAAAAAGAAATTAATAATGCTATTTGCCTCACAAGCACGTGACGCAAATAGCATTATTATAACAATATAATAAGTAATAATATTTTGATTATGATTAGCATTCTATGTTTAACCATTTGTGTCGGTGCCTTTGTCACCGTGAAGGCTTTCTTTAGGTATAGAGTTATATCAAAAATGCAAAAATAACACAAGGTGGCTCTAGAGAGGAAAGGGTAAAGTTGACCAGCACGCGTAACATGGCCATTCTATCTGTGTTCTACCAAGAATAGGCACACAAAGCCTCGCTCTTGAGCAGAATAAGGGGCAGTCACAACAGCATCCTGAAGGCTGTAGCGTCTGATTCTTCCTCCACCATATTAAGGCGATTAGCGATTAGATAGAAGACTAATAGCTTAGTATTTCATTGTCATAGTAGTTATGGGTATCTCTGTGCGTCGTCCTCTCATTTACTTGTCTTTAGTTAAGTTACTAACAATAGTGTTTAAGTACAAACCTGTTAGGTACTAACAATTTATGGATCTCTTATTTGTCCGAAATAAAATGATTTATTATTATTATTTTTCAATCCAACTTGACATGACATCTTTCTAATCAATCTGTCATTTTGTCGAATCTTTCGTCAACAAAACCCGTTTCTAAGGTGGTCATGCTACGCGTGCAGCAGAACGTTGGCTCGAAGAGATAGGTAGTGGAAACTTTTGGCAAATCATAGATGCATGTGAAAGTCAAACACAGTAAGTAGTGGAGGAGGCTACACCTGCACTGTTAGTCCGCAGTTATAAAGGCTTTAATTTTTTTAAAGGCACGGTGGTGGTATACCTAATGCAAGATTAAAGGTGCTGCTTCACTGCAGCTCATGGCTAAGCTACACTGACAAAAAATGGCACTATAAACAGTCAATACAGGGAACAGAGTGAATCAGTTCAGTGACCCATCTTCTTCTTCGAGTTTGGCATTTTCAGTTCCAATCATTAGCTTCTGTGATGTGCAAGAAGCTGGACAGGCAGGACACGATGTCAAGTGTATCATCGTCTGTGGGGTAACACTACATTTGCAGTCCAGGGCAGAGTCATCTATGAATTTCCACTTGAACAGGTTTTCCTTGCTTCGACCGACCTGTGTCCGGAGTCTATTTAAGGACTGCCAGGTCAGCCATGGCAACTCGTGTCCAGGTGGGAGATGTTCGGCAAGTGGCACAAATGGGTTGGGTAGGAATACACTTTCGCGCCACAACTTGAGTCTTTCCTTATAGCGTTCGCCAGAGAGCGGGGGCACACACTCATAGTAAGAACCCATACATACCAAACAAAAATTAAGTATTTAAACTTACATTACTGCTTATTTGTAACTTAGTTTTTCTACACTGTTTTTATATTGATTTGACAAATAAATATTCTTTTTCTTCATGCTGGATTATCGAGTTTACTTCAATAAAATAGAATTTACTTATTTCCAAAAAATATGGTAAATTACTTAGTCAAAATAGTGCGTCAAACTGGGTTCGAATCCACAACCTACCAGTCCATCACATGTACTGTATACTCTCTAGTCTCTAGTTTATTCAAATCCTTTTAAACTTATCCAAAAAATCCTTAAGAATTTGATCTGGATCTGTCAATGATGCACTGTTTTAAGTTTTCACGGATTGTATAGCAGTGTTAGCCTAGTGGTGTGACCGTCGTACTGCCTATGACTAGGTACTGACTATATCGGAGTAAATATTTGGCACTCATTTGACATCCTGGTTGATTGCAGTGCTAATGTTTATAAATTAAAGGCCTTGATGCCAACGTGCCATTGGCTGATGACATTATTATATGCTACAGGTTATCTGAAACTACACACGACTAATTCATTTTAGAGACCACTATATTATTGTCTCCATCATTATTGTACTTTCTATGATTCCAATATACCTTTGATTTGTGAAGTTCCACAAGTGCAAAGTTAAATGTTTATAATTTAAAACAGAGCCATCTATCTATCTCTAACTTCAACTAGTCTTTTTCGTTCGTAGCGAGCTCGAGTAACGTAGCCTTTTCTTTCCACAGACCATGTAGTTCCGCAATTCATTGTAGATGTCACTGTGCGGTTCCGCTTAACGAACATAGATGGCGCTGTCCGGGGTTAACTTAGCTCCCGAGAGATCCTTCCCAAAGTTGTACTTTCATGAAAATCGGGAAAAGGCATCCCGGATACGATTCAGTCGGTTCGGGGCACTCAGCGCGCGAACTTCCCTAACCCATTCCCTTCAGGCTGAGTACAAAGGGCTGAGTTTAGTGGTTGCGCCTTTACCTTCAACACCCTAGTAGAGCTTTGAAATAAATAAAAAATATTAATAGCTCTTCTCAGGCAATTATTTGCCTGGTTTACGCTGTGAGAAAAACTTTTAAAAGTATCTTTGAACGGATTACGGATTAACGTAGTAGCTGCGATAATAATGATCGGTAAGTAATTTTTGTACTTCTGTAGATACAGTTTTTTGCATTTATTTGAATATTTACCGTTATAAAGAATTATAATGGCGGTTCTTGTAACCATCGTTTTAAGTTTTTTTAGAGCTAGCGGTTGAGATTTTTAATAGAAGAGGTTTAATAAAAGTTTACTGAGATTTAATAGTTACATAATATGTGGGCCCATTAATAGCTTAATAAACTACTGTTCAGGAAGTCATGAACCAAAATAATTTCAGTAGAGATAACAAAATAAAAAGTATAATCCTTTGTCATTCAAAACAAATACGTTCCATTTTAAAAGGCCTTAAAATATAAATAAGTACATGATGTTAATTCGTCGAATGGGAGCGAAATGTTACCCAAAAATCGGTATGAATATTTGATATGTTTTTAAAATACCTTTTGTCCGATCCACAGCTTAGTTTCGTGTGGGTACGGATTATGAAGGAGTTTCATTTGGATGTATGTTGTATGAAACTTTTCATTGCTGTAACTTTGTACTCACTGAATAATTACTCATGTACATTAGACAGAAAGTAATGGGCTAGGATTAGGAAAAGGGTTGGTTTTAATCGAAATATTGTGCTTAGGAAGAATCCGTCCCGAATTACCTTAATATTTTCCAAATTTTATTCAACGAAGTGCTAATGTTGAAGGTTTTTCTTTTTAAATTTATTACATATCTTCGTGTTATTGTTTACTGCATCTTATAAGTTAGTGACCCATGTAAGAAAGCTTAACAAAATAAACATCAAATTGAAAGGCAAAATAGATTCTGGGAAACGAAAGAAAATGGGTAAACTTTTAACGTTTACAAATCCTTGAAGAGTAAACGTCTTGTTTTCATAAAGTTCAAGGGTTTCCTCAGGCACGCTGAATTGTCTCCTTCTCGAAAAGAAAATTGTGGATCTAAACCTCGACTAGGCGTCGGTGACTTTTCCATTTTCGCACAAGGCATATTTTCTTATAAAATATTTCAAGGTACTAGACATGAAGAGCAAAAAGGTAATTTATCAGCCAGGCAATAAACCCGTAAAGTAAAGAATGAAAGTTTGTATTACATTATCATTTAGTATACCTAGTTTGACAAAGACTGAAGTTTAAATCTTCGTCGTAGTCGTACTTATGCGTTTGGAAACCGCAAATTTTTCAAAACTTTCTCGAAATTAAAATGTTCTACTGTTTGTAACATAATATTTATTGTTTTCCCAATACGATACTGTATTTAATAACATTTCGAGGTGGACGAAACTGGCAAAATAGGTTTTCCCAAATTTATTGTGCCATACTCGCGATCAAATAAAATGGAGCAGTAATTTTGCCGATCGTCAAACGTCCGATTTATTGCAGTGTTTATCGTTCGACAGTAAAATCGAATGTCGAACTTGAAACTGAGCAATATATGGGCACCATAGGGGTGGTAAAAGAGAATCGTTTGAGATCGATTCGAATGACGTAACTACGATTACAACAAAGTATAAACGGCGCCTGGGGAACCCTGTTTTTTGTGGTTGTTTGCCTTTCTTAACAAATACTCGGTAAACTGAGAACATTCTGTTTGAACGTAAACAAGGAGATACTTATTGTTGGTTCGTGTTTTGACTTTGCCTTTTAAATCATCATCATTCCGTTGCCTTTAGTTCAATTCTCTTGGGGTCGGCACAGCGTGCCTTCTTCTTCATACTTCTCTGTTTTCGTCATCTCGTATCTCCTTTCATGACAAGAATCGACCTTAACACAGTTCATCCATTTTTCCTTCAGTCTTACTCTATTTTTATACCCGCCCATATTTATACCTACTCAAAACCTTCCTCAATCCTCCATCACTTGTCCATATTTTCGGCTCTGTGTAATTCGACATAACATATTTCGAGATCACGTAACGCAATCCATCACGACAAACGATTACCACACACTTTGTCATTTTAAATGTGTGTGTGTCTAACTTATTAGGTACATAAATATTTTTACGCTTAAAACATTTTAACTACCATTGAAATCATTTTATCTATTTCCCAGGAAGATAAGTAAAAATCTTCATTTTTGTTAAAAGTATTCCCCTATGAAATGAAATGATTACAGCATAGAATTACGCAATTACCAGTAACCACACAAAATTCGGTCCCCCTTAAATTAATAATTCAATAAACGCAAAGGCACTTTATCCTGTAAAATATCAGTTGAAGACGTTCGGTCGACAAGATTTTACATTCATTTTATTCAAATCCCTCTCATGACAATCTCTGAAGCATAAAACTGTTCGGGACGGGCCCATTGGATTATTTCTTAAAGAATAGGATTCAGCCCGTGCGATATGTCCCCGCCTAATGTCGTCCGACCCTCTGTCCTTTTGCCAAATACCTTTGATATCGCACACCTGTTGTTCCCAAGATGCCTTGCAATGGCTTTTTATTGCGGGAATTCTTTTTTTAAAGTTTTTCCATTTCGATGATTCTACAATTTATATCAAAACTTTTGTAATAAAGGGTTTTTGTGTCCGTACAGGATTCCGTTTTTAATGTACGTTTTTATAACTATTGACGTCAAACTGGCCATGGAAACTCTTAGTTTTAAATTGGTATTGGTATCTTATTGTTACCGGTCAAATGAGCTTCAAAAATTTTATGATGAACCGGTCTGTTACTCCCCAACTGGTTACAATCAATCAGTCATTAAAGAGTCGTACGTCATAAATACCTAGCTTTTTTCCAGCCTATGATTATAATTCGCGGTTTCTTCATAAAATTATTAACGATTACGAAAAAAGATGTCTACCTCAAACCACAGCAATTACAAAATTAGGGAACAGATTAGCACGCCGAATCACAAATCATTGTCCACAGTATAAATTAATTCCCTCAGTTTGAATTGATTAGCTGAAACTTTGGGTCACGTAGAAGGTTCTAGCAAACTTATCTACAACTAGCTGACCCACGCAACTTTGTCTGCGTCTCTATAATAATATATAACTTATAACTTTCCTCGAAAAATCAACTATCCAACCAAAATTATTAAGTTAAATCGTAACAAACAAAAATTTTTATCTTTCCTCTTTATAATATTAGTTAGGATTATACTAAAATGAGAATTACTATAAATATCTTTACCTGTTAAAAATACGATGTCGATAACACCCTGTACTTGTAAACATTATTTTGTTTGAATTTGAATTTCCCGGAGGCCAGCCAGAATCCCCCGTACCTACATTGCGACGCAACCCGCGTAATTATTTTTCCGCGCGGGTATTTTTACATTGCGATATCTTCTAAGATATTTGTTTAAACTGTATAGAGTAAAGATCACAAATATTCTATATTAAATTTCCGTTCTAACGAACACATTTATTTAGATATAGATTAATACCATATGGGTTAAATAAGCTTCCCAAAAAATAATTCTTTTTAACCTAACATTTTAATAGTAAAAAATGGTTATTGTGAGTCAATCTTAAAAGATAGACAGATGCTGTCGCGGACTTTTTTTTAGAACTTTTAAAGACGAATAATTACTTCATACATGATATTCTCGTAACTTAAACCGTTTTCGCAGCGCACGCAACTGAAGCTCTCAGAAAGGAATGTTCTTTTCCCGTTTTTGCAACATTTCTCATTTATGCTCCGCTCCTATTGGCAGTAGCGTGATGTTATATAGCCTATAACCTTCCTCGATAAATGAACTATCCAACACAAAAAGAATTTTTCTAATCCAACCAGTAGTTCCAGAGTTTATCGCGTTCAAACAAACAAACAAACAAACAAACAAACAAACAAACAAACTCTTCAGCTTTATAATATTAGTATAGATTACAGTCGCCATTGTTTAATATCCTCCGTCAGTTTGTGCCCTTTAAGTTAAAATTGGGGAACTTGCTTTGATAAGTTTCATTTTACCTTTGTTGTATTGAAATGTATTGCGCAGCTAACAATATCTATAGTGGAACTAAGTTTTCGAAGATTTTACTAAAAAGGCGTAGAGAAATTGAAGACTCTTGAGAATATTATATAGTGGGGTTGGAATGATAAAAAGCTTTTGTCTTTTTTTTTTCCTAATGGCCTTTCAAAGTATCTGTGACTTTTGAAGTATAAATAATTATATTGAAAGAAAAACTCGTACTGAAATATCGGCTAAAGACTGAAGTTTTTTTCTGTATATCTACCCTCTGCTGATTTCGCTAAATGAAACAATAGGTCATATCATAATAAAAATCGCTTGCAAAATAAAACACGTCAAAATAATCTGATCTTAACAAACAAAAGTATCTTTACAATATTTCAGTATCTGTCATACAGAACCAGCGAACATTTTCGTGGAAACGTAAATCTCGTTACGAAATTCGTTGGCTTAATATTTATCAATCCCGCTTCGGTTGTGTCGAATATTAAAATTGTGAGCGCTGCGTTTGAAATTCAATGGTAAGATTTTTAGATTTGGTGAAAATGATTCAAAACCTTTATGTCCTATTGGCTGAGCCTGATAACACATAATTCATTCCAAGAACGGTCATGATGTAGACCAATATTAACATTAAATCATGCCTGTATACCCCGAAGAGTTAGGCAGAGGTGTACCTAATATTACCCACAATATTTCGCCAGTTTCGCCTAATACCATCAGCCGGCCACAATTCCAGACTCCGTGGCTACTACTGAAAAAATCCCAATGGTGAGACCAGGGGGTCTAAAATGGCCACTTTTGCAGATCATAATGTGAATTGCGTTTAAAAGCGTAAAATGGACCTTTCATAATAAAAACTGCGTCTGTGACTATTTTACGAATGTGAACGCAATTCATATTATTTTCCTATTATGATGTATTTTACTAAATTGTTACAGACGCAGTTATTATAATGAAAGGTCCATTTTACGCTTTTTAACGCAATTCATATTATCTGCTAAAGTGGCCGTTTTAGACCCCCTGGTAACACTATTAAGATACCAGTATTAAGTTTGAATTATTACCTGTTGTTATAATTATAATATTGCCTATTCTATGTACCTATATTTTTACTTGGCGAACCTTTTTTTTGGAAGGTAACCCCGCCCAAAAAAGGTTCTGGGCTCAGGGCTGAGGTCATTGATCTTCCATGGTTAAAAATGTGTTAACCTTACCTTGTCTGTTCTTGCTCTCCTAAAATAAGTTCCTAATACCATTCTGAAACTTTCGGTTGTCTAGACAATACAAAGTAATTTAATAAGTAGTGTGTTCTATTTAAGTTGCTAATTGTGGGGCACGGCCCGTAGCTCGACCCCTAACGTTTATAGCCTAGTTTTCTTTGTTTCTCGCGCTATTTGCAATTCCTTTTGCCACCGGGCCATAAATTAAGACCGGCAAGTAACAACATTAACAGTCCGTGTTGCATAGCAAAATAAAGATTTTATCAGTTGGATTTCCCTGTCTACGAAATATATACATACACATGTATATTTACTATTTTGTTTATCAAGTAGTTGAAATGTCGATTCAATTCGAGTCCTAGTAGCTAAGCCATTCACTCTGAATTTGACTTTGATCGCAACAAGAAATGTACAATATCTATAGTCGTATGTATTTTCGCTAAGCCGGAAGGATTTTCTTCAGATTTTTTTAAGATATATGTGACTGCACCTTAGACATAAGAAAAAGGCAATTTGATATTATTATTTAGATATTAGAGAAGTCGATGCTAACAAAACTGCTGTTATTTAGCTTATTACCACTGAAAAAGTAACCGTTTTACTTGACACATTCGTTCCTCCTACAAAAAATCTCCTAACTGGTCATGAGTTGCCATAATAGACTCCCGATCCAGGTTGACTGCAACAAAGAAAACCTGCTCAGTTGGAGATACATTGATAATTGTCTTTGAGTGTAAATGTGGTGCAATTCCACAAATGATGGGGCACTTAATATTTTATCCAGCGTGACGAATTGTCTGTTCGTTATAGGAACCTATGGATGCTGCTGAAGACGACAAACGTGTGGCTGGATCGACACAATTTAAATGTAGTGCTACTGATATGCTAAGAAGACGAAGATTGAAAACATTTTCTAGATGAAACTGGGTAGATTTTCACTATCACAAGGCGTGAAGGTCTCTTATTGGGATGCCTAAATAAAAGTGATCCTTTGGATTCAACAAACATTAATATTATATTATTATTAGCTTTTGCCATGCGGCTTCGCCCGCGTGAAAATGACGATTTTCGATACAAACTTTCATCCCCTATTTAACTATCTTAGGGGTTGAATTTCGAAAAATCCTTCCTTATTCCTTGTCTACAATATAAAGGGAACCTCTGTCCAAAATTTCAGCTTTCTAGGTCCAAGGGTTTGGGCTGGGCGTTGATGAGTCAGTCAGTCAGTCAGGACTTCTCTCTTTATTTATATAGATATAGAAGATTATTCAGGGAACCATCATTATTACCATCTGCCGCCAGACTTTATCCACTTCTGGGTAAAGATCTCTCTTTGTTTGTGCATCTCGCTTCATAGAAACACCCACCTTCAAAAACGTCACGATTTATTTATCCATAGAGCACTGAGATCACCAATTCATAAGCCGAATGTGTTAATTACATGATATGCGCTGTAATGCGTCTTGTAATGGATTATGCGGAATCCCTATCTATAGACATTAATAAGGTTATGACCAGGCGACATAAAGGCGCTTTTCCATCACGTAAACTATTTGCACCTTTTCACGCTGCGCGGGGAAGAAAGATACGGTAACGGTTTAGAGAGACGACGTGTTAAACTTCAGCTATCTCGTTTTATTTGCGAGTAAAATGAAGTTTATAGTAGTTGGCGCACAAAAGATTTAGGGCAAATATTTCCACCGTGCAAGCAACTTGAAACATGCAGCTTTCGGCTTCTTGCATACTAACTCACCTTAACGTCGCTACCTTACTTAACGTTCTCAAGGGAGTACACAGACCATACTTTCGTCTAAAACAATTTAGTCCAACTTCATACACTACCTGAAGATTGTTAGCAAAATGTCTTCATGCATTATGTATCCAAGACAAGTTAGTGGAACTTCCCAAATACCCCTCTGTTTAATACCAGATCCGTACACTTGCTAATTAAACTTTGTATGTTACACTTTGCCAGGGAATGTATGAGTTCGTCAAAGTTTGCGCAACTAACACGTTACGTGTCGGTAATTACGTATTGGTTTACTGCCACAACAGTTTGTCGTTTGTCGAGGAATACAATTTGTGTGACGGAACAAGTTACAACGCTCGCACTGGAGCGGTCAAGCGATCTATGTTTAGTGCTTGGGCTCTGTGGGCAATTAATGTTTGGAGCTGACAGCAAAACTAACCACATTGGCGTAGTTACTATACTAGCTTTACAGCTGTCCTATCTTATGGTGTGTTCACTCTGGTTAAACCGTGCGTACCGTAAGCACTCCTATGCATATTTCTTGCAAGTTAAGGATGTGATTCATCCCAGATTTTTTTCTTGACATTGAGCGTCCTTCAAGTCCAACAAGTAGGTACTTTTACGAATGATGCAACTAAAATTTTGACCTTTACAAGTGCACAAACAAAAACCATTGAACTTGAACTTTCACGACTACAGCAACTTGCAAAATCGCTACAAAAATAAAATATACATTTATCGTGTATACATAGTTATGTTGTCTGTAAAGATAGCAACATTGTTCTGAACATGTTCAAAAGATACTTTGGCAGACAGTGGCACTAGAATAGCATTCCGAGTCTGAATGGAATAGGTTTTTCTGGAATTCGTCTAACAGAATGTTCTGTAAAACGTGTAAGTGCATCAGACAGCTGTCTGGAAAAGACTGGAGACACCATTTCTTGTGGACTGCAAATACTGCAATATGTTTCGAACTGTTTCATTACATGTTTCAATATGTTGGAGCTGTTCTTGTGTTTTCATCGACGTTGGAATGGTCTTTTGTTTTTAGCGTTTAGATTCGGCTTTTTTTCGTTTTTTCGGTCTAAATTTAGCAAAGGAATAGAGCCTTTGGAACCACGTCGTAGAAGCAATCAATCATGCAAAGTGCAGAACTGTGCGCCTTCACGCATTAAAGGGAAACATACCGAGGGACATATTGAAGGAGGGTATTCAGTAGGTATTCGATTCTCGTCCCAAATATGTAAAAAAAACTATAACCTTAATTTGTGACGTAATTGCGCACGCTCGGCTCTCCAGATCTCAATATTATTATTAGACATTTCTTTTTCGCTCTTGTCCTACACCAGTTTCAAAATATGAAAGGAAAATGGATTATACCTAAAGGTCATTGATCTTCGCACATTTTCTGTGATAAACGCAACTTTTTCTAAATATTTGGTATGGTTCTGTCTGTTAGTTTTCAGTGTTTTTTTTTTTGTTTATATTTTATTAGTATCATGTTAGCGTGCCCTATTGCGGGCCTAGTTTAAAATTGTATACTGTATAACAAAAAAAAAAAAAAAAAACTTAATTTTTTTGTTAGGTATGTGAAATGAAAGCGAGACCTATTAATTTTCCTTCCTGTAATATTTGTCATTCAGACACCATTACAGTGACATGATTTGATGTACCTAACATCTTGCTTGCCACGTGTGTATACTTATGTTTAGGACATAATTATAAAAACTAAGCCACACGGAAGTCATCATCATCTGCCTGGCCTTTTACCGGGGTCGGCTTCCAGTCTTAACAGATCAGATGCAGTTGAATGCCAGTATTTTGTATGGAGCGACTGCTTAGTAGACCTCCACAACCCAGTTAGTATTACTGCAGTACCCCTTGGTAAGACTGGACAGTTACGGAAGTATTCTTGAACAATAGGGTATTTAACCAAAAAAATCTAATTCGTCCGTCTGTTAGATTATCGAAAGAGATTGGATCCGTGTTTTTTGTTTTAACAAATTAATAAAAAAAAAACGAAAATAACACGTGTCAAAGATCACGAGTGGGGGCTTGTGATGTGACGTCACTTTCTGGGGTAAAAAACGTACTATGTCTGTGACGTCACATGACACGATTTTTCGAAGCACTGCATCGTTTTCATTTTTTGTTAGGTATCGTGAAAAAAGAAAAAATATATATTTAAAATGTCACTTACGGGATATCTTCCGTGATTATCATATGTTTTGAGTTCTGGGAACTCAAAACATATGATAATCACGGAAGATATCCCGTAAGTGACATTTTAAATATAGTTATGAACCGTGAAAGCTTAAAACAGTGTTTGAAAAAATATATGTTCATTAAGTTTTGGAAATCCATCTGACAGACCAATTATTATTTTTTGGTGAAATACCCTATTCTGAGCTATTCCGTTTCTTTTTATGTAATACCACAGTAAGAAATTGTGTTAAGGCCTTGTTAATCTTTTTTTGTGGTTAAACAGGATATGCTCAGCAATGTACCTTTGTGGTAAAAAAACCAACCCGACGTTACAGAAAACCCTTTTGTTTACACGGAAAAGGGTGCAAAGATTAATTCTCATCCATTTACATAAGTATTTCGGTACCTTTATCGTGTCTGTGTTTTCTAAATTAGATTCATTTAAAACAAACGTGTGAGGTGTAGTAAGTGTATAATAAAAAGTTGTTTACAAATAACATCACGTCTGTAATCCCCGAGGGGTTAGGCAGTAGGTGTACCCAATAGGGGATCGGACTGGGTCAAAATAATATGATTCTGTTTAGTCCGTAAGTTAGATTATCGAAAATTATTGAATACGTGTTTTTTGTTTTATCAAATCAATAAAAAATGACGAAGATAAAACGCGTCAAAGATCTTGGAGTGGGGCTTGAAACGTCACTTGTGTCGTCAAAATGTACTATCATATGACGTCACACGAGTTTTCGAAGCACTGTATCGTCTTCATTTTAAGTTTACGTGAAAAAAGAAAAAATACGTGTCCAATAATTTTTGGAAATCTATCTGACGGACTAATTAGTTTTTTTTTGTCCGATCCCCTATTATACATAGTACATATTTCGGGGCCTATGACATCACCCGAGTATAAAACCAGACTTCGTGGCTGCTAGTGAAAACAATCCTGATGGAAAAACCCAATATCACTGCCCGGCCCCTCGGAAGCCGAGGCCGTCAAAAAAACTGTTTGTGTAAAATAATATTCCCATTACTGGGACACAAGTTCGCAAAGAGAGAGAGAGGAAGAGATAGAGAGGCCCATAAACCACACTGGCCCTGTGCGTTTTGATGGATGCTTACATGTCTTCTAATTTTCGTGTCTATGACATGCCAGTTTCATAATTCTTCAGCGTTTTGTGAGTAAGTACGGGTGACAGTAGTAATGAACTGGTCTACCTGTAGAAAAGCTGTTTGTGTTACAACTCGAGACGTAATGTCTTCGTCATGACCTAACTGAATCTTTTTTTAAAAGGACTTTCTACTAGAGTAATCGTGCTTTACCAACTAAAGCGTCCGAACCAGCTCCATTTGCGCCAAACTTGGTGCCTATCAGTGCTAAAGCTGTGTCTTCACTATTAGCGATTGTTTGACCTCGATTTATCTGCTCGGCTTTATTCCGCTCGAGTGCTTTCGGCCAATTACCCATTAGATGCTATTGTTTTAAAACCTTGGTTCGTGTTTTATTGCTTGTGTATCGTTTGTTTTATTATACTTTTGTTGTAGCTATATTCTCACACAGACGAAAATCGAAGGCTTTTTATTGCTTGAATCCCATCGTTTTCTTTATCTGATTTGTACTTTGTTATGCAGATAACATTTATTGAGTTGTAGTCAACTGAAACTATTACAAACAGGCTGGTAAAATTTGTAGAGAGTATAGCAATAGTCGGTCATTTTCTGTGGTCATTTTGAATAATCTACGTACCTACTAATTTTTTTTTTATCGTCATCACTCATCAGATATCGGATCACCTTGTATTATTTTACCCAGTATACATATAGAACGAAACAGACTGTTGAAAAATATATCTGTTTCAACACGAAAACTAATTATGTTGTAATTCAGCCTATAAAAAGAGGTATTGCTAAGGATGCACGTAATAAGGGCATTTAACACGTACACGAATTCAGGTCTTTGTATTCTTTAAACACAGCCTGTTGCATGTCCTATCTCCAACAGTGGGACCTATTCTGTTCCATATGGGTACTTGATTCAGAGATCTCCATTATCTTAGAGTAGTGACGCTAACACATATAGTCGGACTTGAGGTACCTACTTCAGTGCCATTCGGTGTCTCACTCTAATTATTTGGGTCAACTTCAGCCTCGGAATTTTAGAGTAGCACATGGAAATTATGAAAACGTGTGCTATAAGTGAGAAAGACAAACAGAGTGAAAAGTGATATTTTCAAGATATATTTGGGCAGAGAAACGATGTGTAAAATCAAACAATAATACTATCTACTAGATAAAAGAAATGCCTTCGTGAAACTCGGGCTTTGATCGTGTAATATCGTTTAAATAATAAATGAATAATTTTATTCCATTACAGATTCGCTGAAGTTCGTAATCGGATTCATATGAAACATTAAATAATAAAAGCGGTCCGTAATCCCAAGGCACTGATAATTCAGAATAAAATAACCTTTTACATAAATCGGTTTCTGAATTAATTAAATTGTTATCATCGCTGTTCAAGGGTAATGTAGTAAATGGAGAATAATTTCTACTTACTTACCCAACCTATTTAAAATCATTTTCTTCTGTCTGAGAAAAGGAATTAAATTATTAATTCTGTAAATGGGATATCGTTAAAAAACCTTCGGCCTTTTTTTTTGTGGGTGGAAAATCATCAAATAACCCCCCCCCCCCCCCCCCCGCTTTTGGGTAGACCGGAAGGCAGTGTGAGACTTCTACTGACTAAAAACCAACCCATGTTCCTTCTTCGCCCTTGTGTCGAGGCCGCGTTATGCCATTCGATAGGCCCGCGTCTACGGTGGCCGGAAGCCATCACGTGGCCCCCGACGCCCGGAGCGTCTCCCGCGGCGGCTGGGACGAGAGGTTCTTTCTCTCTCACGTTCCGCCACCTCCTTCGCTAGCATCACTGCTTCGCAGAAGGAGGCGACGGAGTCCCATTCCTCTTCGCCCCGGACCATGGCTTGCACCAGGGCCGGACGCGAGAGGTCGCCGCCACCGATCGCCCCTACGAGAACTTGGCGGGGCTCTGCCCAAGCAGGGCACACCTCCACAGTGTGCTCCACCGTGTCCTCCGGTCGATCCTCGCAGTGGAAGCATCCGGGCGTTTCCTCCCGCCTGATTCGGTACAGGTACCTCCCGAAACATCCGTGTCCGGTGAGGACCTGCGTCAGACAGAAGGTGATGGCGCCGTGGCTCCTCTCTAGCCACTCCTCAAAGAGGGGACTTACCGCCACTATCGTGGCGTGCCCTAGAGGTCCAGGTCTCAATTAAACTCTGTAAGAAACCTTCTTTCTATCTGACTCAGTGTCTTATTTCTGATTCTTGGACATGTTTAAGTATTTCTTCACGATGTTTCCTTCACGTTGGGATTTCAATATGTGTCACTTGAACAACACAAAAAAGAAAACATACTAAACAGTAATGTAGAAATCCTTTATTTTATTAAAATTATAACTAGCGATGTAAGATAATTTATATACTAAACTATTAGGTTAGAGAGTACAGTATTCCTTATCGTAGGATACAGGGGTACCGGGAGGTACTTAAATCTGCTAGCGTCTAGATATTACAGAGCTTAAAATTGAATTGATGCCAACCTTAGATACACAGACTCCTGTTTAACATACAAGTTGTATCAGACAGGCTTTAATGTTCCTTGGGTCTTCAAGTTGTTAGTTTACAGTCTCGTCTTTAGCGTGAGTATCTAATTTTATAACGTTAATAACTCAAGCTTTTAATATGCACTCGTATCTAAGTTGCTTTTAATATTTTTTATGTATTTATCATTAACACAAAAAATGGGGCATTCCTATCATTAATCGTTTTATCAAATGTTGTAAACATCCCGTTTTTAGCTAGTGACCGTGTTACTTTTCACACATGGTTCTTTTTGTAGCATAATCAGCCTTCACAATTTCTTCTGTCGTGTTTTTGTAAGACATAGTATAATCCACGACGCGGGGTCCTTGGTTGATGTTACATGTCCTTGAATTATTACTTCTAGTTCATGCCGTTTCTTCTCGATGTTTTTCTACTCCGTGATTTTTATCGTGATGTTCTTTCGCGCATTGATTTGGCTGGCAGGAAACATGAAACTATTAAAACAAAACATCTTAATTGACTAGCCATTCACTCACAAATATCAGTAGGTATAGTCCTAGGATTTCCTGTAGCACAAGAGCCAATTAAACATGTTTATGCATAATATCCTAATATACTAGTAGGCTCGTATATTTGGCAAATATCCTCGACTATCCTGCGCATATTCGGCGTAATATTTATTAGGTGTAAACGGCCCGATGTTCATAAGCGATAAGAGGCGGTAATGTATGTCGGAAAATCGACGGTGACATAAATTTTTCGTATCTAAATTAGATTTGCATAAGTATGGAGCTATCCGATTTCCAGAAGTGCCTTTGCGTCTGCGTTTTCTCCTTTATTACACGGAGTATGAAATATTTTCCATGTTCTCAACATATTTAAGATAATTTATAGAAATAATTAGAGGAACTTATCTCGGAGCTCAACGTATCTCGCAAAAACAAGCCCATTATAAAGTCCTTGTACACCTGCTACTGCAATGAAATAGCGGTACGATCCCACGGCATCATCAAACAGTTTCAAACCTAATCTCAGTACTCTAAAATTAAAAATTAATCACGCCAAGTTCCCCTTCGTTGCCCTCGCTAATACGGTCTTAAGTCAGTTGGCAAAAATTCAAAGTTTAATCGTACCATCAGTGGCCAACGAGGTGTGAGTAAATTCACCAAACTAATGGGGCTCCTACGGAACCCAAGCATGCTATTTATTATTCAGAAGCCGCTGACCGTGGTTACGGCAATCACTGGGGTGATCATTCAAATAGCCAGTTACGGTGTATTCCTGTTTTCGCTTGGGAAAAGAATAAACTTAGGGTTTTGCTGGTAAATGTGGTGAGGCTTTATTCAACGTGATGTGTTTGTGGATTGCACTGTCTGCTATCTTTATGGCTTTGTTTAGATGTTTGCTGTATCCATTATTTGCTTTATTTTGAAAACTACTACCACTAGGTACTTGATGTCAGGCTAATGCTCAGTTTCTGTTTCGATTGTTTGATTGTTGAACTAGTTAAATTCTTAAATTAAGGTATTTTCCTTCAAGGCAATAGTATCTGCCTAGCCTTTTCCCAACTGTAGTATAGTATAATAGTAATATAGGGTTTGACTGCCAGACTTACCAGAGGCAACTGAATACCAGTATTTAACACGGAGCGACTGCCTGTTTGACCTCTACAGCCCAGTTAGTACTAGGTATTACGATACCCCTTGGTAAGACTGGTTCACAGACTTTTAGGTCAGTGACTACAAATCCTAAACCTTCAATGCCATATAACACTCAAAATTCAAAAGTTCAATATTCAGAAACGGGTAATTTAGACATTACTCGTAGGTACAGTTTTATTTTCAGATTTGCAAACCATCCTTTGCCTTTTATCTTCGCGAAACTACAAACTTGGTTCACCGACCCCCAACCCAGTTGTCTCGCCTGTTAACACCTAACACAAACGCTTGAACAATATCAGATTTCGTCCATTTTGTTGCAACAACGTTGGGTCTATATCTCTGTTAGTTAACGCGACAGTCGCCTGGCAACAATATCAAATGTTCCAGTTAAAACGTAGATAAACCGGCTACCTTCCGTCAGAACTTTGCCTCCCTGTATTATGAATTTTATCTTTAATGTAGATAGGTTTTTTTTTACTCTGGTAGACGCTTACGGAGTAGATTATGTTTAGATAACCAACACGTATTTTTGACACAGTTTGTGGCTTTGTTTTTAACAAAATTGCTATGTAAAAAAAATCTTAGAAGCAAATTGTGTAGTTATCATCATGATGATAGAGGTCTATCAGACCAAAAACGATCAAATCATAAGTTATTCCAAATAAATTCATGATTGTAACCAGTGTATGTCCCAGAAAGTGCGATAGATGTCCCTAAACCGTATTGGTTGGCTCCACGTTTCCCATTAGACCTTCCAAATGAGTTTTACCAAAACCGAGCTTAGCTCGCCTGCCTATTTGACCTCTCAAATGGGGTCCCTCAGGATCCAAAGCCAGATAAACCATTTTATCGTACCCGAGAAATTGATTTATTTCGTCAAAATCCTGAAGCTCGATTCAAACGATCGCTAAGAATATAAAACGAATTGATTCGTTTGAATTTCTGTGTTTTATGTCAAATTGCACTGAATCAATTTTGTTTATGTTGATTTTTATTGACTTTCAAGTCAATCTGACAGGGCCAAAGTCAGGTTCCATGTCTAAAAAAAAGTTAACGCAGGTATTTGGCCGTAGAGTGAGGCAGAAAATCATGAGTTTCAGTAATTTTTAACTGTATTTCATACTAAACTCGAAAACACCTAGCCAGTAAAGCACGTAGTGGTGCACTTTAAACTACAGAATGTAGCTTTAGTTGGTCACAAATGCGTAAAAGCACTCTTTGGTATCATTTGGTTTCCTTTATAAAAAATGTTGGGTTTTAATCTATTTTTTTTTTTTTTGTAGGATGCGGAATATTCACGAAAAAAGAGAAACACTCTTCACACCTCACCTCTTCTCTTCTTCGATTTTGAATGACATCTATTAGCTAACCAAGCATTGTCATCCTAACTAAACATGACTAACTTAATTCCTTATTTACTTACCTAAATAGGGGATCGTTTTCATGATGGTTTTGACGTTTATATGTTGTTAAGACGTTAATACGTTAAAAGAGGTCCACTGGTCGGTATTGTCCTTCCACATCCCGTCTCCACGTCCACCGGTCTATAATAAAAATAAAAATAAAAAAGCCTTTTATTTCCTACTAATTACTGTACAATATTGTTTTCAAGTTACTTAACTATTTAAAAAAAAACCGGTCTATAGTACGACATAAAAACTTTTTAACAAAAAATAAAACCGACTTCAAAAAAAAGTCAAAAATAAATCAGTTTCTGAAGTCGGTGACTTTTGTTTGTTTGATTTCATTTTTTTGTCACCGACTTCAGAAACTGATTTATTTTTGACTTTTTTTTGAAGTCGGTTTTATTTTTTGTTAAAAAGTTTTTATTTTTCACTTTTTAGTGGTTCACCTAATGTGGACAATGTAGTATTTTTTTTGAGTTTTGTTGATTTTTCAAAAACCGCTTGTCCGATTTCGATAAAAAAATTATGGGACCATTTGGGAAGTATACCCTTTCCAACAAAAAAAGAATTTTTCAAATCGGTTAGCAAGTGACGGAGTTATGCCCGAACAAACATAAAAAAAAAACAAACATCCGAATTGAGAACCTCCTTCTTTTTTTAGAAGTCGGTTAAAACTGATTATCATCATAATCATCATCATCATTTGCCTAGCCTTTTCCCCAAACTACGGGTCGGGTTCTCGTTTATCCGGATGCATCTGAGTACCAGCATTTTACATGAAGCGACTGCCTATCTGACCTCCATAACCCAGTAACTATAAGTAACTGGGTATTTATTACTACGATACTTCTTGGTAATTGAATGTCAGACTTTCAGCTTCTGACTATTCGTAACGAATGCTAAAGATCTACAAATGTCAGCCGGGACCAACAACTTTCCGTGCTTTCCGAGGCACAGAGGAAATTTGGTATCTCACCCACCCATCTACGGACCAACCTCGGCATGCATGGCTTATCTTTGAAGGTCGACGGTCGACCGAGATCCTACATAAAATGATAGCATGAGTAAGTTATTTCTTAGACCGACAAGATACATCTATGAACAATGTACTTTCAAGCCAAATAATCTGGTCTTCCATATAAACCTCCTTAATGAAACAAGCTATACAGCTATACATATAAAGCCCATATGTCTAAGTATTAACTTCACTGAGTAAATAAGTGTGAGCGGCAGAAACATGGGGTGAATCAACAGTGTCGACAGACTGTTGACTACAAGTTCGACGAGTATCTTTGGCAAGTTCTTCTGATATTGATTTTGATATGTGAACGGGTTCCACTTTCTTATTTGATTTGCTGAATGATATACTGTATTAAATACATAATTATAGGGTTGTGTTTTTGATATCATCTGACTGCATCGTGCAGTATTCCTAGCACAAATATCGGTATTTTTCATTAATGTAAAACACGTTCCTAACAATATTTGTTGGTAGTATCTGGTAGGGCTTGCAGAGCATTGTTAAACAAGGATTTTGATACGCATCTTATTTTAAACCGTTTCCGGTAGAGATTCATAAATGACTCTGCCCTTGTGAGTAAATGTGGTGTTACCCCGCAAACGATAGTACACTACCGTGTCCTAGCTGTCCTCCTATTTGCAAATAAAATAAAATTATCAATTTAAATTGTCATTGAAAGACTACGATAAGAACATGGCAATGTTATAACAAGTTGTAAGTACGTTGGTATATACATAGTATTTCGTTACACTTATACGTATACCGTGTATAAACGCGAGTATTCGTTTGGGTACACCTTTGTCCGAACGCAGCAAGCCAGAATGCACGTTTTCTACTGAATTCTACCAAATAGTTGCTACACTCAGTACTGCTATCGTAGCTCGTAACATGCATGGCGTGCTTCACGTGTAGCTTGCCTATGCAATGCTCAATCGCTCATGGCACCTAATTGCAGGTTCCAGACACATTAATGTGTGATGTGGCGTGGTTGTAGCGTATACTGTGGCAAGTGTAGCTTGATATGGTGTAAAATTACCAGTTCAAGTCAACCTGTCCACTTAATAGTGCGATAGATTTTTTATCATCTTGCTACTATAATAAATGCGAAAGTTTTGGATGGATGCATGAATTTTGGATACTCAAACTGGATTTGGATGAAATTATAGTCTGGAATAGCACATAGTCATTTCGTTTTTTCTTCTCACACGTACTCATCAATATCTCCACTCGAACGACATTTGTTATCCCGTATGTACATTCCCGTGGGTTAATTTCTGACTTCCACGAAGAAGACGCTATTTCTAGTCAAAACAGTTTCTGGATCGTTTCATTCTCAAGACGCTTGTTTATTGGCGCGCATAAAATCAAACTCTCCCAAATTTCAGCGCTCAATAAACGAATTGAAAGTTACAACTTGAAGTTACAGGATGATGTCAGCAAGAGATTTAAACTGTAACAAACTTGGTCTTATTAGAATGGTTTAAACTTGTCTCTGCCTACTTAATTTAATTGTAATAGGAACCGGGAAAGCAGAAAGCTTTGTGAAGCTGTAACTTTTTGTTGGCGCCATTCATACTCCTTTGTTAACTAAGTCGAGACTCGATGGACCAAGTGATTTTCACTAAGTATCACTAAGTTTGTGACCTCGTTTGTTTCTGTTCGATGTTTTGCATTTTAAAGTACTTAGATAAGTCTGGATCGCTTTTAAATTCCCTAATTAGGGCACAAAGCTTCTCTTGCCGAGGTACACTCATGCCGAGACATTTAGAGTCAGGGCCAGTGCGAGCACGCTCGTCTAGCCTAGGTGTTTTTCGCTTGCTCTCCTGTGTCCTATGCTGGCATTGTGGTGAGACGTTGGTCACGGGGGATATTGCGAGAGCTCTCAAGGTTAATATTTTATTTCTGAGAAACTTTAGAACCTTTCTTTAAATATTTTTAATAATGTGCGTTTTATTCCGGCTGCAAGTCACTCTCTGTATGTTTTATACACACTGTTGTTGTTGTTGTTTGTTGTTATGTGTGTTGTTTCATACTTAGTGATAATAATAATATTATCACTAAGTTTGTGCTCTAATAATTATTATTGAATAAAAACACCTTAAAAAACACACAACAAGGTCATGTCCTCACTAGTTTTAAGCCTAGCGTAACTATGCTGTGTAAATTGTGCATTAAATAAAAAAATTAAATATCGCCCATAGTCAAAATAGTCGCCCATATCAGTTTTGAAAACTCTTATCTGGTTTTCATTGGTTTACTGACATGCCTTCAATAATGACCTACCCAGCAATGGAAAATCAAACCCTAATCAGAATGGCAACCCGTAATCACCCAATATCCCGCATAACGAACACAAATTCCCACAAAATTTTTAGCAAAGTTATCAGACTGCTATTGCAAACGACCACTTATGAACATCTAATAGTCAATAAACATATATGAATACGTTAATTTCGTGGGGTTATCGCCCTTATTGCCATTACTCGGTGTCTTGTATGGAAGGAGGTACATCGATCATTGTTTATCTTATCTGTAGGGGAGGGAATAACACTTGTGTTGACGCTTGTACATTATGTTTTAACATCCCTATTACATGTTTGTGTTAAGGTAGATCTGGCATGTGATGTACAGGAATGAGGAAAATGTCTTCAGGAATGTGGCTATTAGAGTAGAGAAAGACCAAAGAAACGATGGTGGACTGTGTAAAGCATGATATGGCAAGAAAGGAGGTGTCTGAAAAGATGAGGAGTAATAAGAACTATGGAAGAAGAAGACTGACAAATGAATTGGGATAAGAGCAAGACAATGATGCTTGCAAACAGTGAGGCTGATAGCAGTGGGGTGATTCGAAATTCTCTCAATCTTAGCTCGTGTAGGTAAGGATTGATTTATTGATTGTACTGCTAATAATGACCCTTTTTTCTTTCATTCATCTTCGATTTCTGTGAAATTAAACTCAGACGCAAAACATGTTAAACAATCTACACTTGGGATACAAATATGGAGGCGAGACCGACACAGACTAACTTTTAAGTTATCCGTACTAATATATGCGGTCGGGAACTTTATAAGACGAAGCGAAGTGTAATAAATCAATGAAAAGCTATATTGCTTCTCAAGTTTCTCCGTATAATTTTAATAAAATTCCCTAGCGATTTAAAAGTCATACCTACGTATGACTTTTAAATCGCTAGGGAATTTAAACCTAGGCACTAGGCATTCAGTGATTTGAAAGATCGAATGTGAAGATAAATAAAACAAAATTAAGGATCAGAATATTACAAGACGTATTGTTCCGACCCCGATTAAATGTTTTTTTTTGTTTTTTAAAACGTTCCCAGACTAGGAATTTCTCCTGTATCGTGGGTTCGTTAATAAACATTTAAACTTACATACACAAATACCCAGACCCGGAACAACTATTTGCAGGCCATACAAATATTTGTTCCGTGAGGGGATCGAACCCGCGACACGCAGCACAGCAGTCCAATCACCTAGCCACTGCGCCAACCGTGCCGTCAAAATTGAGATTGAGGTGGAGAATATTTCTGAGGAAGTAAAAGAAATAAAGAATGACTGTGTATGTAAGAATAGAAATTGTAAGTTTTAAGTCTTACCATACTAAATCATTTGTTAGGCGTAGGTACTGCTGAAAATATAGTTCTACTAGCTATATTTTATCCCGAATTAAGTTTTCCACAATTTTATTATCCACATTCATTCTTAAAACTTTCCCCAAGACATTTTCCTCATTCCTTCGCATTACAAGTCCATACTAAGTCATTACCAACCGATTACCACACAATTTAATCGGTTGGCTTAGTGAAGCGAATAGAAATTCTTATGGAAAACCCTGTACCCAGTTATTAGTCACCGGCGACACTTTCAGTCAAGCTAAGTTAAAGTTTTCTGATGACATACCATATTACTTCAAAGAATTCTCCTCTTCTACCTATGAACAAGCATTGAATATAGATTAGGAGAATTCTCAGAAATAGTGTTCCATTTGTGCAGCTAAATGCAATACAAATTCTACGAACAAACAACGAAATCTTCGTACTAGATGTATATACATCTAGTACGAAGATTTCGTACTAGATGTATATACAGGTATACCTGTCTAAACAGGTCAATGCAAATGTGTGAGCGTGGTATAACTAGGCATCCTGAAACACCGGTAATGTCCGATCATTAGGTGAAGTCAAAATACCGTGGAACCCGGAACGTGGTGGGAATGCTGATAAAATTAATCTGTATTTATGTTGCGTTGGCTGAACAAACTTGTTTTGTATTTATGATTAAGTTTACTTTACAAAATCTCGAGATTTATCTATGTACCTACTTTAAATTTCTATTTGTCTAAACAAATATTAAAAATATCTGAAAAACCGAGTAGGTCTTACGATAATAATCTTAGGCGGATATAACACGGCTGGTCCACGGAGTCGGGCAGTAAAGCGGAAATCACGCCGCATTGGCTTGTATAAAATTCATTGATGCCTCACACATGTAACCTACACCGCACAACCGCGCGGATGAGCGTTGTCGAGGGAGAATCAGTTTAACTCATCTCTCATATTTTTTTTATTTTTTTTTTTATTATAAATGGGCTTGCTCTTGACTTCAATCTTGCCCTAAGGGCATAGATGACCCCGTCGGGGCTGCGGATATCGAAAAGTTACCGCGGCTCCGACACAAGGGCGAGGAAGAGGGAACATGGGTTGGTTTTTAGTCAGTAGAAGTCTGACACTCCCCTTCGCTCTGCCCAAGAGCGGGGGGGGGTTATTCGATGATTTTCCACCCACCAAAAAAAAAAAAAAAAAAAAAAGGGCATAGATGATGTCGACGATGGAACGAGCTTACCCAGTAGAAGCCTGTTTACTCGCGACTTAAACAGATTAGGGTTATATGAACTCGGAAAAACCGACGCAGGCAGGGAATTCCACTCCTTGGCTGTGCGCATAATAAAGGACCCAGCAAAGCGCTTCGTTCGAATGTGTGGAATGTCGACTAGGTATCGGTGGTACCCTGCAGTACGTCTAGTCTCCCGATGGAAGAAGGGAGATGGTGGGATCAGCTTGTGGAGCTCTTGCGCACACTCCCCGAAGTACAGCCTGTAGAAGACCGACAGACATGCGATTTTGCGACGGTGGGCCAGGCTATGTAGCTTGTTAACCAGCTTTTCGTCACCAATTAGCCTCCTGGCTCTGCGCTCTACAGAGTCAAGTGTGGCAAGCTGGTATTTGGCTGAGCCATCCCAAAGGTGACAGCAATACTCCATGCCAGACCGGACTTGAGCTTTATATAAGTAATACTGAAAGCTGTCCAGGCTTGAAGTACCGCTTAACCTTGTTTAGGATGCCCAGCTCATATTTTATTCTAGAGCAATAGAAGAATATTGCATGTTATTCTTCTTGTGTGAATACCTGAAGACTTAGCTGCGAGCAATAGCTTGACAGCGAGTTGGGTAGGTACCTACATTACATTTTTGCCAATGCGGAAATACCCTGAATGAGTCTGGCACAAGAAAGAGCGACCAGCAATGGTTTAAGTCGGGTTGTGGATGATGATGGTGATTAAATAGGCAGTACCTGAGGTGTTTCCCCTCTTCATCTTTATATAGGGTTACTTACTAGCTTTTGCCCGCGACTTCGTTCGCGTGGATATGTGATGGATGGATAGTGACTTCCGGCAGATTCTTGGTTTATCTCGCGAAAAAAAAAAAAAAAAAACTATCCTATGTCCTTTCTCAAGTTCCAAACTATGTCTGTACCAAATTTCACACAAATCGGTTCAGTAGTTTAGGTGTGAAGCAAAGACTGACAGACAGAGTTACTTTCGCATTTATAATATTAGTTAGGATGTGAGCCTTGTCCAATACGCACTGGGCCCGCGTGGTGGATTATAGCCCATCCCTCTCCTAGAGAGGAGGCCTGAGTCCCTGCAGTGGGAACAATATAGGCTGATGATGATGATGATGAGCCTTGTCTCTGTATGACTGTACTAGACATACTGTTAAGTGTCACTATAAGGAGTAAGAAAACCACACACAAACAAAATTTAAAGACAAAATATTAAAATTAATAGCAGTACCAGGCTATTTTCAAAATAGTATTCAATTACCACCAACTGACATTAGTAATAATGACGGATAGCCACATCGGGGTAACTATAGTAAAAAAGCGTACTAATGTATATTTTCACACCACCTGCTCGAAAATGTCAAATTATATGTCAAGCAACCTTAACCTAAAGTGAGTCATTAGTGGCCGGGGGAACAGCCGGTCAATAATATTGTACTGGATTTCATTATGACCCGCTGGTCAATAATGTGATTTGAATTTGGAATCTCACATGCTCAGCTAAATTGGCAGTATAGTACCTACTATAGTGCGCGCGGAACTAGTTGGCCGCGCCTTAGGCATGCTTTTGTTTTTTATTTGTATTCTTTTCAATAAATTGAACAATAATTATTATTGTTCACGTTAACTCGAGATTGGTCATCACTGTATAATTATAGTCTCCTGTGCATTGCGAGCTGTAGGCAACCCGCCCGCTCACCCCTGTCGCCACATAAGGCGCGGCCAACTAGTTCCGCGCGCACTTTCACAAACACCCTTTGGTGCCAGAAAGAGGAAAGCTATTCTCGATACCCTTACTACGCGTGGATGATATTCTCGATTTCCTACAAAATCATAACGACTGCTTCTTCATATTGTTGCCATGTTTTCGAAGACATAATAATTTGTAAGAATAATTAGATAACTACGAAGACTACGAACCATTTTTTAAAAGGAATGGAATACTTACTTAACATTAAAACTGGCATTAATAATAACAAATACCGTACCGCGCCGTAATACCGTAATAGTAATTGGCTGTAACATTAGTTACACTGCGATCAAATTATCTTGGCAGCTCCGAACTTCGTGCAGGTCATTTTGTTACAACGAATGTTTAAAAGTGTTATGATATTTATTTCATTTGTATTTCTCACTGTTTAAATTAGATATTTTCTGATCGTTTAAGTATTGGTTTATCTGGAAATAACAGTTTTATTCCCAAGTTTACATGCGTAAAATTTCGCAAAGCCTATGTTCAGAGCTGCCAAGATAATTTGATCGCACTGTAATTTATTTTAAGTAAACTGCGCTAAGATAATATTGCTGTGGAATTTGTGAATAAATAAATAAATAATAAAACCTATCTAAGTATACTACAGTCGATTTATCACATTTTATCAAAAATACTATAATTTCACGAGCGTCTCCAATGACGTTCTAAATTCAAAATGCATACAGCCAATCATCCAAAACCATTCTACCATTTCTTTCTTATAATTATTTCTATTTCGTTATTTCTAATATGTTAATCTTACTGTTTGTTTATTTAATAAATACTTTGTTTTTCGTACTACCTATGGCTATTATTTTCTCACAGTAGGTGTAAAAAGTAGAGTATCCTCCTCTGGGCTAAAGGTGTCTTTGCCTTGGGCTAGCTTGAATCCCTCGCTGCATTCAGGATTCTTGTATTAACTCCCTCGCTTCGCTCGTGAGTTAAACTCATAACTCCCTCCCTGCGGTCGGGAGTTAATTTCCGAATCCTTCATTGCGCTCGAGATTCAATATGACGCCCGTGACATAAGACACAACTTTAGCCCCTTGGTGCATAATCTAATATTAATGCAGGAAGCTAGTATATAATACACTTCACACTTATATATGAAGTACCTAACACATTATGTCATCATCGCTCATACGAGTTCAACGCATCCAAAAATCTACAGACCAAACAGTAGCAATACGTGACCAAATTATAGCAAGTTGTACAGACCTGTTTGATGCCTGGGTCGGGCAAAGTGCTATTGTGTTTTTTCATAAGGAATTTTTCAGTAGCAGTTACGGAGCTCAGTAGATGGCAATAGGCGCGTTCCCTATTACATAGGATTTAAACATAACTGGCGAAATGTGGGTGTATTATTGGGTATACCTCTACCTAATCCTTCGGGGATTATAGGCTTGATGTATGTGAACACTTCGGTTTGATGTTCACAGCCTGAAATAAGTGTAATCGTATCCAGAGTTCATGTTATGTTAAACAGACCTATTGTTCTAAAGTTCGGGTTAAAAATGTAGGTAGATACTTAGGCTGGATATGTTGAAGCAGTCTAGCCTTAACTGTCACTGCCAAGGTAACCGTCATTTCGTATATTAGGTATTTCGTTGCTGCTAAGTTCACTGAACTCTACCTACCCACCCGCATACATTTCGGGCTTCTAATATGTGATAATATTTATTTGAGAAAAGGTGTACAAAATAACAGTTACAGTTAAAAAAACATATTAACAATTGTTTTGCCTACTAGTGGACAAAGGTCTCCATCGCCTTCTACCCCTTTTGCCGTGCGGTTTTCTCCGGCCAATCTCACACAAAAGCCTCTAAGTCACCACACTAGCGTTTTCTAGGCATCCCTCGGCGACGATTCCCGTCTTCTGGCACCCACTACGTGACGACTCTCGCACATAGGTCCTGATGTATTTTACAGAAATGAATGATAAGATTAATTTAAAAAAAAACATAAGCTTAGTAAAAGGAATAGTTCGTTCGTAGTTTGTTGATACCCTCACAGAAATTCAATAATTCACGACCTATGTAGGTACGTTCACTCATCTCGAGGCAAATAGTTCATACTCCGCTATCAATGTCGGTAGAACATTAGGCATTACCAGGGCACGAACCAAGGGTATATACGAACTTAGCTTAGACTGGAAGCCAAACCCAACATAGTTGGGAAAAGATCAGGCAGATTATGAATAAAGTTTTAGGTAAAGATTATGGAAGGCCGGATGTAGGGTGTAACCTTTAGGACCCTTTAAACCTTTTCACTAGTAAGAAGCTACACTATTCCGGAGTATCATAAGTTACATTTACGACCGATATTGCGAGCGAAGATATGTGCGAAACCTATTTAAATTAGAACTACCAAATTCTTAATTCTTACAGCTAAAACTCATTTAAAGAGTCTTAATCACACTCTTAGTAATTCTTTATCAGATTTAGGAACACAAAGCTTCTCTAAAATTGGGTATCTCCAACAGCGGGATATTTGGTACATTGACGTCGTTGCCACATATAGGACGCACGCAACAACGTCACTGGCACGGCTTAAATGGCGGAACAATGTTCTCGAATGCTTCGGGACGGTTTTACTCCTACCAGGGCAGACGGTTCCTCCCAAGCTTCCTCGCAATGTGACGAATATTGATTTTAAATATTCACGCAAGTGAATTTGAATAGGATTACGGAGAAATCTGAGTCGACTGTCAACGGTAGCCTTGATTTCGGTAGAACTGTGATTTCTTTGACTGAATTTTGAGATTGAAATACATGGTTAGAGAGACATCGACGAGCAAATGATTGTAGACTCACTGGTATAAAAGATTTTCGTAGTTTTTTTCTAAAAGTCCAATACTTCTGTATGAATCACCTTTTAGAAAAAAACAAACGTTTGGAACAGCTTATTTAATATTTATTTATTTATTTCACCACAAAAACTAAACAATAACATATTATATGACTTGATAGGCTTAGTATACAATTCTTTAATATGGAATCCTCTGTTGCCGAACTAGGACGGATCCTGTATCTCGGCAAACAGCGCCATCCCCTAACAGATTTCACTACAATGATTAAGCCAAACTAGGCATACAAGTTGCATCTTAGGTATATGATAATTGATAATTATTTCAGAAATTAAATTTTAATATAAATAAAAATTGGATTGATTTGAATAAATTAAATTTATACAATTAAATAAAGATTGATTTGATTTGATTTAGTATAATCTATACAAAAAGATAATAATTGGAGCGCCTGGGGGAGGCCTATGTTCAGCAGTGGACGTCTTTTGGCTGAAATGATGATGATGATGATGATACAAATAAATAAAAATTGAATTGATTTGTTTGAATATAATCTATACACATAAATAAAAATTGGATTTACTTGATTGAATATAATCTATACAAATAACTAAAAATTTTATTGATCATTATTAAAAGAAAGATATTAAGATAAAGTAGAAAGATTTATGTACCGCATATGTGTGTGTTTGTGTAGCTGTGTTTGTGTGTGTTTGCGTGTGTATATCTGTGTGTATGTGTTTGTGTAGTGTTTTTTTTTTGTGCGTGTAGTACCGAAAGCCGACTGTAAAGCGTCCACTAATTTTGAATCTTAAGAAGGTCTTCAGTTTCCTCATAAGAAAGACCAAGGAGATAGTGATGAATTTTCTTCTTACAATGCAGTCTATTAAGTGGATAGACGTTTAAAATTTTGTTAATTTTATTGTAAATGATTTTTTTTCATGATCACAGTTAAAAGATTAAGCAGTCAGCAGTCGACTGTGCTAGACGAATACCTGTACAGCCAATTACAGTAGCTCTTACGTATAACATTGCTGTTTTAGAATTATGTAACGTTTCGAAGTTCACACTTCCAACACTTATCTTAGAAATTGAATGACTTAGTAGAAAATAAACAGACCAAACCAAACAACTGTAGATGCATTTGCTAACTATACAACTGAACTGACACCCTTCTGTCTGCGAAGTACATGGAGCATACCATATTGAATCTAAAGCTCGGCGATTGGATTTGCGTCTCTACGAGGCGCCTCAAGACGCGTATCGTCGACGGCCAATAAGGATGCCAAGCTTAAATAGGATTGGACGTGCCACATTCGTAGTCTGCATCCAAAACGATTTCAAGTCTTTGGATGAACCGTCTGGAAAAGGCATGCTACTTGAGACAATGATACTTATTAAGTTTGGAATATTGTCCCTACTTACTTAACAGATTTGATGGCTCACTTTTGGAAAAGGCGTATGAATGTGTTTTGGAACATCAATCGACCTTTAACATTATTGGAATGAAAGAAGCTGACTGCTGAGATGAAGATAATTAATAGAGTAGTATGTACGCCGACCCCAACTAAATTGCGATATAAGAGCAGGAGAAGCTTTTTAGCAGTATTAAGCTTGCTCTTTCTCATCAGCATGTGCTTCTCTTATATTGTGAAAAGCGCTAGTCAGTACCTATTCTAAGTAGCATGCTGTTCCATTCTTTTTAAAAGCATTTTCTTCTGCTAGTTGTGGAAAAATAATAAAATCAGGTCAACAATATTAAATTTCAGGCACTGAAATGTAAAGCACCCATACAATTGGTAAATCAATGCAATTGTAACAAACTTAATTATCAGGAGCAAGCCAGATATTAATTAATTTGGTGTGATGTAATTTCGATTGGACTGATTGATTACAAATAGTCACTTGAGTGCTCTTCATCAAATCAGTGATTTTGACGCATGTTTTTGAACAGTGCTTTAAACGCAGATAAAACCAAAATAGAGATCCAAAAATATCTCTTCTATTTAATAAAAGATCTTCACTTTGGTAGAGTAAAATGAACAAATAATACCACGTTCAATAAGGATATATTTAATTGTATGAACACGTGTATATGACATGGGACGCTCCATTAACAGAACCTTTCGCTATAATTAATTGTTTTCTAATTTTGGTAGACATAACGAAACAAACTCGCACCTACAATTAAACACAATAACATTCTATTAATGAAAAGCTTTCATGTTATTTATTTCACATAACATTTTTATTATCGAACTGTGAATTTATTCAACAAAATTCCACGGTTATTTTAATCCTATTTAATCGTATATCGCTAACCGCCCGGAGCGTTGGATTCACAGCACAAAAACCATATGTATTTATTAATTCGTACCAGTTCCAGAGGACCAATAGCATCATAGTAAATGTTTGTAGCGTGCCTAATCACGGGACTGCTCTGTTATACTGGATGCATCACCTGTCTGGGCTCCACGTCGCGTCACCATCGCTCGACGTAAATGGTTCTAAATTGCTTTGATCGTTTTTCCGGAAGGCTAATGAATTTTCCCGCTCCAATAATTTGCATGGCTCACCCAACAGCGACACGGAACGCCTCTGTAACTAATATTAAGTCGTCAATTAAAATGGCCGTGTTTATAAGAGATTGTTTGGAGCAGCTCCAAATTCGGTAATTTGGACAACAGTTCGTGGCCCTGCCATTGTTATTTTCGCACGTACCAATGTTTTTCGTTGCTCCTTTTTGGCTTTGAGTGAGCAATCACGGAGGCAACTACAAAACTCCTTGTTTATTTCCTAAAATTCTGTATTTCAAAAGGGTGATGCCGAATTTCATTCCTTTCAAATAACTTCATCATAAGATTACAAAATAAAATGAATTAATGTCAGCTTTCTATTCCGACTTCGCGAATTTCTCGTCGCTTTTCAAGGTACGTTGATTCTGCCTAATTTTAATTTCGTTGAAATATTTACGCAAGTGTAAAGGGAATCGGGGAAGTATTCACACTAATTTGAATATTAAAAGATTTGGCATCGTCTGCTGGATTCTGAACCATTTTCTATTAGATTCACTATCTAAGAGATTTTCTCATTTTGGTTCTGTTAAAGGTTTTTAGAATAAAGTACAAGAGGGTACTTTATAATATTTACTTGTCTTGTCATTTCGTTATTGAGAACTTGAAAGGATTTAAATGTAACAGAGTGCGGCCATCCATTATTTATTATCGCCCAATGCTTGTAAGTGTCAAGCTGGAGGTATGTGTAACTCAATAATGCAGATAGGCGGAGGCTTGGCAATCCGTCAATGTTCAGTCGGGATTACATCTCGTTGTACAGTGCCAGCTACTGAAGCTTGGTTAACTGTTTAAGTATGCGTCAGGCTTACTTTACTGGACTGCTTTAATGGATCCAATATTATACCTGAAAATGTAAATGTTGTTGATTATAAAGAAAAGTTATTGTCTTGAGGACAGAATAAACGGTTCGTTTAGACAATAGATAATCATGTAATTATTTTGATTGATTTGTGATTTCTCACTTAACGGTTTCTTCATAACGGTCGATATTGTAAAAAATTATATTGAAACCTGTAGCTTATAGTCAATTCTGTCAGCCACCACTACAAATGAATTAACAATCTTTCAATATTCCAGTCTAGTCTAAAAATACACAGCAATGCATTATTTATTCGGCTGAATTTCTACCGAAAAGTTTGCTCTCTAAGTGTATATGCACATCCAGCGCTTCCATCTGACAATCCGCAGCTAAAAGTGCTCTCGCTAGGAAAAGCCGCTCACCGCTTGAAAGAGCGGTAGACAAGCGCTAGAGAAATATATTGTGCAGTTTATTCGACGAGTCTAGTATTCAGCTGGCTGAGGGTGTTAACTTTAGCGCTATGGATCGCAAGTTTTACTTCCATACGGGATAAAAGATATTGTAGCTATTAGGTCTGAATGCTATGTTATGTGAATTATTTGTGCCTATCTTCGATTACACTGGGTGGAAGGGACGGTTACCACTTATTCGGTACATAATTTTGAGCCACAAAAAAGCACCATTTTCTATACATTTTATCCGTGTCATATTGCACTTTTGTAGGGAACAGCTGTTTTGTAAAAGCCTATGACATATTTTTATGTGGGGAGCTCGGAATGTACCGAATTAATACGTGTTAATCGTTTTCGAGTCGGTATCCCTTCCACCTCATATTTCCAACTGACTTTTTAGTTTTATTTTTTTTATGGTAGGAAACTATACCATGGGAACTCAGCTTACGAGACTCGGAGATGGTTCAGTTTCCCATTACTGGCAAGAATTTTTGTAATCGTGACTTTCTGGAGATAGCCCGCTATATCTAAACTTACTTAATTCGTTATAATATTAACATAGTTTAAGTATAAATGTAAACAACTTTCAACAATTACTAAAGTTTTTCCAGCAGAATTGATCTCGCGATGCTTCCGCTCGATTTGGTCAAGTGTCCGCAGTCGTGTGCGAATCGATAAGCATCGCTTTGGTGCTCATAGACTGGAAGAATGTGAGCTAGAATTGTGGAAGGCCGAATCGTCATATACATACTGCTATATCTAGCAATAATATGTAATACATATAGTACGTACATAAATGTTCACGGGCCTACACCTTATCCATGGCAATCTTATGTCAACTCAGAGCTTCATTTCATTTGCCTAGCCTGACTTATTTTATTTTCCTTGTCCCAACTTATATATTGGGGTTGATTTCCAGTCTAACGGATGCTGGATGCTGCTGAGTATTGGTATTTTACATGAAGCGTCTGCCTATATGACTTCCACAACCCAGATAGTACTGGGTAATACAATCCACCTTGGCAAAACACAAACTTTTATTTTAGAAGGTCACTTCACTCTATCACTTTTTTCATCACATTTTTTTGTCATATTTTTTAGTCACAACCTCCTCAGCAGAAAGTCCCACCAATCTGTTGATACACGTGTGATACAAACTTATATCAAATACTCCACGCTTCAACACCAAACATTCATAACATACTCCAGACAAGATAGGTGGAGGGAGCATTTGCTTCCGAAATTCAATCTCGAAACTTTGTACATACTTGCGTAACTTTAAACTAACTATTGACTGGCGCCGGCTTCGAAAGCTCCTCAAATCGAAGTTAATCTTCAGCCAATAGAAATCTTGGATCAAGTTCGCCACTTCACGTATAGCAAGTTAATCAAACGGAAAAATTTGAATCGCTAAATCTGTTTGGAGTAATTGCTGCTGATGGAAAATATTATGCTTGTAAACGTTTCTTGAATGTTGCGTTCGTTCTTGCACGTGTAGCTTGTTTAGTATCAACCGCATCCAGAATCATAATACCTATATGATGTGATGCCCTTCTTATCCTGAATTGCTTTTGTATCTTCGATACAGATAATAAGTATCTCAATGTATGGTGCCTTCTAGCAAAGCCTACCTCTTGCTCTTTCCACTGAGCTCTGTCACGCACGACCCACTCTCTTCCAATAAGGCTTCACTTTAAGCTTTAGCTCATACTCGTACTCGTACTTTAACTTATACAGAACGTATATTGGTTGTAGGTAATTAATTGCTATGGATAGCAATATAACATCATGCTTGTTTTCGCCGATGGGTTAGCAAGAGGTGTCTCAGTTTATGGTCTAGCTAGTCCCTTGTAGAAAAGCGAGTCTATTGCAATCAACCACGTACAAATCCAATAACACTTATTCCTAGTAATCGAACCCTAAAAATTATTGTTTAGTAGTCGATATTAGTATCGTAATATTATCAAAACAGTTTAATTTTATCTAACGTAGCTCAAAACTTCACCAATTGGATGTCAAGTTGAAATAATAACTCACACTTCTCAATTTAGTACCAAGCAGTTTGCATTATTATTGCTGCAATATTGCACCCCATTCAATGCCTCAAATGCGCCTTTTCATGAAAAAAACTTAATCTCCAATCTTAGTGACCGCCACCTGACCTCTGCCTTCCGGTTAAAGCGTCTCGCCTCAGTTGATGTTAAAACGAGATCCCCAAAGGCATTTGCCTTTGGGGATCTCGTTTTAACATCAAATGTCTGTATATAAACCATCCTATATTGGAACTAGGTATTTCCCAGAACGTGGGAAGCTTGTAAATCCCCGATGAAGTTAGACACATAATACCACTCCTGCAGTAATCCCCAGTAGGTAAGACAGTATCTAACAGTCTACCTTCATTTGGGGTCGGCTTCCCGGAAGCGAACCTACATTTTACACAAGTACAAGTTACAAAAACGTAACGTAATTAAAGGGCGATCCTGTGCCATCAAACTGACATAAATCCAGACTGCTACTGGAAAATTCCTGATGGAAAAATAACAACTTGGCATACCACGCAGTCGTACCAAGACCGCATGCTCTGCTTTTAGCGCTGGCAAGTACATACAGACAAAGTATAACACTTCTCTGAAGAAAAAATAAAGGTAAACAACTGTTTTTTTGTTCAAGGTAGCCTCAGCTACCTTAAACAAGAGTGGAAATAAAGTTCCTACTCTTAATACATATAATATCACAGTTTTGTTCGTGTATATAGCTTTGTATGTATGTGTGTGAAGTTAGAGCAACTTGGAACTCAGTAACTTTTTCCTGCTCTCTGATAGAGACGCTCCTTTGATGTCAGCCGATTAGATTATGACGAAAGTCGTCCTTGGTTCCCGTTTACGGGCAATCGTAACTCGTACTTAGTGCACGTATAAAAAGCTTCGATATTTTATGCTACACGTACAATCGAACATACTAATAAAAAGTATACCTACAGCCAGCTAACTTGCATTTAATTTTAAGATTATACTGAAACATTTAGTGACTGATTTTAACGATGCAGCGTTTGACATCTTTATGCAGCAGCAGTGTACTAGAATTATAATGATTTCTGCCTGTATACTTATTAGCGTGTACTAGTATATTTCGAGACCATATTATTATTTACATAGAGTAGTCTACCACCTGTAGTCTAGATACGAATATGCCTATGTGAGTAGGTACTTGTCGGAGGGTTGCATGATATCAATTTTCTCCTCGCCAGCCTAAAAAAACATACCAATACCAAACTATCCACGTTCGTATTTTCGCCAGAGATAACTTGATTACGTTCGCGTTTCCATCCGAATATATTCCTTCAAATATCATCATCGTCTGTCTAGCGTTTTCCGAACTATGTTGGTATTAGCTCTCCGGTCTAATCGGGCTCTGCACCTGAATACTATTATTTTACATGGAGCGATTGGTCTTCGTAACCCGGTTACTGGTATACCCTTTGGCAATATTATTAACATTAAAAACTGGATATTTACCATGTTAACTGTTTGCCTCCAGTTCCTGAAACGAACAATAAAGAGGGTTGACGATTTGCCTCCACCTTTTCAGTTTTAAATCCGTGATCATGGTGTTTACAGAAGCGTGGCAGCACAGAAACATGATTTTTCCCGTTTTCAGTGTTAATGATATTGTTAGTGATCATGTCAGTTTAAAAACTTATACCCATTGGTGAGACTAGTAGTCAACCTTGCGGATACCTAGATTTTCATGTACATTGTGTACACTGAAAATCACGTATGAACTTAGCACAGCCATTCTTCGCTACGCTATTTTTAGGGTTCCGTACCTCAAAAGGAAAAAACGGAACCCTTATAGGATCACTTTGTTGTCCGTCTGTCTGTCTGTCAAGACCTTTTTTCTCAGGAACGCGTGGAGGTATCAAGCTGAAATTCATATCAAATACTCAAGTCTATGGTCTCTTGGAGCTGTGAAAAAATCAAACTTCTAAGTCAACGCGATCAAAAGATACTCCCGTTTATGCCGCAAATTTTCGACACTCGCAAGGGAATCAAAACCTACAGGGTACTTCCCGTAAACTCAGAATCTTGAAATTTGGTACGAAGCAACGTCTTATAGCATAGATAAAGGAATAATTACGAAAACCATAAATTTTTAGTTACATCACATAATATATTTTTTTTACGGAACCCTCGGTGCGCGAGTCCGACTCGCACTTGGCCGGTTTTTTTTTTATAAACTAGACTGCAGACTTCCAAATGTACTTTTTCGACAATCTGCGAGCATGTTCGGCATACCAAATTACGCATGTTATCTTACTTCCCTGTCGACAATCTTCTAACACACGTAGTTCTAGCTACACACTTAGATCCTTCACTGTTGTCCACAGGTATTTGGCACAACCACGACAACACAGTCGCGTTGAGCGCAAGCGGCGCCGGGCGGGGCCGATAGTATCAAGGGTCGCGCCCGCGCCGGCCTCACCCCCCGCACCACCGCCCCGCAGCCATGGTGCGCGACAAGAAGCCAACGCACAAGACCGACTCACAGAAATGTGAGTACCTAGCCTTAATAATGTGATGTCACTTCAGTAGCGTACTTGATAGTCCTAAGAGGACGGAACGTAAACGAAAAGTTGCTGAAATGTTTACTTGAAAATTCACCCAGTTTTTTGGATGGAAGTGTTTTGCACACCTGCACCTGGCCTTATATTAAATTTATTTTCTATAGAAACTCTTGAGGTGGTTCGCAGCTGTACCTAAAATACATGACGAAAGTTTTCCAGGGAAGCCAAATCTGATAATAAAGATTTTAATGTGTTCATGGCTGTTGTTTTCATAGTGAGGGTCACATTTAGATCCTCAAGCTTGGTGTAAATAACTCAGCACTTCAGTCTCGTTCTGTAATGGACGACGTAACTGAGAACTGTCATGTCAAACGCAGGCGGCCACTGGCTAGCCCCTAGCTAGCCCCTAAGGACACCCTTGAGATGTAATGGAAACTGGGCACCGGACAAAACACCTTTAATAGCTGAGCTTATACGTTTGAAAAACTGCATTTTTAGGCACATGAGCTTTTATTAAAAGACTTGGTTTAGATCTATGAAAGGTGGGATTAGAATGACTGATAACGGGTCATTGTAATTACTTTTACTTTGGGATTTACCCGTAAATAATAACATGTCTGCATAACTGGACAAAATGTAGGCAATTTTAGCAGATTTTTTTAAAAGAAAACAGCGTCTACAGAAACGGGAGTTTTTAATAACCTAACACAGGTTAACCATTATGTTGTATATTTTCTCCTTTAGTACTTACCACAGATGACAGAAACAACAGGAGATATGGCAAGGAGGCGTGGTACATGCGAACTCATGTGGCCACGACGGGGCCATATGCCACTTTCAATAATAAGTCGAATGTCAACTTGCGACGTCTTCACTGCTCGTGATTTTTTACAAAATACCGCGTTGTTCAGTGAATGTTTGTAAAAATAATAGCTGTATTGTGAATTACACGAAATATGGTGTCTCATTTCACACGTAAGTACTACAAAAATAATGTTTTTCATATTAAATTCATTAAAACATTACTTCGTGGTACGAGAAACATGATGAAAAACCAAATCAATTGTTTTCATTAGGAACAAAAACCATTGCTTGTTTAGTACAAATCGACCAGTGAATCGGCTGATCTAATAGCGCAATGGATAGGTGTTTTACTGATGCTCTCACTCACACAATATTTTCGAAAAGCTGCTGCTGTCAGTCTTTGTGAGCTAGAGATGTCTAATTGTGATGTTTGTAGTTGTCGATATTTTATACGATGATTCTGCGTATACGTACGAATGATTATACATATTATGCATTATACAATTAATAACTCTACACAATTGTTACTGCAGTGGGCGTATTTTATGGCATTACTGAGCGTTGCATGCCGTAAATGGAGATAAGAAAAACCAATATTCTGTACTATGTATTTACTAATAAAATATAAATTTATTTTTAGTTTAAACAACAAATTATAAATATAAGTAGGTACTAACAACAACGTTTATATTATCACGCTTTCTTATTTTTGCAAGCAATACTGAAAATAGAAAGTGCTTTTTATTGCTTAATATTGACTGAATAAATAGTATTCATTGGTTGCTCGAGTTATCTATCTATGTAGCTATATACTTAAATAAAAAGAGAAGTCCTGACTGACTGACTCATCAACGCCCAGCCCAAACCCTTGGACCTAGAAAGCTGTAATTTTGCACAGAGGTTCCCTTTATAATGTAGAAAAGGAATAACTAAAGAAGGATTTATTTTTTGAAATTCAACCCCTAAGGGACTTAAACTAACAGACAGACAAAAGTGCTGCTTATAATCAGCACTTTTCGAACGTCAAAATCTGTTGCAACACATCTGTGGTGTAAGTTAATATTACGATTTACTACAGACACAAATCAATATATTTTTTTTTTAATCAACCTGTTTTGAATAAATGACTTTTTTATTTTGAATGATTGCTGGACATATTGTTTTTTATTTATAATATATTATTTTCAGGACCCCAAAAGAACTATAATACAATATAATAATAAATAGAAGAATCGATAACTTTTCGATTTAGTCAATCACTAGCGTCGAAGTAAAACAAAATGTAAGTAAATTGTGCGGTGCATGGTAAATACACGCTGTGACTGAAGGGATAAGGTTTATAATTGATTGTGTAGTACGTAATGTTTTAAGAAATGCGGATGTGTTTGCGAATGCGTATATCTATTGTTTTTACTGCTCTGCGTGTGTGAACTGACGACACAGGTCCCCATACATTTTCGGCTAAAGGGCATATCTCCTGTTGTTTCTGTCATCTGTGGTACTTACTCTCTGGGCCAGACTAAAGAAATCCGATGTTTTCCGAGCAACACTTCGTATTAATTAATTGAAGTTGTGGTTTTCCTCGCGATATTTTCTTTTACGGGAAACTGTTGATAAATTGGTACGCCCGCACTGGGACTATGTATATGTATTATCTATTAATTGTATGGTAAAGTAATTTCCGACCGCAGACTATTCTCTATTGTTATAATTACGCAAATAATCCTAACCGATGTGTGAGGTTTCTCTGAATCATGGTTTAGTCGACTCTGTCATCTTTATAAGTAGACACCGTCATGATCTATTTTTAATTATTACTGATTTTCCGGAGTCATCTACATCCTGATTGTACATACGGCTACACATCAAGCTATACAAAACCAGTATAATCTGATCGTTCATTGTGCGAAAAGATCTAGTAAAGTGAGGCCAAGATTAACTGGTTTTGTATAGCTTGATGTGTAGCCGTGTGTACAAACTTTGCTCTCATGCTTGACCATACAAGGTGCGTGTTTATACCACAAAACAATAAAACTCAACAATACTACTACTGTATCTTAACTGTAAACACTTGCACTATTGCGTGCTATATAATGGCCAAATGTGTGTTACTAAATATTTTATTTTATAAGAACTTCATGTGCCTACCATATTTATTGCAATAAATATGGTAGGCACATGAAGTCGTATCGTCCTCGTGTACCTTCCGTGTATAATAATGCAAATGTCAATTTGGAGATCAACCTTCATGTTATGTAAATATAAACTAATCGTGGATAGAGTATTAAACTAGTTCATAGGTCTAGCCTTATCCAAACTATAGTGGGGTCCAGTCAGCTTCCAGTTTAATCTGGTGCAGCTGAATACCAATATCGGCCTCGTACAAGTTGGGTATAATTAATTATGTTTTAAGGTTTACTGTTAATTATGTTTTTTGAGTTATTGCTTTTTTATCAAATTGTGTTGCCCTTGTGAGACCAATATAGTAGATTTTACAACAAGTGCACAAAACGAACCATTTTTATCCGAGACTTTTAGCAGCCCGCAGCCGAAGGCGAGGGCTGATAGTAATGTCGAGGATAAAAATGTACCGATCGAATTGAGAACCTCCTCCTTTTTGGGAAGTCGGTTAAAAATGGTTTTGTGGACAAGTTATAAACTCTGCTTTTCACTTCGAATGCGAGGAAATAAAACAGTAGTACTTATAGCATATTTCTTTAATTAAAATTCAAAGTAAAATTTGTACAGTTTTGAATACTGAAGGAAATTGTTTTTTTTTTAATCTTACGAAATTGATATTAGGCTGGCAGACCTATACAGCCTACTATTAATAGTAGTTTATGCGACTGTGCATAATGAAGGGCATTACAACACAAGTGTGGGTTTAAGAAACGAGCCGAAGGCGAGTTTCTTAATAGCGTCACACGAGTGTTGTAATGCCTAATTATGTATAGTTGCATACACTAATTTATCTACCCGAATATCATAAGGGCTCTATGATGGGCTCAGGAACCATAGGGAAATGACCAGCATTGTTACCAGTGTAATGCAATAAAAAATAAACAGGTTATTAGTTGCATTCGTCGCTGCACTTACGATATCTGGCGGAGTGTTCATGTTAATTTCTGAGTCACTATCACTCATTTTCGACAGAAATAAAGAACTTATCAGAAAATTTGTCTACTCAATGAAAGGGAATAAAAAGCTAACGAACAAATGACAGCTCGAAATGGCGGCGTTTCGGATATCTGTCATTTTTTTTTAATCATAAGCAAACGAACAAAGTCACTATTCTTGTGTCACTCGAGATCAAAATGTCGTGCGATTTATAATTAAAATCATACTGAATTGGGGTTTCGTATCGATAGGTATCTGTTTTAATGTAGATACTAGAATAGCACACTCACTTGAATTTGACACCTGTTCCAAATTTAAACTCCATAACCTACTGTTTTCAGTAGGTTATGAGCTCATTACAGTTCTGTTAATTTCTGCTGGTTGGTAATGCTGGTCATTGCCTATGGTTTTTGAACGCATTCTCAATTCTCAATTCTCAATTCTTTATTGCGTACCATAATGTATACAGTTGGTGGGAAAACAGTTACATCAGTCTCAATTATGGACCCTGTCGGGCACAGCATAGATAAAAGTAGGAGAGAGGAGGAAGAACGCTTGGCGTTTAATAAGTCAAACTATGAGTTTATACATGTATTTATTAAAAATATGAGTAATGTTGAAAAATATTAATTATTATAGAGGGTTTATGATATTTGGGTAGATAAATTAATTTTGTTACAATAATTTTCATTAATTAATTAAATAACTTACCTACCGTACTTGAATTTAAATTTTAATATCTTTTAAGTCTTAAAAAACACATAAGGCAAATAAATTAAAGTAATTATCATAAAATAACAAATTCTATCTATGAACTTCTTATTGTGTTTGGCTGTATGGCTCATTTTCTTTGCCTTAATAAAGATACATTTATGAGTAGATACGTTAATGCCCTTGTGCACAAAATTCGATTTTGTGCAGCCTATATCCTGCACAAATAAGCACTTTCAGAGCATGAGACGTGAAAAATACATTTTCTTTTTTCTTTCTTCTTCAGTATTTTACATGGAGCAACTGTCTATCTGACCTCCACAACCCAGTTAGCAATGGATAATACGATACCCCTTGATAAGAGTAGTTGTCAAAGATATACAAATGACAACCGGTACTAACAGCTAAACGTTCTTTCTGGTAACTCGCTATGTAATAATGGCTTATCTATCATTATCGGACCAATTAAGGCTTCCTAACCTAAAGATCAACCCGAGCGACTCTTAAGGGCGAGTGCAATAAGCCACGAGCTCAACGAATGCAGAGATCTAAAAAACTACTAATCTCAAAAGAGAAGTTGGAATGAAGAATGCAAACTTTAACATCCCACGTTGTGCAACATTATAAAGTAGAGATGAATTGCTCAACAAAATTCTTCTCGACGTCAGAATCTAAATATTTTCACAGCAGTTAATACCACAAGCAGAGGTATCTAGGAGTTTTATCTTCGTACTAAATCTTTGTTACTCTTTCGTACGTAAACATTTTAAAAAGTCGTTACCTCAGAGATTCTTGGAATCCAAAGGTACGTACATAATCTGAATCTGCCTCGTTGGTCTAGTGGTCGCAACTGCGACTACTGAGCGTGAGATCCTGGGTTCGATTCCCGGGTCGGGCAAAGTGTTATTGGGTTTTCCATCAGGAATTTCCCCTTTTTTCTTTTCATGACTCCTGTAAACCTTTCGGGGATTACAAAAGTGATGTTATGTTAAATCTTAATCTTTACTAACTATGCTTTCATTTATGGAACCACAAAATACCGCCATTCGTCTATGATTTGCTTACCTACCTTAAAAGGAGTTATTCCAGTTCGAGCACCCATTTTTGGAGCACCATAGGTATTCCCAATGGTACTCCCTTACTTCTCCTGAAATTGTTTGTCCGAAAATCATTATCCATAACACGTTTGCCATAAACTTCATTAACCATAATGTTTAAATTGCCGAAATTTTGTTTAATCTCCTAAGTCTACATGACCCAAATTAATATGTCCTAACCATTGCTTTACCTAATGTGTATTATTCCGAATAATAAATTTTATAGTCCTAAAAAAAATTCGAAGTGTCTAGTCGTCCGATTAGCAGATGAATAAAATTAATTAGTCGTCCGATTAGCCGGATGAATAACCAAAATTATAGGCTGTTGCTAGTCGTCCGCTAAATGGATGAATCACCGTCTCGCGACAGTATCCTTTATGGGCGGCATGGGCACCGGGCCGTAGGCCGACGAAGGAGGCCCGCGGAGGTACGGCACTTCGGGGACAGAAGATATTAGTGTTATTTAATATGCGAGCGAAGCGAGCGCGCGTCATGGAGTACATGCGTTGCATGTATGAGTGACGTGACCAAAAGCTTTGTTATAATTTGTTCTAATAATATTATTAAGATAAATAAACATTATGTTATTTTAATTTAGGACTTAAAACTTTTATGGAAAACGATTTGTCTTTCGCATATTATTGATTGTAATATATATACACACATTTTCATTTCATTTTTCATTTTTAATTTTTTTCAGGACATTTAGGGATTTCAATTTTCTGGCATGTGATATTATGTGATATTTAGTTCGGGTAAGTTATCATTCGGACAAATGATGATTAGGACAAAAAAAGTTATGGCATTTTAAATTATGGATAAAAACGTTAGGTGACACAATAGAGAACCATTCCCAATAGAGCACCAATCAATATTTTGACGTGGTGCTCCAATAGGAACAATAAAAAATATTTATCTGTATGCCAATGAAATATAATCTTACTGGAACACAATTATAAACACAATAAACGCTCAAATTAATTAAAGAAAATTACAATTATTAACGGCTTATTATTTTGAAAACGTTTAATAATAATTTAATTACCCAATTAAAACGTCGCATCCATTCCCCTCTGGGGTATAAACATTTAAAGCTAAAATTATGACACCTGTATTTAATAAAGTTCGCATTCCTAGAGCTTGGTTTATTGGGCAATATTAATAAAAAACAAATTAATATTATACGCAGGAAACAATGGAGAAAATAGCAGTGCCCGTAAAATTTTACTGCCAACAAGCGTTGTGAATATAATTAAATAGCCTACAAGTTATGGCACACTTTCGAACTAGGTGAGGTAAAAATTAAACAATACAAATAAATAAAATTGAAGTTTATCATTTCGAAATTACAGTTTTTTTGAATGCGTGTGAATGTAAGTATGGTACGTATAACCACATTTTTTTATAAATTTTGTCTGCCTATTATGCCTGTTTGATGCGGCTAATCTCCGAAACGGCTGGACTGATTTTGACGGCACTCGCAGATGTTATATGGAGTAACTTAGGCTACATTTGTTTTAGAACAAAAATTAGGGTTTCGTGCAAAAAATATTAAAACCCTTGAAATTGTTAACAAAATGCGATTCAAATACGAAACTAATATTTTCACGTAAAGCAATAGTACCTTTATAAAATGAAAGTGTCTGAAACAAAGTCACTTGTATTTAAGTATAAAAAGTAAAAAAGTGGTATTTCTGTCCCACAAATAAGTTACTGAGGCCAACGTGCACATGCAAAATAAATCATGAAACTTCGACACAGTTCCCAAACTTATTACGGCTGGAAAACTCGCAACTACAATTAAGCACGTAAACGCTTCTAAATGCACATAAAATTGTGGTGACTATGAAGAGTGACAGCATCTGCCCTCAGGCGTCTTTAATTACTTCCTTGCCTTTCTAGGTTTCTAGGTTGACGCCTCACTATGACGTAAAACGTCAAAGCTGAGAAAGGCCAACAAAGTTTTTCACATGAAAAGCGCCCTTTTGGCTTGAGACTTAAATATCACAACGATTTAGAAACGGAATCTTAAAGTAAGCTAACCGGCTCTTTGACTATTGTGGGCTATTTGACTGCTCCGGGCTATTTGAGTGGATTATGGCTTAAAATAATATTCCAGGAAATTGTTATTTATTAACATAACTTGATTATAAATGGTTAAGAGCGTATGCTACCTCAGATTAGCAACCCTATTTGTGGTGGTTCAAACTTCGCTTGAAACACTGTTAGAATAAAGTTCTAATCAGCTTGCACTACAAAGCGGTTGTTACGTCTTTCGCTGCGGCCGAATAGTGCGAAATTAGTGGTATTTTGCGATTTACAAAAAAACTATTGATTGGACTAAAAAAGTAAAACACTATCCACTTTATTACAAAACGTAGTTAAACCTGGTTTAACTTAGACTTGGTTTATTTCGCATGACGTCACACTTCAATAATATTCAAAAGAAAGTGACAGCATGCGAGATAAACCAGGTCTAAGTTAAACCAGGTTTAACTACCTTTTGTAATAAGGCGGTTTGACTTTAGTTTGTTGCTTGTAGAATTATTTGGCAAAAAAATCAGAACGATCACATCGCACCCCCGGTGCGACACTGGCACTTATGCAAAAATGTAGTTTTTCAGGAGAAGCATTTAAAACTTTGACACCTCACAAAACAATGCCTTAAGAATATATAGATGAGATGAACAGCTTATACTACAACGTCAACTTTTAACTTTACTTTTGGATAAATATGAATTACTTTAGATTGTAAACTATTGCTCCAGAATTAAAAAAAAAATATGGCACAATTACCTTAGTAACAGTGTCACTATTGCTCCAGAATAAAAAAAAATATTATGTCACTTATTACCTTAGTAACAGTGTAGTTCCAAGACGCACTTGCACTGGCGGGCACTACTGACCAATAAAACGATGTTGCTCCCAGCGACGCGTGATTCGCGCCAAAACGGCAATGACACTCGCGCCCTTATACGGAAACTATGCGTACTACAAAAGTAACGTTTTCGCACCAAGTAAAGGGGTGCTTTAGGATCATTTTTAGATATTTAACTCATTTTTGCATTTTTTGCATAAGTGCCAGTGTCGCACCGGGGGTGCGACATGTATTTTAGTATGGTTTTTACTCGCTAAAAGAATTTTTTAGAGGTATCTTCGCGATTTTTTTAGGCGCGAAAGTTAGTTGTATTATGTTTTCACAACACTATGGCACTAGCCTATATCCTGAAGAATATTATATATTTTTCTGATGGTGATTACTGCAGTGAATCATATACTTTTACGCATTATAAAACTCGCGTTTGAGGTACCATACGCTCTTAAGATTTTCTTTGTTTTTCCAACAGTCACTTACTTTGTTGTTTTTCTATCTGTTTTTCAACAGATGTTATTATTTTGTTCTTTTTGATTTAGTACATAATGTATTATTTAGTACCTATCACTTTTTTACCGAAAAAAATTGGCCTTTGGTCGTTTGTCGGGAGCACAATATTAGAGGTGAATGTTTCCTTTGAAACTGAATTGATCGTACTTTTTGTTTGCACTGAGTCACGAAAACCTTTAAAAAAAATTACATTCAAAAGTTTCTGTTTAGTCCTTTTATGGTCTCCGATACTTTCTTATCCTGTCAAGTGTCCCACTGCTGAAGACCTCAAAATCAAAGCATTAATTTCAATTTGACAATTCTCAGCACTTTTGAATGTCAAATCTCCTCTCTTTTCTGGTTTCAAACTTGTGCGATCTTTGGCCATGTTCGCCCCGTAAACAAGATCCAGATCGTCACACCACCTTCACCCCGGTACTTAACGTCACTAAATTGAAAACAGGACGAAAAAAAAACGACACAAAGTGCTTAAACGGAAACGCTCTGAAATCGTGCATTAAGGTAGCGATGCTGACTTTTTAGGCGAAAGATTATGATCTTCTAGATAGCTTCTAGTAAGGCATGTATGTAGATTCCTGTTTTAGATAGGAGAAACTACCTTTCTCATCTACGGAAGTGCGCCAATTTAACAACCGACTGTGAATCATCACAATTACCTGCCTTTTTGAAAATCGTGTAGGACTCATTTTGATTTTATTTTTTAAAAGGAGGAAAGAAAGAAAACATATTTATTTGGCACATGCCACAAGTGCACACAACAAAGTAAAAAAATTATAAAAAAACTAAGAACTAAACATGAAAAAAACACGCCTGCCATGTTAAAAAGTGAACTAAAAAGTCAAAAATAAGTCGAACGATTTCAGTGATGAAATGAGAACAAGGTCCCGTAATTGTATCCGAAAATGAAAAACTGAAAACTAAAATTTTAATTGCAGTCGGGGGACATGTAAAGAAATGTTCCACCGAGCTGTCCCCCGACTGCAATTAAAATTTTAGTTTTCAGTTTTTCATTTTCGGATACAATTACGGGACCTTGTTCTCATTTCATCACTGAAATCGTTCGACTTATTTTTGACTTTTTAGTTCACTTTTTAACATGGCAGGCGTGTTTTTAATTTTTTAAATTATTTGTTTTTATTTAGTACTTTTTAGTGATATACCGGTATTTTGACGCATAGACAATATGCCTTCATTAAACTGCTTTATTTTTCAGGAAAGCAATGTCGCGGTAAAGATAATGCAAAACTAAATCGTTTCAATCGGATCGTGGTTCGGTCATGTGGAAAGGATGAGTAAAAGTCGATTAACAAAAGGTATTTACAAGGCAGATGTAAATGGCAACGCCGGGACGCCCAAGAAAGACATACACTGATCTTTTTGGTGCCGTTCTTCAGAAAGGACAGGTGCGTAATACTCGTAACCGGCGTGCGTGTATGGACAGATATGTATGAATGATAATGTGGATGAGGCAAAAGGAATATGATGTAAGGATCGTAGCGGGTGGCGTTCTGTAGTTTCTGCCAGTCTCTAGACAGTCTCTACAAGAACTAAACCACCTAAGATCTCAAAGTTAGTATCCACGAAAAATAAACGATTTACATACATACATAAACTCACGCCCTTTTCCCATAGGGGTAAAAAGGGCGTGAGTTTATGTATGTATGTAAATCGTTTATTTTTCGTGGATACTAACTTTGAGATCTTAGGTGGTTTAGTTCTTGTAGAGACTGTCTATCAAGGGATTAGCTAACATGGATCTAAAACGGAGCTGTTTCACGCGTCTAGATTTACTATGCTTCTGTTCAATGTTACCGTTTGCAGCTTGTGCACTATCACGGGTCAACATAATCACTGTTTGCGTCGTTTGATTTTATTAAAATGTTTTATGAATTGCTACCCAATGAGACTTATATAGGGGGTTAAAGGGATAAAGCGTTGGTAAATTTTCCCAGGATTAATGATTTAGAAACAGAAATGAAAATAGAAGTAGATGAACGTATTAAGCAGGACAGATCGGAGAAAGAACAGGATGGATGCGCTAGCGTAGCGAGCGCGAAAATTTTTGTATGTTTTTTATTGGTTCTGGGTTAAGGGGGCGGGGGAGGGGCAAAGATATTGCTATCAGGAGGGAAGAGGACAAAAAGGCAGCGGTTCCATGTAAAATACCAGTTTTCAGCTGCATCTAGTTAGACTGGAAGCCGACTCCAACATAGTTGGGGGATAAAGCGCTGGATAACCATGCCTGAATGGAGCTCAAAAGTAGTAAAATTTCAACATTTGAGCTCCACGAAGCTTTATATTATGTTTGTCGACGTAAGTACTCAGTTTATTAATTATTATGTACCTAATGCAGAAAAGTTATTAGAGTCCAGAGGGACTTGAGTTTTTTTGTTAAGGCCAGCAGAATTGAGAATAGAAGCATGTAGATAAGTCTGTGAAATGACTAGGAATGGCGAAAGCACGAAATCGGTGGATGCGCGAGCGAAGCGAGCGCGAATTTTTTTGTATTGTTTTATATAATAGGGGGGGGGGGTTAAACCTAGCCTGAATTATTCTTATTAATTGCATCACAAAGATTATAATAATATTTGCTATGCACCTAGTTAGTTCACAGAGTTTAGGTACTGATTTTGTTGTAGGTACATAATTAAAGTGGACTATTCTATATAACTCTAAACTTACCCTAAGTATAAGGGGTTATTTTCGAAAATCAGGAGACGTATTTCTTCATTTCTTAGGAATCAACAGAAATTCAAGTATAGTGCCAAACAGTTTCAAGTATAGTACCTACCAAGATGCTGGTACGGAACCATCGGTAACGGATCCAACTCGCACTTGCACACATCTATTGTAGTATTACACACGCAAAGCTTTATTAATTTGTGTTAGTAATGCGTTTAAAGTGTTTTCAATCTTGCACTAAGACTTTTTTGCATACAAAATTCAACCCTGAACATCTTTTTCCAACCTTTAAATGAGTGTTTTTGAAAAACCTATGAATGCATACATTATTATTTCGTTAAATGAATATTCTTACCATGTTTCAAGTAAATTGATTCACGCATATTGACTTTTCATACAAACTTTAAGACCATTCAGCTGCCGTCGTGGACGGATTTGGGAGTTTTAACCTAGCCAGTTTTATTTCTGTCATTACAAGGAATCTATTGATATATATCTTATTCATATCGAATCCCGGGTTTAAAATGTCAACATATCATTTGTTGAGTAGTATTACTAGTACAGAATAGATATTGAATACTACTGTGGTATATTTTTGTAATCTACTTAACAAGTTCTAGACGATGATTATATTTTTCATTAATATTTCAATAAAAACAAATTAAAAGTTTGTTTTATTTCTAAACTATGGCCACCCTATTATGTTTTTTGATTTTTTCTATAGCCTATGTCACCCGGGATAACACAAAGAATCTAATGATACCACACACATCAAAATCGATTCAGGCGTTTAGAAGTTACGGTGGAATAAAGAAACTCACAAACATACATACATACATGAACGCTAAAAACATAACACTCTTTTTTTTGGGGCAGTCGTGTAAAAAGAGTGTGTATCTCACGGCTGCGGCTGATCATGGTCTTAACATGCCACATCTGAGCTACCTTCTCTAAGTTCGTTCATCTCTTTTTTGATTAACATAGTGTTGAATCATGTACCAAATGATGTGAATCCTGAATAATTTCCTTCATTTGACCGAAGTTCCCTGTGGACTTCGAGTAAGCACTACGTGACTCCTGAAATCGGTTTCCAGCAAATGTAAGTGCGATTCGATCTAGATAAAGTGTCGACAGCGTTCGGTCTCGGTTCTTCTACATTTTTATTTTCTACTATTCGATTTTGCTTCCTTGATATAAAAAGAGTATTAACACTAATAAAAAAAGGAGTGTTATTAACTGCATAATTTATATGATTATTGTTTATGTCACGACATTTTGATCATGAAACACGATCCATTAATCTGACAAGATGCTAAGTTATTTTATTGTTTAACATACATTATCATCTGGGTATTGCCCGATCAATTACCAAAATCAAAAAAAGCTAAAAATCTAATCGGTCGGTTTGGTAGAAACCTGTTATTTACACATACAAAGAAAAGTTCCTTCAAGACATAAACACATCCGGTTGTAGTAATTTGTAGATGTTTGGCGCTTAAAGTATAGGAGTGACATCACATCTCAGGAAAACAACCGCCTGTGTATGGGTACCTACACCTACTTGTACATGTACTAAAAGGTTTACGTGCTCACGAGCCCGTTTACGGCCACAACCTTTATTATAATGTGGAGCATCCAACATAATGGTATCGCATTCGTTTTATACATGTAACTTGAATATATTGTTATTTTACATACAAACTGCGATAACGTCCTCACAGACAGATTACAGGGCTGCCCGTATTGTGAAATTGTAGAACCGACGTCGAGCGTGTTTTGTTTTGTTCCGAGGTAGCCAAATGCAATTTTAGAGGACCGTGTGTTTAATCATTTCATTTGATACGTCTAGTAATTATTCAACTCATTTTCACACAGCTACTCGACTGTGTGAAAATGAGTTGAATAATTATACCAGGTTTGCTTGTTAAAAAAACTTTCACTGTTAAATAAAATACAATAAAAACCACAGGCGGATACTAGAATTTAGACACTCAAATACATGAACCCTGAAAACAACGTCCTTTTATCGAGCAGTCACGTAAATAATAAACAAACACCATCTCGGTTAAATTGCGATATCTAAATAAAAAACACAATAGGGCTCTCTAAGAGCGGTTTGATAAGAAAAAAAAAACATTTCCTCATGTTAACAAGAGGTCCCCGACTTTACGGGAACTGTGGCACAGAAATGTGTAGACAAATATTTTTGTCGGGCCGATATCTCTGTGTTTGGAGGGAAGGAAGACGCCTGATGGCTCGCATCAACCGTCATTTTCAGGCCTCACTATAGAAAGAAATGACGAGGTGTGCTCCCAATTTTATAGGAAAGATACAGGGTGCACTTAGGTGATAGCTTGGAGACGTCTTTACGGGTAACCCAACAGTCTTGAAAGCCATCTTAAGCGTCACCTTCTTATCTGTTGTGGGTTGTGCAGGTCAAATTTTCACTCGATCTTGTAATAGTTAGAACAAGGTTATGGGAAATGATGATGACTTTGAAGACGTGGCTTTTGTAATGAACTAGATATACATAATAATTCCCTTCATCATAATCTGCCTAGACTTTTCCCAACCATGATAGGATCGGCTTTCAGTCTTACCGGATGCACTGATTATCAGTATTTAACAGTTGGTACTGGGTCAGATAACGATACCCTTGGGTAAGACGTAATGAATCTCTTAATGCAACTTACATTTCGCTCCAGAAAAAAGATTTTAGTGATCGTGTGTGTGAGTTAGACATAAAACAGGAACCTGTTTTTCCTCTACTCACTTAAATCCAAGTTTTTATTACGCTTTTACGAGGTTTTCACCCCGACAGTTATATGTTCTGATAAATTCACGTAAAGCGAATTAAATTTTAAAATTTCGTTTCCGTTTCTCTACCACACAGCGCTCGTGGTTTACGAAAGGGTTGTAAAGTTTAAAACATCCGTGGAATTAAAACATTAATGTGGAACAACCAGGATATTTGGTTCAGCCCTAGCCATTTTTTAAACATGACTCATACATGGCTATATTAAAAACCATATTCGCAAACATATTTTCGTTTCTATCCGTTTGTAAATGTATTTATCGTGACCATTACGATTGCTAAAACGGCTAACCGATGTTTTCCTTAGTTCTGATTCGTGTTTGGTTAGCTATTTAATGCAACACTTTCGAAAAATACTATTATTTTTTATTTATTGATTGCCGCACCTGTATGAGGTAAGAAGCAAATAATTCTTCCTAGATGGACGAGTTGTGAAACCATGGAATTTGGGAAACTGCAAACCACACCTTCAATCTGTAGACGAAGTTTCCAGAAACATAATCTTTCTTCTATATCATGTGTTCTAAGTTTTTCATGCCGTATTGGCCTCTAATTTGACTTTACATGTCGCCCGAAACATCACTCAATAATGATGGTTTCCTCGCAATGTTTTCCTTCGCTTATAGGCAATACGCTCATGAATACGAAAAATAAATAAGTGCGTGTTTTGGTTTCGAACTTTAGACCTATAACTTGCCAGTCCGACAGTCACTTGAGAAACTTAATAGCTCATAACCACAACTTAGTGATTTATAAGTAAGCAAAGCCAATAAAATACAATGAAGAGTTTTCTCACCAGACTGCGCATTCTCAGCCGTCGACGTCGTAATGACAGAAAATCAATGAAGTCGGACCTCCAAACAATATTGCCACTTGAAGAGACAGTCAAGTGTCCAATTCTCTCCAATTTCTCTTCATCGGCTCTACGTCAAATCGTTTTCCATCTCATAAGATCACTAATGAATCTTCTTGTCATTTAGCGAAAGCCGGTTCTTTTATGACTACCCGGTTTGTAATAGGTATACTAACTAAGACACTTCCCGCTTAGATTTGTTACGTTTGTGACGAAATAAGTTTCGTCTTTATTGGGGACTATGAAACACTTTATTAGTTTATTTGTTCTGTTTTTTTTGTGACTAACGTATTTACTTGAAAACCTTATTCAAGGAGACTTGGAGCCTATTCCACGATGTCTACTGCTTATCGAATAAATTCAAAAATGGAACAAAATGTCTTAAATTATCTGCCAAGTAAATTATCAGGAACTTAATCGTAGGTGGTGAAACAGACCCTAAGAGTTCCGGCATCGTACAAGATATTCGGTAATGAACCTTCCCAGTTCATTGACCATCGACGAGCTCTTTTGACGAAACATAAAAAGGATCAAGATGAAAGTAGATAAATTGTGATCCATACATTTTCTCATTTAGTATCACCAGCCTTTTTATCTCGTTTAGAAAAGGTATAAATTAAGAAACGAGAAGTTTGTATTTGGATTATTTTTTGTATTTCCTGAATCGAGTCTCCGATAGGTTAATTAATGAGTTTCAGTGTTATCGGAAAACAATCGAATTCCATTCTTCATTACGATTTTCGTGGACTTTTGTTTCAGTATTGTATCGAATTACAATTCGAAATATCACAATTCGAAATGCATGCAATAGTTAATTTATTACGCCAAAATAAAATAAAAGGCTGCTTCAAGTATCATATCCAGATTATCGAGGACAAAATAATATTTTTATTCGACATGAGCTATGTTCGCACGACGACCAATCAATTGACACCATGTTATACTAGAAATGTATAACTCGATGTGAACCTGAACGCGTCGCCTGTGCACGTTGACTATTCAAAATGCCGATTAGGCAACTGGAACAAAATAAATAAAAATTTACTGTTTCATATTACGTCGGAACTGATTACGATATGAAAGTAAATGCTAAAGAAAAACAACATTAATTAGCTTTTCAGAAACAGTATAGATGATTTATTAAAGGAAAAACGAAACTGAATACCTGTTATATGAATACGAATTTTTTCATTGTATTTTTGTACAATATTATTCATATTACAGATTGTAAGCTTAAAGGCTAGTAAAAAAATCAAGGAAGAAAAAACTTGGTTTTTCTATGTAGTAATTTAATATTTTTCTGACGCGTCTGGGCTCTGGATGATGTATTCAAATGTAGTAAATTGAATTTATGTATATTCGCACAAGATATTATATAGATTTTGTTTTATTTGTGAGACTTGGGATTGTTCCTGAAGACTCGTATAAAACTTTTGCGTACATTGCAAGAAATTATATGTTATTTTTTTAAATTTTTGTTCAGAAACTAAAATCTTAAACACAGTTAATCTTTTCAAATCTATAGCACTATCTCGAACCTCTTCTCCAACCAACTAAGGGAATAATTAAATCTAAAACTGTAGATGAAATTTTAACATAAACTCAAATCTCTTCGGCCAGCAACTCCGTACAAAGTTAAGCCACTCGGCCTGTGTAACCAAAATCCTATTAAAAGATTACAGCGTAATCAGGCTCTGCAACAACAAACTAGTTCAGAGTCTTATTTCAACCTAGTTTGTGTTTCAGACACTGATATTTAGGCTTTGGCAGGGCTAATTGCTAAGTTATAAACACCGCACAAGTAAGTAGTAAGCCGCAAGGTCGATCGAAGGAGGGGTACTTGTAATCGCCAGGGTACTTACATTTTATTGCAATTTGCAGGTTTGCGAGGTTTTGAACAAAATATGATTGGTGACCGTAACACTTGTTTATTTTCAGAACCTTTCAGATCATTGTTTTTTTTTTGTTCAGATTTTTTGTTTATTTGTTTTGAATGTTTTTTTCATGAGATAGGCATTGAATGGAATTCAATGAACTGAGAGTTTTGTAGTTATGATTATAACTCTGGTTAGTCATGTTTGTTAAAGTCTCGAATCATATTACAATCATCATCATGCAGCCTGACACTAACCTGCAAAATTGCAAAAAACTAAAGAAAATTTTGAATTTCGTGCTTCCCCCCTAAGATACGTTGGTCAAGCAAATACGTTGGCTGTTGTACATCTTTGGTTCTAGTTACGGATTCAGAAGCCTGAAAGTATTAAAAATCAGGCGCTCCATGTAAAGTACAGTATGACCACTTTAGTTGTGAAGTTTAAAATGTCGTTGCTTGTCAAGAAAATTTGCATCGATATATCAAACTTGCTACATTTATTTTGGTGCTGTGTTTTCCACTTGCACAGACAAGTGGTTTGAAATGTGCTAGTATTCAGCTAAATCTATTTTGTAAGACTGAAAGCTCACAGCTCTAGCTCTTCAGTAAAAGGTGAAGGGGACTACAATAAAATCCTCTTCTTTAAATAACTGTTTATTATAAAACTTGCATTTACAAAGTTTTGGTAATAGTTTTCTAATAATCACTCGCGGAACGACGCTTGCGCTTATAGTCTTCCGGATACGGATATTGTCTCTGTCTCGCGGCGCGCAGTGTTGCCCGGTAGAGATGCGCCGCGTCGCTCGTTCGGATATTATCGGCGTGTGCACACTATGGCGTGCACATACTCCGCGGCGTTGAAGCAATTTCAAGTTATGGTGTCGTGGGCAATAGGCACATTTTGTGGACTGCCCGTTTTATCACGCCCTTGTTGATCTGGACGTCCGCAACCCGAACAATCCCATCACTTCCTGGGTATGTCTTGATTACGCGCCCCATTCGCCAGTCGAGAGGCATGAGGTTGTCTTCTCGCAGCACGACCATGTCACCGACTTGAAGTGCTGGCTGCCCTCTTCTCCATTTAGATCTGCTCTGCAGCTCTGCCATGAACTCCCGGTGCCATCGTGACCAAAATTGCTGCCGGATCTGCTCGATGCGCTGGTATCTATTGGGTCTAATGCTGTTAGCTGGTAACGACGGCACAGACATCAACGGGCGGCCTATAAGGAAGTGCCCAGGAGTCAAGGGATTAGTGTCTGTAGGATCAGATGAGAGAGGGGAAATGGGGCGGGAGTTAAGGATAGCTTCTATTTGCGCAAAAAGCGTGGCCAACTCTTCGAATGTAAGGGAGGCACTACCAGCAACGCGTTTCAAATGATGTTTAGCGGATTTAACACCGGCCTCCCACATTCCACCGAAGTGTGGTGAGTAGGCTGGACAAAACATGAATTTAATTTCCTCATTTGACGCGAAATCTGAGACTGATTGACGGCTGGCCTTTATAACTTTACCTAACTCATTGTTGGCCCCCACGAAGTTTTTCCCATTGTCGCAATAAATAGCGTAAGGCTTGCCGCGACGTGAAACAAACCTACGTAAACATGAAATAAAAGCTTCAGTGGTTAAATCACTGACTACTTCCAGATGTATAGCCTTCGTGGCTAGGCATACAAAAACGCAGAGGTAGGCTTTAGTGACTCTGCTACCTCGACCTTTCTTAGAGGATATCATAAATGGTCCCGCAAAGTCGATCCCACATGTACTGAATGGACAATCTGGATTAACTCTTACACTAGGCAAGTCCCCCATTAAAGGCTGTATCGGCTTACCTCGAAATCGAGTACAAACCACACAAGTCTTAACAATATTACGGGCCAAGTTTCTTCCACCCAGTGGCCAAAACCTCTCACGAACAGAAGATAAAAGTAACTGGGGACCTGCGTGAAATAATCTAAAATGTTCACTGTGTATTATTAATCTAGTTAAATGTTGCTTAGCATCTAATAGAATTGGATGTTTCTTATCGTATTTACAATCAGCCTTATTAATTCTACCTCCTACTCTTATTATGTCATTATTATCACAAAATGGATTTAAAGGTAACAATTTGCTTTTATGGTGTAAAGCTTTACCATCTTTTATTATTTTAATCTCCTTTGCAAATGACTCTATCTGACTAAATTTTAATAATAATGTTAATGAGCGATCAAGTTCCTCAATTTGCAAAGGTCCTAACAATTTAACACTATTCTTTTTGCAATTACATATTTACAAAACGTAGCACATACGCAAAACATCTTTTAATTTTTGTAAAACTAGAATATTTATTGAATTGGATAAATGTTTTTATGTTATCTGTTTCATCAACTGAAATAAGTACCTTTGTTTCGGGTAAATTATTAAGGCTAAGCTGTGGCTGGGTAGGCCATTTAGATTTATCTTCCTTTAGGAATGAAGGTCCCTCCCACCACAATGATGCTGCCTGCACATGCTGTGGATCAATACCCCTGGAAGCTAAGTCTGCAGGGTTAGATTTTGTTGGAACATGGTTCCATTTAAATTCTTTTGTAAGTTCATTTATTTTATTAACACGGTTACGCACAAATGCTTGTAAGGTTTTATTTTGTGTTTTTAACCATCCAAGTACCACCATGGAGTCAGTCCACATGTATATTTTTCTAACATTATATGGCACTGACTTTAATACTTTAGCACACAACTCAGTTCCTGTTAAGGCAGCACATAATTCTAATCGTGGAATAGTAAGTGTTTTAATTGGTGCTACTCTTGTTTTAGCACATAGTAACCTAACCGTAACTGTATTATCTATCTTATTATTAGAGCACATATATACACAAGCTCCATAAGCTTGTTGTGATGCATCAACAAAGCAGTGCATATCCACAGATTGAACATCTAAATTTTCACTCAAAACATAGCGTGGTAAGGTCATGTCAGACAACAAATGTAATTTCTTTATGAAACTAAACCATTTTTTAACATATTCTTCTGGCACTGGGTCATCCCAATCCAATTTGAGAGCCCATAAATTTTGTAATAATATTTTAGCCTTGATTATACAACAACTAACTAGTCCCAAAGGATCAAATAGCTTACATGTAGTGGAAATGATTATTCTTTTTGTAGCCTTATTAGGGATATCAATGTCACTAGGGAAATGTAAATTGTCTGACAAAGGTGTCCATTTCAAACCTAACACAGTGGCTTCATCATGAAAAGAAAGGCAATTATTTGATTCTGAATTATCATTGATTATTTTAGGACAATTTGTTCTAAATTTCCTTAATGGAAAACAAGCCGCATTCAAAGTTTGTGTTACACCTAAATATATGTGTTTTAATTCGTCCTCAGAAGAGGCACCAGTTATTAAGTCATCCATATAAAAATTATTTTTAATTACCTCAGCAATAGCCTTGTCACTACATTGAATACCTAGCTCAAACAGACACCTGGTACTCAAAAATGGGGCAGATGCCATACCATATGTTAAGGTTTTGAGTTGAAGAATTTTAAAAGGTTCCGATGATTTGTCTCTCCACAATATTAGTTGTAGATGCCGCTGCAATTCATTTAAATCGATTTGACGGTACATCTTTTCAACATCAGCTGTTAGTACACATTTATGTAATCTAAACTGGATAAGTATTGAAAACAAATCATTTTGCATTACGGGACCAACTGCCTGGATGTCATTGAGTGATTTGCCTGATCTTGTTTTGGCAGAAGCGTCAAAAACCACCCGAAGTTTTGTGGTTTCATGTTGTTCGCGTATAACACAATGGTGCGGTAAAAAACATCCAAACTCTGGCCTATCAATTTCAACCAAGTGTCCTAATTTAGCATATTCATTTATAAAATTTGCATATTGTTCCTTTAATTTAGGATTTTTATTTAATTTGCTTTCTAAATTAAGAAAACGCTTAATTGCTAATGGAAAGGAATTGCCAAGAGCCTGCTCAGGAACTTCCATCAACGGCATCATAACTGAAAATCTACCATCCGGTGAGCGACAAGTATTTTTCTTAAAATGTGATTCACAAAACTGTTCATCTGCAGAATAACTAAATGCTTCTGAAGGTACATCTTCAACCTCCCAGAATTTAATTAAAGAATCATTTAAATCTTGCTGAATACTTAAACTTTTTTGAACAAAGTTACAATGTGTGTTATTATTTTGATGAGTCTGACCTGTGGGGCCAGCAACTATCCAACCCAGCATGCTCTCTTGTAAGACAGGTCTGTTGGTGCCTAAACTTATTTTATTTGGTAATATAATATTAAAGAAATGATCTGCACCCAACAAAATATCAATTTCAGATGGTTTATAAAACAAAGGATCTGCTAACTGAATATTATCTGGTAAACCTAACCTTTCTACATTGACTTGAACACTAGGTAAACTACCAGTAATCTTTGGAAGAATAAAACAGCTGACATTTGCACTAAACATACCTATTCTTGAATTTAATTTAATTTTACACCGTTCAGTAATTTCACATGCTACATTGTTAATGCCTGTTACATTAAAGACATTCAGCTTCTCAGTCAGTAGTCCTAACTTATCTTTTAGGTTGCCAGTTATAAATGAAGACTGACTTCCCGTATCTAGCAATGCCCGAGCTAAGTAAGTACAGTTTGTTTCCGTATTAACTACTTCAACCTGTGCAGTACACAATAAGACTTGCCCTGGCGAGACAGCAGATAAACTAACAGGGACGCTAGCAGCTGAAGGCTCCATATTTTCAGTAGCTACATTTATAACCGTACTGCCTTTGTGTAACAAAGTATTGTGTTTTTCTGCACATTTCTTACACAAACCTTTCAAAGTGCATTCTGCATGTGTGTGACCACTACGAAGACAGTTGACACACAGTTTTTGTTTATTCACCAAGGAATGCCTATCATTTAATTTCATCCCTTTAAATTTAAAACACTGATGTATGTAGTGGTTTTTATCACACAAAACACATGCCTTATTATGAGTATTATTTGTAACGGCAGCAAATGACTTCAGATTTTTACCTTCTTTATTATGATTATCCCTAGAAGAGGTTTTACCATCATTATTACCATTACTAGGGTGAGCTGTTTGCAGAACGTTAGCTCTTTGTATTAAAAAATCCTGAAATTCCTCAAGTGTAGGACGGGATAACAAACTACATTTATAATCTTCCCACTTATTCCTAGTCCTAGTATCTAACTTTGCGGCCACCAAATGTATTATTAATGGATCCCAACCATTTGTAGGAATCTCTAAAGTATTTAGCGCACTCAAATTTTTAAAAATGACATCACTTATATCCCTTAACGCAGTGAAGGATTCCTTTTGAATAGGAGAAATATTTACTATTGCATTTAAGTGATAGTTAATAAGAATATTTGGATTATCATATCTCTTACATAAAGCTTGCCATGCATTCTTATAATCCTTAGCCGCAAAATTTGTCGAACTAATAGCAATCTTAGCGCTACCTACTAAGGAATTTCTTAAATAGTGATATTTATTTATTATTGGTATAGAGTCATTGTCATCTATAAGAGACTGGAACATGTCTCGAAACTCCAACCATTTTGAAAAGTTCCCATCAAAACTTGGTAAATTAATAGTAGGCAATTTTATGGAAGCATTTACTCCACAACTGGATTTTACTGAATCATTATTTACCAAATTGTTGTTTTTAGTTGAAAATAAATCTATTACTTCCTGTGCTAACGCAATTTGGGAGCTAAATTCACTTTCAGTGATATTTCTTTCTGAATATTCCTTCTCTGCATTTACAGAAAGTTCTTCAATTTCAGATTGAACCTCATCGAATTTTGGAACTAATTCTTGTAATTGTGATAACCTTACCGATAATTCTCTTATATCTAAACTAGTTAAGCTATCCAACTTGTCTATTTGAAACTTAGCAACATAGTTTTTAAAATACGTTACGCGCCCCCTTAAACCAGCACGTTTACGAATTAATTTATTTAAAATGGAATTTGAACTATCGTTAGCTTGTTCACTGTCCGACATTTTGTTTTGTTTCACGATTTTTACGAATTTAACACTATGCTTCACTAACTTCCAACAATGAGAAAGGTAAAGTAAATTAAAATGTTCAATCTAACCAAGGCATCCAGGAGTCAAACCAGCTCAAACCCCGCAGCTGCCACCGAGCCCGCCAACCGGACGACAGCACCCGTAGGGCCCCGCTGCCGGCCTCGCTGCCGAGCACGTGGACAGCACGCTAAGTCCGCCGCGTACCGACGCAGGAACTTCTGGAATGTTCGGCAAATAACTGTTTACAACTAATAAATATGTAATCTCAATTTACCTAGGAACCAAAAACGATGAACTGTTGTTTATTATATTATGTATTTTCGTGCCGCGTGCTCACACAAAAGTGGAAAATGGCATGCGTTTGGCTATAGCCAATCATTAAAGCACGATGTTTATGATGATGAAGTGTTTTCAAGCCGCGTGCTCACACAAAGAGTGGAATATGGATGGCATGCGTTTAGCCATAGGCTAGCCAATCCTTAAAACACGCAGCTAGGCGCCTCCCCTACACCCTCAAATTAGCACGGCATTTACACGCAACCAAAAGCTGGGAAAATAGGGATAAGGACAGAACAAGGAACGGGCTTACTTCCTTTTTAGAGCTGTTGAGACACGCCCGCCGTCGCCATCTTCGTCAGCATTGAAATTTTCTTCCGACCGACGCCGACGGACGACAGCAATATGGATATTTCTCGCTGCAGCTGCAAATCTTCGATTTTTCGATTGTTCACGGTCGCCACATGAAGGGGACTACAATAAAATCCTCTTCTTTAAATAACTGTTTATTATAAAACTTGCATTTACAAAGTTTTGGTAATAGTTTTCTAATAATCACTCGCGGAACGACGCTTGCGCTTATAGTCTTCCGGATACGGATATTGTCTCTGTCTCGCGGCGCGCAGTGTTGCCCGGTAGAGATGCGCCGCGTCGCTCGTTCGGATATTATCGGCGTGTGCACACTATGGCGTGCACAAAAGGTTAGGCAGATGATGACACTGATGTTTCAGATGATTGATATACATAGATGGCAAGGCTATTCGGGTGTTTTTTTTTTTATTAAATTAATTTTATACAAAAGGATTTTAGGAACCCCATAGTCGGCGCTAAGCTTTTGTTTGAAAATGGCTTTCAGATTTTTTCATAATGTTTATGAAATAACTAGAATGTGACTGACAAGGGCAAGTCATATTGTGTGATTAAATATTTCAGATACCAAACCGAAATTGCCCTTACGTTATTTATTTATTGAGTTATGTTAGTATGCCACATTAAGTTATTATTATCATAGTAAAGCGATCAATTTAATTACAGACCATCTTTACTAGCTTCAAAAAACCTTTGTATCTCTTGGTTTATGTTCACTTTTCTACCACTGTTAAATAATTCGATTTCCAATATAAAATAGTTATAATCAGTAATCATAACCATGGAATTGGAATCAAATTACAATTAACCTAGGTTAACCCATTTGATACACGAACGCAGATATCATTTCGTTGCGAACGTAGCGTGTTCAGGCCGAGTCCATAGCTAAGGAAATGCTTTAGAAACCTTGATAGGCCTGTCATTATATTAGCTAGGCGTGCCGAGGCCTAGAGGTGAGGAAATTAGAAGACGAGGCAGAGGGGTGCGGGAGGCAACGTCTAGTGGGTTCCACTTTATTGTTCCACGAGGTTTACTCCCAAGATATTTGATAAGGTATTTGCCATTTAACTAGTCTCGATGGTGACCTATTTGTTGGGACACGTTGGGTTTAACACGAGCTGAGATGAAAAGATATTAAGATCTTCCTAGGTTAATTGGAAAAGGCTTATTGCTTTTTTAAACGTTTTGGTAAACAATCTTTTTCAAAATATTGGTTTTGAACAGCCAGCATCTTTTATTGGCAAGCAAGCTTAACAACAGATTTACCTTTTAGGTATCCTAAATTAGTCCTTTTTTTGTCGAACATAAAACTTTTATTTGGCAATTTAAATTCCTAGGAAAAAGAAAATCTCAAAGATAACGTAGATGAACAGAACATAAACTTCTTTGTTAACATTTTTTATACTCAACACGGGATCAAACGTCGACGGCCCAGATAATATATCGGGGTGTTACTCTGTAACAGCAAGCAGTCCGTCAGGCCTTACAGATTTAGTGATCCGTCGGGACGTCGCTATTACGTGTCGAAATGGCAATCGATAGGAATTTTCTTTGCATACAGATTGGGAAAATGGTGATCGGTAGATGGTCGATGGGTGGACGGGGACTCAGGTAATGTTGTTTGAAAATACTTCAAGATTTCTGTTAGATTGTAATTTTGTTTAATGACTTCGTACAAAAGGTTCCTCACTCCTTTAAATAGATAATAATATGAGGTTTTTTAATAATCTCCTTTTATATGTGAAAATGGCTGATTAAAGCTGACTGTTCTAAACGTTATTTACAATTATTTTACTACTACGTAGCTTGATTAAATACTAATTTTCAAAATGTTGGCTCTTCCTTTGTTTGGGTTGCCCAAAAACACCCTAACAATTCTGAACTTTTTTTTTACAAAACTTGGACAGCAGATCGATATCATTAAGTAGCCTAAAACCCACCCATGTTCCTTCTTAGCCCTTAAGAGCGTATGCTACCTCAGATTAACAACCCTATTTGTGGTGGTCCAAACTTCGCTGTTAGAATAAAGTTCTAATCAGCTTGCACTACAAAGTGGTTGTTACGTCTTGCGCTGCGGCCGAATAGTGCGAAATTAGTGATATTTTGCGATTTACAAAAAATCTATTGATTGGACTAAAAAAGTGAAACATATGACTTTAGTATGTTGCTTGTAGAATTATTTGCCGAAAAAATCAGAACGATGACATGTATTTTAGTATGGTTTTTACTCGTTAAAAGAAATTTTTAGAGGTATCTTCGCGATTTTTTTCTATCGAGCAAAGTTAGTTGTATTATGTTTTCACAACACTATGGTATTTTTTTTTTATTTTCCTTTATTGGCCAACCAACAATTGTTTACACTGATAACATTTTTAAATAAGTAAGTATATAATATCTAAGGTTAGTGTAACAATTAATTACAGGTTAGCACCGCATGCCCCATAAACAAATAAGATGTGCTACAAGCACTGAAATATAATTAAACATTTAGGGTACTTAACTAAAAGCAAGCATTATGTGATGGGATATAAAACTATCTTTAAATAAAACCACACAAACAGTACATAATAGCAAATTTGAAATCCGAATCAAAAATCTAAACAATATAAAAATTACAATAAAAAAATAAAATCGAATTTAAAAGTCAAATTAAAAACACAAGTACTTAATATTAAAATGAAATTAATTAAAATCCAATCAAAAGTCAAATTAAAATCCTAATCAATATTAAATCAAAATTACAATAAAAATTCAAAGTAAGATTAAAATCACAACTAATATTAAAATAAAAATTAATTAAGATCCAATCAAAAGTCAAACTAAAATCCCAATCAATATCAAAACAAAATTACAATAAAAATTAAAATCGAAATTAAAATCACAACTAATATTTAAATCAAATTAATTAAAATCCAATCAACAGTCAAATTAAAATCACAATCAATAATAAATCAAATTTACAATAAAAATAAAAATCGAAATCAAAAGTAAAATTAAAATTATAATCAATATTAAAATCAAAGTTAAATTATACAAATTAAAATTATAATCAAAATAAAAATAAAAAAACGAAATCAAAATAAAAAGCAAGCAAAAACAAATAAAATTTTAAATGAAAATTAAACAATTGGTACTAGCATAATTATATCCTGAAGAATATCATATATTTTTCTGATGTTGATTACTGCAGTGAATCATATACTTTTACGCATTATAAAACTCGCGTTTGAGGTACCATAAGCTCTTGGTCCGGGGCCGACGTATAATGTAACGCTAATTAGTTTTTGGTCTGGACACGATACACGACTATCATCTTGCATTTTACCAGACTCCAATAAATTGCACATTAAAGGCTTAATTACGCGGATCAGTAATGAATCACGGTGGATCAGTGCACGATTATATCAGCGTCATTTATTTTTAAAGGTACTCAAATAATCGTGCTCATGTTTGACAGCCCTTAAAACGGGTCTCGAATGATTTAGGATTAATTTTACGTCGATGACAGTGCATTAATCTGAGCGAATCTTGGTCGAGATTAGGGTGACTCAGCTGTTTAGGACGGGTGTAGGCAGCCCAATCCAAATTGACAATGGTTATCTTAAGATGCAGTAGCAATACTCGTTTATTGTCTGGTCCCACGGCCTTAGGCGATGCGACTTGCGACACGCCTAGATGCACGCTCGTGTTTTATGTTATAGGCTTTTATTTGACTTACCTTGTAAGTTTGTTTGTTAGTGTGTATTGGTTAACTCTTGTCAATAAATTTCAGATTAGTTCCCTTCAACCAATTGAGCCTTGATTGATCCTAGTCAGGACTTGCTGCGAGACAGCAAATAAATACACAGCAATAGCACGGACACGAATGTTTGTATACGCATTCAATTTTTGCTAGAAAAACCTTCCTATCAATTAAATAAAAACATGTTTTTTTTTTTTAAGTAAAGTTTAATGTATTTATCCTTTGCGTGATATATCGCGGTGATTTGTTCGCGAGTTCAAGCTCTACAGCTCCACAGTTACAATACGCGTATCGCCTGAACCCGTAGGTTGTGCGGCAGCGTATAATAACGCTGATGTTACCATTCATAATAGTACCAAAATTTTAACAAAGCTTTGTTCAACCTTTAAAAATATTTTCATCCCAAAAAACTAATAACATTTTATGTAGGTGTAGCCAGCTTGATGTAAATATTTACGTGTCAATAAACTGACGGCGAAAAGGAGTTCGTCTACATTTTATAAAAATAAGTTTAAGAAACTGGGGCACCGGAATTGATTCTTAAAGCTGAAAAGTTTCGTGGATTAAAAGAGATAAATGGTGATTTTTTGACTGAAACGAAAAGTTTTTAAGTTCTTGTGGCAAAAAAGGTGTTCTCTTAAAAAGAGGTAGTTGATAAAAGCTCTTAGTTATTCTCGCCTTAATGATCTTGCTGGCGGAAACTTGTCTAAAGTTTAAGTTTATTACATTGATCAAGCTTGCTAAAATGGGTTAATTAGGTCCAACACCTATTACTTGAAAATTGGATTGGGCAAGAAAGATATACCTGGGAATTGATCTTATTAGATGATTATGATGATGATACCATCTAGCCGATTTTGGCCACAGCCACATCGAGACCTATGGGGTATTGATCATTCATGTGCTCTCAAGTGGCTAGCATATTCAAGTTTTTCCGTAAAACTCCGAGCATAAAGTGGACATGTCAGAACACCATTGACAACATTGTATTGTCGGTATTGCTGTAGGTGGATTACTTTTATGGTCATCGCACAAAAATCTAACTGCGACCTTCTTCTCTCTTCAAAGGCGTGCTGACCTGCATCGGCAGGTTCCAAGTGAAAATGTTGCGGATACACACAACGATATTGTGCCTACTCTAAAGGGAAAAGCATGATTTAATTATTACGATAAATAATCGACAAAACGTTGATCGAGGCGAGACAGGATTAAGAAGTTTCTCGACGCAACGATAACGCTTGGAGTTATTGATCGATGAAACAGATAACGAAGGGATCAGCTGTCCCTCTCTGATTGTAGAGAAAGCTCATGGATATATTTTGCATTCTTGCCCCCTTTACTTGAAGCGCAGACATGGTCACTAACCAAGCGTCAAAAGTTCGCACTTAGGGTCTGTCAGCGAGCAAGGGAGCGTAGTATAAATTAGGAGTTAAAATCACTGATCGTATAATAACAATTATGTAGGTGACATGGCTAACAAGCTTAAAATGGAACTTGGCTAGCCACATCTGTACCATGCCGGAGGAGCTGTGGGCAAAAGTGGATCCCAAACAGTAGAAAAAGGCAACGTGGCAGGCCCAGAGTCCCAGAAGGACACGGCTGGAAGAACTCGCATCTTTTTCAAAAATTGACCAAATCCGATAGATTAAGGTAGGTGTTAGATAGGGATTCGAGAGCAGTGGTGGCCCAGTGGTGGCGGCCCCGACTTAAGATCACTCGGTCGTGGGTTAGAACCCAGGCAGGCGCATTACTTTGTGTAATTTATTTCATCACCACTGCTCTCAAAACGGTGAAGAAAAACATCGTGAGGAAACCGGCATGCTTAGAACCAAAAATTCGAAGATATGCGACATCTAACAGTCCGCACTGAGCCCGCGTGGTGTATTATAGCCCATCCCTCTCCTAGAGAGGAGGCCTGAGTCCCTGCAGTGGGAACAATTATAGGCTGATGATGAGATAAGTAGGGATAAGTGGACGGAAGGAAGAGAAGAGTTTACCCTGTAGTGGGATATAAATGTCTGATAATATAAAAAAACTGGCCAGAGCAATGAAGAGTTCCGTACCAAAACGGTATGCTATAATAATTTATACCATTTTATTCTACGGGCCAATGAAACTTGACCTCTGGATTGTGTAGGCGCTCATACGATTCAGGAACCAAATTATATTGGTTAATTGCTGTTTCCATCTGTTGTTTCCATCCAAGTTCAAAATGATTTTCCTAGAAAGTCCTTATAAAGTTCTACTTTTCAGATTTTTTTTCATATTTTCTAAACTTATGGTTCAAAAGTTAGAGGGGGGGACAGTTTGTTTTTTACTTTTGGAGCGGTTATTTCCGAAATGATTGACATTATCAAAAAATGATTTTAATAAACCCCTATTCATTTTTATATACCTTTCCAACAATATGTCACACGTTAGGGTTGAAATTAAAAAAAAAATCACTTCCCACTTTACATAATATAGGAGGGGGCTACCCTAATAAAACATTTTTTTTTCAATTTTTATTTTACCACTTTGTCGGCGTGATTGATACACATATTGGTACCAAATTTCAGCTTTCTAGTGCTAACGGTCACAGAGATTAAGCGAGGACGGACAGACGGACAGACAGACATGGCGAAACTATAAGGGTTCCTAGTTGACTACGGAACCCTAAAAAGACGATCCAACCCACACCATCTAGGTATATCGACTGCCTTGTTCCATCACTACTGAGTATAGAGCTCCTACCTTTTTATGCCACCGCGGTTGTCAACTTGGTCTTTACCACTCTTTACTAAATCCGATTCAACCATCTGAAACAAAATGTATGTCTAAATTAAATCCCCCGGGATCACATTAACAAAGCTGCTACATTGTATTTAAATTCACGTTAATCCAACTCTGCCAAAAAGAATACCGCAAATTATGAGGGAACAAAGAAACGGACATACATACATACATACTTACATACATACACGTCAAACACATAACCCTCCTTTTGGGCTTCGCCGCAGTCGGGTAAAAAGGAAACACTTGCAAATGCACTCGAAAAATGTCACGCAGCTCCAGTGAGTTGGGTTCACGTGTCCTCGGAGCTGTCAAAGGACTTTAACCACGTGTGTTTCAGCACGTAACGTTGCAAAAGCATTGTACAATATTTAACACATAACTTTGTTGAAGTATTTGGGCCACGCGTGCCGAAAATGTTACTTTGTGCCCTTTGAATATGACAGTGACAACAAATTATCTTCATATTTCGTTATAAATTATAGAACTTGATTTTAACTCGATTCAGATGTCACGTACAAATGATAGTTTATTAGTTTCGAGGGGCTATAGCCATAGGTTATTAATTCATCATTGATGTAATCTGTTCTTTTTTGGGTCAAATTAATTTCTATAGAAACTAGACTAACATCTATTCCATCATATTATAGTCTACTGATGAGCATCAATAAAGTTTCAAAGAACGAGCATTGTTTAAATAGTTTTTTCTTCTATGTACACATAACAGATTTAAAAACTAAATTACGATAACATTGCTGAGTTCAGATAAGCCCAAACTTTTCCTGACTGAATTCAATATGTTCATGTAACGTCTGTTTCAGTGTGTATAATTATAGGTAATATGACGTAAGAGTGACGTCACAGCTATCAAAGTCAGTACTTTTGACAAGCTAATGCTCGACGGATTCATATGTTTGACGTTTCGTTTGAATAAGGAATTCAAACTATGGTTGATACTGGTAACGTGTGCTTTCCAATAAATGCCACTATTTTTCTACAAGTGTTAGGTTATTAAAAGTGCAAGTCGGACTTGCACATGAAGGGTTCCGTTCATAGACTTCTTATAGGTTTTCCAGTAATCTATAAGTGTTAAAATAATTTATGTGTTTTTTTCAGAACTTTAGGCTCAGTAGTTTCGGAGATATGGAGGGGGGGGGGGGGGAAGGTCGGACAGACAGGCAGACAGACACACGAGTGATCCTATAAGGGTTCTGTTTTTTGCTTTTGAGGTACGGAACCCTAACAACGTGTTTATTTATATTGTCAATTATTTAAATTATGTATTTTATCTACCGCTGCAACCGTTGAGATTTTTTTTGATAAATATTTGCTGTAGCTGTATCTTGTTATAAATCTATGCTATGTATCTTGTGTGTGTTGTGTATGTATCTTGTGCTAGATCTTGTACTTTTGCTTTTCTTTATTTCACGCACTTAGCGACGCACTTAGCGACGCAAACACTGTACACTGAAGGAGTCATACTGATGCCCGTCGGTGCTGCGGGTTTTTCAGCTAGAGATACCGCGGCCTCGACATAAAGGATTAAGAAGGAACACGCTTGGATTTTAGTCAGTAGAAGTCTGACACTCCCTTTCGCTCTGCTCAAGAGCGAGACCCGCTATTTGATGATTTAAAAAAAAGGAGGCATACTAGATATCATCATCTGCCTAGCCTTTTCCCAACTATGTTGGGGTCAGCTTTCAGTCTAACCGGATGCAACGGAGTACTAGTATTTTACATGGAGCGACTGCCTATCTGACCTCCACAACCCAGTTAATACTGGGAAATACGATAGCATTTGGTAAAACTGGTAGTTAGACTTTCAGGTCACTGACTACCTGTAACGACTGCCAATATATGGCAGCCGGGACCAACAGCTAAATGCGCGCTTATCCTAAAGATCGACCCGAGTGGCAGTTATTATTAAACCTCGAGGAGACATTCTAGATAATAACAGTAAAAGCTCGACAAACACTGAAAATTACACCGTATGTCGTAAGTACCAACATAAACGATTTTCAATTAATTTAACTTTTAAGTAAACAAGACGTCAGCAAAAAAAGATCATTATTTTGTTTAGTGCACATGGTTATAATTCAAGGGTAGGTCAGCAATATCATTACGGTGAAGCTGGGGGGTGCTTGCGCATTAATGAGAGTCGGCGGTCTACCAACAAGGCGGATTCGTTGGTTCAACACATTTTTAATTGAATTTTGTCTGAAATAGAATTTAATAAGAAAATTAATTGAATAGAACTCCCCAAACATAATTTTAACAACTTATCTGTGCGGAGATCTCTATGAGTCTTCTAAGAAACCATTACAATGATTGGAATAATATTATTAACTAGCTTTTGCCAGCGGCTTCGCCCGCGTGAATTTGATTTTCAATACAAACTTTCATCCCTTATTTAACTCCTTTACGGGTTGAATTTCAAAAAATCCTTTCTTATTCCTTATCTACATTATAAAGGGACCCTCTGTGCAAAATTTCAGCTTTCTAGGTCCAAAGGTTTGGGCTGGGCGTTGATGTGTCAGTCAGTCAGTTAATCAGTCAGGTCTTTTTATTTATATAGATTTCTTACCCTTATCCCAATTCATTTGAGGTCGGCGCAGCTTGTCTTCCTCTTTCATATTTCTCTCATTTCTTGCCATATTATAATATAATAATATCATTCTTAACTCAGTCCATCCATCGTTTCCTTGTCTTTCTTTAATGACTGGAATAATAATTCACACGTAATCTTGATCAGCATGCTATCACTAATGACCTTAACATTATGTCCATATCGCCTAAATCATCTACTAACTTGTATTTCTAGTAGACATTTGTAGACATCAGCATTGCATGTTATCCGTTGGTTTAAATTGGCTTTTCCTCCTAGCCAAATGCCACAGCAATCACTTCTAAAAAATATGAAATGATGGTGTACTCGGGGCTGCGGGTTGTTCGAAAGAGATACCTACCACAGCCCCGGACAAAAAGGGCTAGGAAGAAACATGGGTGGTTTTCAGTCAGTAGAAGTCTGACAATTCCATTCGCTCCACTCAGAGCGGGAGGAGTCAATTAATCATTTCTCACCCTCCAACAAAAAGAAAGTGTGTACTACTACAGGTAGAGCTCTACCTAGCGCTTCGGGATTTGCAGGCGTGATGTTATGTAATGAAGAACGTTTAGTGTCAACACAACATCAGAAAAGTTCGTGATCGCGAATATTGAAGAGAGTTCTTCCGCCAAGTTTTCAGAAACATGTGTTTCAAAGGAACTCTAATGTTATATTAAATTCGGAGAATAAGTTGGAGCTAATAGCGACTTTGCGGAACAACTTGAACGGCACGCGTTGAAACCTTGATATCGAACGTAGACTATTGTAAACTTCAAGTATTTATGGACTAGTTTAGAATGATGTTAATCTAGAATTAAACTTAATTTTGTAGATTCTAACACCCATGTTTATAGTGCCGACTCAAGTTCATTTTTGAACTTCGAATAACAGGGAGATATCGGTACTGATGATCATCGGTACTTCCTCCGTATATCACTAGAGTGCACGCGCCCATAAATACTCCTTAAGCGCACGCGCGGGCTACAGGTGTAGCCCACTTATGGGTCAATTATTTCTCTTAATAAGGCAAAAAAATGAGTAAAACACAGCATATAATTACTAAACATGTTTATTTTTATCAAAATGGCTCATAAAATCAACAAAATTTAGATTCATTATTATAATTTGAATTTTAACATAAACTTCTTAAAAATCAACAAATATTTGGAAGGGTGAGTTCTCTTAGTCTTATTTTCATTTAGGAACGATATATTTATCACAAAAGGCGTTTATTTTAATCTAATTGAATCTATTATCAAAGTAACGGGTAATAAATCAGTCTATTGGCATACATTCCGGACACACGACTGCCTGATATGCGCTACAAATACGCCTCATACATTTGCTGCATTGCTTGCGCGTGCTACGGCCCTACTGCAAAAAGCACACCGACCAACTCCTCCCCGAATAGGCATATTTTGTTGCAGGGGTTGTTCTGCCAATCCTAGAAATATCAATCAATCAAAAAAATCAAGCAACCCTCGAAATGTCGTCGTCTTCATTATCCTCTAGCAGCCATCTTTGTATTTGGTCGCACAATCTCCCGCCATCTAAAAAGTGAACAAAACACAATAAAGATACATGAAAAACCCATAAATACAAACAACAAACACTGAAAAATTAATTAACAGTACGTGTTGTAGAAATAGTGCAACAAATGTTTCATATTTACCTCAATTTCACCACTTGCACACTAAACACTTAATTTCCTCCAACGCTCGCGCGGGCTACAGGCGTAGCCCACCAACTTCAAGGGAGATTTTTGCAGACGTCCGTGAGCCGCGGGAGTCGGCACGCTGCTGGCGGGAGCGGGGGGTAATGCTTGAGGAATACATTAGACGATTGTGCTGTAGCGCGGCAAACAAAAATTATATACGACAATATTACACGCTGGGTTACATATGTAGCCCGCGCGTGCACTCTAGTGATATGTACGTTGCCTCCTACATCAGCCATCCTTGTCAAACCCATAGTTGCTTTCTACTTTTATAAATGCTGAAGATGTCATATTTCACTGTAATCAATGTGAAATCTGTCTTTATTGTGATTCTGTATTAAAAATTGAGCGTTTATGTCAAATTATAAACAAACTGTACGACGTGTCAAGTCCGACTCAAGTTCAGTCCACGACTAACGAATCACTAGTAACTAGTCCTACGACGCGACGTAGCCTTAACAACGTCTGTCGTAGATGCTCTTAGTTTTCGGAGATTCAAAGTACTTGTAGATACCAAACCTAATCGAATCCGCGCAGATGTTACATCGTTATTGAGGCTAATGTCTATCCCTCTATACTAAGAAGGATAATATACGAGCTCATCCAGTGTGCATGTATTTCGTTAGAGCCGTCCTCATCTGGTTTAGAAAATGAATCAGATAATTTTGTTTTCGTCGGCTTGATAATGCCTGCAGCCAAAGAGATTCATCATCTGCTTAGCCTTTTCCCAACTATGTTGGGGTCGGCTTCCAGTCTAACCGGATGCAGTTAAATACCAGTATTTAATATGGAGAGACCACCTATCTGACCTCCACAACTCAATTAATATTGGGTAATATGAAACTCCTTGGTAAGACTGGTTGTCAGATTTTCGGGCCACTAACTATGACGACTGTCAAAAATCTTCAAATGACAACTGTTCTTATTTAGCTTCGAGCTGCTTCCACGAGATTATCGATATAAATTATATTGTTGGAGACAGCCTATCAATGGGTTTTTCGATTCAGCTTCAGATCTAATATGCCTCGATATGTCTACCAATGGACTGCGACGAACTGAATGGATTTAACGATCGATATCTATTTTTGTAAGTCTATCTTTTTATATCAGTGGCTATCATAAGTGTCCATAGATTAACTGTAAATTGGTTATGGTTTGGTACATTCTTTTTTTAAACTAACCGTTTGACAGTTATTTGATAGAGACTCTAGGTTAGCCACTGTCATTAAAAGATAAGCAATAGCCCTGCAGTTCTTGAAATTAAGACAACTTTTAATTGAGCTGTGTATAATACACAGTTCACTTTTATGATGATTGAATAACTTTCAACGATAAAACTTCGACAATTTGCAAAAAATACAGATTAACAATATAATTTCCGTACCTTAAATTGTACGTGTTACGTCATCGGACGAATACGGAGAGAAGAGGAAAACGTAAATTTGGACAAATTGCTCTCAAGGCGCACATCATTGGAATATATGCCTTTACTCGACAGTACATTGGTTGAAAATGTGTTACAGACGTTATAGGTACGTATACCATTCGTTTTATTATCTTTATTTTGTGAAGAAAAATCACCGTGTGAGTAAGTTAGATATTAGGGGGGAACCGAGCTTTCTTATTGCGGTGGGTCATTTACAGGATGTAAAAATACCATTAACGAAGCCAGAAAGCGCTTTTTCTATCCGGCATTGTGTTTTTTTTTTGTTCTGGAGCATACCTGGGAACCTTCGAGTTACGGAGATAATTTAAGGTCAAAGTCAAGGCTCGGAAATCGAATAAAAATCTTAACCGGTTACGGTCATTGACCCCAAACCGAAATCGATTTAGGTTAAAGGTTGTACTTTACCGGTGTGTACCGGTTTAAGAGGAGAACCGGTTTTTCATAAATTTTGGTTTCGGTAGTGATAGTTAACCGGTTAAAACCAAGTTTTGATACCCTATCAAAACTTGGCTACCAAGTCGTAACATGAATCTACCCGCACTATTTATGTTTTCCGGATATATTTTACCGATAATGTCACTGTAACTTGTTATAAGTATTAAAAATGTAGATGAAAAAAATTAAATTACTGAATTAACCGGTTCATGAAGGTTTTAAAATCGTTTGTGGTTATGTAACCGGCAACCTTTATCATTAAGGTTACAAAAAACAATTCACTTGTTTAAACGGTAAATGAAGGAACGATATATTTACCGGTATTTAACCGAAATTAACCGCTCTTTTTAAACCGGTTCCGAGCCTTGGTCAAAGTTACAACTTTTTTTAAAGTTTTTTTTAAGGGTATAACTTTACCTTAATTACCTCCATGACCCATTTACTATTCAAAGCGCCTATCAGAACAATCTCCGAAGTGTTCTACGTTGAGTTTAATTGTAAAACGTGTTTTTTTTCGCAAAAAACAAAAATCGTTTCCCAGCAATATTTTTGCGTATGGTTACTTGGTTTGATGTACGTACATTATGCTTGGTTGACGACATCGTGAAGGGTACGTTTATGTGAAAAAAATGTTATAAAACATCACTTTTTGAGCTTTTACAAAACGGAAGCTTTGTGATGTCTATTCAGAGTCGTGGCCAAACAAACAAGTCACCCATTTCCATCTGTAAACCCCGCATAAATGCCCCGATTGTCTGAACAGGTTAATATCTCGCGAACTTACCTAACTAGGTATTCACCATCATTACCCCGTGGGACACGAGATTCGATCTGTCTGTGTTCCCAGCAGGTCATTTGCTGAACTATTCCGATAGAATTGTACCAGAGAACATTTATTGAGTCGGAAACAAGCCGACGGGCACCGAATTTGCGTTATTATTCAAACTTCCGATCGGGAAGCAGCGGTCGAATTTTGGTGTTTGACTTACACCAGCTACGCTAAATGCTAGAACGTCTTGTAGACGTAAATGTTTGTTTACGTACTAAGTTATTTGCACATTTATGGTGTTTTTGATGTGCTTGACAAACAAACTGAGGGTTTTATTATTTGTTTGTGAGAAATTAAAACATTTGTTTGGAGAATCGTAGGGAATTTATGTTTATATTTGACAAAGTTTTAAAGATTTGGTACACTCAGTTACGTTAAACGTAATCGTAACGTAATACACGGTTGGATCATTACCAGTCTATAAACTGAATGCATAAACTAACAGGTTATTTAATTGCAAAGTAAATTTGTAAAGGGTATAATATACAGAAAGGAAATCCTAAGTGTTTTGGAGCACATGTGAGTATTATGTTAATAAGCACATTTTCTACTCCATTTCTATGTTCTCTGAAGCACCTTCGGGTGTAAATATATCATAAAAACGAATTTACTATTGAAGCAACGACATGATTCTCAGAGTATTTTCTATGGGGTACGTAACAGCCTCTAGACTGGAACCCATGTTTGTTCTACATATAAGTTTTAACGGTTTTTTCACGCAAAAAGGTTGCTAAGGTACATCATAACACTTTTAGTGGGTACGGTTATTGCAATCTATAGTTATAACAAATGCTGCAATTTATAAATTGTAAAACTAAAACTGACACAGTGTAAACTAATTGTTAGTTTAAATTCAATTTACTAAGCTGACCGTTGTATAAAGTTTGGGTTAAATTTAACGAGGGTTCGAGGGTTTAATTTTGCATTGTTTAATAAAATTGCGGTTATCTTTATCTAACCAGTAGAACTCAGAACACAGTCTTGTAATTTTTTTGGTTTTAAATACCATTGTCTAATATATTACGTTAAAAGAATATAGGAGATACCAATGAAACGATGGATGGACTGTATAAAGGATTATATCTTTTTTTTCTTTTTTTTTGTATAGTGAGAAAACAAACCAAATAGAAGCCAAATAAATTGGGATAAGAACAAGAGAATGATGATGATATAGCGTGTTAAGGTGAAGCCTAGGCATTAATAAACCTATCTGAGGCCCTGGATATTTCTTTGACGTGGTAATAGCTGTAATAGGGGATCGGACTGGGTCAAAATAATATGATTCTGTTTAGTCCGTAAGTTAGATTAGGTATCGAAAAATATTGAATACGTGTTTTTTGTTTTATCAAATCAATAAAAAATGACGAAGATAAAACGCGTCAAAGATCTTGGAGTGGGGCTTGAAACGTCCAAGTGACGTTTCAAGCCCCACTCCAAGATCTGTCGTCAAAATGTACTATCATAATATGACGTCACACGAGTTTTCGAATCACTGTATCGTCTTCATTTTAAGTTTACGTGAAAAAAGAAAAAATACGTGTCCAATAATTTTTGGAAATCTATCTGACGGACTAATTCGTTTTTTTTTGTCCGATCCTCTATTGTCGTTCAGTAAAGAAAGAAAGAAATAAAGAAAAATGATTTATACAGTACATAAAACCCTTTATCATCATCATCATCATCATTTCAGCCGAAAGACGTCTACTGCTGAACATAGACCTCCCCTAAGTGTCGCCACATTGACCGGTCCCGTGCGTCTCGCATCCAGCGGATCCCCGCAACGTTCACCAGGTCATCGGTACACCTAGTGGGAGGTCTTCCAACGCAACGTCTTCCGGTTCGCGGTCGCCACTCCAGAACCTTCCGGCCCCAACCCTTAATAAAACCCTTAATACTTGTCAATAAATTATAAGTTATTCTCATTGCTCTGTTCAATCATGGTATGATAATTTTTGATTAGCTTTATTTGACATAATCTCAAAAAGCCAGCTATCATGATTTTAATTATTTCACTGATCCTCAAATCTTTTATTTTTATTTTTGGTGGCACAGAATAAGGAACTGTGATTGATGACTTTTTATTCATGTTTTTTTTTGGGATCAAAAGAGCGTCGACGCTACAGGCTTTTTGTATTCTATAGATTAAACTGGCTGTATTCAAATATGGAACAATAGTGACGTTTGATGCCTTAATTACCATGGTCCTTAGCCGAGAGACTACAAACAAATATGCTTTTTCATTATTATTTACGAGTACACACAGAAGAATTTAGTTTTGCAGTATCCATTTACTACCAGTAGACACATGCTGGTGCCATTTATCATTTACATGAATTTATTGCCTCATAATTTTAAGAGATACTACTACTATTGAACACTGGGTTACTATTAAATATTTTAGCTTTATAATACAGGGGGGATGGGCCAAACATTTTTGCACTTTTGAAACATGAAAGAAATAAAACTACAAATGTTATTTTGTTAATAATTTACTTACCGTAATAATCATTTAATTAAATTAATTATTTTAAAATGACATCGTCCAATAATGTGCGCCGTCTCGTTGTTGGCACTCCTGTTATCGACTACGCAAACTTAGGAAAACTCGCTGACACATGCTGCGGGTGATCGCGGTTATTTCCTCGTGGAATTTTTGTTTCAATTGTCATCGGTTTATTAAGGTACACTCGACTTTTCAGGTATCCCTATAAGAAAAAATCGCATGGTGTAAGATTCGGGCTTGTCAGAGGCCATGGGATATCACCTCTGCGAGAACTCAATTTGTTCGGAAACATTTCTTTGACTACCGGTAAACTCACATTTGACGTATGGCATGTTGGTCCATCTTGTTGCATCATGTTGTACCCTTGAAATTCGGCGTCAAAAGGTCTTGCAACATCTTGACGTAGGTATTCCGCTGAATTCACAGTTACAATATTTCCTTAATTATTTTCAAAGAAATACGGACCAATTATGCCCTTTGCTGATATGGCAGCCCATACTGTCGTTTTATCGTGGCCGCCCTGTTTGTTTATTTAATATTAATTTTCGATTGGCTCGAACTTCTCGGCCTAAGCTTGGATCAAATTGACACTTTGACACTCACTTACACGGCGTAATCCGTATTAAATTATAAACAGGTGTCATACAGTAACGTAGAAATCATTGTTTTTGTAAATTTGTTTTACACAAAAGCACGCTGTTTTCCTGTGAAGTGCTCCATAACTACAACTAAAATTGCATGAAGTGGCGCACAGTTTCCCGCCACCTGCGCGCCCCTCCCTCGAACGTTTTCCAAAAAAATCTAGTGTTGCTATTTGCAAAAAATTTTGGCCCACCCTGCATTATAGATGCATCCGTAAATGAATTATATCTACAATGTATGACTCATCCAATTATTTCTAAAAATATACTCTCTAAAATGATCATCATCATCATTTCAGCCGAAAGACGTCCACTGCTGGTCATAGGCCTCCCCTAAGTGTCGCCACACTGACCGGTCCCGTGCGTCTCGCATCCAGCAGGTCCCCGCAACCTTCACCAGGTCATCGGTCCACCTAGTGGGAGGCCTTCCAACGCAACGTCTTCCGGTTCGCGGTCGCCACTCCAGATCTTTCCGGCCCCATCGGGCATCCGTTCAGCGAAATGTGCCCTGCCCACTGCCACTTAAGTTTGGCAATTCTTCGGGCTATGTCAGTAACCTTGGTTCTCACGCGGATGTCCTCATTCCTGATTCGATCGCGCAAGGAAACTCCGAGCCCTCTCCATTGCCCTTTGGGTGACTTTAAGGCTTCTGATGAGGCCCATTGTAAGCGACCACGTTTCGGTTCCGTTAGGTAACTTTTTATATTACATTATTTAAACTAAACATTAACTGGTAAACTTTGTTGATGCCAATTTAAAGTGTTGGGAAACAAAACAATGCGCTAACTGTCCCTATTTCCCTAACAAGTGAAGTTTTACTGAATTTTCCACTTCAGGAAGCAATTAAATTGAGGATCGGAGTTTCAGACAAGTGTGTTTTCGCTGACAACTCACATTCGATATTTGAAAGCCTACTGAAATCTGCTGTCAAATGTTTGTTGGATGTTGTGATTGCTTGGCGAAAATAACAAAGGGTAATCAAATCACTCGACATGATTGATATTGTGGAAATCACAGCTAATCAGCCAATCAAATCACTTTGATATATAACATTTGATAAATGATATTGAATGGGATTTCAGTATTTCGTAAAGCGACCTGTAAGATCGCAGGCCTGATAAACATGCTTACTTTGAATGGCTTTCTAATTTGTTTTCTCTGTTTTCGGTGTATTGCCGTAAATTGTAAATATGTATATAGTTGTAATCAGTCATTATTAATCCATTAGTTTCGGGTATCTTTTGTAGATCTTTATCAGTAGACACGGGTATTCAGATTCCCGAAAGATAAATGATCGGACTTACCAAAGAGCATCTTGTGTGTCCAGTAGCTGGGTTAGATATAGCATCGCATAGTACCTGTTGGTGTATTCTGCTGTATCTAGTCTATTGGATGTTGGGAAATCATCAAATTCATCAATCAATCAATCATCAAAAAAAAAACAAAAGGGAGTGTCTGAGTTCTCTGACTTAAAACCACTCATGTTCCTTTATAACCTTTTGTGTCCGGGGCCGCGGTATCTCTTTAGAACAACCCTCAGCCCCGACCTGTATCTGGTTCTAACTTGAAGCTGTATGGAAAAGTAATGGAAAAGTCTAGGATGATGATGATGATGGTTTTTTACGTGTTACACTAACAGGTGTTCACATTATGAATTAATAGAAGACATTAAAAATATTATAAAAGCCCTGGTTTGTATTTTATTACAGGTATACGAAGCATTCACCATAGTGACAATACCAAAAAAGTACTTATACATATATCTCAGTAATACAATTTGGAGACAAACAAAATATTTTTAACTAAAAACAAGATGAAATTACTTATATGAATGTGTTATCTAAAGATTTTATTTACATGTTTGTTAACTAGTGGCGCAGTTACAAATTTGACACACTACAGATTAATAAAATTACAAAATGAATACTGATTTATCGATCAATTCAGTTCTCCCAAACTATCATGTTACGATCAAACGCGAGGATATAAAATACTGATTTGAAAGTAGTCGTTTTGCTAAGGTAGCCAACTTCGGAGACGTGACAGAAATACTTACTGTTGTAATAATTTAACATTTGATGCTGGATCTTGTATGTGAGCGGAATTTATCTTCAAGCTTTAGTCTGGCTAGGTTTTTATTCCTAAATCTACCCATATGAGAGAGAATACCTTTTTTTTTTAGGTGGGTGGAAAATCATCGAATGACCCCCTCCGCTCTTGGGCAGAGCGAAGGGGAGTGTCAGACTTCTACTGACTAAAAACCGAACCCATGTTCCTTCTTTGCCCTTGCGCCGAGGCCACGTCATCTAGTACAAAAATCCGCGGCCCCGACGGGCGTCGGCCCTTGCGGGCCCCTCCTTGCTGACATCTCTTTGAGGCGCGCGTGGAACACGAACGCGTCGCCGACACGGTCTGTTGCCGTCATGACGACGGCTGGACGGCGAGCTAGCCCATTACTCACCGTCCACAGGCCCGCGTCTACGGTGGCCGGAAGCCATCACGTGGCCCCCGACGCCCGGAGCGCCTTCCGCGCCTTCCGCGGCGGCTGGGACGTTGAGAGGTTCGCTCCCTCTCTCGTTCCGCCACCTCCTTCGCTAGCATCACTGCTTCGCAGAAGGAGGCGACGGCGTCCCATTCCTCCTCGCCCCGGACCATGGCTTGCACCAGGGCCGGACGCGAGAGGTCGCCGCCGCCGATCGCCGCTACGAGAACACGGCGGGCCTCCGCCCAAGCAGGGCACACCTCCACAATGTGCTCTACCGTGTCCTCCGGTCGATCCTCGCAGTGGAAGCATCCGGGCGTTTCCTCCCGCCATTCAGTGCAGGTACCTCCCGAAACATCCGTGTCCGGTGAGGACCTGCGTCAGACGGAAGGTGAGGGCGCCGTGGCTCCTCTCTAGCCAGAGAGAGAATACCTACATTCTAAAATTTCACTTATTTTGCCATCTACAGTGTGAACCGGTAAATTGTGTTTATATTTCTACTTTCTCCACGAGACCAACATTGAAATCTAGTCTATATATTAACCTAGTCTAATATATAATTAGAGGTCTGATACATTTGTGTCGCGGAGGTATTAAAGTTGTGTAGGGGTCAACTGATTTTATAAAGTCTTATAAATAAGCAATAAAACCAACCTGTTTACTTGGTTAGTCACTGGGTAGTTTAATTTCTTTAAAAATATGTTTGTTTAGTGACAAATTGTTGAATAATCTTGTTAAAAGACATTGATGACTAATATTAGAACAGGAGTATTAATTTTTATTTATGAGGTTAAGTTGCAATTGGAAGGCATTGGGGGAGGCCTTTGCCCAGCAGTGGGGTAGCACAGGCAAACAAAAAAAAAGTTTATTAAGTATGAACATAGGTACAACACAAATTACCAATTCTGACAGCATAACGCACACTTAAAAAGGTGTCTTTTGTTTGGGTCTAATATTTCGTCAATATATGTATATAATACTTACTGCCTACGTATAAAGAAAGAAAGAAGAAAAAAAACATTAGCCTCTAAGACATACACACGGCTGCCAACCTTAAATGGAACTGGGCTGGTCACATCTGCGCATGCTGGAGGAGCTATGGGCTGAAGTAACCACACAATGGGTCCCAAACAGCAGTAAACGGCAACGCGGCAGGCCCAGAAGAAGATGGCGAGACGAACTCGACTCTTTTCGCAGGGATTGGCAATCAACAGCATTGGATAGGGATAAGTGGAAAGAGGGAAGGGAGGCCTTTGCCCTGCAGTGGGACACAAATGGCTATAGTAATATAATAATTTAAGACATAACGTGTCTACATCATAAAAATAATATACTGTAAAACAAATATTTCTAGAAATAATAGAACTGAACATAAAACTAAATGTAACATATTATTAAATTCAAAGAACAGGTAGATAGATACTAGGTATAACTATGTAAGTATATTATTCCACGTTACAGAATATACCAAGCAGGAAATGAACAGCTATTATTACGCTCTTCTTTTCTTTTCCTCTGCAAAAAACAGACTTACCACGGAAAATATAAAACTGAAAATAAATCTGCCTGAACCTGAAATTAAAATCAGTTTCCATGTTTCATTGTTAATGTTTTACACTTTACATTGTGTTCTTTAACGAGTAAAACGCCTTTGAACATAAAGTGTGTGTTTTGAAGTTTAACTAATAATTGTTAAGTTATCTTATCTTTATTTTCTTATTGTTTCTACAATTCGTAGACACCTTGACCTAATTGCCTAACGCGAGCAATACAATATCGTAGAATAAATATATTTTCTGCAATAATTATTATAGCGTTGCTATTGTTCTATGCTCCAAAAATTAATTGTTCGTTTAATGTGTACTGTAAATGTCCACAAAGGTTATAAACGTTAATTCTGTTTAATGCGGTCCTAAGTAAATATTGCCATGCCACCAAGTTAGCAAAACTACTTTCAACCAGTTAGTTAAAACAGTTTTAACAAGGTGTTAATTAAGAACCCCTTTTAAACTGCTAACTAGCGAATTATATGTAGGTTAACTAAGAACGAACTAACTAACTATTAACGAATTAACTTAGAAATGAAACCAGTTAAAAGTGGGTTTGACTGATTAACTGTTTTGACTGTGAAAATACACTTAGGAAGCATTAATATTTCTTTCACAATACGAAAACAAGATACGTTATTTTGTTATTTACAATGTCATAAATTACAGCCAAAAACGTGCTAGAGCAGATGTAAATATTCACACGGATAAAGCTTTATAAGTAGATTTAATTTGCAAACTTCTTTTCACACCCGTTATATTACTAAACTTACTAAACATATACCTGTTCCCACGAAGAGTGTGTTGCGCCGACATAAATGCTTAAAATTATAACGCTGATCTGCTTCTACCCGCGGTTTTGCCCGCGAGGTTGATGGTTCTTGTTCTCTCTTTCACGCAAAAACTAAGCGAGTTTGAATGATTTGGATTTGATACACAGATAGTCTAGAGTCTGAGAAAGGAGATAAGCTACTTTTTAATGCGAAAACAGGGTTGTAAGAAGTTGAAAGGAGGGGGTGAAAAGATAACTTTTGGTCGCGATAACCGGCATTGGTCGCTATTATCGACATCCACGTGGAAGAAGCCGCGGGCATCAGCTAGTACAACATAATCTAAGTAATTACTATAAAACTACAAATGTATAAAATGAAATAAGTAATTTAAGTAGGGATACAACTGGCCGGCCGCCAAAGAGCGCCTGTGTAAGCTTAAGTACGTAGTTGAGTAAAATTGTACCACATTAAAGTTTGAGTACAATGTTACGTTTTAGTTGTAACAAGTTGTAGGTTTTATTGTATTTTGATTAAGTACCAGTAGATAGACCGCTTGCTTTAGTGGTCGCAGGCACAACTGCCTATCAGAATACCAGCGCTGTGACATTTGTCATAAATGTTACAGCACCATGCTGAGATAGTGGCCCTTTGGCTGCGCACGGGATTAATTTAAATTGGCTACAATTTAAATTTAATTAATGTATGTCCTAATTTTAAGTGTTACTTATAAGTTTACTTGGTTTACCTGTAATTTTTTGTCAATTTGTTTTTGTCCTGTGGGAAACCAATAAATCATTTTTCTTTCTTTCTTTAACTGCTGTACAGTTGTACACGAGGACCTGGGGTCGGGCAAAGAAGTCTTGGGTTTTTCCATTAGGAATTTCTAAAGTAACAGCCACTGAGTCTGGATTTGAGCCCGTTTGATGGCAATAGGCCCCTTCGGCCGTAGTCGCAACTGGGTTTGGCCCGCCCCCTGTTACATGGAACTTAAAAATAAATGGTGAAATCTGGGTGCAGTAATGGGTATAGCACCTCTGCTTAACCATTCGAGGTAACAGGCGTGATGTTTTGTTATTTTATGCAGTAGATGGAAATGAAAAAGTTTTCTTCGAAGTCACTCAGGACATATTTTAGGTTACAAACATAAGATGAAAACGGGATGACCCTCAAATGCAATTTGGGGGTCATCTATGGGGTCACTGGTGTGTGGTATTATGAACCAGTCGACATTACATTACATTACATTAGTTACAGTTTATTGTTATATATGTATTAGTTTCATCATTTCAGCCAAAAGACGTCCACTGCTGGACATAGGCCTCCCCCAGGCGTCGCCACATTGACCGGTCCCGTATTAGTTTGTTATTTTTGTATTCTTATTGTCTGTATTTTACTTATAAATAAAATGATTATTATTATAAAAAAAAAAATATTTATTTATTTATTTTTATTTTGTAAATTTAATTTTAATACTAACATTAGGCTAAGTTATTTTATAATTACTAACAAAATATGGAATTCATTCCGAAATAAACTATTTGAATTTGAATTTTGAATTTATTATTACACTACGAACAATTTTCATTCATACAAAGAAGGCAAACACTACTGGCAACATATATTATTTTAAAAAGTTATTTTTTTCATGAAAAAGTTGAGTAGTTTCAGACAAATTAATTAAAATTTAAGTCAACAAAGTAGTAGGTATCAATGCATACTGTGTTTATTCGAAATGCTCTGATATTTTTCATTTAAAACTGACCTTTGAACTTTAAACCTCTGATTTTCTCAGTTCAATGAATTTGTAGAAGGCTTTCGTAATGGTTCTGTAATTAGTTTTAATAGCTACAAATACGAGTACTATCTACAACGTCTTTTTATTTTATTAGCTCTTTATTTTTATACCCGACTAGCTGAACCATGCGTTGCAATGCGTTTTTCCTACCTACCTATCTACTACCCTACCTACTACCCGTACTACCCTACCTGAACATATTTATAAAAAAAAGTATCTATAAACCTCATGGAGCCCGAGACCTTTCCAACGAATGCAAAACCGTGGAAATCGATTCGTGCGTTCTGGAGTTATAGCGTCAGGAAGGAAAACCCGACTTATTTTTATGTAAGTAGTAGAAGTAGACTACGGCAAACCCAAATGGAAGGGTATTTGGTGTAGTGGTCGCAAGCGCGATGGCTAAGAATGACTTTCTGGGTTTGACTCCCAGGTTAAGCAAATTGGGTATTGGGTTTTGCCATCAAGAACTTCTCAGTAGCATATCCATATAGTAACAATAAGCTCGCCCCTACTACATAAATAAGATTCACCTAATGTCGGTGAACTGTGGGCACACCTATTTTTTTTTGTTACGGTATCTTTTTTATTTTTTTTTGAGCTTATCCAGAAGAAGCCTGTTTACTCGCGACTTAAATAGATTAGGGTTATATGAACTCGGAAAAACCGACGGAGGCACCACTTTCTTTGTTTTTTGCATTTATATTTGCATACTGATGAGGTGGTTAGCGTCGTTATTGAGCGTGCTGGTGGATATTCAAGAGTCTGTATTATCATCATCATCAGCCTATCATATTCCCACTGCAGGGACTCAGGCCTCCTCTCTAGAAGAGGGATGGGCTATAATCCACCACGCGTGCCCAGTGTGGGTTGGTAGATGTCACATGTCATCGAATTTTTTATAGATTTGCCTAAACATGACAAATATTGCAATGCTGATTTGCTGTTTAAAATTTCCTACACACTCAAGTATACTACACATCTGTTACCGTAGTACCCAAAGGTAAGTCAAGTAGGTAGCTCTTATGGTGACTCAATATAATCTCGAGGAATTGGAGAGTGATGGAACAAAAATGACTCAAGATATTCATGTAACCGAGCGAGTAGGAGTCTGGAATAATAAGTAAAATATGAAGTCAAACATCAAGAATGTTGAATGAATTTAACGTATTTTATAATATGGCCAAACCACAAAACATCATCTACCTAGCCTTTTCCCAAACTATGTTAGGATTGGCTTCCAGTAACTAACCGGATTCACTATCGGCGACTGCCTATCTGACCTCCACAACCCAGTAACTTGGTAATACGACGCCCCTTAGTAAGAGTTAAGACGTCAGACTTTTGGTTTCAGTTTTTACTTTGTTGACCTAACCTAAGACGCTTGATTTAAAACGGTATGTATAATTACGAGTACAATTTTAATTTATACTTCTAAAACCCACTTCTACATTAATAATAGGTAATTTTGTTCTAATCTCTGGTCTTAAAAAAGGAACCTCATCTTTCTCTGAGCGTGACTCAAGTGGCGTCTCAGGGATTATGTCAGCTGGATTGGTGACAGCATCCACTTAGGACCTGACAACATGGCAGAACGAAAACTTGATTTGAGTACGTAGGAGGAAAAACGCACATTTAATTGTTTTTACATTTTAAGGGAAAACCCAAATTAAATGTTAAACGGCTCAAGTAATAATTGTTGGAAGTTTTCGCTAGATCAATACGTAGACGCGTTTTTTGTGAAACTTTATTGTTTTCTGACTTTTACCTACGTTATACTCGTATCGCGTGACAACAAGTAAACATACTTAATGACCAGCCTTCTCTTATCGTTAGTTGTTGTCCGGCAAAAGGGAGGCTTTCATATAGAAGATGTTTGACGGTTACATAAAGTATAGAATTCATTTTTTTGTAGCGGGAAGCAGAAAAAACGCTACGGATAACATATTCAATAAACAATTTAACTATCTATAGCGAATTTCACTGGTGCACGTGCAACTTATCACGATCAACATTTCTAAATCAGAAGCTATCAGTGTTATAATAGTTTGAAACTAATCGCATTCCGTCTCACTAATCATATTCGCCTTTAGTCACTAACTTTTTGATATAAGGTTGAAATTCACAATGGAAGAACAAAGAAACAAATTGTAATCGTAACAAATTCATTCGTTTTCTCTACTACAATAATTTCACATACTTACATAACTTGGAAGTATATACTTACGTTTCAGGAACTTGTATTCTTGAAATTGACCCATTTAGTTTTTATGTCCCAAAACAAAATGTTCCTGCTTCAACAAAACATATTTTAAAAGGCAATAAAACGGTTTCAGGTGGCCAACAATGTTCGCTTTACGGCCTTCAGTGAGGCCACTGATAACAAGCTACGGTTATGACGTCATTATCAAAGTTTACGCCATAAAAGCATATCGGGAACGGGACACATTGTGTTGTGTATTTTGTAGTGCTTGCTCGCAGTTTCCGTCGCGAAATAGGGAAACCAATAACTTCGATTCATGTTAGTTTTTCAATTGACAAATGCTTAGTTTTTTCAATTGACTTTTTCTCGTATAATAAGCAAGAACTGTTATAGATTACTTTCTGACCTCATGAGTTCTAAACAGGTGAAAACTCATCATCATCGTCAACAGCCTATTAATGTTCCCACTGCTGGGACACAGGCCTCCTCTCTTTGAGAGGGGATGGGCTATAATCTACCACGCGGGCCCAGTGCGGATTGGTAGATGTCACATGTCTTTGATTTTTTTTGGTTCAAAGACATGCCGGTTTCCTCACGATGTTTTCCTTCACCGTTTCGAGAGCAGCGGTGATGAAATAAATTACACAAAGTAATGTGCCGGCCTGGTTTCGAACCCACGACCGTTCGACCTGTTCGTAAGTCGGGGCCGCCACCACTGTGCCACCGCTGCTCTTACTGAGTGAAAACTGCTAGAAACTATTTACGGGTCGTGTTTCTAGCAGTTTAACCGTACCGAGAAAGAAAGTCAATGCTAATAAAATCTTACCTTTTACGGCCATATTGGAACTGTTTCATCATCATCATCATCAATTCAGCCGAAAGACGTCCACTGCTGGACATAGGCCTCCCCTAAGTGTCGCCACATTGACCGGTCCCGTGCACTGGAACTGTTTACCTACATAGAGCCACAATATCAGAAAAGAAGAGAAGAGCACGGCTATCAATTCATTAAATTCCGTGAAATTGTGGTACCTCAACCACAAAAGCCGCCAATTAAGATTTGACAGTAGATTTACGGAAGGCTTCCCTAAACCACAGATTTGTTGAGTATCTCTGAGAGCCCGCCACTTATTGCTTATTGGTTGGTTCCATAAGCCGTTGGCGACCAAAATGAGGAGAGATATCATTACAGGTTACGGCCTGGTGGACCGTAGGCATCGGTAGACTGGTTAAACTAGGCAAACCGCAGGCCAGACGAGCCTACTAGAAATTTCTGTGAATTGTTGTGGAGAAGAGTAACGTTTGAATACATCAAACAAACAAAGGTAAATATCAAAAAATACCTTTGACTACTTGTCAAATGTATTTTTATATTCTTTGATGATTAAGTTTTTTTGAAGTGAAAACTTCTTTAGCGGCGTTGAGCACTTTGGGAAATTGTTCTGTGATGGGTATAAAATCTTAAACTCGCGTCAGGACAAGTGACCACGTGACCCTGATCGAAAATTCGTCAGGACACGTGACCACGTGACCCTGATCGAAAAAGCGTAAGACGGATGGAGAGTAGACAGCTATCCCCTCTCTACGGCGCGGCGAAAATGTATGCCTGGGCCTACTGTTTCGTTTAGGCAGCGCAGGGCGCTTAATAATAATAATAATTATTATTAATAATAATATAATTGCCAACGTGCAATGGAGCGTAGTATCCTAAGCGTTAAACTAATAGACCGTATACGCAACACCACACTGCGCTCCAAAACACAAATCACTGACGTTGCTCAAAAAGCCGCTAAGCTGAAGTGGGACTGGGCTGGCCATGTCTGCCGTATGCCCAACGAGCTGTGGGCCAAAACAACCACGTTCTGGAACCCTGACACAGCCAAAAGGCGACGTGGTAGACCTCGAAGGAGATGGCGGGACGAGCTTGATAGAACAAACGACCAGTGGTCCACATTGGCCCTGGATCGCAAAATTTGGAAATCATGGGGGGAGGCCTTTGCCCTGCAGTGGGATGACACAGGCTAACAGTAACAGTAACAGTAATAATATAATTAATAATAATAATAATAATAATAATAAAATTATTAATAATAATAATACAATTAATAATAATAATAATAATTAATAATAATTAATAATAATAATAATTAATAATAATAATAATAATAATGATGACAGCTGTCAAAATTGAAACAGCTATATCTCGGAAACTATCGACCTTAGACTAGTTGTGTGTAGGGACAATTGATAGGTCTCAATGAGATCTACATTTCGGATGACAGCTGTCAAAATTGAAACGGCTATATCTCGGAAACTATCGACCTTAGACTAGTTGTGTGTAGGGACAAGTGATAGGTCTCAATGAGATCTACATTTCAGATGACAGCTGTCAAAATTGAAACGGCTATATCTCGGAAACTATCGACCTTAGACTAGTTGTGTGTAGGGACAAGTGATAGGTCTCAATGAGATCTACATTTCAGATGACAGCTGTCAAAATTGAAACGGCTATATCTCGGAAACTATCGACCTTAGACTAGTTGTGTGTAGGGACAAGTGATAGGTCTCAATGAGATCTACATTTCGGATGACAGCTGTCAAAATTGAAACAGCTATATCTCGGAAACTATCGACCTTAGACTAGTTGTGTGTAGGGACAAGTGATAGATCTCAATGAGATCTACATTTCGGATGACAGCTGTCAAAATTGAAACGGCTATATCTCGGAAACTATCGATCTTAGACTAGTCGTGTGGGAGTTGGACATTTTGACCCTGAACGTTAACGATGTCGACTGTACAGTCAATAAAATACAAAAATAATTTATTTTGAACTAGACTGTACAATGTTTTTATGATGCTTAATCGGAGGCATGGGAAAAAATATTCCCGCTCCTCCTACCAATCGGAGTTCCGATCGGAGGACAGGGAAAGACAAAATAAATGGTTTAGCATAGTTATGTTTCAACTACAATTGTTTAATTTGAATTTCTTTTACTCTATTGTTTGGTATAGGTCATTAATTTTAAATTGAGTTAAACTTAAGATACAAGACTCATAAAGTGTTTTCTTATTCACTCATAAATGGATCCTTCCTCCATCGTGATTTGTTACAAAATACTATCCGCCATTAAAAACATTTATTTAGTAAAAGCAATATTTTCTTCAGTTCTTCGAAGTGAAAACGGTGGGACGAGCTTTGCTCCGAAGCGGGTAACGTTAATACCAAGGGAATTAACTCGTAAAAGCGGGTAGCCTGTAAACCTTATAGTGTTTCAACACTGGCTATAAAGCGGTCGTTTAAAGAATTTCTTTACGATCCAAAAGACAGTTTTATTTTATGAGCTAAAGTTGTGGCTGTGAACCACCACCTTGGAAAGAGATAAATTTGGATTTAATTTTATAATTATTGTTCTGGTCGCTATTGAATTTGTATCTACCTACCTACCTTTGAGGCATATTGAGACACATAAAAAGTACGTACTAGTAGCACCGTAGGAAGAGTTACTCTGGAATCATTAATACACCCGCCACGCATTTTCATGTTAGTTCTTAGTAAATAATGCTTATATTATATTTATAGCCCGAATTTGCAAAATTTTCCATGTAGTAAATGTGTATGTTGAATACGCTAGTACCTCACAGTCACCTGCAAAGACTTTTTCATCGTGCACGTCAAGTGCCCTACGCGTCGAATTGCACGCAAAAACCGTGGAGGCCCACGTAGCCTGTCCATGCTCAACTTGTACCGTGTACAAGCGCCTCTAAAACACACCTTTCGCTCTGGGCGGAGCAGAGGGGAGTGTCAGACTGTCACTGACTAAAACCCATCCGTGTTCCATCTTGCCCTTTGAGTTCCAGGACCGCGGTAACTCTTTCGAACAAATTTCGCAAACCTGCAGGCAGGCACTCTACAATCCATTTTTACGAGTACTATACTCCCTTTTTTTTTGGGGGTGGGAAATCATCAAATAACTCCTTCCGCTCTGGGCAGAGTGGAAGGGAGTGTCTGGATTCTACTGACTAAAAACCACCCATGTTCCTTCCTCGCCCTTGCGCCGAGGCCGCGTTATTTCTTTCGATAATCCGCATTAAAAATGTCTCTGTTAGCAAGCCAGCATAAAATTAAAAACCAATTTCTTAAACCCCACTTCGAATCTATTATTCCGTTTCACCAAGAAATTGTATTCAAAACCTCAATTGTATCCTAAGGGACAATATGAGGATATATAAACGATAAAAAATATTATACATATTATTTTAACGAGTACTTGTTGCCTCGAGGCACCTTGGCTTCTTGCCAAACAAGCTTTACTCGATTTAAATTGTGTTTTATCTGTCCCAACCAAATGTTACGTTTTGCTCTTAACTTAAAAAGATAGTCATTGTTGTTTGAATTTTATTTATTATTTATATAGACATAGGAATATTTTTAACTAAGAATAACAGTCAACACTTTCTTACTTTAGAACTTACTTACACTATACTATACTACTTATATACTATACTATACTATACTTCTCATAATTAATCTTGACTGCCTCGTTGGTGAACAGATCACACGCGTAATTGCTATGCTTGAAGCCCTGGATTTGATTCCAGGTCAAGCAAAGTGTTATTTGGTTTTTCCAGCAGCCACAGTGTCTGGATTTGTGTCCGGTTGATGAAAATAGGCCCCGCTATATGACATGGGACTTAAACATTATTGGCAAAATGTGGGTGTACTATTAGTAAAACCACGCCCAACGCTTCGGATGTCACAAGTTATGTTATGTTTTATCATAATCGTTGAAAAATGTCACAACAAGCGACCTCATTTGCGAACCAACAATGTTCTTTAATGACTCCGGAGCATTATAGAGTGCCCATTTGGCAAACTTTTATGCACAAAATTACTTATTTGAATGGTCTTATGGTAATGTGGGAGTCAGATTCCGAATATGTTAGGAATAGTCAAAATATATTCATTAGATATTAAGCGTTCTTTATCAACAGTTAAGTATTTCGATTTAATCAGATTAAAAACCGACACCAAAAAAAAAAAAACACAAAAAAGTGAAAAATAAACTTTAGAAGAAAAATCAGTTTCTGAAGTCGGTGACTTTTGTTTGTTTGATTTCATTTTTTTGCCACCGACTTCAGAAACTAATTTTTCTTCTATAGTTTATTTTTCACTGTTGTGTTTTTTTTAAGTCAGTCTTATTTTTTGTTAAAAAGTTTTTATTTTTCACTTTTTTGTGGTTCACATGTTCACGAGTCATAATGTGGACAGTGAAGTTTTTTTTTTGAGTTATGTCTATTTTTCAAAAACAGCTTGTCCGATTTCGATAAATAAATGGGACCATTTGGGAAGTATACCCTTTCCAACAAAAAAATAATTTTTTTGGTTAGCAAGTGACGGAGTTATGCCCGAACAAACATAAAAAAAAATATAAACATCCGAATTGAGAACCTCCTTCTTTTTTTAGAAGTCGGTTAAAAATGAAAAAGGTCTACTATTGAGTGTACCTCTGCCTAACCTTTCGGGTAATACAGGCGTGATGTTATATTAAGTTAAAATGAAGACCGTTACTAAAACACACATGATTTAAAAGTTTAAAGTTTACCTAACTAAAATCTAATAAATACATAGTTACATCATAAATTCATAACTTAAAAAAAATGTTTACAAACTTAAAATAAAATAGTGATTTCGTGTGACTCACATTTTAGTCTCTAATGCTATTTAATGTACCTACTTAATACAATACATTATGGCAGTCGGGACTATAAACTGTTTCGTGTCGTCTTGGTGCGAAAGTTTTTTTTACTTTGCCCCATATTGGGATCCCTGTAACCTGGGTGCGTTTACAAAACATTTGAGCTTACATAGAAAAATAGCCAGACCCGGAAAAAATACTTTTAAGCCATACAAATATTGGTTCCGTGCGGGAGCTCAGCCTTTGATAGAAGTAATGATGTAGATAATGAAACTAAATAATAATTAATTTACAATAAAAATATCTATAACAATATAAGAAATTTAGTGAAGGTCAACTAATTTTTCATCTAAACTTTAGTTTGTATGAATATAAATATCTAAGTAACTATTGGCAATTATACGTCACACAAACTAAAAATAATCACGTGCACTAAGATTTTTAATAATACTTTAATATGCACAATGTCAACTAATGTTTTTAATAAATTAAGGATCTTCACTCATTACAGACTTAACACCTACTTGACTAACCGTAAATAATTGAAATGAGAGCTTTATGTCATATATTTTAAGATACATTTATAAAAAAAATCAGTACCTGTAATGTACGAAATCCTTTTCACGATTCAGTACCGACACTTTGGAGCAAAATACTATCAAAATTAATGTCTTTTATTACGTGTCGTATTTCAATTAACTCTTTACACAGAGTTAATTAAAATAATATGATGACATACACAATAGGCGCTTTCTGGCCCATTCTGAACCGAGATAGCCTATCTTGCGTGTATCTTGAGTGGACACTTCATTAGGTCTAGACAATAGCCTTGAGCCTAGGTATTCACGCACAGAATATTAACATTATATACAAACATAGTTTTGCGTATATAGTGGCAAGTAATTAGGCCAAGAGCACTTTCATACATCGCTTAGGGATGTATTATAAATGTAACAAAAGATTATGTTAGCAAGAAAACATTAACTGTTTTTTTACATCATAACATGAAGATTCGTCATTCAGATTACGATAATTAGTTAATAATTTTGTGTATTACGTTTATAAATCACGTTTAAACAATAAATGTATATAGAAACTGGGACAAGGTTCATAATAACAGCCTTGAAACTCCGAAAAGAGGTCGAAATCGTGTTAAATAATAATGTCTTTCTTTTGGAACCAAAGAATTCAACGCGTGATTTTTCGAAGACGTCGAATTTTGTAGCAAGACACGCTTTAGATAAATTAGCGGTCTATCAGTACTTGCACTGTAACCAATTTCTTCTTTACGTGCTTTTGAATTGCTGGTAGAAGCTCTTGGCCGCTTTCAAAGCGCCCAGTATGAATTTTTCATCGCAAGGGTTATCGTCAAAGAAGAACGCTCCACAATGGAGGGCTTCGGAGCAGGATTCATTGATTTGGTTGTCTTTGCAGCATCCGAGGATTGCTCTAGCGCATGGAGATAGGGTAACAGGTATTGGGACATCAACACCGTTTCTTGCTTGGAGGATATATCGCAGTTCATTGTAAGATAAACTGTTTGGTGGTTGGATAGTACTTCGCTCAGTTACAGTGTTTCTAAGAACCTCAGGTCTTCCAAAAGCTTGCACGAACATCAAGGTTGCGATGATTATTGTCGTGTAGGTTGCCATTTCTGTAACAGAAGAAAAATATTGATCATATAGTCAATAAGCGCAACGAATGGCCTACAATTTTACATCGCTTTTTTTTATTTATTATTGGATGGACTTAATAAGAAACCGCTTTTATAGACATAAAAATACCATAACAACTAAGGCGCCATAATATGGGCGCGGCTTACGATGTTACAGACTATGTGTATGCCTTTGCGATGGTCAGTGCTATCTCGTAATCCATCCCCCGAGGTTGCAGACAAGGCATTGAATGTCAACGCAAGTGTCAATAAAGTAATGTAATGTACAGAATGCTGCAGATGTCGCTTCCTACGCACAAACAAAGCTATAACTTTTCTAAACAAGGAGATCGACATTTTTTACTCATAGAAGATCAGTAAGTAAGTACCACTAATATAAACATGAAACATGTAACATTATACAACTAAAAATGTGGGTTCACGTGACGTTAAACGTGATTCTGTATAATAAATGCATTAATGTCGCGAGCCGAAGCGGTTGGTTTTCCCAGCGCCGCCCGAGGACAACGGTCGATGGCGTGTGTATAGATAGAGCCAACTACCAATACACCAACATTTGTTAATCCACGTTTTTTTCGTCTCAAGATGTTGGATCAAATGTTGGCCGTATAGAAACCTTTTAAGGATTTGTGTACGTAGACAATGTCAAGGCCGCGAAGGTGTGACCGATATCACCATTCACATGCTCGTTTAAATATTACTCATGTGTATTTTCTTAGAAACACTAAGTAACCACATCGTAATTACTCATAGTATTTTATACGTCTGCCATTTTCTAAGATTCGTGAAATTATTGTTTTATTTTCTTATCAATACAATGAGTTTACTTTTACTACGTCATTTATGGTAATCTTCCAAATTAACATAATTAGCTAATTGAAATCACTTCAATTATTGTCAGCAATCGTAGGTCAGTTAAGGTTAAGAAACCATGAATATACACAAATATTATGTACCTACGATGTGAAAAACAGGTTTTCGCATTTTAACCTCAAAAAAATTGTGTAATAACAGCGTAAACGTTTCGGAGAACTTAACGTGTTACAAAATACTCCGCGAAATATTGTAATTAAACGTGCAATTTTAATAGAAATAACTTAAAATTAACATAAACTTATATGTAAATTACTTACTAAATTCCTTCCTGCAATGTATTTGGATGTAACCGTCTTGATTTTGAGCACTAATTTCGGTGATTTTCACTTGTTTTGCACGATACGTCCACCTCTCAGTTGAGTCTACTATCGTCTGCGGGACATTTATATTTATTAAGCTATATAAACATCGTGTTTCTACAGTCATTTAACTTTCTGATAACTTGGGATGCGGGATTTTGCACTGGTATAGCTAGTTACCGTGAAATTCGGTGATGACGTAGATCGGATTATCAGTGCGATTTGTAAAGAACCTTTTTATAAGCCTTTATTTTTTCTAATAATAATATTTGTAGTAGTAAAAACCCAGCTATATAAAAGACTTGATTTATAAACACCTGTTGTCATAACTTCTTGTTTACGAATATGATTAAAACATGTCTGTTTTTTGCATAATTATCTGTGACAATTTGTTTTGGCCCACATATTTTTTCCGTTATTATGGCACGCCCTTAAAAGCTGCACGACCAGAAATTTTCCGTAACTACTGTCGTTTGGAAAAACCTATGGAAAAAATTAACCCTTGCTTTAACTTGAGAACAAAAACAAAAATATAATGAAAAGAGTAGGTACGTTTTAATTACTAGGTAAAAAAGACTTTTACCTAGTAACTAGTAGTCCTTTTCTTGATCATCTTTTTTGAGTCTTGTTTTCTTGAAAAGGCATTTATCATCTAAGTTTGTACTTACTATACACTTATATGATACTACATTTCGGAGTAGTAAAATAGGATTTCATGAAATAGGAATATCCTGTTTAATCACTATCATTAGATATTATAAAACTCATAACACCCCGTAATTTTTGCGTCGGGTGTCCTTTGTCCGTCTGTTCGCGACAAACTCAAAAACTTCTGCACCGATTTTCATGCTCTTTTCACTAATAGATAGAGTGGTTCTCGAGGAAGCTTTCAATATATAATTTGAATGACATCCGCGAGGGCAAAGCCGCAGGCATCAGTTTGTTTAATCATAAAACAATATCTTGGTTGACTTCACTAATACCTAACACCATGTATCTTCGTAAACATCAACAGGAAAAAAACCTAAATTTCAAAATTGTTATTTGTAAATAATTGATAAACATAATACATAAATAATTATATAATCATTTTCGGACAAGTGGGAATTCCGTAGTTTTTAAATGTTTGAACTTTGATATGTTGCCGGTTTTAAAGAACCGGATTACTATGTAGGTGCACATGTATAGTCCATCTCATAATTGTTTTACCACCCTACGTTTGAAGACATTTATACACGTCATACATCAAAAAGGTATTTTTTTTTAATTTTGGCAAACCCGGTACATTATTCTCAAACCATTGCAACTCCTGAATCCAGAATAAACAGTGCCGACCAACATAAAATCACAGATGCAGTGAAACTTGACGACACCCCAGTAAAGCAATTACACTGTCTTGGATCTAGTAACGAAACTAATCCAAAACGAATAATGGAAAGACATAAATTCTACAAACCTTCCGTATCAGCAGGAGTTAGAACAGATCAAGGCAAATAGGAGCCAAAAAAAGACGTAGGTATACAATGGGGTCAGCATAATTGTCCAGCACCACGGATGTGCTGGACTGCCTATCTGACCTCCACAACACAGTAAGTACTGGGTAATACGATAGCTTCTGGTAAGACTGGTTGTCAGACTTTTAGGCCACCAGTTTTTTGGCTTATTTGGTTAATTGGCTTACCAGTAACGACTGTCAATAAAGATCTACAGTTTGTTAGGTTAAACGAGGGACTTCTTGAGGGAAGATGTTCATTATTTGATTCTCGTCCTAAATATGTAAAAAACTATAACTATAATTTGTGACGTATAGTTGTGCCGTGGCCCGCACGCTCTCCAGATGTCACTACTAAGTTACAGACTTTTCTTTTCGCCATACCCCACGCTCTACGCCACTTTTTAAAAAATGAAAGGAAAAATTGATTATACCTAAAAGTCATTGACCCACGCACAAGTTCTGCGATAAGCGCAAGGGTTGCGAGTCTTTACGAAATATTTGGTATGGTTCTGTATGTTATTTATCAGTGTTTTTTGTTCATGTTTTGATTAGTATCATGTAGGCATGCACTATTGCAGGTTTCAATATGTCCCTCGTTTAAACTAACATACTGTATGTATAGCAGCCGAAACCAACGGTTTAACATGCTTTCCGGGGCACGGAGGAAACCCATCCACGACCCAACCTAAGCAAATACATTTCTTATAAAGACAAATTTAGACAATACTACCTTAATACTGGAATCACACGTTACCGACCATAAACCAATAGTTCTATTACTCAAAAACACTAACCCGGCACGTACTAAGATCACCACTGTTTCTCGCACAAACTATAAAGCTATAAATGACGAATTGGAGAATACCAGTTTTGCTGACATCTACAAGACTCGTGATGCTAACGAAGCTATGAATATGCTTATTAAAATCATCTCCACAATCACAACAAAACATACAAGACAAGTCACCCTACCAAAGAAACAACGAACCCTAAAGCCTTGGATCACCAAAGGTCTTCTTAAATGTATTAGGAACCGGGACAACATGCATTTAAAATCCAATAAAAATCCAGATAATTTAATTCTAAAAATAACATATACGCGCTACCGAAATTTTTGTAATGAATTACTAAGAAAATTAAAACAGGCACATGAACAAAATGAATTACAAAAAGGAAAAAGCAACCCTAAAGCTCTCTGGAAAACAATTAAACAAATTACGAACACTCGCTCAACACGAAATAGTGCAGACATACTGTTGAAATTGTGTGCCACTCCCACTTCTTCTATTAATAAAGTATGCACTTTTTTCACCAATGTAGGCAAAAACTTGGCATCCAAGATATCAGAAAATCACACGTTCAACAGCCATCCTTCCCCCGAAACTTTAACTAAAACCAATCCATGTAATTCGCTTGTCATAACTGAACTGGAAGAAAGTGACGTGGAAGTAACTATACTTCAGCTGCGTAGTGACTGTGCCGTAGGTTGGGACGGTATCACATCATCGTTGCTTAAAACACATCGTCGTATCCTGGTCCCACCTATAACATATATATTAAACCTCTGCATTCAGTCAGGAGTTTTCCCGAATGCTCTTAAGAGAGCTATTCTGCACCCAATTTTCAAGGGAGGGGACAGAAACTGCGTTACCAATTACCGACCCATATCGGTACTCTCTTCACTATCAAAAATCTTTGAAAAAATCCTCAATAAACAACTAAGAAACTTCCTCGATAAATTTCATCTAATAGCTGATAACCAATATGGCTTTCGTACAGGTGTATCAACCGAAGACGCGGTACTAGATCTAACTCAACTAGTCGCTAAAAAACTCGACGAAAAGACGAAGTGCCTGGGAATTTTCATCGATCTTTCTAAAGCGTTTGACACGGTTTCTGTCCCCAAACTTCTCTCTAAGTTGGAATCCTCGGGTGTTCGTGGCAAGGCTCTTGAAATTTTCACAGACTACCTTAAGAACCGTAGTCACCAAGTTCAAATTGGTGAAAATGTAAGTAAAGAGGAACTTGTGTCTTATGGCGTGCCACAAGGTAGCATACTAGGGCCGACATTGTTTCAAATATATATAAACGATCTCTGTAACATGTCACTCCCAAACTGCAATATATTCACCTATGCAGATGACACCGCAATTATCGTCCACGGTCCTTCTTGGGAAGCTGTTAAAAGCAAAGCTGAATATGCCCTAAGCAGAATCATGCTCTGGTTTAACGCCAACCTACTGACATTAAATCTGGCCAAAACTTCATATGTTCCTTTCGCTATCCGCTGCAACATGAAACCTCCTAGTGCTTTCTCCCTAACGGCACACTCATGTACAAGTCCCTTAACACACTGTTCCTGCCCAAAACTAAGAAGAGATGACAGCGTTAAATACCTCGGCGTCCACATAGACTACGGACTTAGATGGGATAAACACCTAGACACACTTTCCACCCGAACAATGCGACTTATTTCTATATTTAAATCACTCAGGGGGTCAGCCGATCATAATATTCTTAAAATGGTCTATTTTGCCTTGGCCCAATCAGTGTTAGGGTACTGCATCAATGTGTGGGGTGGGGCCGGGAAGACAGGTCTCCTGAGGGTTGAGAGAGCACAGAGAGCGGTCCTTAAGGTAATGACAAAAAAGTCACGCAGATATCCAACAGCGCAACTTTACGAGGACTGTAAAGTTCTAACTGTACGACAGCTATTTGTGCTCCAATCGATCCTTAGAACGCATGGCAGTTTGGCTCCTCCCGACCCAAAAAGACGTAAGAATATAATCCCCAGCATCCAACATAAAACTAAGTTTGCTAGGCACCAATTTTACGTAATAAGTAGGCACATTTATGGCGAAGTTCATAAAAAAGTTAATATTCTCGGTCTCCCTAAGTTTAAACTAAAACGTATAGTAATTGAATGGTTACTCAAACAGGACTATCATAAAACAGAATCACTTCTTACCTACATAACCTAAAAAAAAAAAAAAAAACATCCACTCTTTTGTGTTATTCACCTATTTTGTTGCACTCACTACAATCACACATTTACTTCACTTACTCCTCTCAGCAACAAATACCACACACACGCACTCATCAAACACTCGCACTCACATCATTCACTCTTCACTTTCTCACCCTCACACTTTCAAAAGTATATCACAAGATCAAATAATGCGGGCACGCCACGATAGTGGCGGTAAGTCCCCTCTTTGAGGAGTGGCTGGAGAGGCGCCACGGCGCCCTCACCTACCGTCTGACGCAGGTCCTCACCGGACACGGGTGTTTCGGGAGGTACCTGCACCGAATCAGGCGGGAGGAAACGCCCGGATGCTTCCACTGCGAGGATCGACCGGAGGACACGGTGGAGCACACTGTGGAGGTGTGCCCTGCTTGGGCGGAGCCCCGCCGTGTTCTCGTAGCGGCGATCGGCGGCGGTGACCTCTCGCGTCCGGCCCTGGTGCAAGCCATGGTCCGGAGCGAGGAGGAATGGGACGCCGTCGCCTCCTTCTGCGAAGCAGTGATGCTAGCGAAGGAGGTGGCGGAACGAGAGAGGGAGAGAACCTCTCAACGTCCCAGCCGCCGCGGAAGGCGCTCCGGGCGTCGGGGGTCACGCGATGACCTCCGGCCACCGTAGACGCGGGCCTGTGGACGGTGAGTAACGGGCTAGCTCGCCGTCCGGCCGTCGTCATGACGGCAACAGACCGTGTCGGCGGCGCGTACGTGTTCCACGCGCGCCTCAAAGAGATGTCAGCAAGGAGGGGCCCGCAAGGGCCGACGCCCGTCGGGGCTGCGGATATCGAAAAGTTACCGCGGCTCCGACACAAGGGCGAGGAAGAGGGAACATGGGTTGGTTTTTAGTCAGTAGAAGTCTGACACTCCCCTTCGCTCTGCCCAAGAGCGGGGGGGGTTATTCGATGATTTTCCACCCACCAAAAAAAAAAAAAAAAAAAAAAAAAGATCAAATAATGCACCCACTTGACACAGTCCACTGGCACGTCTGCCAAAATAAAATTATATAAGCATACCCAATGGCCGGACACTGCCCCCTAAGATACAGGCCTAGCCTAGTTTAGGGGACAGGGTTGAACTTATTGTACTTGTTTACCTAATTTAATGTTAAACTAAGAACTTCAATCTGTATATAGTGCAATGTACTTGAATCTTGTGACAATAAATATTTATTATTATTATTATTATTATACGGTTTAAAATAGAGATGGACCTGTGTGACAGGTATTTAAATTACGCCATGTGCCACCAAATTTGGTGATACCTAAATCCATAATTAATAATCTGGTGCCTCGCTATCAACACTGCTGACCATTCAGCTAACTATAAAATTGCTTACAAAATTCGTATCCTTAAGAAAGACGTAACAATTTTTGTAATAATTAATAATATTTTCCTTTACAATGATAATGCAAATGCTGATTTTATTCAATCGCCGCCGTATGTAACTGGTTCCCCGCCTTCCGCATTCACTCTGTGTCGCGCCTTCTTCAGTTAAAGTTATTTAGATAAGGATCTAAATAATGTCACGAATGTTAGTATGATCTAGATCTTCATAATCTCATAGATACTTTATTCCGGATGTTTTTTAAGTGTCCCTTAGGTAGTATTGAGATCGCTAACGGTCAATCACTTTTCACCCTTATGGGATAAGTAATAAGGTTAAAAAGTGGTCAACCGTACTAACGGTTGACCACTTTTTAAATTTCACTTTTTAAGTTCACTAGAACTTGGTAGTACATGGCTGAAGCCACCTTTGATGTCGGAATTTCCTCCTGATTACATTTCCTGACTTTGAACGTTCATTACTGAGCTCCATAGTACATTGTAGTGATGTCATTAGTATCAATAACACATAATGAGATGAAGCCATGACCACAGATCTGCAATAATTGGAAAATCCAATTTTCCTGCTATTGTAATGATAGCAATAGCTTTGTGGTGTGTGAGCAAAAAATCTTAATAATATTATGTTGTGTTATTGTGTATAATTCTTTAAGATTCAAATCATTACATTAATAATGCACATAACAGTACTTAGGTCACCCATAAAGTGATTACACTGAGAGAATCTCATTAATTGTTAACAACACAGAAACGTACATATACACCCATTGATACGAAAACAATAACTAATTTAAATGTACTACGTTTGAGCACTTTGAACTGCACACTAAAAGTGGCCATACTATAATGATTTTAGAGTGATAGGGCAATTCTAAGAATTCAAATATTTAATAGTACATTATGGTACAAGTGTGTAACGTTGGTGATTACCGCAGAGGCGCCATTGAGACCCGAGCCGTCAGGTGAGGGCTTAAGAAAGCCGAGGACGGTAATCATCAATACACACGTGTATCATACGACGTTTTTCAACACACTTGTGAAGAAAATAATACTAAAAAGTCATCTTCAACAGTTAAAACAAGTTCTGTTTTTTTTTTTCACAATAGCGGGAAAAATTTATGCGCGCGCATTTACAGTTCTACCAACTTCAACAGTTAAAACAAGTTCTGTTTTTTTTTTTACAATATTGGGAAAAATTAATGCGCGCGCATCTACAGTTCTACCAAGTTATCTATGCAGGCGGGAAAACACGGAACTAAAATAAATGTACTAAGTTTGACGTAGCGATGCATTTTTTCGTGACCAGTGGCGCCACTACTGTAACAATGACGATCGGCCATAGACTAAAAGAATGTGGTTTCTTTATTTTTGACTTTTCGCGGATAGAGTTTTAGCCACGGACAAAATGGGGGTTTTTTTTTTCTTTATTACAGAGAAAACAAAAGTTATATTATTTGAGTGAAAGATTCATTTATTAAAAACGTATTAGTTGAAATTATCTATTTAAATTCAAAGTTGCATGAAATGGAGAAGCACTAGGTACAGTCGCCCACAAAAGTGCATGGATACCTTAGGGCCTATTTTTCTGTGAAGGTAGAAATCAAATTTTCGAAAATAATTAATAGATGGCGTTTGGTTTCTGCACAACTGTGATATTAAACTCTTCAATCCCCAGTGTCACTTGTAGGTGGCATAAGTTTTATTTCTGTTTCTACCTCACAGAAATTTTATTTGTAATTCCTACTTAAATAATATTAGGAAATTAAACCTTTAAAGTTTTTACTTTCCGCAATGACAATATCCGGATTACCCGGTGTCACCTGTAGGTGAAATAAAATGGAGGTAGATTTTTATAACTTAGTCTTAACTAAATGTAAACTATTCTGTTGAGATATAGAAAAAAATGAACTTTGACTTGGGAATAGGTTAGGTAAGTAAGAAGTTAGGAAACACATATTAGGTTGGATGTGAGAAGTTAAATGATAAAAAAAAATACGAAAGAAACCTTAAGGAATGTTTTCATTAAGCCAATAAGTGCGCATAGCATTCAAAAATATAATATTCGAGTTAATAGTAGTTATAACCCGATTCATTAAAGAAAGGAATCTAAAATGGCGGTTTTTATCATGTCCTCACGCTCGCACACTATAGTGAGCGAGCGAGAGGACATGCCATGTGTTGCCATTTTAGATTCCTTTCTTTAATGAACCGGGTTATAGCAACAGGGATGAACGGAGACAAACAAAAAAACACACAAATTTTAGAGGTTTATTTCTTACAGTTTATTATTCAAAAACAGACATTTATTATCGTTCAACATTATTATATTATATAAAACTTCTTATTGAGGCCATAGCTTAAGTATTCGTTTCCTAAATCGGAAAGAGGATTGAAGCTTTTGTAACCTCAACAAAGACAAACAGGAGACCGGATTATTTTATCACAAAAGTGAAAAGTTAAATTAAATGAATTAAATAGGTAGGATAACAGCTATACAATTGCACAAAAACATACGAAAAGGTTCTTATGTAATGGAAAAAAAAAAACAAATGGTTTGACTTTTTTTAGTTATTAAAAATACGTAAGTCATAGGTTATAATAACAGTCAGTCGTAATAGGTTATAATAACCCGGTCTCCAGTTAATATAAAAAATAAGTACTAAAGTTATGTAATATTATTTTTAAGTATTATGAAATATAAATCCTGGATCGGCAACACTTATCTATCCCCACACGTTCACTGCAATATGACCAGCATATTGGACACACATAACCACTTGTTTATCACGTAATATTTCTACACCACAAACATAAGCGTCCGTGTTCACTGGACTTAAAAGTTACTCAAATCAAAGTTAACATGATCCAAAGCGAACTGTAATCTTGTCCTTTAATGGTTTTCTGTGGGCCAGGGTTTCACAACATGCCTCCTATAATGCAGCTCTTCACTTATAAGAGCACGACGGGCATTGTCAACACTTGAGTCATATAAAGCAGCATAGTCGGTCATCGGCAGGAATCCATTTTCTTCATACTCTCCATACACGATTTGACGCTGTAATGTGTTTATGAGCCGTGGTCTACTAGTTCTTTGATGGTGTTGCAAAGATCCCTCGTCTTCAAATCGTCGTACCAATAGAACAACTGTTTTTCTCTGCAACAATAATTATAACAGAAATATAATAACACGCAATAATGATTATTTATTAAGTAGTATAGACGTAACTAAAACATTTTTTTTTTCTTATAAAAATTTTGAAATCTAAACTACTTACGTTAACAATAAGATAAGTCGACAAGTTTCGAGTGTCGATAAGTTTTTGCCTTGATTTTGCAAATCAGTTATTTGAGCTCTTGTAAAGAAAACAATATTACAACGCGTACTCATTTTGATGAAATAAGTTAATTCACCTAAATTAAAATAAAACTGAGCTAAACACACTCGAATGAGGTAATCGAAACAAACATAACGAACAATCAATTGAGCTTAGTCTTAACTCATCTAAATCTTCAATCTAATTATTTCTACTACCTACAAATTTATTTATGAATTCATATTCGACCTACCCTCAAGTTTGAAAACTAAAACATAGATAATTAAAATCAGATACCTAGTTATAAAATGATAATAATATTCAATTTAAACAAACATAGTAGGTAGTTAGGAATAAATTTATATAATAGAAATAATTGATTATAAATTATTTGAATGTAAAATACAGAAAAAGAAACTACATGAACATTTTATACAGCGTGAGCGCCCTCTAGTTAGTGTAGCATCAACAATATAATCAATGTTGCTAATCGAGTACTTATTTACGCCAGGTGGCGTCATTTCTTGCTTCACACGGTATTTTTTCTGAACTTCCCATGCATTATTGTAGGCGATGGTACATTAATTTATTTTTACTATTGAACACGATCTTTTTTGTATCGAAACTTTTTTAAGAACATAGCAACTAAGGACCGACCGAAGGTTCGGTTTCGGTTTCGGTTTCGGCTAGTTTCGGCCAATAAATCTTGTTTCGGCCATAGTTTCGGTTTCGGCCAATAATTGGCCGAACCTTTCGGCCCCGCCGAAACAAGGTATACGTGAATTGTTGCGCATCATTCAGCTAACTTCGAGTGCCAGTTGAGTTCGCTAGCCGGCGCGATCGTGATGATTTGAGGTTGTGTGATTTTTCTCGCGCAAAAATTAGGTATTTGTTTTTACATAAGATTAATGATGATGTATTTTTATGGCATTCATCAGGGTATTGTGCTACAGTGTAAAATAAATAGGTTGTAAGTAGGTGTCAGGTGTGTATAGAAAATAATTCATTAGATATATTACTTGGTTCTGTTGAGTTATTCCCTAGAACTTATAAAATGTGAATTTAAGTAGAAATTAATTTAACACTTAAAAGATGTGTGAAGATACCTGTGATGTTTGATTCAAACATTACAATATATTTGTTTGTAATTGTTGATGGATTAAATTTTGTACCCGTATTCGAACCGGAGATAGTTGTGTATCGGAACTACGGGGCCGTAGTTCCGATACACAACTATCTCCGGTGATTTAGGCGCTTTGCACATGGAGCAACTTAAGTTGAAGCAACTTAAGCAACTTTAAAAGTTTCCTGTAACTAGTTGATAATTGCTACAACGTTTACGGTTGCAGCAATTATGGCAATCTGTGAGCAACGTTCATAACCGAGTTGCTCAATCTACGCAGCGAACAGCGTTCAGTGTGACGATGAATATCGAAGAAGCAGCAATTGCTCTAATTTTATTACGTCGTCGCCGTCTAAGTGAACTTTAAAAATCGGTATAATATTTAACAGTTGCTAGTTGCGGCAATTAGCAACTAACTTAGTCATTGATTGCAGCAACTGAAAACAGTTGACGATTGCCGGAACTCGAAACTCGAGTTGCTATGTGTAATCCAATTGAAATTATTGAAATATATGTAAACAGCTAGTTGCGCCAGTTGCTGCAATAGTTGCTCCATGTGCAAAGCGCCTAAAACCTTTACTAATTAATATAATTTAAAAAGTTCGTAAAGTAAATTATTTCTTAAAACACCATCTTTGAAAATGATATGATGTACTTTTTTTGTTAAATAATTAGAAAAAAAGTTATATCGACCAATAGAATTTATTTTCTAAAATTTTCATATTTTCTATTAGCGTGAATGGCCTTCAGTACTTTTAGTCATGTCGCATTTTTTCCCTTTAGTATGCGAGGTGCTTAATTTTGTTTTTTTTTTGTAATTACTAATTAATAAATATAGATGTTAAAAATGTAGTACTTATTTTTTTTAAAGTTTGACAAGTATGTTGATTGTATTTTTTTTTAAATTCACATTATTAATTTTACAAATGAAGAACTATTTTTGTTACCTAATTACCTACTTTAATTGATGCATTTTTTACATGTGTTAACTGTGTATATATGCGAAAAAATGCAATAGGTTTTAAATTTCATAAATATTTAATAAGTTTCGGTTTCGGTTACGGTTTCGGCCGAAACTGGGACCAAGGCCGAAGGTTCGGTTACGGTTTCGGTTTCGGCTGAAAATCGTGTTTCGGTCGGACACTAATAGCAACTCTACCAATAAAATTAAAAATTAAAAAACTATAACTCACTAGTGAATAATAGCAATGAAAAAGTCACAGTTTGGTTATAGGTGTCATTACGTGCCTAATTGCGGTGAAACTATAGCCACTTTATGAGCAAGTGTGTTGAAATAGTACATTACTGCAGAATCCAGTAAGTAAGCCTTCCTGGCCAAGTATGAGTTAACCGGACCGAACCGCAGGTGAGGTCTGGTTATATACGAGGCCAGGATGGCTTTCTTACTGGTTGAGGTTTGTATAATGCTTTTCTCAAAAATTAAAGAAAGTTTAACAACAAATTCGTTTAATTAATATTGAAGGTTACATTCATATGTGAAAAACACAATATCACTTTTTGGCCGACCCGGGAATCGAACCCAGGACCTCACGCTCTGCAGTCGAGCTTGCGACCACTAGACCAACGAGGCAGTTTAGGAAACAACTTTAGAAAATACTTTTTAATAAACTGAAATTACTAAATACAATCATAAAATCCCACACTATACTTCTACAACATTACTAAGTACAAAACGCAACGTATAAAATGGCTGTTTAAGGTTCCAAAAATATATGTATCTCATAAAATGTCATACCAAAAAGAGAGATAGATATATATTTGGAACCTCCCTTCTTTATCCATGTTATAATGGCTAAACTCTAATCTGTGTCTGGTACTATGTTTTTTTTTCTAAACAGATCTAAAGAGGATGACCTAGTGTCCAGTAAGTAAATTACATACTTACTTACTGGACAGTAGGAGATTCCAAATTTAAAATCTCGCTTCTTACTGGACAGTTGTGAATAAGTCTCCGGTAAAGTTCACTTTCTGGATACTTTTTAGAGATGTTATGGCAACATTACATACCATTTTTGAGAAAATATTTTTACCACCGGCAACGAGTGGATATAAAAAGAAATTGATAACAAGTCTACAGGAAAAGATAAATATTTTGGTCATTGTTTACATAAAAGTTAAGTAACGGGTACGGGTGGGGTATGCTATTTACGATTTGACATTTATTACTTTGCAAATACCTAGTTATATCTATAAAATAAGATTAAAATATCAAAGGTGCACATCAAGATTTAAATAAGGAACAAGTTCTGTAGATCAAGGAAAATAATACCAAAGTCAACTAGTCTATGACAAATCAATTTTATTGAATGTTTCCAGTTATAAAACATGGGTGATAGGAACATTGTTACTATCCTTACATTGTACTTTTCTGAGTATAAGAATGTACTAGACCTAGAGTATTTACACTTCAACAGTTTCGTATAAAATACTAGAGCTACAGTATTATCTTGCAATAAATTAAAAGACTGCTTAACTTCTAGGAGTATCAAAACATAAAGTAATTATTATTTCACTAACAAAATTAATGTCTTTCTCTTCTTTAATGGACACTGTTTACAACACCATTGATGTTTAAAAAATCATTTCCCTGAAACACGGGTTATAAATAAAATAGATTCAAGCGTATTTATTTCTTTGTTCGCCAACAAGAACGGAAAGCACTTATTATAACATAAATAACTATTGTAAATTTAGCTCGCAACTGAAATTAAGTCGTTTTTAAACCGACATCACTACTACAGCCAATTTTAGGGTCTCAGTTATTTCTATGATCATAGTACGCCTGGTACCTATTGATCGCTTGCAATATCTGGTCGCGATCACAAGGGTTTACCCCTAATAAATCACGGCACCCATGAGATACGAAGCATTCGTACATAATCTGAGGTTGATGACAGCAGGTTATGATGGCGGTATCGCATGAACTCGGAGTTTGACCCGATGTGGGCCTGTCACGAGGAGGCTGTGAGTTCTGAGGCCTACTCTGAGGAGGCCGCCATGTGGTCGGTGGCAGAGGCCTTGAAGGCGTAGTTTGAAAACTTGATGAGTCTGACTGGGGTCGATTCTGGTTACCCGAGTCACTCTGTACGGATCCGTGCTCCACAGGCGGTGGTGGTCTCATTGGTGTATTCAGTCTGATAGGATCAAACGAAATCGGTCTATTGAAGTCAACCCCCTCTTCTGAGTCACTATCATTCACAACTATACCCCAGTTTTGTCTATTGTCATCCATTGAAGGCCAGCGGCTTACTACAGTCGGTGTTGTGCCGTCAGTGTTACCACCGTCATTGTTATCACCGTCATTGGTACTAGGTGTTACGGGGCTTTCAGATCCTGAATCCGGTACCGTCGGGTTTTGATTTTCGTTGTTACAGTTACAATCACCAGAAGGAATGAAAAGCACCGGGTAAAATATAGGAAATTGGGGCGGCGGCGGTGGCTGCTGAGGCTGCCTTGCAAAGTTAGCAATCTCTTGCACACGTCGATGTATTTGTGCTAAGGGATCTTCTGGATAGTAACCGGTATTGGATCCTTCATCTCTTTTATTATACCCTGGATCAATAAATGGGTTGAAAGGAGGAAATCCAAAACTATAAGGATTATACCATCTTTTGTGTCGTTGTGATTCGGTGGAGTTATTATCACTCTCAACTTCCTTCGGTTCTGAGTCAAGCTTGGGGTCTGTTTGTTCTAATGTGGGGTCTGCTTGTTCAACTTTGGCGATTTCTTTCAACTTGCTGACGTCATTTGGTGCTGCATGGACGTATATTTGCAAGATGAGAAAGCCAAGAACAATATGGGTTAGACTCGCCATCTGGAACAGAAAGAAAAAATCTATTAACTTCAAAACTTTGGAAATAATGCCTAGTTATGTATTCGTTCTGTAGATATTTAAGGTCAGGTTATCTTTTATTCGTAAAACTTGTAAAACTAGTTTTAAAATGTTCCAATGTATGCCCAAATTCACGTATAATAGACAAGGCTTGGCACTCAGGTTTAAAATTATTATAAATCTTTTCTTTATTTACTGTTGAGTAACGTTCTTATTGAAGTTTGCCATGCTAATGTGTGTGCAGATTGTTGAACATTTTAATTAATATTTGTAAAGCTTAAATCAGATTGATCATTAGGTGGCAAATTTGTAATGCAATCTTCTGCAACATTGCATTTTTTGTGAGAATTGGGTTATCTGATAGCTCTTGATGCTCCAATTCAATTGTTTGCTGGAGAAATACAGCTGCGGGATCGTTCCTAATTACATTTGTGCTTAACAGTATCTTACGATTACTCAGATTTACGACTACATCATATATATTACTTAAAGTGAACGGTACCTCCGTTTTGAAAACTCCTGCGTATATAGCCTTCTAGATTTCACGATTTGCAATATCACTTAGATTTAAGCTAAACGATAATAAATTATTATGAATTGCAACACATTTAACTTTTCTATTCAACATAATTATATTTTTTTAAATTCATCTTTCAATGTTGAATGATCACGCAACAAGACGTTACCAAAATTCGTTGAGTCTTTATTTAAATATTCAAAACGATACACGTGCTTAACTTCGGTACAATAATCAACTGACTAATGTCTAATTCTGGTAATTTTGATTTGTTTTTGATTTTCACATTAATATTTTCTGACCACTGAGTAGCCACTAATAAGTAGTTCATAATTAATATAGAATCTCCTGTCTCAGATCGTTTTCTACAAAAAAATATATATAAAGGTATCTAAAGAGGTAAATTAATACGAGTATATGTGATGTAAATACACTAATATATATGATTATATATGATTAATATTAAATATGATTATATATGATTAATATGAAATATACATATTGAATATATATGATTCACATCACATTCACATTAAAATCACATAGGTTAGTATTTCAGGTCACATAGGTCTAAACATTTTGTTTTTTTTTTATTCTTTATTATTTTTGGGGTAGTTTATCCATAAGAAGACGTCTTTGTGATTTTCAGATTAATGGCCAGTTGACTATATTATTATGACCTACCTTCAGGGGCGTATTTTGAAATTTGGCGCCCCGGGCCAATAAGTTATGCCGCCCCAGAAGTCAAGAAGAAAGCATCGGTTTTGATGAAAATAAATTTTTATAGCATTTTTTTTGTAAAGCATTCTCTTTCAGCTGCTTTAAACGAGATCAATAAGTCGTAGAGCTTGGAAACGACCTCAACGTCTGTGTTTTTGCTGCCGGGGACCCAGCCTAATTTGGTCGCCCCCTCTATTTTCACTATTAACCAAGAACATTTGCTAAAAGTCAATACTTTTTTTTATAATTTGAAATTGTTTTGGGTTTGTTTTTGAAAGTCAAATCAAGCCAATTTGTTTTGCTTTTGATTGCCAATATAGCTAATAGTGTGTTTGCCGTTCCGAAAATTAATAAAAACAGCGAACGAACAATTTTGACACATCGGATAAATTACATTTTGTTTCAACAATTCATATAGAAAGAGAATTTTTGAAGAACCTATGCATTATTTAGACTTGAGGGCAAATGCAAGAGCGAGCGGAGCGAGCTCGAAAATTTCTGCCCCCTGCCTCAGAGAAGTTACTGATTTTCTTTTGATTGATTACTAATGCGTTGAGGTATTGGATAAAGAAGAAAACTCGGCGGTAAAAGCGAGCGCAGCGAGCTAGAAAATTTTAGCATTCCAGATAGGTAAGATTGTCTTTTTACCGTGAATAGCAACCGGTGGGCGGCAGATTAGAAGGATATAGTGCTTAATTGTTTACTTGATTATCGGGGCGGCATACGGCAGACCGGAATATATATACGTAAGGCTAGTTCGAAAAACTGCCCCAGGGCGGCGGCTTATTTTTACAACGTAGTCCCGATGACAACTGACCAATTAACTGATCTGATAACCATGACCTGACGTTGCCACCTGGTCTTTTTTACGTTAATTTTGAATTGAGATTGTTAAGAAAATACAGTGAAACTTGATTAAGTGGGACCTGGATAAGTGAGAAACCTCCATAACTGGAACTCATGCTGAGGTCCCAACACTTTGGCATGGATATCTGAGACACTGGGTAGGTAAGTGGGATACCTCTATAAGTGAGACAAATTTTCAGGTCCTTTGAGGTCTCACTTATCCAGGTTTCACTGTATAAATAACGTAAAAAGTAAAAGTTGAATAAATGGCGCCCCGGGCCATGGCCCGGATGGCCCTAGGGTAAATACGCCCCTGCCTACCTTACTGACTTTAAAGCACAATATTCACCCTATTTCTCACAAAAGATCTAGTTTTACATCTAGGTAAGTTGACACAGCGAAGCCTCAGTGCCAAAGAGTCAAGGTTTTTTCAGAGCACCACAGCCATTGTCTGTCTCACAATCCGCCTGGCCTTATTCCGACTGTTCTTATTCCCATTACCACTACTCTATCGGAATGAACACGCTTGAATGCCTACCAACCTACTTTAACTAGTAGTTATTTATACTTACATAGTTAGATATAAGTTAATTTAATATTGCATTTCTGTACTACTCGTAATATTCATCATTATCATCATTCTCCTGCCCTTATCCCAATTTATTTAGGGTCGGCGCAACATGTTTTCATCATCTATCCTTCTCTATCACTCATAGTCATCATCATCATCATCAGCCTATAATGTTCCCACTGCAGGGACTCAGGCCTCCTCTCTAGGAGAGGGATGGGCTATGATCTACCACGCGGGCCCAGTGCGGATTGGTAAATGTCACATGTCTTCGAACTTTTGGTTCTAAGATATGCCGGTTTCCTCACGATATTACTCATAGTAATATTACATTACTCTACTAATTTTATAAAGATGTAAAAAAAATGTAAGTTTGGGTAATCTCCGGAACTAATGATCTAATTCTAATCATTTTTGCACTGTTAAATACATTATTCATGGGTGCTATAGGCTATGTATATTGAGATCACGCATATTATCAGTATTATTACAGTTTATGTGGACGAAGTCGTAGGCGAAGTGCTACTCTACACTAAAGCCCACTTGCACTAAATCCAAAGCATTAAATCCATTTAGCAATTAACATTACATCCTCGACAACATGTAAAGCCAAGTTCATTGGCAGCATAAAACCTCTTTTTCCTCTCTCTTTTGGAGGGTAGGAAATCATCAAATGACTCCTCTCTATGGGCGGAGCGGAAGGAAGTGTCAGACTTCTACTGATTAAAAACCACCCATGTTCCTTCTTAAACCTTTGTGTCGAGGCCGCGGTATCTCTTTCGAACAACCGGCAGCCCAGCAAAAAACTTCTGACCCCAGGTTATACACAAACCACACTATGAAGAAGAAAGACTTAGGTATGTTTTGTGCCTATTTCTAATTATCCGAATGTGTCACCGTTAGAAAGCTCTTGAGCGAAAATGAGGACATTTCTGAACTAACGTTTAAACACTAATCGGTAGAAATTAGAGGTCTATAGGATTATATAAACAGCTGTAATTATCGCTGAAAATCAGTATAGTAAGCAGGTTTCTGCTTGTATAATTGACGAAGGGAACTCGAGACAGGTCAATGCTTTCCCATCATTATCTTGTGGATTCAATCGGAAATATTCGATTAATTTAATGTTTACGGATTGTGATTTGAATTTTTCAGCGTCATCATTTGGTTTGCGAATTGTAGCAAAGACTTTTAATTTTCTTTAAAAAGGGACCATCATTTGCCATTTGACAGACAGTATGTACTTCGTTTATTTGATATCATCGCATTGAGAATTTTTGAAAATTGAGATTTATAGAAATTATTATAAATTAAACTATTATTCATCATCTGCTTAGCCTTGTTCCAACTATGTTGGGGTTAGCTTCCCAGTCTAAAGGGATACAGCTGAATACCAGTATTTTACATGGAGCGACTACCTAACTGACCTCCACAACCCAGTTATTACTGGGTAATACGATACCATTCGGTAAGACAGGTTGTCAAACCTTCGGACCCCTTACTTTTTGTAACGACTGTTATTGGACTACAAACGACAACTGGGACCAATGGTATTAAGTGCGTCCTGGGGCATGGAAGAAACGCGATATGTAATGGTTGGTCACCTAACGAAAGACGAATGTAGGCAAGCGCGGCTTAACCTGAAGGTTAAGTGATTATTATTGCTGATTTTTTTTTTATGGAGTAGGGATGAAACTGCAATAACTACAAAACTATTATCCTACACATGTGCTAATGTACAAAAATACCCAGAGAGGTATTAATTATTACTTTTTCAGTAATTTTGTGAACTATGTCGTTAATTAATCATCTTTTATCGGGTGTAGTTTCCCATGACAAAGAATGTTAACCACTTCTATACAGACATCATGAACATAATTATTGCATAAACATAAGCCACCAACATATACTTATCTTAAAAATTCACGATTTATTTACGTTCATACTTCACTCAACGACCAACCATTCTAAATTCTTAATGATTGTTATTTTATTCATGTTTTTTGTCTCAGAAAAAATGGGTTTTACACGTAAAAGAATAACAACCTAAAAGCCATAAAACTTAGTGGAAAACTCATGTTTAGACATAACAAGTATTTTAAAGCGAATTTTCATGTACGAGGGTCGTTGGCTCAAGTTCATGAGTGACGTGACGTAACTACCAATATATCTAAATGTATTGTGTTAACGACATGTCAAGTCAACAAGTCATTGTGTTTGAAATTAACACTTCGCACTCAGAGAGCTTTAATGATTACTTAGGCCATCACTTTTTTTGGTTTTGACAGTTTTGTCATACAAAAGTATGTCAAATCTTTGTCTTAAGTAGGTAATCATTAAATATCTCTGAGTGGGTACTGCAGTTAGGAGATTAGTTGCTTTAGTTAGAGCACTTAGTCATACATAAATTTCACCATTTCCTATTCGACACTACCTACTTACCGAATGAATTTACAAACACAAGGAACAAAATTTGAATGAAATTAGCTGCCAGGGAAGTAAACGGTAACTTAATCGTAGGTGGTAAAAGAAAGAAAGAAAATGTATTTAAAGGTCTTACACAAGACGAAACAAATTGATGAAAAAACTTAAAGAGTCACCAATAAAATACAAAAAGTAAACATAAGAGGAATACTTAAAAATAAGACATACATTAAATTAAAATTACGAGGCCAAAATGCCTCTATCTCAGCATGGTGCTGTAACATGTATGTCAAATGTCACAGCGCTCGTATTATAATAGGGCCCAAGGTGACGAAAAGAGGCCATAACAGTTTCAAAAAGCCACAAAATATAATGTTCATTAAAAAAAGTTACCTACTATTTCAAACTTAGAATCAAGCACACATCACTGTTTGATAAAGACAGTGTTCTTACGTCGTTTGTGCAGTCAGAACCCAAAACGATTGGTACGGTGCACCAGACTGATCCAACATAAGTGTTATGAATAAATAGTTACCAATAAATGTTAAACGTTACATGTACCTATTCGTCCCAAAGTTGGGCTACGGGTAAGTGAAGGATAGGTACACAAAAACACATGAAGTTATGTATTTTCAGTATAACCTGACCTCGCTTTGTATAGATTTTCTGTATTCTGAGAGATCCGTATAAAATGGTTTTGTATAGTTTGACTAGTCGTCGTGTGAACCTTTACTAGTTTACAAGTACAATATGAAGTAATTCAGATCCTTGCAAAGACTTTTTTAAATGAAAATCTCAATGAAAAGAAATAAAAACTTAATTTCTGTCACAATGATGCGACAAGCGTGTTTTATGGTTATTCTTTTGATTAATTACCGCCTTATTGTAGCCATAACTCTATATTATTAAATAATCTATGTTAATTTAATTCAAAATTCCGTAATATTCACAGATTTATGCTGCTAACTGTACAAACTCCGTGTTGAAAGGACTTAATTAAACTTAAATGTCGTTTGTTAAGGTTACGCGAATATTCCGCGGTGTGTTACGAAGTTTATGCCATCAAAAACAAATTAAACACGAATTACTTAGAAACGACTTCAGGTGTATGATTTTATACTTTGGTTCGATATAATATTTTGGCAGGTATTACAAAATTTACACAAATTCAATACTTGTAGCTACAAGCATTCAATTTGTGTAAATTCTTTTATCAGCACTGCTAAAAGAATAAACAGCATTTAATAAAACCGTTTTTTTGCGTTTGACCATAATTTGCCCCTCAAGCGATGGCATGGTCTTAGGTGGAGCATGCTTGCCTAGAAAAAATCTGATCCACTCAAATTTATAAGAGCTGAAGGATAACATGTAGATTCAAAGATAAACCTCATACCATACCACACAAACCCGATTGGTGGGTTTAGCCCTATTGCCGTTTGCAGAGTTGGCTGTAGGATCGCTATAGGCCGATTATGCTGCTTATCGAAAACATATTATATTGCTACACTACACACAGCGTTACAGTAATACATAACGCAGCACCGACTAATAAATTACCAGTAGAGTGGTAACGATTTTCAAATTGTTTCTCATTTCTTGTCAGTTTAGGTAGCTTGTGTCCAATCCAATTACATATTTTTTATTTTTCTGACGACGCGACGGTTTAACTGATAGAATGGTTTCAATAAACCCTCGTACCAATAAACTACCGTGAAAATACTAGTGTCACTGTGAAACACCGGTAACAAAGTGAAAATTATACAAATATTATGATAGCTATACTGCTCCATTTTACTAAATGTAGGTGGGTATGTATGTAGGTGTACAAAATTCAATTTCAGAACCGCTCATCCAACGCGTAATAATTATCGAGTTGTCAATATCCGGCAATACAAATACGTTCTCTACCACGGCCCTTATTGCCATTGAAATTGTGATAAATCCTGTACTACGTACTGAATTTTGATCTTTATTGCGAACAGAATAAAACATAAAAGCGTATGTCGATCAAGGAACGCTTGAATTTATTTTTAATATTAATTGTTGCTTTTCTAATCGCAAATTGGAACAGAAAATTAATTTAAAAATATCGTCACCAAGTTTTTCCTACCCAAAACCAGCATGTCCCATTGTGTATCGACATCGAAGCATTAATTGTTCCTTATAAGAATTTGGTACAAAAACTGCGGTCATTGAATTGAATACGAGCGAACCAAATAGCTTTGGCACGACAATCATGGGCGTATTCGTGACTCATTGTTACGTAATCCCATGTATTTATGGAGTACCTTACACAAATAATGGCAGAGGATCGCTAAAGTCATGGAAATCGTGAGCCATAGAGATAGATGATAATTTCGTTCCTAACCCGCTAAGAGTACATTTTATTTTCAAAACTTGAGTCTTCTTTTCTTATTCACAAACGGCGAATTTCACCATTGAAGAGCTGTCAGCTGTCATTATCGCTATGAAATATTGACAATGACAGTCCTAATAAATACTGAAAACGGGATATTTACCATGTTTACTTTTTGTTTCGAGTTCCCGATATTTCGATGCACAAGCAGAGGATAAAAGCACCATGATCACGGATAAACTGAAGTCAGTGCGGGTGGATGTTTATGAGCAGACAAATCGGTCCACCCCCTTTCTTGTTCGTTTTATGACAGTACTTACAGAATCGCATTCAGTTTAAAAGTTTACTTGTCCTGTTACAACTCCTGTAACAGTCCTGTGTGTCGTGTTCTGTGTGTGTTGTTGTCTGTCTGTGTGGTAGACATCACAGAGGCTGATGGACGCTACTGAAAGTGCCAAATCGTCGCCAAATTGTGGGCTAATTCAATTACAAAAATTAAAAAATGTTATTGACACGCTGACAAGAAAATCTAATCCTTGATTGTCTTATTTAATAGCTTAATTAACCTGAAGGTTTCCGTCAGTTTGATTGCATCTAATGCGATCATTTGTAGCCAAGATTAAATTAATTGGAATATTTCAGTTGCATCGTTTTCCGCTGCGAAATGAATTTCCGGTTATCAGAGGTACAGAGAACTGAGCGAAACGGATATTATTTTAAATCCTAAATTTAAAATTTCTTTACTATTTATATGGTTTTCCTTATAATCTAATAGACAGTATCAACAAAAGTTATGTAATAACTTGTAGCCTCTTCAATTAAATTAAAAAACATTACTAATGAAGCTAGATGCACGATCCGAATTGGTCGTTTACCATGTTGAAGAACTGGCAAGAAGCTCCAAATTCATTTAAAATCTATAAATTCCATTGACAACTTTAATTTAGGGATCAAAAAATATATCTACGTAATAAAGGCGTGTTTAAAAGCCATTGCGGAATGCACGATGGGTTTTAATATGTCATCATTTTCTCACAAGTGCCACATGCGGTTAAAGCGACGGCCTTGATACCTACTGTTTAAGATTCTCCACACATTTTAGAGGTAAAAGGGCATAGTGAGGTAACAAATAAGTAAGAGTATTAATTGGACAAGCTGTGCTGGTTTTTTGAAGCATAAAACAGTTCTTCTTTTTAAATAATCATGATGAGGTTAGCGGCACTGATTGACCAATTTTGAAGTCCTTACAATTAATGAAATTGTTACTGTTTGTATATTTTGAAACTTCTATTGAAAAATATTGTAGAGCTAAGTAAACTTTTCACATTTCACTGCTATAGTATGTTTTTCAACGACACATATATGTATTATTGTTTTCCAAAAAATACGACTGCAGCACAGTGTATTTATTTTTAAACTAGCTTTTGCCAGCGGCTTCAAGATCAAAAATGACGATTTTTCATACAAACTTTCATCCTCTATTTAACTCCCTTAGGAGTTGAATTTCCAAAAATTCTTCCTTATTCCTTGTATACATTATAAAGGAAACCTTTGTGCAAAATTTCAGCTTTCTAGGTCCAAGGGTTTGGGCTGGGCGTTGATGAGTCAGTCAGTCAATCAGGACTTCTCCTTTTATTTATATAGATATATAAAGGGCATAAATAAACAAAACAGCAGAGAGCATGAAATAAAGGGATTAAGTCTGTCACGAAGACTGAAAGTTATAAATCAAGGATCATAACTGTCTAAACAATAAAACACAAGGAAGGCACCAAAGCAGTTCAGAGTAAATGGTACTGTTTATTATAATTTTCCTGCCCTTAACAAAATTCATTTAGGGTCACTGCAGCATACCTTATACTTCAATACTTCTCTATTATATTATTATATACTATCTCAGCAGTTACATCTTTTCACACAGTTATTCCTATATTATATATATATACTATACTATATTTATATATTTTAATGAATGGATCCAAAAATCTTTTTAGTTATTCTAGACCTGTACTAGAATCAATAGCTAATTATAATCCTTCGTCTGCTAACGTCTACATTATTAAGACACATAGGTACAATACTTATGTTTACATTTATGTAAGTAGATAATTGAATCCTCTTGCCATATTCGTACTACGCGTCCCTAACCAATGAATCAATGATCTCAGCAATACCAACCTTGGCTGAATATTAGCATTATTTATACAGCAGGCACTCATTAATTTTGATGTTATATCTTCTAACTAGCCATAAAATATGACTGGGAGGATGCAAATTATGCATATTATATGCATTAAGGCGTGTTAAAAATACATAAAGTAATTAGCTAAATGGAGACGCGTGACTGGTTGTACTCGTGACTTGATATCGTTTTATATTTTGAGGGACTTCCAAGATTCTGTGTATCTTATTGACGGTTAGTTGAACTCTTGGACCTGGTTGTAATAAATTGCAATCGTGTTTGAGGGCAGAGGTTCAAATTCCAACTATGGACATTTTGTGAATCATAGCGGATCATCTGCCTAGCCTTTTCCCAAGCTTCCAGTCCAACCCGATTTTTTACACAGAGCGGCTGCCTATCTGGCTTCAACTACCCAGTTGTTTCTGGGTAATAAAAACGGTACTCCTTGGTATGACTGGTTGTCAGACCACTGACTATCTGTTACGACATCTATTTGTATGATAGTCGGAACCATTGGCTTAACGTACTTCCCGACGCACAGAGAGAACTCAGTTATTATAAATTGAATGGTCAATTGGTCACCCATCCACGAACCGACCTACCAAAGTGGTAACCACGGCTTCACCTGTCATTTGTACTATTCAAGCACAAGCGCGGCACGCCACACCACATAGGTATTAAATTAAGGTCCTTAGAATACATACTTATTGATATACAAAGAATTGCACCTCACGAAAATTTAATATTTTCTTAATGAAAGTAATTATCTTAATGCCATTCAAAATGTAGAACATTCGATCATGGAGGACATTCGCATGAGAACCAAGGTTACCGACGTAGCCCGAAGAATCGCCAGACTGAAGTGGCAATGGGCAGGGCACATTGCTTTCAGAACGGATGGCCGATGGGGCCGAAAAGTTCTGGAATGGCGACCGCGAACCGGAAGTCGTTGCGTTGGAAGGCCTCCCACTAGGTGGACCGACGACCTGGTCAAGGTTGCGGGGACCCGCTGGATTAGAGATGCACGGGACCGGTCAAAGTGGCGACACCTGGGGAGGCCTATGTCCAGCAGTGGACGTCTTTTGGCTGAAATGATGATGATTCAAAATGTCATTGATCATGTGCTGTCATGGCATCTATGTACTTGACCGTAAGATAAACACATTGCAATATTAGCACATTAAAATAATATGTTAGAGTCAGTAATTATAACCAACTAACTATTCGCTTCGCACCACGAGCAATTATATACTACTACACGTTTACCTTCACTCAGCCATAACTTTAAGTTAAAGGCAGTTGTCGGATATTTAAATATCCAAGCTTCGTTTCGTTCAACTATAACTTTATAGTTTTATTGAGTTCTAAAGATTTCAAGCGTCATAAAAATAACTTCATCACGCCTGTTATCCCCAAAAGTTTTTCCAGAGATGCATAATTATAACTGCTAGTGGGACTTAAAAACATAACTGGCGAAATGAGCCTATTCGAAGCCTATTTCGAGCATAATACATAGTTACTATAATTTTATATCTCTATATCTTTAGAACTTGGTAACTCCTCAATCACTTCCGTAATTTACAATTGAATAGCATTTCCAATTAAAGTCGTTATTTAAATTGTTCAAATAACTTTACAAGTACCTACATGAGTTTCTATTCTACCCATACTGCAGAACTTTACAGTATTGAAATATCTTCGTAGACCAGCCTCGGACATTGAACTCAACCTATCTTTGGTAAATATTTACCATACCAATCAGTCTTACTTATTTGATTTATTATTTACAAAACGATAACTTCGTAGCAGTAATTTTGACTTGATAATTAAATTAGTAAACAAATTAACGTCTAATTTTTATGTGAACTCGCACAGTCAACATACCAGTCAATATTAGATGTATACGAATATCATACTTGTTAGTTACAGATGCGTGCAAACGAAGTCCCCCACAACCTACATAATGTAAAACTCTGACAAACTATAAACGCAATTTGTTTTGCTATCTGTAAGTTCAAGAAACATGGAAGCCTTCTCCAGTACCCTCGGGGATTAGTTACTGCGAACTCTGCAGCTCACTAAAGTTATTAAAGCAATATATTTATAAGTTCCTCAGACTTTTTTAACGAAAAAAAAGTAAGACTATCTCCCTTGCCGCTTGAGACTTCAGAAGATTGCCTTCTTGTCTCTTGAATAATTAAGAATTCAATGTAAAAACATTTGCTTATTGTAAGTTAGACCCATACAAACTTTGAAATTAGCTTGTACCTAAATATAATGGTTCGAATCGCCCCATTCCTAAGAGCTATTGGTCGATTCACACCGCTTGGCGCCCCATGGACCACCGCGTTGCGAAAAAGCCCATTCTTAAGAGCTCTTCTGCGTTTCACACCGCGGTCCGAACCGCTCGCGGTCCGAACCGCTCGTGGTCCGAAACGACGAAAGACCCAAATGAATAAACGAAACGATTTTTTTTCTCTAACAAAATACTATTATTCAAGCTTTAAACAAAACTTTTTTTTTTAACTATGTTTTATCTAAGTACAGAGGTCTAAAGCATTAAGTTCACGGTTGATTGAAAAAAATGGCGGTTTTGGGTAGCTTGATGTGCTGGGGTCTATACTTTACTTTTTCTTAGTCCAAATGTTACTGGTGGTTCTATTGTTCTATGGGTGTAAAATGGCCACTTTAGCAGATCATAATATGAATTGCGAAAAAATCGATAAATGGTCACAGACGCCGTTACTGTTATGCATTACATTTTTATGATCAGTGGACATTTTAGAGCCTCAGCTCTCTTTAACTAAATATTTTTGTTTTTTATCCTTCGGGGCACTTGGTTGATTTACATTAATAATGTATTCGATAAGCAGTGAATTTTCTTTAATCAAGTAGTAAGATTTATGTCCAAATGTCAGTTCAAATGAGACAGTTCTCATTTCAGTGTGTCGTAAAGACGTCAAAAAAATGAAGTCGCAAATAATCTTACGCAAATCTTTTTTTATATATTAAATGGGCTTTCTATTGACCTCGATCTTGTCCTGAGGACAGAAATGAGGTTGACGTTGGAACGAACTAACAATAAAAGAAAAAAATAGCCTTTAGTGCTTTTTCTTTTAATTTAAGTCATACCATACACACAAATAAAGTCTAGAATTAAGAGACATTATCCAGTTATCGATCAACAAAGTAACCGTTTTTTTTTCATTTGATGATAAAAAAACAGTAGGTATTTGGGATGGACTTGATAAAATCATTGAAAACATTTTAATTGGCACAAATTGTATACAAGCAATTAAGTTAATTGAAAGCTTAAGATTTATAGCTTGGAAATCCCAAACATTGCCTGTAGGCAGTTTTATTGATAAAATTAAAATCAGCGCTCTGTGTGGTTAGGTTCTAAGTTATTTCGATAAAAGGTAATTTTATGGTGTCGTGTCGGTATCTCTACTAAGAAAATCGAAAGTTTTAAAGTACACACTAATCCGTTAAAACCACCAGATTTATAGCATGTTAAGACATCTTTTATGGAATGTCAAGAAAAACGATTACAACATATTATTTCGATTTCGCACGGCAAATCATATTTCAAGTCAATGTTCTAAATTGCGTGTGAAAAGGAAGACGCAATACAATACAATCGAAACATATAGTTAGACACGGTGAATTGTTTTCCAACAAATAATTACTGTGTTTATAAAGTACTGGAGTGGTTCTAAAGTGTTATGATAAAGCTTAGGGGCTCTACACACGCAATTACAATTCGAAAAACTTCGTCGACAGCATCGGCACGAGAAGTGTGACTTTTTTACACTACAGCTTGAGCTGACACTATACTTACACCAAGCATTCTGCGCATCAAATTAAGTAGGTAACTAAATACGCAAAAAAATGTAGGGGAATGACTTTATTTTTGGGTGAAAAAATAGGTTTTTGGTAGGATTCTAAGAAGCGCACTCAAAACATTGTGCTGATGGCTGCATTGAATAGTAAGGAGTCGCGGAGTTTAAAGTCAATTTATAACATTAAAAACTTGCATTAAATAAAAAGTTGGAACTTGGGCCCTCAATAAGCTCGTTCTATCGTCGGCCTCATCTCTGCCCTTAGGGCAAGATTGAGGTCAAGAGTAAGCCCATTTAACATAAAAAAAATATCTCCGTAATTAGAATGTTCCCAAATATGATCTAGGACAAACAAATAGGTAATCACAATGACGGAGAGCTCAAGTGCCTTTCAGCTTCGGCTCTATCGGTGGCTTTGGTGTGTAAAACCCATTAGAGATCAATGCACAGTGCATGACTCGTATGCTAATCGAGAAGACGTGACTACAAACAAAGAGACCCAGTATATTATAGTTTTTACGCGCAAATTATCTAAACGTAATTGTTACAAAGTAGTTTTGAAGATAATAATCGATTTGTTTTACGAATGACGTCATTTTTGTAGATTTTCCGGTTGAGCTTGAGCAAATAATGTAAAGATGCTAATTGTATCGACGCCTCTACAAATGTTTATTATACAGGATGTGTGTTTTAGGAACGAAAATGAATTAAGTATTTTGATGATTATCTCGTTAGAATATCCGGTACTTAAAGAACTCTTCAATCTTGTGTTGTATTTTTGGATGCGTAATAAAAGGCTGCAAACGCAGTGCTAAATGATCAAAGGAGGTTGTATACACTTTTATATTTACCATCCACGGTTCCGGCAAAAATGCAAAAAAAACAATATACTGAACTTGTATAATTACGTACTTACGTAAAAATGCACTTTGAATATCTGATTAGCAATTTTTTTGTATTTATCACAAACGAATCAGAAAAATATTCACGTTCTTTCCTCTTGTAAATCCTTTATTAAAATGCATTTATTCATGAATCCAATGCAACCTTTTGAACAAGTTTTCAAGACATTTGCTCACATTTGTTACATCAATAAATTGGAGCTACTTAGTAAAAAACACTTTTTTGCTACAGTTCGTTTACATTTATATAGTCCTCCTTACCGATTTCGGTAACGGCGACCCTTACAAGCTATTTCCTAGCGTTTGCCCTTATGTGGTTGTGGCTGGCCAGACCGAATTTGCTTTTAAAGACCCGGTCACAACATAAACACCCACTTATCAATGTAGAATGTTATTAAAGACATTTTTTTAACATTAATTACAGTAATATAATGATATCTTCAACATTGATTAAAGCAGGATACAACTATGGGTTTGACAAGGATTGCTGGTGTAGGAGGTAATGTACAAATTAGGAGACTTTTTAAGATCCTCCAATTGTGGCCAGGAAATTCTTGGATTGATTTAGTAGGAAATGACATGACAACGACAGTCGACACTCGACCCTTGGGTTTTTGAACTTGTTCAAAAATTAACTAGAGTCGGCACTATAAATATGGGTGTAAAATTAAACTTAATGATGTTGAACTTGAAACAAGGAAGTAGTCATAATGATTATTTATTTAAATTCAAAGTTTATTTTTAGTTGGTCTGAGCAAGGTAATTAGCTCGTACAATAATAATATAATTTTAGCATGCACTGTGGTGCACTCTAATCGTTACCTCGGATACAAATCATGATTCATCAAAAGTCAATGTCAAAGACACATACGAGTATCTCAATCAAGGTAAGTGCCAAAAATATAATTATGTATGTTATCGTAGAACAACCTCCTTTAAATGTTAATTTTAAGAGCACTTTTTATAATCTCTTCTACCTTTTTATTCCAACACCTAAGGTACCTTGTTTGTCTACTACCGGGTCAGGCAAAGTGTTATTGGTTTTTTTTTTTATCAGAGATTAATTCTCCCGGAACCTGGTTTTTGAGCACGGTTGATGGCAGTAGGCTCGGCCCCTATTACACGGGACTTAAACATAACTGGCGAAATGTGGGTGTACAATTTAGAGGTACACCTTTGCCCATAACCTTTTAAGAATTACAGGCGTGACACAATGTCATGTTAAACCTAAAATAATGTATTTTATTCGCTCTTAAAAAAAGTGTTAAAGAAAAAAACAACCAATTTAAAAAGATAGGTAATATTTTAACTCAATTGAGAGCAACCAATGAGCTGAAAAATGAGTCCAAAATTATTAAAAGCGTCCCTTAAAATTGATTCACGGAATAAAGATGATTGAACGCAATTTCATCGGAACAGATTTTTATTAAACTTCGAAAGCAAGTGAACAGGTTATCGGAAGTTTTTTTTTCATGTTATAAATAATATTGTCACTTCTGAGTATCTACAAAACAAGACAAATTATTTCTGTCAATTCATTTTATTTAATCATAGCTAATTAATGGTGGTGATATTTGTCATAATATTAGCATAGAAACATAAATATTTACTGTAGGCCGACTTTCTATTAAGTTAAGTACATTTATAATTATAAGTATATTTTCACAGTAAAACACATATTTGCGATGTCTGACACAGAGTCTGACAGCACTATAACACTTTTATTTATATACACAGTAAAACACATTACTTATGTAAATTTTGTACTTCACCTTAGCGTAGGTTTCCTCTATAATAGACGCTTTTTATCGTTTTTATAGCATCCGAGCTATTTAATTAGTATACGTATTTGCCGACAAATGAACCATATCAAACGAATCAAAATTGGAAACCGGTTTTTTAAACATGTTTTTTTAGGAAGAGATACTAATGTTATTTACATGACTAATATGATGATTACCTGTTAACGTGTTTTTTGTTACGAATCTGACTAAACGCCTTATGAAGTTGTTTTGTCTGGGTTAGCGAGCAACGTTATGGAAAAACAAAGAACAGATAAAATCAAATAGGTGGTAATCAAAATTTCATTTTGGGCAAAAAAAAGCATCCGGTCACCCACACAGGCCGATTCTAAAATAGTTTCCGTATCATTATCATTCTACTGCCCTCGTCTTCTTCTTCCATATTTCTCTATTTCTCAACATCTCAGCAGTTAACCTCTTTTCTAGTGGCATCATACTTCACACAGTCCATACATAGTTTCTTTGATCTTCCTTTACTCTGATAAAATAATATTCCATCAACAAAAAACGCAGACATGAATTTAAACGACCTTATTAACCTAGTAAGATATAAATATTTCTTAAACAATGCGCATAATTATTACGCTTATTTAAGTACTTTTTTCATTATATTACTTAATCGTATATTGCTTTCTTAAGCAAGGCATGGTATGGTGTGGTAAGGCATGGTAGGTTCAGGTGGTTACTTAAAAAAAACTGTTTACAATACCCAATAATAAAGGCTTTAAAAATAAAGACTGTGATTAATATCTTAAGATTTTAACTAATCACGAGTTAGTAATAACCATAATTGATCTCTCCATCATTGACTGATATCGCATCGTGATACCATTCTGATACCGTCATCAATTCATCGTGCATTCATGACTTTTGTGTTCTTGACTGCGAAACAGAGTTCCTGTATACGTAACCCTAGGTTACTACATAACCACAGTGTTAACCTTCACCACGAAATATGACATTTCACGGTTATTGGGTTACCCATCTTTCCTAGAACCTTTATTGACGAAACGTTCAAAGGAGGACAAGCTATATGAATAAATATAACATTTATTCATATTTCAAGTAGAACTGGCCAGTCTCCTTACTCAAGATGCATTAGCAAACTGCAATTTATTTACACTTCATACTTGAAACTTGCCGGATGTCCTATTAAGGATGTACCAGCTTTACGATTCTAGTTGCATTTAGCCCTGATTTTAATTGAAACGTGCAAAAATCAATCTTGACTTTCCTCTCCCCATTCTGTACCACATTAACGATTCATCTTTGGGTCTTGATTCATTGTAACATTTATTAGTAGTATTTAATAGTAGCTTTCTGAAGTGTTTCCCTCACTCACTGTCTACGGAAAGACTAAATCTGTGGCGAGGTCGTGCATCCTAACCTAATCCATTCGTTCCACCTGCTGAAAATCTCTCACTTGGACATGAGTTGCCAAGCACAAGAAAACGATGCTCATACTAGCGCGTATGGCACGCGGCATATAAGTTGAACGTGCGCAGTAGTAGTTTTTTAGACGTCCCATACAAATCAAGCAGGGAACCTGCTCAGAACGACACCATTTTGTTTCGAGTTATTTGCCTAGGACTCTACCCCCTGCATCATTTCGTTTACCAATACGTAATATTGTCATGTGAACTCAGACCAAGCTAAAAAATAATTAATTATAGATGTTGGCGGTTTATTAGCATCATTCCGTCATGTTACCGTCGCGACATCTTCCCACGTAGGTACTAAATTCACAATGACCTGCAGAACATTTCTTCATATTTTCATAATTGTTTTATGTCTCTAAAGCCGGCTTTGAAGATTCTATATCACGAAACATTCACAATGAAGGTAGCAATGCCGTTACAAGAAACATTAGAAGGCCTGAATGTAATAGTATATTAGAATAGCAATTAGGCGAAACCACTTGCAATAACACAGGAGCTAAGTAACCATTATGAATGTGTTCTGTATAAGTAGATAACAGTACCGCGTTTTGAATGAATTGGTAATATTTCGCTGCTTTACACGGTAATTGAAACATTAGCTTGGTTCTGTGCCTGTTTTGTGTGTCTGTCTGACTATAAAGAATCTCTTTTGAGTCTTGAGACTACATGGAAACTCTTTTGTGTCTAGAAATGGGAAAAGAAACAACGGTGATGTTGAAAAAGCGAAGTAAGTCCTTCCTAGTATGGTAGAGTATTGTGTCCCAAGTACGAAAACGGCCATTTCTGTCTAAGGTAAGGTATATAGATATATAACCTTATTTGGTTAAGTATTCCCTGAAAGAGTTATATCCTTAACGGATGGTATTTACTTTTTTTTTTAAGGAGGTATTTATGTAAGTCTTTTTAAGCAACAATTTTTTAAGAAGAATGCCTTGTTTATCTACCCAAATATCATAAACCCTCTTTAATGCGTTCAAAAACCATAGGCAATGACCAGCATTACCAACCAGCAGAAATTAACAGAACTGTAATGAGCTCATAACCTACTGAAAACAGTAGGTTATGAGTTTTAAATTTGGAACAGGTGTCAAATTCAAGTGAGTGTGCTTAGTGCGCGCGGAACTAGTTGGCCGCGCCTTAGGTGGCGACAGGGGTGAGGGGGCGGGTTGCCTACAGCTCGCAATGCACAGGAGACTATAATTAGACAGTGATGACCAATCTCGAGATATCGTGAACAATAATTTATTCAATTTATTGAAAAGAATACAAATAAAAAACAAAAACATGCCTAAGGCGCGGCCAACTAGTTCCGCGCGCACGTATGATCTACATTAAAACAGATACCTATCGATACGAAACCCCAATTCAGTATGATTTTAATTATAAATCGCACGACATTTTGATCTCGAGTGACACAAGAATATTGACTTTGTTCGTTTGCCTATGATTTAAAAAAAATTACAGATATCCGAAACGCCGCCATTTCGAGCTGTCATTTGTTCGTTAGCTTTTTATTCCCTTTCATTGAGTAGACAAATTTTCTGTTAATTCTTTATTTCTGTCGAAAATGAGTGATAGTGACTCAGAAATTAACATGAACACTCCGCCAGATATCGTAAATGCAGCGACGAATGCAACTAATAACCTGTTTATTTTTTATTGCATTACACTGGTAACAATGCTGGTCATTTCCCTATGGTTCCTGAACCCATCATAGAGCCCTTATGATATTCGGGTAGATAAATTAGTGTATGCAACTATACATAATTAGGCATTACAACACTCGTGTGATGCTATTAAGAAACTCGCCTTCGGCTCGTTTCTTAAACCCGCACTTGTGTTGTAATGCCCTTCATTATGCACAGTCGCATAAACTACTATTATATGCTCGACTATACCATATTGACCATTACTATTATGCTCGCCATGAAGTCATATTTCAATTGTTTGACATTAGAATCGTGCTTCATTCATTGATAACATAGTAATTATGAAATAATTCATAGTTAATTTTGTAATAATAGAGAGGACTTTTGACCCACCATAGATAAATTATAATTTGAAAAAAATATTCTGGGTTTCCCAGTGTTGCGTGATCAAGTCGTTCAAACGACTTGATCACGAAATAATTTCTTGACGATCGCGATGGGTTCTATATTTTTTACTATAGTTTTATCCAAATCTGGTGTTATTGGCGCCACACTAATAAATATTTATGAGATTTTTATTGCACATTAAAAAAAAAACTTAGTTATAACAATAAAACGATACACATGCCATCATTTACATTTTGAAATCTGATCATTAGGTAAACTGAATGCTCTTCGCCCTATTCAATCCAATGTGAGGTATCAAAACCAGTATTGTCTGTTACAAAAGATTGGCCTTTAAAGCTAAACGGGCAAAGCATTTGAATAAGAATACATAACCTCGTACTTTTTAAAAGTCGGTTTAAAAAAGTGTGATGTGGTCATCCTGTAGTGTGTGATAGTTTATAGAAACAGTACGATGGTGATGTAGGTACTTTGTAGAATGTTTGTGATGCGGTGCCATCCATATCTGCGTCAGCCTTTAAAACACTAGATTTATGCTTATGCACATTGTATCGTAAGATTTTAATGGAAATAAATTAGCTGCATCGTCTCATATTTGAAATGACATTTACCTATGCGTAATTTCAATTAACACCAGTGCCGTGCGTGTGTGCGGTAAATAGTATTAAGTAGGTAATAAAAACGTGTGACTGAGCCATCGGATGCTTAAAGCCTTAAAATGTCATCATAAAGGTCTTCTGCTGAATCTGGGAGTTCCAAAAAGAATCACTTCGCCAGAATATATGATAGTATTTAGATTTTTTTTTTTTCTAGTAGCTCGTACCTGTATTATCCTACAATATTAGTAGGATATAAATGCGAAAGTTTGTGAGTGTGTGTGACTGTGTGAGAGTGTATGTTTGTTACTTCTTCACGCAAAAACTACTGAACGGATTTGGAAACAATTTGGTACACAGATAGTTTATAACCTGGATTAACACATAGGGTAGTTTTTATCCCGATTTTATCTTCCCATGGGATAATTTTCGAGTTGTAGCGGGTGAAGCTGCTGGCAACAGCAAGTAATAACAGACGCACGGTCGTTCTTAAGGTTTTTTTTTTTTATTATATATGGGCTTGCTCTTGACTTCAATCTTGCCCTAAGGGCAGAGATGATGTCGACGATGGAACGAGCTTACCCAGTAGAAGCCTGTTTACTCGCGACTTAAACAGATTAGGGTTATATGAACTCGGTTAAAGGTTAAGCCGCCCTTGGTTAGATGTCTGACCGTCTATCACATATTAGTTTGCCGACTACCATTTATAGATCTTTGACAGTCAATACAGGTAGTCATGAGCCCAAAGGTCTGAAAACCAGTCTAACCTAGGATTATCATATAACGCAGTACCTACTAACTGGGTTATGTATTAGCAATCACTTTATGTAAAATTATAGTATTGAGCAGTGTCCGGTTAGACAGAAGCCCATCTCAATATATTTGTTAAAAGGCTTGGCAGATGATGATTTAGATTTTTTATTGGTAAAAAGTTATAATAGAACTTATGCGGAGCAACTTTCAATCTTAAAATTTAAAGGTTGTATAACAAACTTAATGCGTACTTCTGTTTAAAATTAAATCAATTTATCAAGATATTAATAATAATGCCACAAGGACGTAAATGCAACTTGGCTTATTAATTTATATCTCCTTTAACTTTGCATACATGGTTTAACAAATGGAAACCAGTAATAATATCGTCAATCCTGACAGAGATCATACCTTCGTCATTAAATAAGTATTATTTATACAAAGGATTTTATAAATGAATTCCAAAAATAAACATGGTTACTTATCAGATTGAAGTAATATAAAAAGACAATGTATCTTTCTGTAGTCTGTTCTTTATTTATTTATAGATATATTATTTATATATTTTCATTATAGGTAAGCATCTCAGGTCGTTAATTGACTGGAAGCGGTTATCACGCTACAATTTTGTTAATGAATAATATTGTATTGAACATTTTTGAAAAGTTCATCTAAAGAAAGGAACAAAGCTCTGGTTTTTTTTTTACCATTCTGGCATCAAATAAATATAAGTTTATAACACTAACATTTTCATTAACTCTGAAAACAGGATATTTACCATGTTAACTGCATGTTTCAAGTTCCCGATATGTCTGATCCTGAATCCAGTGGTTCAACTTTGAATCCGAAAAACAGGTAAAAAAGTTTGTAAGTGGACACAGTGAGTTTGGTGTGTCAGAAACAGAATCAAGTTGTGAGTGACAATGGTACCGAGGGAACAAGAAACAGGATACACCAATTTGTCTGCTCATAAATATCCACTGCAATCATTTTAGTTTATCCGTGATCATGGTATGTACTTGTATCAGTGCCAAAATAACAAGAAATCGAAACAAACAGTAAACATGGTAAATATCCCGTTTACAGTGTTAATCATAATGTTAAGGTCATATTAAAAAAAAAAAAACAAAAAAAAATATAATAAATAAGTCATTTTTCTTTCTTTCTTTCTTTATTTTTCTAATTATCATTTTCCTGCCCATATCCCATTCTATTTGGGGTCGGCGCAACACGTTTTCTTTTTCCACTCTTCCCTGTTAAACTTCACGGTGGCATTTACTCTTTTCTCTTTCCTATCACTCCTCACACAGTCCATCCATCTTCACTTTGGCCTTCCTCTGCCTCTCCATTCATCAACATTTATATACGTTAAGTTTATATATCTCTGTTTATATGTTTTAATAAATGTTTATATGTTTTAATAATATTTTTTCTATTCTTCTGTGTTCTTTTATAGCAGTCATTGTTATGTGATAAAGGGTTCTTAAAATTGGTCACCACAATTAACGTCATTAAATTTAGATCATTAGCATTACACATCCTACATAGTTATTTTTAGTTTGGAAATAAAAACAAGGTCTGATAGGGAAAGATATTAGTTTTGTTTGAAGTAATCTTTACTTTTAAACTTATCAACCGAGTAAACAGACGGATCAAATAAATAAAATTATAAAATTAAGAATTAATCATAATACTGTCATACTCGTAAGTGCGAAAGTTTGTGAGGATGAATGCATGGAGGGAAAATGTTATTCTTTAAAAAAAATAGTGTAAAAATAGCCATGTAGCTAATTTACCTTAATAAGCAAGATTTATTAAACTATATTATTCTAGTTAACAAATCGTCTACATAATATATAATCATGATCTAAAAAACTTTGACTAAAATAATTAAGGAAAGTAATTACAAGATAAAGTTGATTAAATTATCTAGAATTTGAAAACGAGTTCAGTCATAATCTGATATTAATTATATTATCTTATATTAGCCGCAAATCTAACCTATTCTTAATTGATTTGTATAATTCCGACTAAGGATTTACCAAGTTTTTATTAATTGTACATTTAATTACTTTGATGAAATCTGATCTAGTTTGATCTTTTTAAAGGTCGTTATGTAACTGTTTGGTGAACTTTTGTCTTACTCATTCGTTTCTTTTGAATGGTTGCTAAGTCCATGCTATGTACTTATGATTACATCGATATTCATATTAGATACATCGATTTATTAAAATGATTACAATGGAGTGAAAGTAAGTATTCAATTTTATGCATAGCCATCAAATTAATAGCTCAATTCCAAAATACTATACAAAGTTTGTTGCAAAGTTTGATTGCTGGACCGTTCACTCGTCTTAAATACGTTGCTACACATTTTGCTCTGTCATGAGAAGAGGAGGAGGTTCCTTTTTTGCAATATAATTATGTTTGGCTATGTTTTTGTAGCATTCGCAAAAAAATATGCATTTTTATGTAGGGATATTTTTAGGCATGTCGTCGTCTGCTGGATATTATTAGGTGTTCTTATCAACACTTGGTACGTTTCCATACAATAGAAATTATCCATTGTTGATCAATGGACGTTGATCTGTTGACATTACGCATCATCAGTAAACAAGTAATTTACGGACCATGTGATATAACGACTCTTTGTATACAAATACAAATAACATCATCACACGAAAATAACAAAATATCCTCACCTTAACTAGAAAAAATCCCAATTCCAATCTTAACTGCACGTAAACAGTAAACACTTTCACAAAATACTAATAAAATCGGAGTATTTTTTCTTATGTCATATTCACGAATCGATCACAATGCGAATGTTTAGACGAGCAGGCGGCACGCCGGTGTAGGGTTATCTGCGTCGACAGCGACTGCGACCGTGGATATAGCAAGAGTGGTTTATACGATACCGTCTGCGGCTACCCATCACTAAAACCACCTCCACACAAGTACATAGCGGCTTCTTCTAACACCGTTAGTTACATCCGTGGGAGATTAACTTATTCTTTCCGTTTTTTTGTTGCAGTTGGCACCGCTAGATAATTGATACTTAACCGTTGACTGCATGATGGATTTTGCGACAATTATTTTATAGGTCGACGTGAATTGATGCTTGGTTTTTGAAGAATGTATTCGTTTTATCCGTCCAATATAAAAGTTTCCTCAAATAATGTTTGAAAATAGATAGCCTGCGGCAAATAAACTTTATAAAATCAAATATGTAACACATGTTAGATGTGTTTCGAGGTAAGATAAACAAGGAAAGTCTGAGGCATAATAACAATGCCTCCACGAGTCGGCATTTTGTACTTTCAAGATTTTCCTGTTATAGTAGATTACCTATCACCAGTTACCTTAATAAATTTAATGGAGCACTTAATATATTTAATAAACACTCAATTAATCACAAAGTTAATTTCGTGTAAATTAGATAAATATTCACCAGTTAATTTGTAAAATTAGAGGTTCCTTTAATCAATGCTGATTATTAAAATAAAAACAGTTTTTAGATCGCAGAGAATCAAATATGGAATTTGCTATTCATAGCTTTACCGCAGAAGTCTCAGTTTCTAAGTAAACTATTGTGTTGACCAGCTTTCTGCTGTGGTTTACAAAGAATTTGTACCACACAGTATGTAGGTGGAACTACCTAGTGTCCTATTTTATGCTTTCACCAAATATTATGAACAACAAGTTTTCACGTACCTACTTTCTTATTTTATGACTCATGTGTATTTCGCTTAAGAATTAAATGTGACGGGTTTTTGGTGGTTACCTTTTCTGATTAGTTCTTTTTAACTTTATGTATTTTGGAAATTAATTCCTGATATTCTGCTTTAGACGTGTATTTCGCATTAAAGAATCACGACTTAAATGTGACTGCGGGTTTTTGGTAGTTACCTTTTTTAGATTCGTTTTTTTTTAACTTTATGTATTTTGGAAATTAATTCCTGATATTCTGTTTTAGACGTGTATTTGGCATTAAAGAATCACGACCTTAATGTGACTGCGGGTTTTTGGTAGTTACCTTTTCAGATTAGTTTTTTTTAACATTATGTATTTTAAATGCTATGAAATATATTTAGTTTTAATACCGCGAGACATATATCCAGGTCTGAAAGCAGGACACAAATCCCACCGTCATGCATATGCACATGCACATATGGGCCCACCCTCCCGCCCTCATGCATATGCACACATACAAAGCAAGTGAGAAATAATTAGCATGCCATGCAACCAAACCTATAATCAGAGTATAGGTTGATTGGTTTGAGTATAGGTTTGGTTAAATATATTTCATAGCATTTAATGTCATGGATTTCCGCAAAGTAACGCCTGATTCCATAACTTATATTATGTATTTTACAAATTAATTCCTAATATTTGATTTAGAACTTGGACTCAATTGGAAATTACTCTTCCCGGTCAAAAGAAACATTAAGTAACCAGTCTTTAAAAGTACAGGTCACGTATTTTCTCCTAGACAGTAAGTACGTGGGTAATTCCTAACTACAGCGGTATTTCCAGATAGAAATCTCGCATCAGTTTCAAAGAGTGCTGAGAGTGAATAAGGTTTGACTTGAAAGCCAGCCTTTGTACCAATTGATAGATGGAAGTGTCAATAAAATGTAGGTAGGTAAACCTTTAAAATACATAGATAATAATAGCTTAACACTAGCCGCCTTATTACAAAAGGTAGTTAAACCTAGTTTAACTTAGACCTGGTTTATCTCGCATGCTGTCACTTTCTTTTGAATATTATTGAAGTGAGACGTCATGCGAGATAAACCAAGTCTAAGTTAAACCAGGTTTAACTACGTTTTGTAATAAGGCGGTAGAGGTTCACGAACTTGAGGTAGAGCCACTATAGGGGTTTCACCAACGTGTATTGGGTGGTTTTCATTTTATATGTAGAAAAAAATCGTACAATTAAAGAATAATAGTAAGGCTTGTATATTTTAAGTATTATAAAAAATGCGTTTCAATCAGATTTGTTGAATATCTTGACGAAAAACAATAAAAGGCTTATCCTGTGAGTTCCTCTATGTGTTGTAGCTGTGGAAAATACTTCACATTTGCATACTAGTAACATGTTTCTACCATAAAAAAAAAAATATCTTGTGTTTTTCCTACTGCTCCGCTATTCAGATTTCTTTGCGGGATGATTTGAAAGACCATAAATAATAAAAGTTATGGTCTTTCGTGATTAACCCTTCGTATGCCGTAGCGTAGATCTACGCGAGACACAATGGCTTTTTAATTGTGTCTAATTACACGGCATACGAGAAGTTATGGACAATGTTGAGACAATGAAGCTCGACGAACGAGCTTCATTGTCTCAACACTGTTCTGGTTGCCGCCACTGTTGATTCTGGCTTTCAGGAGTTGCAGTAGTTTGGGAAAAGTGTGATTTATGTATCATGTTGAGAACATCAATAAGTAAAGGGTTAAATGAAGAATGGGTTCAATGTCGTGAAGTTAACAGTAATAGATAACATCCGGAGTCGTTAGCAGTCATTATTAGTTCATTGCAACTATTTAGCATTTTTATTACGACGAAACCGTTTCGAACTTGCACAAAGAGTACAAAACCAACGTAAGTTAATTAGATAAGGAGGTAATTACTATAAATTCCCAAAATCCTGAGAACACAACGTCATTCGTATATTCGTTGCTGCTTGCCACAATGATAGCAACGTCCGTCAAAAATTCAAATAAAACTCTAACGCCTGTTCAAATAACGCTCGCAATGTGTCACAACTCAACAAAACTATTGAGACATTTCAGGCTCAATTCCATGCGCAATAATAGTACCATATTATATTAATAACTAGTGACCCGCCCGGCTTCGCACGGGTGCAAAAAAAGATATTAAAACCTTTCTCTTGAATCACTCTATCTATTAAAAAAAACTTAATCAAAATCCGTTGCGTAGTTTTAAAGATTTAAGCATACAAATGGACATAGGGACAGAGAACGCGACTTTGTTTTATACTATGTAGTGATGATGAAGAAAGAAAAGAAAGAATAAATAGACGCAAAAAAACAATACAACATTTTAATCACGCATGTTTCCATCACGCATAACTCCATTTTGTAGCAATTTGTAAAACTGTTTCAAAATCCAATTTAGCACAATCATGAGAAAAATATGTACGAAATATTTCGACAAAGTTTCCAAGCTAACCTTTATTTAGTTTGTAAACATTGTCTAGGTTGTAAGACTTGTAACTACTTGTAAGTGAGCGCTGACCTTCAGTGTGGTTACTCGGCATTATTTGAAGATCACAGCAGTGTCGGGTAGCGTCAGTCATGCGAGTTCAATAGTCGAAATGTCAAATGATATGTCAAGAGCCTAATCAAGATGGAATTGCAAAAGATGCCAATCAATTATTGTAGGAACAAAACTTCAAACACATGTCAGTTTCGTATTAGTACTTTATTATTAGTGAAACGTCAACTTTATTTACTACTGGTTTTACTCGCATGTCTACTGCTCACAAATCTAGGGAGATTACTAATATGCCACTTGATCACCTGTTAGAGTAATAAAAAAAAATACTGTTTTGATAACTTGGTGGCACTAATCATAGATTAAAAGCATCAGAAGATAACAGAAGCAAAGCTCTTCGAAAATTCTATTCCCAGTTTCTGAGAGGAATGTTTACTATTGAATAGGAACTGTATAACTGTAATTTGTATTTCAGCCTGTATCTAACTTTTCTTTGATGGAATGACAATCGGTATTTAAGAAATATTAATACAGTGGGACGCCTTGTAGTTTCTTATCACCATGTTTTTCCACCATAGGTCCTTCAATATTATATTTCATCATCATCCTCAGCCTACAGCCGTCCACAGCTGGACATAGGTCTCTCTAAATACAACTCAATTATTGGTAACTCACATCCAGCTTTTAAGATCTGCGCTGCGGAGATCAACGCTCCACCTAGCCTGATAGCGTCCCACCTTACGGTGGCCGTCTTCACTCGATAAATTAATGGTTCTAGGCATAATTACCCGGATCATTGCCATTGTTTTATTCTTTGTGAAAAAATAAATAAATAAAATATTTATATGATTTCTATTTTTTTCAGGTAAGTACGCGACACACCTAAGATGGCACGATCGTTCAGTGAGTGGTTACTTATTAATATAATAAATAATAAAAATGTATCGAGAACTAAAATATCAACTAAAAGCGCTTTCAATGGATATTTTTAGTTCATGATTCAAGTTATAAATGTTTGAAAACTTTCAGTGATGCTTTTAACATCCCACATGCTTTTTCTCCGACAGTGATTTAATTCTTCATTCAGTTTTATTTTGTGCAGGTTTAAAAGCGTTTATTCGTGTCTACGTAACCCATTACAACTTTACAAGTTCTTGGTACTACACTACTGTAGTTATTTTGTATCAAACAATCAAAAATAATATCTAAAGCAAATGAACATTGTATTTGCTCGTATAAATTAAAACCTAATCTTCTGTATTAATTTGAGGAATTGGTCGCTTTATGTAAATTAGTTTTCGGGTAAACCACCAAAGATATTGATACTTTATGATCGAATTATACCTTCATAAAACATTTAAAAAAAAACTCACTGGCCGTTAGAGCTCGAAAACAAGCAGATGCCGTTAAAGTTGTTTTTTTTCGTTTTTTTTTTTAGTAGCAAATGGCCGCTATTTTGTTTTTCTTTGAAAACAGTCAATGTTTCCGACGTTATTATAACCAAACCTCTTTTATAGAAAAAATAAAGGCAGCGTTATTACTCTGGCTTCAGCAACTGGTGAAAAAAAGACGATTTAGTTTATATTAAAATCAATCGTTCAATTTCCATAAGAAAGTAACTACTATGCTATAAAATAATATTGATTTCATATAATGCCTACATCATATTAGATATCGGCATGAAAGGCCCACCTTTCTCCAACAAAGGGCTTTCTCATATTATGTAGGTTTACATTATAAACGTTTTCTAGGCCAAAGGTATACAATATGCTTACATTGAATTCAATAACTTTAACGTCTGTCGATCACTTTTCACACAATGTAGAAACAGTATTTCTATTTAAAGCATGCTGACCATCAGTTATTCAATAGTATTCGTTATTTTGGGTACCTTTTAGACATCGAAAGCCTTGGCTAATACTGCATTTACTATCCAAATCAGCTGTTCTATATAAATCATGACTCTCGTATCTGTCGTCAAAAACTCTGCCGCAAAGATATTATACAGAGTAGTGCCGAAAATACGATAATAAATTAAACTGCGTATACCTCATGGTATTCCTAGTGCAGCATACACAAATTCATTTGAATATAAATCCAGTAGGTAGTTCGATCACAGCACAAGATTTTTAATTTTCAGTATTAAGAGTAATAGGCACTGATATAGCACCGACAGGTTAACGACCCCCTCATCGATAAAATTAGGTACTAAACAAATGTTGCCAACTCGCTACTTCAAAGGCCTTTGCCAAATTCGTTCCTTTTTTTATTAGACTCAAATTAGTGTAAAGTAAACCTAAGGTTAGGAAACCACCCGTCGGGGCTGCGGGTTGTTCACAAGAGATACCGCGGCCTCGACATAAATAGCCAAGAAGGAACATGGGTGTTTAGTCAATAGAAATCTGACACTCCCTTTCGCTCTGCCCAAGAGCGGGAGGGGTTATTTGATGATTTTCCACCCGCCAAAAAAAAAATGTTAGGAAACCAAATGGTTTTAGGCTATTTGCCTTTTTTATGTTAGGATTTATTTGATAAGTTTAAAAAAATATTCATAATATCGTCGTTTGGTCGATCACGCCCTATAGATGTGTGTTATTGTTGCATGTAGTTTGGTCTGGCCACCGATAACCTGAAATAATATACCATTGAAATTCCATGATTTTACAAATTAATATAGCTTACTTTAAAACAGAGGGCTTCTTAATGATTTAATACGTGATTGATTAGGCGTAAATGACTAGGTAACGCGTTTCGGTCATTTCACTGTAAGTTGCCTGTAACATGTTGCGTCGAACCATTTAATAATACCTAATTTATGATGCTTGGCTGCTGTTGTTCCTAATGCAACTAGTATAGTTTTTCACGTGTATGAATGAAGGCAATATTTAATTACCTAACTAATATCTAGAAATATTAATATAACTAGCTTTTGCCAGCGGCTTCGCCCGCGTGAAAATTTTCCATACAAACTTTCATCCCCTATTTAACTCCCTTAGGGGTTGAATTTCGAAAAATCCTCCCTTATTCCTTGTCTACACTATAAAGGGAACCTCTGTGCAAAATTTCAGCTTTCTAGGTCCAAGGGTTTGGGCTGGGCGTTGATGAGTCAGTCAGTCAGTCAGTCAGGATTTCTCTCTTTATTTATTAGATTAGATTTTAAATTAACCAGCAATAGAACGTTGACTTCTTGCAATGTTATATGTGTTACCGGAAATGTATATATACATTTCCGAGCCTGCTTAGGAAATGTGTAAAATAATGTTTCAAAGATTTCTTAAGACACACATATTTCTCCTGGGAAATGTAAATATTTCCTAGGAATTGTTAACAAATCCGAGATGATACTAGGAAATATATAAAAAAGGCTCTTCCAGGTCCAGTCGAGAGAGCCCCTACGAGCCAGTACGGGGTTCCTACTTCTGGGTGGTTTTAAAAAAAATAACTACGAAGGGGATGGCGGGGCCTATTCGCTCGCTTCGCTCGGTCGCACTTGACCCCGCCATCCCCTTCTAACCTAACCTGTCCGAGTCGGGGTACCCCAAGTCCCGAGCTCGCTTCGCTCGCTCTTGCAACCAAGTTTTCCTAGTAGCAGATACTAATAAAGATCAATAATGTGACTTTAGCAAAAACGTCTGTTTTAATGCCGTATCAAGAAACTTTAGAAGTCGTAAAAAAACACAAAAAACGTAAACGTTGTTAGATACCGGAGATGACTGATTTATCAAGGTAGGTTTTCATAAAAACTTAATATACCTAGTTATAAGATTTTAAACTAACATGATCACTAACAATAATAATATCGAGTTTCCGATACTATAAAACTCGATAAAAACAGTAAACATGGTAAATATCCCGATTTCATTGTTAATGTTACACTTCACAATAATTTTAGTCGGAATATAATAATATTCTGAAAGGATCGTCTAGTTGGCTCCAGATAATAAAATCTCAAGAACATTTTTTTTGTCGCAATAAAAATTGATTTGCCACTTGTTGACGTTAGCACTTTAATAAATGTCTCCATCGTGATCTGGCGGTAGGTTCGCTCAAATATCAAGGTTTTATAGTCAAGTCGTGACGTGGTTTGAGTGGCTCTTCATTACAAAAAATATTTACTAGAGACCATAGTCTACCTACCTATTTTAATTCTTTGTAGTCGAACAAAGCGAGTCAATGCAGCAATAATGTTGGGTTTTCGGAGGGATGATGACTTCAATAAGCAACCAACAATTGTGAACCAGTAACAATGTCAATAGATAAAGTGATTCAAGAGGAAGGTTTTAGTATCTTATTAGGTAATTGTTCCCGTGCGAAGCCGGGGCGGGTCACTAGTAGAAAATAAAATCAAAATGAAAGCATAAGGATAATCAGTTAAATTCGCAATATAGTACCTACTTAATACATTCATTACCCTGATAATCATGTTTACGGCATGCCCTAAACAGGCAAAATGTGGTTTGTGCACACATCACAAAATTGTATACAATCTTATATTTTGTATTCTATATAATATGGTCTAAAAGCTTAATCTAAATATTTTTTTTTGAAATATTCATAAATGGAGAAAAAAAGGCTATAAAAAGAAAGTAGTGCTGCGTTGTTTTGACGTCCGATTTTTTGCAGATTTTCAGGTTTTTTTCGTAAATAGAATGGTCTAGAATCGCCTCCTTAAATGCCCACGTTGCCGCTATTATTTTTGGATTTTCCTGTATTCCCGTGCGTTCACGAGCATTCATAATATCTGTTCCTAAAAAAAAGTAAAATGCTGGCTGACAGTTCTAGGGAATCCCACGTACGTACGTTATACGTTGTGATGCGTTTGCAATAAATGTTTGCTTTCTTTGGCAACAGTTTTAAAAGCCGAATATGTGTACGTACGGTAAAATCAATCAAGCTATCATAACCAGTTTATGCGGATGTCTCATAGTACGGGATATCTATACAAAGCGAGGCCATGATATACTAGATGATAGCTTGATGTGTACGTATCGCATGTACTATTCCTTGTTTCTTTTTTTATTCTGTTATTTTACTCAGAATGTTGAATAACTAAACAGGATTAGCTTCTTACTTCATTGGGATTTTTCATGATGATCCAGCACAGGAAAAAATAAAGGAATATTTTTTTATCTAGGTTAGGCTAAGCTTTTTTTAGTTTTATAGACAGCCTCGTTCGCCTATTAGTCGTGAGCGGGACGGATGAGAATGGGTTTCAGGGTTCGACTCTCGAGTCGGGCAAAGTGTTTTTGCCCGGTTGGTGGCAATAGGCTCGCCTCCTATTTCGGGATTTAAACATAATTGGCGAAATACGGATGTACTATTAGGTACACATCAGCCTAACCCTTTGGAGATTGCAGGCATCATTTTATTCATTTACTAGGTACGTCTGACATAACGCATAATCTGTACCAAATTTTTATTCGTTCGTTAACGGCCGGAACTTCATGGAAAAAAAATTCTTAAAGGCTGAAAAGGTCTTCCAAAATGATATTGGGTTAAGGTCGGTAAAGAAAAAAAGTGTGTGGCACTCGGAGACTGCCGCGGTAAAGCTATTGCATAGCATTTTTTATCAATTATTTAATTTGACAACCTTGTTATTTTCCGTAACCATAGCAACCTGGTTGAAAATATTTTCGTTACAGAATTTCTGGATTCGCTCTCCACGCTCAAGGCCCGCGATAGAAGCTATGCAATAGCTTAAAATTATGAGGAAAAAACAAATAAATGACTGTTTTCAAAACTCAAATGTACCAGCAAAATGATTTTTTGAATTTGGAATTCTTAACCAAAGAGGAGGATATTACATATAAAAGTGCTCAGTACGACAAAACGCTAATTTCTTATGTAAAGACCTAATATTAATTTAATTGGTAACACAAAACGAATCTTTAAGGCAAGGTTTTGAAACTTCGTCTTCAAATTCATTTCAGTCGACGACGCCTGTCAGGCCTGCGGATTGTTCGAAAGAGGTACCGCGGCCTCGGACACAAAGGGCTGAAAAGAACATTGGCATTTTTAGTCGGTGGAAGTCTGACACTCCCTACCGCTCCGCCCCGGGAGAATTCCCACACTCCAAAAAAATAAGTTAAACATTTACGATGTTCTGCTAGCGCAAGACAATTTAAAAAAAAACTTAAATTAATTAGGAAAATGCGAATTCAGAAATAAAAATAATATAAAAAGAAAATTCTTAAATACTTATATAAATAGACTACTGCCGGAATCATATTTCTGGAACATATTCTACGTCAGAAATAACGAGTTAAAAATAACATGCTGTATTTTGTTCGTCGTTTTTCATAACTAGTCCTTGCTCACTTTTTTACTGTTTTATCTCCGGAGGTGCAAATTAAGAACGTCTCACTAAAGTTTTTATCTCTAGAACATACTATACGAACGAACGAACTATAAATAGTAAGATACTGAATGTGTTTGTTTCATAATTATTCACAGGTTTTAAGCTATTGCATAGCTTCTATCGCAGGTCTTGAGCGTGGAGAGCGAATCCAGAAATTCCCTAACGCAAATATTAAGATTCAGTATTCAACCAGGTTGCTATGGTTACGGAAAATAACAAGGTTGTCAACTGAGGTTGTCAAATTAAATAACTAATTATTTGCTGTTGATAAAAAACGCTATGCAATAGCTTTACCGCGGCAGTCTCCGAGTGCCACATTTAGTTTTTTTTTATATTATGTTCGGTAGGATTTCCGGTTACAGAAACGATCGAATTTGTTGCCATTGTGATTTTAACCGGTTACATAATTTATTTGAAACATATGATTGCACTATTAATTACTACTTAACATCCGTACTTATTTATAATTAACTAAAGGTAAATTGAATAATGCCAATTATTTTATAAAATATGAATACGAGTAAATGGGAAATAGTACACATTAATTCCCACGGTAAATCCCGTGGGAAAAGACCACTTAATATTATTGTTTTATTTTCCCTTATTAATAAATAGCAGCTGACATGCATTTATTTGAATTCTCATACATAAGTCACTGAATGACAAACTTCAAAACCGGTTTGTGATGCTTCTGTAGGTGTGTTTCATGTGTGACGTCATGTCACAAGCGTAAAGGACCAAAATGACTATTTAGCATTTGGTCCTTTACGCTAGTGACATTAACGTTACGTCTTACCTCATTTTGCGGTAGGTTTTTGAGGAAATGGAATCTCGGAAATACCCCGTTTGTGGTCAATTCATTCATTCACTCATTCGAGTTCGACGATCTGCTTGATCATTTTATTTTCGGAAAGGACCACTTGAAGAGCGTGCTCAGTTGTGAGTTATGAATGGGAAGAAAGCCACAATGAAACGTTAAACATGCCCAATGATTCACACATATTAAGTTTATGCACACAATTATATAATTTAGAGTCTTATTGATCTTTTCTCTTACTTTGTTCTTCGACTGGATCAGGATTTTTTCAGTAACCATGAAATATGGATTTGTGCCTGGTTGAAGGCTGGCCTTCTATAACTTATCTGGCAAAGTTTGGGTATACTACGAGTATTAGGTACTCCTGTGTCTAACCCTTTTGGTATAACAGGCGTGATGTTGAAGACACTTCTTCCCTGCTGGAACAGTTCACCCTCCAGCACTTCTTGTACTGGAAGGCAGGCGTCTGGGGCGACTGTTCTCTTGATTCTGTTCAACACTGATTTTGCCTAAATTGAAACAAGGATTTTTGATTTGCAACTCTACATTCTGAGTCCTCTTTACCTTAATAAAAAGACACCAGAACAAAAAAGTTACTTCATGTTCTATTAATGGTACAAATTGACATTTTAATAACATTGTGGAGACATTAACACACAATGAAAATCGTAATTATCCAATTAGTTACAAAATATACACAATGCTTTGGAATTTGATAATGGATGGCAAATGACGGTTTGTAATTAGACAATGAATATTGACGTGAATATTTTTTAGGAGTTCCGTAATTAGTCACGATTGAGAAAAATGTTTCTTTACGTAACCCATTTTTACCCATTGTTGGGTACCTATACATAACATATTTTATAATGTCTATGTGTGTCTAGCGGGGTTCCCTAAAGTGTCGGTCTTTTGCAGTCCCCTCTTCCATGATTTCTATAAGTATTAGATATTATATTTTATTATTGTTTGTTAACCCTCTGCAACTGAGGTGACTTTTCTGTTAACATTTGACTGACGTGTTGTCTACCAGACGTCAGCTATACTAGCCTTATTTGGCTATATTTTGACGATTTATTACATAAATGCATATTTTATATGTTGTATTGGTTCATAAACTTTCAAAATAAATAAATATCAATATTAAGAAAACAATGCATTGACTAATACGAATCAGTTTTAATGAGATCAACATTTTACACATTTGGTGACATACAGGTACAAAATATTATAAAAAAAAAAAACTTAATGCTTATTTTTTCTTTGAGCAAACATAATTATTTTTAACATTACAATTAAAAGCTATGAAAAAAAAATCAACAATATCCTATGATAGGTTTAGGCACAAATCAGTCTCAAAGACAACCCTAATTTTATTATCTAGAACTTACAGTCCTCACAAATTTGAGCCGAGCATTGCAAGCAAATAGCTTTTTTGCAAGCACAGCAGCTGAATCTTGTCTGCCTTTTCAATCTGCTGGGGCATATGCTACATAGTCTTCTTGCTGATGGTCCAGGTTGTGGAGGAGGTTGAGGAGGGGGAGGCAAATCCTTACCTAAAACCCTTCTGATTGTCAATCGAAGCTCTCTCGGCAGTCTGTCATTATAGACGCGCTCTTTCACGCTGGGAAGTACTAACTCTCTTGCTAAGGATAGTAAGAAGTCTCCTCTCCGCAATTTGGCACCAGGACAACCTTGGTACAAGACAAAAGCATTCACACCAGCTAGATCCAACATCCTGTAAAATATTGCCATTGGCCAGCGACGTGTCTTTCGAGTGCTTGAATAGATCGAACATTTCTTGTCGATTTCATCGACTCCGGCCTTCGTGTGGTTGTAATCAACAATCATAGTAGGTTTATTGGTCACTTCATCAGTGTTTGGTGCGTGGTGTGAAGAAGAAACCAAAATCACAGCCTTATTTATCTTCGGCACATAGGATACGATTGTGTAGTCCTTGGTGAACCCATACAAAGCGCTTCCCAGGTCTCTTCTTCTATTGGGTTGGAACTCAGGTGGCACCTCGCGCTTGTTTTTTCTCAAAGTTCCCAAATACGTCAAGCCCTTGGAACGTAATATCTCCATCAGTTGGATTGAACTAAACCAGTTGTCGGCTGTTATGTTTCTGTTGGTGTTTTCTATAGGTTTCGCCAATCTTAGAACCGACTGAGTTGAAACACCGAGGTTTCTTTCTGTATCTGGAAGACCGACGCCATCAGAATTTTTCCCACAATATATATACGCATTGTATGCATAGTACGTGTCAGCATCACTAAGAATCATGATCTTTATCCCATACTTAGCCGGCTTTTTAGGCATATAAATTATAAATTTACACCGGCCTCTGAATGCAACGAGCATCTCATCAATGCAGGTATTTGGACCAAGAGTATAGTTTTTCTGGGAGTTAGTCACCAACTTTTCAAAAATACAAGATACTGCTGCTAAAGGATCAGTCTTCAAGCGTTCTTGGCGATCGGCTCCATTGTCGAATCTGAGGCAGTTCAGTAACGTACAGAATCTATATTTTGACATGACACAGCGAAAAATTTCATGTCCTGTGCCGTCTGTTGCAAACAAATAGTTAGCATCTGCATTGTTGCATTTAAATACTGAACTGTAGTAGAGTAGACCAAGCAAACTTCTCATTTCTCTATCATCAGTATCTTTGAGCTCAGGTCTATCTGTGTTTCGAAATTGTTCCCGATACATTCTCAGCTTTTGATTGGTGTGTATGACTATTGCCATAATCATGTCGGAATCAAATAGTTTTGACCAAAGATCTATAAAACTTTGAAAGATCAGTGGTTCAGTCGGTCGAGAAACGTGTAGGATGTTGTGAGCAGGAGTTCTACTTGATCTGCCAATCTCAGTTTTCGACCATAGAAACCCGTTTTTTCCAATATAATTAGAAACAGCTCGTCCTCGTTCTTGGGTAGAAAATGAGCTTAGTGGCCGCTCGTCCTCATCTTCACTGTCGTTACCTTCGCTCTCATCACTTTCATTTGATTCCCTTATAATATCTTCTTGAGATTCCCTGTTTCCTTCATTCTCAAGACTTTCCACTCTTTCGTCAGTTATAAAGTCAGGGTCTTCAACAGAGTCGTCAACATCACTGAAGTTATTTTCTTCTTCTAAATCTTCAAGCCAGTCTTCAATGTAGGTATCTATATTTCTTGGTCTTCCATTAAAACTTCGTTTGGCGGGTCTGCTATCTATGTTCCCTGGATTCGACATCTGAAAGTAAAAAACATACTTGAAGAATAAATATAATTACAAGAAAAATAATAAACTGAGGTTACGTAGGAGATACACTATGGCAGTTTACATATTTTTACTGAGGTTACGAATGTTGGACACTATGGAACTACAGTCGATCTTTATGAGGTAACGTCTATCAGAATCAGATCTTATTGCTGTACTTACGTCTGAGGGACACCAAATGCTCGTAGCTCCAAACGTGTTGATCGCGCGACCGCTCACGCCACACTGCCCGATGCCGCGAACCAATACAGGAAGGTACTGAGCGAGACAGAGCTACATCACACGATATTGCGAAATGGCAACGACTTTTATGATTGACGGTGTCTGACAGACTACCACCTCAGTTGCAGAGGGTTAAATATAATAACATAGACTGGGATTTTATTCATTTTGTATAAATTTTATTTAAAACGGTCTTCATACGCCTTGAAAAACATTCGGATGTGAATGCCAACTTATTGTTATCCGTTCATAGTCAAATATTTTGTGGGTTTACTGTTAGGGACACCTCTGCCTAACACTGGGAGTATTACAGGCGTGTTATGTTATTTTATGTAATGTAAATATGGGCCCTAAACTTGACTTGATTGACTTGTCAAAAAGTACCTCTAAGGTGCCTTCAAAAGCAATACAATGATCTCCAAGGGACCGCGTGTTCTAGAAAGTTGTAACGAATTTAATCAGAAAAAAATGCCGCCTTGGGATACTTTGTAACTTCTTTTACTTACGAAGTGACGCACAAAGAAATTAAGTGTTCCATATTCCAGAACTTTTGACGTGGAACGTGTAACGGTAATTACAGATAAGGAAAAAGGGACTAAGTTTTAGGTACTCGTATAATTTTAATATACCACTAACAAAAGTATTCGATATACATGATGTAATTTGGTACTTGCTTTGAAGAGTAATCTTAGAGTCATATTGTTGCATGTCATGCGAATTAGGTGCCATGTCAAAGGACCATTTTTCTATACAAATTGAAGTTTAGTGTATCTTTGGTAAACGCAGGGTAAGAATTAACCGATTTCATCTTTTAATCTTTCTGAATGGAATTATGTTAGCTTCAACAGTACCTAAACTTATTGGTTCGAAAATGTCAACGATCCTATATGATGACGTAAATACTTAATCTATCATCCTGAAAAAATAATTGTAATTGAATAATTCTAAGTTATTTGAATAAACTGAATATTTGGTCTAGTCGCGCTCCGAATTTAATTTTTATTTATACCTACCAATTATTTCAATTATTTTTAAGTGGTTTTAGAAAGCTATGTGCAATCAATAATAATTTACATTTCGAATATTCAAAATAAAGTTATTAAATAAAAAACCGGATCATGAAGATCCGGTTCTTTACTTAATCACATTATTAGTTTTGTGCATTAAAAATAAAACATTTAATCATTTAATTTATTGTGACATTTGCTGTGATTAAACTTAGTATCGTCTTTTAATGTCGATGAGTCAGACGACGGATCTAAGTTTAAATTAAAACCCATTTAAAACCACATTTCATAGAAAAACATAAACCATAAATAAAACGGGGTTGCTTTAGAGGAGTAAAAATCAATGACGTCTATATTCATTCGATTAAAAAAGGTTTTTTTTACCGCAACTTTCAGTCTACTTTTTTTTTAAACTTGTTTCTTTTCGACCACTAACAAATTGATATTGTTAAATTAAAAAGTTTTTGTGGCTGCGCATCCGTGCGCATTTGTAATTATTTAAGCCTTTGTCTGATTCTTTACTACCGTATTATCGAATACATGAGTCAAACAGTGACTCAATAATACCAGATAAGTGCGTGGTAGACTATGCGCAATGGAGGAGGGTTCCTATTATTATATCACTGGTTTCATCGCTCAGGCAACTTTCTTTTTTTTGGTATAAGCCAGGCACACTACTCCCAAACCACTGCAACTCCTGAAAGCCAGATCAACAGTGACGACCAATAGAAAAGCGCCGAGACGATTGAGCTCGACGAAATCCCAGAGACAACAATTAATTTGTCTTTGATCCTGCAACCTAGCGGAGGAGTAGGAAAACATAATTTCTACTTCCCTCTCTATATCAGCAGGAGACAGAACAGAACGAGGCCAATAGGCATAGAGGGACGTATACAATTAGAATAAGCCGTCTGCATTAAAAGCCTGAAAATGCCTGCCTGACGGGAGACTTTTCTATTTGAAATAGGTACTGGCATTCAGCTGCATTCGAGACTGCAAACCGACCCCAACATGGTTGAGAAAATGGTTGGGTAAGAGATTCCGCGGCCCTGGAACACAAAGTTCTAATAAGGAACATGGGTGATTTTTAGTCAGTAGAAATCTGACACTCTCTTCCACTCCACCCAGAGCAGGACGATTCATTTGATGATTTTCCACCCACAGAAAAAAATGTCAAATGACGATTTCATCCTTATCCTTACATAGTATACTTAAAATAAAGTCGCTATTTTTGTCTGTTTGTCTGTATGCTTAAATTTTTAAAACTACGCAACGGATTTTGATGCGGTTTTTTTTTAATAGATAGAGTGATTCAAGAGGAAGGTTTTAGTATATAATTTGAACGACATCCACGCGGGTGAAGCCGCGGGCATGAGCTAGTTGTTCATAAAAACTCATGCCATCATGCATTTCTAGCGGTTTATAGGGCACCTTCCTTCTCGATTTCATATATTTATATACTGCCAAGCCAATGGTCGTAAGGTTCCAGTCTAGCCAAATACAGCTGAATACCAGTACTTTACACGGAGTGACCGCTCATCTGACCTCCACAACCCAGTTAGTACTGGGTATATGGGTAATACAATACCCGTTGGTAGGACTGGTTGTCAGACTTAAGGGTCACTGTCTACTTGTTACGACTGCCAAAGATCCACGAATGTGCCGGGACATGCAGCTTAACGTGCTTTTCGAGGCACCGAGGGAACTCGGTAAGTAATTGGTTGTCACCCATCCACGAACCAACCTGGGCAAGCGTGACTTACCCTGAAGATCGGTCCGACAAATTGTTCAATTATTTTTAAAATATCAGTGCTTACTAACGGGTACCATCTATCTGGCAGAAACTTGATGCTCCGAAATTTATTTGGCATACCACACTTGGCATATTCTTCTTTGAACGAATGTGTTTATGGCAGAACAATTATTTAATAGAATACTCATTTCGCAGAATGTTTAAATAGCCGAATTTTCAATGGCATACTTTTAAGATAGCAGAATTTTATTTGGTAGATTTTTATAAGGTATAACGACCGTCTCGCGAAAGTATCCTTTATGGGCGGCATGGGCACCGGGCCGTAGGCCGACGAAGGAGGCCGGCGGAGGCCCGGCACTTCGGGGACAGAAGATAATAGTGTTATTTAATATGCGAGCGAAGCGAGCGCGCGTCATGGAGTACATGCGTTGCATGTATGAATGACGTCATTATTATTATTAATAATAATAATAATTATTATTATTTTTGACATACCAACGTTTAATGTTCTCAGCTAGAAATTTTAGCCGGGGTGAGCTTATAATAATAACTGATAATAATAATTATTATTATTATTGCATGTTACACGTATGTATGAAATGAAATGCGTGCCAAAAGACGATTCTGAATTCTGGTTATGAATTTTCGGCGAAATGATGGTTCTGGAAATGAAGTTTATGCTCAAAGATGATTCTGACTTACAAAATTATGCGTTTTGAATGTATGGTAAATGAGTGTATGCCAAATGATTTTCTGCGAAATGAAGTTTCTTCCATCCACTGTTATGCAAAACAAAATTCGGGTATAAAAAATTCTGCTAAAAAAGGTAGACCCCTTACTAACATAGTCGCTAGTTTAACCAACACTTTTTGAGTCAGGGATACTCGAATAAAGAGAATTTCTATTTTAGGCACGAGCTCCTCTACCAACAATAAATTCTATACTGCCAATTCTTTCTGTTCTGTGCTGTCAATAGTGTCCGAGTAAAACGGCTGTGTGTCGAACAGACTGACAGACAGAAGGACAGACGAACGGGACGTTGCCAAATGGCTACTGAACCCTAAAAAAGGTGAAGTGATAAGTTGCTGACCTCTTGACACGACAATTCTTCGTATTGTTTGGCAAAACGTTGGTTAATTTGACCACAAGAATGGACGAGGACATAAGTCAGTCTCAAAGTGCAAACTTAATGACGAAATGTGCGTAAGGAAGGAAACCACAATATTAGCTTCGGAACGAAATCTAAAGATGACGCTAATGCTTTTAATTCAACAAATTATTTACAAATGATTCAATTTAAATTCATTTTCCACAACGATAGACAAAGTGTTAACGTCATAATTTTTGATTGTATACGTTTTCGATACAACAATTTTACTGTTTAGGCTATTCCATTCAGGTAGTTTACATGCATTGATATAAAAACTAAAGATACGGTCGTCCGAACATTTTGCTCGATGCGTTCCCCATAAAGAGAAACACTAACGTCATCTTTAAGAACTAATCAGGCTGCTCGTAAACGTAACCTTGTATGAGCGGCGTGGTGTGGTATTAACGAGATATAAAGAAATTAAGTAAACCTTTCATTAAAATGTTGATAAAAAAAATGTTAAATTTTTATTTTTATTTTCTTTTAAACTTCGGTTTAGTCAAGACCTATTTGGGACCAAATTCGAGGCGTCATTTTATCATGCGGTCCGCCCGGTCCTTACGCAGTAATATATAAGTCAATGTTTACATGCTCTTATTTTCATAATTGATGAAATCGGTTATTTGTTACAAAATGTTTAAACATGTAAATATTTTTCACCTCATGTTGGTTGTCTTCATTTATCGATTACACTTAAAATAAGTTGCTAAGACAAAGTTGATACAAAACTTACCAGAAACGGTGTATTAATTATTAATCAACGATTGATCCATCGTTGACTAATTAGACACCCTTTGACACATGTGACAAAAACAGAAATCGCAAATTAAACAGGGTGATTGCGGTCATAACAGAGCAACAAGTATCTAAAAAAAAACCGCGTCGTGTATGTAGGAAGTCGGTTAAAAATTGTTAACTTTTACGATGGGACTGACATGTCATGAAATATGATAAAAATTGCTTTTGCAAAAAGTTTATCTTGTCACGTGTTCAAAAACGTATGGAGCAGATGATTTTTCTTTGCAATTTCTGTTTTTAGGTTCTTTAGTAGAAGTTGTTTATTTTCATGAGAACACGTGGGCAATATTTTAAGGGGGTATATTTCTTCGTTAAACAATCGCATAGTATATAAAAACACTCACACGAAAAGAGAACCTCCTCTTTTTTGAAAGTCGGTTAAAAATACAAATGCGGTACTTAAGGGTGACAATTGAACGTTACGATTCTGAAAAAGCATAAGTTTGAATTCCTTCGAAACTGTAAGTGCAAACTATTGTACTGAAAAATAATATAGAAACAGTTTACAGTTCCCTCTTCTATAAACCTTAAAACGTCCACAGCATAATTTTAACAAAATTTATTCAGTGAACAATTTTAGAAATTAATTGCCCTGAATAATAAATGTAAAAATGTCCGGTGCACTGGCGCTACCCTGTTCATTAAAGGGTTACAAATAAATAAAATTAAGTAATTTTCAGCTTTAAGGAGAACAGATAAAATTAAATTTTCAGTAATAAGCGCAAAGGGGCTTTATTAATCATTTAAATATATAGTAGGGTCGTTTTGACTTAAGGGGAACCCAATCCCCGTCGGGGCCGCGGATTCCCGTCGGGGCCGCGGATTTTAGCACTAGATGACGTGGCCTTGGCGCAAGGGCAAAGAAGGAACATGGGTTCGGTTTTTAGTCAGTAGAAGTCTGACACTCCCCTTCGCTCTGCCCAAGAGCGGGGGGGGGGGGGTCATTTGATGATTTACAATTATTATCCCTTTTTTTTTAAAAAAAAAAGGGGAACCTAATTATATTTTAATTAGCTTACACCTAATGAATATAAGATATACGAGAGGAACTCGTGGCTAGCTAATAACATCCACTCGGAACAATCTTTAGGTAAAGCCCGTCCGTGGGTAACAGCCATTACATTACATACCGAGTTTCCTCCGTGCCTTGGAAAGAACTTTGAGCCAATGGTCTCGGCTGTCATTTGTAGATCTATGACTGTCTTAACAGGTTCTCTGAAAGTCTGACGACCTGTCTTACCAAGGAGTAGCATAATATATTACCAAAGGGGCAATATAGGTGGGTAAAAGCTAGGAAGATGACGAATGAAAGATAAACGAGACCTAATCGAAACTGTGTTCACCAAGCCACCAATATAAATGTAGCTCGACATCATTGATATAATAAAACCCTAGATGCACAGTCTCGAACAAAACAAACAGTCGAAGCTGTCGCCAAACACTCACCAATACACGCACTACTACATGTAGTTATCGTCACAATAACCATATTTTTTTTGGCAAATTCAACCTTACGCAGATTCCTTTTACAATGCAGTTATAAAAAGCAATATAAAAAGTATTTTGTACACACGGCTACACATCAAGCTATACAAAACCAGTATAATCTGATCGTTCATTGTGCGAAAAGATCTAGTAAAGTGAGGCCAAGATTAACTGGTTTGGATGCCTGAGTTCTAAAAGTCACTAAATCCATTTTCTTTGTTTTGAGATATAATCATTTGAAGTGCAAAAAAAATTGTTTAAAGAAAATGGTCGTATAAATAAATTTGAAAAAAAATGGGATAATAGTTTATTGAGTAAGCTTTAATATGACGGTCTGAAATACAATATGTTCTTATTGTAATGATCAGTATTAAATACTTTACATATAGGACTTAGCGCAAAAGTAGTGGAGTTAGAGACTTCTAATGAAAATTCTTTGAAATTAGTGACATATTACCATAACTTATGATCTTACTAAAGAACAAACAATAGCAAAACTATAACTTCTTTTCAATATTAGCACTAGCTGTTAATTTTACCACAAAATTAAACCTTCCTTCTAATCCTCTAATTACTTTAAAATCACGTTTAATCAAATTTAACACAGTTTCATTATTATATTATCTCTTTATTCATAAATTTCTTCTGTGTGTCGTTATTTACAAATCCGGCTCTCTTGCTGAAGAAGTGGCTTCTAACAGCATGTCATCATAAAATAGTCGTTTTTGAACAGGAACATACTCAAGCAGTGTCTTGATATCCTGAAATTTTGCTGGTTTTAAGGATCCTTTGGTAACAGTTGCTGAGATCTGGGATGATCTGGTGATCTGGCCACCGATGCCAACACGATACAGTGTCATCTTCTTAATATTTTGACCTGTCATTTAGGTAGCAAATTCAGGGTCTCAAAATCTTTGAAAGCGTACATTTCAGCATACAGCTATTCCAGTTATTGATGGCTTAACATGAGCACACAGCTATTGCAGTTATTGATGGCTTACATGAAAAACGAGTCAAAATAAATGAAAAAACGTGAGAAGTTCTCTTAGATGGTGAAGTTGATCATAGTGAAATTGAAGATATAGATGTTTAATATTATGATGTAGGTACAGTATCATAATTATAATTAAACAACGTTTCGAATAGGTATTGAATTTCAAGCTCTGGACAAGAAAAACCTAGTTTTTTTTTTTTAAATATCAATATTTAAACTGTTGTTTTTATTAAAGGATACATCATAAACTTTATTTTCACTATGATGAACCAATATCTGATACAAAACTCTCGTTTTTCATTTAATTTGACTCGTTTTACATCATTAATTTTCATCATGATTCATTTCATTTGTCAAAATCGTGGCAATCTGTGAACTAATAAAATCTTGAATAATCCATGTGCTGAGTCGTAAATGTATCATATGCGGGTAGTTCTAGTTCGGTACACTTATCTGTTGCCTATATATCAACACTGGTAGAGTTTTAAAATGTATGGACTTAGTGACTTATCACCAAAATTTCACTGGACTTGGGTATTTTTTGCTTAAATTTGTGACTTAGTGACATTTAGAACTCAGTTCAAAGGAGTTAGTGATTTTAGGAATTGGAAAAAAGCCACTTAGCGACATTTAATTTAGAAAAGGGTGAGACCATCTGATAGAGAAAAAAAAAAGATTTTTTTTGAACTGGTTAACTCAATATCGGTAAAAATGGACTTAGTGACTTTTAGAACTCAAGCATCCTTTTGTATAGCTTGATGTGTAGCCGTGTGTACGACCGTGCAGAGACGCGAGCGACGCGAGACTATTTAAAATGAGTTCATGGTGAACTCATTTTAAGCGGACGGTTTTGAGACGCGGAGTGTGTATCTTGGGTTTTATTATATCAATGCTCGACATTAAAAAGGCCCAACAATATTTAAAAAACACGTGACAATGTGAGTCATGCATGGCATTTAAAGATAATAAATTAATGGATCCAATTACTATTTTAGTCATACTATGATGAAATAGTGACTATTACTGTACTTTAGTCTAGAGATACTGTCTGCTCTTTCACCCCCGCACACATTATACGTATTTATATTTAAATCGCCAATTAGAACCTTAGACGATAACAGTTGAGTCAATATTTTATTATTATAATTATTCAATACTTATCGTTTACGTTGATGTGACTACGTATTCATTTAAATACAAAGAACATTCTTATGATGTCACGAACTTAAGTACAACATACGAAATCATTTTTACTCATGAAAAATTAAATGATGCAAATCTTAGAAAATTAGTCAGAACGGTGACTCATTCACATAATTACACATACCATTAAATAAATTAAAAAATATTGATATAAATATGAATGAGAACAGGCCAGCAAAAACGTATTTAAATTGTGTAACATTAAACAGCATCTGTCGTCAGGTACTGCCCATTTAATACTTTTTCAGCAGAAATATAATAAATCAACTTGTAATTCTTAGCAAAGTAAAATAATTATAAAACAACTAGCTGTTGCCTGTGACCTTTGCCCGCGTGAAATTATTATAAAAATATTACTTCCCTATTGGAATCGAATTTTGTTAACAACTTCACGGATTTTTTTGCACGGAACCCAATTTTTTACTACTCCTTATAACATCAGCTATTTGTCAGTAAAAGTCCCGTCAAAATCGGGCCCGCCGTTTCGGAGCAGAGCCGGAACAAACAGACCGACAAAAATATAAAAGGGGTTATTTATCCTAAGTACAATACCTATACATCTACATTCATATACTGATACTGTTACCCTGCATCACTGCCCACTGATGGGCAAAGGCCTCTCTCCATGACTTCTAGTTGTTTCGATCTAAAGCCAATGTGGACCACTGGTCGTTAGTCTTGTCCAGATCGTCCCGTCATCTTCTACGAGGTCTGTCGCTAAAATAAAATAATATATTGCATTCAATAAAAAGCTGCTGCTAAAACTATTTTTCGAAATTGTTAACAAACACTTCAGTTTTATTTATTTGTATAGATGATAATAAATTCATGAAGTTTTCACGACAAATATGCATGCGTCCATTTCTGTCAAAGCCAGTTAAACCTTTTGATGAAAAAAATCTAAATACTAATAACCGAGAGAACATTGAGTTCCAAATGTTTGTGAAAGTGGTCGGTTTTAAAACGGTGGGGTTTTAGTAGAAAACATAGGCGAGGGTAAATAGACGTCCATTTGATTCGTAACCTACCTAAATAAGTAAACATCGTAGGTACATACATTTCCATTTTTTTGTTATTTTTATTTTAGTAAGTATCAAAGGTTGCGAATTAAGGGGCCGGTGAACGAACATTCTCCATACAAACGTAATACCAAAATCATTCGCGATACGAACATATTACCAACTTAAAATTATGTTATTCGGATACAGACGATATTTATCTAGGTTCCTATTAAACATTTTTTTTTAAACATTTACTATTTACGAAATGCAAGCGAATTGCTATTTACTATTGACGAAATGCAATTCGCTTGCATATCGCAAATAGTAAATGTTTTAAAAAAAAAGTTTAATAGGAACCTAGATAAATATCGTCTGTATCCGAATAACATAATTTTAAGTTGGTAATATGTTCGTATCGCGAATGATTTTGGTATTACGTTTGTATGGAGAAATGTTCGTTCACCGTCCCCTTAAGAATAAAACTCGAAAATTAAATGTCATACTAAAGTTTTTACGCAAACATCTTTAATGGCAATTTTAGGATTGCCACAGACGACACTGATTTACTTTTGCTTTGATCCTTGCCAATATCTCTCGGCTGTCATTCTCGTTGTCAGTGGCCCGTTGGTCTCGGCTGTCAGTGGCCCAAAATTCTGACAAGCAATGTAACTAAAGCGTATGTACTATGGCGGTCTTATGCGCCTGATCACCACTAAGCTCATTTTTGCTTGCACTCAAGAAATAGAATCGCTCGCTAGCCCGTGGCAGCGCCTCGGCACGATTTAGGCGATTTTTTTTTTAAATGATCAGGCGGAACTGTCTTCGATCGTACCTATCGTATTACCCAGTACTATACCACGCGGCATATAAGGTGAACCTCGCAGTAGTCGTTTTTTCGACGTCCCGTACAAATCAAGCAGAGAACCTGCGCAGAACGACGCCATTTTGTGTCAAGTTATTTGCCTAGGAGTATAACTGGGTGTTGGAGGTCAGATAGGCAGTCGCTCCATGTAAAATAAAGGTATTCAGCTACATTCGGTTAGACTGGTAGCTGACTCCAACATAGATGGGAAAAAGGTTAGGCAGATGATGATGGGCACTAATGGTCACTAACTGAAATTATTACAATCCTGCAGAAAATGGGAAACTGGGTGGCTAAAACCATGGCCATTTGCTTAACACATTTTCGTTCACATTTTGATGTTTTCTATAGTTTTTTTTTAAACTTTGCACCACACTAGGAATTTCTCCTGCGTTCACAGACATTTAAACTCACATACACAAATACCCAGACCCGAAACTACTATCTGTAGGCCATACAAATATTTGTTCCGGATCGAACCCGTGACACGTAGCGCAGCAGTCATTTGTATGCTATTGCTTCATATGTTTGAAGATATCTTCATCTTACCAATATAAATAATGCAATGAATAACATTGATTTATATGTCAAAATAAATGGCAATGCCATTATATTATTATGTTACGCAGTAAACCCGTGACTTACCAGTGTAGATCACTGTCGATTAACTCGGTGTCAATAACATTTTGTCGGTTTACATATCACTCAGTCGTATTAGGTCCTATTCAAACACAAACCAGTCGACCTTGACGGTCGTTTGTAAAAACTACATTATTAACTAGATTCGAAATGACCTTTCTAGAACGCGTTTAAAAAAATAACAGCATTTGAGGTCATAGTGGTTATAATATGTTAGAAATTATTTGTAGTTTTAGTTCATGAGAAACACGATTTCCATATAATTTGCGAAAGTAACAGTTTTCTGTTACCTTTTAGTTCTGATGAACAGCGGCCTTAGCGCGAGCGCGCGTTTTTAACGTAACGTTCGTTATCTTCAAAACAATGCTAAAATACAAGTTAAGAGAAGTAAACCCACACCTTGATAGGGAGATGGTTCCGCCACGTCCTAGCCAAAACACTAGGAAGTGTCGAAAGGTGCACTTTTTGGGACACTGTCTCTTGTATACTTGGACGTTCAAAAAGTGCTGATTCTTTGCCTAATTTGAATAAATGACTTTTGATTTTGCTCCTTTGTTACCTTTACACTCACTTAATACACCGTAACTTCTGTTCACACAATTCAAAGCATATTACAATTTCGCTGCTCTTCAATACGTATGAAGTCAATTAAAAGTACCGTCAAATTCTGGAAACTTACAAAATTAAGTAGGAAAGCACGTTGTATTTACAGATAAGTTCCCATTTCAGTTCTGCTCTTTTGTTTTATTTCACAAATTGGAGTACCAATTATTAGGAAAGCGCTTCCTAGTATCTGAAAAAGCGAAGGGTGATGGATTTGGCTGCCTTGTTATTACAACGCTTGCGACTCTTTGGTTTTATGCCATTTCAATGAATGATCGAATTGAATTATTAGCTCTGCAACTTAGTAATTTTTGGTGTTCTACCTACAACATTCTTTTTTGTATTTTGCACGGTCACAAATAACACGCTTTTTTAAAATGACTCAATAAAGAGGTGTTGTTTCATTTAGCCTTTTTTTGTAATTGTTACTTAATCTGAATGCACCACAAGAACGCGGGTGGCGTTCTACAGTTTTACAGTCAAGGAGGATAGGAAAATGCATAAATTAATATAATTATGTTTAGCATTATTTGTACTTCTTTCATGTATGAGGAAGATCCGATCATGACAGTAATGAGGCAACTGCAAACCGCAACATCAAAGACGCTATCGGGATGACAGACCGCAACGACAACAAAACAAACCGGTGCGGCAAACCTGCCAGTCACGTGGCAGCTTTGCCGCACCGGTTTTTTATTGTAGACCTAAAGTACGGCAAATCATAATGCTCTTTGATGTCTCGTGGCCGATGTTCTGAAGTGCTATAATTCCTTTGTTAAATAACTTGTTGGGTATTAAGTCTTCTTCTTTTTCTGTTCGGAACATGACATCAATCAATCGCAATGACGACAGGGTCATTCATCTGGCAAAACATTGTTGAATACGATCCATAAAATGATTGTAAAGGTACCCACGTACTAGCCATTATTATTGATATACAAGTTATTGATCAGTCAGTTTTAATTGCCAGTCATTTTATCATCTACCAGCCCTTGTCTCACGTTACTGGTCACAGCAACACGTTGTTTTCTTCCATTTTCCTCTATCAAACGTCACGCTATCATTTTCTCCTTTTAGCTTTATATCATTCCTCCTACAATCCACCCATCTTTTCCTTGGTCTTCCTCTCCCTCTCCATCCATCAGCATTTATATTCATCACTCTTTTAGTCACATGCAATTCGTCGCTTCTCAAAAGATGTCAATTCCCTTTCAACTTTTCTGTAACTAGTGCAACTTTTAAACTTTCTCTAATATACACGTACCTTATCTTATCCATTCTTGTCATACCACAGATTTAAATAGACAGTCGACGGCCACATAAAATAGATGACAATCGCAATAACAGCCAGACTATATCCACCCAGTGCGCTGGCTCCAATATACCATCACACTTCAGATTCGACTGCCGCGGCCGCACACAGGCTTCCTAGTGTGCGAGTGTCCTAACAATTGAAATCGTTGTTGATACAATCTAGTGCTTTGGGAAACAAGGATTGATTTGATGTGACAGTTTAAATTGTATTCGTTGTCACTGCTTATTTTGGCTGATGACACCCTAGGCACACACTTTAATAGGTTGACAATCATGTTCGTTTACTGTTTGCCTAGCAAAAAGTGGTTGTCACAGTTTCCATGCAAATAATAATAATATCTAAGATTTCGTAGCACGATGCCTGCCGAAAATATAATAAAGAGGTCACAGTGCGAAGGTAGGCATCGTTCTACGAAATCCACAATTACCCTTCAAAGTTATGCCATATTATTACAGTGTTCCATATTAATTTTCTCATGTAAGATCAAAATAAAAATAATTTTAAGTATCTCAGTAAAGACCTAAGCTACAATAAAGATTGCAACTAAGACGATTCTACCTTCGTTACTTGGGTATTTATTTGTGCAGCTCAATCATTTGGCTCAACCATTTGGCTCCCCATTGGATTCCAAACTCCATTTTGTTTTGCTACTCCTCGCGCTGCTTTTATTTGGGTTGGATGGTTTGCTGATTGAAGTAAACAAAACAAGGTATGACTACTTTGTAGCAGATAGTGTGCACATAAAAAGAAAAAAAAATGATCAAAGAACGGCCAATATGTAGTGTATCTTGTCAAACGAGTTGTGTGAGGAAATTAACAACGTAATAGTATATATTTTTTCCTCATTCGAAATCCTTAAAAACGTCTTTTATAAACTTTGATATCTGCATATGAATTACATAATAATAGATTTAAACGAGTTTCGCTACAACATATTTTAGTAATGATCATTCTACTTGGTATTGGCGTTTCTTTCTAGTCCATACTGTTTTACCTAATATCATTGCTTGACATTAAATGGGGCTTCAGTCGTAAAATTTATATTTACCTGGCGCCATATTAAATTAAAATTTATCAAACTACGATAAATTGGATAGACTCTGGCAAATTAAATTGGATCTTCGCACTCGCAAACTATACAATGTTTATCCTTCTGTACCTATAGTAATAATTACGTAACGTAATGCCTATTTACGTAGTGTTAGCAGAGATTGGCCATCGGCGCGGGGGATATTATTATAGTGAACAAGTGCGTGCGCTACCATAGACCGGAGAGAGATCAGACGCAGGACCAACGGATCTTTTTAGCCGGATCCCGGTAACAAACCAAGGACCTAACAGTCAGCAGTCGCGTTTGACACCACAAGACCAACGGGGTAGCTTTATTATATTATCTACATTCCAACCTATCGACAGAAATAAAAGAAGACAGGGTATGAAGCTGTATTTCCTCATACCGACATAAAATTCAGTACTTACCATCGCGTACAATAATGCATGGGAAGTTCAGAAAAAATACCGTGTGAAGCAAGAAATGACGCCACCTGGCGTAAATAAGTACTCGATTAGCAACATTGATTATATTGTTGATGCTACACTAACTAGAGGGCGCTCACGCTGTATAAAATGTTCATGTAGTTTCTTTTTTCTGTTTAAACATTCAAATAATTTATAATCAATTATTTCTATTATATTATTATAATTTATTCCTAACTACCTACTATGTTTGTTTAAATTGAATATTATTATCATTTTATAACTATCTGATTTTAATTATCTATGTTTTAGTTTTCAAACTTGAGGGTAGGTCGAATATGAATTCATAAATAAATTTGTAGGTAGTAGAAATAATTAGATTGAAGATTTAGATGAGTTATGACTAGGCTCAATTGATTGTTCGCTAAGTTTGTTTCGATTACCTCATTCGAGTGTGTTTAGCTCAGTTTAATTTTAATTTAGGTGAATTAACTTATTTCATCAAAATGAGTACGCGTTGTAATATTGTTTTCGTTACAAGAACTCAAATAACTGATTTGCAAAATCAAGGCAAAAACTTATCGACACTCGAAACTTGTCGACTTATCTTATTGTTAACGTAAGTAGTTTAGGTTTCAACATTTTTATAAGAAAAAAAAAATATTTTAGTTACGATTATACTACTTAATAAATAATCATTATTGCGTATTATATATTTCTGTTATATTGTTGCAGAGAAAAACAGTTGTTCTATTGGTACGACGATTTGAAGACGAGGGTTCTTTGCAACACCATCAAAGAACTAGTAGACCACGGCTCATAAACACATTACAGCGTCAAATCGTGTTACGAGAGTATGAAGAAAATGGATTCCTGCCGATGACCGACTATGCTGCTTTATATGACTCAAGTGTTGACAATGCCCGTCGTGCTCTTAAAAGTGAAGAGCTGCATTATAGGAGGCATGTTGTGAAACCCTGGCCCACAGAAAACCATTAAAGGACAAGATTACAGTTCGCTATGGATCATGTTAACTTTGATTTGAGTAATGTTTTTTCATCTTCACAGGTGAAAAAACTTTTAAGTCCAGTGAACACGGACGCTTATGTTTGTGGTGTAGAAATATTACGTGATAAACAAGTGGTTATGTGTGTCCAATATGCTGGTCATATTGCAGTGAACGTGTGGGGATAGATAAATGTTGCCGATCCAGGATTTATATTTCATAATACTTAAAAATAATATTACTTAACTTTAGTACTTATTATTTATATTAACTGGATACCGGGTTATTATAACCTATTACATGACTTACGTATTTTTAATAACTAAAAAAAGTCAAACAATTTTTTTTTTTGTTTACATTACCGAACCTTTTCGTATGTTTTTGTGCAATTGTATAGCTGTTATCCTACCTATTTAATTCATTTAATTTAACTTTTCACTTTTGTGATAAAATAATCCGGTCTCCTGTTTGTCTTTGTTGAGGTTACAAAAGCTTCAATCCTCTTTCCGATTTTGGAAACGAATACTTAAGCTATGGCCTCAATAAGAAGTTTTATATAATATAATAATGTTGAACGATAATAAATGTCAGTTTTTGAATAATAAACTGTAAGAAATAAACCTCTAAAATTTGTGTGTCTTTTTGTTTGTCTCCGTTCATCCCTGTTGCTAACTGACTACTAACTCGAATATTATATTTTTGAATGCTATGCGCACTTATTAGCTTAATGAAAACATTCCTTATGGTTTCTTTCGTTTTTTTTTTATCATTGAACTTCTCACTTAATCCAACCTAATACGTGTTTCCTAACTTCTTACTTACCTAACCTATTCCCAAGTCAAAGTTCATTTTTTTCTATATCTCAACAGAATAGTTTACATTTAGTTAAGACTAAGTTATAAAAATCTACCTCCTTTTTATTTCACCTACAGGTGACACCGGGTAATTCGGATATTGTCATTGCGGAAAGTAAAAACTTTAAAGGTTTAATTTCTTATTATATTTAAGTAGGAATTACAAATAAAATTGCTGTGAGGTAGAAACAGAAATAAAACTTATGCCACCTACAAGTGACACTGGGGATTGAAGAGTTTAATATCACAGTTGTGCAGAAACCAAACGCCATCTATTAATTATTTTCGAAAATTTGATTTCTACCTTCACAGAAAAATAGGCCCTAAGGTATCCATGCACTTTTGTGGGCGACTGGAACTCATAAATTACGCACCAAACACACGTTCCAAATTTTCAGGAATACAGTTATTGTGATCGTTAAAAAGCAATCAATGTGGAACAAAAACTCAATTTATTCTCGAAAAGATATTTCCAACGAATTTAGCTTTAATAAATTATAAGCAAATTCGGGAATAAATTACGGAGCAATTTACAATATTCCTGAATTGTTAATAGGACATGCTTACTAAAGCCGACAGGATGAAAAAGGCTGGCAATTAAGTGGAAACGGGAAAGAGAAAAAAGGTTTTTTACAGAAGATAATTAGTATTTACGCTTAGTTAACCTCGCTTGATAATAATCATTACTTGTTAGGAGTTTCAGAAAATGGTCAAGTTCTATTTTATATTGATAAGCTTGATAGAAAGAGATAATTTTAATTCAGGAACCAAATTATGGAAAAACACGCCATTAGTCTTTTAAGTAACACCCAAGTAACACATTTTGTGCCAAAAGGCTTGCATATAGAATATTTTTGGAAACTTTAGTAATAAAATCCACCGTGATTAAGTTCTATATAGGTGGTTAGAACCGATAAGCAACCTGTATGTTACCAAAGGGAGAAAAATTGCAACTTATTTATAGATGCAAAAGCGATGCATAAGAGTTCGAATTGTTACCCTGAGTGGCACTAGGAACTAACGGTGCAAATTGCGCGCCGTAAATGAATGATTGAACGATAAAGCGATACAGTTCATTCGTTGAGTGACAAATAAGATCCTAACAAGTTCTTATTTTCGGTGGAGATAAACAACAACGGCTTTGTGTTATGGCAGCTTTTATTTGTGATCTATTTTGCGAGTATTCAAAAATTATGTGTTTAACGCAGGATAACCATCATGAGCCCTTGCAAATGGTTTTTTATTGTGAAACCATGGTATATTTACTAAGTAAATTTTGATGCGCCTTCGATCTAATCAAGAATTAGCAAAAAATATGCGGTGATCAAATAAATAAGAAAATACTTCATAAAAATTTGGTTGTTAAAAACCTAACATTATGGTTTAACAAAAAGTATAATGTCAAACTACATCAGAAACAGTTATCAAAACTCATTTTATTGTATGTTATTGTAATAAAATACCATTCAACAAGATACTTTTCAAGGACTCCATTTTTAAAAATGGCGATTTGAAATAGAACTTGCAGGTCATTTTTACACTCATTTGTTACCATAATAGAGCTCCTAGGTCCAAAAATCCCTTATTAGTACCTAGTAGTGATTATTTTCACTTAACAGGTCTCGTTGCCTTTGCGTTGAATTGGGGATCCTCAAGACGGGTACAAAACCCATTTAGGAAGGTAAATAAAGTAAAATTTAATTTAATTGTAAATGTTGGCTGGAATCCTCGACTTTTATTTCGATGCCTGATTTCCTACTGATAGTTTGCAAAATTCCATTTTTCATTTATTATGGGTGATTATTTGAACATGTGCATATCACGCGGCCCTCCCCAAATAACTACTTAGTTAGATATAAAGTTATGTTTTTTTTAATTTCACGTAAAACATAGTTCGAGCACTATATACAGATGTACATAATATATTCCTATTGTTTTAAACAACTAAGTTATGTTCATAAACGTTTCTCAAATCTCATTACCATTCGTGTCCCAATTTCCAAATGTTAGCAGTTCATGCTCTAAAAGTTATAAAAATACCCTAAAAATCGTATTTTTAAGAAGTAATTTAGATAGTACACAACATGATTTACTAATTAGCAAAAATATACACATTTAAGAACACTTTTAGGTAATTTGTAACGACTTTGAAAATTGTCCCAACACTTTATACTCACTACCATTTGTTCACACAGTCGCAGGGAAACTTTTTTTGCGTGTATTGCTATCTGTAAGAGTAACTCGGCGGTCGCGCTCAGTTCTGCGTCTCGATTCGTGCGGGTCACACGTCAAAAAGTGTTTTGGCGTCAACTCTAGCCTACCTTAATCGCCCAGAAATCGTGTTTGGCAAACAAAAATCTCCTTACCGTTCGAGTTTCCCCTGGCTTGTCTAACATTTTTATTTATCATTTTTATGTATTGTAATAGTCGCCATAGGAGACTCTTTGGTTTGATTATGTTCCCAATTTTTTAAGTTCAACAAAGAACGTATAATGTGAAAAAGTGTACAAATACCTAATTACCATTTATATAATTACCATTTTTCCCGTTCGTATTTTGGCGAACGGTAATGAGCAATTTGAAATGGTAATTAGTACCAGTTAAGGCGGACCTCTTATTATATTGAAGCTCCTTACTCCGCTAGGCCAGCCCAAGATCGAATTGTTACTACCAACGCCTGATCGATTGTTGATCGTTCGGTGTAAACTGGCACTTCCGCAACAAAATAAACCTACATACCTAGAAGAAAAAGAAAAAAAAAATACATAAGTATGTAAAAACAGATAGAAAAAAAAATAGAAATTTAAAAAAAGGGTGCTAATTAAACCGGCTTCTTTTTAATAGCATTATTTGCATCTAAAAATCTAACTTGCCTTCTAAATTACTAAGTCAGCCACAATTAACGAGCATCTAAAAAATACTATCTTAGCCACAAGTTATCTTTTTTAAAGCCACTCTAAATACAACTCAGCATCGTGATTATTTTTTAGCATCTAAATTTGTAACATGAATTCAAACAGTAAACTTCTAAAATACTAATATATGGCATCAAAAAAATATTCAATTAGCTTCTAATTTATTAACTCAGTACGTTTAAATTATAACTCATGCCACATTAACTGAGCATCAAAATTTAATTAAAATTATCATCAAATATTATATTATAGCCACTAATAGTATGTATAAACTCCTGTCGTGTCATCGAAAGGCTTAAATATAGAAGTTCAGAGTACTAAATGACCTAAATATTGAAGTTCAGAGTATCGAATGTCCTAAAGATCGATTTTATTTACATGTTGTGCTACAAAAGTTATCGACAGAATCGCTTCAGAACTTCATTTTTATCGGAAAACTAGACAATAAATTGTGAAAACATTTCTGCAAGCAACTCGGAAGTAGCGCTCGCCGGCCGCTGCCGCGGCACCGCTCGCTACGCTCGCTCGGCTCGCGCGCATTTGGTCACAGTTTTAACCTAACCTAACCTATTTCCCTCAGTTTACAATAACGAATCATACAATCTGCCTGTGACTAGTCAATTAGACAATGGTAAAAACATTTCTGTAACTAATAGGTATTTTTAACGTAAATATAATAATCTAAAGTGTATCAAAAGTTGACATTTCATGGCGCTCTCTGATTGGTGCAAATGGCCGGTCGCTGTCGTCTCGCGCGCTCGCGCCAAATCTTTCTGTTGCTATTTTCACGATAAAAGAATGTGATGTATTATTTTACATGCGAAGTTATAATAAATGATGTTGAATACGGTCGCTTCATTTATATTTTTTTGAGGGCCTTGTGTTGAAGCTGTGAAATGTAAAATGGTGGTGAGATATAAATTCCGTGGCTGAGTTAGTAAATTAGGTGCCTATGTATAAATAACAAGGACAAGTTAATATAAATGTTGATCGTCACTTGATGCTTTCTATAGAATATTTAGTGGGCGTTGTAAAGAAGACGAATTAGTATAATAGAGGCTATATAATTTTCCCGTGGCTTAGTTATAAAATTAGAAGTTTGATCCTGTGGCCAATTAAAAAAACTGAGGCTCGTTTAATTATTTCTCTTAAAAAAATATTATTATTTAAAATTTAAATTTTATAAAATTTAAATTAAATTTAATTAAATATAAATTTAATTTAATTTAAAAAAATAGAAATTAAAAAAAAATATTTTTTAAATTTTATAAATTTCTTTTATCGAAACAGCAAATCTTTAGTATTTTTCTGTTTATCATTTGCCGATTAATGATTTTGCAGATCTTCTTAAGACCAAATTATTTTATGATTTAGTACAGACGCCAGCACATCGAGCTACCCGAAACTGTCAAATTTTCTCAATCAACTTTGAACCTAATGCTTTAGCGATAAAGTTGAAAATCTATTTTAAATTTCACAGATTACTGTAGCTTGATGTGCTGGCGTATGTACATGAGCAGTTTCTGGTCATGAAAGTGAGACTTATAAATATTTTTTAAGTTTTTATATAAGATCTCATCGAGTTGAAGAAATATCTTAGATGGAACTTATAAGGTTTAAGCTCTATTTACACTGAGTTTGATTTTATTTGAATTACTAGACAGATAATGTTATTGATTTTTTGGAAAACCGGTTGATTTTTGAGTTATTTTTTTTTATTCAATCACGTCGCTAAATAGCTAAGTTTGATGTCATATAATGTCACCTAAATCATTAATAAATATGTGATTCAAGTATATCGTTCATTTTATTTCTAATTACCAATCACGAAGCATAATTACCATTTTTTTAAATGCTAATTACCGTACGTTTCATATCTCATCACCGTTCGACGAAAATTTTCAGCTGTAAATTCAGACCTATAGAGCAGTTCAAATACTGTGCGTTTGATTTATTTGGTTAAGCTACACTATAAACTTTAGGTTAAATCCATAAAAGTTCAAATTGGAAGCATTATTTGACATTAATTTACGAAGCCTGAATATGCTTATCTTCAAATATTCACCCTTAACGGTAAACAAGCCAACGGCACGAACTACTTGGTGGGCGGGGCTAAAATGCATGCTATTTCACCCGACATCACGAGCGAAATGCATAGAGCGAAAGAGACACAACTAAAACGGGCGCGCGATTGTTTCTATGCAGACCTTTGGTATATTTGGTTTCATGAAAAATCTATTGAATGTATCTGTTCAAAATCAAATTATTTAAATTTTTTAATAACTAACCTATGTCCGTATGGTTTCACTTTTTTCTTTTTCATACTATATACGTTACTTATTTACGCCCAAAGATGAGTTAAAATTAGTGCTAAAATATGAAAGTTTTGACGTTCATAACTTACAAATCAATATTTTTTTTCCAATTCTGCTTCCATACAGACCTAGATAATGATAAGACCAGTTGATACAATTTTTAATTATGAACCTACACCGTCAAACAGAGGAGTAATCACCTTCGTAAGTTTGTATGGAAGAATGACTGGCTTGTTCAACCTTATACAAGAGACATTCAGAAGGGTAGCTGATCATGCCTTGCCTACCAATCTGTGATTTACACCGTGTATAACGTAAGTTTACGTAAGTAGATTAAAAAAAATACAAAGTGAACTAGTGATTTCATAACTGTTTCATAAACTATTCAATTAAGTACCTAAAATGTAGGAAATTTACTTAAATACAAATCATACTCTATTTAAATTTATTAATATGTACGGAACCTGCGACAGTGTTAGAACTGTAAGATCTTAATTGGTTCTAAATGAGAGAAAATTGTTGCTTAAGGTTTTCAAGAACCATCTTTTGGAATCGATCTACGCGTTACAGTGGCATATTAGAGTATATTAGACCTTACAAAGGCAAATTACACTAGGTTCCAAATGAGCTGCAATAATAACTCTTGAGCCACTACAGATGATAAGTAACTTATATATACTACTTATTTAGTACTAAAGGTGCCAAATAAGGAAAAATTACCACCTATTAAGGTACGGTTCATAATGGGAGATTTTAAGATGTCTTAAGCTTCTTTGAGTTCTAAAAGATTGAAAATTGAAATCTATATGCGTCTATAACTAATAAATTCGGCCTAGTGCCACCATAAGTGCACAAGCAGGAACAAAAATCACTCAAAAGCAACTGTTAGTGATAAGAGTTACTCATATGCAAATTCGAGCGCTGTTTGCATCTATAAGTAATACCGTACACTCTTGCATCACTTAAATGCTACCTACAGTTGCAGAATAAGTTCCAAAATACACTAACGTGCTACTTGAATGAAGTAACTGGCCAGTAGTCCTTAAAAAAAGATAATTTCCTGCCCGTTCTTCTCCATCAAAATCTACTCTTTGGAATGGACAACGGCAGCACTTTCACAGTTTTTATGCCTTGTGACTGGGACTGTAGCTACATATTATTGATATCTTTGTTTCGACTATAAAAAGTGCTTGTAACTGAGCTAATTGAAATAAATAACTTTGAATTTGATTTGTGCAAAAGTCTGGTCTTCAATTCGGATTACGATAAAACGTTTAAACCTTGAACGCTGATCTTCTTAATCCTTTAGGTCAATTAGTGGAGTTAATTAATAGAAGACGATCATTCAGACGATTCATTATTATACTCTTAGATTCAAACATTTACAGCGTATGCGTATCTGGATGACGCGAACCGACAATTACTTCGGTCGACACGTAATACCTTTTTAGTGTAGGTATCATGAAATTCTCTCTCTCTTCAGGTGCCTCTCCAACTAAAGTGAAGGTTGGCAGTCAGCTCCGCATATCCTATTCGGTCTTTTGCCAGTCTAAAAGGTTCCGCGGCGCGCTTAACTCCCGTCCATTCCCGGATATATTGCGCAGCCAGGATTTCTTCCTACGTCCCACTGCTCTTTTGCCTGCCACTTTGCCCATCATTATGAGTTGCAAGAGTTCGTATCTGTCGTGTCTTAATACGTGACCCAGATAGGCAACTTTCCTCTTTTTGATGGTCTGCATGAAATTCAGTAGACAATATTTAGGACGTTTAACTAAATCCTCAGCCTATACGTCATTCCTACGCTAGCATCAGAAGGAAAATTACGAACATAACCTGCTCTAGTTTTCCGTAACAAAATCGGTGTCATTAACACGACGAAGTGACCTTAACACGACGTGCGCCATCAAAACAATGAACCTGACCGTGGCACAGAAAGGGATGACATCACAAGCGAGATAGCAAACCCGTACAAAAGTTAATCGCAATCCCCGACAGTGATGGACGACGGGAAGTGGGAACCAGCCATGGATTCCCATTTCCCATCGTAGACACCATAGCAATTGAATTAAACGTTATGTTTTACGATGGCGGCCGTCCCGCGATTTTCCCATAGGAAAAGTTTAACTTTCGAGTGATGAAATAAAAGCACTTAAAACTTTTTTTTTGTCTCCCTCTGGACGTGGGATTGGAATTCGCGAAATTTTGAGGTTTTGATTGTTTAAAATTCTTTTTTGGATACGTTTTTTGGGGTTTCGAATGTAGGTAGTAATATATTTATCCCTCTTTATTACCAATATGTATGTACATTAAATGAGTCTCTCGGACGTGATTAGGAACACAAATAAGAGATGTAGGATTAATGATGAAACAATAAACGTGGTTGCAATAAACTTTGTTCTTTAATTATCATGACAATAGTTAATTAGGAAACCTTAAGGCATTACTGGTATGTGAGATTTTAGTTTATAGCTGTACCTTGTATAAAAGTGTGCAAGTAGGTCTAGCTTCCATTGTGCTGACAATTTCTGATCGGTGAATGACACAATGCGATGCAAAGTGCAAGTACAGGTAATTTTTACGTCGCTAATCTTCCTTTTCACGGTCACAAGAAAACCTAAAAATATCCTCCAGGCCGTTTTCGGTCACAGCGGCCAATCTATAATATTTCCCCAAGTGTGTGCGCTGGCAAAAATATTTCCTCACACGACCTGAGAGAGATCATGCACAGGACTAACAGGTTAACGTGATTTCCGAGATACAGAGGTATCATACTGCCAACCTCCAAACTCCGGGCTACCACTGAGAAATTCCTACGGGAAAAAACCATAAATGATTTTTAGCCCGACCCGGGAATCGAACCCAAACCCCACACTCAGCAGTAGAGCTTGCGAGGTCACAAGCTCCACTGCTGCCTGGAGACCAACGGAGCAATTAAAATATTAGTCTATCTAACACAATAAAGTAGCAAATAAGACCGCAGTATGATGTATGTATGCGGTATGTTTTAAATTCCATGCATGCGTGAAGCATCCCATAGCAATGCCCGTCCATGGCATTTTAGGTCGATGAACCGGTCTGAAACCTGCTCCGGGATACCATAAAGGAATTTAAAAAAGAACATAGGTCATATCGATCATCCTTCTAAGAAAAAGTGGGAACGAACAAGGGTGTAATCAATTCAGAATCTTCCTTCTTTTTTGCATCCTTGTGGTTTTGACATAATCAAAAATAGCAAAATTTCTAAATCGGTCCAGCCATCTTCGAGTAATCGGGGAATATAAATAAAAAACGATCGCCGTCGAATTAAGAACCTCCTCCTTTTTGAAGTCGGTTAAAAATAAACAAGAAAGGCTTTTAGAAAGGTGAATACAATGACGGCTTCGACCTCTTCTTTTATACATTTTGCATGCGGTCCCAAATCCATAGGTACTTCCATACTTCCATACTTCCATACTTCCATACTTCCATACTAATCCATACTAATCCATACTATATCCATACTTACTAATATTATAAATGCGAAAGTAACTCTGTCTGTCTGTCTGTCTGTTACTCTTTCACGCCTAAACGGCTGAACGGATTTTGATGAAATTTGGTACAGACATAGTTTGGAACTTGAGAAAGGACATAGGATAGTTTTTTTTTTTTCGCGAGATAAACCAAAAATCTGCCGGAAGTCACTATTGCACGCGAACGAAGTCGCGGGCAAAAGCTAGTAAATATATAATCCTAAGGGAGTAGACAAAATGACGATGTCTGCACGGATTGGTCATGAAATAGTAAAACAAAACAATTATGTTTACATCAATCATTACTCTTCCTTTTATCTTGAAGTTCTTACAGCAATCAGCCACGCATCATTAACTATCTGCCATTCTATGACTCAAGTCTCAACAAGATAATCTAATAAACTGGCACCCAGTTGTTCCAATTTTCAGAAAAGGGTAGTTGACAAAAAAAACCTTAGTCAGATAGATTTTCATTTGGAAACTTTTTTTTTGTCACTTATACAAAAAATGATGATGATACAGTCTTTTGAAAACTCATGTGACGTCACATTATTGCAGTACATTTTTACCGGCCAATGACGTTAAAAGCCGCCAGTTATGATCTTTGACGCGTTTTATCTTAGGCCTATGGCCAGCAGTGGACGTCTTTTGGCTGAAATGAAACAACAAACACGTATCCAATATGGCGAGGATACGTAGTCAACTATTCATACAACTATTAGGCTGCAACGACATAGTAGGCCAATATAATTAAGTGAGATGAAAATGAATATTTTATAGTGTTCCAGTTTAGTGTGTTAGTGGGATCCCTCCCATATGGAGTAGGCCTGTGTCCCAACAGTGGGAACAATATAGAATAGGATATAGGATGATTATGAGGTTTTTGCATGAAATAAGGCCCCTGTGTTCTTTCTAAAACTGCGTGGTTTTCTAGAAAGATTTTTTTTTAAGTATTCTCTAATAGGTCAAAAAAGGAAAAGGAATAATTTTGCTTTCATTTTTATAAAGGTACAGTCACGACCATAATTATGTGTGCACTTATTAATTCTCAATTCAAAACTTTTTCTCTTTTGAAATAACGGTTTCTACGTTGAAAACTACCGTATTTCCTAAAATCGATGGCTTTCAAAATGATATAGTCTTAAAAATGTAAAACGTTAATCAACACAGTAGGAGAACATTAAAAAGTTGTTTCGTGTATACATATTGGTGTGAGTGATTGTACTAGTGATACACCATGGCATGCATTGAAAAACAAAGCATGTGGGTAAAGTTGCCTTGCTGATAACTGCAGTAAAAGTTAACCGTTATCTTTGTAGGCCACCGTTATATGACGCTATGTGTACTAACTACCAACAGAACTGTTTGCACTATCTAAGGCGATAATGCGGTGAGTGTTGTATTGCAAAATGTTAGCACATGTTAGGACTGTTCATTCATGAGTCAGTCAACTTCTATGTGTTATTGGAATGACTAATTTATTTAAGCGTCAAAACCTGCCAAATTCTATTTTTATTAGGTTTTTTTGCAATATTACAGGTTAATTTCAGGCTGTTTGTTAAAGACAATTATGATTCGCGGCCGAGAAACGTGTGTAGTTACAGAATTAGGTATAAACATTAAAATAATCAACACAACCCTCTTAGTTAAAGACTACTCAATGACTATTTCATGAAAAAGTCATTCAATTAGATTACTTAAAGGGTTGTGTTGATGATTTTAATGATTAAAAATCTGTGAAGCCTTATTTGCTACGGTTGCGAATTAACATATAGCCCGAGACTGACCTGCAAATTGCAGAAAACCTGAGAAAATGTTTGAATTTCGCGGGTTAGGTACTCTGACACTTTCACCTTAAGTGTGTCACGTCTAAAAACTGCTATTAAATAGACAAATTTTATCGATTTTGTGTCAGTATCGTATTATCAAGTGTAATCTACTTAGTATTATTTATTACTTACCATAAATTGACTGATTCCAAGCAAAATTTAAAACTTGCCTTTTTGAATGCCTTACGTACTTTACGGTTAACGAAGTCAACTTCATCACCATGTTTGGCAAAATAGACTGCGGACTAGCACATAATAAGAGATGATATTGTTTTTTTTTAATCAGTTCATCGCGTCGTCGTTATTATTATTTTTTCCAGACGATTCTTATTTAATACCCTAAAGTAATAACTATAATTTTCTAGACGCCAAGGAAGTGTAAAAAAGTGAAGATTTCCTATGTACAGAAAGAAGCCATTGCATCAAGCTATCCGATACTCTCATTTTTTCCAATCAATCTTGATCCTAAAATGCTTTGGCAATAAGGTTGAAAATCTAATATGCGTTTGTACAGCTTATAATATCTTAATGTGCTGGTCTGTACATCGGAAATCTTCACTTTTTTACACCTCCTTGGTCTCTAGGAAATTATAGTTATTACTTTAGGCTATTGTGTTACTATTGAGAGGACGTTGCCACCTTGGTGCTTCAATCATTTGTGATGATGCTAAAACAGTTTTGTTAGCAGTTTTTCTTAGGTTCGTGGTTACAGTATAATAATACGAAGGTTTAGTGTTATTTTAGTTTGTTTATTTGTCACTTAGACGCACTAATACTAAAGTACAGACTAGGAAACACTTATTCGATTGCTATTACTAAGCTGCCAATAAAAATAGACAAAAAATATTCTCCTAAGCGACGTACGAGTACCTACATAAATGCTTTTTGACTGTTAGACACTAAACTGTTCATTAAAATCTCATTTGGTCTTAATGTATTCGGTTAGAAACCATAACGTGTTGGTTAACATGAACGGAATATTGACATACCTGAGATTATTTGTTTCTTAATTTTAACCCTAATGGTTAGCACTTAAGCCTTATATTCATAAATTTCAGTAGACTATAAAATACAAAAAATATGATCAATTCTCCAGAATAGTGCGCAACAGTCTGTAATATTATTTTAAACAATATTTACTTACACAAGCATAAGGAACGATAATATGGCATCGAAAAGAGTACTTTAGTAAGTATAAAACACTATTACTAACACAGTAATAGTTATTTTCTGTTCTGAGATTATTTTAATGTTATTACTATTTATTAAAGGTGGTTTAACTTGTCGTTCATAAATAATAAGAAATAAAGACGCATTCTTCACAAATTTTGTAACAAAATCAACATTGTGAGCTTCATTCATTTCCTTTTGCATTGTAAATACGAATCATTGACTCAATCGTTTCAATTGATACCACTTTGTCGTAACTCCAAGTTTGACAAGGTTCCCTCTGTGTATACAGATGCTACCTTGTCAGACCCAGAGGCTTGACAATTGCATAAAAGAACTCACAGCATTGAATTTCCTAAAATACATTTGAACGAACTGTACATTCAAATATTATCTACGACTATCAAACCAGGTTTCTATAAGTCAAATATTTAGCTGACAGATTGTTTTGCGAAGAAAAATAATAACAGCCAATAAGATCACCTGACATAATAATAAGTGACAGCAGTTTAAGTAGAAAACAATTTCAAAAACCTGGAGGCAGATCTCTAAACAATTATTGACATTTCAAAAAGGCAAAAATGATATTTCTAATTTGCTTCATACGTCAATAGGCTTTGGAAGTTAATATAAACAGTAGTTGTAACTACAAGTACAACAAAGTATTAACGTTTAAACCACGAACGCGGTTGTGACAATACTGACATTGACTATATCATACAATTTATTTACAAGGACTCACTGCACGGGTGAGTAAGCTGCCTTAAAAGAGTCCAGGGCAGCATCAATGGAGGCTGTACTGCAGGCGTTTCCACTGTCGTATGAGAGTCCACACCCGAAGCTATTGAAGCATAACTGTGAGTTCTGATCGGCACAACACGATAGAATAGCAGCGTTACACATGGTCGGAGTTCTCAAGGCTCCAGGCTGGTCAAATTTCGGAGCTGCTGTAGTCTGGCTCTGCAAAAGGAGATTACAATATTAAACACGACATTGATAAGTTGTCATCTGCAGGAATTGCCGGCTTGTGCGCACGAAATCAGAAAGTGGAACCACGCGTAAATAACTGGATAGCAGACTTCGTTTACTGCTCCACTGCTGGTAATAACATAGATTTTTATTGAAAAACTCTTTTATAAACGAAAAGATCAAAGATATTTGAAATAACGTAAATATGAATTACGTAACGTTTCGTGGATTTATTTTTACATGTACCACAAAAATCTTGAGAATAAACAGACGCAAGTATTTGTTTAGTTTTATAATGAAGGTCTAGACGAGGAAATGTTAATGAATTCCGTGTGTTCTACAAACAATGCCAGCAAAATTATTTTTAAGTAGGATCGATGATGTGTATTGTCTCCCTATCAATTGATGCTAACGTAATTAAAACATAATGCAATCACTGTGGTCTGTCTATAAATCCAAGATTATCTAGCACTAAAATAACCAGAGATAGTCCAGTTACTTGTGCTTCCCACTGTAGCATATACTGATGTTTGTTGCTCTGATCTTTCCCAAGAACTTTTAAACAAATTAGATCGTCTTCTCATTGTATTCGGTTTATTTTTGGGCTACATAAATACGATCACATTTGTTCATACCGTTCTCAGCTTAAATGATTCTTCAGTTCTCTTTGCACGCTGTTCTCTATTTTGAATGGTCCATGTGCTCCCGATTCCCTAAAAAAATATTTCAAAATGTTGGGCAGTTCAAATAGTCGTAACCTTCGAGTTTCCAAAAACCTACTCTTTGAAATTCCCTCACACTGTACTGGTTTTATGCTGTCTCAACTATAATGCTCTGACCACTACCCCTTGGCAGTAAACAAGGTGGAAGCAGAAAGGCTTTTAAAAGATCAGAAGTATTTTTATAAATCAGACTGAATTGTTATAAGTTTCGAGATAGAGGAATATTATAAGGTTCTTCGTATTTTGGATTTTTTGTATGTATATATTTGTTTATTCATTATATCTAGAATCTGTATCTCTAATATTCAATTAGTCTATACCTATCTATGCATATCAATAAATATATGTTAAAAAAATGGTATTCTCCTAATTTTATTTTATTACCCAACTACGTAGGGTTATGATTTGTTTTCTACCACAATGGTGTTCTATTTGACCCAATGGCTGACTGGTAGAGAACGTCTAAGTCCGCCTATGTACTCTCTTGTACATAAAGTTTAAATAAAGACAATGACTACTTACTTCTGTTTTACTGCCATGCTCCACACTTGGTGCCGGTCGCGTCATTGGTCGTGGTGGTTTAATCGGATCGAAAGAAATAGGTCTTGAATCACCTAAATCATCAGTATCATCATCTTTATTAATAACGAATCCCCAATTCTGGTTCGTGTCCTCCATTTCTGGGAATCTGGTGTGAATGCTTGGTTTCTTCGTTGTATTTTCTGAACAAGGTCTATATTGAAGTACAGGGTAGGGTACCGGGTAGGGAATGTAAATAGGCTGTGGCATCGGTGGTGGCGCCTGCGGCCTTCTGACATAAGTTGAAATCTCTTCGAGTAGCTTCACAATCTGTGGTAAAAGATCCTGCTGATTCCGATCGTAATCCCTTCTCTCAGGATAGTAATGCTGGGGTGGAACTGGATAGTCATAAGCACCATAATTGGCTTGCCACCTCCTTCTCCGATGGCGATTCTGGTCTGATGTGTGCTTTCTGATCCCATCGTTCTGGTCAGGCGTTAGCAAATCGGGATCATTAACCTCGTCTAAGACGTGTCTGGGGAAGACTTCGCCCATACAACTAAGCACAACAAGTGATAAAAATAGTGTATACATCTGTAAAAGAGTAAAAAAAACCAATGTCAGGAAATTTATTTAGTGGCCTTCAAGTTTAACGCGGAAACGTGGGTGGACCTAATTATTGATGCAGTGTTTTGTGAGCTTGCTACTAGGAAAGTAGTTTGTTGTTAGATTAGATGTGACGAATTTTGGACGTCGCACTGTTAACAGACTTGGTTTGTTTGTCAACAAAAAGTACGATGTTTACATACAGACTGTTTTATAAATCAGATCACGTATTGTAAACCTACTGATAGATAGGCGTAATAAATAACGAGACACAGATAGACTGTCTACTAGTTAGTATTTGTAGTGTTATTGGCGACCTCAAAGCTGAATAAAATTTAAATATTATTCTCGATTTAGCACTGTTGACATTTTGTTTGGATCGTCCGCCAACCAGTTGTAAATTCTTTTACAGAAGCCGGTTTTTGTATTGATCTACTCGATGAAATTAACAAAAATTATGGATAGACACATGTTCGGAGATATATTCTGTTGTTTTGTTGTGGCTTCTCAGAGATTTTTCAAAGGAAATATTAGTATTTTTAAAGTATAAGTTACCCATAATTAATTACACTATCGATTACAAGTCAACGTGTTTGTGACCATGATATTTTTTACCACTTAAACCTCATTATAAGGCACTTATCGCATTAGTAAGCTACTAATGAGTTCTTAGTAATTGAATTTAACACGTTTTTCCGTGGTACCGTGAAAAATTCTTGTACACAAAGATGTAACTGTGATTAACAGCTGAACACTAGGAAGCTAGTGGTAATTTTAAAAACAGTTATCTGGCCACAGTGACACTGTTAGTAATTTCAATCAATACGCTGTTATATTCCTACTTATAACCTTTGTGATATCGTCTTAAAATCTATATTTCAACAACCAACACAGGCACACTGACACCGCATCAAGCCCATTTATCCCTTAATAACACAATATCCCAGTCAAACGCCCACAAAAAAAAAACAGATACACACCTTGTCGCTATATTTAAATCGCAGACAGAAATAAACGAGTTTGTCGTTACGTCACAAAGCACAGCACTATATTATGTCGTTCGAAATTCAATATCATATCACTGTTAATTAATTGTTTATTTTAAAACGCGTGCGGTTTGCGTGGTGGTGCGTTCAAGACTGGCGCTTAGTATGCGACATTGGCAAAGACTGCGCGGGAGCAATTGCGGAGAGCATTATATTTACTGCCAGATATACGACGAATGAAACTGGAATTACCCATTGATAAGGCATTCATAGGGGGTGTGTTTCATCGCTTATGTGTTCGCTAACGGAATTCGCGTAATCGTACTTGTACCTCAAGAACGTCTAGAATGTAGAGGAAGATTCAGACATTTTTTTTTTTCGGTAACCTATTTTTTAATGATTAATACAAGGATGGGGGTCGGGAGGCCATTTCTTATAAATATTCTCTTCTTGAAATTGAGTTTATTTAGACTTGCACAGCAAAATTACAGTATATTGGAAAAAAATGCTTTCAGGCGGAATTTCTGGGTCAACTACATAACAAGCTTAGCAAGCCGTTTTATATACTAATTTAATTTGTAAAATAATAATTTTATGTAGTTGGAATTTATTTGTAATAGTTTTTAGTTTTTTTTTCCGAATATTTTTTTGCAGATGTTTAACAATATATTTTTTCGCCAGCTTTTGAAACTAACTTAAAATTTTAATATATAACAGCTTTTAAAACAGAATGTTTCATTTGTATCGAAAAAGAGTAGGTACCTACTTTGTAAAAAATAAAATAACGTAAATACAAACTTGTTTCATGTACCTATATACTAGTGAACTTCATTTAAAATAAACTACATAGTAGTGAAGGAAAAAATTATTTAAATTCTGAATTCGCAATGTTTTTTTAATTAAATTAAATTTTGATATTCACGTCTGATGCAATATTCCTTCTTTCCTGATCATCACTATCACTACATAGTATAAAACAAAGTCGCTGTCTCTGTCCTTTTGTCCCTTTGTATGCTTAAATCTTTAAAACTACGCAACGGATTTTGATGCGGTTTTTTTAATAGATAGAGTGATTCAAGAGGAAGGTTTTAATACCTTTTTTTGCACCCGTGCGAAGCCGGGGCGGGTCACTAGTAATTTATAAACCGTAAACAAAATTTGCAATGAGGGCCCAGTGATTGCGGCCCCGACTTACGGACAGTAAGTCGTGGGTTCGAACCCAGGCAGGCGCATTACTTTGTGTAATTAATTTCATCACCACTGCTGTCAAAACTGTGAAGGAAAACATAGTGAGCAAATATCTTAGAACTAAACAATTCGAAGATAAGTGACGTCTACCAACCCGCACTGGGCACGCGTGGTGGATTATTAGCCTATCCATCGCCTAAAGAGGAGGCCTGAGTCACTGCAGTGGGAACATTATAGGCTGATGATGATGATGAAACAAATTAAAATAAAATGATAAAAATAAGTACCTACAACTCTCCCAGGGGAAAATACGCATTTTTCTTTCGCAGTATCAACTCAGAATTCTATTTTTCATGATGTTGCTCAACATTTTCAACTGTTTAGTGGTTTCTTGCTGTGCAATGCTCAACAATTAGGGATTTTCCGAACATCTACCAACGTGCTATTATTTATTGATTTAAGTTAATTAACGCACTTTTACGTGATGCTGAAAATCGAGTTTATGTTAGCATCAAAAACATAAACATACTCAATACTTTTCCCCGAAGTTTTTATAATGTATTGTTCACAAAGGGACATGTATAAGTGGAAAATTTCATATTCTTGCAGAAAACTGTCCTACTTAAATATATTAAGAAATAATTACATGCCAAAATAATATTTACGAATTAGCCTGTTATCACCGAAAGTACCTATAGTATAGTTTACAATGACATGAATTTGTAATAGGGCATGAACGACTGAACCAGGCACTACAGCGGTGCTACTGAAAAATCTGGCGGAAAAACCTAATAACACTTTGCTTGTATTATTATGAAATAAACAAAATTATCAATAACTATTTATTCTGATGAAATCCCTACCGTTCGTACTAAAAATAGCGACTACTACACATAATTTGGCAGAGATCCATCTATTTAGGTACTTGTTTGGAGATTTCCCATGCCATTTCTTATTAAACTAATCTCTTTTCAGTGATTATTGATTTTCCAAAACAATATAGGTAATCTGTCCTCATGTGACTGTTTTTTTTTGGAGGGTGGGAAGTCATCAAATGACTCCTTCTGCTCTTGGCGGAGCGGTAGGGAATGTCAGACTTCTACTGACTAAAAACCACCCAATCCATGTTCCTTCTTAGCCCTTTGTGTGCGAGGCTGTGGTGTCGCTTTCAAGCAACCCGCAGCGTATAGGTAATCCCTCAACCTCTATCTCACTGAACTCATACTCTTCAGGTCTACATCCATTCCTAGTACTCGTATGTCGTTGAACTTCCTCGTATTTTTTTTTTGGAAATGCCATATATCGCTGTACGGTTAATACTCTACTAAATAAAGTTGGCCACACGAAGCGAATCTCGCGTGAGGTTCAGGAGAAATTTGCTTGCGCTGGTTGCGATTCTTTTCTTCATCCTGCACGGAATTAGCTAGCCTTAGGCCCGGTATCCACCAAAGCGGAGACGAGCAGACCGGAGAGGAGATGGGTTAGGGGGAAACTGGCGTCTGGCCCGCGGCCCAGATTACACGGAGTGGGAACAGTAGTGGAAAACTCGGCCGAATGCGTGGGCCAGAATACCATGGGAAAAAATTATCGTAGTTAAATCGACCCGTTTGGATTTAATTTCATTAAGGCGACATTACCTGCCCGCGACCTTGAGCGCGCGTTTAATTCATCGCCTAAACAAATAAGGTTGAAAATGGCGATGCGTTTGATTCTCGTGACTGCCAAAATGAACGATAGTTCGCAGATTTAATTTATTAAAAAAAAAATACGCTGTAATGTTAAAATATTTTTACATATGTCTTTAGTTGGTTAAATTTCCTTTCTGATAGTAAAAAAAAATATAACAGTTGTCACTCAAAATATTGAGCATTTCGAGACGAAAAAGTTTTTTCGTGTGATTTTTTTGTGATTTTGTGATTTTTTTTTTCGAGGTTCTTGATTACTTTTAGGAAATATTTTTGCATAAGTCTTTTACCTACACATTTGACTATACACTGTTTTTTTTTTGGAATTGTAATAAGTAGCAATACGGCTAACTCTGCGACGAAAAACAGGTCGTTTTTACGGTGCCCCTTTGACAGCGCCTTAAATAGAAAAAAGGTACGAAATAAATCGTAAGTATCAAAGTCCTACAAACTACCAGGAGAACAGAAGTAGGAAGGAGTGCCAAATTCGAACAATCACAGGAAGGGCAAAAGACCACATGTAAATTTTAACTAATGTGATTGGTCGAATTCCGCACATCTTTCGTTTTCGCTCCTCTCCGCTTTGGTGGAAACAGGGCCTTTGTGTGGCCATAGCTTTATAATTCTTCTTTTCTTCGTGGGCGATTATTCTGTTAATCTTTATCAACTGCAGTGTCAAACTTTATTTTATTTTATTAAATTAAATTTCTTTCGACTGGAACTCAGCTTTATATTAATCAAGTAGAAGTTTGGTTGACCGTAGGTATTACCGAGTTCACCGACAGTCTACCACATGTCATCCAAATGTTCTAAGCAATAAGGTTGAAAATTAGTCATACGCCTCCACACTAGATCATCATACGCATTCAAAGACGCGTTGAGTCTGTGGGGTCAAAGATCTAAATTACTGTGCGGAAGTAAGCATATTATTATGTCAATGTACTTATAGGGTGGATGCCGTGGTAGGGTCATCGACGCATAAATTATAGTTACCCCAAGTTCAGTACTTGAGTGACTAAATGTTTCATACATTTTGTCAGTGTAGTAATATTCACTTTGGTTGGGAATGGCAGACTATTTTTTAATGAGACATTTTTTTTTTAAATTCGGAAGTTTAGGATTCCGAATGATGTACTAAATACCTATGTCTTAAAATCCGTTAGTGCGTGGCGTCGCTTCTAGTCATTATACAAACAATTAGTTGCTCATCGCTAATGGCGCGTTCTACCAAGGAAGAGACGAGATGCAATGAACCACAAAACCCTGCGGCCCCCTTTGCCGCCGGCTTACCCTTTTTAACCGACTTCCAAAAAGGAGGAGGTTCTCTATCCCAACTAACTCCAGCACACGCACATGGGGCTTTTTCGTTTGTTTTCAAAAGTCACATCTGTCTATCCGTTTGTCGTCGCCGGCACCCTTGCGCAAAACGCAACATCTGATCGGCAAAACAGTCCGTGTGTGTATATTTGCGCGGGAATACTTTATGCGTCATTATAGCCGTTACAGAACACCCGTATTGCGTCACGGGTCACCCGCATCCGTATGTTTTCTGTCAGTTTATCAGTAATGCTCGCGTGAAAATACGGTTGTTATCTAATTTACGAAGGTGATACTGTGCACGACTGCACGTATACATTGGCAAAACCGAATGATAGGTATTCCGAAATTTTTGATTCATACTTCTGTGAAATCTTGACGTAGACTGCCCGTTGGTCGGGTGGCGCGACTTATGAGCTTGAGGTCCTGGGTTCGATTCCGGGTCGGAAAAAGGAATCTCTCAGAAGCAGCCTGTATTTGTGTCCAGTTGATGGCAATAGGCTCGCCCTCTATTACATAGGACTTAAACATAACTGGCAAAATGTGGGTGTACCAATGCTTACACCGTGATGCTTTGTTATAAAATCTTGGCTGGTTTGTAAGTAGGTTTGCCCTAAATACTAACCTTGGTTGAAGACTGTTTAGAATTTCAGATCGTAAAAGCTGAGTCTCGGAAATGTCAACTGCGAAACATTGACTAACGAGGAAACATTGGGAATAAACATTGGGTATAATTAGTCGAAAATTTACGTAGAAGTTTATGAGCAGTAGGGCTGGTTTTTCCAGAAGTTTCAGTTTATTTCTTAAACATAACATCACTGTGTTATCTGTGAAGGGTTTGGCAGTGGTATCGTTAGACGTCGTTACTGAAGCGGTTTTTTTTTTAAACTCTGCCGCATACTCCGAATTTTACCTGATTGTACTCCGTTTCTTCACATTTAAACTCATAAACACCAACAGCCAGACCTGGAACAACTATTAGTCAAACAAATATACGTTCCGTGCGGGCATCGAACCTGCGGCACGCAGTGTAGCAGCCAATCGCTCAGCCACTTCGCCAACCTCCAGGTCGGGAACCTGTTATTGGGTTTTTCCTCCAGGAATTTCTCAGTAACAACTCCGGGTGTCTGGATCTGCGGGCGGATGAAGGAAATAAACTCGCCCAGTATTTTTTTTTTTTAACATTGCCCCACACTAGGAATTTCTCCTGTACCTATCGTGGGTGCGTTCACAAACATTTAAACTCACATTCACAACTACCCAGACCCGAAACAACTATCTGTAGGCCATACAAATATTTGTTCCGTGCAGGAATCGAACCCGCGACACGCAGCGCAGAAGTCCAATCGCTCAGCCACTGCGCCAACCGTGCCGTCAATCCATGTCGTATTCCATGGGACTTACACATCAGGCTGGCGGAAAATGTGGATGGGTTTTTTCCATAGATAATACCATTTGTTACACAATAAAAAATCGCGAACACTCAAAATTCTATACAGGAATTTTCATTCATGGACACACAATGATTACTAACAAAACATCATCTATGCGTCACTAAACGTGTGGGTTAAGCGTATTCAAAAAAGTGACTCACCAAACTTATAAATGTGTGCGCAACTTTGTGTAAATTTTGAGTAACATTTCATTCAAGATTAAAAAACGGTGACGACGTCTTTTCAACTCAAAAAAAGGGGAGGTTCTATGGGGGTTAAGGATGACGTTAGCAGCATTTTTTTTAATGTTTTTCCAGGGTGGGAAAGATATGGCGCTAGATGTCCTCTGTTATGTAGCTCGGTCTCTTTTCCACAATGTAAATAATACTGCTTTAAGACTTCATGGTAAGCTACCAGAAGTCATTTTGTTTTTAGATATACCGCTAAAAAGATAACTCTCTCTTTCGCATTGCGTGTGAAATAACGAATAAAAAAACAGGGGTACATTGTAACTGTATATAAAAAGAGGAGAATTATGAAAAATTTAAATTTGTAGAACGTAAAAAGAAAATTCAACAATAAATATTTGTCCTATTTGAAGCTAAGGTTGACGGGTAGAGAATGCCTTGTGGTTTGTGCATGAAGTTTAAATAAATAAATATTTAGGCTGTATGTTGCGAGACAATTCGTGAAACTGCAGCTGTTACTTTGTTTTTCATTTACATACAGTAAAAAACGTAAAGTTTTGCAGCTAAGTGTAAATTAACCTAAGAATGATCCCTGGAACCATTTTTGCGCGAGTCAGACACCCACTTAGCCGGTGTTGTTAAATGTCTACCGCGACTCATCCAGTCAAACCACTACAAGACCTCTACTCTCACGGTAGGGTTTTCCTGGGTTTTCGCGCTAGGCTTTCCTCACTAACAATCACCGTCAGAACATTCTTCCTGTTCCGAAATAAAAACGAATGTTACATAAGTTTTGAAACATGTTTTAGCAAAATGACTCACCGCTCCACGTGTTGAATTAGTTTATTTTAAATGGAAAGGCCAAAAGTGATTGGCATGTTCATTTTCAAGATCAGATGTCAGTTTAGCGATAAGGCTGCGGTTTCACTGAGGCGGAGTGGAGCGGGTCTGAGCCGCATTTTCCAAACACAAGTGAAGTGGAGAAGAGATGTGGATTTCAAGCGCAATGTGATTGGTGAATCGCGGCGCAGCTCGTCACCGCTCCGTCTCAGTGGAACCGCAGCCTTATAGGCATATGTTCGGGTTGGTATGAATCGATACAGCCGTAGTTCGTTTTTATGTGTAGCGCTCAATGTAACGCACTAAAATCGTTGTGTTGATGGGCGTAGTACCGGTGCTTCTCTGTAAAATTAGAATGCCAACTTTCAATTTATCCGTAACTGGATGTTTACCAGGTATAACCCAGTTTTTTTTATATTTTATCTCAATGACAGGAAAAACAAGTGCCACACCCTTTATGACAATCTGGCTAAGAGTTTCCTCACGGGCCAGACTTGAATTCAAGATGAATTGGACTTTGGGTAAATTTCATTGTTCAACAGAACTGCCGAATGAATTGAATCCGAACAAGTGTGTGGCAACTTTTAATCATGCAAATAGTCACATGCATCGATTACTTTTTTATATAATCAATGATTATCTAAGTAATTAGTTCTAATCCAATTGACGTCACTTTAAGAATTATACGAACTTAATTACGCTATAATTATGATGTAATTAGTGCACGTGGATTATCATAATAATGACATCATTGCTCTTCGAACTTATTTACATTCAATAGAGTTCATTCTCGAACAGCGTGGGTACAAAGTGCTCGTGTTTGCTCGAGAAGCTACGCCATTTTCACGGTCAATACTCGAATACAGATCTAAATTGGAAACAGGAGGCCGAATGACCGAACCAATTAAATTTTGTATAAATTAATACCCGAGGCTTCGGCCTATTAAGATTGCAGAGGGTTGAATATTGAGATATTTATTCATCGATATTATTGGAGCAGTCGACTGGAAATTAGGTGACTGCTGAAATGACGAGTAATAGGGAATTTGGATGAAGAAGACATGCTGCGAATGATGATAATTATATTGGAGCAGCCGGTGTTCTTTGGGCTGAAGTTGCTAGATTATTTTGTAAAGGAGAGAGGGATACCTTTATATAAAGTAATTTAATTTTTTAAATTATTAGCACGGCTATTTGAGGTTGTTACGAACTTACGAGCAGCTAGATACAACTGTGACATACATACCATTATTATAGCCATTCTAAATATTTAAACAGACATTTTTTTTTTTGCGAAGATGAAGAATCAACCCAGACAAATAAATCACAGGAACGAATTGGACAAAGAAATACTGGGGATATGGATTACTTTACAACTCTATTTTTGTCCGTCTGTCGGGTCTGTCTGTTTGCTCAGGCTAATCCCAGAAACGGTTGACCGATTCTGACGCGACTTTTACAGGCCGATAGCTGTCGTTATAAGAAGTATCTAAACGCAATTGTTAACAAAATCCGACTCAAGTAGGAAAGTATTCTTTCACGCGGACGAAGTTGTTTTGAATAAAAATACTGAAGAAGTAAACTAGGTATAAATCTTTGAACGTTCAGCGTACGAAGTCCTCGGTATATGATGTCATAATACTACGTCACTTGTCATACTTCACTAGTTTACTCAGCCGTTTTATTACGGTCATACATTTACAATAGGATTATGTGTATTCAGCTGATTAGTGGATATAATATATTAGTCAGGAAGTTAATTATCCGCGTCAAATAAAGCCATCATGCTCACTTTGTAACCTTGTACAAGATGTAAGAATATGGAACGCATTCAAAAATAGTTCTTATTCTAAGGCTGAGTTGCACCAAAAAAGTAGTTAAAGTTTGTGTCAAATGGCACGTCAAACAAACATCAAAACTTCAGTTTTGTATCGGTTATGCCAACAATGAGTTGCGCGATTTGACAAATAGTTAAATGACGTCTTACTTTAACGGTAACTGCAACCGCTCACTTTCCGCTGGTTAGTGTTATAGTTTGTGTTAAATTTTCTGTCAATTTTATTGTCAAACGCGTTGAATATAACCTTTAGACATCATGTCCCTGCTCCAAGAAATACTCGCAGAAACCAGTTCTGATGACGAAAGCGATGAAAAGAAAAGTGTGATTACCAGAGCCGATCGTTTTTCCACATGGAACGACGAATGTTTCTTGCCAAGATTTCGAGTCTCTAAAAACGTAGCTTGGTGGCTGACTATACGATTGCATTGCTTAAGGCGTAACAAAGATATTCATTGTAGGTAATTGTTAAACTAAAAAATAATACGTGCTATAGACAGAGCAATAAATATAATAGGTACTTACTTTGTTTGAATGTTTGTAAAAAAAAATTTGTTTATATAATTTTTCTATACCCCTTATAGCACTGTCAAATTTGACAAAAACTTTAACTTTAACGACTTTTTCGGTGCAACTCAGCCTAAGAGTAGATGGCGCAGTTGTAACTCTAGCTGTCAATAATTGAATCTGTTTGAGTAACCGTTTTTCCTCATTTTTCAATAAACTATTTCTTACGTTTATTACCACAACCACGCAATATTGCATATTCCTTTATGGTAGCAGAGCGTGGTTCCGTATTATCCATCCATACTATCCATACTTCCATACTAATATTTATAAATGCGAAAGTAACTCTGTCTGTCTGTTACTCTTTCACGCCTAAACGGCTGAACGGATTTTGATGAAATTTGGTACAGACATAGTTTGGAACTTGAGAAAGGAAACAGGATAGTTTTTTTTTTTCGCGAGATAAACCAAAAATCTGCTGGAAGTCACTATTCCACGCGAACGAAGTCGCGGGCAAAAGCTAGTAGTATATATACGGAGAATTATCAAATGAGTACAGATTTGCAGAATCAATCTAATGCAAATTACCTAACTGGTGGTCATGTTTGAGTGAGTCGATTGAGGTTGAAATCGTCCGAGTGCCCACCCGGTTTTTCAGCAAATCGCCTGGCTGTTAGCCGACTCTACACGTGACCTCTGCATTGCCATCCAACGTGGCAATGATGACAGCTTTCCGTGCACTTTTCTATTGAGAGCAATGTTGACTTATTCATCATCATCATCATTTCAGCCAAAAGACGTCCACTGCTGAACATAGGCCTCCCCCAGGCGTCGCCACATTGACCGGTCCCGTGCGTCTCTCATCCAGCGGTTTCCTGCAACCTTGACCAGGTCATCGGTCCACCTAGTGGGAGGCCTTCCAGCGCAACGTCTTCCGGTTCGCGGTCGCCATTCCAGAACTTTTCGGCCCCATCGGCCATCCGTTCTGCGAGCAATGTGCCCTGCCCATTGCCACTTAAGTCTGGCGATTCTTCGGGCTACGTCGGTAACCTTGGTTCTCAAGCGGATGTCCTCATTTCTGATTCGATCACGCAAGGAAACTCCGAGCATAGCCCTCTCCATTGCCCTTTGGGTGACTTTGAGCTTTCTGTGTTGACTTATTATTGCAGATAAACAAAATATCACGCCCCGAAGGGTTAGGCAGAGCTAATAGTACTCCCACATTCACCAGTTAATTAAGTTTAAATAAATAGGGGATTATAATTGTTATTTATATTACATAATTACTTTTGAATGTGTTATGAGTTTATAAACAATGGAAACAGAATTAATACTGTGATAGATTTGACTACTAGAACAGGCTAAAAGTAGAAGTTATATCAACATTAAACTGAACTATATCCTTTGTTCCGAGTGACAATTCCGCGACCGCAAACCGCTGCCTCTGAAAGTGTTCTCTTGTATTTACTAACTTGCCATGTTTCCTACTTTGTCTGATTTTATTTTACAAAATCGTAGACCTGGATCGAAACAACTGACAATCATAGGGAGAGGCCTTTGCCCAGCAGTGGGAAGACGCAGGAGGAACAATACCAGTATTCTATGAACGTACAGTATTTTGTTCTTCAACTTTAATAGCTAGAAAGCAGGTTGTTGATATTCTAGCGATGCATCCTAGCTTTTGCCTGCTAGATCATCACATCTAAGACGAGGTTCATTATGGCCAGTGCCTGCCAGGGTTATGAACTTTGTTCGAAAGAGTTACCGCGACACTGGAATGCAAAGGGCATAAGAATATTCGTTGTTGCAAACATTCGGCGTCCTGTAATTCAACGTAGTAACTTTCGGAATGACGTATTGCACTCAGAAGCAAATAAAGCATTCTGATTCTGAAGGAACACGGATGGGTTTTAACCAATAAGAGTCTGACACTTCCTTCTGGACCGCCTAGAGCGGGAGGCGCCATTTGATGATTACTTATCATCTTCCTGGCCTGGTCTCATATTACTGTTGGTCAGCGAAACACGTGTTTGTTTTTCTACTCCTTTAATAATTATTACACTTAGCAAACAGATGAGCAAACGTATTTTCTCCGAGGTTTTCCATTTCCTGGATATAATGACTGAATAGGTATCTAACTACCTTTCACCATTCAAAACCAAAGGAAATGAAGGAGGTAATATATTTCAAAGGAAATATTTAACTTGGTGTCGATGCGCTGATTTTCTCATCAGTGAGACAATGAAAAACCTTCACGCCTAAACAATTTAACATACTTTGAATAAGAAACTAATCAGTATTTATATTATTTATTTACAGTCGTACCCGCTAAAGTGATGTTAACTAGAAACAATAGTTAGGGTTCAGAATAATCCGTCGGGGCTGCGGGTTGTTCCGTCGGGGCTGCGGGTCCGTCGCGTCGGGGCTGCGGGTTGTTCCGTCGGGGCTGCGGGTCCGTCGCGTCGGGGCTGCGGGTTGTTCCGTCGGGGCTGCGGGTCCGTCGGGGCTGCGAGTCCGTCGGGGCTGCGGTTTGTTCCGTCGGGACTGCGGGTTGTTCGAAAGAGAAACCGTGGCCTCGACATAAAGGGCTAGGAAGGAACATGGGTGGTTTTTAGTCAGTAGAAGTCTGACACTCCCTTCCGCTCTGCCCAGAGCGGGAGGAGTCTTTTGATGGTTTCCCACACTCCAAAAAAAAATAGTTCCGGAACTGGATATGGAACTTTAACTCACGATACGTTTAGTATTAGTATATCACAATATATATACTAATACTAAACGTATCATGAGCTTTAAAAGTTTCGTGTTGGTTTCATGCTGAACCATTTTTTTTTTTGGACGTCAATTTCAGTGCAGAACTTGTGAGATCTGCACTGAAATTATCGTGAGGTAAAATAATAATTGTTTGTAAGAGGAAGGAAAAAGTTCCGAAAGTCCAGATCCGATTATACCACTTTCACTGATAGAAAAACACAGTTCCAAGAGCAATACAAAGGTTAAGTTTTTGCGTTTTACAAGAAACGTGAGAGATGAAATAGATAAAAAATAAGAGAAATCGCGTGCAAAAACTAAAACCAGTGCAAATATTTGAAGCAACTATAGTATAACAAAACATTGTAGATATGTAAACTTAAATGTTTATCGAACACCACACCTACTACAGGCTATTTTACAGCACACCTTGATTTTCGACTTGCCTAACATGCGCATGACTGGCTGATTAATAGTAAATAAGCGAGTATATTTTTTTTGCATAAAATGTGGTTTGAACAGGACGTTATAAAAAAGTTATAGAGCAAGACACAATCCGCCATAATAATAGCAAGGAAAAAAATACATTAGGTGGGTACATTCAAATGAATAACGTAGGGAGAATTCAATAAAGCAAAATATAGAATAGAGCAAACTTACTATGTACATTAATTGAAAGATAGTTAATCAGTTTTAAACTGAATCCGTCAGGATCGTTAAACTACTTTCTGAACCGAACTGTCCTTAACGTAGAGTGGTTTTAAATACATAACAAACATAATAAACCGCTTAAAAATATCGCAGAAATCTTTACACAAGGTTTCATTTTCAGACTTTTTCACAACACATTTCCGAGAAATATTTGAGTCATATCGCTTTTCAAATAAATACTTAGAATTGTTTGAAGACAACAGTACCGACTAATAAAACTCGTGTGAAATTAGTTAGTATGAAAAATATTAATAATTATTAATTATTAAAATAATTGACATATCTCCTTTTTCCATAAAAAAAAAGAAAAATAAAAAAGAATCCTTCTAACGACTTGTCTCTTTATGTGTTATTTTATTTATGTATCCATTATTGTCAGTTTACAAATATTATACATAAAACATCACACCTGACTCCCACTGAAGTGGGCCGAGACCATGGCACGTCAAAAAATTCATCATCATCATCATTTCAGCCAAAAGACGTCCACTGCTGGACATAGGCCTCCCCCAGGCGTCGCCACATTGACCGGTCCCGTGCGTCTCTCATCCAGCGGGTTCCTGCAACCTTGACCAGGTCATCGGTCCACCTAGTGGGAGGCCTTCTAACGCAACGTCTTCCGGTTCGCGGTCGCCATTCGAGAACTTTTCGGCCCCATCGGCCATCCGTTCTGCGAGTAATGTGCCCTGCCCATTGCCACTTAAGTCTGGCGATTCTTCGGGCTACGTCGGTAACCTTGGTTCTCATGCAGATGTCCTCATTTCTGATTCGATCACGCAAGGAAACTCCGAGCATAGCCCTCTCCATTGCCCTTTGGGTGACTTTGAGCTTTCTGATAAGGCCCATTGTGAGCGACCACGTTTCGGTCCCGTATGTAATCACTGGCAACACACACTGGTCATAGACTTTCGTCTTGAGACACTGGGGTAAGTTGGACGAGAAGATACCGCGCAGCTTCCCGAACGCTGCCCAGCCGAGTCGGATTCGACGATTGACCTCTTTCTCGAAGTTAGATCTACCCAACTGGACCGTTTGTCCCAGGTAGACATAATCGTCCACAACTTCGAGCGTGAGTCTCCGATCATGATAGGAGTGGGTGTTACATGAACATTCGACATAACCTTGGTTTTATCCATGTTCATTTTAAGACCCACTCTTTCGGAAGCTCTACTGAGGTCATCGAGCATTTTACTGAGGTCTTCCATGGTCTCAGCCATGACTACTATATCGTCGGCAAACCGAAGGTGAGTGATGTACTCGCCGTTGACATTGATGCCAAGTCCTTTCCAATCCAGAACCTTGAAGACATCCTCCAATGCAGCGGTGAACAGTTTCGGAGATATGACGTCTCCCTGTCTCACACCGCGCTGCAGAAGGATAGGTTCCGTGGTCTGGTCCTGAAGTCGGACTGACATGGTGGCGTTTTTGTACAAACACTTCAACACCTCGATGTACCGGTAGTCGATTTGGCACCGTTGGAGAGACTGCAGTACAGCCCAAGTCTCGATCGAATCGAAGGCTTTCTCGTAGTCCACAAACGCTAAACAGAGAGGCAGGTTGTACTCTTCGGTCTTCTGTATAACTTGCCGCAGCGTATGTATGTGGTCTACGGTACTGAAGCCTTTTCGGAATCCGGCTTGTTCGAGAGGCTGGAAATCGTCGAACCTGCGTGCGAGACGATTCGTGATGACTCTTGAAAACCACTTGTAGACATGGCTTAGAAGTGAGATGGGCCTATAGTTCTTCAACCGGGCATTGTCACCCTTTAAAAAAAAAATTACCTGATCTGAAAATGACAAATTTGTAAAATGACAGATCAATCTGGAATTAAATAATAAAAAAAAACATCAATGAATTTACAACATTCTTTATTGATTATCAGTAAAGTTTACATCAACATTGTCAATTATTTAAATCATCATTTTAAAATAATATAATCAACCTTTTTCAGATATAAAATCAACATTTTTCAAATAATAAAATCAAAATTTTTTCCTCATCATCAGTGAATAATAAATTCAGTAATGAATGCCCAGTGCGTAGGAAGTCGGACGCATTCGCAAGAGCGGCAATAGCCTACTGCTAAAGTTGTCGATGCGCCCACATCCACGTACAGACACAAGGTTAGTTTGGCACAACCAATTGAGCGGAACACTAGAGCTGACAAGATTACAATTAATGGAAACTGGAGTCAGCTTCATGAGAAACTGACTCAAGTTAAGCTCCGGGGGTCAGCCCTGGTGGAATTGCTAAGGTTAGAAAGGTAAAAGTATAAAACAAGCATACTTACGTTCAGTGGGACTTTCATTTAGAGCCAGTGACATTATCTTATGAATCCTCTTCATTTCTATAGGTTTTAACACTCAAACAGACACGTAAACCAAAATTTAGGGTTTTTAAACAGGTCAAAACACGTCAACTTCGCGCGCGAAATGCAACTGACGCTTAAGGCGACATTAGCTGCCCGCGACCTTGAGCGCGCGTTTAACTCATCGCCTAAACAAATAAGGTTGAAAATGGCGACGCGTTTGATGCTCGTGACTGCCAAAATGAACGATAGTTCGCAGATTTAATTTATTAAAAAAAAAAATACGCTGTAATGTTAAAATATTTTTACATATGTCTTTAGTTGGTTAAATTTCCTTTCTGATAGTAAAAAAATAAATAACAGTTGTCACTCAAAATATTGAGCATTTCGAGACGAAAAAGTTTTTTCGTGTGATTTTTTTGTGATTTTGTGATTTTTTTTTTCGAGGTTCTTGATTACTTTTAGAAAATATTTTTGCATAAGTCTTTTACCTATACATTTGACTATACACTGTATTTTTTTTGGAATTGTAATAAGTAGCAATACGGCTAACTCTGCGACGAAAAACAGGTCGTTTTTACGGTTCCCCCGTTGACTGCGTCTTAACGATAAATACGAATTTAGGCACGAGTCGACTTATCTCACTATGCCTAATTTTATAAGTAAAGAATTAGGTATGTAATAAGAAGATGACTACACATAACTCCTTTTTACTTTTAAAGTTTTGCTATTTATGACTAGACTCTTTTTGTTATTTGAGATTCACGAAATAAAAATACATTATATTGACTCATCTCCTTTTTACCGTAATACTTAGTAATATATTTTATCCAACTGCGTAATTATCTCATTTTTCAAAATATCTGACTCATCCCCTTTTACCTTGACACCACAGAATTACCCTCGAAATTCGTTTGAATGTCGAATTCGTTTGAAGTCGCCGCAGCATGTCTGCTGCGGCGACTTCAAACGGATTCCTTATTCCATACTACTCTATTATTCTTCATCACAGCACTCATCTCTCTCATCTTTCTAGCCATATTGCCATCTTTCACACAGTGCATCCATCGTTTGTTTTCTTCTACTCTTATAGCCTATAAATTGTTCAATATAAAAACTATGTTATATTAAGTAATTCAGAACATTGTGCAACATTTTCCGCTGATTTCAGGACATAACATAATATCTCATTTGAGCGCAGTTTCTAGCGAGGATGTTTAATGTTTACGTGAATTCACTAATATGATTAAGTATTTGTTTGTCCGATATACACTGGCAAATAACAGGATACTTGACCTACATATGATGCACTGCATACTAGTGCATACAAAATTATGAGTATTTATTTATTATTATTTATTAAAAACTTTATGCACAACAAAATCGTACAAAGGCGGACTTAATGCCTTGGGCATTTTCTACCAGTCTACCATAGGGTGATGCAGAGACAATACATAGTAGGTGCAAAACAGAAAATAAAAACATACTAGAAAAGATATATACCTAAATTCTAAGAATAAATACATACATACATAAAATATATAAAGTTTTGAAAGATAGGCAAGGAAAACTATAACAACTTAATTTTGGGACGAATCTGCCAACTTCTTGTGAATGTGTTCACGAGCTTTTATTTTAAAAATGAACCGACTGTTTACCGTCCTAATATTCTGAGGGAGGTCATTCCAAAGGAATACCGCCTGGACAAAGAAGGAAGACTTTATAAAACCAGAGATTATCTCATTTTCTACGGCTGGTTTCTGCCAAACGTCTCTTAAATCCGGATTTTGTTAAACAACGACCAAAGTAAACATTTAAGTAATATTTACACGAACTATTTCGACCTTGTTTATAGGTAAAAATTTACCTGTTTAATGTTCGATTGTTGATCTTTCAATAATAGGTGATGTTATGGTGGCTGTACACTCGTTCCGAGGTAGGGCTAGTGCGACAGTATAAGCGCGGCGACCAATCGAACTGTATTGACCCGTGCATGAGGTCTCTTATTATACGAGACATCAAATACAATATACAGAGCAAGTCCATGTTATGCTCAGCGAGGAACATTGAGACCGGAGACTAGACGAGCGCTCCTCAACAGGGGGAACGCTAACGCTCAAACGGTTATCCGGTCCCGTGCGTCTCGCAAGCAGCGGCAATTCATGACTAAAATACATTGATGTATTAATAATACATCAATGCTAAAATAAAATACAAATGGAAGCGTACCTCTACTGTACAGCCAATAATTTCATCGTTCAATTTTGTCTTAAAACAGTAGGTAAAGCCAAAGAAACATACAATACATTGTAACTTTAAATGAAAATTATTTTTCTAGCTTTAACGGGTCATATTGCATTATTACTGTTATGTCCTTTTCAGTCGGTAGGTATTAATTACGGAAGCGAAACTAAAACTTTAATATTACTAAAGAGAAGTGATGAGCCCTGACTGTTTTATTATGCACTGCGGGATGTCGCACTACACTGGAAAAACATTTTCTTGTTTTAATAAGTAGGAAGAGACAGAGACCAAGTGTGATCCCGCAATCATAAAAGGTCAAGTTAAATTGGCTACTGAAATTTAAAAAGTGTTATTAAGTAGGTATCAAAATCTTAACACCATGAAAAATGGTAAAGCAGAATTTGCCTATGTTATTTACACTACTAACTGGGTTACAGGTCTCCTTTCTGTGAAGTTACTTCAAGGTCAATGACCACAGGTAGTGTTAACTGTATATAAGAGGAACCAGTTTTCAAAATGAAGCCTTCAGTCGTCATCATCATCTGCCTGGCCTTTTCCCTGGTGCGTGGAAAATCATCAAATGACCCCCCCCCCCCGCTCTAGGGCAGAGCGAAGGGGAGTGTCAGACTTCTACTGACTAAAAACCGAACCCATGTTCCTTCCCTTGTGCCGAGGCCACGTCATCTAGTACTAAAATCCGCGGCCCCGACGGGCGTCGGCTCTTGCGGGCCTCTCCTTGCTGACATCTCTTTGAGGCGCGCGTGGAACACGAACGCGCCGCCGACACGGTGGGACCAACGGCCTAATGTGCTTTCCGAGGCACAGAGGAAACTCGGTATTTAAAGGGTGATCATCGTTCCACGGAACAACCTAGGCAAGGGCAACCTGACGACCTCGTCCCCTGACCTGCGTGACCTGGTGATGTTCGATTCAAGTGGCTTTTATTATATTAGCCACGAACTCTCTTTATCTTCAATCGTCCTGATTCCCGAGAAAACGCTATTCAATTTTACCTGAGAGATGTATCATTGTAAACTATTTGAGAGATGTATCATTGTAACATTTAAAAATTGACCTGTTGTCGTGTATGGATCAGAATGTTGGGCATGTGGCTGAGATGAGAATGCTAAGAGGGATGTGTGGTGTGACGCGATTGGTAATCGATTGTCGTGGTATGGACATGTGATGAGAAGGAATGAAGGAAATGTTGTGAGGAAAATGTTGAGTATGAATGTAGATGGCTATAAAAGGAGAGGAAGGCCAAAGAAACGATGGATGGACTGTGTGAAGGATGATATGGCTAGAAAGGAGGTGACTGCTGAGATGACGAGAAATAGGGAAGTATGGAAGAAGACATGTTGCGCCGACCCCAAATGAATTGGGATAAGGGCAGGAGAATGATGATGATGTATCATTGTAAAACAACTGCAATGGTTGCAACCTTTACGTTTCAATTATGCATGATTGCATGCCTTAAAAGTCTGACAATGGATATTATCTTGACTGATAGTAAAAGTACAAATACCACCATAAGTAGATATCTCTTCATGCGTGTTGCTGTTGGTCTAGTGGTTAGTGACCCTAACTGCTATGCCGGAGGTCGTGGGTTCGATTCCCACCCAGGACAAATGTTTGTGTGATGAGCACGATCATTTGTTCTGTGTCTGGGTGTAATTTATCTATAATATGTATGTATTTAGAAATATATAAGTATGTTTATCAGTTGTCTAGTACCCAAAACACAAGCTCTGCTTAGCTTGGGACTAGATGGCGTTGTGTGATAGTTGTGGAATATTATTATTATTATTATTATTATACATAATTTGTGTGATAAATCGAAAATGGATTTGTATTACTAACAAAGCAAAACTCCGCAAATGAATTCCGTGATTAGTATCGATATCTAAACAAGACAAAACAAAGTGTTAACCTATCTGCATAATTTTGATAGCTTATTAATTCTGACCTTGTATATTATATTATTATTATTTCATTTCTAAAGGTGGTGGTACACTCTCTACAAGTCACAGAGGCAGACAGAGCGAGAGTGATATACGGTGGTAGATCGGTTACCACGCAGCTTACGAAAATTTTTGAAGAATTATTATGTTCTGAATGATAATGTGAAATAATGTGGCGACACTTGGGGGAGGTCCATGTCCAGCAGTGGACGACTTCCGGCTGAAGTGATTATGATGGCTTTCAGTGAGATGAAATAAATAAGATCTAACACTGAAAACGGGATAATTACCATGTTATTGTTTGTTTTGAGTTCCAAATAATTTAAGAGTTAATGACAATTTATTATAATGTTAATGACCACGTCAGTTCAAGTTCAAATATATAATTTATGTTAAATACCATTAAAATAATTAAAAATAAAAGGTTTTACCTTCCTACAATAATGTGGACACGGTGTGAGATAAATGTTGACTCATGCAGCTAATGGCTGAAGGCACGATTACTAGATAAATACTCGTGAAACTAGGCTAAGAGTTATGACTCGATGCTAAATGGATGCATTATACAAACACTTAGTAGGTGTCATAAGTAGGTATGTAGCTATGCACTTATCTAGTGAATGAAGTGTCATCTTTAACTAACACTTGTGGGTCGCAACTACATAGAATGTAATGTAGGTACCTATCTATCAATAAGTAGGTCATCATCATCATCATAAAGACGTCCACTGCTATCATAGGCCTCCCCCAAGTGTTGCTACATTGACCGGTCCCAAGCGTCTAGCATTCAGCGGGTCCCCGTAACCTTCACCAGGTCATAGGTTCACCTAGTTCCTAGTGGGAGGAAGAAATAGTGTGATGACATAACATTACGCTTGTAATCCCCGACAGATTAGGCAGATTAAGATGAAACTGTTTTTTTTTTTATTATTTTTAATATAATAATTTAATAAATTCGTATTTTTATTTAACCACAAGTTGAAGTGGGCATTATTTTCATCATTTAGCATGTAAATATTTTAATTTACTCGAAGATAACAAACGATTTCCCGTTTCATTCCTTAAACATTTATTTCTCCGTTTTTTGTTTTTGTTAGAAACGTCTTTTTAACTATCGGGGGCAGAGCTATTGAATGACTCCTTTAAAACCAAAATTGCTTCAGAATTCCCACATTAACAGCTTCTATAAACATTTTCTTTTAAACCCTTTGTGCCTTAGTTACTTACGCACTCCCTTCAGATGCGACTAAAAGGTTTTGTATGTAAGAAAGATTTTTTCGGGACAGTAATTTGAACTCAGCGATGGTACCTTGCTGTGTCCACATCTGTTCCATTTATCCTCAGAAGTTATTACTGTTTAATGTGCTGTAAAATTGGGGAAAACGGACCTTCGGGGCTTTTGTGAATGATTGTGGTGTCGCAGTTATTCTTGTCTTATCTATACGGATATGAAAATAGGGATCGATACCTCGTAAATTTTGTTCGTTTTGTTTGTTTGTTGGTAAAAATATTTTGGCATAGAAATCCCTTTACTATAACACTGTAAAGACAAAGTTTTGGGTAAAGGGGCTATCTGCATTTATTGTTAAACTTATGAAAAATTTGGAATTGTAACATTTAATACATTCGTAACTAGAAGGGTCCAGAACAAAGAAATATCGAATGTCGAGGAAAACCCCTTTATACAATCATCAGACGCTTAGTTACAGTTACCTTAACCCCAAAATGAAGTTAACTTTATTACTCTATAATTATACTGTAGTTTAGGCGATGCCTCTAGTCAATTCATCATTAATTCGCAGTGTGTCGCTTATCGCAAAATCATGGTTAGTCAATTCAATAAAGTAGGAAGTACCTACCTATGAATTTGACAGAATTTCCGTGTTTAGACAATCATGACTTGTCTCCTGTTTGGTATGCATTCGTGGTTTTAGGCAAACCAATTGAATCTTCAGTTTTTCCAATTGATTCATTAACAGTTCCCCGTATTTAATAACGTAGTTGGTATCTGCTGATAGTCATCGTTCTTCTAAGTAGCAATAAATTTTGTCAACCCGTATAGTTCATATTATGTCAACAATCAAGCGGCCTTTGGTCCTCCCCGCAGAGCGGCCATGGCCGCTTCGCATTGCAAGAAATACAGACTTGTCGGTATTAACTACTGAGATATTTTTTTCCTCTATTCAAAGATTAAGCTACTCATCCTGAATACACTCTAGCAGTATATTTATATGACAAACACTTATAATTAAGTCCGTTTATTCCATGTTCTTTTAAAATAAAATATGCAATGTAATAAGTAATCATTCCAGCAACGTTCCTTAAAATAATAATTACATAATTGTAACACTTTGTAACCATTCGTTACCTTTATAAAGCCAGCACTATGCTCAATAACATAGCAGAATTAGCACCAGCTCAGTAATTAATGCGTTCATTACCTTCCACCCCAGAGTAGAAACAAATGGAGTGTCTGCTTAAGACAAAATTCTCCCAAGAGTTTGGCATAATTATAATCGAAAGACACAGTCACGGACGAAAAATAAACACCGACTTCTTTTCCATCTTTATTTCATAAAAACATTTCCCCAACCTAGGAGTTTCTCCTGTATCGTGGGTGCATTTTAATTACATTTTAATTCACATACACAGTCAAACCCGAACAACTACTTGTAGGCCATACAAATATATTTTGTTCTATGTGGGAATCGAACCCACGACACGCAGCACAGCAACAAATCGCGCAGCCACCACGCCGACCATACCGTTCATTCGTTTGGAAACTGAAAAATCTCAAACAAAATTATCATCATAGTTTAATAAACCGTCTAAATTCTCGAAAAGTGTACAATTACACAGTATATGTATCGCAATAGTTTCTTAAGTAGTGTGCCAGAGGCGGGAATTATTGCGTATCTGTCGCTTACACTTTATCTCTCCCTTTGCTCACTACTCCGGCCGGGCCAACATCAAGGGCTCCCGTTTCATGACCCAAGTCGGAAGTAATCGTACTCAATACAAATACGCACTCAATATAATTAGTTTATTACTTACGTCCTTACTGTATGCCACTCAAGGACATGTTTAACTGTCCATTGACATTATTAATCGTTGTTTTAGAGTGCTCCGTATATTGCTGCGTAGGGCTAATTGTTCGGTAATTTGTGTTTCTTTGGTAAGTTTCCACACAAATTCACTACGCAGGTGGAACGAGACGAAGAAGATGATTCATATTTTTAGTACAGCGAATCACCACAAGATACTTCAATCAATGCCTTTCTTTTGGGGCGGGTGGAAAATCATCAAATGGGGGTTATTAAAATTTGCTCTTGGGCAGAGCGAAAGGGAGTGTCAGACTTCTACTGACTAAAAACATTTATGTCGAGGCTGCGGTATCTTTGTGACCAACCCGCAGCCCCGACGGGGTTTATTCAATGCCTAACAAATCAAAAAACCTACATTCCAATCCTGTAATCCTGTGTTGATCTTAGTGACGACATGAGCGGTACCTTTGGAAATCGGAAGATGTAGATCGTGTAAGTCTACAACTAAAGTTTATCTCTCCCAGAGTCGACTTCTGGCTTGCAGGAGTTGTGTAATAATTAACTAATTTTGGTTACTAGAAATCTCAATCGAAATTTTCTAATAGCCAATTGCTATTTGTGTTAGGTACAGCATGTTACAGAATTTGCCCATAACCTCTGGCAGCCTAATGAAACGTCTTACTGGAATAAAAGTACCTAACTTATTTGTTAACCTAGAATACCTGTATCCCGCAATTTTAGTATGTATGTGATCTAAACAAATAAACGTAGCATGCGGCTTGACGGTGACGTCGTAGAACAGTGCTGAACTAGCCCTTGAGGCAAGCAGACGGTCCCTTCGACTTGCACACTACTTACTGATATAATGAGAGGTTTTAATCTAAACCCGAAAAGTCCACAAGTGATTCTAGTGAAAACCACAATGGATATCCATTAATCCGCTGTGAAAGGTAACTTTGTGGCAGACACTAGTTACTCCCACATTTACTTTATTCAGTGCGAATTCAAACTATTATTGCCGCCTGCCATCATGTTGCAGTGGAAGGAAATATTTTGCATCGCTATCACCTGTCCACCTAGCCTTTTTATCAATGTTTCGTTTGGGTCAGCCTCTAGTCCAACTAGACGTAGCTGAATATAGACAGTATATCTGACTAAAACAAGCATTGGGTGATTCTTGATAAAATTTTGCATCACAGGAAAGTTGGGATTGATTCAGTTTAGACTAATTTGGCAATTGGGTTTTTTTCTGGTACAATTGGAATAATGCCCAGTCATTTAAGCCAATTTGAACTGTGAGTGGGCGTCCATTAGACATCCCTGCGATGACAAAAATGTTGCGCAAGATTCTTTTCACATTTTTTTTTTGTTTGAAAGGTACCCTTTATTGCCATCAACCGGGCAAAAATCCAGATTCCATAACTGCTACAGATAAATTCCTATCAGAGAAACCAAACAACACTTTGCCCGACGCGGGAATCAAACCCAGGACCTTATACTCTGCCAGTCGCGTTCGCGACCACTAGACCAATGTACATGGAAAATCAATAAGAATATTTTTTGACGTATCATTGCACCTAGCAAAAACAAAATAAACAACAGTTTGTTTTTTTTTTTATTTAATATGGGCTTACTCTTGACCTCAATCTTGCCCTAAGGGCAGAGATGAGGTCGACGATAAGATAAGATAAGATAAGATAATATTTATTTGCATAAACATGTTGTCATACATACAAGAAAAATAAATGCATGCAAGGTGGTAATAACAGACGATGACGATGGAACGAGTTTACCCAGAAGAAGCCTATTTACTCCCGACTTAAATAGATTGGGGTTATATGAACTCGGGAACACCGACGCAGGCAGGGTGTTCCACTCCTTGGCTGTACGAATAATGAAAGACTTAGCAAAACGCTTCGCACGAATGTGTGGAACATCGATAAGGTATGGGTGATAACCCGCAGTACGAGTCTCTCGATGGAAGAAGGGCGATGGTGGAATAAGCTCGTGGAGCTCTTGCGCACACTCTCCGAAGTACAGTCTGTAGAAGACCGACAGCTAGCGTTGAAAATTGCAATGAAAGATTCCCGTTTCTTGCAATTGCCGTTGTATTTTTCAATGTAAGTTTCGTAAGTTTCAAGAACATTGGCCAGTGTAAATTTCACGTTTTTTTCGAATAATACGGTAAAAAACGGAAAATTACGGAAAGATTCGAAAAAAACAGGAATCTTTCATGTTTTAAATCAACACAATATAAAAGGAATCGCTGTTTGTTAGTCTCGCCAAAACACGAGAACGGCTGGACCGAATTTGGTAATGTTTGTTTTAAAATAGAAGTGGCAGTCCAGGGAAGATTTTAACGGTGTGAAAGTAGGTGGGTGGTAGGTAGGTGGGTGGGTGGTAGGTAGGTGGGTGGTAGGTAGGTGGGTGGTAGGTAGGTGGGTGGTAGGTAGGTGGGTGGTAAGTAGGTGGGTGGTAGGTAGGTGGCTGGTAGGTAGGTGGGTGGTAGGTAGGTGGGTGGTAGGTAGGTGGGTGGTAGGTAGGTGGGTGGTAGGTAGGTGGGTGGTAGGTAGGTAGGTGGGTGGTAGGTAGGCGGGTGGTAGGTAGGCGGGTGGTAGGTAGGCGGGTGGTAGGTAGGCGGGTGGTAGGTAGGCGGGTGGTAGGTAGGCGGGTGGTAGGTAGGCGGGTGGTAGGTAGGCGGGTGGTAGGTAGGTGGGTGGTAGGTAGGCGGGTGGTAGGTAGGTAGGTAGATGTTTATTACATATTAAAAAAATAAATAAAATTAACTGTGCAATGCAATTTGTTAGCAGTACAATAATTCGTACTGTGAATTTTTCACTGCAACTTTCGTAAAATACGGAAAAAGTGAATATTTCAATGCAACATTCAAATGATTCCCGTATTTTTCCGTAAGATTCGTACTGTGAATTTTTCACTGCAACTTTCGTAAAATACGGAAAAAAACGAGAATTTGTATTTTACCGTGTAAAAAACAAATTGAAACTTACGAAATTTTCAACGCTACGACAGACACGCAACTTTGCGGCGGTGGGCCGGGCTATGCAGCTTGGCAACCAGCTTAGCGTTCCAAAACTGGTTGTTCCAAACATTAATGTTGTTCGAAGTTTTTAATTCGTCTAAATTGAGGGTAAAAAGTAACAAACCGCCGCATCCGGTTCTGTCGTAACGTAAATGTTTATGTTACGTTGCATATTTTGTTTGGGGATTAATCTGGGAGTTGGGACCCTTTACGTAACGATGTCCATCCGCTCCGTCCGAATTACTGGAATTGCTGTGAGAAACACTTTAGATTTACGTTATATTTTAATGCATAGGTTGTTATAGTTTCAGAACTTCAACTTGGTACACAGCTTGAAATAAAGCAGCAGGCGGTCGTGTCATCGTGTGTCATTTTAGAAGGATAATTATACGACATAGTTTGAAATGTCCGGTTCATATTAAGAAGAGACATAAGTGTAAAAAAACTATGACAATAAAATAAAATTCATCATCGCTTTTTTAAATCGGTTTAAAATGGAACAGATTACATATTTTGAAATCATGACTGTTCTTCCGCAAGACAAACTACTATTATTACTATTTTCCAGTCTAGCCTCATACTCATGACTATTTTAGTAATTCGAGATCACATCTAAATGAAAACGAGAATTTGAATTTCCGGATTTTTCCGCCACATAGGAAAAATATTCATATTCATAAATATTCTTAAATGTCACCGTATTATATTCTACCAAAAAGTACAGCGTTGGCACCTCAATTAAGTCAACAACAGGGGTCCCAATTTTACGCTCTGTCCTCACTCCCGCGGGACGAATAGAAACTTCAGGCGCCTAACAAAGTGCTCTCATTAGGCCAATGAATTGTTTCACATAAATCGACGCACATCGAAGCAAATAAACACGACAACACAAACTGTTGGTTGTATTCCTGAGGCGTGATTCCGTAGGCGTTTAATATTTGCTACTGTATATATTTTTTTTTTTTGACCCTATGTTATTCCACATGTAATGTGTTTTTGTGAATGGCTCCTCGGAGGTCAACTTGGGAAGTTGACCTCCGAGTAAAACTTAGAAAATAAGCGACCACACGCTACCCCCAGCGGTACACAGCGGTACCCCCTATGGGTACGAGCCTCGGCTTAGGACGTCGCAAGAGGACGGGCTGGATATGAGTGATATCATTATTTAGAGGCTGCTTTAAAACTACAGGCTCAGCCACGTCAACTGACTTGAGCAAGGGTCAGGGAAGGCAAGAATCGAGATGTCCCCGCGGAATGACGGCTGTTTAAAAACATAATAAATAAAACATTTTTCAGCCAACAGTCCCTATACTAATTACCGTGCCTGTTGCTACACACTTTCATGATTCATAATATGATTTTCGTAAGAAAATCTCATCATCGTCAGCTTACTGCCCTTTTTTTTTTTTTGGTGTGTGGAAAATCATCGAATAACCCCCCCCCGCTCTTGGGCAGAGCGTAGGGGAGTGTCAGACTTCTACTGACTAAAAACCAAACCCATGTTCCTTCTTCGCCCTTGTGTCGGAGCCGCGTTATCCTTTCGACAAGCCACAGCCCCGACGGGCAGCTTACTGCCCTTGTCCCATATTACTTGGGGTCGGCACAACACGCTTATTTCTTCTATTTTCCTCTGTCAACCATCACGCTATCATTTACTTCTTTTTTTGTTGTTTTCTTCACACAATCATCTATCAATCATATCCTCGGTCTTCCTCTCGGACATTAAATAAATTGAGTCCTAGGCCAAGCTCATTATTCCCACTTCCATAAACAGACGCAATAAAACAAACATGCAATTAAATAACGATAATCAGATGAGTCATTCCTAATCATTAATTGACCTAAACCTAATAGGACAACCTCTGTGTCATGTTTAGTAAACCCAGTGACATCACGATTCTGGTGACTGCATAGATCTTTATCGAAACACGATACAAATAGCGGCGCCAATCATTCGTGACTTTACGATCGATAAAATACAATGTATCTCTTTTTATGGTAACTATTGTTAGACTATATCACTACCCACATAATCTAACTTTGAACTTATTTCTTTTACTGGGTTTAATTATTATTATTTGCTTTAAATCTCGAGTGTTTATTTTTAATTTCAACTGATGCTAAAGGGCCAACCCTAAAATGGTGAAATATTATTTTGGAGAGTTACGCAAAAAATATTGATGCTGCACTTTTTTTTGTTTTTAAAAGGTTTCAGTGATTTCAATGATTATACTAAACTTAAAATTAAGCCATGAAGAAAACGAAATCATCTAAACTTTTGCTGTATTCGTATTGCATGTTGAAATTGTTTGGAAATTTTCTACTTTTCCACCTATACAGATTATGTAAAACAAATCTTACGTATGCAAACCATAGAGCATTTTATTGCAGAATAAATAGTCACAGATTTGCAGTAGCTGCACTAACAATGCACACGTAACACCCACCCTTATCGGGTGAATGCTCGAGAATTGTGAAAAGCAAAACGTATTCGACGGAGCAGCCTGACATGAAGCAAAAGAAAATCCACTGTTGCCGTGCGGGTCATAAAAACTGAACGCACCACTGAACATTCGGTCGCACAACCTCTTTTTCATTTATGATGAACAAAACAAGAAAAACCACAGCCGTAGTAGAGTGCCTGTCTCTTCTGTCGAACGTGGAAAATATGGCTGTGAAAATGACACTTATTCGTTCATGTTATGATACTTTTTGCAAAAACATTTAATCAGATGCTCTTGTGTTCAAAAATTTCTCAGTTCACCACGAATGAATTAATTATTTGCAATAAATTGATTTCCTTACGTACGCCTACAGTTGGCATGCCTCCGATGCACGATGTTTCAAATGGCTTTGGTGTGTTGACTCTATAAGAAAGACCAAAGTCAAAGTAAATGACAATTTTACGGAACTACCCAGACTACTAATCAAACTACTCAATCTGTCTCAAACACTAGGTAAAATACATTTAAAACATTTTCATCTGTCGTCTGCATTTCTGCAACCGGCACGTGTATCATTTACTCCTTTTTCTTTCATACTATTTATCACTATACATATTTTACCAAAAGAAACCGCTCCATAAAAGGATCTTGTTATCATAATTCAACAAGGCGTTGAAAGTGGTGGCCGATAAAATGTACAAGAATACTTAGCATAATTGAAAAAGAAGAAAACTCAACGACATTTTGCGCGGATGTGCTTCAAGGGACCAATCCTTAATCCCTTTTGCTTAAATATTCACTGTCCAGGTTTTGCCTTTATTTCGGAATATATTACAGTCATATGCCTGGGGCTAGAGAATTTCTTCGCGAAAATAAAACAAAAGAATGGGTTGGGTTAAAGGGAGCGGTCACGCAGCATTCCGATATGCGATCGGAATGTCTTAAGTAGTTATGAATAAACAGTTGACTATCTACATATCTGTATGTACATACTACATCATACTTGTGTTAATATTGGCAAACTGACACCTTCATATTCAGCAGGATGAGCCGTTTCGATGAGTTTAAAAAAAAGATAAAACACCTACGCTTTTCTTGGATCGTGTGTAGGCTGTTTCGTTGGTCTATTGGTCGCAAGTCCGACAACTGAGCATGAGGTCCTGGGCTTGATTCGCGAGTCGGCTTATGTGTTATTGGGTTATTCCATCAGGAAATTCTAAGTACCTAGTAGACGCAGAGTCTCGATTCGTGTCGAGTTGATGGCAATAGACACGAACCCTATTACATGGGACTTGAGCATAACTGGCGAAATGTAGGTGTACTAATGGGTACACCTCTGCCTAACCCTTCGGGCATTACAGGCGTGATGTTTTGTAGTTTTTAGGATTCTTCTTTGCTCGATTCTTGCATAGAACGGTGCTAACACGACAGATATCTTGCCACAATTACACCAGCGAATTCATGGTAAATATCTCTTTACAAGTTTTAATATTTTCAAAAAAATTATGTTGTTACTATTTGAAACAGCTCAACCATCAATAAACATTAGTTATTAGAATTCCTAGAAACATGAATGGCAAGATAAGAACTTATCATTATTGAAACTCATACACATGTACTCAGTAAATAGGTGAGGTCTAGTTTAGTAACAATATAATTATGAGCCATGAAATCTGCAAATGATTAGTGCCTATACAAATTGATGATTCTTGTATGCTTAGCCGGATGCAAACAAGTTTTTTTTTAATCAGTCTAGTTCAAACTATTTACGACGTTTTCTGGTTAAAAAAACGCCTAAAGGCGACAACGTCATCCAAATTGTGTGAAAACTTCTAACGTCATAATAGAAATAAAACTTTACACAGAATCTGAAATGACTGTAGCAGTATCGTTAATACACCTGTTTCAATGAAATAAACGATCCACTTTATCTGTGAAGAAAAATGAAAGGAACAGACTGAAATCGCGAACACTCAATGCGTAGTGCTCAATGCTCGTTTCTTGTATGTTCGTTAAGAGATTTGTTTTTCTGCGTGGCACCTCGCAGGTCAACTATGAGGCTGACTTTTGCTTAATCGAATTATTTTGAGGGAAGGAAATCATCAAATGACTCCTTCTGCTCTGGGTGGAGCGTAAGGGATTGTCAGACTTCCACTGACTAAAAACCCCCCATGTTCCTTCTTAGCCCTTTTGTGTCCGGGCCGCGGTATCTCTTTCGAACAACCCGCAGCCCCGGTAGATTCCTGTGGATGCCCGGGCTCGAGATGAGACCATTGTCTTTTTAATATAAACATGGTCAATTTGTCAATGATTGAACTTAAATAGCAAGCGTCCTGTGAAGTAACTTGTTATTTATTCCCTTAAAAAAAGTTACAAACAAATGGCGTTGCCGCGTTGGGTTGAGTGTCCTATTTTTACGTTTCAAGTACAGAACCTCAAAAAACGTGCAATAAATAAAAAAGAGTACCATATATGTATTTGAAATTGAAACTAATATTTTTGGACAGCCGACGGAGTGCTTGCATCAGTGGTTTTAATTAAAGGCACCATTGCTCCCGCACTGCCACATGACTGTCAATTTGGTGTTTCGCGATATTTCACTATTTTATAACACCGTTATAGAACAGTGTAGTGAATTTTTAAAATAGATTTCGGTTTGTCATATTTAGAAATAAAAACAAATAGGTAATAATATTACCTAGTATTAACTGGGTTGTGGAGGTCAGATAGGCAGTCGCTCCATGTAAAATACTGGTATTCAGCTGCATCCGGTTAGACTGGAAGCCGACCCCAGTATAGTTGGGAAAAGGCTAGGCAGATGATGATTTGCAGGTGTGATGTTTTGTTAAATAGGTATTTAACAAAACATCACACCTGCAATCCCCGAAAGGTAAGGTAGTGGGGTACCTAATAGTTTACCAAATTTTGCTAGTTATATTTAATTCCCATTCCCATTCCCAGGCCGGGCACAAATCCAGACTCCGTGGCTGCAACTGAGAAATTTCTGATGGTAAAATCCAATAAAAATATTTCTAATTGGTACTTATAAATATTTCCCGTCATAAATGAATCCTAGCAGAGATTACACTAATAAGTAATAATATGGACATACAAATTGCAAAAGGTGCTTGTAATATTTTCCAAACGCACTGTTACAAGTAATACTTTCCAGCAATGTCAAACAAAATCCTGTTTTATTTCTCGTTTTCAGAGATTTACACAGTATACACAAATCCACGCTAACCGTTTTATTTCTATCTAACCTAACTAAATGGGCTGTACCGAGACCCGTCCTCATTTATCTATATGAAAAACCCGAGCTTTTTATCCAAATGTTAGAGCAAATACCCCGAAATATCCCGGCTCAGCGAATTACCGGGATCCTGCTGAAAGTTCCCATTTAAAACATTAGCCCCGGCAAATGGTCTGTTTACACTAAATCGCGGATTAAACACACGCAACGATGGTTATTAGTTCAATTACATAATTACCATCGCTCGAATTCGTGTTCAAATTATTGTGCATATTTTGTAAAATGTTCTCCTATTTGAAATTGGTATCATGTTTTAGTCAGCAGATATACCTACCCAAAACCTACTTACTGTTGGTACTGGGGTCAGCAGTGATAGCCCAGTGGGCGATTTCAATTTCGAACCCAAGACACGCTGGTTTTTCGGATTTTTGTGCGTATTGTATAATTATCAATTGCTTCGGTGAAGGAAAACAACGTGAGGAAACTAGCATGCGCCTGAGATATTTTTGTAGACAACTTGTTTGGTTTTTAGTCAGTAGAAGTCTGACACTCCAGTTCGCTCTGCCCAAGAACGGGGGGGGGGGGGGGGGGGGTACTTAGGTAACTCGTTGAAAAGTCAATCGAGCTTATTAAAAATATAAGCTATATATTCAAAAAATTACATAGTTGTAGACATACATAGATAACGCCACTCCTGAAATTCTCGAAGGGTTAGGCAGAGCTGTACCCATCGAATTCAAACAGAATCAGGCGCCATACTTAATAACACACTACAATAATGACTCCTGACCCGATTTCGAAATCAGAATTTAAAAATAACGGTCGCCGCTCTGGTCAGTCGAAAAGCAAAAGAAAATTAGCAAAAGTAAGCGTAATTTTACCCGCAGCAGTATTTTTAAACTCGGTGTTCGCAAATTGAGTGCCGGATTCACGGTGTGTGGTCACCCTTTGTTTGCAACGAGTACTTAACCGACCGTTTATAAATTTTAAACAAAAAGTACATACATATAAGCGAGTTTAGCGTTGTGGTTAACCCGAAAACTAGTTTGATAGTACTTTTTATTCATGTCATTTTTAATATGGGCGACGCGACGGCACGGTTGGCGAAATGGCCAAGCGATTGGTTGCTGCGTGTCGCGGATTCGAGTGCCACAAGGAACAAATAATATGGTTAGACATACAAGAGAAATTACTAGTACATTTTGAAAAAAATAATAATAAAGCCTGCTATCTATAAAAGGAAGTGGGCCACACGTACATATTATAGAAGACTAGCTGACCCGCGCAACTTCGTCTGCGTCACATAAATCTATACTAATATTATAAAGCTGAAGAGTTTGTTTGTTTGTTTGTTTGTTTGTTTGTTTGAACGCGATAAACTCTGGAACTACTGGTTGGATTTGAAAAATTCTTTTTGTGTTGGATAGTTCATTTATTGAGGAAGGTTATAGGCTATATAACATCACGCTACTACCAATAGGAGCGGAGCATAAATGAGAAATGTTGCAAAAACGGGAAAAGAAAATTCCTTTCTGAGAGCTTCCGTTGCGTGCGCTGCGAAAACGGTTTAAGTTACGAGAATATCATGTATGAAGTAATTATTCGTCTTTAAAAGTTCTAAAAAAAGTCCGCGACAGCATCTGTCTATCTTTTAAGATTGACTCACTGTAACCATTTTTTATTATTAAAATGTTAGGTTAAAAAGAATTATTTTTTGCGAAGCTTATTTAACCCATATGGTATTAATATATATCTAAATAAATGTGTTCGTTAGAACGGAAATTTAATATAGAATATTTGTGCTCTTTACTCTATACAGTTTAAACAAATATCTTAGAAGATATCGCAATGTAAAAATACCCGCGCGGAAAAATAATTACGCGGGTTGCGTCGCAATGTAGGTACGGGGGATTCTGGCTGGCCTCCGGGAAATTCAAATTGAAAATATTTACTGCATCATAATGTTTACAAGTACAGAGTGTTATAGTATATTTAACAGTAAGAGATAGATTTTATAGTAATTCACACTTTAATATAATCTAAGCTAATCTAAACCATCTAAACTATTGTAATAAAGAGGAAAGATAAGATTTTTTGTTTGTTACGATTTAGCTTATTTAATGTCGGATAGTCGATAACTATATGGAGAAAGGTTATAGCTATATTTATGTGACGCAGACGAAGTTGCGCGGGTCAGCTAGTATAGCTATAACCTTTCTCGATATATCGACTATCCGACATTAATTAAGCTAAATCGTAACAAACAAAAAATCTTATCTTTCCTCTTTATTACAATAGTTTAGATGGTTTAGATTAGCTTAGATTATATTAAAGTGTGAATTACTATAAAATCTATCTCTTACTGTTAAATATACTATAACACTCTGTACTTGTAAACATTATGATACAGTAAATATTTTGAATTTGAATTTCCCGGAGGCCAGCCAGAATCCCCCGTACCTACATTGCGACGCAACCCGCGTAATTATTTTTCCGCGCGGGTATTTTTACATTGCGATATCTTCTAAGATATTTGTTTAAACTGTATAGAGTAAAGAGCACAAATATTTTATATTAAATTTCCGTTCTAACGAACACACTTATTTAGATATAGATTAATACCATATGGGTTAAATAAGCTTCGCAAAAAATAATTCTTTTTAACCTAACATTTTAATAATAAAAAATGGTTACAGTGAGTCAATCTTAAAAGATAGACAGATGCTGTCGCGGACTTTTTTTTAGAACTTTTAAAGACGAATAATTACTTCATACATGATATTCTCGTAACTTAAACCGTTTTCGCAGCGCACGCAACGGAAGCTATCAGAAAGGAATTTTCTTTTCCCGTTTTTGCAACATTTCTCATTTATGCTCCGCTCCTATTGGTAGTAGCGTGATGTTATATAGCCTATAACCTTCCTCGATAAATGAACTATCCAACACAAAAAGAATTTTTCAAATCCAACCAGTAGTTCCAGAGTTTATCGCGTTCAAACAAACAAACAAACTCTTCAGCTTTATAATATTAGTATAGATGGGTTTTGAAGTTAAACTATACATAGTCTTACGTTGATTTATCTGTAACATATACTATATTTTGATCAACTTTCCCGATAGTTGGATCTAGATTTGTAGCCGGTTGGTGACAGGCTCGCCCATGGGACTTAAACATAACCGGGGGAAATGTGGGTTAAACCCTTCGGAGTTTACGGGCGTGACATTATGTTATGTTTGCAGATAGATAGCCTCAATATTCACGTTTACTTGCAATTCCACACACTTATTCCATCAGGCAAGAGCTTTTAGTTATGAGAAAATAACGAACATGCAAACTATACGTTCACTCGTTTATCATTCGGTTATATTTTATTTGAAGTACTCGAGAATATTCGCATACTACTTGAAACCATTAGTAACATTCAGTGGGGTATTACATTATGTGCACATTTTTCATACTTTATACGGGGTAAAAGACAGGTTTGACATTTACTTTTCTAAATTTAATATCTATTACCCCTGAATGTCTACTGGTAATTATAGACTTCGTAATGGACTATTCCTGTGGACAATCTTAGCGACTCATCAGCATGGTGCCTTTTTGCAGATATTTTGGTGGCAAATGACAAATGCAGTATTGTGCCTTTGTTCTTGTAGTATAGATTTTGGGCTTTGAGGTTTTAAGCTTTTAAGCCGATGGAGCAAAGCTTTGACTGAGCGGGCCAAGATTAGGCCATAGAAACCATGGCGGTCCATAATGAGGGTACACAACACAAGAGCGGAAACACCAAAATAAGGGACGCACAGGATCGGAAAATGCGGCGGACAACAAGGGATGTCATCCCCTGCTGGGGTATCCAGCAGAAGGTGATTCTGAAATGATATGATGGTGATAGAAAGGTAACGTAGAAACCCTGAGAGGACTTTAAAAATCTAACTCACGTTTAAAGAAATATAAACTCTGATGCCAAGACATTAAAGAAGTAAAATGAACATCCAGAGACCTCGGCTCTCTGTATTAAATTAAGTAATATTAATAAACTGTAAGCTGCCCATCCACTGAAACCCAACACCATCTCTTATCTGGCGCCACTTACGTCAACTAACAAGAAAATTATTTTTAACCAAGACCTCCCAATGAGTGTTTATTACTTGTTTAACGTACACGAAGGTACGTGTATTGCATGCTGGTATATTTTGCTAGGTGATCAGAATTCTGCACACTGTTCCACTGCAAGCTCCAGTGCAATCGTAATTTTGAGAACGCTGTAATCTTTGTACCTAAATCAGTACTCGTTAGTTTTTCTTTTCTTTTAGACATTTTTGGGATATACAAAGATCTATTTGTCAAAGCATTATTAATATTTTTATGTTTTATTTATTTATTTATTTTCATTTAATTCAGGTACAAACCCATAATGTGTTAGTATTCCTTAACCTATGTTAGTAAAATTCACGAAAGCACAATAAATAACAATGACAAACATATAACACTTAATTCCGCCACCTACTGGCGATACCTGGCGACAGTACATGCACTGCGGACAGGTGCGCCATCAGTTGGGCTTCAGTCTTACTGACAACAATGCCCAGAAGACTGCTGTCGCTACCCCGCATCTGACGCAGCAGCGACGCGGATCTTTTACGAATGATCGCAAAGAAGAACTTTTAGTTCACTAGCTTACAACATGATTGAAAACCAATAATAGTATCCACTAAGTATCAAACAATCGACATAACTAAAGAGGAGTTGATTTGGCACTATACACAAATAGAAACTACTTCAAACATCAATGAACTCTTCGATTCCTGTCAAAATAATGTGGTAATTCTTCTTGGTTTGGTTGTTCATTTAAACCGCAGCCTAAAGATGATCCAATCAATGACGTGGTCACTGGATGTCTGTATTTAATTACTCACAAAGTGGTTTTCAAAAGTTATTGCATAAACTTGCAATACACAATTTATAGTACTTAGTCAGAGAAAACTGTACGTTGCTTTATGAAAGCTGTTAATTACGTCAAAGGAAACATTATTGCTGGTTAGTGTTCGAACTGTATTATAAAATAACTAGCTTTTGCCAGCGGCTTCGCTCGCGCGGATGTCGGTAAATATAAAAAATGACGATTTTTCACACAAACTTTCATCCCCTATTTAACCCCTTTAGGGGTTGAATTTCGAAAAATCCTATATCCTTATTCCTTGTCTACATTATAAAGAGAACCTCTGTGAAAAAATTTAGCTTTCTAGGTTCAAGGGTTTGGGCTGGGCGTTGATGACTCAGTCAGTCAATCAGTCAGGACTTCTCTTTTTATTTAATAGATAGAAGATGTGATCTCTGGCTGCCTCGTTGGTCTAGTGTTCGCAAGCGCGGCTGCTGAGCATGCAGAGGTCTCGGGTTTGCTTCTCAGACCAGGGAAAGTGTTATTGGATATTTTCCATCACGAATTTCAGCAGTAGAAGCCATATGTGCCCGGTTGATGGCAGTATGCGTTACCTACATGGGATATATACTTATACATAGCTGGCGAATGTAGGTGCACTATTATTACCCCTCTGCCTAATCCTTCGGGGATTACAGGCGTGTTGTAATATTATGTGTTCTCTGTGCCCGATGCATTCTACCCTCCCACTGTTCACCGTAAATGCATAAAACTTTTAAAGACTTAGAGCGGTTCACTGAATTACGTGAAATATGACCTGACCTGACCGCTGAGCTGTATGTTACTATATCCCTTATGGATATCGCATTGTGATACGGAACGAAGTGGGTTCATTTTTTTCGGACAATGTTAACCGCACCGCTGTAATACTAGCACTAAGAAAGCCGCCCTTACCGTTATGTCATTAAACGCTTGTATATGTAAAATCGTAACTACTAGGTTTTGTCTGTACATTTTAATGTTGAAAAATGTGTAACAATAACAAAAATTAACCGGTGGCATCATTTTCAAAACACGTTCATACCTACTACGAGTATCAGTGTGCCGATGCCCACCAGGATTAAAAAAAAAGTGATATAACTTTAATTGAATTAGTCATTTATATTGAAATTCCTATACCACATTGACATAATGAATAGTTATTTAAACAACATTTTGTAACAAGATAACTCATTCATAATTTTATCGAAAAACCCAAACGGCTGATAAAAATCAGTGTCCATTGATAGAAATCATGATATTCCTTGTATTTTTTTTCGCGAGCGTTATTTTTTGCGAACAGTAAATAAAGCGTTTGGCAACACATACCTGTCAACCTACCTATCTAACAAAACTTTTTAATACCAACACAGGATAAAATAAACCTAATTTTTTTTTTTTTTTTTTTAAATGGGCTTGCTCTTGACTTCAATCTTGCCCTAAGGGCATAGATGATGTCGACGATGGAACGAGCTTACCCAGTAGAAGCCTGTTTACTCGCGACTTAAACAGATTAGGGCTATATGAACTCGGAAAAACCGACGCAGGCAGGGAATTCCACTCCTTGGCTGTGCGCATAATAAAGGACCCAGCAAAGCGCTTCGTTCGAATGTGTGGAATGTCGACTAGGTATCGGTGGTACCCTGCAGTACGTCTAGTCTCCCGATGGAAGAAGGGAGATGGTGGGATCAGCTCGTGGAGCTCTTGCGCACACTCCCCGAAGTACAGCCTGTAGAAGACCGACAGACATGCGACTTTGCGACGGTGGGCCAGGCTATGTAGCTTGTTAACCAGCTTTTCGTCACCAATTAGCCTCCTGGCTCTGCGCTCCACAGAGTCAAGTGTGGCAAGCTGGTATTTGGCTGAGCCATCCCAAAGGTGACAGCAATACTCCATGCCAGACCGGACTTGACCTTTATAACTGAAAGCTGTCCAGGCTTGAAGTACCGCTTAAGGCGACATTAGCTGCCCGCGACCTTGAGCGCGCGTTTAACTCATCGCCTAAACAAATAAGGTTGAAAATGGCGATGCGTTTGATGCTCGTGACTGCCAAAATGAACGATAGTTCGCAGATTTAATTTATTTTAAAAAAAAATACGCTGTATTGTTAAAATATTTTTACATATGTCTTTAGTTGGTTAAATTTCCTTTCTGATAGTAAAAAAAATAACAGTTGTCACTCAAAATATTGAGCATTTCGAGACGAAAAAGTTTTTTCGTGTGATTTTTTTGTGATTTTGTGATTTTTTTTTTCGAGGTTCTTGATTACTTTTAGAAAATATTTTTGCATAAGTCTTTTACCTATACATTTGACTATACACTGTATTTTTTTTTGGAATTGTATTAAGTAGCAATACGGCTAACTCTGCGACGAAAAACAGGTCGTTTTTACGGTGCCCCTTTGACTGCGTCTTAACCTTGTTTAGAATGCCCAGCTTTTTCGCCGCAGTTTGAGCTTTGAACTCGATGTAGGCGCCGAAGTTCAGATTCGCGCTCAACTTCGTGCCAAGAAGCTCGATACTGTCAGTAACTTGTACAGACGCACTCCGGAAAGTAGGGGCCAGATTAAACGGACTCCTTTTGGCGGTGAACAGACACACTTGCGTTTTGGTGGCGTTGAAATCTACCAGATTCTCGTCACCCCACTCGGAGACAAGGCTGAATTCGTTCGCTCTACCATGACCTCTCTTAATGAACGTACTTCATCACCACTGGCTTTTGCGCTGGATGTATAACTCTCCATGACAGTGCTGTCATCTGCGTACCCAACAATACCAGGAACAAGGAGGTCATTGATGTGCAGCAGGAAAAGTGTCGCGGAGAGAACAGACCCCTGAGGAACTCCGGCATCGATAGCCATAAGGTCAGAGGAGCAGCCATCAATGACCACTCGGATCGACCGTTCACTCAGGAAGTCGGATATCCAGCAGCAAAAGTCAGCGGGAATGCCGTATGCCGGAAGTTTGCTCAACAAAATTGCGTGCCAAACCCTGTCGAAAGCCTTCGAGATGTCCAGCGACACGGCAAGGGCCTCGCCGTGTTTCTCGATGGCCTCGCCCCAGCAGTGCGTAGCTAACACCAGAAGATCCCCAGTTGACCGTCCCCGGCGAAAACCATACTGACGGTCGCTGAGTAGGTCGTTCGCTTCAAGGTGCGCCAGCAGCTTACCGTTGAGTACCCTTTCCATTACTTTACACAGTATGGAGGTGATGGCGATTGGTCGATAATTACAGGGGTCGGCACGACTACCCTTCTTGGGCACTGGTTGTACATTAGCAACCTTCCAGGAGTTCGGCACCGTTCTGGTTTTGAGAGAGAGGCGGTACAAGCGTGTCAACACAGGAGACAACTCAGGCGCACAGTTCTTTAAGACCCTTGCTGGTATACCGTCCGGACCGCTAGCTTTATTCACGTCCAGGCACTGAAGTACTTTACGAACCTCTTTCATGTGTATTGTGATCTCCGGCATCGAAGAATCACAGCGAAGAATCGTTGGTGGCTGTTTAGACCCAGTATCTAGACGCGAATTGCTCGCAAACAGAGATGCAAATAAATTTGCCTTCTCGGTAGCGGAGTGAGCCAGCGACCCATCCGGTTTTTGCAGGGGGGGTAGTGAGGACCGGCAGAAGTTAGATTCGACCGATTTTGATAGGGACCAAAACTGTTTACTGCCAGAAGGGTAGGACGCCAGATTGGCCCCTATGCGACTGACGTGGTCGAAACGCGCCTTTCGAATCACCCGCTTGTAGGACTTTGCGGAAGAATTGAAAGCTCTTTTCTTCGCGCGAACCCGACGCGCTCGAACTTTACGTGTCACGAGCTTGCACCCAGGCTTGGTATGCAGACTGTTTTCGGGCCTCAGCACGAGCACAGTCCGCATTAAACCAAGGACGGGCCTTGTGACCGAGCGGTATGTCGGAGAATGGAATATAGTATTCCATTCCCTGCCGTATCACGGCCGCAACCGCCTCAGCTGAGCAAGTGGGGTCGCGCGCAGAAAAGCAAACTGACTGCCAAGGGAAGGACGCAAAGAAGTGCCGCATCTCATCCCAGTCTGCTGACTCGTATCGCCAAACTCGCCGCTCGCCTTTAGTAGGGCTATCATCTGGAGGGGAGCTGACAGATATGGACTTCACCAGACTGTGGTCAGATGTTCCCAGTGGGGCTGATAGTGCTGATACCGATACTGAGTGCCTGTCTGGGTCAGTAGTCAGCAGCAAGTCCAGGCAATTAGGTGTGTGTCCATCAACATCCGGCACCCGCGTAGCTTCATTCACCAGCTGAGTGAGATCTAGCGACAATGCAAATCTGCGCACCTCTCTCCCAGCATGGTCAGTTTTCTGGAACGGGAACAACCACTCATCGTGGTGGGCATTAAAGTCCCCCAGAAAAAGAAGCTCCGCCGTTGGGTACCGTTGCTGGGCACAATCCGCCTTTTCCATCAGGTGTTCGAAAAGCCTGGTCGTCTGGTCGATATAATGAAAGATGTATAGTACATTGTTCACCGAGAGGAGAAAGTGACCGATTACCGTCGAGGGCTTTAAAACACCCGGGATCGGGAATCGCACTTTATCTCGAGTGATACATAGTGCTTTATACTACACCTACGAGGAAAATAAAAAAAATACGAAAACTGAATCCTCAAACAACACACAAATTGAAAATGGCGCCAATGGCGTCTGCAATTTTCAGATGTTCTTTTTTCAAATTGTTTATCCTGCCGCCGCAGGGTCGCACTGCCAGCCCGACACCATCCAACATACAGCTAGTGGCCAGTGTAATTTTTCGAACTTGGAGATAAAAACTCACTGTAAAAACTTTTTGGCTTTTGATATTTAGGTCACCGGCGCATAGTCTTACCCAAAATTAAAAAAAAAAACCACGTAAGAAATGGATTTTCATACACTTTTCTCTCCCGCTCAGATGCGTTTTCTCCCCGCATATTTGTTCGATATGAAATGACGTACTTTCTACCGTAAATTTGATAAAGTATCAAGGCACTTTCCAAGCAGGTGTAGTATAAAAACAATTTCTCCTCCAAAACCGAGCAATAACCCAATTTATAAAAGTTCACAGATAAAGGATCTTGCTACGAGTCCAAATATTAAACTTTAATGTAGTGTAGGTAGGTCTAGTTTACGACAAGCTCCTTGAAGTCACGTGTAGACTTTGTTTCAAAGACGCATATTAATGTTCTTAGTAATGTGAGCCAAGCACATTCGTCAAGTTTGTGGAACCATATCTAGAAACTTTTAGATGTCTCTGTCTGTTAGCATATTTTATTTCGTTGGCAGTTTCTAGTCATCAAAGACTCAACGAATAGTAAGAACATAAAGCACAAGCTGAAAGAACGTTACATTAACTCGTTTATAATCTGACTGATAATAGCGCGTTGATCAAATCTCAGGACAGGGCATGCTAAGACATACCCCAGAGGTGTAATTGTGTGCTTGTAATTTTAAAATAAATAAATAAGTGGTTAATTTTTATTACTGATCTAAGAGGGAACAGGGCGTGCAATATAGGTACTTGATGAAAAGGGATATCAGCTACAGCTCAGACCGATTCACATGAATCGTAGTCCCTGTTCCCTCTTACTGTGAAAGTTTTTGCGTAAGTGCCCGCGAGACATAGCTATCATAATGTTTAGCTAAGTTAGTTCCTTTACATAAGTGATACATTATATGTTTCAGTAACAAATTCAAAGGAGTGGACGGTGAGTAATGGGCTAGCACGCCGTCCGGCCGTCGTCATGACGGCAACAGACCGTGTCGGCGGCGCGTTCGTGTTCCACGCGCGCCTCAAAGAGATGTCAGCAAGGAAGGGCCCGCAAGGGCCGACGACGCCCGTCGGGGCCGCGGTATTTTGTACTAGATTACGTGGCCTCGGCGCAAGGGCAAAGAAGGAACATGGGTTCGGTTTTTAGTCAGTAGAAGTCTGACACTCCCCTTCGCTCTGCCCAAGAGCGGGGGGGTCATTCGATGATTTTCCACCCACCAAAAAAAAAAAAAGGGACCAAGTTTTTTTAAAGCCCATACAACTGTTAGTACCGACCGTTGGTTGTAGGTCCCTTGAAATCCTATTAAGTCGGTCATAGTTTGTTTGGGATTACTTCGTACCTATGCTTCCTTTTCCATATTTTTCAGGGGCACGCACCCAATCTTCTTATTAATTTGGTCACCCCCCGTACATTTTCTATTTTCGTCCGTTTTTAAATTAACATTTACTTGCGTATTTTACAAAATTATATTACACGTAACAGAGTTAAGAATGATTACAGCCAGAATTGCCTACTTACAGCGTTACCTGAGATAATTCGAATAATTTATTATCGCTGGGTTGGTATATTTCTAGGTGTTAAGATAAGAGCCTGTTTATAGCGGCAGTGGCAAAATATTTGCTCTTATTATCTACGTTGTTGATACAGTCTGTATGTGTGTAACCTTTAGGATATTCCAGTTTCCGATTCCGATTAATAATCGAACTTTCCGATAACGTGTTATCGTAAAGTAGGAATTCTAATTATTCTTCATACTATAGTTACATGTTTGTTTATGACTATGAACCTACTGTGGTGTGTTAGTGTGGTGGGCACGTGTCATCATCTGCCTAGCCTTTCCCAACTATATTGGGGTCGGCTTCCAGTCTAACCGGATGCAGCTGAATACTAGTATTTAACATGGAGCGACTGCCTATCTGACCCCCACAACCCAGTTAATACTAGGTAATACGATAGATACCCTTTGGTAAGACTTGATGTCAGAATTTCAGGTCACTGACTACCTGTAACGACTGCCAAAGATCTTTATATATGGCAGCCGGGACCAACAGCTTAACGTGCTTTCCGGTATGTCGGGAGGTCACCCATCCACAGACCGACCTAGGCAAGCTCAGCTTTACCAAAGATCGACCCGAGTGGCAGTTCTTATTAAGCCACGAGCTCCTCATTGACTGTGGTGGGCACGTGTCTCACTCAATAAATCATTCTCCTGCTCTCATCCCAATTTATTTAGGAGTTCGGCGCAGCCTGTCTTCTTTAGAACTTCTCTGATTCTCAGTATGTCACCTCCTTAGGCATCCATCGTTTATGTGGTCTTCCTCTACTCTTAAAGCCATTTACAATCATACTCAACATTTTCCTCACTAATCTTGCTACGTATCACTTCATTAATGCTATAAACGATTAAAGTAAATAATATAACCTTTTAATATACCTCATTAAAGAAATTTATACTAAAAAAATATATACCTACATATTTCATCTTTATTTCGTCAACATCGTGCACTCAAGGTTGAAACTTTCATAATTTCAATGAATTCATTACACAATTTACAGGTCCTGACTAATCACAAGTAAATTATTAATGCTGATCACTTTAATATGAGAGAGATGCTAATTTTTTCTAAACAGAACGCGTATCCATCAGTTCGGTCTATTCTGAAAAATATATACACGCCATATTAGCCTGTAAATGGTTAATACATAACATGAAGAATCGCATGCAGAAATTCGACCGTTGATGCCAATTTCTGGCGGCGTGCGCGTTCAACCGGCATTGCATTTGCATTATTGTTGCACATTTTGAAGCCGGCTCGAGTTAATGCGGTCTCAATTATGCAATAGCACTCACTGCATTAAATACTTTTTTATCTTGCAGATTTGTTTTTTTTTCTACTTAAATAGCTCACTAGGTCACGACTTTGTCCTCGTGAAAATTTTGATTTGTCTATCTATCTCTTAGCAAACAAACACAGATACTTTCGCATTTATAATATTAGAATGGATAAATTGAGTTTCATTTGTCTAATTGTGGTGTGTTCACTTGATCCGAAAATTACATGAAAGCTTTACTAATCCTATAGGTAATGAAACCACAGTATTAACAGTATTTCAAAGCAGCAAAGTATTCACATAGAAACCCTTCTTCGAAAAGTATGTTCTATAACAATTTAACTAAACTCTACAAGTTCCCACACTAACCCATCGGCGTATACTTAACAAAGAATGTATCTCATAATAACAATTAACAAGAAAATAGTTAAAATTATTCGCAACAGTCCCGTAAGAAGATAGCCGGGTAATAATAAAGAGGGAAACTTAAACTTTGTAGTTATAAATTGTTGGAGCCCCAAGTGGTGCAAGTTTTGTAAGAGTACGTTTAGGAGGGCAGTTTCAGTAAAACATACTGATTCAGAATAGAATACAATAGATGAGAGTAGATTCGGGACAATACTTTGGTCAAATGTAAGTCACAGCAATGTCAAGCAATTGTTTAATTTAACAGCAAACTGGGCGTTGGCCGGACTTGCCTTATTTTATCCAAAACCAGCGTCAGGCATTACCTGTCCAGCTGAACTGGGTCTATTTTTTGTGTTATATTCATCATGGATGGATTGATATTGATATGAAAGAGAAAGGAGTAAATGCCACAGTGACGTCTAACAGGGGAGAATGGAAAAAGAAAAAAAAACGGATTGCGCCGACCCCAAATAGAATGGGATAAGGGCAGGAAGATGATGATGATTCATCATCTGCTTGCCTAGCCTTTTTCTGTGTTGGGATCGGCTTCCAGTCAAACAGGATGCAGATATGAGAGATAATGAGTTAGATTATTGGTGTTTTATTTGTGTTGACTTACTTCATATTCAAAATGTAGCATTTACCGCTAGAGTTAGCGTCAGATCATGTGGAACAAAATGAACCAATTCTGATCCTAAGCATGTCTAACATATTAAATTGTAATAAAGAGGTAAAACATTACGGTAAAGACTTTAATAAAATGGGTGGTCATGTCTGCCAAAGTGATTATTTTGGTAAAATAATCACGTTGTTGAACTATAATACCGCCAGAAGGCAACGCGATAGACCTCGCAGGAGAAGGTGGGACGAGCTGAACAGAACCAGAGGCCAGTGGTCCACATTGGGCCTAGTTCGAAAGATTTAGAGGTGATGGGGCCATGAGGTCTTTACTCAGCCGTGGGGTGATAAAAAGAAACTTAAAAGTTCTCCAAATAACCTGCAACTGAAGCTACCAATAATAAGTGCTGAAAATTTCACGTATAAGCACAGCTTAAGGCTGCCCGCCCACGTCCGATCTCGGTGAACGATTTTGGGTAGGAGAAAAATAGAACACACTGTTAGAATAGTGAAACGCACACGTCTTACAAAAAGTTAGTCAGAGATAACGAACAAATTTAAATCGGCCCGATTATCTGTCCTACAAAAAGTCTGACGTGGGCGGGCAGCCTATGGGTGAACGGGGCAGGCTCGGCAAGCGTTTATTTTAACCCTCATATGGACGCGGTAAGTGCTTGATTTTGCCGTAACTGGCTGTTTGCTAGTTTCATAAACGATGTCAATAATTACCTAAACGGTAATGTTAGTTGTGCCTAATGTAAACAGCGTTGGGAGGTTCGGTAATGGCTGTAAAGCTTAGGTAGATTGTGAATTTTAAACTAGACTGATACGATAGGTACTGGACCATAATATTTTTACTGCTTTCACAACAGTACGTCTTCTACAGACTGTACTTCGGAGAGTGTGCGCAAGAGCTCCACGAGCTTATTCCACCATCTCCCTTCTTCCATCGAGAGACTAGGCGTACTGCGGGTTATCATCCATACCTTGTCGATGTTCCACACATTCGTACGAAGCGTTTTGCTAAGACTTTTATTATTCGTACAGCCAAGGAGTGGAACACCCTGCCTGTGTCGGTTTTCCCGAGTTCATATAACCCCAATCTATTTAAGTCGCGAGTAAATAGGCTTCTTCTGGGTAAGCTCGTTCCATCGTCGACCTCATCTCTGCCCTTAGGGCAAGATTGAGGTCAAGAGTAAGCCCATATTAAATAAAATAAAAAAAGTACATAAAAGCCCATTTTACGAACATAGCAACATTGTACCCATGTTAACAAACAAATGCTCTATATTATTTTGTATGGCGTCAAAAGCTCGGTGCTAAGTAAAGTTATCTGATGGGTCGTCAGCCTGTTTTCCTACCTGGGAGTACATAGGTATTTCAGCATTCATATTCAACAATAATACGAACTAGATATTATTTCATCCTGCATTGTAACGAAATCAGGAATTTAAATAATGACTAGGTACTCGAACTGCAAAAAAAAAAATTGAAAATAATTTCATCATATCTGTTTCCACAAATAAATACGTTTCATTATAGAAGCTTATCACGTAGTAGGTACCTACTTTATTACAATTCCTAAGCCTGATAATAATATCGGATTAAATAATTAGCGAAACTTTAATGATAATAGCTGACCGAAACAATATCATGTTATATAATGAAATGCATGTATTGGAAACTAAGCCTTAATTATTATCCATAATTAGAATAACTGTAATTACATTGAAATCGTTAATGAGACAAACCGCATTTACATTTGCTGAATTTGAATTTCATAATACGATTAATATTAATATTAATTTGACAGACAACTTATTGGTCAGTCGACTTATTCATCAGTCGTCGCGCGCGCGCACCCGAGTGTGACGTGTTTGCTCGTACCGCGGTGATTGTGTTGAAAAATGACGTCTACGTTGAAATGTATCAATTGTAATATGGTGATTGACGAAATGTTAGCATATGTGCAAAACAAAATATCTATTATAGACGAAGACAGTTTAGTGCGAATATGTGTTGCAACGTTTTCGAGTGATCAAATACGAAAATCATATTCGTTACTGTTTGAATCGCTCCCGTCCGATAAGCGAAAAGCTCGTAAAGGACAGGGAAAAGAAAATCGCATCTTAAATGACATCATCCACCTGTTCAAAGTCACCGACCTGGATGTTATGCCTGTGTTTGTGGCTCGTAATCTGGAAATGTTACCACCCATTACCTTCGATCACCTCGATGTTTCGAAACTGCTGAAGGATTTGGTGTTGGTGCAGGCCGAGATCAAAACTATGAAGGATACGTACGCTACGCTGGAGCATTTAGAGAATTTCAAGAAAGAATTCCAGGAGGAAAAATTATCTCAGTCTTCTTACTCCAGTCGCAAGGTCAACACGAAGAGACGAGGGAATATTGAAGGTGACCCTATTGATTTATTGGATAGTCACGTCTTGCTAGACCCAGAATTTGATAAATCCAGTTGCATGGTCATTGAAGAATTTTTTCAAACCGAGAAAAAGCAAAATAATGTGAATACTTCTTTTGCGGAGGTAGTTGCGGAAAAAGTGGCGTCGAGTTCTCGGCGCTCGCGCTCGCCCGATGTACCGTTAAATATGACGTCACTGCGATCTACTGATAAAGAAACGAGTGAGCAGCTGTGCGGCTCGGCCAATACACGTAAACAAGCGCCGCCGGCCGTTGCTACTTTAACTATGCGGGAGCAAAATGAAACGGATAACGATTGGAACATAGTTAAATACAAGTCCAAATCTAAGAACCGTTTAATAGGTAAAATTGGTACGTCAGCGGAAAGAGGAAATTTCAAGTCAGCCGACCGGAAAATTCCGATATTCATTACTAACGTGCATAAGGAGACGTTAGAAAACGATATTACTAGTTATATATTCAATAGAACGAGTGAAAAAGTTCAATTAGAAAAGATCTCAATTACAAGAGAGACTGATTATGATGCATATAAGTTTTTTGTAACGGAAAGAAAAATAGATATGTTTCTGAATAATGACTTATGGCCTCAGGGAATAATTTTCAGACGATTTGTGCATTTTAAGCCAAAGAATGGGAACAGAGTGTGTGGTTCTGTTAACGGCGTTAAACATAATAAAAATGCTTAGTAATAAACCTTCCACGTTTGTATCATTCAACTGTAAGAATATCAAGCGTTCTCTGTATGATATTCGACGTTTATGTCAGACTGCTGACTTGATAGCCCTTCAGGAGACGTGGCTGCTACCAGAAGAGTTGTCATATCTTGATGGGGTGGACAGTGACTTCGGGTGTACGGGGACGTCGGCCGTTGATACTGCCTCTGGTATGCTGAAGGGCAGACCATACGGGGGGGTTGCCATTTTATGGCGGCAAAGTGTTTTTCGGAATGTGTCGGTTATTAAGTGTGATAACCCGCGTATATGTGCAATACAAATAGTGCTTGACAAAAAGTCAATTTTAGTGATGAGTGTGTACATGCCAACGGACATGCCTACAAACTTGCCCGAGTTCACGGACACTATCAGTGCGGTGAGTGCTATTATAGACAGCAGTAACATTGAAAGTGTATACATATTAGGGGACTTTAATGCGCATCCTACGGAATCATTTTACAATGAACTGATCCTTTTCTGTTCTGAGCAACAATGGACGTGTGTTGATACGGACCGGCTTGGTGTTATGTCAAGTACATACACTTTTATAAGTGATGCGCACGGCTCTAAACGCTGGTTAGATCATTGTGTTGTTACTGGGGTCGCACTGCGTTCAGTAGTGGGGGTGTATGTGCATTATGACGTTGTATGGTCGGACCACTTTCCTGTGTTTGTTGAGTGTAATTTAGAGATTATCTTGCAAAAAACTAGTGATTGTCTGAATACACAAAATAAAGTAGTTTGGGGTGAAAGAAGCCCCGAACAGATCGATGAATACAGGAGGGTTTGTCACGATAAGTTAAGGCTTGTCGATTTTCCGCAGGAGCTGCAACAATGTGCTGATAAAAGTTGTGATATGTTAGAGCATAGGTCTATCATTGATAAAATGTATCATGACATTGTTGCAGCTTTGAGCGAATCAGCAGCTATCGGCCGAGAAAATAAAGTGTTTAAGCGAAAGCGCAGTGTAGTTGGCTGGAATAAACATGTAAGCGGGGCACACAGGGATTCCAGACACAAATTTTTAACTTGGGTGTGGTATGGTAAACCACCTACTGGTCATGTATTTGAGGAAATGAGGGAATCCAGGAGAAAATTTAAATCCAGGTTGAAGTGGTGTCAAAATAATGAAAATCAAATTAAAATGGACATGCTCGCTTCGCATCACTCACGTAATGATTTTAAATCATTCTGGAAAGCCTCAAACAGGTTAAATAAAAGGCCTGGGCTCCCTGTGTGTGTCGATGGAGCAAGTGATTCTAAAGAGATAGCGAATATCTTTAAGAATCACTTCAGTGTAAAATCGCCACTGGGGCCGCCGTCATGGGTGCTCGATGTTGAGACTGGGATGGAGCTTAAAACAAGGTTCAGCGCCAACGATATTAGGAAAACAATATCATCCATGTCGAGAGGAAAGTCACCCGGCAATGATGACCTCAGCATTGAGCACCTGAGATATGCGGGTCCCCATCTGCCAAGGACATTGTCCATGTTATTCGCGTTGTGCATAAGTCATGCATATCTGCCTGCAGAGATGTTAAGAACGTTGGTAGTACCTGTGGTGAAAAATAAAACTGGCGATATAGCCGATAAAAATAACTACAGGCCCATATCATTGGCGACAATTATCTCGAGGATATTTGATGGTCTGCTTAACTCGCAACTAAATAAATATATAATACCTCATGACAACCAATTCGGGTTTAGGCCCGGATTGTCGACAGATAGTGCGATTTTGTGTCTTAAGCAGACTGTCAAATATTATACGGATCGGAGAACGCCCATATACGCTGGTTTTCTTGACCTCTCGAAAGCTTTTGACCTGGTTTCATATGAGCTACTGTGGAAAAAGCTAGATGATGCTAAATTACCCAGAGAACTTATAAACATCGTCAAGTTCTGGTATGGAAACCAGGTCAATAGTGTCAGGTGGGCAGGAGTCAGATCTGACGCATATGGGTTGGAGTGCGGGGTGCGGCAAGGGGGGTTGACGTCGCCCACGCTCTTCAACCTGTATGTGAAGGAACTGATTGAGGAGCTCAGTAGCACCAGGGTTGGCTGCTATATAGATGGTGTGTGCTTAAATAATATTAGCTATGCAGACGACATGGTGCTGCTGAGTGCGTCGCCCTGTGGCCTCAGCAAGCTGTTGGGGATTTGTGAAACGTATGCATTAAAGCATGGACTTGTGTACAATGTGAAGAAGAGTGAAGTTATGGTCTTTGAGGCCGGCAGCAGTAGTGTACCTATCGAGATGCCTACCATTAAACTGAACAATGTTCCTCTGCAGAGAGTAAACCAATTTAAATATCTAGGGCACATCCTGACTGCTGGCCTCAGGGATGATAATGACATTGAACGGGAGCGAAGGGCGCTGTCTGTACGTGCTAACATGATAGCTCGCAGGTTTGCATGCTGTTCGAGTGAAGTCAAAGTAACCTTATTTCGGGCGTTTTGTACTTCATTCTACGCGTGTAGCCTGTGGGCTCATTTTACACTGAAGGCGTACAGCGCCCTTCGCGTCCAGTATAATAATGCTTTTAGGGTGCTGATGGGGTTGCCACGTTTCTGTAGTGCTTCAGGGATGTTTGCAGAAGCCCGCGTAGATTGTTTTTACACTGTAATGCGTAAGAGATGCGCATCCCTGGTACGCAGGGTGCGGGGCAGCTCCAACAGCATCCTTAAAATGATTTCTGGCCGACTGGACTGCGCGATCGTTAACCGGTGCTGCAAAATCTCTGCTGGACCTGTTTGCTAGTAGCGTTGTGCCCTATTGTTCTATTGATTTCGTGTTTTGTTCTGTTTGTTTTCTTTTGTGTTTAATTTAGTTTACTAACATAGATATAAGATAAATTGTTACTAACACTATGAGTCATGTTACTTAATTAAATAAATTATTATTATTATTATTATTATTATTGGACTGGTTATAATAGCATTTTAAATGACATATCCGGCTATTTGTGTGGAAAATCAATATCGTACTTAATTATGTGGTGTCAGCGTAATATTCATAAATAATAATAATAATATTCCACAACTATCACACAGCGCCATCTAGTCCCAAGCTAAGCAGAGCTTGTGTTATGGGTACTAGAGAACTGATAAACATACTTATATACTTCTAAATACATACATATTATAGATAAATTACACCCAGACACAGAACAAATGATCGTGCTCATCACACAAACATTTGTCCTGGGTGGGAATCGAACCCACGACCTCCGGCATAGCAGTTAGGGTCACTAACCACTAGACCAACAGGCCAGTCATAAATGAAAGTTTGTTATGTCACCGTCATGTCCTTTAACGACTCTCATGTCCATATACGACTCTCGTATACATCTCTCTGTACCCGAATAGACTATTATTTTAATCTATCATTATATCAATCTACTCATGTGTGCGGGACTAACATGTTCAGAGATCACACAGGATTGAGAGGTATCGACGAAGAATGAGAGACTTTGCCCAGCAGTGGGACACGATGTAGGATAGTAAAAAAACTTTTATATTTCACATATTATTGTACTACGGTACCGTAACACATCGTGTAAATTTGTGTAAGTTATTTCATGAATATCGGATACAGTCTAGAAATACATAACCTGAATTTATTACGTGCCTGCATTGCGAGCACGAAGGTGTATCGAAACAGCATGTAGCTAAACTTCGTACATACGTGACGATTCACAAGAATTCTTGCATTGCGTTTTTCTTTTCCCGTCCGATCTTGTCGGTGCAAACGATGAGAACAGAATAACTTTAAGAACCAACTGTATCTTTTTTTTAAACGAGAAATAGATTTTTCCTCCAAGAGAGGGAGAGGAAGACCAAAGAATATTTTAATAGATTATGTGAAGAATGATATAAAGGAAAACAGAGTAAATGATAGCGTAACGATAGAAAGGAGAGAGTGGAAGTAGGAACCGTGTTACGCAGACCCCAGATTTCACGAGACAAGATTCGATTCGTCGACGATTCGACGATTTCGATTTTATGAGACAATGGCAGGTATAGATGATGATGAAGTTCACCAATTCAAACAGAGCTATGCCATAGAGACGCTTATTATTTAACAAAAAAAAAAATTTTGTTACAACAACACAAATTAATATTCTATTCTATTCTACAGTCATCATCATCATCAACAGCCTATTAATGTTCCCACTGCTGGGACACAGGCCTCCTCTCTTTGAGAGAAAAGGGGCTATAATCTACCACGTGGGCCCAGTGCGGATTGGTAGATGTCACAATATGTCTTCGAATTTTTTGGTTCTAAGACATGCCGGTTTCCTCACGATGTTTTCCTTCTTCTTGATGTTCTTCTTCTTCTATTCTACAGTGTATTGTGTTAATTACATATTATTAATTTGGCAACGTTTCTTACTATAATATCACGTGTAATAAGTTTTTATAAAACATAAAATAAATTTTAAGAAACATGACTAAGGTCAAAGTGTCAAGCCTGTCAAGTATACAACAAAAAGATTTTAACAAAAACAAAATAAATAATGTAAGAGGTCATTGTTTTCTTCGCCACAACCGCAATGATTCACAAATTCTAAGTTTTTAGCAAATACGATAATAGGCAGCACAAAAACTTGAGGTGAATTACTTTACTCTGGCATTTATACAGGGTGTCCCGTAAATAATGGATCAAACGGTAACGGGTAGGTAGCTTACCTAATTTCCAACAACTAATTTGAATATTTAAAAAAAAACCGTTACAGTAACCAAGATATTATTTTTTTTTCGAATTTTGCCATTTTGTCTTCCAGAATTAAGTTTTTTTAATGCTGTTGCTGCTTTTAATGATGACATTTTTAGGTATGATTTTTATCTAACACTAGCTTTTGCCAGCGGCTTCGCCCGCGTGAAAATGACGATTTTCCATACAAACTTTCATCCCCTATTTAAATCCCTTAGGGGTTGAATTTCGAAAAATCCTTCCTTATTCCTTGTCTACATTATAAAGGGAACCTCTGTGCAAAATTTCAGCTTTCTAGGTCCAAGGGTTTGGGCTGGGCGTTGATGAGTCAGTCAGTCAATCAGTCAGTCAGTCAGTCAGGACCTCTCTTTTTATTTATATAGATTTCTGAATAGCTTACTAATGTTATAAGATACCATTTTTTTTAATACCGTTTTATTTGCCTTAGAAAAAAAATCTTGAGTTGAAAAGTTTTTTCTTTACGATGTTAGGACCAAAATTGAAAAATTTCTCCTGTAAAAAAAATGTATGACACCGAAGACGACCATTATTTTAAAAACTTGTAAATTTAATAAGGTTTGCAAATTGGTATAAAACTTACGTCTAGTCCTTATCGTTACAAAGATATTGCTATGAATGTGATGAAGAAGACAGAAAATAAATTAAATTGGTACTATCCAATTTTTTCCTTTTCGTTATGGCTTATGCTTGAATGCTTGTAAATAATGGATCAAACGTAACGGGTAGGTAGCTTACCTAATTTCCAACAACTAATTTGAATATTTAAAAAAAAACCGTTACAGTAACCAAGATATTTTTTTTTTTCGAATTTTAACATTTTGTCTTCCAGAATTAAGTTTTTTTAATGCTGTTGCTGCAAATGATGACATTTTTAGGTATGATTTTTATTTAACATTTCTGAATAGCTTACTTATGTTATAAGATACCATTTTTTTGATTATCGTTTTATTTGCCTTAGAAAAAAAATCTTGAGTTAAAAAGTTTTTTCTTTACGATGTTAGGACCAAAATTGAAAAAAATCTCCTGTAAAAAAAATTAACTACCTGCTTCGATTACAAGCATAACTACCTTAACTACCTGCTTCGATTACAAGCATTCAAGCATAAGCCATAACGAAAAGGAAAAAATTGGATAGTACCAATTTAATTTATTTTCTGTCTTCTTCATCACATTAATAGCAATATCTTTGTAAAGATAAGGACTAGACGTAAGTTTTATACCAATTTGCAAACCTTATTAAATTTACAAGTTTTTAAAATAATGGTCGTCTTCGGTGTCATACATTTTTTTTACAGAAGAAATTTTTCAATTTTGGTCCTAACATCGTAAAGAAAAAACTTTTCAACTCAAGATTTTTTTTCTAAGGCAAATAAAACGGTATTCAAATAATGGTATCTTATAACATTAGTAAGCTATTCAGAAAAGTTAGATAAAAATCATACCTAAAAATGTCATCATTTGCAGCAACAGTATTAAAAAAACTTAATTCTGGAAGACAAAATGGTAAAATTCGAAAAAAAAAAAAAAACTTGGTTACTGTAACGGTTTTTTTTTTAATATTCAAATTAGTTGTTGGAAATTAGGTAAGCTACCTACCCGTTACGTTTGATCCATTATTTACGGGACACCCTGTAGAGATCCGTCGACAAAATAGCAAAAGAAGGAACCCTTATAGACTCGTTCTGTCGAACTGTCGGTCTGTCTATCCATATGTGACAGCATTTTACTCCGAGAATGTTGGCACCCATAGTTAATATGTTGAGAGCAGATGTCTTCTATGAACGATGTGTAGCTTCTGAAGTCGTAACAATTGTGTAAAAAAATGTGAGTTTACAAAATTTAAAAAGAACTTTCAATGAAAATTGATTTGAATAAGATTGATACTTAGGTTTTTTTCGTGAAAATGCAGCAGTAACTTAGTTTTTCATTATATAGTATGTTACAGGCAAAACTCTTAATCAATCAAAATTACTTTTGACTGTCAAAACCCTTATTGCGATAAAACACGTTCATTCTAATGAAATAAATGTTAGCCATCGTACAAGGTTATCCAAAGGTTAAAAAAAAAAACCTTACAAACCTAATAAGTTTCCTAACGACATTTAGGTTATTATAATTTAGTAGAGAAATAAAACAGAAACCCCCTAATAATAGTTTGGACCGGTCAAAAGTAGTTTTGACTAGTCAAAAGTAGTTTTTACTGATTAAGAGTTTTGCCTGTGACACATATAAACCATAAAAACCAAATTTAGTTCTGCTACTGCGTCTTAATTAAGCTATAAATGAGCGTTGAAAATATTGTTATTCTTTCGTTTGGTGCTACGGAACCTTTCTGTTGTGAGACTCGATTTACTTGACAATTTTTTTGTTTTCCAATGGCTAAAGTCATACAGCATTAGGTATTAGGTGCCGTGATGCCGTCATAATTGAGTGGGTAATCAATGCTTTTTACTTATTAATTTTATCTGAAACACGTGGTGAAGATGAAAAAACAGCGCAATTGAAACACACTTGACTTTATTAAATGTCAAAAAAGGTCAAAGCTTTGTAATAAATTGTATGCATCAAAATAAGTTTAAACAAAGACTAAAGCCGGTAGATTCAAAACCGTTACAGGTAACGTTTAAAAAGAGTTTTCGTCTTAACTGAGCATGTTTCTGACTGAAATCAGAAGAACATCTTCAGCAGATTTTAGGAAAAAGTTAACATAAACAACAAACATTATTAGAACATTTCAAACAAAAAAAAAAACATCAAACCGTACAAAAATAACTCTCTTACATAAAAATAATTGTACCATCAGCAGCAGTCGTATATTAGAGCAAAAAATCGGTTCTGTACTGATCTAGTACACAACACATCAAACAGATTTTTTGCTCATTAGCCGCAATGATGAGTAATGATCCGCTTACTTAGCAACGCCAACAAATACCACTGATCGTTTTACGAACAAGGATTAGACAGATTACTACCGGGATTTCGTCACCATAGATAGAGTAGGTGTAGATAGACAAACAATCCCACAGTGGGAGCAAGGCCTTGTCTATTACAACCGTGACCGACCGTGAACTGAGCTGTCAAAATGTGATGACTTCATACTGCCTTTGGGCTTTGAATAGCTGGTTAATTGTAGACTTTTATCTTTTATTTTGTTTACATTGTATGTTTGGAATGACAGTTCATTGATTTCCTAAGAGATTTGCATAGACAAGTTTTTTTTGCAAATCGTGTTTGCATTATTATTGTGGGAATTCAACTGATTCGAATGTTTATATTTGAATTTTATGTGTTTGCACGTACTGACATTTTTTTTTGGTTTTCATATTTACATGCTACATTCATTTTGATTTGCGTTGCCTACACTAAATTACATTGCATGTTTCACAATTATGAACCCAGCTTTATTATCTATCTTCAATTCATTATACGAGTAATGCCAAACCGCAATGTCGGATAGTTGATTAAAAATGAGAAGATATCTGTTCCCATTGCAGAAGATAATGGCATGACATTTTTATATGCACTTTTAATATCCTTGTCCTAATGACTTTGTGTACGTCCGTATATTTGGAAGATTTGTGGTCAATGCTGGTTTTATTAAATGTTAATGCTATTACCTAACATTTAGGTTTTTTATTTTATTAAATGCACTGAATCCTTATCCTTATAATATGCGAATGAAAGTAAAAAAACATTGTGGGGGCTTATGGACTATTATTGCTGAAGGTGGTTTTCCGACACAAAACACAATAAAAATTGACATGATCTCAACATTCCATTAATGGATTGCACTACAATGGGCTGACGCCAAAAAAAATATATTAAGCTGGCCTCAATTGACCTTGCCGTTTTCGGCCATATCCATTTTCCGGTAGTAAACAAAACGTTTGGTTTAATGTCCTTTACTGTCCCACCTGATCAAGCCCTCCTCTTGTCCCGTGACAACATGATGTGACGGAAAAGGCTGCCCTTCTTGGTTGCCCTTGTTTCCTTGTTCCTACAACGTAGTCCAGATGACTATAGTAATTAACTGATCTGATAACTATGACCTGACACTACTGCCTGGTTTAACTTACTGCCTCCTGGTTCTGCTTCCTCCCTACCCCCACATGCTAGGTACGTACGCTTCTTACGACTTGATTCACTAAGATCAAGCCTACGCGGTACGCATCCAAGCATCAAGTTAGAAATAGAAAAACTAAACAGCATTTTAAAATGAGTAATAGGAAACAGTTACATACAATAAATACTTCCGGAAGAACTCCATTACGTTGAATATTTCTCCAATCAATGTAGGTACAGTCATTATCCGCTGTTACTGAACCGGGTCATGCGAGAGAGAAATTCATGTTTTAACAATGTTGCAATCAATGTTGTTGAAATTATTTTCCACATAAATGAGCTATGCAGTGATTTTTAGGAAGGGAATATGAAACTACATGAATGATGAATTTCGATAACTATCACTGTAAAAAAATGCATTTGTTGGCATCACGCTGCAAAGCCCCCAGGTCTCTGCCTTGGTAGTTACGCCGTACGTTATCCTTTTCCCAACGATGTCGTAGTCGGCTTCCAGCCTAACCAGATGCAGCTGAATACTAGTATCTATATATCTATATAAATAAAAAGAGAAGTCCTGACTGACTGACTGATTGACTGACTGACTCATCAACGCCCAGCCCAAACCCTTGGACCTAGAAAGCTGAAATTTTGCAGAGGTTCCCTTTATAATGTAGACAAGGAATAAGGAAGGATTTTTCGAAATTCAACCCCAAAGGGATTTAAATAGGGGATGAAAGTTTGTATAGAAAATCGACATTTTCACGTGGGCGAAGCCGCTGGCAAAAGCTAGTATCTATATAAATAAAAAGAGAAGTCCTGACTGACTGACTGACTCATCAACGCCCAGCCCAAACCCTTGGACCTAGAAAGCTGAAATTTTGCACAGAGGTTCCCTGTATAATGTAGACAAGGAATAAGGAAGGATTTTTCGAAATTCAACCCCAAAGGGATTTAAATAGGGGATGAAAGTTTGTATGAATAATCGTCATTTTCACGCGGGCGAAGCCGCTGGCAAAAGCTAGTTTTAAATAGAGCGACTATCTGACCAGTTCTCAGTTAGTACCGGGTAATATGATTCCCCTTGGTAAGGCTGGTAATGGGTAGTCAAACTTTCGGGCCACTGACTACCTGTAATGGCAGCCAAAGATCTGCAAATGACAGCCAGGACAGCTAAACTAATTGTAAAAACATTGAAACGGGTTTAATTTGTAACTTTTTAACTTTTTATTCTTTTCTTAGTGTTCATCAAAATGATGGCCCCTAATCTTATTACAATCTAGCCTTGTAGGTATAATAACTTATTATTATACTAATAAGTTATTTAATTAAAACTTAAACTGTCCACAATTGATTTAATAATAAATTTGCTAAAGGTATATAATGTTGAAGTTGGGGCCGCTAAACTTGCGGTTCCGTTATCGCTACGCTTCCGCTACAAATGGCCTTTAAGTTCGACTGGCTCTACCGGTGAAAGTTTCAGTCAGATAGTTATTATCACCGCTTGGTGATCATAAAAGCAATCCGCATACTGTAAATAAAGATGGACTGCCCCTAGTGTCCCTAGGGAGTGGTATCGTCCGGGAAATGACTGTCATTGTAGCTGTATTAATTTCTGTAAATAAAGTAACTTAATGTAATCAGTATTAGTTTGTTACAAAATATTACTCTACAGAAACTAATATCGGATGGCATAAATAAATAATTAAATTCTTTGTTGCCCTAGGAACACATTACAAAATAATCTGAGACCCGGGCTCCAGAGCTAGGTTTGAGTACTTGTATTCTAGGAGCCAGTGGATCTTAAGCACCGCAACCGTGCATTTTGGACCTCTACAACTACATACAGAAGTTAATACTTATATTTAATTTAAGTAAGCTATTCGCATGATCATCAAACACTCCGAAATATTCAAAGCTTTAACAAATCAGGAACTGGAACAACAATACATAGACCTTTTAAAAACCATCTACCAAAACAGTACAGCAAACATTAAATTAAATACCGCAGGACCTTCATTCAATGTACAGAAAGGTGTCAAACAGGGTGACCCGCTCTCTCCGAAGTTGTTCACAAGCACTCTTGAGGAGATATTTAAGACGCTGGCAGCCTCATGGACAACCAAAGGCATTGAAATCGGCAGAAAGAGGCTGACAAACCTCCGATTTGCCGACGACATTGTCCTTTTTGCCCCCACAGCCCTGGAACTGCAGACCATGCTCCAAGAACTGAGCACGGCTAGCTTTAGGGTGGGACTTAGTATGAATCGGTCTAAAACCCAGCTTATGACCAACAGCACTAAGCGTAGGGTCGAGGTAGATGGGCAAGAAATACACTATGTCGATGAGTATATCTACTTGGGCCAGTTAGTATCTTTCGAAAACAGGCAAGAAAGGGAAATCGATCGCCGAGTCGAAAACGCCTGGAAAAGCTACTGGTCCATGAAGACGCTAATGAAGGGTGATCTTCCGGTTTCCCTGAAGCGCAAACTCATCGACATGTGCATTCTGCCCGTCCTAACCTACGGTGCTCAGACATGGTCTCTCACCGAGACTCAGAAGTTCCGCCTTGGAGTATGCCAAAGGGCAATGGAGCGCAGTATTTTGGGTGTCAAAAGGCAAGACAAGATACGAAACACCACACTGCGCTCCAAAACGGGTATAGTGGATGTGGGCAAGAAGGCTGCTAAGTTAAAGTGGGATTGGGCGGGTCACGTCAGCCGCATGCAAGATGGCCGCTGGGCCAAAGCCTCAACACGATGGATGCCGGAAGACGGACGGCGCCGCCGAGGCCGGCCTAGAAAGAGGTGGCGTGACGATTTAGACGCGTACCATAAGGGCTGGTTCGAAGCGGCACAAGATAAGAGCACTTGGAAGGAGTTGGGGGAGGCCTTTGCTCAGCAGTGGGACAGTACAGGCTAAATAAAAAAAAAAAAAAATTCGCATGATGATTCAGTAATTCATAAATAATCACCCTAACAATATTTACGATGTGAACAACTTACAAGATATATCGAAGCAATAACTCTATTAATTAACATCGACGATAATTGTACGGCACTGGCTGCTGATTGACATCTGAATGATGTAATAGATCCCGATTATATATTATATTAATACATATTCTGTAGTAAGTACAAGGTGATGTATTAACCTATAATTAATAACCTTGCTTTGTTAAGTTAATGTAGATTAGTACAGATTGACTCGCGATTAATCTCGATTGGAGGTATTAATTTTGCAGATTCTGTAACGATTTGTATTAAAAGAGTAAGGCCACTTAACTATACTTGATTTGCTAAGTGCTAATCTTTGCAACTTTGGATGTGCTGATCTTTGGAACGTCTGATCCACTTGCGAAAAATCTTCAGTAGGAAGCTACATCATCCAGTCGTAGATTTTGCTTAAAACGCTCCTATCGATTATATAAATTAAGTACAACGCGAGTGACGGAGTGAAACCGCGAGCAAAAGCTAGTAAATAATTATAAATGAATAATTTAGTCTTTACCTTTTTGTTCGAATCGATTTTTCGCGGCATGGATCAATCACTCCGATAACCGCCTTTGTATGAGGGCCAAAAGAACCGTGAAATGCGTGAAATTCATGGTAGTTAAACAAACGAGCTGTTTTAAACATTTAACAAGCATTGGTTCTGTGAAATACTGTTCGTAGGGCGCCCAGATGTTGTGGTTATCGAATGTTCGGTTATTTTTGCACTTTACAAATCACATTACATCGTAAATCTCAGCTCAATGTTTCTTTATTTCAAGCCTCAAGAACTATGAGTTCGGAAAGCCCATTATTATTTTTTATGTCAGTTCATGGCCAGCTGACAAACATCTTCAAGCATTGTTCTGTCATTTGTTGCATAGGCTTCTGATATGTCGCAAACCAGGGCTCACTTGTCGAGCTTTCGCTAAGTTAATATAATTTAATCCCTCGTTGGGCGATTTCGACTGCTGTCAATGTGTTGAACCCAGGACCTCACAGCCCGGGAAAAAAGTTAGTGGGTTTTCCATCAAGATTTTTTCAGTAACGAGCCTATTGCCAACCAGGTGGTTGGCAATCAGGCTATTGCCAACCAGGCGGTTGGCAATAGGCTCGCCACCTATTAAATGCAACTTAAACATAACTGGCGAACTGTGAGTGTACTAATGCGTAGGTACACCTATGCCGAACCCTTCGGGGATTACAGGCGTGATGGTATGTAATATTATTTCCATCATATTTTTTAAAATTCTAACCTGAATATCGACAACTCTATGAATTACTTCCAATATAATATTTCAATCAATTAATATACCGACAATAGACTCTTAACAATATCAAAGAGCTTCTATTACGAACTATAACAGTTCCCGTATAGCTGAAAATTGGATTGGCATTGTGTCCGGTAATTGGTGATTGGCCCGTCTATTCATGGGACTTAATACCTCTACCACAACTGGAGACTATCGACAATACAGCTTCACGGAGATCAGTGACGCGACGGTAATACGGTTCTGATGATGTGGTTAAGCTACGTTGTCTACGGCCCAGTGCGTTGGAATTAAGCAGCTAACCAAACATGCAATTGCAAATTTTGTCTAAAATAATGAGGATTAGGTAGGATAGGCATGGTTATAATAGTTTTTAAAGCTTTTCTCAAGAGTTTTCATCTTTTAACCCTTTCTGGTAAATATCCCAATTTCGAAAACTCTGCCTGAAAGCTTAAAAATCAGTTTAGTTCGAAAACTTTCAGACGAAATTGTGAAGTCGATGAAAGTAGGCGACGAAGAAATATTGTCAACCAACATGGTCCAGCAGTTGAAATATAAAACTCAAAACAAAAATAATCGTGATGCCTCACTACCTATGGGGGGTTTTACTCACTTTCAGTCTATAAAAATGCAGCTAAATAACAGTATTTTACATGGATCGTCTGCGTCTGACCTTTACAGTCCAGTTATTACTGTGTTTATACACAGTACAAGATACCCCTCGGCAAGACTGGTTGTCGGACTACTGACGAGCTGTTACGAGTGACAAACATCTACAAATGACAGCCAGGACCTACGCCTTTTACCGTACTTTCTGAGGCACTAAGGAAACTCTGTATTGTAATGGGTGGTCCTGGTCACCCATCTAAGGACTAACCTAGTCAAGTGCGACTTAATCTGAAGACTGATCCGTGCGGCTGTTATTATTTAAACACAAGCTCCCACGACCATGATTTATGAAGGTATAACGAAGGATGCAGGTATAAAAACCTAGCCAAGGACACATGAAACAGGTGCAAAATTCTGTCCACCAGTAATATAATTTGGCTGGCCACATTTGTGTGACCAATGCCGATAATGGCTGGTCAAATTAACTTTTATCGACAGACGTAATTGCACAAATGCATCTACTTCTAATACGCTTTACACATATAGCACGCTTGTTTTTTTTTTTATTATTAAATTGCCCCACACTAGGAATTTCTCCTGTATATCGTGGGTGCGTTCACAAACATTCAAACTCACATACACAAATACCCAGACTCGGAACAACTATCTGTAGGTCATACAAATACTTGTTCCGTGCGGGGATCGAACCCGCGACACGCGGCGCAGCAGTCCGATCGCTCAGCCACTGCGCCAACCGTGCTAAACCGTGAAATAGTTACTACAAATCTTCTCACATCTTTTGACAACTTATTCTAAAACTTGTGTATCAGATAGTTCTATTAAGTTATCTTCAATATATGTTGAGCTTTCTGTTATCCTATTAAACAAACTTAAGATTTGACAACATTATGCTGAAACTGACTGTGACGGCCAGTTATGTAGTTGCCATGTAACCCTTTATTTGGCTGCATCCGGTTAGACTGGAAACCAACCCATGTTTCGAAAAACGTATGGTATGGTTTAGTCAGGCAACTTATTCCCCAGTACTATTTTTAAAACCAAGTGTTTGTTTATTTATTAAAACACACACAAAATAACAATTAACTTACTTTTTTTGTTACGTACATACCAAAGCTACTTTCTGTCTACAAAAATTAAAGCTACGACTTTATAAGAACAAAATTTTCTTTTTCACTTACTAAAAGAGTCTTTAATTACAGATCACAAAGAGTGCGAAAAAAATATTTACGAAGAAGACCTTTACAAAATAAAGGCAAAAAGGAAATTCGACTGTAATAACACAACACAAAGATGCGATGTTCTGCCACTGATTACACAGAAAATTCTTCACGGTCACGATATCAGAATGTTGGTAGTATTTCAAAGCTACGTCTCTTTTTCAAGGCTGCTCAATCTGAAATTGCCTGTAAAGTCTTACGAAACTGGATCTTAATGAGCTATTGAGTACATCAATGAGCTATTTTTAGAGTGAGTGGTTGTCTGTCTGCTCTTTTTATGCTTGGAATATCCATGAAAAATGCTCTCCTAGAACGAATCTTGAATATCCATAGAAAAAAGCTTTATTATAATGTCCTCATATTTAATAGGAAAGGTGTTTTCAAAACCTGCTTACTGCTAACATTATAAAAAGATTAATTTACACATAACCATTGGGTTATGTGTAAATTAATCTAGATTAGAGTAGCTGATTTGAGTTTTGTATGGTTATTGAACCATACTAAACTCAAATCAGCTACTCTTAACATATTATCCATGCTTTTACTCTCAAATTTACGGCCAAAATAGCTGAGAAACATAAGCGTCTGTGAATTCAATATCATTAGTGAGGCGGGCGCTGTAAAATTCAACGGTCTGTTATAATATGCAGCCAGAAGGAATATTACAGGCCTTAGCTTTGACGACAGCTCGCACTTTAGTATGATGGTTATAATTTACTACAGAAATAGAATCCTATTTGCGAGATGAGCTTGCTCCTTTATGTACTAGGAGCTTTATGTTTTAAATTGTTTATTTTGCTAGTCTAGGCTTTTTATTTTCGTAGTTTTATGAAGAGAATGATTTTGCGTACTTTATATACAGGTGGGTTAGGATGTTTAGTGCAACGATTTTTCTGTATTATCATCAACTTTATTTATTTATTTTACACCTAACCTACTATTCCCCTTCATAATCTTCATTTACCTTCCATTTTAAAAATAACTATTTATGTAATCCACCTTCATCTTCTTGCTTTCATTCGTCGTCTCCAATCACACTTACATTCAGTGTAGTTATGTCAAACGTCTATTATACAATACTGGCGACATTGTTAAAATGGGGGTTCCATTTTAACAATGTCGCCAGTCGTTCAACATCACATTCTCACACCCAAAATGTGTAAACTTACACCCTTTCCCATGCCCTAGGCTTAACAGAAACTTCAGTATAAAGCAGCAAACTATACCTATTATTTTCACAGGTATTTTCTTTACTTTATCTCTCTATGTTTCATACATTTACGTTTACATTGCGCGCCGGAAATACAACTGTTGTATTTGTTAAATTAATCACCGAGGTTCAGCTTAAACGGCAATTTGGTTAGTTTCCAGGTCAGAGCCACTTCGCACGTTCATTAACATTAACAAACAAACAGGCCTTTATCGGGTAGTTTGCAGAGGTTCTGATTTCACAGCAAATTACCTGGAATTACACTGTGGGCTAAACAGAAACTAAAAATATTGGTATAATTCTGTATGTGGTAGTGAAATGGGCTGGTTTTCTGGTGTATGTGAGGTTCGTGTATTAAAATGCACATCATCATCTACTGGACATATCCAGGTGTTGACAGAAAATGCACAATACAGAAGAAATTTCTGGCTAGGTGAAATGATAGTTTTTTTTTTTCTATTGATATTGGATCTATCTACAACTTGCAATATGAGAGTGTATCTAATAAGCTACAAGCGTGGTGCTGCTACTAAAAAGTCATGACTCACAAAGCAAAGCAGTTTACGTGTTTAAAGAAAAGATTTACTAGATAAACCCAAAAACGCCCCAAAAACGTAAAATAATGCCCCATTAGATGTCCCATTACGTTAGAAGCACGTTATATCACCTTTTTGGGTTAATGTGAATCATTGCAAAATTTTGCACACGATGCGTTGTCCTAACGAAAATTGTATGGATATTATGTGTTTTCACCATATTTTACTGTCATGTTTTATTTGCACATATGTTACCGTAATTAACATAAAATTCGGACAATCGACACAATCAAGTAGAACAATGTGGATGAACTTCAAAAACTTAAGTTATTTGAGTTATTTCGAAAACATTTTCACACAAAAACATAGAATGAGTGAAAATTAATTTAATGGTCTGATACAGGACAAAACAAAATTATAAAAAAGAAATAACAACAAACAAAAAAAGTATAAAACAAGAAAATATAAAACGTACATTATACTAAAATTAATTCTATACAAGGTCAAAGGGTTACCTTAGCATGATACATTTAAGGTAAAGTCTCAAACAAGATCATGAACAAGATATTGAAACCTTACAGAGCACAGTACTCTTCATTATAAAAAAATAATAATAATACGATACTCAAAAAGTTACAAAAACACTCATCACACTCAATGGCAAATCAATAAACCACTCGATACCGACAAAAAGAAAATAAACACAGGATATGCACAAATTTTCCTTCAACGAAAATGCAGAATCATTGAAAGTATGTGTCAGCGATGTATTAATGAGCAAATTTAATTGATGTCGGATTTTCCCGCCCATTTTATAGCTTTTAGGCACGTACGGGTTTTTTATGATGCATGACCAACCGTTCTAGTACTAAATTTTATCGTGGTTTGGCGCCATTGTTTTTGTGTTTAGACGCTGGCACTGGCTTTAAATAGCTCAAAGTATCTCTAGGCACAGTATAAATTCAGTTTAACAACATCCTTTTTTTTTGTCAAATTACAAATTTGAACATCGAGCCCCGATCTGTGTGCTTACTCTCGAATATAATTCCGATAGATCGACATTGGAATTGTCAGTCAAACGTCAGGCATTGGCTGGACTCACTCAGTGTTATTACAAAAAGCGGTTTAACTAAAAACCCTGGTTTAAACTTCTATAAACTATGGTTTAAGCAAAAATGATATTACAAATCGTGGTTTTGCGATAAACCATCGACCAAACCATGGTCTAACGCTAAACCTCGGCGACCCCTAGTTTAACAATGCAAACCATGGTCTAAATCGTATCTTTCAAAGTTTCTCTTGTAAGACTTGTTACAGCTAGCATCTTTTTCATTGTGTTGTGTTGTTATAAGCCGAAAATGGAAATTAACATAGATGCCCTGTGTCTCCCAAAATAAAAGACGAATTTCAAGTTCATCGAAGTAATTGTTTAGGTACACTTACTTTTTCCCCTGAACTTCAATTCTCAGAACGTTTTTTTATGTGTTGGTCCATCACAATAATATATTATTAAAATTACTAAAAAAAGGTACACAAGGAAGCAATTGTTCTTGAGACAAAAATTACAAAGCTAATAAACCAACCAAACCTAACCAAACCACGGTTTTGTTGTTATGGTTTCCTAGATCGCGCGAGGATGTTACGTTTCGTTACAAGTACCTACTTAGATGTATTATTAGAAATTAATACGATATTAAGTAATGTGATTACTGCAATCGACGAAATAACTAAATAATGTTCATATCCATGCAAAATAACAATGTCACAATATTTTTAACACTCCTAAACATCATTTAATAATTTAGCGTATTATCAAAACGTTTTCTTTTCTGTGCAAACGGAACGTTGCAATAGAATGACATTATGGTGAACGAATGATATTTGAAACAATGGTTCAAATGACGGTACTATAGAGACCACGGGTTTTCAATGTTTTGTAATAAGAACTAATTTAGACCATGGTTCTGCAGATAAACCTGGACTTGATAGTTCAGGTTTAAACCAAGTTTTATTTAGTTTTTTGTAATAAGACCGCACGGGTTTTCAGTGTTTTGTAATAAGAACTAATTTAGACCATGGTTCTGCAGATAAACCTGGACTTGATAGTTCAGGTTTAAACCAAGGTTTATTTAGTTTTTTGTAATAAGACCGACTGAGTCTAGCCAACCCCTGACGTTTAACTCAACCAACTGACGTTTGACCTATGTCGACCTATCGGAGTTATATTCCAGAGTAAGCACCTTAATTTGATTTTTCCGATAACCTGTTACCTGAATCATACGAAGTGCAACATGCGTATAGCCCGACTGCTGAGCATGAAGTATTGCATTCGATCTATTGCCAGGTTGGGCAAAGTGTTATTGAATTTACCATCAGGAATTTCTCAGTAGCAGCCATGGCGTCTGACTTATGCCCGTTTTATGGCATCAGGCTCGGCCTGGGCCTTAAACATAACTGGAAAAATGTAGATCTAGTAATGAGTGCTCCTCTGCCTGACCCTTAGGGTGTTACAAACATGATGTTGTTATGTTAATGTACCTAGAAATCATCTAAACGCTTTTCATGTAAACCAATTTAAACCATTATATTCTACTTCCTTGTTGAAACACTCTATCTTAATTACAACAATAATGATGTCTACTGTACCATGCTTTACTGTTCAGACACTGATGTGGCGCTGACCTTAGCTTAAATAGCCCGGGGAACCTCTATATTACTCTATTAGCTAATAGTATAGGTAGGTATATCTGTCTGGCGCTCTGAATCATAACGGCTTGTGGTTTTGTTAGGTATATGAATGTTATTTGAGTCCATTACTCATGAACTTGCTCTTTAGTAGGTTCCGTACACATATTTCGATAGATTGTTATATTTATTACGACTGGACCGGTAGTTACGTTACTAAAGAAACGCCTTCGGTCATTAAGTGTTGGTAAATGGTCCAATAACTGGTTACTTTTAATCGATATGCTCTGTTAACATTTGCGGTTTTTCATTGATTTTTCTTCTCTTTTCAGGTAAGTATCATAACAAAGAAAAAATTGGAATTTTCAGTGTCAGAAACCGTGAGTACCTTCTTATTAAGCCTTACAGTGACCACGATCTACGGATTTCTGCTTTCGTCTTCGCACCTACAGTCCATGATACACCGAAATATCTTTAGTCATAAAGAATATCTAGTTACTTTTTCCTCTTCGCCAAATTAATGAAACACAAGTACTTGCATACCACAACTCTCTTTATCCACTTATCTAATATGACATCCTCGGGAAGCCAACCCTTCTGCACATCTATCTATATAAATAAAAAGAGAAGTTCTGACTGACTGACTGACTCATCAACGCACAGCCCAAACCATTGGACCTAGAAAGATGAAAATTTGCACAGAGGTTCCCTTTATAATGTAGACAAGGAATAAGCAAGGATTTTTGGAAATTCAACCCCAAAGGGAGTTAAATAGGGGATGAAAGTTTGTATGGAAAATCGTCATTTTCACGCGGGCGAAGCCGCTGGCAAAAGCTAGTTATGAATAATTGGGAAAACAGAAAATAACACTATTCGTTGGTTTCGTAACGGTATCATAATATGAGGGTTCGTTTACATTGCTAAGTACTTCCTCTCAATGACCGTTTGAGTCATACGTACCAGTAGGTAATCTACGATCTCCGGTGGAAAACTCACTCGTAGTTCAGTTAAATTGTATTATTATTATTATTATTTATTATTTATTTTTATTTCGGACACAAAAAGATCCATAGAGTGTTAGTAACATATTAAATAGCTTATTATCTAGTGTTAGTACCAATTGACCTCTGAACAAGAAAAATTACGATTGGAGAGCTATAGCTCTCCGCTACAGTTCTCAGGATGCTGTTGCGACTGTCTCTCACTCTCCTGAGTAGCGAGGCACTTTTTTTACGAATGATCGCGTGAAATCCGTCGGTACGAGCTTGCGCAAACATCCCCGACGCACTGCAGTAGCGAGGAAGTCTCAACAACATCCTGAAGGCATTATTATATTGGACGCGCAGGACATCTAGCGACCTTTTGGTGTAATTAACCCATAGATTACCCGTGTACAGACTCTGGCAGTAGGCCTTGAAGAGAGTTATTTTAACTAGCTCCGTACACTGAGCAAATCTACGGATCAACATATTGCACCGGACGGCTAGTGCCCTGCGCTCCCTTTCTATATCTACATCGTCTTTAAGGTCGTCGGACAGAAAATGACCCAAGTATTTGCAACTAGATACTTTTCGTATTACTGACCCGTTTATAAGAAGCTCGGGGCCCTCTTCTCGGCATTTGCCGCCGACCTTAAAGACCATGTACTCACATTTTTTAACATTATAAATTAAACCATGTGCGGCAGCGTAAGCTTCACAAGTCCCCAACAGTTTTCTTACAGCCTCCGCAGACGGACCCAGCAGCACCATGTCATCCGCATAGCTGATGTTGTTAATGCTAACACCACCAACACTGCATCCGACACGCGTGCTACTGAGTCCCTCTATGAGGTCATCCACGTAGAGATTGAAGAGCCTGGGAGAAGTCAGACCTCCTTGTCTGACCCCACACTCCAACCTATACGGTTCAGAGAGCGTACCATCCCATCTCACATGATTGGTCTGATTGCCATACCAATTATTGCTAGGAAAGTTTTGGGTTAGTTCTGATTTTTTCATTCCATATGTGTTTTGGGGTGCTAAATCTGAATCTGAGGTTTGCGGACAAAATTTCGTGACGCAACATTAAAAAAAAAACAGAAAAGACAGTTTTATTTTTGCTTTTTTGCTTAAAGCTCGAAAACTATTAACTTTTGGTAAATGGTCTGTTTACAGAAGTTAAAGTACTTGGAATTCTCTACAAATACCAGTATTTAGTTTTTTTTTTTTTTTCAGACGAATCGTTCGGTTTCTAGTGCGAGTTGAAAATTGTATATTTTTAGCAGTTTATGCAAAACCCACTTTTTACATTTCAATATTAAATTTTTATGGATGCTCTCATTTGATAAATGTCACCTGGTTTTCCACACAAGTAATTAAAAAGAAAAAAGGCAAAAATTATGCAAATTCAGTAGGTATCAAAAAAAGGTAGAACTGATGAAAAAAAAATAAAACTGAAACTATAAATGCCGATTGCCATCCAGTTTATAGTGCGCTAGTGTGCGCTACACGTACACACGTATACTACAACGTCTACAACAGTTTAGCACATTGTTTCCGATTGGAATGTAAAGCGGCTTTAACTGCTTTTTAACTAAGCTATTTTGCTTTTTTGCAATCTAGCTATAATATTTGAGTCAAAACGTGAATTATCCGTGTGACTCGGTCTTTATTTTAATTAACTTAAAAACCTTTCAATACAAATCTAAAAAGTGGGTTTTGCAGTCACACCGGTACAAATTGCCAATTTTCAACTTGCACTTGAGACCGAACGTTTCGTCTGTACAATAACCAAAATAGTGATATTTGTAGAGAACTTTAAGTACTTTAATTTCTGTAAACAGACCATTTACTACAAGTTAACAGTTTTCGAGTTTTAAGCAAAGAACCGGAAAAAAGCAAAAAAAAAACCGGTTTCTTCTGATTTTTTTAATGTTGCGTCACGAAATTTTGTCCGCAAACCTCAGATTCAGATTTAGCACCCCAAAACACATATGGAATGAAAAAATCAGAACTAACCCAAAACTTTCCTACTAGGATCACTTTACAGAACAAATTTCCTGAATTATCGGTAACTAGAGCATTTAATAATTACGCAATTAGTGTATGGCCAAAATAGTATTCCAAAGCTCGTAATTCACAGCGTTTTCTCAAAAATGTGGGTTTAGGTCGATTTCAGGCCTAATCTTGAGAAAATCGTGCACTTGCCTATCTACCATGCAAAACCAATATTCGAACAAAACGCTAGTGTTTAAACTACCAATCTGGAGTGCTCGTAAACAAAATGATGACATGTGCTAAAAGTATATCATTTTCGTTAGTCGAATCGAATCACTTCTCAATGGTTTGGCATGCTTTTACTATACCCTTCAGGACTTGAATGAAGTAAATGACAGAGCTGTCCAGATTGCCACGAGATTAGTCAGATAAAACCATTATTTTTGGAGGTTGGTAACTCATCAAATGACTCCTCCTCCTCTGGGTAGAGCGGTAGGGATTGTCAGACTTCTACTGACTAAAAACCACCCATGTTCCTTCTTAGCCCTTTGTGTCGAGGCCGCAATATCTCTTTCGAACAACCCGCAGCATGACGGTGTCGGACAAAACCTGAGTCATCGATTCGAGAAGAAGAAGACTGTACTTGTATAGGTCTCCGTTATATTGATTATGAGAGCTACCCACCAAGCCCATTCTTTGAACAAACCACTCGATCTAGCCTACAATTAAGCTACTAGCCCCTTAATAAACCACCAACTGTATACGCACCCTAACTAACACAGACGTGCCTTCCAGAAACGCGTGAGATTACATCCAATACAATTGTCGGCAAACATAATAGTTATGAGCAATATCAGGCTACCGATATCTAATGGTAAACAGTAACTAATAACAGTATCGTACTCATATTAGTAGGTTTGTTTACTTCCTTGTGTGTTCTGGACATGTCAAAGGATTCAGTTATTTGATATCAGACGCTTCTGACTATTCCAGTAGCTTTGTAGTTTCGGTAAATAAATGTGTGTTTGTGAATAAAATGTTAACGTTACTGAGAAATTTAGATCGGTAGTAAAGATATACAAATAGTAAAAACTGACGCCAAAAAGAGAACGGTTTAGTCATTCAAATACCTTCCTGCCTTTACTTTGATTCGTATTTTTTTTCCAATTTCGCGACGTCCGAAACTGCATATTCGGATGTTGTGAAATTCCACACAGCAAATTAAATTGGTTAAAAAATAACATACTAAAACCACTGACAAATTCAATCTCTTCTCCTTGTTAAATATTTTAAAATGCCGTCCCACGTTTCAGCTATCCTCCAAAGACATAGAGTAGTGATAGATTTTCAGCCAACTTACCAATTTACCAATCCCCTTTCTCTACGACATTTTCAACTTGCGTGGGCAACTTTAGCGAGCGGGTTCACAAGTTGTTAAACTCAATGAATAGGATGATTAGAACAGCGGGGACCTTTTTCTTTTACACAGGGAACAGCTCAAAGATGACGGTAACATAATGATGTATTATTCTAGTCGTGAAATATTAGAGTAAACTTTGATCTTATGCCAAGAATTTACGTTGAGCGACAGTAGTGTTTTAATTTTTCCAATTAGTAGTAGGTAGAATTACGTGTATAATTTTATAAATTAAAATGTAGAATGGCCATGATTTTGTTATGTAAAGGTGGGTAATTTGCTTTATTGTATAACTTTTATATTCACTGCGGCTAAAATTCTGCGTTGCGCTTCAAAAGGTCCTCGTTTTAGCAACGAAGTCGCAATTCGCAGACCGCAAGGGCTAACTAACGTATATACTAGCAAATTACCTTTATCAACCCTATCCACACCATTAACTGTATATTTCGTTACCCACAATGTCAACCTAGAGCGCAATAAGGGTAATATCAGGTCGACCTCTCACCAGCAGTTAGCACATACCCTACTCACTCGAACACTTATATTCGACACAATACATACATTAAGAACGCCACTAATTACGTTACTTACTTTCACTATAATTTTAAGGTAGGCCGTATATAAAGGTTGGTAGGCCGTGAGACGACATTTTCAACCCTTTGTTAGGCTTTCAGTGACACTTAAAACAACCCTTCTTCACTTAAATAGGTCTAAGAACTCGTTAACTGAAACACTAACCTCTGGGAAATTACCAGTAATTTTACGTGAAAATATTGCGCAAAGCAGCCCTGTTTATTTTATAAAACAAATAAGCCTGTGTACCTGTTTCATTATCTTGTTTGGAGTGGCAATTATTTAAGCTAAGTTTTAATATGGAACCAGGAGAAATATAAATAAAAGGTTAATTCGTTTAAATATCTAAAGAAAATATCGTTAAGATGACCCATTTCAAGGAATGCATTAAATTACCAACCACCCTGCATGATGTAACTTCATAATTATTACTTAAGTGACAACAGAAAATGGTACCCCACAAAATAACTCTACAAAATGTTTTGATATTAAAATGTATGTTGTGTTTGATCGATTCGTGATGAAACAATGCAGTCTGGCTATTATCACGCGCACAATCAATCCAATTAAACTGCGGATGCCACCAGGTATTTAAAAGACAGTATCAGCCCTATTGATTACCAAACAAAGTGGTTATTTGTTTGTATGCCCCGGGATTCAAATATGGTCTATATTTGAAGCCCGGGGCATACGAATATGATGAGGTTTGATAGCATCGAGCTTTTAGCTATCGTATTGTTATTAACTTTTTTCTTTGTTATGAGTTATGTGCGAAACTAATGAATACTTTTTCTTTCTTTCTTTTGTCACTATTTCAGTACGGACCTTACCCAAAGTTTTTGTAGCACAAAATCAAATTGAAGGTTTTGAAGTCTCCGGGGCTGCGGGATGTTCGAAAGCGATACCGCGGCCTCGAAAGACAAAGGGCTAAGAAGGAACATGGTGGTTTTCAGTAAACAGAAGTCTGACCCTTCCTTCCGCTCCGCCCAGAGCTCCAGGAAGCATTTGATGACTTCGAACGCACCTAAAAAAAAAATATATCTGGTACCATAGACGTTTCTTATCTTAAACCGATTCTCGTTTAAGAAACTTGTATTGGGTTTCCCATAAGTAATTTTTCAGCAGCTAGTAGCCACGGAATTGTGCACAGTTAATGGCAATAGGCTCGCTCCCTAATGAGACTTAAATGTAACTAGCGAAATGTGACATCAGGGATACTGACAGGCGTGATGTTACGTTTACTAGGGTTCCGTACCTAAAAAGGTAAAAAAGGAACCCTTATAAGATCACTCACCCTATAAGATCGATCATCCGTCTGTCCGTGTGTCTGTGGGTGTGTCACCACCGATGTTTTTTTTTTATAAAATCGCTTCTCACTAAACTTTAACAAAAGCGTTTGTTTCCCAAGTAGCGTACTGTGTTGTAAACACAGTAAATTGGGGCGGCTAGAACGTTAGTACATGAATACACCGTTCTCCGAAACTGCACAATTTACGAACATCGTACATACAAATTGCATTGTCTACACTGTAGACTACGAGGAGCGATCTAAATTCAAATACACTGTTCTGACAAGCAACGGAACCTTTGATCAACAATGACAAGTGGGCCACAGACAACCACTGTGTGCCACTATGGGCCACTAGCACCGATCATACATCTAGGGCAGGTGTGACAGCTATCTTGCCTATCGCCAAGTATGCCTTGGTATGCGGCGGAATACGGAACCAAAGATCAATGTAGTGAATTGGACGTATTGTTGACGTCTCGCCTTTGTCACTAGCGCCAGTATCAATGGTCAGGATATATTGGTTGTTTTGTGGTGTTGTGCTTTCAGTAACTGTTCTTGTACAAAGGAGGATTAAATAGCATAACGGTCTTCTTGTACACAAAAACACTTAAATAGCCGTTCTAGATATATGATGCTCTACAATCATTATGTCCATTGTATGAAACAACAATGAGACAAAGACTAAGACAGTTATCAATTTAAATTGTGTTGTGTGTTTCCAAATTATCTATACTTCTGGAGATTTTCTAGAACATAATAATATATCATTATCAAGACTGTAATCCCCGAAGAGTTAGGTAGAGTGCTTGGCCAGACTGCAAACGCGGGCGCGGGGCGGGCGCGGCGCGACAAACTTAAACGTATGGAACTTCCTTTGAGTGTCCATAGTGGACACGCGAGCGCGGGAAGCGGCGCGGGCTACTTTCCGCGGGGAGCGCGCGGGCAACTCGTGCCATAGCTCGTTCATACAAGTGGCCGCAGTGAGTGCGCGGGGTGGCAAGCGATAAACCGCGCGGGAGCGGCGTATCTCAAACTTTAGTCTGCGCCAGATAACCAGATAAATTGGATTTATTTATTTAGCTTTAACTTTTAAAGTTAAAGCTTAAGAAATTAATCCAATTATTTATAATTGATTTGAGTTTCACGTACAGCCACTCACGCGGTTTTGAAGGTTTCTATTTGGAACCAGGCTAAGAGACACAAAAAAGGAAGGTTAAGTACTCACGGGATACTGGGAGCCAGCAGATCACCACACTGTTCACGATCAGTCGTATTTTCACGGTATTTTAGAGTTATAGTCTTCACGGAGAAGATGGGCCGGCCGGCCGCTCGTTTATTGAGTTCGAACTGAAGTTTTTGTTTTTTTCCGTCAGAGGGCGCGAGCGATCCGACGATAATTATGATGTTTGGATACGCCACGTTTGAATGTCGCGTGTGGCGGCAGATTTAAATTAGGAATACAAGGAAGGAATGAGGATTAACTGGGAAAGCATCCCAAAGCCTGTTCATATCCCCCCATTTGAAATCAACCGGTGATTTCATAAGATAAGATAGATGAAGTTCGAGACTTACGGCCTATGCAGATTCATTTGTCATCATGCTGATAAGATTCTAAGATTAAAGCTAAGCTGATAAGAACAAAATAAGTTTAAATGTAATAAGTTTGATATACATATGCTAGATACTTGAAAAATGGTTAAGTGTTTTATGTGCGTTAAATAAAATTATAAGTATGAAAATATATGCAGATAAGTTAATTAGTTTGCTCAATTGGAAGAGGACAAATTTTGACAGCAGGTCTTACAAGTAAGCCTTTAGATGTTTTGACTGTCACAACACGAGTTATGTTATCTTTACCCGGATGGAGCTGTACAACGCGGCCCAACCTCCATTCGTTGGCAGGTAAGTTGGGTTCATAAATGGTAACAAGATCGTTCAGTCTTGGCTGATGGTTGCCGTGTTTGAACCATTTCATTCGCTGTTGTAAGGTATGCAAATAATCCCTTTGCCAAGTGCGCCAAAAGCTTTGTGAGAGGCGCTGTAATAGCTGCCAACGAGTACGTAAGGTCTCGTTTTCCGCATACCTTGGTTCAGGAAGAGATACTAAAGGTCGACCGATGAGGAAGTGACCAGCTGTAAGAGCGTCAACCTCGCCGGGATCGGAAGATAGTTCCACTAAGGGTCTTGAGTTTAACATGGCTTCCACCTTCGTTAAGATAGTGTAATATTCTTCAAAGGTAAGAATCTGGGATCCTATGATACGTTTGAGATGGTATTTTGTTGATTTTATACCGCTCTCGAAAATGCCTCCGAAGTGAGGACCGGAAGGAGGATTGAGTTCCAAGTGATTCCTCGAGAAGCGAGGTGACTGTTAATACTATCGCTTTCGCGGTTGAGCATTTCCCTAACTTCCGACAAGTAACGCCTGGCACCTACGAAGTTAGTGCCACCATCTGTGACTATGGAGTGACAAAGTCCTCTCCGCGATACAAAACGATCTAAGGCCGCTATGAATGCTTCAGATGTGAGCTCAGTAACCAGCTCGAGATGAACGGCCTTTGTCGCGTGGCAGACTATGAGGCAAAGATAAGCTATGTAAGTTTTAGCGCTACGACGTCTACTTTCTTTTATCATAAAAGGACCTCCGAAGTCGATGCCTATTGTTTGAAAACAATGACCCGGGTGTAGTCGAGAAGGTGGAAGATCACCTTGTAAAGGTTGAAGTGGAATAGGTTTGACTTTAAAACAGGTCACGCATTTAGATAACCGTGATCTGATAAGATTTCTAACGCCGAGTATCCAAAATCGACGCATAATTAAAGATTGGAGTAGGCGAGGCCCACAGTGAAGATAAGTTTTATGATAGCGGTCAATAAGAAGAGTACTCAATCGTGAAATCTTAGGTAAGAGGTATGGATGTTTGACTTGACTTGGTAAGGACGCGTGTTTAAGGCGTCCCCCCACTCGCAAGAGTCCGCGAGTGTCAAGAAAAGGAGATAGTTTAGATAAGTGTTTGGGTAAAGGTTTATTGGATGATAGTAAAGATATGACATCATTAAAACTTTGATGTTGAACATATTTTGTTAAATGATCTAAAGATTGGTTTAATTCAGTGGCTGTCAGATAAGGTAATATGTTACGCTCAGAACGTTTAGCTTTTGCGTTGTGGATGAAACGGTAGATCCATGCAACCACTCTTTCCACTTGAGAAAGAGAGGAGTGGCGTTCCATGATGGAAGTAAGCAATTCAGCTTCACGTGTCACACCAGTATGACACGCGCGTGATGGGGGCTTATGTTCTGGTAAGCTATCGGACATTTCAACTGCTGAAACAGGCCAGTTGCAGGTTTCGTTGGACAGCCACTGAGGACCAGACCACCAGAATTGAGATGAAGATAAAGATGGGCATGATAAGCCACGGCTACAGATGTCGGCTGGGTTGTCATGGGTGGACACATGTCGCCACTCAGCTGGCACAGGACTGTCATTAATTAGGACTACTCTGTGGGCAACGAACGTTTTAAGCTTGTGTGGCTCAGTGTTCAACCACGACAACACAGTCGAGCTGTCTGTGAACAAGATAGATTTATTTAAGATGATCTTTGAACTAAGCAAAGAATGAATGCGATTTATTACTTTTGACAGTAATACAGCACTGCAAAGCTCTAAGCGGTTGACAGTCAACACTTTTAGAGGTGCTACTTTGGACTTAGCAATCAAAAGATAAACTTGTACGTCGTGAGAGGAAACGACACGAAGATATACACAACATCCATATGCTTTAGTGGATCCATCACAAAATCCGATGAGTTGAAATTCCTTAGACTGAGAAGGTATAATCCTACGAGGGATCTCTATTTGTTTTAAGTTATGAAGATCCGCTATAAAGCTTTGCCATTCTATAGCTATGTCTCTGGGCACAGGTTCGTCCCATGAAAGATTAAGACGCCACAAGTCTTGAAGGAGCAATTTGGCTTTTAAGATAAAAGGTGTGAGCCACCCAAGAGGATCGAAAATACGTGCGATGCTAGATAAGATGGAACGCTTAGTACATTCTTTGTCCTCGATTGGGGACTGTGAGTAATTAAAGCTGTCACTCACAGGGTCATATTGAACTCCTAAGATTTTTAACGTTGATTTGTCACTTTCTTCAGAGAAAAGTTTAGGTACTTGACAATGATCTGCAGGCAAAGTTTTAATAAAGGATTGTGAAATTGCTACTCCATTTTCGGAGCTCAAGTTGAGCACAGCCTAATAAACTGATAAGTTGATCTTTTAGTTCTATGGCTTCGCGTACAGAGGGCGCGCCGGTCGTAATATCATCGACATATGTCTCGTGAAGGAGAGCTTCAGCTGCGCGTGGGTACGTGGCGCCATGGTCGGCTGCTAATTGATGGAGGGTACGGATGGCCAGATAAGGTGAGCTACTAACTCCGTAGGTGACAGTCGCAAGTTCGTACTCTTTTACTGGATCACTAGGAGATTCTCGCCATAGTATGTGTTGAAAGTTCCGATCCTCCGGTCTAATTAAGATTCCTCTATACATCTTTGAGATGTCACAAGTTAAAACTACTGTGTGTAATCTGAAACCGGTTATGATATCTACAATATCCACTTGAAGCTTAGGGCCAGTGAATACAATATTGTTTAAAGATAGACCGTTAGTAGTTTTAGAACTAGCATCGAAAACTACTCTCAATTTAGTCGTCGTGCTCTCTGGGCGAACAACGCAACTGTGAGGGATAAGATAACGATTGAGAGTAGGTACCGTTGGGTTAGGTACTGGATACATATGATTTAACTTCTCGTACTCGCGCATAAAATTAACATAATCGGATTTAAGTTCAGTCTGACGATTAAGTCTCTTTTCTAGATAAGTAAAACGCGACAATGTACTATTGTAGGATTCACCTAGAGAACGATCGCCATCCTTTAAGAGGATTGGTACGACGTATCGTCCGTTAGGTTCGCGATAGGTTAAATCAGTGTACATGCGTTCACAGGTATCATTCTCGGGTACGGTGATAACAGCGCGCCGCGCGCGGTGGTTCTTCCACTTCCCAGAACTTTTGAATTTGTTCGTCTAATTTAAATGTGGTGGCCACTAAAGAGCACGCAGTGTTTAAAGGTGCAGAATAAATTAGAGTTTACTGCCCCTGACAGAATCCACCCGAAAACGCTATGCAGAGCGGTAGGTAAACCGGGCCCCAGATTGATGCGTTGACCGTCATAGATTTCATGGAATAGTTCCGCCCCAATTAATAAGTCGATTTTGGCGGGAACATCGTAGTCGCGATCGGCTAACACTAGATGTGTGTTGCCAGTGATGACTTATGGCACAGAGACATGGTCCTTAACTGCTGGCCTCTTAGAAAAGCTCAGAGTCACGCAACGAGCCATGGAGAGGGCTATGCTCGGAGTTTCTTTGTGCGACAGAATCCGGAATGAGGAAATTCGCCGAAGAACCAGGGTCACCGACATAGCTCGCAGAATATGCAAGTTGAAGTGGCAATGGGCAGGCCACATCGCTCGAAGAACGGACAACCGATGGGGAAGAAAGGTTCTCGAGTGGCGACCACGAACCGGAAGACGCAGCGTTGGCAGGCCTCCCACCAGGTGGACCGACGACATCGTGAGAGTCGCGGGCAACCGGTGGATGCAAACGGCAGGCTGTCGATCTTTATGGCGTTCTATGGGGGAGGCCTTTGTCCAGCAGTGGACGTCTAATGGATGATGATGATGAACACTAGATGGTTGCAACGTTCTCGAACGACTGATGGTACCTTCACGCTAGGTATTAGAGCAGTGATGCTATCTAACACGACTGGCTTGATATTAAATTGTGGAGCATCACCATGTACAGGTCGTATAGTGCATTCCGTCACCCCTTTTACTTGTGTGACTGAGTTTTGTCCTAGTCCGGCTATATTAAGATTACAGCGGCGGAGTTTTAACCCGAGTATTCGCGCGCACGCAGCGGTGATAAAACAATCCTGCGCCCCACTGTCTACGAGTGCATGCACGGTATATTGAGTGCCGGCGGCGGTGTTGAACACCCGCGCCTGACACGTCCCTAGTAAAACCATGTCGCGGTTGGGAACGGCAGCGTGAGAATGTGCTGTAACGTTCGCTCCAGTGGTCGCGCCGGCGCTGGATGGCGCTGGGTCAATATGCAATAGGGTATGATGACGTAATCCACACACCGTACAAGACATTTTAGATACGCATTTTTCTATGACGTGATTTGTACGCAAACAATTTGTACACATATTGTTTTTTCCTTGTACTAACGCGAGTCTAGCACGAGAATCTAAGGTTTGAAAGGTAGGGCACCGATAAAATATCAAGTGCGGCTCACTGCAATGAGCACAAGCCACATTGGCAGATGGATTAGATTTTGCGAGATAAGATGAGCGTTTTGAACCGCTGCTATTTTGCCTACTGGTCGCAGGCGAAGGTTTTTTCCCTTCGAGGTTACGAAGGTTAGGATTGTTATTAGATTTAGAAGATAAATGACTAGTTTCTAAGATTTTAACATAATCTTGAAGAAACTTTAACAATTCACAAAAAGTAGGTATTTGTGAAAAAAAATTCTGAGATTCGAAACGATTACGCGTGTCCGAGTCCAGCGCACGTGAAGTTAAACAAAATAAGATAAAATCACCTAAATTTTCGATTTTTAAAGCTTGGAGTGCATGGTATGCCTCATAAATTACGTTTGATAAAGTTTGTAAATCTTGGAAGTTACCCGATTTCAACACTGGCTGGTTAAAGAATTTATCTAAATATGTTAAAGCAATAATACGCTTGTTTTGATAACGCTCGATCAAACTATTAAAAACTACTTCGTAATTATCAGCGGTCATCGGAACCCCTTTGACAATAGACAAAGCCGGGCCTTGTAAACAAGACGCTAAGTAATGAAATTTTTCTATTTGCGAAATCGAATTGTTATCGTGAATTAAAGTTTTGTAAATATCATAAAATGTTTGCCAGTTTTCTATTTTACTATCGAATTTAGGTAACTCAAGAGTAGGTAGCCTAACGTTACGTCCTGTTTGCATGGAGTCGAGAGCCGCCTGCGACGTCTCTCTCTTAACAGCGACTTGTAAGTCAGCTGCTGCACCGATTACGGCATAGTACAAATCATCAAACGAACTCAAAGACTTTTGATACACTTTTGCATCAGGTTTTATGGCTAACTCCAACGCCTGTATTTTACTACACAACGCAACAAATTCTTCGCGAATTGAATGTATCCGCGTATATCTCGCCTTGAACGACGAACGACGAACGACGAACATCGAATCATAGATTTTGATAAGTCATAAAGGATTTGGATATCACGATAGACATATTCGCGTTGAGACTGAAGAAGTTTAAGTTTACCGTCTTCCATTTTGTTTTACGTAGGTAGAATAATGCTAAGTATGAAAATACGAACCTAAGTTGAGATTTATTAGGTGTAAATGAATACCTTTAGGTGAAATAGTTATCTAGTAACGTTTGTTAGTGTATAAATACCGTGAATAGTTAAAGTTAATAAGATTGCACAATGAATTTCGTAAAATAACTACGAATTATTGTGATATAACCCGACTAAATTAAGATGACCTCTGAATCTGCATAGGTTTACCCTGCGAGTATGACAACACAATTTTGTAGGATAATACTTTTATTTTGCGAAATTCTAGGAAATCTCTGAGTTTTCTATTGAAATTGAACCAGAGAATGCCTGAAAAAACTGTAATCTACAGGTAATCGCGCTCGAAATGGACCACAAATATGATTTGAGTTTCACGTACAGCCACTCACGCGGTTTTGAAGGTTTCTATTTGGAACCAGGCTAAGAGACACAAAAAAGGAAGGTTAAGTACTCACGGGATACTGGGAGCCAGCAGATCACCGCACTGTTCACGATCAGTATTTTCACGGTATTTTTGAGTTATAGTCTTCACGGAGAAGATGGGCCGGCCGGCCGCTCGTTTATTGAGTTCGAACTGAAGTTTTTGTTTTTTTCCGTCAGAGGGCGCGAGCGATCCGACGATAATTATGATGTTTGGATACGCCACGTTTGAATGTCGCGTGTGGCGGCAGATTTAAATTAGGAATACAAGGAAGGAATGAGGATTAACTGGGAAAGCATCCCAAAGCCTGTTCAATAATTATTTATAGAAGTATCCAATTAATTAAAATAACCGAATTTTAAAATTCTTACCAAAAAATTTTTTGCTTTTTTTTTGCTTCGGCGAAAGTTGTTTTTTTTTATAATATAATTTTCTATATTATTTTGTAATATGTAGTCAAACGTATCCATTGACATTCTTGTATATTCAAAAAACTTTCGAGGTTGCTCTCGCAATCTTTCATACAGTGTGTAAAATTCTCCTTCATTTTCTCTGGTTAAATTAATTTTATTAACTCCATTTTTCACTTTAAGCATTTGCCATTATAAGTAAGAATTTTCCAATAAAAACAAGTCTTCGTCATCCATATTATATTTTGACAAACACTGGACGAACAGTTGAACGCGACAACGCTCGGAACGAAATCGCGGTCCAGTGCGGACAGGCAAATCGCGCGCGTTCCCGCACCCGCGCCGCTCCCCGCACCGCGCTGCCAGTCTGGCCAAGCACAGATAGAGCTGTGCCTATAACAAGTACACCCATATTTCGCCAGTAATGTTTAAGTCCCATGTAATAGGGGGCGAGCCGTAGCTGCTACTGAGAAATTCCTAATGGAAATACCCAATAACACTTTGCCCGACCTGGGAATCGAACCAAGACCCCATGCTCAGCTGTCGCTTTTACAACCACTCGTCCAACGCGGCAGCCAATTTCTATAACACTCAACAGAAAATTACCTAGTTAGTAGGTAATTGAACTGAGTCCTGTATTATTGTACAGGGATTCTGTTTAAGATTATACAGATACATTTAGAGACTGATGCCAAACGATACAGCGTTTGACATCAGTCGCGAAACACTTAATAAAACAAAATTAGAATCAATATTTTCAATGTTATAGAATTATAAAGATCTCTACCCTGTATACTTATTAGCTTGTTCGACTGTACAAGAAAATATAAGAAAATCACATTTATGTACCTACTCCATAAACGATGAGTTTTGTCTAGAGTGCCGACAATTTATTATTGTATAAGTCAAAATAAAATCACTTTATTTCATGTTTTTAAGCTATTGCATAGCTTCTATCGCGGGCCTTGAGCGTGGAGAGCGAATCCAGAAATTCCATAACGAAAATTTTCAGGCAGGTTGCTATGGTTACGGAAAATAACAAGGTTGTCAACTGAGGTTGTCAAATTAAATAATTGATAAAAAATGCTATGCACAATAGCTTTACCGCGGCAGTCTCCGAGTGCCACATTCTCTTTTTTGTTTTTTTTTCTAGATATATTTTGTTAGACGTACTGAATGCTGTGTTAAAATTCATCCATCTATTTTAATGGAACCTTATCTAACCGACCACTAATTCCTACGTACGCATTTGACGCATTTGATTGCGTCAACCACGAAACCCTTCTCATAAAGCTCAAACATTACGGTTTAGGGAATCTTGCGCTCAGTTTAATGAAATCGTATTTAAGCGATAGACATCAGCAAGTACAAATAAATGGTGTCAATTCAATGGGCTTAAAAGTAAGCATGGGTGTGCCACAAGGTTCGATATTAGGTCCCTTTCTCTTTTTAGTCTATATTAATGATCTACCCCATTTATTTGAAAACCAACCTGAAATGGTATTGTTTGCCGACGATACTTCTTTAATATTTAAGGTAAACAGACGTGCCACGAATCTTGATGACGTAAATAACGCCTTACTGCAGGTTCATAATTGGTTCACCGTTAATAATTTAGTATTAAATGGGAAAAAAACGAAGTGCATAAGGTTTGCTCTACCAAATGTCAAAAGTACTGATTGTGACATAGTATTGAATCAAGAGAAACTAGAATTTGTCAATGAAACTGTTTTCTTGGGGATAACGATTGACTCAAGGCTGCAGTGGGGTCCGCATTTAACATCTCTTGCAGGACGGCTGAGTTCAGCAGCATATGCTGTTAGGAAAATCCGTCAATTTACTGACGTAGATACCGCGAGACTAGTCTATTTTAGCTATTATTATTATTATTTATGGCATACGGTATTTTACTATGGGGACGGGCTGCAGACATCGAGTCTATATTTATTCTGCAGAAAAGAGCCATTAGAGCCATATATGGTCTACGAAGGCGCGATTCTCTGAGAGAGCTGTTTAAGGAAATTAACATCATGACAGTACCTTGTCAATACATCTATGAAAACATCATGTACGTCAGGAAAAATCTGCATTTATTTAGCAAAAGAGGTGATAGACACCACTATAATACGAGAAATAGGGACCAACTAGTTCAGCCAGGTTTCAGGCTAGCTAAAGTAGACTCATCTTTCATGGGGTACTGTTTAAAATGTTACAATAAAATACCCCCTCACATTCTTCAACTAAATGAGACAAAATTTAAATCTTGTATTAAACGCACACTATGTAGGCAAGCTTACTATAAGTTGGGGGATTACATTGATGATAAAAATGCTTGGCTCCATGCTGGTCCTGCTCCACAACCATAGGGGCAATTAAATCGATTATCATGTGAAGTTATTGTAGAGGCTGCAGAAGATTGTAAAAATATCTTTGCATTGTATAGATTCAATGTCTTAATATTGTATAATTGCATGGCACATGTGTGAGTACTATGTACTATAAAGCCCCTTTTTACATTTTACATTTAGTTATATTTTAGTGACGTTGCCCTGGTGGCTGAGAGAATGTCATGCTCACTCAAATGTCTCGCTGATGGTGGCGGGTGTGTCGGATCATTTAGTTCCCTTCAAAATGGTTGAGTTAGATGGTGCTGATCCATGCGTCATGTTCGTGAACGGGCGCTGTCAGTGGAGACTGGTCATTCCTTAGTTGCCATGGTGTAAATATATTTTTCTTTTTGATTTGTTTATTATATCTTTTTACTCTGGACGCTCTTAACTTGCACGTCTTGCTACATAGTTCTCACATAATATACCATCTCAACATGAATGATAAAATGTACCAAGATTTTGTAACAAATTCTAATTTAAAAGAGTGTCCATGGAGTTTCTTGCCCGTTCTTCTTCATGAGATCTACGTTAGGGAACTGGCAACTACAGTACTTTCACAAGTTATTATGCCTTGTGATTGTGACTGTAGCGTAGGAGTGCAATGCGTCGTTTCGGGAGTTGCTGCGTCGGGCTGCGCGGCGCCGGATGTTACCGGCGGCGAGTGGTGTGGGAGCGGGGGCGCGCGGTGGCGTGGGCCGTGGCGGCGGGTGTGCGGGGCTCCGGGTCGCGGGGCGGCGGTTGCACGTTGCGGCGTGCATTCGTTGTTCCGTGATTCGGGGTCTCGAGCATTCGTTGTTGCGGTTTGCGTCGCTGCGTGCTTTCGTGCTCGCAGTGTTCGCTGTTGCGGGCATTCGGTGGCGTGTGGTTCGGCGTGGTGGCATTCGGAATGACGTATTGCACTCGTAGTTTCGTTTTTTTTTTGTGAAATGTTCTTCTGACATTCAAAAGTGCCTGTAATGGCTTAATTGAAATAAAGAATTTGAGTTTGAGTTTGAGTTACGTCAAATTCACAAGTAACCAAATTATAATTTTCATGTCATTCAGTCTCCATTATTAGATTATCGTAACGATAAATCTCAGTATTCCCTACGACCTGTCTCGTCGCGTCTCGAATGGCTAAGCTTGTGGAATCAATTATAGATTTATGTTAGATTCTGATATCTTGTAATTGGCTATACAGCCGTAAAATTAAATCGAAATTCTCATACTTATAGGTGTAACATCACATCACGCTACTTATTTAGGGTTCCGTACACAATGCTGCTAATGGAAATTTCGCTGTATACCTAATAATAATAATAAGCTATAAAATAAAGTCGAACGAATGGCTCAAACGAGGCGAACTGTTTCCCGAGACCGAGGGTTTTATGCTGGCCATACAAGATCAAATAATAGCTACTCGTAATTACAGAAAATACATCATAAAAGACCTAAACCAGCCGACTGACTTGTGCAGACATTGCAACAATGCCTCCGAAACTATACAACATATAACAGGAGCATGTAAATCACTCGCACAAACTGATTACAAACACCGCCATGACCAAGTCGCTGCCATCATACACCAACAGTTATCATTTAAATACAAACTAGTATCTGAAATGATACCGTATTATAAATATAAACCGGAACTAACATTAGAAAATAACGATACAAAAATTTATTGGGACCGAACTATAATAACTGATAAAACAATTCATTACAATAGACCCGACATTACTATTCACGACAAAACCAATAAAACAGCTTATCTGATAGACATAGCAATACCTAACTCACATAATATCCAAGCCACAATTTCCGAAAAACTCAGTAAGTACCAAGATCTTGCCATTGTAATTAAAACCCAATGGAATGTACAAACTGTTCATATAGTCCCAATTGTTCTCTCATCTACTGGTATTATACCGAAATCTCTTACACAAAGCCTCAACACTCTACAAATGCCTACTCACACACTCTACATGCTACAAAAAGCCACCATTCTCAACACATGTCGTATCACCCGAAAGTTTCTGACTTCTTCTACATTATCATCCACTTTCTCTATCTAAATTACACCTTACATCCTTGGTTCCGACCCGCGTGTAAGGTTTCTTAGGCTCTCTTAAATGAGAAGAAACAAAAAGAACCAATAATAATAATAATAATAATTTATTAACAGAAAAGTGGGTACAATTGATCTATCCTATTTAAAAACAGTATACAAAATTATGTTATTTTTTTAAAAGATAGAGTAAACGGCGATGTCTGTGCTAGTATTAACTGTGTGACAGACATCGGCGCATTCCTCTTACAGATTTAAACATCTATTATCCACAATATAGTAGGTAGTATAGTGTAACAAACAGATATGTTTTTCGTGCAAAACATTTTTAATTAAAATTAGCGGAATAAAAATTTTAAAAATTAAATTAGATTAAAATTAATTTTTTTTTGAATTTAATTTAAAATTGGTATTACAATATTATTGAATTAATTTATTTATTGAATTTATAAAAATAAAATTAAGATTAGGCATGCATGGAAATACTTGTGGTGAAATTATGTGTAGGTGTATGAGTTGTGAAATGTGAAATTTAATTTAATGGGGCTCAGTAATTATATTTATATATTTCTAGCGAAAAGTCTTTCAGTCTCGTCGTATGTAAGACCCTGAAGATATTCACTTACAAATTTCTTGCATTTGTATTTTGGAAGAGAATATATTTTGCAGATTTTATTGAGAGCATTATAAAGACGACCACTTAAGTTCGGAAAGTGACGACTTGCTAGAGCAGTATTGGCCCTAATAGAAGGGCAAACCATATCCTTACGTCGTTTATGCGTAAAAAGCTCAGGATCATAAGGTATTGAGGAATGTGCACGTAGGACTATATGGAGTGCACAAAGTTGCCTGACGGTAAGCACAGATATGTCTCTGTATAGTTGGATAGTGGGGTAACGATAGGGTTTGTAAAGCATTACCTTCAAAACCGCCCTCTGCGCCCTCTCAAGTCGAAGCATTAAAGTTTTATGTGTTCCGCCCCAAACCGGGATGCAATAGGTCAAAATTGACTGCACTAGAGCAAAGTAAATGATTTTTAGCAATGTGGCAGAAACTACGGCTCTAAGCTTTTTCATTGGAAACATAAGCTTACGTACACGAGACACCGCAACGTCTACGTGTTTGTTCCAGCTTAGAGTGCAGTCAATGTGTACTCCTAGATACCTAACGCAAGATGTTCTATGAATGGCAGGACAGTCGCAGGTATTAAGCGCCGGATGGGAGCATCTATGAACCTTTATGGGCGGAAGGTTAGGCTGCGTAGAAGAGTTCGCAGAGAAAGCAACATAATGTGTTTTAGCAACATTCAGTGTAAGAAGATTACAGGAGAGCCAATCCATCACAACACCAAGCGCGTTCTCAGCCGAACGGTGCGCAGATGCCCAGGTATCACCACTAATAATAAGTGCTGTGTCATCTGCATAAACTAGAATCCTGCAGTCAGGTATAGAAAGCTGGCATAGCCTGTTTACATACACTAGGAAGAGAGTAGGGCCTAACACACTGCCCTGAGGAACTCCGAAAAATAGGTTTTCTTCATTGCTAGTATAGCTCTCAACCTTGACCCGTTGGCTACGATTAGAAAGGTAGTCACAAAATATTTTTAGAGCTGTTTCTCTTATTCCCAGTGACTCTAACCCTTGTAAAAGGATGGAGGTTGAGACCGTGTCGAAAGCCTTGGCCAAATCTAAAAAGATACCTATCGTTTTCTTCTTCGTCCTGTCAGGGCTGTATCTCCAAAACCATGATAACTAGCTATGCATTCTGGTTCAGTCTCCAAATGACATGGAGGGAATTCAGATTAATTTTGTTGCGGGATTAATTTTGGTCTCAGCGCTTTTCGTACGGTCGCCGCTGTTTTTTGGCTTTAGGAGTTGTAGTGGTGTGGTAATAGTGATGGATTGTCCCAAAAAAAAAGTATTCGTTTTGTTTTTTTCACGTAATATGTAGGTACGTGAAAAAAACAAAACAAATACTGAACCATGACATTCAACTACTGAATCATCACATTAATATTAAAAAGACCATTTAGCCTTAACAAAAAAACAACAATCATAGGAAATCATCTACCAAGGCTTTTAGATGAATCGATTTGTTTTTGTTTTTCCCATTAACAATGAGTCCGAGTAAAATTATGCTAAGTGTTCCATATTTTGTATTCTATCCACGTTTATGACCAAATTATAATGTATTCAGCTCACAGTAAATCAAAGTACATCAGACAACCTTCAGGTGTAGGTGGGCGCCCAATCAAGCAATACAAAACCAGTTTTCGTGGATCTCTCATTGTTCGGAAAATCTATACAAAGCGAGGTCATCATCATCATCATTTTAGCCGAAAGTCACTGCTGGACATAGGCCTCCTCCAAGTGTCGCCACATTGACCGGTCCCATTCGTGCGAGACGCATGGAACCGGATCCAGCACAAACCCTCAACCTTCACCAGGTCGCGTGGCTATTTTATACTGGAAATATACAGCTTGATGTGTCCACGTGTGTAACTGTGTACATTACTCGTCAAATATACGAGTAATTTACCTGTCCCTCAAAGTAATCTACGTATTTCGACACAGCACATTACGTAAGTGTCAACAATGAAGTAACTTGATCCATTTAAAACTTTCCATGTCAAGGTTAACACGAACTTTGAAAGTAGGTACATAAGCGGCAATTATCGTATCAATTTCAAATGAACACTAATTGCAGAAAGATGCGAGACTAAAGTTACAAATCAACTTCGATGAGCTTCTATTTTCCTCTTGAACATTTTCTGATCGAGTCATCGCTCTTCAGGCCGTGGCAGTGTGTGATAAGAAGTATGATGTATCGCGGCTGTAACTTCGATTTTACGTCGTGTTTTATGTTATGGTCTAACTAAAGTTAATAAAAGACTCTCAAGGCGATCAGCAAGAACCTATTTAATGATACCTATAGATACCTATTTAATGGCGCTTCGTGTAAACATGTGATTCTTGATGAATATTAACTTTTATTCTAGATTTAAATCTTAGGAATTGAAATAAGACAGGTTTGATATTGTTTCCGTAAAATTAAAACCCGGAAAGCAATTAAATTCATTCTCGCACGCATTTATTGAAACAACTACCGCTACGTTAGCACCGCTCTGTGCGTGAGTATACTTAAACGTAGAGGTAGGTAGGTCATGAGTAAGGGGTATTATATCTAGGGTATTGTATCTATATAATTATATATTATCTAATGTTATCTATACCTGTACCTTCCGCGAATTTCCATTTTTCAATGTAAGGCTTCTTTGCATGCACCACGGAGAACCTAAACTTTCCGTGCATTCAGTCAGTGCCTTGTGTTACCTCGATCCTTCTCCCTGAAACATGGGTTAGGTGAATCTCTCTGCGTTTTAGAGACTGTAACATTTAAAAGCAATTTTCGCCTACTCTATTTGATCAAGAAAATTATTTCTTGTTACGTTACGAAACTCATATTTTGGAACCTATTTTATCATAAAGATCATTGTCGTATCTCAAAGTTGTTTCACGAGAACCTCGCGTTTAAATTTTACCAAGTATATAGTTTTGCTTGAAAAGGACTGTACTTAATTTAGTACATATTAAGACACATGCGTGCCTTTGTACTTTACTATATCCTAAACTTTTATAATTACAGACTGTTAGTACAAATGTTACAAAAACAGCAACGAAGCAACAGATTATTCCATAAACTGTCCTCACATATTCACAAGGAAAGACGTATAACGAGACAAAAAATCTATAGATTTGAATATTTCGGTGAAAGCGAATGCGACTCATGAATGTTTCATGGGATGATCGCCATTTTATATTGCTCCTACTTTACGAACAATACCGATAGCGACGACAAAAAGGTACAAAAAAAACGTATAAAAAGCAATCGTCGAAATTCAATGACAGTTGCGAACTTTCAAAAACAATTTTTGGCGACTCCAAACGATTGCGGTACTTATTTCTTGATTTTTGACAATTCTTTTGGTTACTAATGGTTTCTTTTTGAACAGTTTTGGGTATTTTATTTTAATGGTGTAACGGAACTTTGAACTGAAAGAATGTCAACGTAACTATTAGCTTAGTAGTTAGTGTGCTCAGGTGAAAGTACTGCTGTGCTCACTAATATATTTCGGTATTTGATCAGTGACCTCTCAAAAAAGAATTCTCTTTAATTAAAGTAGAGTGTTGTTGATTTTTTATTGGTAAAAACAGCAATAATAGTATGTACCTACGACTGTGTTCTCTCAATAAAATATTTAGGTAAGATATTATACGAGATGACTAGTCAAGCTATAAAATACTAATTTATACAGAATCGTTTTCATAGTAACATAGAATCCCGTCGTGCCGGAATAATACCTTAGACAAATTATATTGTGCATTTTGGCATACAATCTTATCAGAAAATGTCAGCTTTTAATATTGCTTACCAATTCAGCTAAGTTAAATCAATTGATTAGCCGTAAAGGCTTTGTGAGATGCTGTTTTACATACATGACATCACGCCTGTAATCGAAGGGCTAGTACACCCAAACTACGCCAGTTATGTTTGTAATAGGGAGTGAGCCTAATTGACATCAAGGATTTTACGCTCAGCAGTCCAGCGTTTGCGACCACTAGACCAATGAGGCAGTTTTCATGAACAGATAATTTAACAGTATGAAATTTGTCGATTTACTATGATTTAACTATAACTGGAGGAGCTCGTGGCTTAATAAGAACTGCCACTCAGGTCGATCTTAAGGTAAAGCTGTGCTTGTCTAGGTCGGTCTGTGGATGGGTGACCGCCCGACATACCGAGTTTCCTCCGTGCCTCGGAAAGTACGTTAAGCTGTTGGTCCCGGCTGCCATAGGTATATATAGATCTTTGGCAGTCGTTACAGGTAGTCAGTGACCTAAAATTCTGACATCCAGTCTTAGCAAAGGGTATTGTATTACCTAGAGGTCAGATAGGCAGTCGCTCCATGTAAAATACTGGTATTCAGCTGCATCCGGTTAGACTGGAAGCTGACCCCAATATAGTTGGGAAAAGGCTAGGCAGATGATGAACTATAACTGTAGGAATACCCAAATACACACATCAAAAGTGTCTAGGGATCAACATATATTTTTGCAATAACTTTTCTCCTGATTGATATTAATTAAAATTTTCTTTAAGGATTCATCAAATAAAGTGTTTTCGTTTGTCACAGTAACGATAAACCAAGTCACCTTTGCATTAATAAAGAAATTTGCCATTTTCCTAATAAAGGGATTTTTGACATTTGAACCACTAACATTAAAGTTCGAAATAAAGACTGAAGTAACAGTTTTCTTTAAAATTTTATTGGGTAACTTAAACAATTAATAATCCGTGTTTCTACCGCGAACACTAACAACACAAGAACATCGGTTTGGCATACTCAAAATGAGTTCATCCAAATCACGCTGTGGAATGGCCGCCCATGTTCGTTGCAACAACAAAAAAAGGTCTTCTTGCGACTGGATACCCTCCATATTCGGCAGAGCTCTTCTCTGTAGCATATCCCATGCATGCTCAATCGGGTTCAAGTCTGGCGACTGAGCAGGCCAGGGCAGGACATTGATGTTAGCTGCGGCGAGAGTCTGTCTTACAACTCTTGCGGTGTGCGGTCGTGCATTATCATGCATTAACTGAAATAAGGGACCGATTTGCACTTGTAGAGGAACGATGACGTCTGATACAATCGTCTCAGCATAAATTTGAGCGTTGAGGTTGCCTCTGATCCAAATCAACTCAGTTCTTCCGCCGATCCAAATACCCGCCCATACCATGATGGTTCCACCACTATAAGGATGGACTTCCTGGCAGGATTTTAATCGCTGTTGGCGTCCAGGGGTTCTCCAGTGTCGTATACGTCTTGTATCCGGTCTCATACCAAAACGAGACTCATCAGAAAAGCACACGAAACGCCATTGTTCTTCTGCCCAATTTCTGTGTTCAAGAGCCCATTGATATCGAATCCTACGATTGTGCATTGCTATAGGTGGTACCCGTAGCGGTCTTCGGGAATGAAGGTTCACTTCATGCAAGCGGTTTCTGACTGTTTGGTCGCTAATTAAGTTCCCTGAAGAGTGATGAAGCCTCACGGCTAACATCATGGCGGTTATTGTTGGAGCTCTTCGAGTTAAGATTTGAATGTATCGGTCTTGTCTCCGTGTGGTGCTTGAACCCGATTGAGCATGCATGGGATATGCTACAAAGAAGAGCTCTGCCGAATATGGAGGGTATCCATTCGCAAGAAGACCTTTTTTTGTTGTTGCAACGAACATGGGCGGCCATTCCACAGCGTGATTTGGATGAACTCATTTTGAGTATGCCAAACCGATGTTCTTGTGTTGTTAGTGTTCGCGGTAGAAACACGGATTATTAATTGTTTAAGTTACCCAATAAAATTTTAAAGAAAACTGTTATTTCAGTCTTTTTTTCGAACTTTAATGTTAGTGGTTCAAATGTCAAAAATCCCTTTATTAGGAAAATGGCAAATTTCTTTATTAATGCAAAGGTGACTTGGTTTATCGTTACTGTGACAAACGAAAACACTTTATTTGATGAATCCTTAAAGAAAATTTTAATTAATATCAATCAGGAGAAAAGTTATTGCAAAAATATATGTTGATCCCTAGACACTTTTGATGTGTGTAGTATATTTGAGCTATAGTCTCAAGTCAAGTCTCTCTGTGGGCTCACATATTTTTTTTTGTATGCCTGTACTGTCCCACTGCTGGGCAAAAGGCTCCCCCGATTCCTTCCAAGAGCTCTTTTCCTGCGCCACCTAGAACCAACCGTCGAGGTGCGCGTCCAGATCGCGTAATAAAAAAATAAAAAAAAACTTTATTTATTAATTGCAAAATGAGTGCATGCTACTGCTCAGCTAGTCGATAAATTATCCAGAGGATGCTCCATAACAGCTTCCTGTCGCCTGATAGCGACTGTGAACAAAGAGACAACACCATGTATAAACTTACCGATGCGTAATACTAGCAATAGCTAACGCTTCAATCAATTTGTTGTTGCAATCATAAATATCAATTAATATGATTTGCAGACATGTCGCCATAATAAAACTCAATGAAATGACAGTGTTATAAATCTGAATGGTAATAACACTAGTTTTATTGGTCTGGTTCGTTGGAATAATTAATTAGGAGTTATAAACTATCTTGTGAATGTTTAATTCGCACTGACGTTGACGTACGTTTTGGTAGTTACGTAAGCACTTTTATGTTCCACTGAATTTTCAAGTCTTGTCACCAAGCAGACCCTTGATAATCCAGCACTCCATAAAAACATCGATTGTCGAGTTCGTGTTCATTTCTATTTAACCCAGTAAACAATTACCAGACGAAAAGAAAAACCTTTTTTTTTTTGGATGGTGCATGTGAAATCATCAAATGACTCCTCCCGCTCTGCCAGAACAGTAGGGAGTGTCAGACTTCTACTGACCAAAACCCACCCATGTTCCTTCTTAGCCGTTTGTGTCGAGGCCGCGGTATCTCTTTCGAACAACCCGCAGCCCCGTACAAGTAAAACCTAAACCCCTAGTAATTGCCCTGTACGACTCTCACAGAAAATTACTATTCCCTTGTTTCTTTCAAGCAAGTCCCTCAGAGCCATCTACAATTTTGTTTGTACAATTAGCTATGTTGATTCCAAAGCCGCTTACTTGGCAGCAAACAGGGCTCGACTTTGCATTGAAAATAAGGTAAAAACTAAAAAGGTTGGCAGTCCGCAATCGCTTGCTTGCGTAAACTTTAATAGCGTAGCCGTAGGCAAAGTTTCAAGTAGACTTGAACGGCTTATGAAGTTATGAAGCGATACTTGCTGCAATTAATTTGTTTATTAGTTAATACTGGTTTTGTTAATTAACCAAAGATAAGATTTAAAATCCAATTGTTAAATGGCTGGCAAAGATTTTTGATTTTCAGCAAAATTCAGATTGTTAGTTTATTTGAGTATCACGTTTGGGTATGCATCTAAACTCCAAAAATACTCACAACATAATTTTTGTATTCCCCTAAACGCAGAGCTGTAACAAATAGTTATGTTTCAGACCCAAATATGCAATCAACCGGCTAGGGTTTTTCCATTAGAATTTTCACAGCAGCAGAGTATATTCTTGCTTTAAAAATGTTATCCTGGTTCAGATGGTGAAAACGTAAGTTTTGTTCTAAAGTCAAAATGACAGCAAAATATACCAGGAATAAAATCCACATAATTTCCATCCATGCACTCCAATAATGTTAATTCAGAAACCCCATCAGGGTTCCGTAGCCGTCGCAAACATTGGACGGCCACAGTATCCACAGTTGGTATTATTTCCTCGTTAATTTATGCTTCTACATTAACATACGTGCACCCTCTGAAGTCTGGCGTATATTCACCTGACCAGGTTTATCTTTGACGGCAGTTTACTAGGAAATAGCGATGGAACTTACCATTCCACTAGTTCTGTGCTTCACGCTTTTAACAGTTCAATTAATGTTAAAGAAAGAAAATAAACATTATAACAACATCATTAAGATTCAAACCAGTATTTCCCCATATCATCATCAGTTTATTAAGCCTCATAAAAAGAAATACTGTAGGAGGTGTTCTCGGGGGACGTCACACGTGAAGGAAACACAGGCGAAGTTTCAGGTGATCTGTATTTTCAGCAGCAGTTTACAGGTTTTCAAAACGTTTACAGACGAATGTTATTTGGGATATATGAATAGGAACAGTTCTCACGACCAAGTCCTAGGACGAAGGTCGAAGAATGAAGTTCCCCTATCCAAAAAGTATTCCTGAGGGAATGTGGGGTTTTCCGTGATAACTAGTAGGGGTGTCTCACGTAACCTTTCCAAGTAGGGCGAGATTCGCAAATGCACCAACTGAATAGCTGTCTGAGGAAATTCACTGATCAAGCGAGGGTCATTAAGTGCCGGAGAATCTTAACACCGCGATTCAGAAATACGCGTCATCGGCGCAGCGCCATCTAGTGGAGGGCGGTCGAACTTTTACGGTCACTTGCTACCTTGATCAATGAACTTCTATTACTTATGAATCTAATACATGGTAGGGTGTATGAATACATAATAATTGGTAAGTAGACGTGTGTTACAATCTCCCCCTCAGTCCTCAAAGACGTCTCGGCGCGGTGGACTGGATATTGGGATTATTGTTTTCTCGGGCGTCCACGTCCTCGTTTGGCCCCGGGTGAAGGCTTGATGACAACCTTCTCCTTTCTAGGTCGTCCTCTTCTTCGAAGTGATTGTACGGGTTCTGGAACTGTTTCCAGGCTACCGCCTTTATACGAAGTCAAAGTGGAAACGTGATAGAGACCGATTAGATTAGTAGTGGAGTAATTTCTCTCAGCGGGCGTGAGTGATCTACTCTCATATTCATTGGGATACTCATCTTTCTTCTCCCCCTGGACCAAAGCGTCCAGAGCTGATCCAAGCGCATAGCTACTGGCATCAGTCTTGAAAATGTAGGACTTGGTTTCGTAGGCCTGCCGCAACACAGGGACAGTCGCTAACCAAGTTTTAAGGGCGTTGTAGGCCTCTTCCTTTTGCGCATCATCTATTTCTATGCTGCAAAAGTGAAAATCACCATCAGAGTCCGTAGGATCGTTTGCACCAGGAAAGAGTTGACTTGAATGCGGGGATAGTTTGACTTCTGCTTCTTTTACATTATGATGATGAGGCAAATAACCGTCGAAGACCCTTTTTCCTTTCTTATCAGGTGACAGCTCGAATGGTATCAATTTGTATCCTGGAGAACTCTCGGGAAGAGCGGCAGCACTTGAGGATGCAATAGCCGCTGAAGGCATCCCCTTGCTGGGATCTAAAGCAACACTGGCCGAGTTGCTACTCGTTTGTTCGAAGTTCACAAAGTCTTCTTCATATAACTCATAGATGGAGTCGGTATCAAGAAATTCTATCGGCCTGTTCCTTATATCTGATTGTACGTCAACCGGACAACAGGCTAGGTTTGTTGACGGTAGTGACCGTTGCTTATTTGCGCAGCATGTTGGGCAGCTACTGCGAACTACACCGGGTGTACCACAGCCGTAACACGTGACTTTGGGCGTTGAAGGAGATGGAGCCTGCGTTGTCTTGGAAGGGGCTGTAGTAGTTTGTCCCTCAGGCACAGATTCGGTTGCTTCTACCTCTTGTTGCCTCTTTTCCAGCTTTCTGCACTGTTCGGTTGTATCGCCGATGAAGTGACAGAAGGTACACTTGACTTTCGGTTTCGAAGTCGGCTTTGGTCTCGCTTCATTGCGTTCGTCAGCTTTGTTTGGTTTGTCGATCCACATTTGTTCGACGCCTCGTGCTGCTTCCAATAAATCGTCGTAACTCTCTATGGAGTTACGCGGAACCTTTTCCTTTATACGGGGTTTAAGTTGACCGTATACCATGTGGAGTTGATGTGGTTCCGGTATCTCGGGTTCAGGCAGTTGTGCGAATAGCATTCGCTTGTGTGCAACGAAGGTTTCAGTGCTCGTGTGGATATCTTGTACTTCGTTGAAGATCTCCTGGTATATCATATAGGCAGGTTTTTTCGGGGCAAAAGCGTGACGGAGACGGTCTTTGAAGTCCGCCCATGTGGAAACATGTTTCTTCACTCCCTGCCACCACACTGCAGCTTCACCCTTGAGGAGCAGTGGTAACCCAGTGAGCGCTTCTGCATCACTAACATTTTCAATCTGTTTGAAAACTGATACTGCCGCCAAAAAAGCTTCCGTTACTTCTGAGTTCTTGGTCCCGTCGAATTCAGCTTTACAGGTTGTAAAAGACCCATGTCTTCCTGGTGAAAGCTTCGACAGCAGCGCCTCAAACTGAGTATCGGACATGGTCACCGACATCTCTGCTTTCCCCTTTTCTGTAGGTGTCGTTGTAGTTCGTCCGTAACGTGTAACGTATTTCGTGTTTTCTTGTTGCCCACAGTTGGTCGCCAGTTTGTCTTCTTGCCCCACGTTGGGCGCCAGTTTGTAGGAGGTCTTTTCAGGGGACGTCACACGTGAAGGAAACACAGGCGAAGTTTCAGGTGATCTGTATTTTCAGCAGCAGTTTACAGGTTTTCAAAACGTTTACAGACGAATGTTATTTGGGATATATGAATAGGAACAGTTCTCACGACCAAGTCCTAGGACGAAGGTCGAAGAATGAAGTTCCCCTATCCAAAAAGTATTCCTGAGGGAATGTGGGGTTTTCCGTGATAACTAGTAGGGGTGTCTCACGTAACCTTTCCAAGTAGGGCGAGATTCGCAAATGCACCAACTGAATAGCTGTCTGAGGAAATTCACTGATCAAGCGAGGGTCATTAAGTGCCGGAGAATCTTAACACCGCGATTCAGAAATACGCGTCATCGGCGCAGCGCCATCTAGTGGAGGGCGGTCGAACTTTTACGGTCACTTGCTACCTTGATCAATGAACTTCTATTACTTATGAATCTAATACATGGTAGGGTGTATGAATACATAATAATTGGTAAGTAGACGTGTGTTACAATACTTTGAAAGTAAAACTTTAGCAGAAGTCTTACCAAAGTTCGTTCATTTCGTTTTCATATTATTTCCATGAATATCCGAAGTCATTACAGAGAAACATTGTTGAGAATTTAGATTCACATAAGTCTGAGAGTTTCATACTCAAACATTTGTCAACAATGTAATGATTGCGGAAAACTCACAATCGACTTTGAACAGGAGTTTTCAGTAGCTTCAAAGGGGATAAAAAAATATAGCTGAAAATAAAATAGCAACGCAAGCGCTTTTTGGTGGTATCAAATATCCGTAAAATTCAGCTTGCAACGATTTTACGAAGCTATTTTCGTGAAACAGTACTTATAAGCGTTACTCACAATATTGTCACCAAAAATAGGGTTTCTTGTCCTTATTCCGCTGCAAATTCTCCTCTATTCTCTATAAAGGATCATGCAGAACAATAAATAAAATATTTCGCGAAAGCAGTGGCGGTTAAAATTGGATGTTTCTTGGAACAACGTCCCTTCGTAGGGTGGTGGAATTCGATAATATTGTCAGTGAAAGAATGTCTGGGTACCGATAGGACTTATAAAAGCCAAAAAAGTTGAAAGTTCCATAAAAAAATGTGCTTTGTTACGTCTTTCTCGTGGAACGGAACGAAACGGACGGCTTATTCCGTCCGTGCAAGCACATGTCGGCTAATTATCTCTTTGTCTACTTCCGTGAGGTTGTGTTTTGTTGCAATGGAATTAATTAGGGCTTTATACGATGGACGTGCTGGGGCTTTCAATGAAGTTACTTCATATATTCATTAGCACTGAAACGAGAAAATAACAATGTTGGAACTGAAGTTAGCGACACTGCTGTTGTTGAGCAATTTGCCTGCTCATAAACACCACCCGCATTATCTTCAGTTTATCCGTGATCATCGTTCTTGCAACAGCACCGAAATATTGGGGACTCATTACAAACATGATAGTAAACATGATGTTACCGCTTTCAGTAATAATGTTTGTGACCATATCAAATTAAAATCTTATACCTAAAAAAATAAAATCTTGTACTTTTCAAACACTCTTACGTTCTTTTGAACTACGAACGAACCACTAACTTATGATTGTAATGTTATACAGGTTATAAAGTAATAGTAATCAAAAGTAACGACTTTATAAGAATATCTATTTCAAGCTACACCGCCCCACAATGTAAAACATGATGAAATCGATGCATCTTGCTATGGGCACAACAATTGCCTCTATCTCCATCGAATAATGAAACCCCATAAAATCCATTAGACAATCCTGATCCAATCTGTAACATTGTTATCTTGTAATTCACAGCAGTGTTGCATTCACCGGCCCATCTTTGTTGAACACTTGCGATAGCCGAAACAATGGTCTCTAACCTCGAGAACAATGTCAGTGGCGTAACAATCATGTACTATTAAATAATAAACATTCTAATTAGCGAATCTCAAGGACAACTGAAAGGGAGATTTGAGAGATTACGCCTTTGAATGATTAAACACAGGGTTCGTAGGTAATTATTAAGATAGTTACTTTCTTGATAATTTTCGATGCTGATTCAAACTTGATCCCTTTCTGATACTTCCAATTAGCGTTCGTGACGGTTGACAGAGGAGAATGGAATAAAAAAACGTGTTGCACCGACCCCAGGTTACATGGAACAAGGGTAGAAAGTTGATTATAATTTTGTTAGTAAAATAGTATGTAAAAAAAGACACAGACACACAGATTTTTTAATTTAAAAAGAAATGTAAAGTCAGAAAAAGCTAAGATGAAAAATAACTAAAAAAATGTGTATTATACACATCTGCATACCCCCTCAGAGCATACAGGCGTGATGTTACGTCATGATAATGTATATTCAATAAACATCCAAGCGATTCCAGCAATTACGACAGATTTGCCGTCTATTTTTGAAGAGCTCCATTGTAAATCTCCGAAGATCAGCACCAGATCTTCACTAAATTAAAATGGGACCACCTCAGGAGTATACTCTTTCAAATAAAAAAAGAATTTTGAGAATCGGTCCACAAATGGGGGAGAAATCAGGTAACATACATAAAAAACAAAATAAAATAAAAAATACATACACACGAACATAATATAACCTCCTCCTTTTTCGAAGTCGGTTAAAAATTGAGACAAGGATAGATTATAGCCTTGCATAATGAATATAAAAATTGATGTTTTAACAAATGGACTAGTTTTCCCGCTCTATCACGAAACTAACAATTCTAAAGTAGGGAACTTTAAACTATTTTTGAATTAGGCCAAAATAATGTTACGAGTAACAAGACTAAACAATGAGATATTAATATATTAGTACATTATTAAGCTCCATGGCCAAGCTCCATAGCAAATATTACAAGCAAATATGAAAAACAATAGTACACTGTTCATTTCATGGTAAGATTATAACTTCATTTCAACAACTCTGTGAATTTCTGTATTATACATATATTTTTTTCATATGCTTCAAAACATTGTTTCATGATTCTCGGTCTACAGAAAGTTCCTTATTATTTTAATTCAATTCTGAAATTGCAAAAAATTATACATAAATAAAATAAGTATCGATTTTCAAGTTTGATTTTATCACTGCTGCCACGGCTAACAGACTATTTGATACTCGTTTCAGCTTGGTACCTCGTGTTCCTGAGAAAGAGGTCTTGACTGGCAGACGAATAGACGACAAAGTGGTTCTATTAAGGTTCCGTTTTTGTCGACTGAGGTACAGAACCACAACAATAGTTTCTAAACTACAAACTATACAGGCTACTTGGCATTACCAAACATTCCTCTAGGGAAGGAAAAATGGCCTTGCGAACCCTTTTTCCCTCTTTATAATTTTCTTGCCAATTTGGTAAATATTTCTCTACGTATTCCAACCAATTTCGAACGAAACCGTAAAGGGTTTTCTCTTGGGGCAATAACTAATATACCTAGCAGAGAGTATTCCCAGTAAATACATATGAAGGAAAAAATTACTAAATATTTTTAAATTGTTTTTACGCATCTACTGGGATTCTGTTAATACAAAATTTTCAGTTTGCGTCTGGAAATGTTTGGACTTTATTTTTATTTTATTTTCGTTTGGAATAAAATAACAATCACATTTTTATTGGTTCTGTATAATACTGCTACAACTTTTAAAATAGATATAAATAAAGTGAGATCATTTTATAACTTGATTTTATTTAAAACTTACCAGCTGTCTACTCCAATTTCCGATATTACAGTGCAAATCAATAAGTCGTAAATGTTCTACATATTTCCAGCTAAAATAAACTCAATGCACTCTGACATCTGTGTCAGATACATTGGTGTCGGTATAAAAATAAGAACCTTAAAGTGAATCTACTCGACGTCCTCCTGCTTTGCTATACTTAGAACAGTATAAAAATTTGCTGCAAGAAGGTTTTATTTTTGACCTCTACTCGTATAAGGAGTCTATATGCCTAAGATTTGTTTGTATGACAAGAATAGGGGAAGACTAAGGAAACGATGGATGGACGGTGTGAGGGTGGATGATATGGCTAGGAAGGAGGTGACTGCTGACATGACGAGTGATAGAGAGGTATGGAAGAAGAAGATATATTGCGTCGACCCCAAATACATTCGAATAAGGGCAGGAGAAAGAAGTCTTTACTCCTTGCAGCTGTAGGTATTTTGCTAAGACTGGCCGGATCCCAACGTAACCAATTTCAGATGAAGTTGATAACAATAATAATGTGATAACTACTGCTCTGAAACTTGAGTTAGAATATATAAAAGAACACAATTTACCCGAATTTCTTTCGAGCAGGACCCTGGGATAATCTATAATTTAAGTGTTTATTTATTTTTACTCAGGGCATAAGGATAAAATAGGTCATCCGCCAGACAGCGCAGTAGTGTATTGAATACAATGTCAATATTTATTAGAATCCTCTGACTCGCATATAAACTTAACAGAGCTATTGATAGCTCTAAGACTTGAGACAACTTAAAAAAACAAGACATGCAAAAAATCAAGATTTTTATTTGATATACGAGTATAAACCTCGTAGAGTGTACAAAAAGAATACATAATTAAGAGCCGCATGTATGACTCATGCTGGTTCCATAGAGACACTTGGGAAACCACAACTAACTTGAACTTATAAGAGCACTTGACTGGAATATCCTTTACCTTAGATACTTATCTATCGGATAATGTCTCATAGGTGACAACCCTACAGTCACCTAAAATCCCAAAGTTAAGCAACGTGTAGTGGTCGCAAGCGCGTCCTAGGTTCGATTCCGGGGAGTTTTATAGAGGTTTTCCATGAGGAATTTCTTAGTTGCAGCCGCGAAGTCTGAATTTCTGCCCGGTTGATAGCAATATGCTCAGTTGCTCACCCTCTATTATGGGACTTAAAACATACACAACACAACATAACTGATGAAAAGTGGGTGTACTATTAGGTACACATCTGCGTAACTCTTCGGGGACTATACACGTGACGCTATTTTCGATTACAACTTTTTTTACTTATCGCAAGTGTGACGTGAGGCTTACTAGAAGTCACTACATTTAAACTTATGTGCCTATTTTTTTTTTTTTTGTGCGTGGGTAATAAGTCATAGAATGACTCCTCCCGATGTGGGCAGAGCTGTAGGGAGTGTCAGACTTCTACTGACAAAAAATCACCCATGTTCCTTCTTAGCCCTTTGTGCCGAGGCCGCGGTATCTCTTTTGAACAACTCGCAGCCCCGATGGGAACACCAAGGCCCTTGTGCTTTATTATTTGACTCTAAATATTAAATAAAGTATACATAGCATTGCTCTAGGAGGGTAAACATAAGTGCCTTTTTTTTTTTTTTTTTTGGTGGGTGGAAAATCATCGAATAACCCCCGCCCGCTCTTGGGCAGAGCGAAGGGGAGTGTCAGACTTCTACTGACTAAAAACCAAACCCATGTTCCTTCTTCGCCCTTGTGTTGGAGCCGCGTTATTCTTTCGATAATCCACAGCCCCGCGGTGCCTTAGAAATGGTTCAGACAAATAACAAAATAATGTCAAATTAGTGTCAGCAATCAATTCCTAAATTGTTTTATTTACTTGGCGTGACAATAGTTACAATACACATAATGTATGTGATCTTTATCATGTGGTTAGTGCCTAACCTCGTGTCAGAGTATTTATGCCGCCCCTTTTTTTGGAGTGTAGGAAATCATCAAATGAGTCCTTCTGCTCTGGGAAGAGCGGTAGGGAGTGTAAGACTTTTACTGTCGAAAAACTACCCATGGTCCTACTTAGCCCTTTGTGTCGAGGCCGCGGAATCTCTTTAGAACAACCCGCAGCCCGCACTCCATGGGCCTGTGACTTGGCTTTACATGTCGATGTCGTCGAGAAATATCTCTCAGACATTCATGCCTGTAGCACACCTCCGCTGCGAAACACCAACTGCGAAACCGCTGCGCGAGTTTTGCTGTAAAACAGTACTCCTCTTACGCGAAACTATTAGCGAACAACGGGCGGAGATGTAGATTGTAGACGGCGCCTGAGCAAATGAGCGAAATCGTGTTAGGAAGAGACAACATCATAGTCAGTTTTGTACGTTAAAGAAGGGAATTTCGCTCCTGTTTCGCCACCAAAGAACTTATGCCTGTAGCACACCTCCGCTGCGAAACAACAATTGCGAAACCGCTGCGCGAGTTTCGCTGTACAACAGTACTACGGTCAACGGGCGGAGATGTAGACGGCTCCTGAGCAAATGAGCGAAATCGTGTTAGAAAGTGACAACATCATAGTCAGTTTTGTACGTTAGAGCAGGGAATTTCGCTCCTGTTTCGCCGCCAAAGAACTTACAACTCACAGCGAACCTATTGCGATTTCGCCCTTTGAGTTTCGCAGCGGAGGTGTGCTACAGGCATAAGTCTGGTTTCCTCACTTTGTTCGCCTTCACCCACGCTTAAATAATGGTAATTATACAATACGCACATGAATCCGAAAAATCAAAGGTTCGTATCGTTTGTTCGTACTTAGCCGATAGAGTTTGGATTCAACATTTTGCCTTTTTTTTGGAGGGTGGGAAATCATCAAGTGGCTCCTCCCGCTCTGGGCGGAGCGATAGGGAGTGTCAGACTTCTACTGACTAAAAACCAACCATGTTCCTTCTTAGCCCTTTGTGTCCGAGGCCGCGGATGCGTATCTCTTTCGAACAACCCGCAGCCTCGACAGCCCAAGTGTTTGCCTTGAGAGTAGACTATGCACCATAAAACTTCTGAAACAATACCACATTTAACCAAACGTTTTTCTAACTAATTATTATGAGGCTGTTAGTAAATCGTGGTTTTAGATAAAATCGATTCTATTGTTATTGTATGTTTAAAAGCGTAATAGACAAGTTTATCTTAAGGTCGATCATAGGTATTTGCAATTAATCGTTTAGTAAAAACAAGGTGCCTGTTTTTACTTAACGTTTGCTGGTTAAGGTTCAGTCAATTAAAAAATAACATCCCTACTAAACGACAGAAACTTTCAAAAGTTTTAAATGTCTAGTAAAGTGAAGGAAACTTAAGCAAATTATTCACTATTAATATTATTTTTGCTGTTGTTACAAGGTTTGTATATATGTATTTAGTATTGAGAAGACCCATACCTAAAACTTTGAAAAACTCATGGTAGTTATAAAATTTTTAAAATGTATACCTAACTAATGAAAAATAACAAAATCTTTGTACCATGATTGAACACCCCCAAACTCCAATTTTCTAGACCATGTTACTCTGTTAAAATTGTACAACTGTTTAATTTCTTAGCTAGTTTAATTTTAAGTAGAATATACATGTAGTTACGCGATTTTATATGATAATATACGAGTAGTTACGTGCTTTTATAATAATTAAGAGCAACGACTATCGTGAATTCTGTACGAACTCATTTTCTCCTGAATTCAGTGCTCGTAAAGGACGTGTCGGTTAATTTATCTCTGACCGGGACTAATATATGCTTTCTGAATTGTTTTAGTATATTATAATATGTAGAAGTAGGGTCTGCTGTATGTGGTATCCTTTTAGATTTCCATTTAGATGACTGATTATATTATTTAACCGTAAGGAAAAGGCATGAATGTTAAAATTTAAGAATGATGGGTCGCCCTAAGGCATCGTATTTTTTTATACAATACCGTTGAGCATGAAATCATGCGAAACGTAAATCAAATTCTAAATTGGAGGGTTGGGGAAAACAGTTTCGTGACAAACGACGTATTATGACTGTGCTTACAAGAAAACCATTTATATGAATGCCTTGTTTTATTATGGTACCCTAAAGAAGCTTTACGTGATTGGTATAGGGTACGTTTTTGCCATTGGTATTCAGTTGTCAACATGACTAGTCATACAAGGCATCAGAAATTAGACATGCACTTACTTTGAGGTCTATAAAAAGTTCTAGCAATTATTATTATATGATCAATAAATAATAAGTGTTGATTGAAGCTGTTTATAGTCGACGTAAAGTATTCAGATACAATTACATGGGTTGATTTATAGAAACGATTGTATGTTAATTTCCAGACTTACATATAATGTTCTTGCAATGTGACACGAATCAATTAATAGATTAAAATAGAATTCGCATTAAAAGATAATCTCTTATTGTCAGTGTATCTGGAATTTATTGTAATCAGAATCATGTCAATGTCAGGTCTTGTGAATATTTGAATAATTGTTAAGTAAATCAATGTTGAGGTTTATTTAGTTTCTTAAGAAAAGGAGTGTCTAATCTACTGTCTGTTTCCGCATAATTTTGCTAAGAAATGGTAAGTAAAGAGATAACTTTAAAGACATTAGGTATCTATTGACTTCCAAACCACATATAAAATGTCTACAACGCGTCAAACTCTGAGAAATACTTACTGTCGGAAAAAGCCCACGGCATGTATTCGTGTGTAGTAGTAGGATTCTAGGAGTGACGCAGAACAGAATAAAATTAAATTTTGAGATGTAAAACACGCAAAAAAATTGTAAAGAAAAAAACACAAACAACATTTTAAACTTTACTCATTTCAAAAACAACAGATGTGCTGAAAAATCAAAGCTGACAGCGAAGCGGTGAAATCTGAGAGGTCTACGGTAACTTAAATTATCTTGTTACCCGCAACGAATATAAACGGAAAACCACCACTTGATTTATAAGAAAACTTTACAATTTCCTAACAACATTCACAGTTTTCTTAGCTAAGATTGAGGCGTCTACATTACAAATAAGACTGTCCAACATCACCAAGGGGACTGTCTCTTTAAAGTTAGCCTTTACATTTCGAGATACTTTTAAATGGCTTTTGCTTCTTCCCTTTTAAAGTTAGTGAAGTACATTTAAAACACATTGGATGGATGGATTCGAGGTTACTTGAAGCTCGTATATACAGATTTGCCACTAAATGTGACACTCCAATTTAAATAGTCGTCCATTATAGTAGTTTATGCGACTGTGCATAATGAAGGGCATTACAACACAAGTGTGGGTTTAAGAAACGAGCCGAAGGCGAGTTTCTTAATAGCATCACACGAGTGTTGTAATGCCTAATTATGTATAGTTGCATACACTAATTTATCTACCCGAATATCATAAGGGCTCTATGATGGGCTCAGGAACCATGGGGAAATGACCAGCATTGTTACCAGTGTAATGCAATAAAAAATAAACAGGTTAGGTATTAGTTGCATTCGTCGCTGCATTTACGATATCTGGCGGAGTGTTCATGTTAATTTCTGAGGCACTATCACTCATTTTCGACAGAAATAAAGAACTTATCAGAAAATTTGTCTACTCAATGAAAGGGAATAAAAAGCTAACGAACAAATGACAGCTCGAAATGGCGGCGTTTCGGATATCTGTCATTTTTTTTAAATCATAGGCAAACGAACAAAGTCACTATTCTTGTGTCACTCGAGATCAAAATGTCGTGCGATTTTAATTAAAATCATACTGAATTGGGGTTTCGTATCGATAGGTATCTGTTTTAATGTAGATACTAGAATAGCACACTCACTTGAATTTGATACCTGTTCCAAATTTAAACTCATAACCTACTGTTTTCAGTAGGTTATGAGCTCATTACAGTTCTGTTAGTTTCTGCTGGTTGGTAATGCTGGTCATTGCCTGTGGTTTTTGAACGCATTATAGAGGGTTTATGATATTTGGGTAGATAAAATAATATTTTTCATTTCTGTTTACAGTATTTTTAAGCGTTTAAGTTGTTTAACAGCTTTTAAAAGTTGATGTTTTTACGACAATTAGGAAAACGCAGAACAAAAATAAAATTTAAAATATTTTAAATGACACCTCTTTTGTAGTTTTTATTTTGAACTTTCTTGATTAAAAATAAAACTTCCAGAAAGAGGTTTTACAATTCCTGTTGGCTCTTACAAAACTAGGGGCAATTTGATTGTAACAAGAGAGGTGTATACGGAAATACAAACGCAAAGTTTTATACGATGTGAAGTAATATAAAATAACGGTAACTACCCACCTTTATAGTTAAGGAAGCCTTAATAGAAACCGTTTCGAGAATTGTTAACTTTTATTGAGTAGGGACTGTGGCTCGGTTTTCAGAGAGTAGTTTCTTAGCTTCCCATAGGTATACAGAAAGCCATCGACTAGAATTCCGTATTTTGGTTTGGTACCATTATTTCCTTTTCCGGATATAAGGTTATTTTTTGAGTTTTTTTTATTTTTTAACGTTGCCCCACACTAGGAATTTCTCCTGTATCGTGGGTGCGTTTACAAACATTGAAAACCACATTCACAAACACGCCCAGACCCGAAACAACTATCTGTAGGCCATACAGATACTTGTTCCGTGCGGAGATCGAACCCGCGACACCGAGCGCAGCAGTCCAATCGTTTAGCCACTGCGCCAACCGTATCGTCAAATATCTTTACATTTCAGAGTAGTGGTGGCCCAGTGGTGGCGGCCCCGACTTACGAACAGTGAGTCGTGGGTTCGAACCTCGTCAGGCGCATTACTTTGTGTAATTTATTTCATCACCACTGCTCTCAAAACGGTGAAGGAAAACATCGTGAGGAAACCGGCATGTCTTAGAACCAAAAAATTCGAAGACATGTGACATTTACTAATCCGCACTGGGCCCGCGTGGTAGATTAGGTATAGCCCATCCCTCTCCTAGAGAGGAGGCCTGAGTCCCTGCAGTGGAAACATTATAGGCTGATGATGATGATGATGAAGTTTGGCAATCGAACAGACGGTAATAAGAATAAAAAAAACAACCGACTTCAAAAACACCAAAAAGAGAAAAATAAACTTAAAAAGAAAAATCTGCTTCTGAAGTCGGTGACTTTTGTTTGTTTGACTTCATGTTTTTGCCACCGACTTCAGAAGCTGATTTTTCTTTTTAAGTTTATTTTTCTCTTTTTGGTGTTTTTGAAGTCGGTTGTTTTTTTTTGCAAAAAAGTTTTTTTATTTTTAAATTTTTAGTTGTAATAATAATAAGTACCTATATATATATACATATATATCCTATACAAATATTTACTATGCATTTCACATTCAACCAAGAAACCCAACCCTTAACCTTTGTTTAGTACAATAAAACATATAATATATTTTTTATCTGTATTTAACTAGCAACATTTATTTCCTTTTTTTCTTCTAAATATGTTAAAAATGTTTTTTCTACAATAGCAAGACTCTCGCTAGGCTTCCGTCTGACACAACTGCAATTTTTCTATTTTATGTAAAAACGTGGATTTCAATAAATTCAGTTTCAATAACAAATTGTCGTTTGTATTATACAACCTTCAAGATTCAACTATTTTTGCTTTCAACTCTTAACCGTTGAGGAGTGGTACTACTCCTTATCGGTTAAGAGCATGAAGACAAGTGATGACTGCTTGATGCGAATACTTGAATAGCGTCAGAAAAAGCACGAAACACGTAATACGTGTCTATGAAATTCATATTTAGCAACTAAAAAAATGTATATTGTACACATCTGCATACCCCCTCAGAGCATACAGGCGTGATGTTACGTCATGATAATGTATATTCAATAAACATCCAAGCGATTCCAGCAATTACGACAGATTTGCCGTCTATTTTTGAAGAGTTCCATTGTATATCTCCGAATATCAGAACCAGATCTTCACCAAATTAAAATGGGACCACCTCAGGAGTATACTCTTCCAAATAAAAAAAGAATTTTGAGAATCGGTCCACAAATGGGGGAGAAATCAGGTAACATACATATAAAAAAAAAAAAAAAAAAATACATACACACGAACATATAACCTCCTCCTTTTTCGAAGTCGGTTAAAAAGTAACAAAAGATCTAGAGTTTTCATAAAGGACTGTGTCGCTCCAGCAACACTTTATCTTTTTACCCGACTACGGCGAAGCCAAAAGGAAGGGTAATGATTATGGCAGTCTATGTATGTAAGTATGTATGTATGTATGTATGTTCCACCGTAGCGCCTAAAATACTGAACGGATTTTAATAAATGAGGTGTCAATAGATTCGTAAGAATAGCGCGGGTGACATAGGCTATATAAATTTTATAAATTATTTTTATGACGGAATTTAAATGTCAAAAACTTACCTCAAAAATATTAAAATGAGATAATCATAACATGTTTGGTATCAAATGAAAGGTCTTGGAGAGCAAAAACCAATATTTTATTCGTAGTCGGGTTTTAGATTTTTAAACTTGTTTTTATGTCTATCTCCAGTACCTATGTACCACTGTTAAACACTTCAAATTGAAACTTTGGTACGTTCAGTTGAAAATATTAAACATTCAAAAGGTTGTCAATAGCGTTGTTGTGACCTTTCCCCAATTTATCTAGTAACTCAGGTACCGTGCATTTGACGTCACATTCGCAAACTTTTCTCGTAAAATATGACTACGCGAGCGACATGGACGTCTGGCAAACATTTCACATATTTATATCATTGGAAAAGCGAGCAAAACCAGCGCAGCGTGCAGTTCAGTAAATAAATAACATTTGCATGCAAACAGCGGTTCAAAGTATGATGTGACCGACGATATATTTTTATCTCGATCGCCAATATACAAAACCTTTTGTTTGGTCCATGAATAATATTATAATACCAACTGCGTCAGGCTGAAAAGAACTCAGATTTGCCGACAAACCAGTGCGGCCAGAATTTAAATGCAAATCGTCGCCGATTTGTTGACAGCCATCACCACGGGCGCGGCGTCCAACATTTTTATGGATTCAGTTTTAGGCTTCCTTTTTTTCAACACACCAAATAGACTGCACTTTTTTAATGGCGCGAGTTAATGAGTGCAATTACGAACTTTGCATCGAGATCGTTATCGTTGTCAGTTGTATCGAGCTTGTTATCGAATTTGGAAGTACGTAACACGCGTCGACAAGATTTATCGTGGGCGGAATAGAGTCGCTAAGGATTGACAGTCAAATGGCAACACTGATGACGTCCAAAGACAAAACCACAGATTACTATATTAGTACTACGACAGAACATTTAAGGTGGGATTTCAGTGGCACCGGTGGCACGACTAATGTGCAGACTGAGCACACTTGTGTGCTGGCTGGGTTGGTGGGGAATAAGACCTGCACTGGTTGCTTGTAGTTTCTTCTTTTTATTAGGAGAGTTTCTTACTGAAGTAGTAGCTGGATTCGGAATGATTTTACAACCAAAATGTTCCCATTTTTATTTACAAATTTCTAAGGCGCTGGCCAATCACGATTCAGTATTTGCGCATGCGCAATGGCCTCCTGACACAATTTGGCGCCGAAAAATTACTGTTTCTGAGCGGGAAAATTTATTATGCTATTTTTAGTGGTAAAACATTCCTTTCCGTCCTTTTCCGTAACTTATGTTCCTAATCTTAGGACTAACTTATATTACATAATAAACACAAAAACTATATAAAAAACCTTGATTTACACCTTAAAATTACAAAAATACTGAAACGGTTCTCGTTAAGGTAACTGTCAAAATGTCGCTTCGTACTTGCATTTTCGGTAAAATCGTTTAAATTTTAGAGTATAACTATCGATCGTTATAATATTATTTACGTACTTGCGACGTCGATTCGATTCGATAAAAGCTCATTTTATCGAGAATAACTGTCAGATTTATCGAATCGAGTGCTACGTACTTGCACTGCGGCACGGTTCGACAGTTTGACATTCATCTATTAATTCGTAAAATGAATTCCTATTTATCACTTAAATCACCATATTCTAAATAAAATCAAAACAGTTTTTCTGGAAAATTCTCTCAACAAACCTTAAACCACCAAGGAATTCCCAATCAACGGTGCAACAAAAAGTAATCCCATCTTACTGCATACAGCTGAGCAGTCCGAGGTGAAACAACGAACAAAGTTCATAAGAACAGAAGATAATAAAGGAAATGAGAGAACCGCAGACGGTAGCAACCGTTATTGTTCTCTGTTGAAACAAAATCACTTTGATTTCCTTAATTCCAATCGCTTACTGAAAAGCCACAAATGAAATTCCTATAACCGCCTTTTAATTTTCTGCTGTTTCTTACAAAGCATATTTGTTTTGCAGTTTTAATCCGGGTTTACTTAAGTCGATTTCAGTTTGCGGTAATAAAAGTTTGTAGCTTTCTTAGCTTTAATTTTCTTTGATTTAATTTCCAAGTGTCGCAGAAGGTATTACCTGAATTAACTTCAAAGCATTCAGATTTTGCCTATCTACGTTAGTGATGTACAGACCCGAGCATATCAAGCTACTACAATCTAACAAGGGCCTGGACAAATCCAACTCTTGACTCTACCCGTCCAGGCTCTGTATGAATCTCTATTTGCTATAATAGATTTTCAACTTTATCGCAAAAGTTTATTAAGTTCAAGGTTGATTGGGAAAATTTGACAATTCCGGGTAGCTTGATTTGTTGCCGTCTGTACAAAGTATCTCGTTTTGGCAATAATTAAAATAATAAATAATCTTATAAACCAATAATAAAATAATTCAATTAGAAAACCTACACACATCAAAAGTGTCTAGGGATCAACATATATTTTTGCAATTTAACTTGCATTGCTATAGGTGGTACCCGTAGCGGTCTTCGGGAATGAAGGTTCACTTCATGCAAGCGGTTTCTGACTGTTTGGTCGCTAATTAAGTTCCCTGAAGAGTGATGAAGCCTCACGGCTAACATCATGGCGGTTATTGTTGGAGCTCTTCGAGTTAAGATTTGAATGTATCGGTCTTGTCTCCGTGTGGTGCTTGAACCCGATTGAGCATGCATGGGATATGCTACAGAGAAGAGCTCTGCCGAATATGGAGGGTATCCAGTCGCAAGAAGACCTTTTTTTGTTGTTGCAACGAACATGGGCGGCCATTCCACAGCGTGATTTGGATGAACTCATTTTGAGTATGCCAAACCGATGTTCTTGTGTTGTTAGTGTTCGCGGTAGAAACACGGATTATTAATTGTTTAAGTTACCCAATAAAATTTTAAAGAAAACTGTTATTTCAGTATTTTTTTCGAACTTTAATGTTAGTGGTTCAAATGTCAAAAATCCCTTTATTAGGAAAATGGCACATTTCTTTATTAATGCAAAGGTGACTTGGTTTATCGTTACTGTGACAAACGAAAACACTTTATTTGATGAATCCTTAAAGAAAATTTTAATTAATATCAATCAGGAGAAAAGTTATTGCAAAAATATATGTTGATCCCTAGACACTTTTGATGTGTGTATTAAGGCGCATCGTCGTTATACTAGACCGAGTCAGCCACTTTATTCTGCACGTTTTTTTCGTGGCGGAATTAATTAAGATAAAATCCTTTTGTCCTTGAAGCATTAGCTGCTTCGCTAACAAGCAGCCATCTCCTGTTTTGTTCGGATATTAACATGGAAGCCATTTTTAAGTATTCATTTCCGTTGATAAATGATGCTAATGATTTTTAGATTTCAGATATTTATTCAACTTCAAAAATCTTACAACTAAGTACAATGCCCCACAAAACTGCTTACGCAGTTTAACTGTGAGATCGATGAGTCTCTTTACAATAATCTTAAATAATAATAAGGTACATCTATAACTTATACAAAATAAATATTCTTAACACCTACAAAGTTACATGTATATTGTCTAATAAATATGTTTTTAGTTTGCGTGCGAATTTAACTTTATTATCTTCTTGTCTGATGTCAGCAGGCAGAGTGTTCAATAAATAGGGTATGCGTTTTTTTAAAGTTCTGTCACCATAGTAATTACTAACTCTGGGTACATCGTATTTACCTGCTGTCATCGACCTGGTAGTATACTTATTAGAGACTAGTGAGTTACTATCCCGACTGCCATGGTTGTTAACTAATAATAAGTATTTATGTTTAAGGCTAACTGGTAAAATTTTACATATTTTGAATAAACTACTATAGTCTCCTTTGCAACTGTTTTTAGTTTTCTTGTTTACTAATAATTTTAAAAATCTAATTTGAATCGATTCTAGTTTTTGTAAATTACTTTTAAAGGTCAAGCCATAACAATCGAGAGAGTAACTCAGTATTGAGTCAACTAAGGACATATATAAACATTTTAAGGTGCTGGAGGGGACTTTAAAGCTTAAGTGATAGAATTTACTTAGCAATATTCTAAGCTTACCACAAATGTAATCAATATGCGAAGACCATGAAAAATTTTCATCAACTTTCATTCCAAGATAGGTGACACTTTCTACTTGTTCTATTGGTTTACAATTACAGTTTGAATTACCATTATGCATACAATCATAGCTATGGGTAATAATGGAAGGACATGTTTTTGCCGTATGTATATAAGGGGAATGTATCATCAACAGCCTAGTTTTATCACCATTAAGAACGATACCGTTGTCGTGAGACCACTTTACCACTGCATCTACGTCCTGTTGTACGAGCCGACAGGTGTCTGTGAGGTCAGTGCCGGCGCGCAGCGCACACAGGTCGTCCGCGAACATGTGCGCCGAGCAGTGGCGCAATACGCCGCACAAGCTGTTCACGTGCAATAAGTAGCACACAGGCCCGCACCCGGAGCCCTGCGGCACCCCGCACCCCACCTTCCTCTCGTCGCTGTACTCGTCACCTACCTTTACTCGGTAGGAGCGTGATGTGAGATAGTCGCGGAACCATTTGTTCAGCGGCTCTCCCACTCCACACTCCTCCATGGCGTTCAGTAAGGTCTCAGTTTCAAGGGTATCGAAGGCTTTTTTATAGTCTATGGGCAGCTAATGGGCAGCCATGTTTCAAATCAGTGAAGCTCCGTATGCTGTAGTCAAAGTAACAAAATGTTTGTGAGGAACACAATGTTCTGTTCTGATAGTTGAAGTTTTACAGAAATAAACATAAAAAGTATCAGCTTAAAACCATTATACAATCTCAGATTTTTTCAGTAAAAATCTTATGCAGAGAATAAACTTTCCCGTCATTTTTTTACAACAAAACGGCCCACTCAATGAGAAAAGGTGAAAAACAACAGAAAAATAACAATTTTCATCACGAATTTTTCAATAGAATTACATGGGCTATACCGATTTTACAATGAAATCGGTAGCCTACCTACCAAAGCAATGCTGATGGAAAAATATTTTACAAATTAACAGTGCCTTTGTTCCGTCGTTTCGGAGTAGTCCAAGCGCTCGAGCTCGCAAATCGACTGCAGTGTCAAAGGCCTTCCGATGATCGCTGCAAATATTTGTGACAGGGAGCAACAGTCCTTTGTGTGCACATGGACAGTTTAATTGAATCTGCTACCAGTACAATAGTATTGAAGCCATTCTACCTACGGACTTTACAGTAGAACTAAGTTATTTACAGTGCAACTGACGTCATGTAAAAAAAACAGTCTGGGTTGTACCGAAACACAATATTTTAGGAAATACTAAAAGTTCGGTTTCTCCCAATAAGGAAGCATGACCAGTGCATATCCTAGGAAAAGTCGTGTTGTCTCGCATTGACGTCACGAAACGGATCAAGGAATTGGTCAACCAAACGTAAAATAAATATCCTATACCAACACTATCAATAGAGATTTATTATAACAGTGAATGGTATAAATAAAGCAAGGACAAAATACACGTCAAAAAGAAATACGTCTTATTTGAACTGCGGCGAGTAATTGGTTTTGGAATCGAAATCCTGATATTGACAAACCTGTCGCAGCCAATCGGGGATTTGAGTTATTAGTTTTTTTAATACTTACACAGCTGTAATGGAACATTTATCACGTGACTGCAGTTTTCGATCTTCCCTTTTCCATTTTCCTTGGTTTTGATAATAGTAGGTGTGTTCGTTTATTTCAGAGAAAGCGGTACTCATAGTAGGAAGTTTTTGTGAAACAGAATATTATTGTTACCTGCATAGTGTGTATCGAAGCCGAAAGGTACTTGGTGTAGATATGTTCTGGACCATACCTGGGAACATTCTACATACCTATTTTCAGAGATATGGGGCTCAAAGTTCCAACTTTTCCACAAGTTTCTTTTTAAATATTTATTGACGCCATTTTTCCTTAAATATCTGCATCATGACCAGTACTACCATTCAATAAGAAGTACAGTAGGATTTGTTTGCTGTTTTTTTTTGTGATTTCGAAGGAATCCATGCAGTTGCTCATCTCGCTACCTGAAAGAACGTCTCATAGAAATAAAATCAGTAACCACAAGCAATTAACAAAATGGAACTAATTGTCTTCAACGCTTCTTCGTACCTTTTACCAGGTAAATGCGGGAATGAGATTTCGAAAATAAAACCTACCCATTTGCATGTATTTGCATACCAAATGCAAATGGTCTTAATACCTTTTAAGTTAAAACTGTAGCTTTTAACCCTCTCCTTTCTAACGACGGACTTAAAGTGTTTATAGGATAGGGAGATAGCTGAAATTTCGGATGTTAGGGCGAGTGGAGACCACATACTGCGCTAAATCTGCTCGGTATAAAGCTTTAGGATAGGAATTCCTTCCGACCCGTTCTGTCCGATTCGTTCCGTCGAGCTGTAAACGGAAGAAATAAGTCAAAGTAATAATTTTAGTTATAAACTGTACTGTTAATGCACTTCCGTATATTATTTTCTGCAAATCTCACAATAAAATTATGGTTTTCTTACAGCAATATACGAAAACCCTATTCTGAGTTAAGCTCGCCATTGTATATAAGCGATTTGTGCATATTCTTTTTTGTGTGCAATAGAGAATTAGAAAAAATGTTATAAGATTCAATATTTACAGTTTAAGATGAGAAGATGAGAGTGTTTAAGATAAGAGTTTTGTGATTATTTTACACACTTGCAAACACCTTGACAAATTGATTTTAGAAATAACGACTATAGGAAAGTCATGAAACCGTAATCAATCGTATCGATATCATTAAATTCACCACAAACCAGTTAGTAATAGTTGTCAGACTTTCAATCACAAACTATACCTGTAACAACTGTCAAAGATCTACAATTGACAGCCAGAACCAATGTTTTCCGACGCAAGGAGGAAACTCGGGGTGTAATGAATGGCCACCCATCCATGGATTAACCTAGGCAAGCGCTGCTTAACATAAATAACATAATAAAGATCGACCCGAGTGGGTATTATTATTTAACCCAAGGTTGGATGGAGACCATGACCACTAAAGAGTATTTTAAGCCTTTAATAATTTCGATCATACATAACGTAGCTTTGGCTTCAACTACGCCCCAATAGAATTTTACCCAGTATTAAATTACGAGTTTTCGGCTCGGATATTTTTTTTATAAAATATTTTCATCAAATATTACAATCACGGCCTATATAATTATGTAAATAACGCGTTTATTAAATCCTATGGGATTTGTTTGATGAACGGAAAATAATATTTTCCAAATTCATAAAATATTATTTTATTCCATTGGCTAGGTTACTATGTTCACATATTTGTACCAACTGTTTTAGAACGGGCATGGGATGAGAAGGAATGAACTGCATTTGACTAAAATAGTGATGAACATAAACTTTGATGAATGAAGAGGGAAAGGTAGACCAAGGTGGACTAAACGAAGGAAACGTTGGATGGATTATGTGAGGAATGATAATTATGATAGGAAGACAAGACGATTGGCAGAGGAGAATGCGACCCCACGAACATCGGACAGGGGCAGGAAGACGATGTCTTCCACACGTTTAAATGCATGTGCCAACTGTGCAGTTATCACTCTCTTTTCTTTTATGTAAATCTGGAATGCCAGTGCTCTTCCAATAATCTTTTTACACATACTGACATAAATGAATGACATTTTGCGTCGGAGGAGACCTTTCGTCTGGGAATTTTCACTATTATTATGAATAACTTAAGGATAAAGCGCAAAAATAACTCTGTCTGCCCTTATCGTAAAATTTTCGTAAGTAAGCGTAAGCCTTTGTATTCTTTTAAGTTTCAAAACCTTTAAAATGTTATTCCTTAGTTGCAAAATATTTTACAACAGATACCGACAGTACGTTGCAATTTCCGCGCTATTTTCAGCTCGCTGGCGCAAATTACAACGTTACCAGAGCAAATATTAAATTTAAATCTGACAGTTATATAAAAAAGCTTTTAGTTCCACTGAGACTAAAACAATTCCTGATTCCATTTTATGTGAACAAACAGGAAATGTTCTATTAACGTTGTCAATGTGTTCCAAGAATTCTCATGTTGTGCTTATGTAAACATTTCTGTAATTCAAATGATTATCTAGAATCGTGATAATATGCTCAGACTTAAGATCATTATATTATGCGTACCGAACCTCAGTCGGACCTTTGTTGCAATGACAATGACACGATTGTGCAAAAAATCATTACTTACGAATCATTATTTTTTGTCGCATTCAATTCGTGTCAGGACATTAGCAACTTCGTTACCTACGAATGTAAAACGAATAAAAAGACTTATTCAGTTCCTTAACTATCCAATATAAACACACAACGCTGTAGCTTGTTGTCAGAATATAAATGCCCTCGAAATTGAAGTTCTACGTGACGTGCCAAAATATTCAAGAAAGTTCCGTTCCGAGCTCGCCGGAATGAGCAGTTTTATTTTGTTGGTAGTAGAAAAAATCTGACCATTTCCCCCAAAAAACGATTTGCAATCTTCGGAATAGGATAACATAATTCAAAGCTTCAAGTAAATCGGATTGCTTTGGGGCGAATGAAGTTAGGACGAAAGCCAGTTTCGATTGAGCAGCGAAAGAAGTTTTACAAATATTTATCGAACGGCATCGCCAATTTATTTAATGAATCCCAAAGAACAGAACTTACCACTCAGTGTATGTCTAAAAGCAGGAAACAGCAACGCGGCAGGCCCACAAAGAGATGGCGGGATGAGCTAAACCCTTTCTCGAGGGATCGACTCTTACAATCGCATTAGATCGCGAAAAAAGGAAGGAGGGAAGGGAGACCTTTGACCTGCACTGGGACAATATAGACTAATAATAAAGCTCCAATTACCAGTCACCAACATTTACTCGTACCTACATTAAGAACGCTATCTTTTAAAAACACTCTTTAACCAAACTTTCACGAACACTAAAGTCCACTTTTATTAGCTAATTATTTTGTGTACTTTAAAAGTTGTAATGGCCGTTCAGACTCTTGTTCCATTTAGTTAAATTCCCCCAGAAGAGATAACGGTCACGGTCTATCAAGTAATAAAAAAGTAGCAAAAGAAGGTCGGATCCATTGCTCATAAAAAACATTTACGGCTTCGTATGTAAAGTTTGTATAGCTGTGGCTTCATCTAGCTAGAAGTATGGGGAATTCCGCCATTATCCGCCCGATACGGTGAAGTTGCGATTTAAAACGTTTTTATCAATATAAAGTTTTAGTTGGAACAAATGACCCGCTTTGGTCCTAGAAGTTGGACTGGGAACGGTGGGAAAGTTGGACGTTTACACCGATTGTTTTCTTACACCATCTGTGTCGGACACTTTTAAATCGTTTAACAGGACTGCAATTGATTGTAGCTACACTACTGATGCTAGTTGTTCTGTTATAAAAAATCGTAATTACAAGGTGATGACTGGCCTAATTTAAGAAATAATTACAAATAATTATCATCATCATTATGTTTGACACCCGTCCTTTGTCGGACACGACTTCAAAAAGACCGACGTCATAGGCGTTGCCTACTTTAGGTGTGTTAATGGAAATTGCTATTAGAAACTTCTGACACGTGCTAATTAAAACACTCAATGTCCACAATGGATTGCCTCTTTGGTCTAGTAGTCGTAAGCGTTGCTGCTCTAAGCGTGAGGTCTTGGGTTTGAATTCCTGGTCGAGCAATCAGCAAATTGTTACTGGGTTATTCCATCAGAAACTTCTCAGTAGCCGTCACGAAGTTTGTATTTGTGCTTGGTTGATGGCAATAGGCTCGCCCTCTATTACATGGGACTTGAACATAACTGGTAAAGTGTGAGACTACTACTTGTATTAGCTACAACTCTGCCTTACCCTTTGGGGATTACAGTCGTTATGTTTTATTAATGACCCATCTCCATAGCATCAATAACCCAAACAAAGACGAATAGTTTCATCACAAACACAAAATGACCTGGTACAGAAACACTGTAATTTGCACCCAGGAGTTGGATCACAATAATTGCGCAAACAGAAATAGGTTCGTAATTACCCGACGTACCTTCTACAATAGATCACGACTGGACTTAATCGAAGACTCAATGACGTGACCAGATTGACTAACGAAGATTTACGAAGACCAAAGTAAATTGTATATGTATTAGAGAAGTTCCGAATAGTCGGTAAAGACGACTATTCGGCCACTTTCGTAGTCGGCGATTATTTGGCAAAAAACACCGACTATCCGGCTTCTTGAAAAGGAAGAATTGCATTAAATAAGAAATCCATACACGAGGCTTTCTTTTTGATGACATGATTTAATTTTTAATTGGGCGCTTTCAGTTTAATGAATAATAACACCTTTCAGACCCGAGCAAACGCAAAAATCAAGAAAAATCCGAAGTAAACGAATGTGTTCCGACACGCAGCCAGGTGGTGGTTGTGACTGCGCTTGAATCAGCTATAAAGACGTTACGGAAATCTCTGAGTACCCCCAAAACCGTGATCCACTGGGCCGAATAGTCGGCCTCTTTACAACCGACAAGGCGGTCTAACCTAAGTCATAGTCGGCACATCTCTACTGTGTATAGTTAGGTAATGAACACACAAAAGATACTAATGAAAGGTCCTTACAACGTAGATCCCTTGGAGGATAGATACGGTCAAATGTTGTCCAGTAAACCAACTAATGAGATTTTAGATAAAGATCTTGTTACCACTTATGAAGAATATAAAAGCGTTAAATTAAGCCCATCAGTGCTGAAATATGATAAGCTTTCTAGCCTGTCACGTGTCAGGGAATTCAGTTCAATACTACCCGAATTTGACATGGAGTGACTGCCTATCTGATCTCCACAACCCAGTCACTGATGGGTGGGCGTTTTGGGGGACTGTCTTATAAAAATGTAAATACAGTGAAACCTGGTTAAATGTGTCTCACATATTCAAATCTGTCTCATGGGGCCCCAGTATGAGTTCCAGTTATAGAGGTTTCTCACTTATCCAAGTCCCAGTTTACCAAGTTTCACTGTAGTAAAGTAAAGTAAATTTTGACCTTCGAAAAGTGCTGATTATGCAGCCTAGTTTGACTAAATGAATTTTGATTTCGATTTTTTGACTGGATAACATTTTATTTTACTTTCAGCAGATTTATAATTATATAATTTAAAGCGTTTTATCACACGAGAGCTCGGGTTCTCGTATCTTCCCCGTAACGACTTTCAAAGATCTACGTGACATACAAAAAATTATAGACGGGACCAATGATTAAAAAAGATGGTCACCCATCCACCGACTGACCTTGGCAAGTGTTGCTTTACCTTGAAGATCGCCCGTGTGGCTCTTATTATAGCCGTGAAACCTCATCAGTCATGGAATGTGCCTACAGTGATTCAGATGACTGGCCTGTTGGTCTAGTGGTTAGTGACCCTAACTGCTATGCCGGAGGTCGTGGGTTCGATTCCCACCCAGGACAAATGTTTGTGTGATGAGCACGATCATTTGTTCTGTGTCTGGGTGTAATTTATCTATAATATGTATGTATTTAGAAATATATAAGTATGTTTATCAGTTGTCTAGTACCCATAACACAAGCTCTGCTTAGCTTGGGACTAGATGGCGTTGTGTGATAGTTGTGGAATATTATATTATATTGTGGAATATTATATTATAAATATTATATTATAGATCTCAAAACACAATGAGATTATCAGCGAGCAATCGGTCAAATCCATTATGAGCCAAATGTATCGGTACATCAATCTGTGCTGTCGGGAATATCGATCAAATTAGCCAATCATGATCGTTTATTGTGCAATATGGCATCTTCGTCTCACGTTTTGAGAGCAATTGTTGTAATAACGAAGTATGGAGATAGCTGATATTAAATTGTTTTATTTATTCACACGTATTATTTTTAGTTCTATTTGAATCCTTTACTGGAATATAATATGTGTAAGCATTTATTCTTTCACTTACACATAATGATATACCTTTTTTTTTTTTTTTTTTTTTTTTTGTTCTCGGGGGGACACAAAATGATATACCTACAAATTGATCTGAGCAAAATTACATCTACTTATTTCGAAGATATATTCTATTGAGAGATGCCTATTTCTTATAGTTTATCTCTGATCCTGTAACATAGGTATTATCAAGAATCAAATTTCCTCATGCAAACGACAGGTCAACATAATTCAACTTCCGTGTACACAAGGGGAGCATCACCCAAAACGTACCTAAATATTTAATAGCAAAGATTGAAGTCACCACTCACAAGTCAGTCCCTACTACATTTATATAAGACGTCGTCGACAACCCTGTAATAATTTGTCATTTCCGCGCTCCCTATTTATTTCCCCACATTTTCTCTTATATTACATACCGAAATCCACTGATAAAATACTTGCGCCGTCGTTCATGGATGGTTACATTACCATCTGCTATGTAGCCTATATTACGAGCACATATGTTACTAGGTGTATGTGTATAATTACGTGTTTGTACAGGACTCGTCCTATCATCATCTTTCTGCCCTTGTCCCGTGTTTTGGGGTCGACGCAACCACGTTTTCTTTCTTTCATTCTCTCCGGTCAATCTATATTTTAGTTTGTCTTCCTCTCCCGTAATGCATATAACTGATGATCAATGAAGACATTGATCATCATTAATATGCATATAACTGATGATCAATGAAGACATTGATCATCATTAATATGCATTACTCTTGTAGTCCCATGCAGTTCAATTCGCAAATATAGTTTACAACACAGTACAACAGTTGAAGCAAACAAAATACTTATCGATTTCAGAATTAGTAATAAAAATTATTAGAGGGAGAAAAAAATGGAGAAGACAACGTACATGCTCATAAGGCGTCCACCGACTTTATTGCAGATCCAAAACAGTGCAGTGGTGACCAAAAAGCCTACCTTGCTTCCTCCTACCCCCTGACCCCTCTTTTGAATTGCTTTGCCACCCTTTTTTTAATGTCACTAGTACGTCAAAATAAAAAACTTCTCACTCTTTACGTTATAAAGTACGTATTCCTTTTTACGTAAACGACGTAATAAACTCATAGAAGAAGCCACATCATTTCCCATATCTATAATAATAATAATAATAATAATATTCCACAACTATCACACAACGCCATCTAGTCCCAAGCTAAGCAGAGCTTGTGTTATGGGTACTAGGCAACTGATAAACATACTTATATATTTCTAAATACATACATATTATAGATACAGATGTACAGATGCTACATGTGTGCCAAAAACCATGTAAATACAAATTGTGGAATATTTCCACTAAATCAATATAAAAATACAGGCCTCTTTAACGAGAAGGAGTTTGGGTTTTTTTAAACCAAACAAATCGATGTGGTAAACCCAGCACTATTTCGAGATAACGTAAACTTTTGTGTTCCCGGTATAGATCGCCTAACACGAGTACCGACTTACTAGGATATATTACTTCTCGCCTGTTTCGCAACATATTTAGGCACTTGGCTTTACTAGCAACGTGCTTAGCATTTTTGTAAAGGGGAAAGTAAGAAGAGAACGCAGCGGCGGTCATCATCATCTTCCCAGCCTTATCCGAACTATGTTAGGGTTAACTAGCAACCTATATTTAGTTTTATCTAGTACTTTACATGGAGCGACTGCCTATCTGACCTCGACAAACCAGTTAGTCCTGGGTAATATGATACCCGTTGTTAAGGAATGGTCAGACTTTTAACAATAACAGTTCGCGGCAGTGTCTCTGCGGTTTCAAATCCGAATTAACGCAGCCTCACAATTTCAACGACAGCGGCACAATTATGTTGGTATTGGCAGTTGGCACCTACATATCACCGGCTTTGGTGCTTTATAACAGATTATAAAGCACCAAAGCCGGTGATATGTCAATTGAACGTGAACGAAAGTTGCTGACACGTGTATTTGGTGTGTGGGTAGATGCCATTAGGAGCACCCATTGATAACGCTACTGGTATACCGTTTGTAATTGTCGCTCTACCGCAGCTTTACATGACAATGTCATCTTTGTAAAGGTTGGTTGGTTAGTTACATTCAAATCATTAGTGACGAAATTATACCTTGAATAATATTGATCTTCTTATATATTTATATTAAAGCTAATTGTTTGTCACTCATATCTTTCAGCACCAAAAAGTTCGAACCATAATTATATAATTATTTACTGCAACATCGTCGTACCTCCTAACACACATATTATTTTATATTTCATTCCCTATGTTGGTTTAGTGACCTTGCCTCACTGAGATATTCCATCAAATTACAAACCTACGTAGAAAGTCGAGCTTTGCCCATCTCAAGATGACTTATAACAGCACATAAATATTTCATACTTGTTGTCAAATAGTAAGCTACCCTATAAATTGTAAGAGAGCAGAACTTTGATTTGAATTTACAAATAGGTACAAATACCTACCGAAACCGAATGAAGTAGGAAAATACTACCAAAAGATGGAATAATTATATTGATTTAATACCAACTTAAAATATTAAAAGATGCAAAGCGCTCTTCTTCTCTCTACTTATTTTATATAAAAAATTGCTGTGCCCGAGAGGGTCCATAATTGTATCTGAAATTATTTTATACTTATCGCCTGTAAAAATGTACATTATGGCTTGCAATAAACGATTTGAATTTGAATTAAAGCACAATCGAATTTCTGTAAATTCTAATTTTGAAACTGTCTTTTGTTTCTCTATTTAACAAAATGTTGTTTTATTGGAAATTAATCAATGAAAACTTTTACATCTATGGAAAATTAAAAAGTATTTGCATTTGAATGATGAACCTATTCACAGTAAAACTAAACAGTAGTACTCAAGTACTCAAACAAAATCAAACATTTCACAGACCCGGGTTTTGTGTAACACTAACAATTCTCGAATGATTGAATTAGTTCCGTGAAACAACAAATGTTTGATTGCATACAAACGAAACTTGGAAGTATTTTTAATTTTACTTCAATTTAGATTTAATGTTAAAACCACTCTTCACACCTACAGCTCATTATTTATTTGTCTCACGTCCGATAAATTCTTGAAGATAATATTATATTTTCAAAACAGTTTGCCTGCTCATGAATTATGTAAGCATTCACTCTAAAATTCAATTTCTTGGCAACTAAGGAGAATTTCGGAGGCGTTTCTATGTTACTTATTTCATTAGGCATACCAAGATGGACCCAAAATTCTAAGCATCTGCTACAATAGTGTTTCTCAAAGCATTTCTCAAGAACCTCAGACGCAGACATACCTTAATTTCCACGTACAGCGTACGTCAAGCTAGCTAGCATAATTTTAATAGATTTTCAACTTTATTGTTAAAAAACTTTTTAACAAAAAATAAAACCGACTTCAAAAAAAAACACAAAAAAGTGAAAAATAAACTTTAGAAGAAAAACCAGTCTCTGAAGTCGGTGACTTTTGTTTGTTTGATTTCATTTTTTTGCCACCGACTTCAGAGACTGGTTTTTCTTCTAAAGTTTATTTTTCACTTTTTTGTGTTTTTTTTTGAAGTCGGTTTTATTTTTTGTTAAAAAGTTTTTATTTTTCACTTTTTAGTGGTTCACATGTTCATGGGTCAATGTGGACAATGTAGTTTTTTTTTGAGTTTTGTTGATTTTTCAAAAACCGCTTGTCCGATTTCGAAAAAAAAAATATGGGACCATTTCGGAAGTATACCCTTTCCAACAAAGAAAGAATTTTTCAAATCGGTTAGCAAGTGACGGAGTTATGCCCGAACAAACATAAAAAAAAAAAAAAAAAAAAAAATACAAACATCCGAATTGAGAACCTCCTTCTTTTTTAGAAGTCGGTTAAAAAGTATTAGGTTCAATTATGAGTGGGAAAGTTTGTCAGTTTCGGGTGTGGTGACGAGTGTTCATAAGCCCGGCAATGCAAGTTACAGATTTATAATAAGTACGAAAATCGAAACGTAATTTTTCCTGATACCTTTTACAAGACTATGATAAATACATTTTACTGTTTGGTCCCAACTTATAATAAGTAGAGAAATATCATTCTTATATTCGCGACCACTCAAAGTAGTATCTGGATTGCCTGAAATTCTGTCAGGGTCGACGGAGAACATATTTTTCTTATCACATAAAAAAGACATTGTTTGCCAAAGTTTGACATTACGAAAGAGGTAACGAGACGATCTGGACGTGTACCGCTTATTCGAGATTCACGTGAAAAGAGGGAGGCATTAGGATGCGTTTCCACCATGTGCTATGCTACGTTGCTATGGATGCGTTTGCTGCATAGCTTAGCACTGGTGGAAACGGATTCAACTCAGCTATGTTTTTTATATGGAAGGATGCGTGCATCCATAGCATACATCTATGGATGTGTGTTATGGATGCACGCATCCTTCCATGCTGCGTGATCCTTACATGCGTGCTACGGATGTGTGCTATGCTCGCCGCTTCCCTACTATCGATACATCGCATAGCTCGAGCTGCGCATTTTCTTTGCACAGCTACGGCGGCGGAACATCTTCATCATAGCACATCTCACTCGCACAGCTACATAGCTTAGCATCAGTGGAAACGGTCACATAGTTTCACAGCTTAGCTATTACATCTTCGCAGCTTATGCTGCATAGCACATCTCTTGTGGAAAAGCACACTTAGAGAGGTGGAAGCCATCAGTGGGACAATAAAGGCTATTAAAAAAGTGCGAGATTGATAGTTTGATGAAAATCATGATGGCCAGACATTTCAAACAAATAAAAACAAGAATTACCCACAAGGTGTGCTCATGAATCATTACTATAACATCGTAAGCTTTTCCAAGTACCACTATGACAGTAGACAGTACTTACTGGGTCATTACAATGCACAATGGTACGCTCGTCCTCCGCACGCGGTGTTCAATATGCTAAACAACCCGTGATTCAGGTGTCTTCGTGTCAGCGACAGGTGTGCCGACTGTACCTACGTATCTTGCTGCTTATGCATTGGTGACGTCATTTCCTCTATCTCTGAAGACGGGGTTGGTGCTTAGAGCGAAGCTTCTTGGTTAATATCGCCTAGATCTTATAGATGCGGATCTAATAATCTTCGGACACCCCTAAATACACACGGTAGTATAATTGCTTTTTGGCCTTCATTCCGCAAATCGTACACTTCCACTCAAACTTGTTTATGGCTTTGTTTTAATCAAAAGTTTCATTAAATTAAGTATTCTTCCAAAGTTTTCTGAAGAAGACCCATTTGCGCGGTTGGCTTAATTAGTGCATCGTAAAAGAGGTACTAGACTCACAGGGCTCTTAAGAGTATGAGTGAGTTCTCAAATTCACGGTTTGATATAATTCGCATTAAAGTACAGAATCCAAGTGGGTCTAGGTGTTTCGACACGAGATTAAACTTTGCTCCCTGAACATATTGGACTGGATACAATCACATTGCATTTCTATGAAAAACTACTGAGAACTGCATACAGATCATACCTATTAAAACTATCTAGATCTCTAAGAATCACAAGGCAATCCTCCTTTGTTCGACTAGGAATATTTGTCACTGTCCATTTCCACAAAAAAAAAAGGAAAACAAAAGCTTCTTTTTTTAAATCCTGAGCACGTATTTCTCGCTAGGTGGCACTCGTAACTATGTGAAAACCCCATACAGAGTTGTTCCATTTTGATATTCAATTTACGAGTCACGAAGTATAACGGAGCAACACAACAAAGGCTGTACTGTCGTATTTCAAACTGGGAGTCACGAAGCTTTTACTTTTATAGATACTTTCAGGTTCAATGAAATGGTCACGCGGGTCAGAAAAGGATTTAAAATACATTTACTGTTAGAAAATCAAACTGTAACTGACCATTAACCTGTTCCATTTATTTATTTATTTGCATAAGAATAATTCTCTTGCTCTAACGAAACCTATCGGTCTAATTAAACCTATCGGTGAAATCAAAGGGGTGAACCAAAGTTGGCCTACCTCGTTGGTCTACTGGTCCTAGGTTCGACACCCGGGTTCGGCAAAGTGTTATTGGGTTTTTCGATCAGGAATTCCTCAGTAGCAGTCACGAAGTCGAACTTCCTGCCCGGTTGGCAATAGACTCGCCCACTATAACAGGTACACCTCCGCTCAACCCTTCGGGAATTACAGGCGTGATCTTATGTTAAGAAACTAATTCTGTAAACCTTAGTAAAGACTAAAATAAATGAACAGACCTCTTTGTTAACATTATTTTTCAGTAAACTAATTCTCTAATTCATAATCTCACAAAGTTCGATCACTGAAAACTGAATTCGGTCTGCTCACAAGCCACATCTATGTCAGCAGTCTACGATTGAAAAATATAGCCACAATCAAGATTGGTAAGACGATAGCTGCCCATTAAAGCTCGGTTGACGTATAGAACCAATATTTCCTCAGCTAACGAACTTGCCGACTCTATGGCATTCTACTTACTATAGTATAGAGGTATACCGTGATAGAACATTGTAGTACTAGTATGACTTTGTGTTATTTTTAGGTTCATTTCGTACAAATCGATTTTACAATGACTTAGAACTTAAACCTTTAAACTTTCTTATTGACGAAAGTTACTCGTGGAAGGAGCTCGTGCCTAAAACATTCCAGTCTCTTCAGATTCGTACGAAGTTGTAATTTGCAAGTGAGAAATGTTAGGTATTTTGGAGATTAGATATTTAATGGAATTAGGTACAATTTTCACAATCCTGAGAAATGTACTCTTCTTCTTGGGTGTTATAAGGTAGCATTCGAATAATTATAAAATGACATAATAGGGGATCGGACTGACTCAAAAAAATAGAATTCTGATTAGTCCGTCAGTTAGATTATCGAAAAATATTGGATACGTGTTTTTTGTTTTAACAAATCAATAAAAAATTACGAAGATAAAGCGCGTCAAAGATCACAGAGGGCTTGAAACGCCGCTTGAAAGTACAAAATGTACTTTAACTTTACTTTAATATGACGTCACACGAGTTTTCGACGCACCATGTATTCTTCATTTTTTGTTTACGTGAAAAAAGAAAAAAATATGTGGTCGATATTTTTTGGAAATCTATCTGACAGACTAATTAGTTTTTTTTTGTCCGATCCCCTATTATGAATTAACTCGTACCTAAAAAATTACAGTCTCTTCAGTTAAGAAGCGCTTGCCTAAGTTGGTCCTTAGATGGATAAATACAGGGTTTGCTCCGTGCCCGTTAAGCATACTATGTCGTTGGTCTCGGCTGCCATAGTTTGTAGATCATAGAAAGATACCTGTAAAGTAAATGACCCGAACGTCTGACAGGCAGTCTTACCAAGGTACAGGGCTGGGCAGTATTTGAATTACTTGTAATTAAAATACGTAATTGAAATACAAATACGTATTTTGTATTTGTATTTCAATTACTTCCTTAAAATGTAATTTGTAATTCGTATTTCAAATACCTGACGACGAAGTATTTTGTAATTAGTATTTCAAATACTTGAGGCTTCAAAATACATTTTAACAAAAATACATTTATACCTTCATTTAGCGATCGTGAGTGTGAGTGCTAGGCGAGAGTGCAATGATGGTAAAGCAGTTATTAGAGCTAGCAACACTGCACCTGTTTTATACTGAACGATATGACTGTAGGTAGGTCAAAATTTTCCAACGAAACGAACGAAACGCAAAAAAATGTACGTTGATTGTCAATGTCAACTTGTCAAGCTATGATGGCAAGTCTTATCGGTTTAGTTTTGCACGTGTAAAAAAATTTGGTTGTTGACAAGATTTTGGGTTAAATTTTTTAACAAAAAAGGTTAAAATAAAAACTTTTAAGTTGGTTATTTTGTTTTTAATTCATTTTTGCGACCGACTTCCGAAAGAAAGTTACTTTACACTTTTTTCTGATGGTTTTTGAAGGCGGTTATTTTTTATTGAAAAAGTATTTGTAATTTGTATTTTGTATTTCAATTAAAAATTGCTAAAATACTGTATTTTGTATTTTATATTTTAAATACCTTACTTAAATGTAATTTGTATTTTGTAATTTAATTACTTGCGATACTGTATTTTGTAATTTGTATTTCAATTAAAGCAGAGCATGTATTTTGTCCAGCCCTGCCAAGGTATCATATTGTCCAGTAACTGGGTTGGAAGGTCAGATTCTGATACACAGTGGCTCTAAGTAAAATACTGGTATTCAGCTGCATCTGGTTAGACTGACCGACCCAAACATAGAAAAAGGCTGGGCAGGTGATGATTGACGAAAGTAACGCTATCAGTCTGTCTGTCACGCCTTTCCGGCTAAATTGAGTTGATGCAATTTGGCAATAGGACAGCTGGGTTCTGCCGGAGTTGTACGATAGAGATACCGTGGTCCCGGACACAAAGATGACGGCACGGTTGGCGCAGTGGCTAAGCGATTGGACTGCTGCGCTGCGTGTCGCGGGTTCGATCCCTGCACGGAAAAAATATTTGTATGGCCTACAAATAGTTGTTTCTGGTCTGGGTATTTGTGTATGTGAGTTTAAATGTTTGTAAACGCACCCACGACACAGGAGAAATTTCTAGTGTGGGGCAACGTTTTTTAAGAAAAAATAAAAAAAAGAGAAAGGAGGAACATGGGTGGTTTAGTCAGTAGAAGTCTGGCACTCCTTTCCGCTTCGCCCAGAGCAGGAGGAGTCATTTGATGATTTCCCACACTCCAAAAAAAAAGGACAGCTGGGTTATTAACATTATTATATTTTTTTATCCTGGTAAAACGCATCTGATAATTTCCGACCACGAAACCACGAGCAGAAGCTATTAGGTACCAAATAAACTGTAAGCTTCCTTGAACTGGTCGTGACAAGAGAAGGAAGTATTTTCCCAAGTAGGCATGAAATTTCAAATGATGACGATATTAATGCCGTCATGCAGGTATACGGAAAACGTCACTATTATTGCTTTACCACATAAAACTGATTTCATGTTTAAAAATAAAGCTCTCATCTTTTCATTGAAATCCGGAACAATGACGCTGTCCTTCAGTGAATGTTCAAAGTCATAGTTAACTTTTGTTGTTTCATATGATTGAGGAAGTAACCACTCGTATCGTATGAGGAGTCTGCTTCTTCTTTATGTGTGTGGTTAGTGTCTAGTCTGCTGTCAGAATTTTTATGCCACCCATCATAAGCCTCTGACTTGACTTTACATGCCGTCGAGAAATAACTATCAGGTATGCTGGTTTCCTCACGATGTTTTCCTTCACTGTAGCAAGTGATTACGCACATGAATCCTAAAAATCAAAGGTCTTGGGGCACAACGCGGCTTCGGCAAAAGGGCGAAGAAGGAACATGGGTTTGGTTTTTAGTCAGTAGAAGTCTGACACTCCCCTTCGGTCTGTCCAAGAGCGGGGGGGTCATTCGATGATTTTCCACCCAACAAAAAAAAAGACCTAAGACTTTGTAGTCTGTAGGTCACACCACTACTAATACTACTTATTCTGCTGGAGCTAGTAAAAAGAGATTTATACAAGTATCTTTGCAATAAATTAAAATAGTCCAACGTGGTGTCGAGTCGCAGCGTTCAACCCGAAATGAGTGAATTGTGTCTTTCAGAAAAACCTATAAAACAGTCCCACTCCTACTTCGGAGTTTACAAAACACTACGTGCTAGTCGTTCGTATTGGCAAGTAATTAGACTTTGTAATTAGTTCCTTCTGAACGCAGACCGTGGGGCGTTTCCGACGCAACTTAATTTGCACTTGGAAAGCTAGTCTCAAAGCTTGATAAGCTTCTACGTTATTTTGCTTTAATCTATTTAAGTGTACATCTAGAAAATGCTTGCTGTTGAAACGGCGTAGGAAAATATCGTGAGGAAACCGGTGTGTCCTCAAACCAAAAATTCGAAGACATGCGGAATATCCAATCGCGTGTGAGAGATCGCTTGCTCCAGTAAGCGAAAAAGGAGTCGTGTGTCCCACCAGATTTTATACGGTGACATTGTTTATGAAAGCTTTACTAAACTTCACAATAATCTGAGTACAGAGAACATCTATTATAAAGAAAAAGGGAAAAGAGAAGAAATATCGGAGAAACACTCAAACGTAATATTATAATAACGTCACTTGTTTACCACTTGTTTACACAATTACCCTTGAGCTTTCGTATGTCAAATTCATTTGCAAAATATAATTATAGATGTTCTACAACTGCCATACGATACCCTCGGTAAAAAGCCCCAAACAATCATGTTCTATTAATTACTAACGACCACAGAAACCAAATTAAAAGCAAGCTCAGTTATTTCAAGATCGAAAATCATACAATACTCTTCAACGCTCAACCACTCTTCTTTTTATTTGTCTCCATAAAACATGTTGTTAATTCTTTATGTATTTAATTCGTGAAGATTACGACACGAAGCTCTTATTATGTGGTCGCAGTAAACAGCATCGTAAACCGTCTGTCACCACTCACCAAGCCATGACCTTCCTTAGTAATGAAAATGAAAAATATAAAACAAGCGCGTAAAATATAAAACAAGGATTAGCGAGCCGACTGTATAGCTGAAAATGGAAAATGAATCTTTTGAATGTCGTAATTGCGACTGAGAAATGTTATTTTGGGGTAAATTTTAATGGAATTACACATACATTTTCACAGTTCTGGGAAATGTACTCTTGCTCTCGGGTTCTCTCTTGGTAGCATTCTAATGATTATATACTGACATAAATGCATTAGGAGCTTGAACGGTAAAGTTCTGAGTCCACGACAAGCTTTTTTGTTAGTATTACTACGAACATAACATGAAAAGTCGCCAGTTATATTTTTACGTCTCATGTATTAAGGGGCTAGTCTATCGTCATCAACAGGGCACGGATTCAAACTTCGCAACTGCTACTGAAAAATCTTTGATGGAGAAACCCAATAACATTTTACCCAACCTGAAAATCGAGCCTAAAACCTTTTTGACAAGTTTATTGTAAAGCAGTTCAAGTCCCAAGTCTAAATTTGACACAAAAAGATTATATATAGCCTGGAATAACACACAGACTTTTTACTCATTCTCACACATTCACCTCAAAATTTCCACGCGTACGAAGTCGGGGGCAAAAGCTAGTTAAACATAAACAAAGGCCTTATTATTCCTTCAGATATTTTGGTAGAAAAACGTTACCCTCCTTGTAATTAAGAAAGGATATCACGTCATATAAATTAGTCTCGCACAAAAGTTAACAAGGGTGAGGACAAGGACACGCTAAACAAATAATGAACAATGATAAATTACTATGAGGTTGACTCTCGCTAATTAACATTTATGATATACATATATTCATGTAACATATAGCTGTAATATAATATGTCGGATCCGGTCATTAGTACATACGAACATGGAATGAATCGCAAGTGTACAGTGTCCCCGTCGGGCCTGCGGGTTGTTCGAAATAGATACCGCGGCCTCGGCACGAAGGGCTAAGAAGGAACATGGGTGCTTTTTAGTCAATAGAAGACTGACACTCCGTACCGCTCTGCCCAGAGCGCGCGAGCGGGCGGCGGGGTCATTTGATGATTTCCCACACCAAAAAAATAAATGAAAAAAAAGTGTGCCAGTGGACAATCAAGCGACCTATTTACGAGTCTACCCACACCTCAGCGAGTTTCTACTGAGTTGTGATGTGTGGAGCTCGCGACGGGGAAGGCATTCAGTGTCTGGTCGCAGCGGAGTTGAGACGTCTCGGAACTGTACGCCATACATTGTGGCCCGTGTTATTGTATTGAGTTGTGATTTTAAGCTCTGTTAGTTTAATAAAAACAGTGTATCGCACCCAGTGTGTTGCATGAAACGAAACCCATGGAATTTCCCATCTTGTGCCCATGTCTAACGGAATAAATCCTGACCATCAAACTGTTTCTGTAACATATTTTCATGAGCGAAAAGTATACGTAGACTTACTTAGGTAGGGGCCGAGCCTAATGCCATCAGCCAGGCACAAATCCAGACTCCGTCGTTGCTACTGAGAAATTTTCCTGATGGAAAAAAACCCAACCTAACCAATGCCCTAGCCAGGGAACGAACCTGGGACCTCATGATCAGCGGTCCACTTGACCAACGAGTCAATCTATTCCTTCATCATGTCTACAAATAAATCAGTTCCCTCAGTTGTCGTCAACAACATTCGTTTATCGATCTCGATGAAACTCGAGGGTACCAATAACATGATTAATTTGGCAGCGCCTTAGAAGGAATTCAAGGAAGTGGTAATTAATTTTCATCAGGCACCTAGAAACGATTTGTATTAAACGCTGGACCGAAATTCTTCAACAATTTCGACAGATTTAAACGGAGTTGCACAGTTTCGGCGTTTGTGTTGCGAACCAGACTACCCCAAAACTTTTGTTGAATGAATTTTCATTGCTATAAAATAAGCTCTTTTATAATTCATTATTATTTACCAACTTCCTTGTGAAAGTTTCATCATTATTTTCGTTAATGTGTAATGGTTTATTACAAACTTTATTTAGACGTTGCACATTGTATTATACAAAAAGTTGAATGTTTGATGGTTTGATTGGGTTTTCTCAACAGAATTTTCTCGGAAGCAGCCACGGAGTCTGGACTTGTGCTCGGTTGATGGCAATGGGTTCGCTTCCGTCTAACATAGCTGACGAAATGTAGGTATACCTACTATTAGGTACTGCTCTGCCCAACTCTTCAGCGATTACAGACTTGATGATAAGTTATGTTAGATGTTTGAACAATTTTGTGAGGAAATGCGAAATATGTACTTCCCTACTAATGCTATGGGCTGTCACGGTGCAAAATACTTTCGTCAAATCTATCAAATAGGTCATCGATAGTCAACCTGTTTACTGAAGACTTACAGGCCCCTCTTAATGTTATCTTAACTTCACTTTACGGACCTAGCAACGCTCCCGGTATCCATCTGTCGCAGTAAGAAATTCCATTTCCTGGCTCGCTTGTGCAAACATCGTCTCCTACGAGTTGGTCGACCTCTTCTTGGCGTTCGTTTGCTTTCGAATCCTACACTAACCAAACTATTTCGTACTGATGCAAATATTCTAGGACATGTTTTTAGAATGATTGGGTTAAGTTTTTTATTTAAAAGTGTATATTTCTTGCTGCATTCTTTAAGTAAATCTGAAAGTGAAGTTATTGTTGTTTTCTCGACAGGCCACACCACACTTACTCAGCTCTGAACTTTTCGCCCTGCAAGCAATTAGCACAGCATTAAGCAACATATATGCTTAAAACCATGAGCCACATATTTTTTCACAAACAAATAAAGATCCTTCCCGAGTGATGCTCCCAAACTTTCATCATTCATCATCATTTCAGCCAAAAGACGTTCACTGCTGGACATAGGCCTCCCCCAGGCGTCGCCACATTGACCGGTCCCGTGCGTCTCTCATCCAGCGGGTTCCTGCAACCTTGACCAGGTCATCAGTCCACCTAGTGGGAGGCCTTCCAACGCAACGTCTTCCGGTTCGCGGTCGCCATTCGAGAACCCTTCGGCCCCATCGGCCATCCGTTCTGCGAGCAATGTGCCCTGCCCATTGCCACTTAAGTCTGGCGATTCTTCGGGCTACGTCGGTAACCTTGGTTCTCATGCGGATGTCCTCATTTCTGATTCGATCACGCAAAGAAACTCCGAGCATAGCCCTCTCCATTGCCCTTTGGGTGACTTTGAGCTTTCTGATAAGGCCCATTGTGAGCGACCACGTTTCGGTCCCGTATGTAATCACTGGCAACACACACTGGTCATAGATTTTCGTCTTGAGACACTGGGGTAAGTTGGACGAGAAGATACCGCGCAGCTTCCCGAACGCTGCCCAGCCGAGTCGGATTCGACGATTGACCTCTTTCTCGAAGTTAGATCTACCCAACTGGACCGTTTGTCCCAGGTAGACATAATCGTCCACAACTTCGAGCGTAGAGTCTCCGATCTTGATAGGAGTGGGTGTTACATGAACATTCGACATAACCTTGGTTTTGTCCATGTTCATTTTAAGACCCACTCTTTCGGAAGCTCCACTGAGGTCATCGAGCATTTTACTGAGGTCTTCCATGGTCTCAGCCATGACCACTATATCGTCGGCAAACCGAAGGTGAGTGATGTACTCGCCGTTGACATTGATGCCAAGTCCTTTCCAATCCAGAACCTTGAAGACATCCTCCAATGCAGCGGTAAACAGTTTCGGAGATATGACGTCTCCCTGTCTCACACCGCGCTGCAGAAGGATAGGTTCCGTGGTCTGGTCCTGAAGTCGGACTGACATGGTGGCGTTTTTGTACAAACACTTCAACACCTCGATGTACCGGTAGTCGATTTGGCACCGTTGGAGAGACTGCAGTACAGCCCAAGTCTCGATCGAATCGAAGGCTTTCTCGTAGTCCACAAACGCTAAACAGAGAGGCAGGTTATACTCTCCGGTCTTCTGTATAACTTGCCGCAGCGTATGTATGTGGTCTACGGTACTGAAGCCTTTTCGGAATCCGGCTTGTTCGGGAGGCTGGAAATCGTCGAACCTGCGTGCGAGACGATTCGTGATGACTCTTGAAAACAACTTGTAGACATGGCTTAGAAGTGAAATGGGCCTATAGTTCTTCAACCGGGCATTGTCACCCTTTTTGAAGAAGAGCACCACCACACCCCTGCACCAAGCCTGTGGCGTTTTCCCCTCGAGTATGACGGAATCAAACAACTTCCAACTTTACCGAGCAATAATTTCATAAATTAATAAGAAATTGCAGAACAATGGGCCGTCTTCATATGATTGAATTTCAAGCGATATACCAATATATTAACACAAACATACTCCAACAGCTCTCCAGAGTACAATACAAGCTCAGATCTTCAGCAAACAAGAGCATCTCTGTGAAACAGAATATTACGTTGAAATGCAATGCGAGCCAGCGCGGTGGAAGGAACACGCTAATCCTATTAATTATGATGAACACCGCCTTATGAGTTCATGTGAGATGGGAATCTACGTCTATATCTGTGTAATATGCAGGAAACACGCGTTTATGTGCTTGATTGTTTGAATGTTGTTATGATTTTCATTCAATTATAATATATACTTGAAATTGGAAGCGTTCTTGCAGGATTTACCGGAAAAGGCGACACTTAAAGAGACCTTGAAGAATATGGAGAAGACCTTAGCTTAGTTTTGCTTTATTTTTTTGTGGACACCAGATTAATTGCTGCAAGCATTCTCATTTTTTCGATCATCCTAATGTATCACATCACACTTGTTTAGCAAAATCCATTTAATTATTAAACTGAACATTTAACCCTTACAACGATACAAGGAAAACCTTTTTTTAATCAACCAAAAGCTCTGAAACAAAAGATGTGAAAATGAGATCTACAAGTGGTTGCTAAATCTAACACACAATTCCATTTTCAACATAGCAGCAGAACACAGACTAACACGCAACAGTAGGTTAATTGAACAAGATTATTCTATTGAACAACTACCTACATTAAATTAGGCTGTGGCAATTTATTTTACTCGGATATATTCGGGAGGATTTCAAAGATTCAATTTCGCATTCGGATTCGTATCACAAAATGCCTAAACTGCCTTTCCTTACGGGCGTGGGAACCGTATTGAACCTTTTTAGCGGCCTATTCTATCGTATTGTGAGGCTGTAAGGTATCTGAAGAAAGCTGTTCATTCGATAAGTTGGATGATTCTTGTTAAATTGTCTTTTATGATTGTATGACTAGCGTTTGAGTTTGAATAAGGTTTAACATTGATCAGTATTCTTATTGAGAAATTGATTGAAGAACAAACCATATCGTTTGACATGATTAGTCAAGTCTATTCGAAAACAATTAATTGACATAAACACTGAAAATGGGATATCCATGTCAGTTGAAAAACTTATAACAATTGACTTGTGTTTTATTAGACGGACATGTCGTCGCTTCATGTCGTCACGACACGTCGTTGCGTCATGTCGCTGCAGTCATGATTTCGAACCCGACTGCAAATAACTATTAGTCAATAACTCTAAACACGCTCGACGTGTCGTTGCTCCGGCGTCAGCGGCACTACTGATCTGCGGTCGGACGACACTGCTGTCTACCGCTCGACGACGCGTCGCTAGCTTCATGTCGCTAACTACGGAGGGAATTTCATAGAAAGAAATACGTAGAAACCAGTAGTGTCGCTGCTGCTGCTGCGTGCATTCGGCTACCAACTTGTACCTTTATGGCGAGCGTATATGCAACTGAGCTTTCATAGATTTCCGCACCGCAACAAAAACAAATACGGTACATTTTTTCAGATAGCAAAATTGGTACTCGTATTTCACGAGTAGTACAACCCACCTGAAATCCCATTCATCCGAATTTCCAAATAAAATCGGATATTTTTTATTTGTTGTACCATAAAAACGTGAAATAGCGTGTATGGAAGGTTCAGTTTACAATCACGTCGTTATTTGAAAGGTCAATTGCTTCAATAAATTGGGTACAAATATGATTGTGCACACATGATTTTTTTAACCACGGAAGTGGTTTAGGTCAACGTTCATATCATATATGCTCAATATCTAAGAAACATTACAATCAGTTTAATGTTTAAAGGAAACGATGAGAATATTAACATTAAGCAGCAGGAAGGTCCATCCTACAAAAAGCAGAGGTAGACCATGATTTGCCATCCTTGAAGCCAAATCATACAATACCATATCATTACCTATCATATCAGGTGGAAGCAGCGTTAGCAGACCCATTAGCCCAGCTTAGCATTAATCTGGTCTTGCAACAGCCAGATGCGTGAATAAAGTTCAGAAGATCGAAGGTAAGACCTGGTCTGGCCGTTAGTAGACCTAAGAAACTTGGCACCAAATTGAGACGACCTATAATTATATAAGCAGTTGGTGATGTATGGTAATGATTGTGACGGCCACATCATCAGTCCATACAATCATTCACTCGTACAAGGCATTTATTTCTCAAATAACAAATTACCGTTCACTTAAATAGAAACTTAACTAAGTTAATAATACATAGATTTTAGTTTACGTTACAACTTTCAAGCTAGCTAAGAAACTGAACACCATAATTTTATTTATAAAATAAAATAGGACGTAGTTATGTCTAAATAATACTTTAAAAACTCATACTATAGGTACTTACATGTCTAATATAAAAAGCTAAACCTGTGTGTGTAATATATAAATTCACTCCAAATCAATGGAACTCATATAAATCAATAATTATTTATTTAATTAGCAATCCACGACCCAATAGATTCACTGTACCTATACCTACTGCATACTATATCTATGTATGTTTTGTGCCTTTAGCCACAATTCGGTTACGGGTTATAAATCATCGCTATCAGCGACATGTTTGAGCGTAGACTAATATCTATTGTATTGGATTTAGGTAACTTGTACTGGAAATCTGAAATTGGTCAGCGAAGTAGTTTCTGGTTTAGTAAGTGTTATATTGTGGGTTAGAGAATAAAGGTTTTTTACGTGAAGTATGTGCCGCTGCTCTGAAAACGGTGAAGGAAAACATCGTGAAGAAACCAGTATGTCTTAGAACCAAAAAAATCGAAGACATGTGACATCTATTAACCCGCACTGGGCCCGCGTGGTGGATTATAGTACATCCCTCTCTTAGAGAAGAGGCCTGAGTCCCTGCAATGGGAGTGTGATGATGATGATGACGTGAAGTATACATTTTAAGGCCTTAGTAAGCATCATAGAAGAAAACACTACTGGAACACATGCTACCTCTCTATGATAAGGAGTGGTCCACTACGCGGGATGTTATGTATCACCAGGCCACCACAGCACTATCTCTTGATTTATTAATATACTCGTAAGTTTCAACCAAACTAATCAAAGTCGATGTACGTCACAGTACGTGTGTGTAACGCCCAGACATTGAATAAATGTATCTTTAAGCAGAAAAAAGCACTTTTCTTTGATTCTTTCAGCGGTCGAAAATAAATAACACAAAGCCGATGCAATGTCGCTCACAATAATAAAGGACAATATAGAATAAGAAACCTATCCTAGATCCTCGTAACTATAACATTTAAACTTTATAGCAACCTTGCAGAATTATATGAGATAAGCACTGAAAGTGTTTATGACACGTGTATGATGACTAACCCTGGACTTGTCTACCTAGACGTTAGATAGTAAGGTCAATAACTGAATGTGAAGGTATACTAAACTTATATCGTAAAGGTTAGATAATACGTTTATTTTATTCCTTTGTTGTTGTAGAGAACTCTAAATAGGTTTCATGATCCAAAAGCTATAATGAATAAAATCCTTTAAAATATGCTTTTATTTTCAGAGCCGACACCAGAACTAAAGCATTTATTAATTTAAAAAAATACTTTCAATTTATCAATTGTAAGTTTTAGGATAAAAAATTTCAGACCTACGTGTAAACCCTTGATAGTTTGCAATTAAACTTACGTTAACTAAGCTTACAGTTTTATAAAATTACGTAGGTTAGGCAGTCACGAGATCTCCTACTATAACTTAATCCAGAATCTAGGTCACGGCTGAAAAACAAAACTAATTTACCAACATAGAAATACCAACGCAACGCCTATGACAAACTTAAATAGTCGTCAGCTTATTTTAACTTTACTGACGGTGTCTGGGTGTCAAAGTAAAGTATTGAAGTACTGAACTAAAGTAGAGAGTTTATAATTATCCTCTTGACATAATAACTGTCTGGAGAATTTTCAACTGTATCCCAGACTTGGTGTGGAAGCACTTGAACATTATGCTGCATATTTTAATGTTAATAACGCTGGAAGCAATGGTTACTAATTCCTACTTGCTTCAGTTCTGTTTAATTTATTTATAAACACTAAAGAAGTCCTAAGTTGACTTGATCCAGCTAGAAACTTTAGTGTGTTAACTAAAAGTACCTAACTCAACTAAGTGTTATATTTACAGCCTGATAAAACATTTTTTTAATAAATATTAGAGTAGTCGGCCTTCATAATGTCATAATAAAAACTTTGTGAAAAACTTTGAATAGAAAAGTTTCAGTATTTGTGTAGATTAAGTTTTATTTATATAAGAAAGAACATAAATCGCGAACATAAACGTAATAGTTTAAGGCTACAATTTAAATGCTCACCAAAAAAGATTTTTAGACCCTAGATTAAAGTACAGTAGAGTACTAAATAAAATATTTTAACTTCAAATAAAATAAACCCACTCCATACTGAGGTGCCTAAAGAACAACGTTTTAAGTTTCAAAATTATTAGACACTCATCAGAATAATTGTACGTGTTGTATTTATATTCTTTTTGCCTACCAAAATGGATAAATGCTCACCAAATCAATAAACCAAAATTATAATACGATCGTCTCGCGACAGTATCCTTTATGGGCGGCATGGGCACCGGGCCGTAGGCCGACGAAGGAGGCCGGCGGAGGCCCGGCACTTCGGGGACAGAAGATATTAGTGTTATTTAATATGCGAGCGAAGCGAGCGCGCGTCATGGAGATAAATTGAAAGTCGTGAAATAGGTACAATATTGGTGACATCTATTTAGTGATAATATAAAATATTTGGTCTGCAGTTAACTTTAAAGGCGTTTATAAATCTTTATGGTAAAGAATAAAAAGGAAAATAGGTTCATTCCTACAATACTTTAGGAAACACAATTTGGTGAGCATTAATCCATTTTGGACGGCATTTCGATTTTTTTTGGTAGTAAAATAGGTTCTTTTCTGGTAGGCGTTTAAACACAAGCCATAGTTTAACCTGATAGTTCCAAGGAACACAGGCGCTAACATTTTTCTATACTAATATTATAAATAGGTAAAGTTTGTTTGTATATTTGTTAAATTGTAAGGGGTAATCTCGGGATCTACTGAACCGATTTTAAAAATTCTTTCACCAATAGAAAGCCACATTATTGCTGAGTGTCATAGGCTATATAAAAAACCGAAAAATAAAAAGGCTTTTACGTGGTAGTCCGTTTTGCAAAGTGAATCGGAGAAAAATCCAAAGCATCGGAGGGCGCGGGATGGTTTCGGGTTTAATTCGGTTCGCGTTCGTGCTCGCTTCGGGAGAAAGGGGCGTGGCCTTTTACATCTGATCTGAGAGGTAGGTACCCGCGCGGCTCAGTCGCGTAGTCGGCTCCTTACGCAGCGGACATCCCCGAAATTGAATTTTTCGAAACGTAATTAGCACACTTTCGACTAATTAGGCCCAACGAAGTGGGCACGGGTCAGCTAGTATTTTATAAATTCATACATAAATAACTGTTTTAAAAGCTATAAAGATAGTTTATAAGTACTATAAACATATAGAAGAAAAAGAAGAACTTCAAATGACAAGCAATACATTATTATACCCAGTTCTAAGGTTCTACCACAGGCTCATCTTCTTAAGGCAAGGTTAACCCGAGCACCCATAGACATTTTGTCCCTTACTCCAAACCCCACAAGGAAACGCGAACCCGCTCACCCTGTGACAGAGCTTAGCAGGGGTGGCGGCACTCGTTCGACCTCCAACACATTTAGCTCTGGATTTTGAAAAAAGGTATGTATTATTTATTTATATTACACAGTAATACACACATTATGATAGCAGGTTTTATCTCATTTTTACAACTTTTAATTATTATGGTATGAGTTTTATTGTTCAAGACCTAATGAAACAATAATTCGACCATAATTTCGACTTGTCTTTGCGTTTAAATTCGATGCAGTAAATTACAGTAATCGTGTATCGTACGGCCGAAATACCTAGATCGAAGTGTAAAATATGTTATAATTTGTTTTTATTTCAAAATTTATACGAAAATTACGTTTATCCAGGAAACCTCCTCTTTAGTTCGCACAGAGTTTCCTATAACAATGTAGGTACCTACCTAAGTCAAAGTTTTTCAATTCTCAAGACTTCCGTGAAGCAGAGTGGGATAGTAGACACAATATGAGCAATATTGCTTCTGCTTACAGCTTAATACCCGTATGTCATAGATACGATGTCAGGCAATATATTTTATTTTAAAGTTGGGTCCTTTTACTGAGTTTTAATTGCGAAGTATTTACAGCTTTAAGTATGGCATTCCGACGGTTGAGGAAAATTTCATTATGTTTATCGCCCGATGGGAAAAACTTGTTTTTCACCAGAAGGAATGGTGTTATTCCAATTGTATGACAATAGTGTAAAAATGTGCTTGAATCCGTAAGTTTTTTTTTTTGTTTTTAACACGCTTTTAATAATTTTACTTGAAACAAGACTATGTGAACAAACTTAAAAGTTCTTCCCAGAAATCGATTGAGTCTAAATTTTAATATCAAGTGGAAACTAAGCACCATACATAATTATATAAGGTCCCATTTAAATAGGTGGACAAATTTTAACACAGCGTTCAGTACGTCTAACCAAACATATCCCATTAAAAAAAACACTGATTGTAGTGAGTTTTTTGTACGTAAAATATTGGGTAACTAACACTTTTAGTGTATTTTCGCTACCTGTTTTATTTTCTTCTAGGTATCTGATGCGTTTCTCTAATTTTCTTTTTTCACCATTGTCCTTATTTTGGTGGTCTGAATGATTCCTAAAATTTTGTCCACCTATTTTTATATACAGTGTACTAGTAGTTTTAATTTTAAGTTTGCATGCTGAATTGATTATTTGTAAGACCATATTTCATGCAAATAAACAATCTAGAATCTAAATCAGCCATAACAATGAAATGACGTAGCCTATACTTGGGATATTCCGCATATGATCTCATCTGATTATTTTTCTTAGTCAGTAAGGCTGAACAAACGGACATGGCCCCTTTGACTTATGATAATTTAGTCTTACTCTATAGATGATTACGCGATGATCCTACTAAGAACACGGGTTAATACTATAGAGCAAAGCTTAGATTCGTTGTACTGCTGACTAAATAAAACGTAAGGAAAACTCATTAGGACTGAAATCATTTTTTGAATCATCATAACGATGACGTGTGTTTTATGATGATCTGGTTTGGAAAGTTTTGATCATGTTGTACCTACCTAACTCATCATCATTTTCCAACTTTGTTGGGGTCGTTGGGATACAGCTGAGTACCAATAATTTACATGGAGTAGGTACCTACCTGATCTCCGTAACCCAATAATACGATGCACCTTGCTAAGATTGGTCAGGCTTTCGGCCATGACTGTCAAAGGTCTACAATTGTCAACCGAGACCGTGGGTACCTCGGAAAGCACAGACGAAACTCGGTTTATAATGGATGGTCGCCCATCCACGGACGAACCTACAAACCTATGCCAGCGTGGCTTAACCTGAAAATCCACCCGTATGGAAGTTATGATTCAGCAGTATGCTGTACCTGGTTACCTACCAATAGCACCAACTATATAATACGACACAAACAGGCATAAAAGAAATAAAATAAAAATAGACCAAGGACCACTATGACCAATAAAACTCAACGCTCACACTTGAAAAAAACTTAATAATGCATAAAATAGACCACATACATAAAAACTTTTTTACAAAAAATAAAACCGACTCGACAAAAATAAAACACAGAAAAGTGAAAAATAAAAAATCAGCTTCTGAAGTCGGTGTTTCACTTTTTGGTGTTTTTTTTTTGTCGAAGTCGGTTTTATTTTTTGTAAAAAAGTTTTTATTTTTCACTTTTTAGTGGTTCACATGTGCTTACCCCTTCACAACGTACCGGCGTGATGTTATGTTATGAACTGGTGTAAACAATAGACAGTCATGAGATTTCAGCAATCCTAGTCCATTTGCTATCATTAATTGAGGAGTTCCGTTGCCTACCTCCGAAGTTCTTCATCAGATCTTCACGTGGCGTGATATTATGTTGTGTGATGGCGTAAACAATGCTTAGATATGCTATAGCAACAATCGCGGTTAATCTGCTATTATTTATTGAAGAGTTCCCCCGATTTCTACAAGATCCCATCATCAGATATTGAAATGGTGACAATGGGACCACACGGGAAGCACCAGCTTCCAAATGAAAAAAGAATCATGAAAATCAGTTCACCCAGTCGCAAGTTATGAGCTAACAAACATAAAAAAAAAAAATACAGTCGAATTGATAACCTCCTCCTTTTTTTGAAGTCGGTTAATAAAGCTTCATACTCGGAATAGACTAGCCAGATTGATTAATCCAATCAAACTCACTAGTTTAATAGCCCACATAGACTGAAAACCCGCAGAATAAAGCTGGCCAGTTGGGTTTATTCGTCCTTCGTTCGTCCGGCTTTTGTTTCCCAATGTTCGTTCGTTCGTTCAAACCGCTCACTTGCGGCAGCTGAGTGCACATGCATGTTTCAAATTCGACAGCTTAAATGTGGGGATGATTTTACGAAACCATGCATAAACCACTGTTAGCCCACAAATATTTGATATTTATAGTTTCCAAACTATACCTACTTCTTTCAAATATTTGTAGGGTGCAATTAATCTTACCATTTAGAAAATTCTTTCACTATTTAGAAGTTGAACTACCTCGTTGGTCTAGTGTTTGCAATCGCGACTGCTGTGCATGAGGTCCTGGGTTCGATTCCCGGGTCGGGCATAGAGTTTTTCCATCAGGAATTAAACATTAGCAGCCATGAAGTATGAATTTGTAACCGAATGATGTCAATAGGTTCGTCCCCTATTCCAGTCTTGTCCCCACATAGGACTTAAACATCACAGGCGTTATGTGTGTTATGTTATAGTTTAAATCAGTTTAAATGTATGCAGTAATTAAGTACCTATTCTCCAATATGTGTCATAGGCAAACGTTACCATCAACGCAACACTAGTACTACATTTTTCAACATAAACTTCGCTACTTTTATCACTTTTATGTCACCAAGCTCCGTCTCAATGATTATTCTGATAATTCTAAAGAATTTTTCCGGATACTTTTTCCTCCTTTATTGTAGCTTCAACGCCTTCAAAGTTGTCAAGTGTTTTCTCTCGAAACTTTCGTGTTTTGTTGTTGTTAATGTGAATATTTCTCTTTGTTTCAGCGAGTACGAATTTAGTGGGCAAGTTTACGCAGAGCGTCCGTCGTATCGTACAAGATGTCAAGGATGAAGGCACTTCCAGTAAGTACTCTATGTTTTATTTATGATAATAAATAGCTTTATTTGATTGATATTGATCAATCAAGTCTTCGATTATGTTGTGTAGATGTGATTAAGGTGATTGTATTGTATCTCAAAATAGGAATATTTAATAGAAGCATGTTTTACATGACAAAGAAAAATCTAATGTGATTTTTAAAAAAATACGAATCTATGTAATTTTAGGTTACAATTCTACAAGTTTATGTTTAAAATTGTAAGGTTTATTAAACAGCACTTCTAATTTTTTTTACAAATAATGTCAGTTATCTAAAAAATTGTAGACTTGGAATGTTTATTAAACAGGGCCCAGGATTCCTAGTCATTTTCATGCTAATTAAGTAAGAGCAGTAGCCTAACACCATCAAAGTTATAAGACTTTTATGAATATGTAGGGCAGTTCCACTGGACGCGGAACCAAAGGCGGGTAGGAGAAGATTAGTCTCGTAGCCGGGCGGAATGTTAAGAGGCTGGCTAGCCGAGCCGGTCATTGATTTGTGTAGCCGGTAGCCACGACCTGCCAGGACGTATCCCATTTGTTATGGTGGCCATTTGTCAGTTGTAAAACATTTGATGGAGGTTCAAGTAGTACGAATTTTGGTCAATGCCTATTAATACCACTAAGCATTGACCAAAACAATGAAATATTTATGTATTTATTTAAACTGCATATACAAGAGTGGTACATAGGCGGTCTTAATGCCACAAGGCATTGTCTACCAGTCAACTTTTGGGTCGAATAGGACAGCATTGTGATAGAGTACAAAAAAAAAGAAGAATACCATTTTGTTAACACATACATTGATACACATAAATAGAGGTACTGTATAGGTATACTAAGTACTACATATGTGTATATATTGTTTTTAATCGAAGTAGTAAATACAAACGTAACTGTAATTAGGTTTAGTATTCATAAAATTTACGCATTCCATAAAATATTAAAACGTTTTAGTGGTAACCATAAAATTCTATTACTCGCAACAAAACAACAAACCGACAATGTATTTATTTAAAAACTAGCAATTAATTTTCACGTTATTTGCAGATTCGTTAAATATTAATCTCTTCAAATATGTTTATTTTAATCATCTATGATAATAACTGTTCAACAGATTTATCAATTAAAACAGGAATGGCATGACTGCATTTGAACATTACGTGCAAATACGATTATCAATAAGTAGTATATTTACAACTACGGATCACAATGTTGTGGATTTTAATAAAAGCAAATTTTGTTCCAAAACATGAATTCGTTGTACAATTCTGAACACGATTCTTGGATTCAGAAGGCTTTTCGTTAGCTCAGTTAATTCCGCCAAAAATTTCTTTGAAATCATATTTATGTCCCTCATTAAATATAAGAGCCCATTTCACAGAATTTTGGCAGCAATGCTGATTATGAAAGCTGCCTGTTAGTTTCTCGCTTTTCCTAATTCCTTGGTTTATTAATGTTAAGTGCTAAGCTTGCACTTTGCTGTAACAATTAGATTACCTAGATCAGTTTACTACCACGTTGGTCTATTGGTATCAAGCGCGACTGCTGAGTATGAGTGAAATTCCCGGGTCGGGCAAAATGGGTGTTTTCATCAGGAATTTCTCAGTAGCAGACATGGAGTCTGAATTTGTGCCCGGTTGATGGCAATAGGCTTGCCTCCTGGTGTTGATTCTGGCTAACAGGAGTTACAGTGGTTTGGAAAAAATGTGGCGGGCTTTGTCCCAATTAAAAAAAAAAAAAAGCTTGCCTCCTTTCACATGAGCCTTAAACTTAACTGGCGAAATATGGGTTTTCATAGGCACACCTCTGCCTAACCCTTCGTGGATTACTAATCAAATGAATTAAGATCAAATACGTAGCTGTTAAGGAATGCCGAAGGCTGATTGGTTCTAATTTAATTAAAAGCTTAGAGAATTTTAATGAATGAAGTATGCTTGGTATTCGCTTTAAATTGGCTGTCATTAGTAGTCATTACATTCTTGCCAGTGATGGTAGAAATATTTGATTTAAATAACGCGTTTAGTGGCAGATCAGCCAGGACAAGTGGATATTTTTTTTTAAATTTATTTATTTAAAAATACATTTTCTTATAGTTATACAATGCACACAAATAGACCTCTGGGGTCTGTCTTAGCATGCCATTACTGAGATTTGATCAACGCACTATTAACAGTTAGGTTATAAAGTTACAATAGAATTTATGTAGTATTCTTTCAGCTTACGCTTTACGTTCTTATTATTCTCTGGGATTGAGTAATTGGGAGCGGTCAATGCTTTTTCGGCGGCCTCAATTAAATCCAGGCCGCAACTTAGTGTTTATATGTAACGACCACCTTCAAAACGGTGAAGGAAAACATAGTGATAAAACTCACCTATCCTAAAACCGAACATTCGAATACCACCAACACACCACTGAGACCGGGCCGCTTCGTGGATTATGGACTCTCTTTCATAGAGAAGAGACCTGTATTCGAAATGTCACAGGCAGATCTACAAAATATAGCATTAAAATTCAAACTACTTATAACGTGGTGTACGATAACGTGAAAAATTACATTTGTAACACAAATCTCGAATAAAAATTTAAATAATTTTCCAAAACTAATTCTAACCTATCTTTCTTTATACCAGGCGGGCAGACGAAAGAGGAGGTGATAGAAACCAACGAGCGCCTGCGAGGAGTGCGCGTGCGTCTTGACGAGAACTATGACACGGCGAAGAAGGCGCTTGTCACGCTCATGGCTCGCTACTCCGAGTCCAAAGCCCAGAGGAACGTGTTCACCAGATACGCTATGCTCAAGGCTATGATAAAGGTACGTTTTAATTTAAAAACCATATTTATTTACACATGTCCTTTTAGTCTATGTTGTCCCAATTGTTTTTTTTTTATGAACTCCCCTCGACCCTTCCACTAATGGCACCTGCGAAAAATATTGACAGGTGCCGTATGTGGAATACCTCAGGTGCCATTACCTCAGGTGCCGTTAAAGCGGGTGCCCAATGTGGAATACTCCCCAAAAACGGAAGTGCAACATTTCTGTTCAGCACTTACCTAGACCAAGCGATGTGGCTTCTTTTTTCAAAAGCCATTATTTGTAATGAGAAGATAAACGAAAGTTTTGAGTTTGGCAAAAAATAGGACTCGTATTTACTGAATTATCTGCAGTGCAATGTTCATCCTTATTTTTAAAGAGTTTCTGAAAGCATTAAAGTCTCAATTAGGGCTCAAACTACTACCTTTACTTACTAACGAGTACTTACCATAATGGGCTCTTGTTGCTATAAAATTTTACGTCTTCTTCAACCTGAGAGCAATAAATTGCTCTGTACAGATCATCACTCTCGTTCACGTTGCGAAGGCCAACACGATCGGGTTGTTTGTCTTTATTTTTGTTCAATCGGACAATGCAGTTAGTCGCAGATGGCTTTTACTGCTTCGCCGGACAGGTGTGTGTGCAAGCTTTCAGCCAGAACGAATACGTGTGTTCGAACTTCGATGACCTGAAATGCGTCGTTAGCGGAGGAATGTAGGCTTTTTGTTTCCTGATCAATAAATGCGAGTTCAGTAATCATACTTTCCTGCGTACATAAACAAATACTGCTATATTTATTTAAGTACAAATTGAGGTACTTTCAAAAGTAAGGGCCTATCTTACTAATTATTTAAAAAAAAAATGATACATAATTTGTATGAAATAATTTGCCAAGTAAATAAACGGGAACTTAATCGTAGGCATGTGTATTAATAGTCCCGTAATATTAAACCATTTCAGTCCGTTGCGAACAATTCCAGATGAATTTGTATTAACACCTAAAAAAACATCAGAAATATGAAAGTGATTAATAATTCATATTTTTCGCTGTTCCTAGTATTTATTTCAGACAGTTTTCTGATTACTTAAGACCTCGCCAATACACATAATAATCTCCCTAACACTTTAGATAAACGATTCCCTCGCAAAATTGATTACTAGAAGACCTGCTAACTCGATCTATCTAGGCAATCTAGCAACAGAATTAGTTTAAGACAAACACCGAAGTTAAACTAGGGTAGGCTCTTTCGGAATTCGGGTTTGTTTGACAATTTAACTAACTACATGCCAAGCAAATCCCTCGTGTCTATGGTATAGGTACTGTTGAGGTCGCATTCCTCAGTTATATGAAAAGGTTACGGTGACATAACATAAGTGTTATACTGTACTAACTTTAATATAATTACAATATGCACATTGCTGTCGACAGGGTCAGGTATTCGCTATATTGTCATTATTATAATTTGATCCGGATTCTCTGTGGCATATAGCATCAAATAAAATGTCGAGTTTTAGAAATATTTTTTAAGCATCGTACTGCTACCATGGCCCACCTGGAAGACCCTAAATCGATAACGAAGCCAGGTGGGCCGCTGCAGATGCAACTTGGTCCGATAGGAAGCAGGTGTGACTGCTGTGCTGTTCTCGCTTCCATCTACACTTTGAGGGACCTATCTGAAGTCAGAACCAACGTCGCGTCGATGTGGTCGAATTCTAGTCAAAACTAATTTAATTATTAAATAGGGAATCATCGACACGACGAAGAACGCATTGTCAGCTTTGTCTCTATCATTCCAATATCTTGATGACAAAGACACTAATGAAGATTTCAAGTTGTAATTGATATAACTTACATTTCAAATCGTTTGTCTTTTTTTTCATGAGCTTTCAGCACCTCCACGCTGTTTACTTCTTCCAACTTGGGACTTGGTTGAGGAAAGAGCAGAACCTTCCGGTCCTTGATAACAAAATACTTCTATCTCAAGGTAGGTGGACCTTACCGTCAGGTCTTCAAGATTGCTCAAAGCTTTTACAAGAGTGGAAAATAACAGGCCCATACAAAAATAAATGAAAATATATTCATATAAACGAGATAAATCATGCATCATGAAAACAAGACGCGAGACGGCTAATTGTGCCAGGAGTATAATTTATGAAATGAATGCGCAACAAGTCTTACATTTGAATTCAATGCACTTTGAAATTACGCCGCTCAAACTCATTTGAATTGCTCGGAAGTGTAAGACCGGCTCATACATACATACATTGAACAGCGCGGCAACGGCTAGACGCACGCATTTATTCTGGACTTATTGATTATGGATAAATGTTTTCTTAAGATAACATTACGTCATCATATCACATGTAATGCCAAGCCCGTTTTTTTTTTTGGAGGGTGCGACATTTTCAAATGACTCCTCTCGCTCTGGACGTAGCGGAGTATCAGACTTTAACTGACTAAAAACCACCCATGTTCCTTCTTTCTTAGCTCTACTTTGTATCCGGGGCCGCGTTATCTCTTTCATACAACCTGCAGCCGCAAGCCGAGCCTGTTATCCACCTGGTACAAAAGTTTTGAAGCCATCTTATTTATTTATGTCGAAGCCAATTCAGGATGGAGGTATCCATCACAAAACTATTCCAAAAACAAAGTGTTATACGATAATTGTATTTTCGATTCAAAATTGACATATTTACTCTACATTTACATCAAACGCTCGTGCTAGAGCCCTGATACCATTACTATTGTAGTAAATAAAATTCTTACATTTATTGTACTCTAATGGATTGGGTTTCAGACTCAAGCAATGTCTAGGGTACCTAATGCTCTCAAGTAAGAGCACCTGTCACTTGCTTATAAAAATTCAGCAGGGATCACTGGAAGTCTGGAACTATTTGTCACCGTTTGCTTGTTTAAACTTCCCCAGACGTTTACCTAGTGCACGCTGTATAGTGAACAGGGTAGCTTTAGGAATTTAACATGTCTTGTGACTATGTAAATGTGGCTTGCACATTGTCGTAGTTAAGCGACAAAGGTTTTGTTGCCTAAGTTTTATCAAACTGAGAGACGCGATGTGATCTTCTTTAAGTTATAGCCACCACAATATAAATAATTACCCCTCTGGGAGAATCTCGGCTGTCGTCGACATTTCGGCAGATGTCTTTAGTCGTTTTCGGTGAACAGACTTTGTGCGTTGTATAATGTGACATCTGTTTTATTTATCACTATCTTACCCGCTCCGGCTTTGCACGGGTGCAATTTACTAAAATGACTGAACAACAATTTCAAATGTTCCGCTTTATTTTACAAAAGTTTTCATTAACATACAAACCTTGTTGCAAACACATCTGTCGAGCCGTTCTCAAATGGTATTCCTTCATGGCAGCAGCAATTACCTTTCATTCTCATAGACTGAATAAAGAAGCAACTTCACACCTACATTCATGTAGATAGGTGACACAAACATGTGCAACATAGATCTAATTAGGGTGGAACACGTGTCGAGGGTGCCCCCAGTCACATTCATACGACATTATAGCTCTCGTAAAAGGTCACACGTGGGCCTTAGCACAAGTCGCACTCGTCCAGGCTAACTTTGTTAGTAATTGTATTAAAGTGAAAATGATGCGATCTGTCAATCACCTCGCACCCGAGATTTCACCACGCCATGCACTGGGAAAAAATACTTTAAGCAAAATGTCTCATTTGTACCCTCCTTCTGTTGTTACAAGCGATCTCGAGACATCTTATTTGCTGTTCAGTAACTTTCAACAGAGTTTTGACTTTGTTGTTTCTTTTACGACAGTTAATCAAGTTGAAGTACACTAACTTTTTGCACAGAGCTACTCTAGTATAGACTTCAGAGAGACTAATGCCCGTAATCACTAATTGGCGTTGAAAATCTATCTCTACTAACTGGGTTGTGGTCGCTCCATGTAAAATACTGGTAATCAGCTGCTGTCAGCTGCATCTGATTAAACTGGCAGACGACCCCAACCTAGTTGGGAAAAGCTAGGTCTGATGATGACCTACAAAAAACCTCCTCCTCCTCCACTTCCTGTTAATAAAGACGAGTATGAAACTACCTAACATCACATAATCAGAAGTAGCCGAACATTTCGGAATTTTAATTCTTTTATGTACAGGACTCTAGCTATTATTTTTAATGTTTCAGAAGATTATTCGTTAAAATAGTCCTTATACTCCAATAACATTCAGTAACAAGTAATATCTAACAAGATTTTATTAAAAAAAAAACAGCTTCGAAACTTTGAGAAATGTTAATATACTTCTGATGCTGACTGTACATAAATATTTTCCTCGTCGTTTGTTCGTTCTTAAAATATTTCAGGCAAATAAACGAATCTATCTTCGTGGTGCGAAACGACGAACGACCCCTATCTTCAACACCAAAAAAACGTACAAACTTATACCTTACCAAAAAATATACAATTTTACGATATAATTCCGCTCTCAAATTATTTATAACGCTATTCTCGTAGCCATTTGTTAGCTTACGTAGGTGACTGAACAAGCAGGATTCCGTAGAATGTCGTTGTGAGCCCGCCGAGTTAAATTACACACTCCTTGCAACTGGGACCATTGTATAATTGCGTTTAGGAATTACCACCCCGCTACTGTGTTCGTCTTCATTATTTAAAGCTTTGTCCGGATTTAGAATGGGTTTTTCAAGAATTAATTGAATTGTTTTACTCTTGTGGTTATTTTTGTTTGTTTAGCACACATAATTAGCCTATAAGTTTTTCTTAATGCACTGGACAGACAGAAACACTGGATTCTTTGAGTGAGAAACATGGCCACGCGGGCCCAAAGTGGATTATTTATTTATTTTAACAGTGGCGAAATTACGGACTGACGGACAGCAAAAGTTGAACTGTCTCGCAATATGCCTCTCGTTTTATTTTATATCTATAACTGCTGAAAAATCTAAAGATTTTAAACAGGTCCAACCAGTATCACCGATGCGTGGCCATAATCTGAAAAAGTGACTGGATTATAATTCAGTCAGTTTTTCAGATTTATGGTTAAAAATAGCTACATGTACCAGTAGTCAGCTAAATTAATTTAGACTGTGAACACATTCGGGAAAAGGCTAGGCAGACGATAAAATACTTTTTAAACAAGATAACTCAGTAATCGTGAACGACCCGGCGAAATTGTTTTGTTGTCTTTCTCAAACAACACAACGTAATCGAAAACTTTTTCGTTATATAATTATTACAGACAACCATAATTGGGTGAAAAACATTGTAACTGAGTTAGCAATATCGCTGAAAACGTGCCACCTGAAATTCACCCTTATTGTAAACATGTCACGTACCTAGCTACTTATATCCAACCTTGCCGATAGGGCTGCTCCGTCGAAGTTCAAGGGACGATTACATTTTGTGTGAACCGAATGTGAAATAAGAAACAATTGGGGTTGCCAAATATGATTATTTTTCATTTATTAGCGGACCATTGCTTTTCTCTTTTTAAGGTTTTACATCCGGAATTTCTCAGTAGCAGCCTGGAGTCTGGTTTTTGTGCCCGGTTGATGGCAATAAGCTCGCCCCCTATTACATGGGACTTAAACATAACTGGCGAAATATGGGTGTACTAATAGTCCAAGTCTATAATGGGTAAATTTGATGACCTCCAAAATCCAAACTTAGTTCTTTCTAACATTAGTCGGTAACTCCAGATGAATTAATTTCTTTAAATTTTTCGGTTTGTCAAAGAGATTGTGTTATTGTTATTAGGGTGCACCTCTACCAACCCAGAAGAAGCAACTTTTATTTGAAAAAACTGCTTGTGATAGCAATATATTATGAAATAGATTGGCAAAATCATTACCCTTCCTTTTGGCTTCGCCGTAGTCGGGTAAAAAATAAACAGTCTATTTTCGTCTTTACGACCTATTCGAAGCTTTTTCAAAACGTTAGCACAGGACATAACTCATATTTACAACTTGTAACCAGTTCATTTTGATGTTCGTTAACAGAAAATGCTTTTAAAACTGCAGATATTTTACGTTCTTCATCTGAAACAGTAACAATAACATAAAAGCGGTAGATATTATATTAGATCAGGTGAAACGAACTGCACTGTTCCACTGCAAACTTCCACTGCATTTGAACTGAACTGCAATTGATAGACAAACAAAACAAGGACTAGTGTTGACCTCGATATAAAAAATTGTTCCGAAGCATTGCAATTAAAGAAATAAATACAAGTTTAAATATCTAAAACCCGACTACGAATAAAATATTGGTTTGTTATTTACATAATATGAGTGAATAACACAGACTATGACCGCGAGAACTGTATAACCGCAATATACACATATATATTGACTATAACTATATACATATTTGTAATGTGCTCGGAAAGACCTTTCATTTGATACCGAACATGTTATGATTATCTCAATTTAATATTTTTTGAGGTAAGTTTTTGACATTTAAATTCCGAATATAAGTTTTTAAACTGACATGGTCACTGACATTACTATTAATACTGTAAACGGGATATTTACCATGTTTTGATATTGTTGCGAGTTCCCGATATGGGAAACATCCCGGGGTTTAACATGGTAAATATCCCGTTTACAGTATTAATAGTAATTTAAATTCCGTCATAAAAGAATTTATAAAATTTATTTAGTCTATGTCACCCGGGTTATTCTTACGAATCTATTGACACCTCATTTATTAAAATCCGTTCAGTGGTTTAGGCACTACGGTGGAACATACATACATACATAGACTTCCAAAATCATTACCCTTCCTTTTGGCTTCGCCGTAGTCGGGTAAAAACAAATTAATAGTCTCACACATAGACAGATTAAACTAAAATTAATCCTATACGAAGTCAAAAGGCCCTGTAACCGTAAAATAAATTCAATAATAGCCGAAAACAGCACTTTGTTAAAAGCACGAAATTCACTGGTAACGTAAATAAGTCAATTTATATAGGTACGAGAAAATTTTCTCCGGAATCAAAAGTCAACTGAAGGTTTAATAAACCTAAGTGGCAGTTCCCGTGTGTATTGGAACCGAAATTAAATCTCGTTTTACTGCTATATTAAACGAAAAGAATCGTATCACGAACGACCGAGGTAAGTATATCGAATAATTCTGATAATAAAGGAATTTAATAAATTCGTTCGAGCTCTGAACAAAGATAATATCTATTAATTCGAAGGTCCCAGTTTCACTGAAACCGAGAAGAAAGAAGCCTTTGATTTCCCAGTGAAATGTAAATTCATATTTATATTTCAGGTCATTTTAGCATTCAAATCAAGTTAGCTCGTCCTGAGCTCCGAAATGAAATCGGATTCTATTCCAGAATTTTCATAATTGAACCGCACAGGGAGGTTAATTTTCTGATAGAACTAACAATAACAATCGTGACCTCTTTTCTGAACAATGGATTCTTTGACTTGCTTTAATGAAGCCACAATCCACGACGAATTGACTCACGAAGTCATCAATCATTACTTGGACATCACGATATTACATCTACCACTGCACGTAGAACAGCTTTATGAACTCAGTAACCACGCAATAAAGAAACAAAAAACCCGCAGATCTTCGAATTTATACAGAGGTATAAGAAAGTCGTAAATCAAAGTGAAAGCTCTAACAATAGGAATGGAGATGCCGAGGGAATAACTGAAGGCAATCTTCAGGTAATAACTTTCTTCTACCAATTTATTTTTATTGCAATTTTAGGGTTCAAGTACGTTTAATTTTTTTCGTTCGTTGTATATCAGAGGGTAGGTTTATATTTTAGGAAGGGAAAGGCTAGACGTGACTACTGAGCGTGATGTCCTGGGTTCGGCTCCCGGGTTTGGGAAAGTGATATTGGGTTTCTCCATCAGGAGTTTCTCAGCAGCAGATTTGTGCCCGGTTGATGGTCACAAGCTCGTTACATAGGATTTAATCGCCAGACTTAAGTGGCAATGGGCAGGGCACATTGCTCGCAGAACAGATGGCCGATGGGGCCGAAAATTTCTGGAATGGCGACCGCGAACCGGAAGACGTTGCGTTGGAAGGCCTCCCACTAGGTGGACCGATGACCTGGTCAAGGTTGCAGGAACCCGCTGGTGAGAGACGCACGGGACCGGTCAATGTGGCGACACCTGGGGGAGGCATATGTCTAGCAGTGGACGTCTTTTGGCTGAAATGATGATGATGATAGGATTTAAACATAAGCGAGATGTGGGTGAACTTTTAGGTAGGTACACCCCAGCCATTCAGGGATTAAGGTGTGATGTTTTATTATGAAGGGAAGAAAGAAAGCAAATAATTTGACACAAGCACTATAATTATACAAGGAACACATTGAGAAATTACAAACACTAGTCATTGTTTGGCGTGTCGATTGTCATTTTCAATGGCACAGCAAATCTAATTGAGTTTCCTACATCTGTCTGTAGTGCACTTGACGTGATTACTTCTCTGTTCTCGATTTAATCAAACGACACACCTCGTTCGTGTGTTGACAAGGAAATAATATGCATAAGCTACGCAGAGCAGTCTCAGCCACCATAACGTTGAACCACGTCGTCACGGAGTTCTCTCATAAATATGCAGTTTGTTCTTACATGTGAGCTTTACCTACATAGCTAGTTTGTTATTTTTGCTGTGACGGTTGAATCTAGTGGTGTTAAGAAATTATTATCATAGCAAATATTTTCATAGCAAATCGAAGAAGTGGGTATAAAATGAAGAAATTAGAACGGTTGAGTGAAGGACTATTAAGAGCCATGTGTTTTAGAACATTCAGTAAAAAAGTTGTCTTTTTAGAAACAAAACTATAAAAATACAGTCTTTCCAACTTATAATATTAGGCTTAATTAGAAGTGTAAGTATCACACGTCACATCCATATTTCAAATATAACTATGTAATAGGAAGCGAGCCTATTGCCGTGTACTGGTTACTAAATCATACGCCGTTGCTGCTACTGAAAATACTCTGATGGAGAACCCCAATAACAATCTGGCCTATCCGAGAATCAAACCCAGGATCTCGTAAACAGTTGCATTTATAATTAAATTGACTACTATTGCATAATATCATCGAATTGAATTCTCTTTTTACCGTGTCATACCAGTTACACGGAACAAACTTCTTTTCGTTTTATTAAATCGCTTACTGCTCGGTAATTTCAGTTTATCCGGCTTACCCCTTCTGAGAATACCCGGAACGTGTGTCGGTAAACACGAACGATTCGTGTTGGCCCAGGGAGGTAAATGTAATTACAAAACTATTCACCTCCCCTTGGCAATTATTTTCTACTAGCTTTTGCTTGCGGCTTCGCTCCTGTGAGGATATCAGCCCACGGAAACGTTTTAAAGTAGTGTTACACTCGAGGGTAATGTAGCTTCTCGATGGTGAAATAATATTGCGGGAACACCACTGCCTAACTTTTCGGGGCGTACAGGCGTGTTGTTAGAAGTGAAATAGTATTTTTCTTCCCGAATTTCCAAATCTATATTAATTTTATTCAAGTGCCTCCTTAAACCAGCCCCCGCAGTACGCATCCAGATCGTGTCGCTACCCACCTCTTTCTGGACTGGCGGCATACTTAATATGCTTTAAAAATAAATAAATAGCATATTTAATTGCCCGAACGCAAAATCCTTGCTTATTATGGTTATGAAACCACACAACAGTTTAATATTCATAAATTAGTGCGCCTGGTAGCGGGCGGTTGGCCAACTTACAGATGTTCGAGTTAGTGATACAATAATTATTAAAACTAAGTTTAGCTATGATGCCAGCGGGCGGTGGAAGCGTGCTGGCTTCAGCTTTCATACTTTTTGCTCTTGATTCAGTCGATACCGACTGATTTATTTTTGTATACCGCTCTACCTTGAGAAGGATTTGTAGTTTTCTTAGCTTTTATAAATTTTCATTCTTAAATTTAAAGTCAATGACGATCAACTATTGCTTATTTTCTTCTGAAGTTTATCCAAAAGGAAAACTACTTTATTTAATTACAAAGCGTAAATACTTGTTTAGTTTATCGACAAGCTGTACCTTGCGGCCATCGCGTGTTTGAAACAGTCATAAAAATATTACTTCCCATTTGAATCTAATTTTCTTAACAATTTCCATTTTCTTTTTTAACGGAAATAAAAGTAAAGACTACTTTTATTTTAGAAAAAAATAAGGGTTCCGTTACCTACTCCTTATAACAACATAGTAGTCCCGATAAAATTAGGCCAGCCGTTTGGAAAATAACCGGAACATTCAGACTAAGAAATTAAAAGATGTACATACGTAGGTACCTACTGTATATAATTTCATCTACATTCAGTAAAAAGCTTAGTAAACAAATTAATTTTATTTATTTGTTTAAAAATGAATCACAGCCATACTTTGATAATACACATTATATGAGTTAGCCCGAAAGTGGGTGGTCCGAGTAGCGATACAATTATCTAAACTAAGTTTAGCTCCGGTGCCAGCGGGCGCAGGAAGCGGCTCCCGGCTTTCATGCTTTTTGCTTCCGATTTATACGATACCAGCGGATTTCTTTGTTTTATTTTACCGCTCTACCTTGAGAATGAAACTTGTGGTTCACTTTTATTTTTGAACGTGAATTCAATTTTCTTTTCCTGATAGGAAGATACGTGCCATTGAATACGGGCAGATGCAAATGGTGAATTTTAAACAGGTGCTTACAAAATACGAGTATGAAATGCAAAAACTGAGATCAGATGTTATTTTCTCTAACCGAAGGAAAAGAAGGAACTAGTGCTTTTTAAGAGGATCTAGTAAGCAAGTGTAAGTAAATAAAACATTTCGTGTATCAAGAATTTTCACCCGCGAAATTCAGGCTTTATATCGAACAACTAACTAACTGACTCCTGAAATATATATTAAATGGGATTAAATGAAAGTAGATGATTGTATTGATTTTTAGAATTCTCAATGTTGTAAATTTATACGTGTTACGGTCGCGAATCATATTTTGTTCAACATAAATCCTGACACGGACCGGCAATTCGCAAAAAAACGTAAGATTTCCACCTGAAACATGCTGCTTGGCAAAGCAATACAAAAACAATACAGATAATTAAGAAAAGAAGGCCAGAATAAAGAAACAATAAATAAAGGCTTAAGTAAAAATGTTTTATTCAATTCCATATGTCACAGTAAAGGAAGTTGGAAAAAAGAAAGAAAACTGCAATGTGAACAAGTGAGGAAATCGGTTTGCGCAGCTACGAGAAAAATCAAAATGAATTTTAATTTCCGCTCTCTTAATTCGCATTTGATTTGCATTCCGTCGATAAATCAAAGAGTTCATAATGCATCGGATATCACGGTTAAGTATAAAATCTACCTAGTTTCTAGAGCAGAAACATTACTTTTTGACAAGAGTTCCTTTCAAATTGAAAGTGAGGACGAAAGGATGGATTTTAGAAATAAAATCCCCTAAAGAAAGCCGCACGGAGAGAAGAGTGGAAGACTATGAATGGGGGAGGCCTTTGCTCAGCAGTGGGACAATATAGGCTAACAAAAAAAAAGTGGTTATATCTAGGTATAGGGGAGAAAAGTTAAGTAATCGGTTGTCGTGGTATGGGCATCCGATGCGGAGGAATGAGGAAAGTTTCGATTATGAATGAGGACGGGTATAAGAGTAGAGGAAGGCCAAAGGAACGAAGGATAGACTGTGTAAAGGATGATAATAATATTGCAATGTGTCTGATGAGAAGACGAGTAATAAAGAAGTATGGATGAAGAAGACATTGTGCCGACATAAATTAGGATAAGAGAGAGAAAACACTATCTATATAAATAAAAAGAGAAGTCCTGATCCTGACTGACTGACTGCCTGACTGACTCACTTACTCATCAACGCCCAGCCCAAACCCAAACCTAGAAAGCTGAAATTTTGCACAGAGATTCCCTTTATAATGTAGACAAGGAATAAGGAAGGATTTTTTGAAATTCAACCCCTAAGGGAGTTAAATAGGGGATGAAAGTTTGTATGAAAAATCGTCATTTTTGATATTTTCCGACATCCACGCGGGCGAAGCCGCTGGCAAAAGCTAGTTGAATGAATAAAATACACGGCTTGTTTCGTTACGAAATATTTATGGGATCATTGTTTTATCGACACTTGTCGCAAAGACTTTGTCATTGATCAATAAATGCATGTATTTTCGCTATCCGACAATCCTGGCCGTAAACGCAATCGTGTCGGCCATTGCATGGAGCTTAATAATTTAATAATTTCCTGTAAAACATTAATAAACGAGTAAAAATAATAGGCCGCTCTCGTTTCGTGTGTGGCTTTTGTTGTAAATTAAATTTTCATCAACTTTTGTTGGTGTAACCAGTGTAATCGAGTTTATGGTTCCAGAAATCCTCTGTTATTATGAGAACATCAATTTCGATACAAGCTGGTGACGGTAGATAATAATAAAGATGGAGCAATTTATATCATGTTCTACATGTTTTGGGTGCATGGTTGTATTGATTGGTTTTCTGAAAATGTTTTAATGGGTGACTAAGAGTAGAGGAACACCAAGGAATCGATGGCTGGACTGTGTGAAGGGTGATATGGCTAGAAAGGAGGTGCCTGTTGAGAGGACAAGAAATAGACAAGTTTGGAAGAAGACATGTTGCGCCTACCCCAAATGAATTGGGATAAGTGCTGAAGAATGATGTTGCTAATGGGTGACTACTATACTTAGTACCTACAATTGTTTATTTTGTATATTAAAGTCCCTACATCGTCTTCGTCAGACCTTGCTTTATTATACTTACGCCGCTAACTAATATTAAACCTCGTTGTTCTCGTAGTTGCAAGCGCGTCTGCTGTGCATGAGGTTCTTAGATTCTATTCCCGGCTTGGGTAAAGTTTCATTAGGTTTTGCCGTTCGGATTTTCTTAGTAGAAGCCACGGAGTCTGGATTCGTTCCCGGTTGATGACATAAGTCTGGGTATTTGTGTATGAGTTTAAATGTCTGTGAACGCACCCACGATACAGGAGAAATTCCTAGTGTGGGGCAACGTTTTTTAAAAAAAAAAAAAAGTAAGTTTGCCCCTAGGGGGCGACCCTAACATGGGACTTAAACATAATTGGTAAAATGTAGGTCTGTTATTCGATATAACACTTCTGAATAACCCCCCGCTAATACAGGCGTGAAGTTATGCTAGAACAAACTTCTGAAAAAAAAATCATTTCCTTCAAGCAGTAAGGATAAAATAAAATATTATTATTCTTTTACATGTATATTCTGGTAATATCGCAGTATCTTAAGCTCTACATGAGAGAACCAAGAAAATGTTCCAGACAATAATATAACCATCTTGGGTTATATTTAAAGGAAACCCCTTGGTTCCCAGGAGACTAGGAAAAACATCTGGAGAACAATAGTTTAAGGGCTAATATACTTTTGCTACATTTTTCAGTGGAGATTTTTTATTAGCTTTTATTTTTTTAAAGTTCTGAATTAATTTCCTAGTAGAAAGGTTTTTAAATGTCCTTGCTTCGGAATGTAGTTCAGACATGCACACGGTATAATATTAAGGGGTATTTAAAGTGACATCGACTTAAGGTTGATGTTCCAGGGTAGCCCGTGAAATTCAAATTTTCTTAAGTTTTTTGCAATTTGCAGGCAAGTGATAGGTTGTATGTTGATGAACATTTGATTCGCTGCTGACTTTTTACAAGGTCAAAGTCATTCCGGAACCTGTATGAGCTCGGAGGGTTGTATTAATGATTTTGATGATTATAATTCTGTAACTACATATGTCTTACAGCCGCAAATCATATTTTCACTAACATACAACCTAGCACTGGCCTGCAAATCGCTAAAAACGTAAGAAAATTTGAATTTCGCGGGCTACCGTGAACATCCACCTTAAAGTGGACAGTGAATTCAACACATCAATTAATTTAGAATTGATCGTTTATTATTGAAAATCTGTGGTTCATGCCAAACTAAACTATGTATGTATAGTATATGCCTTTTTTTTTGGCGGGTGGAAAATCATCGAATTATTATTATTATTAATTGTAAAAAGTGAAACGTAATGTAAGATTGTTAAATTAAGGCTATAAATCTAATATATAAAATTCTCGTGTCACAGTTTTCGATGCCAAACTCCTCCGAAACGGCTTGACCGATTTTGATGAAATTTTTTGTGCGTATCGGGTATCTATGAGAATCGGCCAACATCTATTTTTCATCTTTTTTTTTTTTTTTTTCTGAAAATGGCAAAACAACGTTTGCCGGGAACAGCTAGTAAATAAATAAAAATAGCTTATGTGCTCTAAGCGTAGGTGCTCTAAAAATCGGTGCTCAGATGGTAATACCTCATATTTTAGCCGATGAAAAAACGGAGAAGGTTCTAATTCGACACGTATATTTGTCTACAAGTTTGTTAAGTATCTTCTTTTACAGGTATGTTGGAAGAGATTTCTTTAGACATAAGAAGGATCACCTTTGTACAATTTTCTGTTCCTCAGTTCCTTTCTTCTTTTCTATATTTAGTGTGTAAATATAATATTTATCTATCTATCTTCTATTATCTTTTATTATATATAAATAAAAACAAAAGTCCTGACTGACTGACTGACTCATCAACGCCCAGCCCAAACCCTTGGACCTAAAAAGCTGAAATTTTGCACAGAGGTTCCCTTTATAATGTAGACAAGGAATAAGGAAGGATTTTTTGAAATTCAACCCCTAAGGGAGTTAAATAGGGGATGAAAGTTTGTATGAAAAATCGTCATTTTCACGCGGGCGAAGCCGCTGGCGAAAGCTATTAAGAAAATATTTTCAAAAACTTCAACATCTTTAAATAAGATCTTACACAGACTATAATCCAAATACAGGGTGTAGATGCACTTGAACATACAGTGGGTTCATTAGACGGGCCGTTACAAGGCGAGAAGACGATCTCTATCGGTAGAATTGGCTCTGGCCCAGCGAAAAGTTATCCACTTTGAAATATCATGGCACACCGTCTGCTGGTAGTCGTTACTGGAATTAACTTCGCAACGAAACTGCATGCTAGCCGATATGGCGAATTTAAATTTAGTATTGAAAAATAGCTCTTAAAAGTTATGAGCTTATATAAAAGAACGAGTTTAAAAAACAGCTATTTTTAAAAATTAAACCCTATAATACTCATCTTCCTGCCCTTGCCCAATATTATTTGGGGTCGAGTGGTCGACGCAAAAGTTTTTTTTCTTCCATTCTCCCTTGTCAATCATCGCGCTATCTTTTTCCTTCATATCATTCCTCACACAATCCATTATATTATCTTTGTTCTTTCTCTCGCTCTCTAATTTTTAAATTAAACTCTCAATAGCAATAAACATCTAACCAACTATTTCATAATTGCTTGCAATTGCTCGCTTCAAGCTCGAAACAATTTATAACCTCACTGGTTCCAAGAAAAACGCAAATAATTAAAGTTTGCAATTAACACGTTGAAGCTCGGAGCAAGTAAACATTTTCCTACTGGAACAAATATTCACAGAAGATGCAAAAGCTTGAAGGTATTCGCTGAGCAGAAACAAACTATGTAACTAGCAATGTTCAAGACAAAGAAAAACACTTTTCAATTCAGTTGTTCATAATAATACTGGGGTCGTAGTTTGTAGTCTCGTGCCCGAGTTTCACTAAAGCCGCCTATAAAACTTTTTCTTTTAATAGGCTCAGTGTAAGCCTGTTTTGCTTAGCCAACCGTTGTTCATATTTTTTATTTTGGTCAAAAACCATTTATATGATATCAACATCTCGAAGGAAATATTTTTATTAAAACAATATTTTCGTCCAAATTGGATTGGATTTCCAATTTGGACATTCGATGAAAATATTTTGAGAAGTACCTATATGATTTTATTTTCTCGATTGAATCTGAAACATCAGAAAAATGACAGAAGCAGAATACGAAAATGAGCATTAAACGGTGATGGGCGGAGCTGGAATATCATTATTTGTTCTGAAGTCATACGGCAAAAACTTTCAACTTCTAAATTTACAGTTCACATTTTTCATATTCCAGGACGTGATTCGGCTCGAGACTCAATACTGGTCGTTGGTGGAGATCCCTCGGCAGGAGAAGGCGGAAACAGTGCCGGCGTTTGTGCTGCGCGCGTGTGCTATCATGGAGAAGACGCAAAAGTCTGGAGAAGGAGTCAAAACCTCCGCCAAACTCGCTGAAGAAGCTGCTGATAAAAGGGAAAGAATAGAAAGACTGAACGGTAACGTTTAAAATTTCATTTGGGTATTTTGGGTTCATGGACAAGCTATAACAGCTGTTAATCAGCCTTTTATGAGAGGAAGTGGACTGCAATCCCCCATGGCCCCGTGGTAGCGTGTCTATGAATTTTCATCTAATGACATGCCGTTAAATTAATAACGCAAAGTAATACGCCTGTCTGGGTTCGAACCCACGGCCAACTATTCCTTTATCGTGTTCGCCGCCGTCACAACATGTTTATAACAGAATTTTTCTTACGCCCCTAGAAAAACACACACTAGTTCTAGCCTATAAAGGTAGAACTTCAAAAACATTTTCGTGCTTCCTTTAAACAGGAATCTAATGATGATCACATCCTCAAATAACGATAAAATATGGTGTCGGGTTAACTTTGAGCTAGCTCAACCAAACTAAATTCCAAGACTATTGGCGGTTTGCCAACTTGTCGGTCTACAGTGTTATTTTTCGCTGGATTTCCCAGCCTTTTCTTAGTGCTTACAGTCATTCGAAAATTACTTTTGAAGTCGTAAATGAATGCATATTTAATACGAAACAAAATAAATGTAAACAATTGCTCAAAGGTGCTGAAGAGGCACTTCCTGGATTGTGTTGCAGTCTAGGAAGTGTCTGTTTAGTACCTACTTATATAAACTTATTCTGTAATATATTATTATGTACTGATCAATAATGTTGTGGCACCGAGTTGCCGTGTCTGGCATACTACTGTTAAACCCACGATGGTTTGTGTGGTATGTTTACGTCTATAAAAAAACTGTTTGTAATTCTGTGTTAGTGAAAAAAAAAAACATTTTAATGAACTACCTAAAGGCTGAGAAATATATTTTGATAGCACAAAATAGCAGCAATTTGGGCCACTAGATATTCATCAATGAAATCTGCTATGCAAATAGATTTATATTTAATTGAAGCGTTAGTTCCAGTCCATTTATATATTTTACAATTTAAAAATTCAAGACAAGCAATTATAAAAAAATCCTTACAAAGTCCAAAGCATAACTATATTGTTATATAAAATTATCGTTAGCAAAAGCGGGCGTTCAGCGTCCATTTTAATTAATATTTACTAATCACACCTTCCATTTCGTTGTAGAGTACCTAAATTGGTGTCGGGGTTCTCGAAACCAAATTAAACGGCGTGACCGTCCCGCAAACCCTGACCTAGGCTCGAATTAAGCACAAACAATAAAACGGGCTTACACCCGAATACACTCGGGACCTTATACGAATTCATGTATTCTATGGATACTCTCGTCCTTGTAAATAGGGATGTAGAACCATATATGCGGTTTAGAGAGGATCTGAATAAGTCTAAAAGAGAATTATTATGTAGGCTCTTTTATCATAAAGCTTTTATGACATTTACATTATTATATTTTCAGACATGACAACTATTCAGATTGAAACGGAGAATACCCAGATGACAAATGACTTGTATCGTCTTCTGAAAAAATATACTGGTCTGCGGAACTTAATAAGGGAATTGAAGGTAAAAGAATTATATAAGAAAATAATTATTAATTTGTATATTATGTCATAGTTATTGACAGTTTCAGTGTAATTTGTAATGTTTAATTAAGCTAAAAGTTTTTAAATTGATATGGTCACTAACACTAGTCATCAACACTGAAAACGCCCGCGACATAAAGGGCTAAGAAGGAACTTGGGTGGTTTTTAGTCAGTAGAAGACGTCTGATACTCCCTTTCGCTCTGCCCAAGAGCGGGAGGGGTTATTTGATGATTTTACCCCCGCACAAAAAAGAGGTACTTTTTGTTTCGAGTTCCTAATATTATATTTCTGCGCTGTTACAAGCACCATGATCACAGATAAACTGAAGTTTTTGCGGGTGCAACAGCGCCGAAATATCGTGAACTCGATTTGATGATGATGAATAGTTACTACGTAGGATTAGCAGATATTTAGAAAATATTTGCGACCTTCCGCCAATCGTCTCGTCAAATATCCACCTTAACTTTTATAACCGATTCTCTCTCTATTTCCAGGGTGACTACATGAGTTCTAAGGTCTACCCGATCTTCCCTCGCTACACGATGCTCAAAGACATGATCAAGGACATCATGCACGACCCCGATTACATGGAGGTGTGCCATGAGGTGGATCCATAGCGCGGGGTGCGCAAATAAACGAGGAACTCTTTCACCGACCGAGAGAGGTCGTTTCGTCGCTAGTTTCGCCAGGGGAGAGCAACAGTTGCGAGTGAAATGATGATCTTATGTCTGCCATCTTGAATTTGAGTGTCAACCGTCAATAGTTTTTTTGAAATATGGAATTCGTTCCAAATTTGAATTTCTAGTTCTTTTTTGGCGGTTTGACGAAATTATTGTTCGAAGTGATAATCGGATTAAGTTCGTATATTCAAAGATGGTAGATCAAAGATAGGTGTGTTGGTGGAATTGACGGCGATTAGTGTGACGAGTACTCGTTTAATTTGCGCCACTTGGTTTATTGGACTCTTTATTTAGTGTAAGTTTAGATTTTAGTGTGTCTGTACTCGTCCTTACGTGTCCTTAAGTTGTAAATGGTCCTTCATTTAGTTATTGAAATCTGTAAACCTATTTAACCAGTTAGAAGCCGAGATTTTGTGAATTGTATTTTTTAGACTTCTAGTGTGACCATTCTTAGCAATTTTTGGTCTCAAGCGGACTGTAATATCAAAGTTAAATTCTGGTTTTCTTCCAAGACTTTGCGCTTCAACTGTTTTATGTATTTCTGCTTCCACTACTACATAATCGCAACTTGTATACATATCTTGTCTCGCTGTATCAAAAAAGAGCTTCTGTGGACCTAATCATACTTCTTAACTTTACACATATCTAATCATACTTACTCACTTTATAGATTCATGTTCTTACGAGTATCTAACCATATCGTATTCTATTCGAGATCGCGATTTCAGAAATCTATACTTTTATGAGATTTATCAAAAAGATTACATAAGACAGGCGTGATAAGTACATTACCTACCTAAAACATACCACAATAAAGCTGCAAATCTCATAATTTTCACTACTTATTCCTTACCATCGCGATTTCTCACCATACATAACAATATAGGAAAAACTCTTTCATGATAATTATCATTAATAAATAATAATATACAAATATAGGATAGCAAATATTAAATGATAAATGGGTGTTGTTGAATGTACATTAAATAGTAATGCCATTGCATGTGTTCAACATTATAACATTGGTAAGTAGTGTGCTGAAAATATGGATATTTATAGGATCATTCATGGTTTTACAACTATTGCCACCAATTTCTTATTAATACAGACTTATTGAATGATTTAACGGTAAATTCTTGCGCCATCTTGCAATATTTATTCAAGTTACGTACGCATTGGCCGTGCTTTATTAGCACCTCACTAAAGCTTAGTGACTTTACAACTGGTTAATTGCTAGGATACACGGTGGCTACACTGGGAGGTGATTAGCAAAGCCGTGAACTGTTGCAGCCGGATGCAGAAGTTCTAGAACATTAATTTCACCTCACTACTCACAAGGCGTCTCGCTAGGCGCTTAGTATGGCCCTCCTGGCAGTGCATGCGTAACCTTCAAATATTTGTAACTAATCTGCTTATACTTACTATTCTGATAGAACTCATATCTGATATATATCTCATATATTTAAGATTATGACGATGATATTATCATCTACACATATCATGTGACCTAGCCACAGTATTACTCCTGTATGTATTTTAGTTAGAAGGGCATCATATCTTTCAATGTTTTACTTAAACAGAACACTTTATTTAGAGTTTTCTTTTTATTAAAACTCTGGTAATAAATATACTCCTTAAAATTTCATCTTATAGATATTGTTTTGAAAATATTTTAGTGCATTTGTGAATTCGGGTAAAAGATGAAATAGACAAATATTAATTAAGTAATATGAAAAATCATGTTATTTAATGTTTACTATGTTTTATACGCATAGCATTGTAATTGTTTAATATGTGACGCTTGTAAGTTATGAACTAAATGTGTATATTATATAGATATCTAAATAAATGTAATAATTGGAGACAAATGCCAAAAATAATGTTATAATACTAGGGTATTGGTATAAAATAATAAGTCTTTGTTAAAATACACGCACACCAATTTTATTTAATTGTCAAACCAACATTGAACATCTGAATGGACAACAAAGCCTACGAAACATCGTGCTACGCGATGCGCTACGACGTTTTAACTAGGTATATTTACCAAAAAATCTTCATTTTTCCTTCAATGTTTCCGATTATGTCAGTTTACTTAAGAATCCGATTTATAAAGATACCAAAAAAACTGTACTCCTACTTCGTGGGTATGTACCGTTTTACCTTTGATGTATGATTGTATGTAGCAGGTTTCATTGCTGAATTAGGATTGAAAAGTTTTCTGCGGTCTGCGAACCGTGAAGAAAGCCATAATTAGGTTTATATTATTTCCTAAATATTTAGAAAAATCACATTTGTTCACTAAGCTAGTTTTTGTTTTGACTATCACTTTAAAATAATCGTAAAAAATAATACTCAGTGTCATAAAGACAGACTTTAATATTAAGCCAAGTAGGCACATTAGGTATTTGTAAGCTTTGTATGTTGTACTATTTATTATTAAATATGAAAGCAAATAGTGAGGTCAAATGTTAGACTAGAAAAATCATAGTTATCTATCTATCTATATTAAAAAGTGAAGCAAACATATTTCTAGGTTTAGACCTACATATTATCTACTTATTCGGTTTGTTGCGTCCTTAGAATCCAAGACAAGACCAGACGTATATGCTCATGTGGGTGGTAAATTATTATCTAGCGTTGGTACGTTGCAAAACATGATAGAAATAGATTCCGCTAGATTACCATGAGCTCAAAAGACAACGCATGACATCTGAAAATCGGAAAAAGTATCATCGCTGAAAACATCAAATTATGTAGAACGTATGTTCGTAGAAGTTACGTTTTTAAACATTCCTATAATAATCTCATACTCTTCTATAAACTTATAATAAATATATATACTTATATAAATGATTAATCACATGCCAATTTCAATTGGCCGAGGTTCGACTGTATGTACCTATAAAATGTTAGGAAAGTAATAAATATACTGCCATTGAGTTAGAGTGGGTATTAACATGTTACTGTAATATTTAAAAGAATAATACTTATGTAATAAGATCGATAGCTGTAACAGCACACACCAACACACATTCCAATTATGTGTCTGCCATTAATGTACATGCCTGCGAAATTTGTGCAATGATTTTCTTGAAATCCAAAGTCAGCCAAAAGGACTTTTGACTGGGCTCTGCCACAGTCGGTAAAAATAAGCAAAAAAGTAGTCACCAAGAAACTCACTGTGGAATAGACGCGATACGCAGATAGTATGTATCTGCGTATCGCGTCTATTCCATGGTTGTAGATCAAATAAAATTACGACACATCACATAAACTAACATCATGTAATATAGTAAAGAGTCTGAAGTGGGAATGTACAGTCACCAGCGTATCCATGTTACCACAAATTATCGAATTACTCCATATGATTTTAAACAATAAAATATTGAAAGTTAAGTTCAAAATAGAATCGAATGAGAAAATTCTACAGTTTCTGATAACTTGATCCCCTGGGGACTGTACCAAAGTCCTTCAGGCTAAAGTTTATTTATCAGAACGCAAGGATGTTTAAAATATCTATTTAATCATTAAATAATTAATTAATATAAATGTCGCTTTACTTACACTAATTTGCAATAAAATTCTAAATTGATGAATAAAAAATAATTAAATTAAGTATCAATAGTTAAGTTTCAGTGTGGTCTAGATACATTTAAATGATTTCCACTGTTTTTTTCTTATATGTAGTCAAAAACTGATTACTCCTATATTTATTTGTATACAAGGTTGAGAGACACAATCACGATTTAATTTTTAGTAAAAAAATATAGTTTTCTCTCATATTTCTCACGATTCTCTTATACGTTTTCAGTAAAAAACGTATATTTTGTCCTAATATCAGACATCATAATTATTTTATTCGAAGTTAAAAGTAGGTTTTTGGACTGTTTTCTAAATAAAACCTATTTCTTTGCATGTTATTATATGTATGATATAATTAATGCCAGGCATTACCTACATTAAGTAGATTTATGTAGACCTACGTGTATTCGGAATGTCACGCTATAACGCTTTGTTATATAAAATGTAATACACTATTTTTTGTGCTAATTGGACTTTCATTGAAATCCCTGTGGGGGTGTGCCGTGTGGGGCCATCCCCTAATATCAAGTGAAGTTTTTAGGTCACTTTTATAAAGAAAGAAAGTAAGATAACATATTTATTCAGCACAGGCCATAAGTGCACACAACAAACAAAAAAATTAACAAAAAAAAAAACTCCTTCCAGTCCTTGGAGATACGTTGTAGGTTTTAGCCATGTTTTAGCCCACCCCTCTGCCAGCATCGCGCGCATTTTTATTATTATTTGTTGGAAAATCAGAGTCTTTTAAAACGCCCTTTACGCACATTTCCGTTTAAAATGTACACGTGATGGAACAAAAAATAGAAGGGTTTAAATATACTACCTACCAACTGTTCTATCAACAGACCTAACAATAAACTATCCCCCATTCGTCTGGAAGTTATTTTGGTATTGCATTGGTCTGACTTTCTCGTCTGCTGTACTCATTATTTAAACGTGTCGCTGTGTTTATATTTCATGTAACAGCGCCATCTAAAGTGTTGATATAAAACTAACCTTTTTCGATAGTGTCGCCATCTATGTTTCGACTTTGTATTAGGTTCAACACTCTGCTAACCAACCACCTAAATAGTTCTTGTAAATAAAGCTAGATGGCGAAGTTTTCGTTTTACTCAATGTTGCTATAAATTACCAAAAAGATTACCAAGGTTTATGGGAAAAACAAATATTGTGATGCTTCACTATTTGATAAAAGGGGACCTTTTATTAGTTTACTTACAACTTACAACTACATATTTCCAAAATTAATGCACGCTCTAAGAAAAGAATAAGTCGGTTATTCCTATGTTACTGTTACACTGCGATCAAATGATCTTGGCAGCTCCGAACTTCGTGCAGGTCATTTTGTTACAACGAATGTTTAAAAGTGTTATGATATTTATTTTATTTGTATTTCTCACTGTTTAAATTAGATATTTTCTGATCGTTTAAGTAGGTATTGGTTTATCTGGAAATAATAGTTTTATTCCCAAGTTTACATGCGTAAAATTTCGCAAAGCCTATGTTCAGAGCTGCCAAGATAATTTGATCGCACTGTACCCTGTATCATCCCATTGATGAGCAAAGGCCATGACTTACAAATTTTGCGATCCAGGGCCGATATGGACCCCTGGTCGTTGGTTCTGTCCAGCTCGTCCCGCAATCTCCTACTACGTTACGAGATCTAGCGCCTCGCGTCGCCATCTGGCTGTATCAGGGCCGGGGGGGCAAGGGTTATTTATTAAAATTCAATTCCAGCTGGACAAACAAACAAAAAATTAAACAACTAACTACCTAATTAACTAAAAACTTACATTGATTTGAAAATCAAAATTGAAAATATAACAACTACCATAAGGGTGTATGATTCTTGTAATATTTTTTCTAGCTATAACGTAATTTGAACAATAGAAAAGTGAGCATGAAGAAGGGGATATTGTAATGTCGACTATGGCAACACTGGCCGGCGGCCGCTTCCGCTTCATTCATTTCATTCGGCCGATGGCAGCAGGTGTGGATTGTAGTGCGTCGCACGGCATTTGTTATGGCGGGCTTTCGTCAACATGAAGTTTTGTCAAACTTTTAAAACTTGAATTTATGAACTAAAACTAATCTAAAATAACTAGAGCATAGCAAAAACTGCACGGTACTGTTAAAAACCGCTATTAAGTGAAAGTTCACTGGTCAGGATGTCGGTTAATTCAAAGTGGCGGTTACCTGACGTTTTTTGTGTTGGTGTGTTGAATGGATGTCGGAATTACGTTTAATTCGTGGCGCGGGGATGGGTGAGTAAGTGGTTCAAGGTGTTTTGGGACCTCTATCGAGATGCCTTTCGTACAGCGTGCAGTGGAACCTAAGTTTTTATCGCGCACGAGCTTACGAGACAGCGATGGAAAGCCGAGGGTGTCGGATGACGAGCTCCAGGCGGTCACTAACTGCACCCTGAGCAATGCGCTGCGACAGCTCGCCTCGCTGGTGCTGCTGGCTGAGGATATCTTCAGCGAGTTGACCGCGCAACTCCAAGATATCACTGAACGATCGAAAGTAGCGCAGACGAAGATCATCAAAATAAACGAACTCGTTGAACAATATGATCCGAAGAAAGTGCCAGTCCGTAAGTACAACTTTTATTTGTTTATGACCACTTCTTGCCACTTTTACCTTGTCCCGGCTAAATGTTTTTCCGTGTTCGAAGTTCACGCGATACCGTGAGGCGGGAACCGGCGTTCACGTTTAGATATCTCCAAGACACCTACCTAATTGCTAATTAATATGCATCGGGCAACGATACCTACTTTCTAGGTGACTATTCCGAGTACTAAAGGTTTAATCGCCTAGCAATTAACATTATAGGTTAAGCCTTCATGGTCTGTTGACTTTTGAAAATCAGGTCATTGATGGTTTAAAATTTCTCCATTTTTCACGCGATAAATAAGTAGGTAGGTAAGCTTACCTAGCTATATGGGTACCTACCTAGGAAATACGTTTGTTGACAAACGAATCGATAGTAGGTGCAAAGATTGTGGAATTTGAATATGATAACTAGCAAAGTTCGTTCACGCGCGTTATTGAATGAAATTAGCCTAATTAAATAATTAATCTATATTACATATATCAATTTATCTAATACTTAACTATAAATTATTCAAAATTATTTGCCTTACAAAATAGGTATGTAGAACGAGGTCTTGACAAACTAAGTGGTTACTACCTACAATAAACCAAATATCGACAAGTGCCTATGATAAACTTAGTACCTACCTACTTAAACCTTCCAAAGTAGTCAGTTGCCCAATGCAAAGGTTACATGCCTAAGTCAAATCTAGTTTAAAATAGCCATCAACTAAGAACTTGCTAAGTAAACCGACTTACCTAGCTACCCATGTTTAGAGATTACCGACCAATTAAAACCTCTAGGATATCTGCTAGATATTCTTATTCGCCTATAAGGAAAATATCCATTTGGTGCCTAGGTAATTTGTTTGATGCAAGCGTCCTTGGCGGTAATGGCTTGAGGAAGGGATAGGTAGGGTACTTGTATGTGTAGTAACATACCTACAGGCTTTTAACCATATTGTGTTTATAAAATCTTATGGAGGTATATTTCTCAGCTAAATTGTCTCTTAAGACGCAGTTAACGGGGGAACCGTAAAAACGACCTGTTTTTCGTCGCAGAGTTAGCCGTATTGCTACTTATTACAATTCCAAAAAAAATACAGTGTATAGTCAAATGTATAGGTAAAAGACTTATGCAAAAATATTTTCTAAAAGTAATCAAGAACCTCGAAAAAAAAAATCACAAAATCACAAAAAAATCACACGAAAAAACTTTTTCGTCTCGAAATGCTCAATATTTTGAGTGACAACTGTTATTTATTTTTTTACTATCAGAAAGGAAATTTAACCAACTAAAGACATATGTAAAAATATTTTAACATTATAGCGTATTTTTTTTTAAAATAAATTAAATCTGCGAACTATCGTTCATTTTGGCAGTCACGAGCATCAAACGCATCGCCATTTTCAACCTTATTTGTTTAGGCGATGAGTTAAACGCGCGCTCAAGGTCGCGGGCAGCTAATGTCGCCTTAAAAGTGCCTCCAGTAGTTACCACATAAACGACGGGTACTTGTTGGCTACTAGCGTCCATCACATAGCGCCGTCAGTAAAAAGACCTGCAGGCAAGCATTTGTAAATTAAACTCATTGAAAGGACCGTTCCGAAACCTCATTACCTCGTCCTCCTTGAATATGCCGCCTTTACAAAAACGTACCACGTTGATGCATTACTCTGAACGCTATCTAAAAACCTGTTTGAGCGTTCGGACGGACCCGCGATGGGAAAAAAACTCCCAGATTCCAATGCGAACCATAAAAACGTCTCGAGTTAATTTCCAACCCATCCAATGCTTGCCCGCCGCTTGATGATTCTGACCGCTCAAGTATTTAACACTTGAACGAAGAAATTCCTTGTTCTTTTATTTATAAACATCATCAAACTATTCATGATATACGCCCCTATTATTCCGATCAACTCTAAAGATAATAACGACCTTTAATTACTATCGAACATTGGAACACTACCGAAAATAGGTAGGTACACCCTTTATCGAGATTTCGTTACATTGATTAATATTCGACTAGATAACACGAAACGTTAAATTCCTTACAAAGCAAATCGTATTACACGTAGGTACCTTAAATGGGGACATTAATTTTGTGTAACCACGACTCTGTCACAGGCAGTCAGCGGCGACACGAAAATCTCTTTAAATGCATTTGTTACGGAAAACAAAGCAAGATAAACAAGAAAAGGAGACAAACAAAAATAGCTGTTGATTTAGTTGGTATTGTGGCGAGGGTAAACACTACACAATTCATTGGACAACCTTTCACCTGGCATGGACGATAAGCGCTAAGTGTTGTTTGAGTGTCATCTCGTGGAGGTCTGACCTTTTATGGACTCGTTTATCTGTGCTGTAAAGAATCCCTTGACTTTAAGCACTGTCCGTATTCGGCTCACACTTGTATACCTAATTATAACGCCCATTTGGCAGTCTGTTGCGTTCAATACTGCTGTGTCGACGTTACTTCATTTATGGGACGGACGCAGACACAGTCTATAAAGAATGTCTTCAGAATGAGTCTAACATATTAAATTCAGGACTCGGCCATTCTATTGCATAGCATTAGTCAATGACGAGCGTAGACGGTGTGAATTATAATAATTGCCATCCCCAGAGTCGTGCCATCATTTAGACTAGCAATTATTTCAGTACGATTTAAGTAATACGTACATTTTCACCAGCATAAATGTTCTCCGATTCTCTGGTAATACCTGCTAGTTAATACTGAGTACATATTGTAAGTTAGCGCAGTTACACGACGTGTTTCATAATTTATTAGCTGCACAAGCTGGTCGGTTGCACAGATGCTATCGGTATAGGTAACATGTAAAGTGAAGGGTATAATCACAATTACAGCATAAACTTTCTATGTTTCGAAGATGACTAATGTGTTATTACAGAGTAATTTTCATAACTTAGTTATGGGGGACAACACGACACCCATTTTATCTGGACATCTTTATCAAATGATCCTGATTCGATCTGTCGTATAGTAGGGATGGCAGATAAAGGCTAGCTAGGCACCTCATAATTTTTTCTCCCTTATCCCAATTCATTTGGTGTCGACGCCAGCATGTCCTCTTCTTCCATACTTACGTCTCTGTTACTCGTCATCTCATGAGGCACCTCCTTACTGGCCATATCATCCTTAACACATTCCATCCATAATTTCTTTGATCGTCCTTTTATGACCCATTCACATACATACTCAACAAAACCTTCCTCACGACATTTACCTCATTCCTCTGCATCACATGCCCGTACCATGACAACCGATTACCACACAAACTTTCAGCCACCGGCACCTTTAAACTTCCTCTTTTGTACTCATTTCTTATTTTATCCATTCTACGAGTAGCTAGGCTAGGTATATTACTGGGTTGGTTGGGACTAGCATTTAGCGCTATCAATTTTGCGGTTTACATCACGTTGAAATGCAATCTGCTGAGTAATGACCACAGACAATGCTTCCTAATCGAGCTCTAAATGTCCAACAATACTCTGTAAACACGAATGTAACACTCGATCTGAAACATCTATGAATAGTACATTAACGTTACATAAGTCAGGTACACAATGGTCACTGTAACTCGACGTTTGTGCAATTGTTACAGAGTTCGTTGGCCGATAAAGTTCTTATCAGTTTTCTTTGTAACTAGGAAACGAAGTCGTGTCGCAAGAATTAATTAGGCAATGGCGAATTACTGAGATAAGCCTCGCAACATATAGGCACAATATAGTCTTTCAGATAATACGCAATAGTACTAGAGTGGTATACAACTGCGCATAGTATTCAAAAGTTAGAAATGCAAAGTGAGCAAAGATCATCATGATTCGCCTTCGACATTCAGCCATACAAAGTCTATTTTGCATTTGTATGCGATCAAATGTCATGGTGTCTGGAAAACAAAGAGAGCTTTGCCAGTATGGCGTCGGTTTTTCCCATACTTGATTTATCTACTGCGTGAGGAACATCCATTCAACCGCATGGATACCGATGTTAGTTAAACGAACCCTGTTACGCAATACCATACCCTATATAACGTATTATAGGAACTAGTTTCATAGAGAACGTATCCTGACTGAGAGTCGTGAATAACCAAATTGATTTGTTTTACTTAAAACTATTTCAAGGTGGCCTCGACTCGTTTTTAAGTCGTTAACTCCTATTACTGATGGTATGCGATCCGTATCAAATTTTAATACGGTTTATTCTCAGTCATCGAGCAGGGATTGACATAATTCTATTTTGATTCTTAACTGTGACAAAAACGATTGGCCGTGACAGTGTCCACATAAATCACTGATCTCTTATATTGAATAGGAGGAAATTATAGAGAATGTTTCCGTTGCCCGCATCTCCGATAAGGAGATATTCCTCTAGTTAAACGATCAGATGGACTTATGCGTTCCGTCCACTGCATCTGATCACATATAAATCTTATTAGATCCAGAGGGCAATTTGTTCCTTAAGTGCTTCAAGTTCCAGCAGATAATTGTATTAAGGATGTTAACCAAGTTGAAACAGCTGCGGAACTGGATAAACTAAACGGAATAAATAGTTTCGACTTGCCCGTAACGTTTTAATCAGAGGAAAAGATAAGCTTAGGTTCTCTACTTTCTTTAACCATCAGTTCAGTTAATCTTTAATCTAATGTTCGTTGTAAAAGTAACGGTTGGTGCTTCATCAAATTCAGTCCAACCTACATTTAATAAATAATAAAAGAAAGTAATTAAACTCTGACTTGAATAAACAAATTGAACGCGATATTTCCCTATGCAGCAGTGTTTATCGGGCTTTCTATACCGGACACGATCTAATCTCGAAATAACCATAGTCGATAACCTGACTGGCTATTAAGCAGCTAGATCGTTAGATTACTACTCACACCACATTTCAGGCTGAGTTAATATACATTCTGGGCAATAACTCTAATATTTGAACCGAGACTGTTGCCAACTCCTTAATACGTCGACGTCATCCATCGAGGTTGAACAAAATGGCTTCATCAATGCCAGACAGGCATTAATACTCTTGACAGTGAAAGTTTGATCAATTTTGGTGATCCAGATTCTTGCAGAGGCCAAAATCTATCTAAAAGTGTATTAAGTAGATAAATACTCAATCCCCGTTCCTCTCAAGTCTCAAGTAGTGATGTTAAGTCAGACTGGACGTCTGGGCTGTCTATCATCACATCGGGGCCCTACGTGCTTAACAAGACATCATAAACGTCAGATCAAACGCACACATACTCGGCTAGAGTACCTATCGGGAGTCTCGGTAGTGCTATGACATCATCCTGGGATACTCTTTCGTAATACCTCGCTCAGACGCTCCAAGTTTCGACATAATGAAGAGAGAAACTTAGTTTCATTGTAAGGTTCATACTAAAGGTTTGATTTCCAAATACAGAAACCTCTGAATGAAACCTAATTTGGCGAATCGAATGTTTCTGTCCAATATCAAATTGCAAGCTCACGAAACAGACCATGTAGAATACAAGTCACGCCATTCCTGGGAATGTCAGCAGTAACAAGCCAACCTGCACACAGCACTACGTACGTACGAGTAATATCTCCATGAGTCCATGCAATACCTAGTCACCTATAGATCTAATGCCACAGGCTTCGGTGTCACCTTTCGTCCCCGATAGTGCCTTTCCTCGGTGTTGTTTTGCAGGCTATTGAATGACTGCAGTCGGTCCGTATTAAGCAAGTCTTCGTCGCGTAATCTGAGCCCCAGCTTAAATCTAACGGCTTTGTACCTAATGCTTTATGCCTGAATAAATTACGAAAAATAATATCTTTTCGAAAGGAGGGTTGAGTGAGAATCCAAGCGGCTTTAGTGAAACAGTGTACCTCGTGTACTGGTAATGAAGGGATATCCGTTTACAACTGCAACAATATCATTTTTGCCTTACCTTCTATGAGAACTACCACCTCGATATTTTTTTGTTTAGTCAAAACGTCAGTTGCGTTACAGTTTTATTATCGCACTCGACAAATGGTTGAGGCTACAAAAACCACACTTGAGAAATTCACCCCTCTCTGTCGTTGTGGGAACTTTTCGAACCAACAGGGAAGCTGGGTTTTTTGTGGCATATTCTAAGAATGCGTCCCAGGTAGCCGGGTACTAATGCGAGCTTTTGTATTCATAACTGGAGAGAAGATTTTGCAATTGACCATCCCGTCAGCTTTACAAATGAAGCGTTTTGAATTTGTAAATTATTGATGAATTAATGTTTGGGAACATTATGGTAATAAATTAACTAAGTATTCATAACACGATTTTGCCCTTAATAACGCAAGTATATCTACACCTTGGCGTATCTAAAGCCAATAATTTGCATTTATTAAATTGAACTTCCTACTTGCCAATCATAATTATCTGTAATCAGAAAGGCACATTCAACTTACCGTGTACGAACGAACCTGTCATGTCGTACGGATTTTATAACAATGATTAATGACACGAATTCTACTTAAACCACCTTAAACGTTGCAAATATAGCGGTTTTATTGCGAATGTAATTCTCAGGTGTGTAATATTACCTTTCTAAGACTATATTACAATATTAATTAATTATATTTCCGCGACTCGCCCCCTAACCATCACATGTGGGAGAAATATCTCTGTTTAATGTTTCTCATGAAACGAAACCTATTTCAGCTGCAGTATATGTGTTCTAAATTAAACTTTCTCTGAATAATTAATCTGATCTTTTAACATAAACATTATTTATTTAGTCACATTGTGTAGTTTTAGTAAAGACATTCTAATGTTCGACTAATCCTCTAATGACCGTGATTTATTTGGTTAAATATTCCAATCAGACGGTTCCTGCTTTATTTTAATTGTATCGTATAGTCCACGTATAATGTGTCTGTGAAGTCTATTTTAAATCTGATTCCTGAATGCAGTGAGGCTGTGACAATGACCTTTAGAAACCCACGCTAATTATACACACATCGACAACCGGTGCCAGACTAGTTCATGGCGTGGTACGTTTCCACATAGCTAAACAACATAATAAAGAGCCTAATTTAACTGCGAGTGCACTAACTTGTGATCAAAGATGCCACTAGATAATGGGCTAAACATTCTGAGGCAATTTAAATCGAGACTTATTTTAACATAACTAGAGAAAAACAATGAATGGATTCCAAGAAGGTAAGTACGTTGAATTATCTCCCCGATGTGAGGATTCAATTAAATTAATTAGAGCCAGCAGTTGTTTGCTGCACACAATTTAATTGGACGTACTGAAAAAAGATTGAGAAGGAAGATTGAATTAACGCGCATCGATGCTTATGATACAATAAGCGTACCGATTCGACGGCTATAAATTTTACGAACCCCTCCTGTTAGCCTGTTACCAGCATATGGTGCAATAGCTAATCTACTTAAACTTACCCGAAGTTCTTACCGATTGTTGGGCTGTGTATGATGCACGGGCACGGATTGAACTAGCAATAAACTCATTGTAACAATATGAAACGTTTCCTGTTCGAGTCGCATTCTTTCAACAACATGTTCCTGTTCGACAGCTGAAGTTGATCACACGTTAACTTCAATAAAGTCCCGCCGAAAACAAATATCCTGGCCCCTGGGGCAACTACAAATATTGGTCATAGCTATAAAATCGAGAAAAAGATAGGATGAAGTGTTCGACGTCTGGGACGCATAAAATTCTTTTACTGGCCCCTGAAGCTTGAAGGCAAAGAAATGAAATCATATAAAAACAGCTCGTAGGTAGTTTTCCTTCCTTCGTTCGCAGTTTTGGTTAGTGTGTATTTTAATTCGATTCGGTTGTAACCACAGCAACTTAACATGGATCCTCCTTCCCCTCCGACATTGTTACTATTGACGAGGGTCCGAGGTATTCCGCAAGGTTTAGATGCAATTTGTTCCAAGTTAATACGATACGGTCCATCAATATTTAATCGGATCGACTTTCATTAATCCTTTCACGTAATATTTGTTTATTCAGGACTTGCTATCCTAAACCGATGATTTTTGTATCAACTTAGCCCATGCAAAACCAATATTCTAAACTTTGTATTGGTACCTATTACCTACTCAATTTGTTTTCAATTCAGGAGTTTATTCATTCCGTGATACTTATCTCAAAGTTCTATGCACCAATATTCATAATGAAACGATGCACGAAGAAACCATTATTATAACAGCATCTAGAAAAATGCATCCCATAAAAATAAGTAAAATAGACTTCCACACTTGGCGCAGTACCATACATTTTAAATAAGACAATTCCCATATTTTTTACTTATCTCTTGGCGTGACTTCGTTCAACTAAGCACCTAGTTAATATTAGATGAAGCCCGTAAAACGTAGGGGTGCCGGCAGCTGATCGGAAGTCCTGCCCTTTGTGCGACTTTCAACCACACTTTTTGTAGTTCAAGGAAGGAAGGAAGTCAGGAACTCACCAAATCGATCTGTTTTTTAACTTCACCGTAAAAAATAACTGTACGAATGATGTCACGCAGTTACTATCTGCGCATTTTTCATGCCGCATGAGTTTTATTTCCCTGCATGTCACGAATTTTGTGTTACGCTCCATTGTCCCTTACGAAATATCCGCATTTTTTATCCAGACAAAGAGGGAAAGCTTTCCATTATTCAGAATATTCGGGTACAATGGTGGACCGCGCGCGGCGCACGCGCAGCGTGTGATCCATTGCCGACAAGATCGATTGTTGGCGATATACAGGGAGGCGGTTATTTCAAATTGTCGGCTTTGTCGGACACAATGCGAATATAAACGAACTACACACCTAGACTATTTTTTACCTTTTATAAACTACATCCTGCCCTTCCCGGTGTGTTTCCGTTCATTAAATATTTTTTGTCTAATGATTTATTACAGTATCCTCTGTATCCGACTTGTATTCAATACTAAAAGAATCTCTTTGTAACATTTGTGAATCACCTGAGTTCTGTCGGTATCTACGGGGATCAATTAATGTTGATTAGATTCTAGTGTGGGGCCTTTAACCTGTATGAAGTCCGTAGACAAACAGCCTCATCTTTGTTATGCAAACTATTTCATCTGATACATATCAAATCTACTTGAAACGTTGTCACGTGTTTGCAGTTAATTAATTAATTGCTTTAACCCCGAGTTGCCGTGGCGTGGAAGTGGCACGAGGCGTCTTTGCGCGACCCGTGAGCTACAGCACCTCGACAGTTTTGCGGCTTCTGTAAATAACGTTTATAGTTGCCCACAAACTCAGTTTAACGGAAATATTGAAATAGGTATTTCTTAGAATCAATCGAGCTACTGTTAATCAGAAATGAGGACGTGAGACCTTGACTCATTCGCTTGCTTTGCAGTATCAATTTCGTAAAGAATTAGTCGTTAAACAATTTAACAGGTTTTTAAAAATCGTTAAGTAGGTATGATATTATCTAGATATTAATGTCTGCTTACCAAAAAAAAAGGCTGCTAACAAATCTAGATAGACAGACACATCCTGGCACAAAAAAAGACTTTAATTTAATTAAGTATCATGTAATCATGTTATTAGAGGATACTCCTGCCTGTTTAGTCACAACAATAAATCTTTTTGGAACATTAACTTTTTGGTTCAAACATGTGGACAAAATCTGATTGATTTGAACCACTGTTTCTGTTAATGGTCCATTGAAGTGAGCTCATGACGTAAGACTACGTGGGAATATGATGCAATCGAACAAGGAAACGGGATATTATTAACATAATTATTCTTGCAATATCCTGTAGGTGGAGACGCTGAGCTTATTGATAGCTTTGAGATGTGTTCCCAGATGAAAGGGGAGTCCAGTTGTTGGCGGAAAATGGAGGTAGAAAAATATTACAAAGCGCACTTTGAGAAAAGATATTCTGTAGTTCTGTCTAGTGTACGTGCTTGCTTACCTAATCGAAATGGGATTTGCGGATTGCAAGTTCTTTCAGTATTTTAAAAGTAATCTTTTTTAAACTGAGCTTTTATCTAGACGGCGGTGTCCAGGTAAATAAAAGGAGTATAACCATTAAAAGTATAACTACGAACTAATAATATAATCAGACGAAATTTGCGAGATCACGATCCTGGTTTTACAGCATTTGCACGCTTTTGATGTGGTTTAACGATCTTTCGTAATAATTTGTAATGAGCCATTGGGAATGGGAACCTAACCTTTGAATGTAAATACTTCATCGTTCTCTCTGTGGTTAATTCATATAATAATTAATCAGTTATAATGTTATATACCTCATCTAATAACTAGAGCTTATTGACGCTTATAACTTCTTGGTATTTATTCTCGTTAGGTATAAGTTTTTAATGATTTAACTGGATTTAACTCTCAACGTATAAACTTAATGATAGTGCGGCATTTATAGGTATTAAACGTTCTGTGATAGCATTAATCGCGGCGAATGATGCAAATACTGAGACACCCCTTTATTGCGTAGTAAATAATTGTTCGTAATTACCTACCTCACATCGTTTACAGTTCGCACTCGTGGAAAAGAACTAAAACTTTTTTCATGGAAGATGAGCAGAAGGTGCTCATAACTTTATTACACTAGTAAGTACTCTTTGGAGAAATGAACTATAACTATAAAAATGAACTCCACTTCAAAGAGGTGGATATTATGTAAACCAGTCTCGGTTGCAGCTAATTACTTTCGTTCTTCACATACGAAGCGTGAGCACTGAGCAGCCCGCATTGATGTTCAAACGGGGAACGTACACGATACGCAAACACGGGGAACAGCTCTCGATAAACAAGAGCGTTTTCAGAGCAACTCTCAAATCAATCATGTTAACCTTATCGACACGGTTCCGTTGCAAGCTCATTAGCAATGCCGGTGTGTCCGCACCTCACGTACCACAGTGCCACATAGCCACATACTGTCCGGGTAAAACGGGTACAGCCAATATGGGCAAAACAAGCCCGCTCTCATCCTATCCATATTGCAGGCCCTCGTTCGATCAGTTCATTTATATTGCAAGCGGATGTTCTTTGCAGCTTTCGTGAACTGCATCATTAGCTCGCCGTTTTCATGATTGCTTACAGTCGAAAAGCCAGATGAATTCCACTTTCATCGAAGATTACTTCACTCGTACTCATATATACACTCATGGCGCTACAAGGCTGTGGAACGTCGAACAAATTGAATTGATTTCAAATGGTCCGTCTGACTGGTACCTTTATTATACGGCATGACTTGTCTGTTAACTGGATAGCCTCGCTCATGTCATGTTTCATCTCGCGCTACATGGTATTCGAGACCCATGGGGAGTCTTTTTGAATTGGATAAAAGAGTACAGAAATTGAACACTGAATTACAATGGGTCTTGTATGTTTGAACAAAAGTATTGTTGAATTACTAGAAATGTTAACGTTCACACGTTTGATTAACCTCTAAACGCTTTAATACCAGTATCAGCTATAGAGAATCAATTACAAACTAAAACGATTGCATGTGCATGACATAAATTCATTTGAAATACGCCTAATTGCGCTCGCTCCACAGCGCAAATGGCTGACGTGAATCATACAGATAAAGCAGTGTTTCAGTCGGGTGACAGCATAAAAATAATGGTGAAAATAACTGATCGCCAGTGTATTATTTAGATAAGGTACGCACGGCCGTGCGATAATGGCCGCTTATAAAGGTGCGCTGTGATGCACCGACAAAGACTACTTCCATTATGATGAAAAATAACTTTATCTTTCAGCAGTCAGCACTGCCATTTATCAAACCTTTTTGGAACCATTAAGGACTCATTTATATCAATGAAAATTTCGTCGTTCCGAATTTTGAATAGTTCAGTAATGAGAGAGATAGTATTTATGCACAAACGGAATAGTACGAGACCCAATAAGAAACTATGTGGAGTTATCAGTTACACTGTTACGGCATGCAGTCAGTAAATCAGGAAAGTGATTACAGTCATCGTAAGTAGTCGGGTAATTGCATCTGGAGCGGTAATTGCTGTTTTGCCCGCAGTTACTGCAATCAAGCGCATATTATAATAAGTTTTTATGAAGCGTTCAAATTGTGACAGATTTGCGATGTTTGCCCTAGGTACGCCTCATTAGTTCGTTACGTCACTGGGTACCGGAGATCATGTAACAGATGATTTATTTCGCAGCCGCCGTGGAAGCTAGCCCGGTTAGGTGAACGAACCCTATCACTGCGCTACGTCGTATTACTGGTTTCGGCACTTCGGCAGAAGATTTTGTACCCGACGCGCATATTGACCGTTTATGGGCAAGAAACCTCATAGCACGTTCATTCATTACAAACCGGCTGAGACACAACGACTATGTAATACCCATGAAGGTACGATTGAATGGGATTATTCAAAGTACGGATTGCATAAGCTGTGAATGCTGTGTGATATATATTAAACCACAATTCGAAGCATCATGAATTCACACTTCGAACGAATGGGCTGTTGTAAATGACGATAAAACTGTTATTTATAGAGCTTCTTTGAAGTTCGATTTCATGTTATAGCTTTGATTGCCTTGCAATATGAATTGTTATGTGATAGTGCTTTACGACTGAACATAGAATATTGATGAGCATTTTAGGAACTGTTATAATCTCATTTCTGAACTGTTCTTTTATGGACCTTGTAAAGTGTAAATATGACACATGCGTCCTAATCTTATCGTCTCCACACTTACCTTGGCAACCGAAAAAAAACGTTATTTAAGTATACCGTTAATCCCTGTAACAACGAGCAGCTGCTAGTTCAACAATCAGTGCCAGCTTACCCAACAAATTATTAAAAGCCATAAAACGAGTCTTATAGAAGGGTGAGCCACCCCTATTTGTCGATTTACGTGTCGTGTTTGAAACTTGCATGAGCGTTTTATTATTTGAGACAGGCGAGGTATTCCATCGATTTTTCAAATCGCATGCATGCATTTCAATGACGTGCATCGTCAATTTTTAATAATAACCTTTACAACGTATCATATAAATACGGAATGAATGTGGCTAGCAACGGTGATACCCATTCCAAATGTTCTTTCTGTTCGTGGCTCATAAAAAAATAAACCCTTCGGTCCTTAATTTCCGGTAAAGCGAATTGTGAGATGTCATTTTTGTTTTAAATAAAGGGAGCGAAAAGTGTATATTATTGATTCGATCGCAATATTCCATGAATACTAATCGAAGCAGGAGTCCTTAACAGTTGCATTTAAATGGATTCGTGACTAACCCCTTGGTAGTTACATCAGCAGCGACCGTTAAAGGCAGATTGGCGCGCAAATGTCCACGCTTGCTGAGACCTCGGCGTGTACTTTGTCGCTTGCAACCGGTTGCATTGTGTAGCGACCGTTAGTCGCCCACCTGCGGGAACGTTGCCCACTGAACCGAGAGCGACGCGGCGTGTGTCGTGTGTCCAGACACGTGGACTTGAACCTTAATAGCACACATTTGCATAATAACTAGTTGCTTCGTCTTTTAATTATTACTAGGACAAGACTTCGTGGCAATACTACCCTCCAAGATGAATGTTACGACGTCTGTCTTTAATATCCTTGTTAATTTCATAATTACTCCAATTTATCATTTTCTAAGAACAGATGTCGTCACTATTTGCGCAATTATGAAGCCTTTTAGCAGCTGCGTTTGTTAAAAGTCAAATGTTGGTTCACGCGTACTATATTTCATAATTTAAGATTGCGTAAGTAATGTCGTTTTTAATTAAATATTGATAGAACGCGCCATTGCATTGCGTTGCATCCGCTATCTATCGTAAGTCAAACAGCATGTGAGATAACCGATATCGATTGGTGACCGATCGCATTACGACACAGTCACTCGATACTCCGACACCTCGCCACCGGCTGCGGGTTGCGATTGTTTGTTAAACGATTATCTTATAAACTCTGTCTCAGTTTGACCCAGTTCCTAGTAGTGATGACTCGATATTGAACTACCGATAACTAAATTGTTTGAACTGTTACGGATACACAAATATCGATTTAATGATCTTATGATTCTGCAACTATTTTAGGAAATAGATAGGGTCTTTGTTTATCTTATTCCTATAAATTATTACGCTAAACTGGAAAAGGAAACAAATTGGCTCTGTTAAACTATCAATCGTTCCATGTGACTATATAGTATGATATCATCTCTTCCAATTATTTTCCAAGCTACTTTTAGTCTTAAAACAATGATAAGTAACTATTATATTTTTTCTTTACCTTTTTCCTTCGATCAATACCTTTTTCCGTAAAAAAATTAAATGCTCACATTCCTACATTTATTTATTAAAATGGCAAGGCTATTAAAGATCAGCTGTTGAAAGCTTGAAGAAACACCTGCTTCAAGCATTTTGTCCGTTTGCCTTCGGGCTTCGTTGGTCCGCTAGCGCTTCCACCATTACTTTGCTTGTCGCAGTATTTTCCAAAACATTAATATAATGTTTTCCTCCCGCTGCCTGCGCCCCTTATCTCCTCCTCCAAATGTGAAGGAACGATTCTGACGACAGTTTTTGTTTATGAATGTTTCCGAACATAAATTCTAGAGTAGGTACAATGACCCGGAAACATTTCAGCATTCAGCTAGGTTTAGATTTGTAAAAAAGCAATTTAATGAACACAAAAAGTCTTACTCTGTTATTGAGTTATAATTACTTATAAAGACCTAATGCTAGGTTTTTTCTCTGAAACAATCGTGGCAACGGCACTGCAGCAGACAACTTAATTATGACAACCTCATCATTCTCATTCCAATCTTTTTATTATTAAACTCGAATATAACGACTCTTTTATAAAATCTTCTTTATTTGCTTGGTACACGTACCTACAAATTGCAGGAACATTTTATTGCAAGAACAAACAATCGGACGGTCGAATCGAATTTCAGTAAAGGTGTGTTGTTTCTGTTTCATTATAATTTATGTTATTTTTTTGCTTACCTCATTTTTCGCAATAATGTACCCCACCCCCTACCCCCCTACCGCATACAAAATTACGGATATAATGATTGTGATTTCATTATTATATCTCCGAATCGCAATAAAAAGAAAAATATTACCGCGCATTTGTTTTAGTTAGAGGCAGAGCTCCCCCGCGAAAAGGGCATAGTGACGTTATAATGGTTCAGATAATATTATGATTAGTTCTATCACAAAAGTCCATCTATCTCTAATATCTGACTTTGAATACAATGGTTGATATTATAGCGAATTCCTGGTACAATGCACAGAAATCTGCGTTATTATTTAGATTCAATTCCCTCTGAAAACTATCGATAGTCAAATACTGAAGGCACATTCTATGGAGATGACATGGCATTAAACTAAGCCGACCAAGCCGTCTTATTGTGATGTAAATAAGTTGATCGTCATCATACAATGGGGCGTGGGAGTGAGGGTGTGGGCAGACCGGCCCTTAGCTCAAATATAAACAGAGCACAGCACCCCGTATCTTGGTCTACCGCTGTTCACGCCTCGTTAATACAAATACTTCGTACTAAATTACGTAGATGTACAAAACCCTTTTTTTTTTTTTTTTGGTGGGTGGCAAATCATCGAATGACCCCCCCCGCTCTTGGGCAGAGCGAAGGGGAGTGTCAGACTTCTACTGACTAAAAACCGAACCCATGTTCCTTCTTTGCCCTTGCGCCGAGGCCACGTAATCTAGTACCAAAAACCGCGGCCATGTACAAAACCCTCGTTTAGCAGTTGTTAAATGGTTTAGATCAGGCGAGGTCACGGACGATAGTAAAATTGTACAGTTTTCTATTTCACACCCAGTTGCCCTATTTTTAGTATAAAAACCATGGTTTTAATCTTCCTAATCCACCGGTTTAGTGATCTCGGCTCTCTCTTAGGTGGTCGGTGTAATGTTACGAGCATGCATACAGCCAGTGAAAGCAAACATTCAGTCAGCGTTCCACATAATGCATCTGTAGGGAGCGACACTTGACACCTTGGCCTTCATTACAGATCTTGACTCACGACGTACCCGATGTACCCGTCGGACTCGAACAAGAAAAATATTATTGTAATCATTACATTATTATGTGTGGGTCTTCTTACTAACGTATTTTTATACTTGTTGTGTTTTAAAGAAGCTTCAAAATGTACCGCAGGAAATTAGACCTAATTCTTCTCAAACCACACACAATAGACCAGGAAAACAAAAATTAGAGACTCGATTTATTCAATTGTGTCTTGTCTTGTAATAAATTGATAACTGTACTACATTGGGTGTATAGTATACGTCTGACCGATCATTTTTGATTTGTATTCGCCTTTCAAAGCAACGCATCTCTTTGAATGCAATACTTGAATAATAAATCAATGGAAATGGATGTCGGTGGCGGTCGATTCGAAATCATGGTCAAGTTCGCTGACCCCTCGCTGATCGTCGTCAAGATGGACAAATTGATCCTTTATGCGCACTTTATTGCCGGTAAGATAAGATGCACCGAAGAAAGAAATAGTAGATTGTATCATAAGGGAGCAAAATAATATTTTTACGGCGAGGGCGCTTTTTTGAATCCAGAGCGAAGTGAGGGATTCTAGTGTAGAATCCCGAACGTAGTGAGGGATTCTTTAGTAGAATCCTGAACGTAGCGAGGGATTCAAAGTACGTCGCCCGAGCCCAAAATATATTTTGCACCCGAGTGATACACTCGACTTTTCATCACCCTCTATGAGAAAATAAAAGGCGCCTCATATTTTATTGTAATATTATTACTTAAGGTTGAACAAGCCAGTCATTCTTCCATACAAACTTACGAAAGTGATTACTCCTCTGTTTGACGGTGTAAGTTCAAAATTAAAAATTGTATCAACTGGTCTTATCATTATCTAGGTCTGTATGGAAGCAGAATTGGAAAAAAAATATTGATTTGGAAGTTATGAACGTCAAAACTTTCATATTTTAGCACTAATTTAACTCATCTTTGGGCGTAAATAAGTAACGTATATAGTATGAAAAAGAAAAAAGTGAAACCATAAGGACATAGATTAGTTATTAAAAAATTTAAATAATTTGATGTTGAACAGATACATTCAATAGATTTTTCATGAAACCAAATATACCAAAGGTCTGCATAGAAACAATCGCGCGCCCGTTTTAGTTGTGTCTCTTTCGCTCTATGCATTTCGCTCGTGATGTCGGGTGAAATAGCATGCATTTTAGCCCCGCCCACCAACTAGTTCGTGCCGTTGGCTTGTTTACCCTTAATAAAAATAGAGTGACGACACGTTTAAATCCATCAGACATAAATTAATTACGAATATGCGTCCAGTTTTACGTCCTTATTAAGACAACCAACCTACAAACAACCTTCTACTCCATATTAAGAAATTGTCGTACCTACCTTTAAATATTTCTCCCGGGATTTCGTAGGGATTAAGTTTTGTATGACGTTATTAGCTTCTATTTTTATTGTTTCAGGAGTTAATGCACTATCACTTTCAGAACTCGACGTAGAGCTCATTTTTTTTGCACAAAATACAATAAAGTCCGTGCCGATTATTAGAACAGGGAAGTAAATCGCGCGATTTTGTTTTTATTTTTTAATTTAGTTACCGCGTCTCCTCGCACCGTACAGCCAACACAATACAATTTGCGTTCAATTTCAATGAACGATTCATGTTCTAAATTCAAATCTCATTAGGTACTGACCGCTAACGACACTTTTCGAATTGAAGGGATGAAAAAGTTATTTAATTTAACTTCAATATGTTGTAACGTAAATGTAGGTGAGAGATTAGTATGGATATCTTATCACGAAAATGTGTTTGCTCAAGTAGTACGAACACGATTAGATAAGTTCTTTATAGAGAAATACTTATCACTGTTAATGTTTAGTTTTTTCTTCAAAAGAAATGACACCGTGTGTGCACAAATATCCTTATAAGAGCTCACTTTATCATGTGAAAAATCTTAGTAGAAATTTTACGAGTGATGTAAGACGTTAAGTGCTTACAAGGTGCCGTGGTATACCGTTGTGCTTTTAAACAGTTTGCCACTCCCTGTAGGTCTCGAAATGCTTTACGTCATTAAAGGCTCGTAAATCTGGCATCGTTGCACATCTTGTTATTCAAGTTTTCAGTTCGTCATTTAAGTTAATCATTAAACCGTTGTTAACGGCTCTCATTTGTAGATCTTTGGTAGTCGGTAGGTACAGGTAGCTGACCGAAAGCCTTATTTTATTTTTATTAAACGGTTTTATTTAGCTCACCCCGTTTGTTTTATTCTTGGATCAAATTTAGTCATTCAAATTTCACCCTCTTCCTGTCAACCGATTAATCTGAAATTTTGTATACACTTTGGATTTTGGTGACAATACAATTATGTTTATTCATTATCATTATAAATTCAAGATGGCCGCCGCTACAAAATGGCGGATAATTTATGTTTTATTAATCCCATCAATATGGGTATCAAATGAAAGGGCTCAACAAGCAGAATACAATATACTATATAAAATTAAAATCCAAGATGGCGGCTAAAAACAAGAAAATAAAAATAGGTAAAAAAACTTTTTAAGTTAAACGGTTTTATGTTAAACATACATTGCAATGTTTAAGATAAATGTACTAAAAACCAAAAAATAATAAAATAGATACAGTCGTGGGAAAAAACCGTGGGGCACGTCAATTCGGAACTGTCGTGCTGCGGAAATTACAATTGACGTGCCCCACGGTTTTTTCCCACGACTGTATCTATTTTATTATTTTTTGGTTTTTAGTACATTTATCTTAAACATTGCAATGTATGTTTAACATAAAACCGTTTAACTTAAAAAGTTTTTTTACCTATTTTTTTAAGATTGGGAAGTCATCAAATGACTCTGGGCAGCGCCTGGGCAGAGCGAGTTGGGAGTGTCTGACTTCTACTGACTAAAAACCGCCCATGTTCCTTCTTAGCACTTTGTGTCGAGGCCGCGGTATCTCTTTCGAACAACCCGCAGCCCCGACGCGATAAGAGGGGATCTCAGATCACAATATTTGTCCAAAAGCTTGACAACTAGTTACCTGACTTACCAAGGGGTATCGTATTATCCAATACTAACTGGCTTATGGAAGTCAGCTGGGCAATTGGGCAGTCACTTCATGTAAAGTAATGGTATTTAGCTGCATTCAGATAGACTGAAAGCCGACCCCAACATGGTTAGGAAAAGGCTAGGCAAATAATTACTCCTCTATAGGCTCGTAAATGTCGCATCGTTGCACATCTTGACATTTAAGTTTTCATTTCGTCATTTGGGTCTATCATTATTTTTATAACCCTACTTATACATATGTTTTAAATACTAAAACTAATCGTTGGTATCGATTTTAATCACAGGTGGATTACTTTGGGTTATTACTTTGTCCTTTGTTAGTGTACGCCCGATCTTATGAATAATGTAAGATTGTAAGCTGTTCAAAATGACTTTATGATTCTAAATTGATGTAAGATGGTGTATGAGAGTTTATTATTTTTTATTTATTGTGAGGAGCTCATGGCTAGATAATAAAAGCCGCTCGTGTCAATCTTTAGGTTGTTTCGTGACCATCCATTACATAGGTACCGAGTTTACTCCCGTGTTTCAGAAATCACGTCAAACCGTTGGTCCCGGCTGCCATTTCTTTGGCCGTCGTTACAAGTTGTCAGTGGTCAGAAAGTCTGACAACCAGTCTTACCAAAGGGCATCGTATTACCCGTTACCAAATGGGTCAGCTGGGCAGTCGCTCCATGTAAAACACTGGTATTCATCTGAATCCGGTTAGACTGGAAGCCGACCCCAACATAGTTGGGAAAAGGCAGATGGTGATGGTTTATGAGAGTTAATTGGGCCTTGAGTCGCGTCTGTACAAAAACCTTCATAGGTTTCGTGTATACAATTACAGTGGTATTTTTAGTTTTATTGTGGCAAGGCGTATGTGTACAGTTATTTGCGTGGGCCCCTTGAGGTCAGACGCATGTTGACGACAGCCCTCTTCCGACACTCCTACGCATGTTTTATAAAATATAGCCTCTTGAGCTACGACTGTGAATTAAATGAAACTGACCTGGACTGTTTATTTATATAGGCTACTACGTCATTTCAGAGTTTTCCGGAGGCCCACAGAAATTTAGATAAACTATGGAAAAATAACGCTATCATTCACTGATAAGGTTAAATTCTCCATAGTCATAATATTGAAACGAAATCTATTTTAGTTGCATAGGTCTAGTCTTTAGTTGATGCTTGTTTGTATATAGCGTATATTGGATGTAAACATTCTCCGGTCTGGAGTAGGAAAACAAATCACTTAAAAAGAACAATTTAAAACCTGTCATCATCCCCGTCGTCCGTCCAAACATCCAATTTGTCAAAACTAGAAAACAGAACAGATTGTTATAGAAACTTAGAAACCAATCTCCCATGTTTATTTATATCCCTCAAACATAATGGAAAGTGTAATTCCTTAGAAAAACGGTACAAATTTCGTGTGTGGCACCCTAAATTGAAACAAAAATAGCTGGAACACGCTCCTTAAGGTAATCAAACCTCATGACATTACACGGGGAAGGTGTGAACCGAAGTAAAGCATACTTTCACGCCCTTCATTAAGATTCATTTTATTTTTAGCCTAAAAACTATAAACATAACAATAAATACGTCTTTACTTTCTAATGAGAGCGTTACAAACAAATACATGTGCTTCTGTTAAAATGTTCTTTCAAGGTGCACTTAAGGGCTGTTGTTACAAGCGAATGGACTACTTAGCTTATGTTTTAATTAAGAAGTTTGTATAATTGAATTGCCCTTTTATGTGTATGTTTTTGTTTCGATTTATACTGATTGTAGAGCTCCGACACAGCCAGAAGGCAACGCGGCAGGAGATGGTGGGACGAGCTGGAAAGAAGCAACGACCAGTGGTCCACATTGACCCTGGATCGACAGATTTGGATGTCATGGAAGCCCAGCAGTGGGATGACACAGGCTGACAGTAAACTGGTCCCTTTACTATCTGAAAGTAGTGTGATGTTGTGTTGTCACTGCAAAAACAATAACACTGATCTGAAATGGAGAACTCGTTTCATAATTTGAATAGTGCTTTCAAATTGCGAAACAGACTCTCCCATCGCTTTTAAAAACCCAGCCTCACTTTACGAGTTTTCCACTCAATAATTGCAGATGTAAATCATCTTACGAGATTCAAAGATAAACAATCTCAAAAATTCACTCTTCCACATCGAAGTAAAAATATGCATATTCCCTTTATACACACGAAAATAGAAACTCCATTCACAATAAGAACTTCGTCGATAAGTATCTTGGTATCCTTGTCCTAAAGACGGTTGGAGCGTTCATAAATCAAATTCGATAAGACAAAAATATTTTAGGGCGCCTCCACCAAGTGAACAAGTCTACTCGGAGAGTAATCTGGCGTAGCGTAGTAGGTACAAACGCCTACACGGGCCAAACCGGTATGCTATGCGGCATTACTCCAACTTTCTGTCGAATTTTTGTACCGAGTTGCCTCTTGAACAACTCCGATATAGAAACCAGATACGGTGCGGCGCTATTGAGGACTTCATAGTTGAATTAGATTAGCTGGAAGGGATTGGGCGTGATTAGAATTTGAATATCATTCGCATTAACAAGCTCGCCTTTTTAGTTGCCTCAACTTATTAATTATTGAGGTGTGGTCGTGGACTATCAATTAAGGGAAGGTTTATGGTGACTACTCTGGTCTTTATAAGGACTTGTAAACATTAGTTGTTTGACTTTTATTGTTAACTTGATTGCATGTTTGAATGTTTTTGATTGCGGACATACAACGATTGCTTTAATGTATTTAATAACCAGCCGAGGTTTTTAGACACATGACATAAATAGCATCGTATTAATTTTACCAGGCTACCATAAAACGTCAGGTATGCTAATGTGACTTTTAATTTTAAATATTTAATGATGATTATGAAATCGATCGAACGGATAAAATCGATCGTAAAATATTAATTTAATTAATAATATTCAGCCTCAAAAATTGTCTTAATTAATTTTCATAATCGTTTTAACTCGCAATCTGCTCCCTCATTGAGCTTGAATCTTGTTTTACTTCACTCAATGTTGCCTTTACGTAAAAATTAGTGCTGCCGTTTTCAGTAACAATATTTCCACGTTTTATAATAGCACCTCTAGAAGCATAGACGTTGCCGGCGCCTGCGGCTCTCACGTCATAACAAAACAAACACCCACCGCGATCCTATCGTCCAAACGAACTTGAACCCAATGGTTCACTTAACCGTTTAAGGCTAGACACCGCATTCACATTGCAACACATTATCCTGTCACGTACTATCTAACCGACTATAAAACTTTTGTTTTCATGCACACTTTTACTCTTTATTTTTAGACGAAATTGTCTCCACATTTTGGAAAGGCCCGATATGTGATACACCTTCAAACAGTTGGTCCATATTGTCTGTACTGAAAAAAGGTTGGTCGTTCTTTACGATGTTTTCATCTGCTACCCATTGTCACGTGAAACAATACGGTGCTTTTTTAAATACTCCCTAAGGACTAATAGTTTAAAACAAAGCAGGAAGCTGAACACGGTGTCGTGCTGTAGTAACTCATAACTCGAAGCCGGAACAATAAAATACAGAGCATTAAAAGAGCTAAAACAATGGCGTCTAGGCTCACATTCCGTGTTCTAAATCACGCCTTCCCCTATGGCTTTTATTATATTAAATAATGCGGAATGTTTGTCTTGCGTCAAATATGATCCAACCGCGTGCCGACAATCTCACAGCCGGTAACGTAACGGTAACGTTGAGACACATATTAGTCTGCGTTACTTGAACACGAAGACAAAGTGTGCGGTTAACTCGCGTTTCGTGCTTTGAGTGAATAAGGTAAAGTTAAGCTTTCGCTTGCCCTACGCGACTACGGGACTATGGCACAAGGAAACAATATTATAACATCGACCAACTTCATAACTCTTCCGCATTTGCTTTTGTTTGCCAACATAGCTATAACAGTGAATTATTATAGACGAGAACTTGTGATAAATTGTTCTTCAAGTGCCCCTTTAAGTTAATTTATTTGTTTTTCCCATGCAAAGTGATGCGTTTTATGCGTTGTTCGCCACGGTTAATGGCATAGTAAAACTCAATCGACGGAACGCTGGGGGCAAACGTATTATCGGCGTCTTAATTAAATTTCTCAAACTTTCAGTACCTTTTAAAATGCAGGTTGTAATGACAGTTAAGGATTAGAAAAGAGAAATCTGTACTCTATTACTATTAGACCTGAACAATAGCTTTGACTTTAGTTAGATCGATATTATGTTCCTTGGTCTAGTGGTCGCAAGCGTGACTACTGAGCACGTGGTCCTGTTTCCCGGGCCGAGCAAAATGTTATTAGGTTTTTCCATCAAGATTTCTCTGTATCAGCCACGGAATTTGCATAAAATTTATGCCCGAGTGATGGCAATAGGCTCGCCCCCAATTACATGGGACTTAAACATAACTGGCGAAATGTGGGTGTCCACTTCTGCCTAATCTTTCAGGCCTTACAGGCGTGACGTTAAATGACGTAAATAGGTACCAACGAATAACATCTTAAACTTTAATGTCTTCAAATATAACTGACAGAAGTAACCACCCGGAAAATAAACACGCTGCTTTAAGATTCGAGGGACGAACCGCATTTCAGAGGTGGGGTGATTCGCAGCCAGAGGCAGTGACTTGTCCCGGGATCTGCTATATTGAATTCAAGTTATGATTAGGAAAGTTTTAGCCCCGTTTCTTCGATAAATAAGTACAATATTACGTTTAACAGTTTGGATGTCTACGTGACGTCATCTACCGTTATTTGGAAACTTCTACACCGGCCATAATACTGTACTATTTGAGTATTTGTTTTAATTTCCACGTTCATTTAGCGTTCAGATTTCGATTCTTAGATCGGGCAAAATGTTATTGAGTTTTTCCATCAGGAGTTTCTCAGTAACATGAAGTCTGGACCTGTGCCTGGTTGATGGCAATAGGCTCGCCCCCTATTACATGGGAACTAAACATAACTGGCAAAATGTGGGTGAACTATTAGGTACACCTCTGTCTAACCCTTCGGGGATTACAGGCGTGATGTTATGTCAGCGATTCGGTCATAATTATTATAGTACAGTCGAACAAGCTAATAAGTATACAGGGTAGAGATCTTTATAATTCAATAACATTGAAAATATTGATTCTAATTTTGTTTTATAAAGTGTTTCGCATTAAGCGACTGATGTCAAACGCTGTATCGTTTGATATCAGTCTCTAAATGTATCTGTATAATCTTAAAAGTAAATACAAGTTAGCTGGCTGTATACTTATTAGCTTGTTCGACTGTACTATTTGTTTTAATTTCCCCGTTCATTTTGCGCTCAGGCTGCTCTATGAAGCGATAATTAAGTGGTTAAACATTAAATTGACGTCCTTTGGTATCTCAGTGGCGATAAATTGGATTAATTTAGTTCGTACATTGATTGAAAACGATTTATTGATGTATATTTCTCGCGAGCGAGATGAAGTGGTTGCGTAATAAAACATGACAGATGGATAGACCAAATTGGGATAAAAAGTAACGCAACGTTTTTATTGCCGTTTAGATCAGTCAAACACATGCCAGTTTCATTCATAGAAACATTGCGTTTGCGCATATGGTTTGTAATTCTATGGTTATTATTATAGGCCCCTCGTAAAAATAGAGGATAATAATGAGATTGCATTTACGATTGCGGTTAAATTGCTTTGTTTGACGGCTTAATTAAAATAGTAAATATTGTTTAAGAGTACCTCATATTAATTTTAAAAATATGTATGTCTCACTTGGGACCAGCCATTAATAAATAATCATCATCTGCTTAACCTTTTCGCAACTATGTTGGGGTTGGTTTCCAGTCTAACCGGATGCAGCTGAATACCAGTATTTTACGTGGAGCAACTGCCTATCTGACCTTCATAACCCAGTTAACTGCACTGGGTAATACGATACCCCTTTGGTAAGAGTAAGACTGTTTGTCAGACTTTCAGGTTACTGACTACCTGTAACGACTGCCAAAGATCTATTTAAGGCAGCCGAGACCAACAGCTTAACCTGCTTTCCGATGCACAGAGGAAACTCGGTATTTAACGGGTGCATGGTCACCCATCCACAGGCCAACCTAGGCAAGCGCGGCTTAACCTAAAGATTGACCCGAGTGACAGTTAATATTAGGCCACGACATTAATAAATAATCATTGATAATATCTTATTATTCGATGTATTAAAAAAAAACCTTTCGTAGCTGCGTAGCTCGTAGGTCGTAGCGTAGCACGACCGTGCAAGTTACGGGGATTTTTCGATAGATTTTTGTTTCCGTGAATCTTCTATAATATTCTGTACCTGCCGGGCCTGTGTATTATTGAAAACATTTATTAAATGTAGTACACAGTTATGTAATACAAGGATTATTTTGTCCGCTTGAGTAATAAATAACATTCCATCCTTAATTTGGGGTACATTTTGGCAAGTACAATTGCGTCCATCACAAAAGGATGACCATGTGTCAGCAATTCAGCATGTAACGAGTAGTGTCCGACCGAAACACGATTTTCAGCCGAAACCGAAACCGTAAACGAACCTTCGGCCTTGGTCCCAGTTTCGGCCGAAACCGAAACCGAAACTTATTAAATATTTATGGAATGTAAAATCTATTGTATTTTTACGCATACATACACAGTTAAAACGTGTAAAAAAATGCAACAATTAAAGTAGGTACTTAATTAGGTAACAAAAATAGCTCTTTATTTGTAAAATTAAAAATGTGATTTAAAAAAAATACTATCAACATATTTGTCAAACTTTTAAAAAAATAAGCAATACATTTTTAACATTACTATATTTTTTAATAATTTCAAAAAAAATAAATAAGCACCTCGCATACTAAAGGGAAAAAATGCGACATGACTAATAGTACTGAAGGCCATTCACGTTAATAGAAAATATATGAAACTTTTTAGTAAAAAAATTCTATTGGTCGATATAACATTTTTCTAATTATTAAACAAAAAAAATACTCATATCATTTTCAAAGATGGTGTTTTAAGAAATAATTTTCATTACGAACTTTTTAAATTATATTAATTAGTTATGGTTTTAGGCGCTTTGCACATGGAGCAACTATTGCAGCAACTGGCAACTAGCTGTTAACATATATTTCAATTGGATTGCGCACACATAGCAACTCGAGTTTTGAGTTCCGGCAATCGTCAACAGTTTTCAGTTGATGCAATCGATGACTGAGTTAGTTTTTGATTGCCGCAACTAGCAACTGTTTAATATTATACCGATTTTTAAAGTTAACGTAGACGGCGACGACGTAATAAAATAAGAGCAATTGCTGCTTCTTCGATATTCATCGTCACACTGAATGCTGTTCGCTGCGTAGATTGAGCAACTCGGTTGTGAAAGTTGCTCACAGATTGCCATAAAATTGCTGCAACCGTAAACGTTGTAGCAACTATCAACTAGTTACAGGAAACTCAAATTAAGTTGCTCCATGTGCAAAGCGCCTAAATCACTGGAGATAGTTGTGTATCGGAACTACGGGGCGGTTCGAATACGGGTGCAAAAATTAATCCATCAACAATTACAAACAAATATAGTAATGTTTGAATCAAACATCACACGTATTTTCACACATCTGTTAAGTGTTAAATTAATTTCTACATAAATTCATATTTAATATGTTCTAGGGAATAACTCAACAGAACCAAGTAAAATATCTAATGAATTCTTTTCTATACACACCTACTTACAACCTATTTATTTTACACTGTAGCACAAGACCCTAATGAATGCCATTAAAATAAATCATCATTAATCATAAGTAAAAACAAATACCTAATTTTTGCGCGAGAAAAATTTCACAGCCTCAAATCATCACAATCGCGCCGGCTAGCGAACTCAACTGGCACTTGAAGTTAGCTGAATGATGCGCGACAATTCACGTATACCTTGTTTCGGCGGGGCCGAAAGGTTCGGCCAGTTATTGGCCGAAACCGAAACTATGGCCGAAACCAGATTTTTTGGCCGAAACTAGCCGAAACCGAAACCGAAACCGAACCTTCGGTCGGTCCTTAGTAACGAGAGATAAAAATATAATCCAAATCGTGCTCTACCGACAGATGATAAAGTGTATTGTGTTTAGCGAATAATACACCGATCCGTCGACACAATAACTTTTATATTTTGTCGCTTTTTATTACGACAGCTGCTCCAAACACGTGCCACGATTTTAGTGTAACAACATAAAATGTGAACGCAGGGCATTAATTAATTAATTTAATCATGTTGGCGCTTCATAAATTTTAAAACGTCATAACATTAAACCAATTTTGAAACCGTCAATCAGCTCGTTTCAAACATTAGAGGCTCATTACAAAAACACTCCATTTTTCATTACACGACTAATGCTATTAGAGTAGTTTAAAAGGACATTAATGCCGTAGTTTTATAAATTTAATTTAAGGCTCCTTCCACGAAATCATCTCATTTTGATCAATTTTGATCGGTTGGTGTGGGAAATCTATGAAGAATTTGAAGCTTCCTTTTGGCTATTATAAGAGACGAGTTCTTTTTCTGGCGGACAGTGGACAAGAATTTTCAAAATAATGTTTATATTAATGGCAATCACCCGTATTCAAAAGCCCTTTTCCGCAAAAATACCGATCGAGTTACGTTTGGCTTAGCCGAACATAACACTACAAACGATTCTAAACATTAAAAAAAATATAAATAACATCACCATATGGTCTACTGGAGTACCAAGGAGTCACATTTTCGACTTCAATACAAAAAATAGCAGAAAAAAAATGTTAAAACATCGCAATTTTTACAAAATGTCTCGACAAATAAGATTTTTTTTCTATACCTTAGAATCACTTTAGAGAAAATTCAAAAACTACGTATTAATTATAAGGTAACCTAATAGAATCGTATTTTTATTTTATCAATAATCTATAATTTCATTTCGTAAATTGAATCCAAAGTTAACTATATTATCGACCGCGCAAACTCTATCTCGCCAGTACGAATCGGCCACTGCCAGAGGACGGACGTATCGCTTTGTGTCACAAACGCTCCCGTGTAGTTCGTAAACATATTTTCGAGATTGTAAGCCGATTACCACAATTTGATACACTTATTAATTTTGATCAAACATGTTTTTTTTGCTAATTTGTAAAGATTTCTAAAAATTTTTTCATCTTCAGATCGAAGTCGAATTTCACGATCGATTGTTGTTGTCGATTGTACTTCGATATATATTTTTAACCGACCTCCAAAAAAGAGGAGGTTCTATATTCGTGTTTGTATGTCTGCGAATATCTCCGTCAATTGTGGACTGATTTTCAAACTTCTTTTTGTCTTGGGAAGGGTATACTCCCGAGGTGGTCCCATTGTCACCAAGTCAGTTTCTGATGATGGGAACTCTGAGAAATTGAGGGCAACCCTCGAATATCATAGGCGCACTTAACGTTTTCCATACATTTTCAGAAGCTGTTCAAGTATTTGCGTCTGATAATCATAATTTCATGTGGCTGCGCTGATGACGGAAGGTGCAACTCCTCAACGGTCAGGACTTGAAAGAAAATTCCTTCAAAATTATACGTACTTATGGATCGATAGTTGTATTCTTTCAGGCTATTAGGTTGAACTGATGATAGACGGTAAATCTCATTAACCGACTTAAAAAAAAGAGGTTCTCAATTCGTCGGCTAGGAAAATTTTTGGTTTTTCCGTCATGGGTGTCGTTTTCATGGTTTTTGGGGTCGCTGATTACGAAAATGAGGTCGAAATGAAAATTCAAGATGGCGGCCAGGAAAATTTTTGGTTTTTCCGTCATGGGTGTCGTTTTCATGGTTTTTGGGGTCGCTGATTACGAAAATGAGGTCGAAATGAAAATTCAAGATGGCGGCCAGGAAAACTTTTGGTTTTTCCGTCATGGGTGTCGTTTTCGGGGTTGCTGATTACGAAAATGAAGCCAAAATGAAAATCCAAGATGGCGGCCAGTAAAATTTTTGGTTTTTCCGTCATGGGTGTCGTTTTCATTGTTTTTGAGGTCGCTGATTACAAAAATGAGACCAAAATGAAAATCCAAGACGGCGCCGACGAAAATTTTTGATTTTTCCGTCATGGGTGTCGTTTTCATGGTTTTTGGGGTCGCTGATTACGAAAATGAGGTCAAAATGAAAATCCAAGATAGCAGCTAGGAATTTTTTTGGTTTTTCCGTCATGGGTGTCGTTTTCATGGTTTTTGGGGTCGCTGATTACGAAAATGAGGTCAAAATGAAAATCAAGATGGCGCCGACGAAAATTTTTGGTTTTTCCGTCATGGGTGTCGTTTTCATGGTTTTTGGGGTCACTGATTACGAAAATGAAGCCAAAATGAAAATCAAGATGGCGCCGACGAAAATCTTTGGTTTTTCCGTCATGGGTGTCGTTTTCATGGTTTTCGGGTTCGCTGATTACGAAAGTTGAAAACTGAGTACACTACACACCCCTGATTACGCATTGCATATTCGCCAATTATGTGCTTTAGCGTATTTTCAATCAGAACAAGTTATAAACGCTTTTGACGAACTGGTCGAATCTCAGTTTTATATTGTGCATTCTGGCCTCCTCCGACAACTCATTGATTATTCTCAATGACTTGTCGGAGGAGGAGCTCATCACCCATTGTTACGGACGCCAAACTTATAGAATCTTAATCAATAATAAACTAGATTAAGTAGATTAGCTATATATTGAATGCCTAGAATAAGTATATAAGAGACTTCAATAATTAAAGCTTAACGAGTGTAATGTAACTTAACTTAAGAATAAACAGTAAAAGTTAGCTAATAGTAATGTAATCAGAACCCTAAAATCAGTCTAACTTCAATTTTTTAAGAGCGTATGGTACCTCAAACGCGAATTTTATAATGCGTAAAAGTATATGATTCACTGCAGTAATCAACATCAGAAAAATATATGATATTCTTCAGGATATATGCTAGGGACATAGTGTTGTGAAAACATAATACATCTAACTTTGCTCGATAGAAAAAAATCGCGAAGATACCTCTAAAAATTTATTTTAACGAGTAAAAACCATACTGAAATACATGTCATCGTTCTGATTTTTTTGCCAAATAATTCTACAAGCAACATACTAAAGTCATAGTGTTTTACTTTTTTAGTCCAATCAATAGTTTTTTTGTAAATCGCAAAATACCACTAATTTCGCACTATTCGGCCGCAGCGAAAGACGTAACAACCGCTTTGTAGTGCAAGCTGATTAGAACTTTATTCTAACAGTATTTCAAGCGAAGTTTGAACCACCACAAATAGGGTTGCTTGCTAATCTGAGGTAGCATACGCTCTTAAGTTCTATAAATGTATAACATAAGTTTTACTTAACGAACCTACGTATTTTAAAGTCTGTCGAGAATAGGTACGAAAGTTATGGAAAATTTCACTCGTACTATGACAAAGTCCCACATTAAAAATTTAATAATGTTTGTGATTGGGCAATTTAAAAGGCTGTATTCTAATCCAATGAGAATGCCTTAATTTTATCCAATAGGAATCTGGCCCAACGGTCACTTTAATCCTGGCGTTTCTATTGGATATTTGCGCGGGAAACGCCATGCACCTTGTCGCTAGCTGCGTCAAGGTGTAATCTATACTAATATTATAAAGCTGAAGAGTTTGTTTGTTTGTTTGTTTGTTTGTTTGAACGCGATAAACTCTGGAACTACTAGTTGGATTTGAAAAATTCTTTTGGTGTTGGATAGTTCATTTATCGAGGAAGGTTATAGGCTATATAACATCACGCTACTACCAAAAGGAGCGGAGCATAAATGAGAAATGTTGCAGAAACGGGAAAAGAAAATTCCTTTCTGAGAGCTTGCGTTGCGTGCGCTGCGAAAACGGTTTAAGTTACGAGAATATCATGTACTAAGTAATTATTCGTCTTTAAAAGTTCTAAAAAAAAGTCCGCGACAGCATCTGTCTATCTTTTAAGATTGACTCACTGTAACCATTTTTTACTATTAAAATGTTAGGTTAAAAAGAATTATTTTTTGCGAAGCTTATTTAACCCATATGGTATTAATCTATATCTAAATAAATGTGTTCGTTAGAACGGAAATTTAATATAGAATAGTTGTGCTCTTTACTCTATACAGTTTAAACAAATATCTTAGAAGATATCGCAATGTAAAAATACCCGCGCGGAAAAATAATTACGCGGGTTGCGTCGCAATGTAGGTACGGGGGATTCTGGCTGGCCTCCGGGAAATTCAAATTCAAAATATTTACTGCATCATAATGTTTACAAGTACAGAGTGTTATAGTATATTTAGCAGTAAGAGATAGATTTTATAGTAATTCACACTTTAATATAATCTAAGCTAATCTAAACCATCTAAACTTTCACACTTTAATATAATCTAAGCTAATCTAAACCATCTAAACTATTGTAATAAAGAGGAAAGATAAGATTTTTTGTTTGTTACGATTTAGCTTAATTAATGTCGGATAGTCGATAAATCGAGAAAGGTTATAGCTATATTTATGTGACGCAGACGAAGTTGCGCGGGTCAGCTAGTAGGATATAAGACGCAAGGTTTTGTACTGCGATTACAGTCGACAGTGATCTCTCCTACTAGTAGGTACCATCTCTAAGTGTAAATAAGTACTAAGTAAGTTAAATAAAACCTTTATTTTTCTATTCTATATAAAACAGTGTTTTTATTCTTGTGTGAGGCCACAGTTTGGTCTCGTGGTGTCTCCTTGTCCACGTAAATACAAATCATACAGTCCACTACGGACATTCTACGATCATTCCAGTCTTTAGGCTGAGTCTAGTGAAATAGATCTCAGAGTCCCTATTACCCATCTATATGGAAGTTTTTGGATGAACTTCGTCGGCAGCAAAGCCTGACAGAGCTGCAACTGGAGCAAATTTTGTCTCGTGGATCACACCCAACTAGTCGGCCAAGATATAGGCAAACATCAGCAAGATTGAAAGATTTAGTTGAATCATTTGAGGAGAGACCACTCCCATATTACTTACCGGCCATTGCTCATAATTTTGAATTCCAACAAATATGATTAAAAAAATACATTAAAAAAAATACGAAACAAACAAAATGATTAAGGCTCCTTCCACAAAATCATCTCATTTTGATCAATTTTGATCGCTTGGTGTGGGAAATCTATGAAGAATTTGAAGCTTCCTTTTGGCTATTATAAGAGACGAGTTCTTTTTCAGGTGGATGGGTTTGAAGAATTTTCAAAATAATGTTTATATTAATGACAATCACCCGTATTCAAAAGCCCTTTTCCGCACAAATACCGATCGAGTTACGTTTGGCTTAGCCGAACATAACACTACAAACGATTTTAAACATTAAAAAAAATATAAATAACATCACCGTATGGTCTACTAGGGGACCAGTTTGCCACATTTTCGACTTCAATACAAAATATAGCAGAAAAAAAATGTTAAAACATCGCAATTTTTACAAAATGTCTCGACAAATAAGATTTTTTTTCTATACCTTAGAATCACGTTAAAGAAAATTTAAAAACTACGTATTAATTTTAAGGTAACCTTCTAATAGAATCGTATTTTTATTTTATCAATAGACTATAATTTAATTTCGTAAATTGAATCTAAAGTTAACTATATTATCGACCGCGCAAACTCTAGCGATGGGCGATTGTTACTGATTCCAACAATCGAATGGTTTGATACTACTAATATTAACAATCGAATACAAAAACAATCGATCGCTAGTTCTCAAAATCGAATAAAACCACTAGTTCATTCATTTGCTTTACCCGTGCTATACAAAATTGGGCTGTGTATACATACAATAAAGTCTAATTTGAATTGATATTCGTAGTAACAAGTAACTGATTATCGAACCGCTAGTTCATTCATTCAGTTTGCCATACAAAATTGAGTTTTTTCCCCTTGTAATAAAGACTACTTACTTTTAGTTGGTATCAAATCTATGAATATTCGAATTCAAGCTAGTAGTATTCATTCAATTCGATGGTATAATGATTTAATTTGCCACACGAAATTGAGTATTATTCTCAGTACAAAGAGTTTACTTTTAAATAAAGTTACGAATATTCGAATATGAACTAGTAATAATGAAATTTGAATCGGAAGGAACGAGACAACGCAATACATTCTTAGTTACTTTTCATTCGTTTTCAAATTCGAATGAATGGTAAGGTTATTCGAATAGTTTGAATTACTTGAACAATCGAATTATTCGAATAATGTCATTCACAATCGCGCATCGCTAGCAAACTCTATCTCGCCAGTACGAATCGGCCACTGCCAGAGGACGGACGTATCGCTTTGTGTCACAAACGCTCCCGTGTTTTTCGTGCATATATTTTCGAGATTGTACACCGATTACCACAATTTGATACACTTATTAATTTTGATCAAACATGTTTATTTTGCTAGTTTGTAAAGATTGCTAAAAAATTTTTCATCTTCAGATCGAAGTCGAATTTCACGATCGTTTGTTGTTGTCGATTGTACTTCGATATATATTTTTAACCGACCTCCAAAAAAGAGGAGGTTCTCTATTCGGGTTTGTATGTCCGCGAATATCTCCGTCAATTGTGGACTGATTTTCAAAATTCTTTTTGTCTTGGAAAGGGTATACTCCCTCCCCATCATCAGAAACTGACTTGGTGCAATGGGACCGCCCATTGCACCAAGTCAGTTTCTGATGATGGGAACTCGGAGAAATTGAGGGCAACCCTCGAATATCATAGGCGCACATAACGTTTTCCATACATTTTCAGAAGCTGTTCAAGTATTTGCGTCTGATAATCATAATTTCATGTGGCGGCGCTGCGCTGATGACGGAAGGTGCAACTCCTCAACGGTCAGGACTTGAAAGAAAATTCCTTCAAAATTATACGTACTTATGGATCGATAGTTGTATTCTTTCAGGCTATTAGGTTGAACTGATGATAGACGGTAAATCTCATTAACCGACTTAAAAAAAGGAGGTTCTCAATTCGTCTGCTAGAAAATTTTTAGTTCTTCCGTCATGGGTGTCGTTTTATGGTTTTCGGGGTCGCTGATTACGAAAATGAAGCCAAAATGAAAATCCATGATGGCGGCCAGGAAAATTTTTGGTTTTTCCGTCATGGGTGTCGTTTTCATGGTTATTGGGGTCGCTGATTACGAAAATGAGGTCAAAATGAAAATCCAAGATGGCGGTCAGGATTTTTTTTGGTTTTTCCGTCATGGGTGTCGTTTTCATGGTTTTTGGGGTCGCTGATTACGAAAATGAGTTCAAAATGAAAATTCAAGATGGCGGCCAGTAAAATTTTTGGTTCTTCCGTCATGGGTGTCGTTTTCATGGTTTTCGGGGTCGCTGATTACGAAAATGAAGCCAAAATGAAAATCCAAGATGGCGGCCAGGAAAATTTTTGGTTTTTCCGTCATGGGTGTCGTTTTCATGGTTTTTGGTGTCGCTGATTACGAAAATGAAGCCAAAAGGAAAATCCAAGATGGCGGCCAGGAAAATTTTTGGGTTTGCCGTCATGGGTGTCGTTTTCATGGTTTTTGGTGTCGCTGATTACGAAAATGAGGTCAAAATGAAAATCAAGATGGCGCCGACGAAAATTTTGGTTATTCCGTCATGGGTGTCGTTTTCATGGTTTTCGGGGTCGCTGATTACGAAAATGAAGCCAAAAGGAAAATCCAAGATGGCGGCCAGGAAAATTTTTGGGTTTGCCGTCATGGGTGTCGTTTTCATGGTTTTTGGGGTCGCTAATTACGAAAATGAGTTCAAAATGAAAATCCAAGATGGCAGCCAGGATTTTTTTTGGTTTTTCCGTCATGGGTGTCGTTTTCATGGTTTTTGGGGTCGCTGATTACGAAAATTAAGCCAAAATAAAAATCCAAGATGGCGCCGACGAAAATTTCTGATTTTTCCGTCATGGGTGTCGTTTTCATGGTTTTTGGGGTCGCTGATAACGAAAATGAGACCAATATGAAAATCCAAGATGGCGCCGATGAAAATTTTTGGTTTTCCGTCATGGGTGTCGTTTTCATGGTTTTTGGGGTCGCTGATTACGAAAATGAGACCAAAATTAAAATCCAAGGTGGTGGCTAGGAAAATTTTAGGTTCGTCCGTCATGGGTGTCGTTTTCATGGTTTTTGGGTAAACTGAGTACACACTACACCCCTGATTTCGCATTGCATATTCGCCAATTGCAAAGTGCAAAGACTAAGGTAATTTTATTTAAAACAACTGCCCGAAATACACTATGACAATACTACTAAATGATGGTAATATTGAACTCGTGAAAGAAACTAAATTCCTGGGAGTACACATAGATGACCCATTAAACTGGAAAAATAATTAGCCGCCATTGATGCATATCTATATCATCCACATGTTATGCTTTAAGAACCCTTATATAGAGACGAAATTGACATTGAACACTTAAAAATCGTAAACCACGCACTAATTGAATCCAAATTAAGATACAGTATACAATTCTGGGGAAACAGCTATAATTATAACTGTAAACGAGCTTTTGTCCTTCAGAAAAGAGCTATACGTACCATTGTCCGTATCTCACAAAGAGAGAGTTGTCGTCCGCATTTCTTAGACTTTAAAATTCTTACAGTTCCCAGTCTCTACATTCTTGTACTTCTGATTAATTTAAAAAAAGTACATACATGAATATGAGACGCATGAGGAAAGACTAGTCAGGGAGAGTACACGTAGGAAAGATTTAAAAAATAAGATAAGTCCTCATTTTAACATTGTGAAACATAGTTCACAATATCAAGCAGTGCAATTTATTCAATAGGGTACCATTAGAATTAAAAAGCTTAATCTATACGTCTTCATTTAAATCAAAGCTTCAAGCATTCCTACTGGATAAATGTCTCTACTCCGTTGACGATATGTAATATTAAGGTATATAATACAACTATGATAATGCGCCAACTGATATAATTTGTCCTGTGTTTGTCAGTTTTTAATTTTAAAATGACTATTTGTATAAAGCTGACATGAATTTTACAACAATCTAATAATTTAATTGTATTTTTGATTATTTTTTGTTTCAATTATGATTTAATTTTGTATTTTATGTGTAGGTATTGTAATTTTTGTTGTTAATGTTTAATTATGACTTATGAATGTGTTTTATTATTATTTTTGATTATTATTTTTATGATTTCAAATACAATGTGAATTGTTTGTGAATAAATTGAATTGAATTATCAGTTGAGTCAAATACATTCCCAACAGAATGGAAAACATCTAAAGTTATCCCGGTTCATAAGAGTGGCCCAAAAAGTGATATAAAAAATTACAGACCCATAGCTGTTTTATCCATATTTGGAAAAGTGTTTCAAGCGGTACTTTTAAAAAAAGTATTTTCCAAACTGCAACGGTGGTTTGCGGAGGAACAGCACGGATTTCTTCCAAATCGTTCAACCACGTCTAATTTACTCAACGTTACGATATTCTTAGCCAAAAATATTGACGACAGAAAGCAGGTGGATGTCACTTATTTTGATTTTCAGAAGGCTTTTGACCGGGTTGACAATGATATACTTTTGAGTAAATTGGCTTTGGCTGGTTTCTCTGCGGCAACACTTAAATTCTTCGCAAATTACCTATACAATCGCAAACAATATGTTATTTTTGAAAATGCCAATTCGGAATGCTATTCTGTCACTTCTGGTGTAGGCCAAGGTACTAACCTAAGTCCCCTGTATTTTCTTATTGTTGTAAATGACCTGCCCAAGTGTGTAAAGCACTCCACAGTTTTAATGTATGCCGATGATGTCAAAGTTGCGCTTCCCATATCTAATCTTAGCGATACAGTCACACTTCAACAAGACATAGACAGCATCCACCATTGGAGCACTATAAACAACCTCAACTTGAATATTAGCAAAAGTGCGATCATGACCTTTTCTAAAGTCACACAACCTATCCTCAATATTTACACATTAAACAATGAGCCCTTGAAACGAGTTAATGCCGTACGCGATATTGGTACTAATTTTGACCCACACCTCACATTTAACCAACATAGTAATATAATACAAATATGCAACAAGTCCCGCAAAAACTTAGGTTTTGTTTTACGACAAGTTAATTTTTAAGCTATTGCATAGCTTCTATCGCGGGCTTTGAGCGTGGAGAGCGAATTCAGAAATTCCCTAACGAAAATATTCAAGATTCAATATTCAACCAGGTTGCTATGGTTACGGAAAAAAACAAGGTTGTCAACTGAGGTTGTCAAATTAAATAATTAATTATTTGCTGTTGTAAAAAAATATGCCATGCAATAGCTTTACCGCGGCAGTCTCCGAGTGCCACATTTAGTTTTTTTTTTTTAATAATTGTACAGCCATAACCCTCATCTACAACTCCTTCGTACGCAGTTTACTCGAAACCAATAGTGTAATCTGGAACCCTCATGAAAAAATCTATAAACTAGTCATTGAAAAGGTCCAGAAGTCTTTTATTCGCTACCTCTAACTCAAATTATTTGGCTTTTACCCCTAAAATTTACCCTACGCCATTCGTGCTAGGTATGGTGACATACCAGAGCTTAGAAGTCCGGAGAAATCTTGCTCTAGTTAAATATGTCATCTGCTTAGTTCGTGGTTCCCATTTTAATTCCCTGCTGTTACAGTACATCTCTTTTAACATCCCACTACCTATCCGGCACTCTCTTCGCCCACGCCAACGTCCTCTTTTTTCGATTCCTCAAACAAGCACCGTAACTCTTAAGACTAGCCCACTATTTCTAGCCCTTACCCACATAAACATTTTAATGTATGACGAGTCATTAGATATTTTTGCAAGTACGGAACTAAGTCTCCTTAACACTGCTTCTCGATACCTGGAGTCCATTGCCACTCCCAGTACTATCTCCTCGGGTTTAACAATTTTTTTGGTAATTTTTATTTGATTTCAACTTTTGCCACTAGAATGTTTTGTTAATTTTTATTGTAATAATGTTTTTTTTTTCTTAGTTTTGTTATTATTATTTTTTATTTCTAAGTTTTTTGTTTTTTGTTCAACCTATAACTCACTGTAAACTGTCACTGTAAATATAAGTTGGTTATTAATAAATAAATAAATTATGTGCTTTAGCGTATGTTCCATCAGAACCAGTTATCAACGCTTTTGACGAACTGCTCGAATCTGTTTTATATTGTGCATTCTGGCCTCCTCCGACAAGGCATTGATTATTTTGAAGATAACTGGATCGGAAGGTTGGAAAGACGGGGCAGGCGAGCTCCTAGATTTCCTATTGATCTGTGGAATACTTTTGATGCAGTTCTTCAGGAAATTCCCCGAACGAACAACTCCGTTGAAGGCTTTCACAGGGGATTCTAGTCACTTCTATCGGCTCATCTCATCACCCATCTATATGGAAGTTTTTGGATGAACTTCGTCGGCAGCAAAGCCTGACAGAACTGAAACTGGAGCAAATTTTGTCTCGTGGATCACACACAACTAGTCGGCCAAGATATAGGCAAACATCGGCAAGATTGAAAGATTTAGTTGAATCATTTGGGGAGAGACCACTCCCAGATAACTTACGGGCCAATGCTCATAATTTTGAATTTCAACAAATATGATTAAAAAATACATAAAAAAACAAAACACAAAATGATTAAACCTAAAAAGCATACAAATTTAAAATAAATAATTATATCTATCTAGGGTCAAAGTCTACATACTGCATACGGCCAATGACCTTTTTTTTTTACAAAATAAGCCAGCATTCCTTCAGGCGTTATCGACATTCTTGAAAGCACAAAACCTAACAAAAAATCAAATGTTTTTTTTTTCCTTCATCACGTATAATACTTCATGTTATTTTACATTTTGTCTAGTATAACTTATTAATATTTATTTCGATTTCATATTTAACAAACCTATTTTATGTATTTCTAAATTTTGACCCCCGAAAACCATGAAAACGACACCCATGACGGAAAAACCTAAAATTTTGCTAGCCGCCATCTTGGATTTTAATTTTGGTCTCATTTTCGTAATCAGCGACCATAAAAACCATGAAAACGACACCCATGACAGAAAAACCAAAAATTTTCGTTGGCGCCATCTTGATTTTCATTTTGACCTCATATACGTAATCAGCGACCCCAAAAACCATCAAAACGACACCCATGACGGAAAAACCAAAAAAAATCCAGGCTGCCATCTTGGATTTTCATTTTGACCTCATTTTCGTAATCAGCGACCCCAAAAACCATGAAAACGACACCCATGACGGAAAAACCTAAAAATTTTCTGACCGCCACCTTGGATTTTCATTTTGACCTCATTTTCGTAATCAGCGACCCCTATAGCCATGAAAACGACACCCATGACGGAAAACCCAAAAATTTTCGTTGGCGCCATCTTGATTTTCATTTTGACTTCATTTTCGTAATCAACGACCCCAAAAACCATGAAAACGACACCCATGACGGAAAAACCTAAAATTTTCCTAGCCGACGAATTGAGAACCTCCTTTTTATTAAGTCGGTTAATGAGATTTACCGTCTATAATCAGTTCAACCTAATAGCCTGAAAGAATACAACTATCGATCCATAAGTACGTATAATTTTGAAGGAATTTTCTTTCAAGTCCTGATCGTTGAGGAGTTGCACCTTCCGTCATCAGCGCAGCGCCGCCACATGAAATTATGATTATCAGACGCAAATACTTGAACAGCTTCTGAAAATGTATGGAAAACGTTATGTGCGTTATATATTCGAGGGTTGCCCTCAATTTCTCAGAGTTCCCATCATCAGTAACTGACTTGGTGACAATGGGACCACCTTGGGAGTATACCTTTTCAAACAAAAAAATAATTTTGAAAATCGGTCCACAATAATAATTGTCGGAGATATGCGCGGACCACATAAAAAAAAAACATACGAATAGAGAACCTACTTCCTTTTTAGGAGTCGGTTAAAAAGAGACGGAAACATTATTTATTTTTGACGTGTTGTAGTGCTTTTGCAACCAATTTACAACAAAATTTAAATCTGTGATTAAAATAGATATCATAATTTTTGATTTATTAAATGAATATTATTTCATCTAACACCAAATTGAACCATTTTTATGTTGATTGATATACTGTACCTATACACAACACACATTCCAGACTATTTTTTAAAGTGTACTTACTTACTATAAAATTATGTCACTTAAAATAATAATCGTCTAAATGATCAAATTTTTCAACCGTAGTTCAACGCTCGAAATGCCCGTGTGTGCGTTCGTCGGTGTTATCGCTGCACACAAACATAGCATCGCACCGAAATTGCCTAAAGTTCCGCAAGTCTTGTCTGTACAAGGCCTCTTAAACGTAAAAAACTAAAATGCATAAAAATTTAAAAGAAATAATCATATCTATCTGGGGTCAAAGTCTACATACTGCATACTGCCAATGACCTTTTTTTTTTACAAAATAAGCCAGCATTCCTTCAGGCGTGATCGAGATTCTTGACCTCGAAAGGACAAAACCTAACAAAAAATCAAATGTTTTTTTTCCTTCATCACGCACGTATAATAATTTGGTAATTGTGTATAAAAATCAATTAAAAAAACCATAAAAAAAAAACAAAAGCTAACAAAAAATCAAATATTTTTTTCCCTTCATCACGTATAATACTTAAAATCTGATTTGAACATTGTGTATAAAAATTGAGCAAGTTGCGATGGGACATACTGGGATTGAGTGAAATAAGACGAGAGGGTCAAGACACGATAATCCTGGATCCCGGCAACATGTTCTTCTTCCGGGAAGGAGACCGAAAATCCCAGGGTGGTGTTGGGTTTCTCGTCCGTAAGCCCCTCGTTAACAACGTAGTAAAGGTCGATAGTGTGTCGAGCAGGGTAGCATACCTTATACTCAGAATCACCGATCGGTATTCGCTGAAGGTCATACAGGTATATGCGCCGACCTCGACATACCCTGACGATGAAGTGGAGGCTATGTATGAGGATATATCGAAAGCCATGCATACCTCCAAGTCATACTTTACAGTTGTGATGGGGGACTTCAACGCAAAGGTGGGCACACGGAATGGCGATGAGTTGAGAGTGGGGAAATATGGTTATGGACAGCGGAACCAGAGGGGCCAGAGGCTGGTTGACTTCATGGAAAAGGAGGGACTCTATTCGATGAACTCTTTTTTCCAGAAGCACCCGACTAAAAAGTGGACCTGGATAAGCCCTGATGGTTCCATCAAAAATGAGATCGACTTCATCATGACGACCAAGAAGCAAACATTCAATGATGTCTCCGTGATCGGCAGGGTGAAAACCGGTAGCGATCACCGTATTGTCAGAGGCACATTGAATATCGATGTTAAGCTTGAGAGGTCACGTCTGGTGAAGTCCACGCTCCGTCCTAATCCTGCCCAGATCCTAAATCCCGAAAGCTTTCAACTCGAACTGCATAATCGCTTCCAATGCCTAACCGAATGCGAAACAGTGGACGAGCTAAACAACGGGTTGGTGGAAACTGTCCATGCAGTGGGGTATAAGTTCTTCAATATCCCACGCCGGAAAAAGCCTCAAAAGCTCTCGGCAAACACAATCCAGTTGATGGAAGACCGGTCGGAGATGAGACTGCAATCTTCAGTAGATATGTCGGAATATGGCAAACTCAATAGGCGCATCTCAAAGTCCATGCGACACGACTTGCGGTCCTATAATACTCAATGTATTAAGACCGCAATTGAGCGAAACCAGGGCTCCAAAGTGTTCGCGAAGAATGCGTCTATTGGGCAAAGCCAAATGACAAAACTGAAGATCGAGGACGGCAGTATCATCTCATCGAAGCCAGAGATCCTGGAAGAGCTAGAGAGGTTTTATGGACAGTTGTACACCTCGACCCGACAGCCCGTTGTCAGTTCAGCTCAGGACACCAGAGCGAAACTGACCCGACACTACACTGAGGATATCCCAGACGTCAGCCTGTATGAGATTAGAATGGCCCTCCAACAGCTTAAGAACAACAAGGCGCCGGGGGATGATGGAATCACGACAGAACTTCTGCGAGCGGGTGGAAAACCAGTACTCTTAATCCTCCAGAAGCTGTTTGACTCCGTCATACTCGAAGGTATTACGCCAGAAGCATGGCACAGGAGTGTGGTGGTGCTCTTCTTCAAAAAAGGTGACAACACCCTATTGAAGAATTATAGACCCATCTCACTCCTGAGCCATGTGTACAAACTGTTCTCGAGGGTCATTACGAACCGTCTCGAACGCAGGTTTGATGACTTCCAGCCTCCCGAACAAGCCGGTTTCCGAAAAGGCTTCAGCACCATGGACCACATCCATACGCTCCGCCAGATTATACAGAAGACTGAGGAGTATAATCGGCCATTATGTCTAGCGTTTGTGGACTATGAAAAAGCCTTCGATTCGATCGAAACCTGGGCGGTGTTACAGTCTCTTCAGCGGTGCCGTATCGACTATAGGTATATCGAAGTGCTGAAGTGTATGTGTAGAAACGCCACTATGTCGATCCGATTACAGGACGAGAGCACGAAACCAATCCAATTGCAAAGAGGCGTGAGACAGGGAGACGTTATTTCTCCGAAACTGTTCACGAACGCATTGGAGGATGTTTTCAAACTCTTGGACTGGGATGGATTCGGCATCAACATCAACGGCGAATATATCACTCACCTTCGTTTTGCCGATGATATAGTCATCATGGCTGAATCGCTGGAGGATATGAACACAATGCTCAGAGACCTCAGTAACGTTTCTCAACAGGTGGGTCTTAAGATGAACATGGACAAGACGAAAGTCATGTTTAATGACCGTGTTCCACCCGTACCGGTAATTGTTGGGAGCGATACTCTCGAAGTTGTTGATAGTTATGTTTACCTGGGACAAACTGTTAAACTGGGTAGATCGAACTTCGACAAAGAGGTCGCCCGAAGAATCCAACTCGGATGGGCAGCGTTCGGGAAACTACGCGACATCTTTTCGTCCAAAATTCCGCAGTGTCTCAAGACGAGGGTGTATAACCAGTGTGTGTTGCCAGTGATGACTTATGGCACAGAGACATGGTCCTTAACTGCTGGCCTCTTAGAAAAGCTCAGAGTCACGCAACGAGCCATGGAGAGGGCTATGCTCGGAGTTTCTTTGTGCGACAGAATCCGGAATGAGGAAATTCGCCGAAGAACCAGGGTCACCGACATAGCTCGCAGAATATGCAAGTTGAAGTGGCAATGGGCAGGCCACATCGCTCGAAGAACGGACAACCGATGGGGAAGAAAGGTTCTCGAGTGGCGACCACGAACCGGAAGACGCAGCGTTGGCAGGCCTCCCACCAGGTGGACCGACGACATCGTGAGAGTCGCGGGCAACCGGTGGATGCAAACGGCAGGCTGCCGATCTTTATGGCGTTCTATGGGGGAGGCCTTTGTCCAGCAGTGGACGTCTAATGGCTGATGATGATGATGGTATAAAAATCAATGAAAAAAAACAACCAAAAAAAAAACGCTGGGTATCAGTCCACCTCCACGTGGTGCCCGGTGGAAACGTGATAACGGCTAACGGACTATTTGAATGACAATGCCTATAATTCCATTCTTTTCCTGTTCATGTTATTTTACATTTTGTCTAGTATAACTTATTAATATTTATTTTGATTTCATGTTTAACAAACCCATTTAATGTATTACTAAATTTTGAGCTCATTTTCGTAATAAGCGACCCCGAAAACCATGAAAACGACACCCATGACGGAAAAACTAAAATTTCGTCAGCGCCATCGTGGATTTTCATTTTGACTTTATTTTCGTAGTTGGTGACCCCGAAAACCATGAAAACGACACCCATGACGGAAAAACTAAAAATTTCGTCAGCGCCATCGTGGATTTTCATTTTGACCTCATTTTCGTAATCAGCGACCCCAAAAACCATGAAAACGTCACCCATGACGGAAAAACAAAAAAAATCCTGGCCGCCATCTTGGATTTTCATTTTGTCTTCATTTTCGTAATCAGCGACCCCGAAAACCATGAAAACGACACCCATGTCGAAAAAACCAAAAATATTCCTGGCCGCCATCTTGGATTTTCATTTTGGATTCATTTTTGTAATCAGCGACCCCAAAAACTATGAAAACGACACCAATGACGGAAAACACAAAAAAAATTCTTACCGCCATCTTGAATTTTCATTTTGACCTCATTTTCGTAATCAGCTACCCCAAAAACCATGAAAACGACAGCGACACCCATGACGGAAAAACCAAAAAATTTCCTGACCGCTATCTTGGATTTTCATTTTGACCTCATTTTCGTAATCAGCGACCCCGAAAACCATGAAAACGACACCCATGTCGGAAAAACCAAAAATATTCCTGGCCGCCATCTTGGATTTTCATTTTGAATTCATTTTTGTAATCAGCGACCCCAAAAACTATGAAAACGACACCAATGACGGAAAACACAAAAAAAAATCCTGACCGCCATCTTGAATTTTCATTTGGACCTCATTTTCGTAATCAGCTACCACAAAAACCATGAAAACGACACCCATGAGGGAAAAACCAAAAAATTTCCTGACCGCCATCTTGGATTTTCATTTTGACCTCATTTTCGTAATCAGCGACCCCTATAGCCATGAAAACGACACCCATGACGGAAAAACTAAAAATTTCGTCAGCGCCATCTTGGATTTTCATTTTGACCTCATTTTCGTAATCAGCGACCCCAAAAACCATGAAAACGACACCCAGGACGGAAAAACCAAAAAAAATCCTGACCGCCATCTTGGATTTTCATTTTGACCTCATTTTCGTAATCAGCAACCCCAAAAACCATGAAAACGACACCCATGACGGAGAAACCTAAAATTTTCCTAGCCGACGAATTGAGAACCTCCTTTTTTTTAAGTCGGTTAATGAGATTTACCGTCTATCATCAGTTCAACCTAATAGCCTGAAAGAATACAACTATCGATCCATAAGTACGTATTATTTTGAAGGAATTTTCTTTCAAGTCCTGACCGTTGAGGAGTTGCACCTTTCGTCATCAGCCACATGAAATTATGATTATCAGACGCAAATACTTGAACAGCTTCTGTAAATGTATGGAAAACGTTATGTGCGCCTTTGATATTCGAGGGTTGCCCTCAATTTCTCAGAGTTCCCATCATCAGAAACTGACTTGGTGACAATGGGACCACCTTGGGAATATACCTTTTCAAACAAAAAAAATAATTTTGAAAATCTGTCCACACTTGTCGGAGATATGCGCGGATACACATAAAAAAAAACATACGAATAGAGAACCTACTTCCTTTTTAGAAGTCGGTTAAAAAGAGACGGAAACATTATTTATTTTTGACGTGTTAAAGTGCTTTCACAACCAATTTACAACAAATATTAAAATCTGTGATTAAAATAGATATCATAATTTTAGATTTTTATTCATTTAACACCAAATTGAACCATTTTTATGTTTAAAGATATACTGTACCTATACACAACACACATTCCAGACTTTTTTCAAAGCCGTACGCGTGTACTTACTTACTATAAAATAATGTCACCTAAAATAATAATCGTCTAACTAAATGATCAAATTTTTCAACCGTAGTTCAACGCTCGAAATGCCCGTGTGTGCGTTCGTCGGTGTTATCGCTGCACACAAACATAGCATCGCACCGAAATTGCCTAAAGTTCCGCAAGTCTTGTCTGTACAAGGCCTCTTAATGTATTCGTGATGTGCGGGCTCATCCTTATTCACGCTCATCCGTTTCGGTCAGTTGGGCACGGTTGAAATTACCCGATGACTTCACTGGGGCACTTAGTATCCACGTTTTACCTTACTTTACTGTCCAGACGGGTTTTCGTAACCAGATTGTATCGTCAGTGAATGGCTACTTTTTTCTTGTATTCAGCCATAAAAGTCTTCCTTACGAAAGTTATCGCGTCAAATTCATCCGAAAAAATATAAAATGCATGTAGTCGCAATTAAGATTCGTTTATTTCGACGACAATTTGCTTTGAACACGTGCCGGAGTAACCGCAGAAATAAAACGTTTAGGATGTAATAATGGTCCTTTCATCCTATCATCTCCCCTCGACTGTATACAATAGTAATCACAGCATAATGACTTTAATGTAATTGTAATTTAACGCACGGGGCGGTGCATTAGTGGTATGGATGGATGTTATCATGCTTATCATTTTAAAATAGCTTTTTGATATACGCCAGATGTCGTCTCACCTCCCCCATGCACCGCTGACGTCATTCAACAAAAGCGTGCATCGTGAATAACTTTCAAATACTTACGTTAAATTTATAGAGCCGTACGTACTTGAATTTTTTGTGTAAAATCCATTAGGCTTTTTTGCTGTGCCCCCAGCGTTTATTTTTAATTTGAATACATTATAGCGAAAAGCAGGTGAAGAGTACAAAGGCGAATCAGTATCAATGTCCAAATCTGTCACAGTTCGCAAGCATCTGCATCCAATGTGTGAGCGAACATCTGTTGAACAAAAGCGCGATCGCATCACGGGCCCTTAGCTTCGTGACCTACAGTGCGCAGGCCATTATTATCTAACAACGGCCCTCGTTTAATTAGGCCCTATTCACTTATCGTTGCATTCCTATTCCGATCGGTTTACATTTTCACACCCGACTGGCGCGGGCGCCACAATGCTCCATTGATAGATGATTAGAATTAAACGTAATTGTATTCTAGGCCCGCATTTTTATTGGATAGTCTGTTGTAAAACATTCCAATTACATAATCGAAAAGTTCCTCATCGTAATACACATTCTCTGCGCCGTGAAATCCGGATCGAACATTGCTACATCGTTTGCATTGGCAAAAAAGAAACAGCAATATTTAACTGCCAAAATAAGAATAACCTACCGCGGTATTTTAACCTCTCGCCCAATCGTAAATCATAAGAAATATTTTCGCATGGCTTCACAATCGAATTTGTAAGCATTTTTCAATTATCCGTTATTGACCACAATGGTCGATCTTATTGGCCTTTTCGCTGTCGTAAACAATTTGTACCAGGATCTAACATTAATGTTCCAAGCGAAATTATGCCCAATGTCAACGACACGGAGAGGTAATATTGAAAGCGATCCCGCAGCCCTTTTGCATGTAGTGGGGTCAACCTACTTGAACATTTCGATTGTTACCGCCTGCATACTGAAACAATTCGTGCAACCGCTAAACCAATAAAAAGCCCATTTATTTTAAGACCTTTCTTTCCTTTTGTATTTTGTGAAGTTGACTTCTATTTTTAACACGCTTTTTTATTTTTACCAACTGTGTAAATAACGTAAATATTTTGTTTTCAGGTAAGTACATCCTGCTGATACACTATTACTATCATTAGGTAAGCGGCATAGATGTACTATAATGATACAACATAAACATAGAACGCTGTAATGTAACGTAAAACTTCATCATCATCAGTGCGTCGACCTTTTTCCTTAAAAGTATTGTTTTCTTTTGGAAATACCCTCTCATTCATCATGCCTTCCTCATAAATGCTTCCATCCATTCTCATAATTTATTCAGGCGAAGCAAGTGTACAATCTTTCCAAGTTGTTATACAAATGTGACTTCATGAAGTTTTCTGACTACAACTTGAAGACTTTAGTAAACTAATACGGAACAGGAAAAGTTTTGTGGCATTTTTACGTTACATTACGGTTTCTTAGCAGAAGTTCTTGATATTTTCTTAATAGGAACGAGCTGACTGGATTACGAATTCGTTGAGTTTAATTAAGGTCTGGCCATCTACTGACCTTTCATTTGTGCAGATGGGGCAGGACGACTTTATTGCGAAACAAATGGCCCCTCGCCGAACCTTGTTGGCTGCTTAATACGAGTGTTTTTCCCCAATGATTATTTATCCCCCCAAAACGATATTAGATGTCTTCTACTAAGGATTGTTTAGGGATAATGTAAAAACTACAAAGAACATCCAGTGTAGCCAACTTTATCGAAGATTTAGTACTGCAAATTCACTTTGCCGCTCCACAAATCACTGAGTCAGACGAGGAAATATTTGATATCTACGTAATAATTCTTACTCTTGAACTTGAAATAAATACCATAAAATATCAGTGTATCTTACAAGATTCTTACAATCTCAACTTTATTCTATTTTATGGTGGACCAAACAGTCTAAAGAATAAATTCTCCGTGTAAATAATATCGTAGGCTTATCTAAAAGCCACATCAATGTTAGTCACGAATGGCGGCGTGACTGAAAGGGCTCGTTCGAAGCACAGTATAAACACATCGAAACGTCTGGTTATCTGTTACTGGATACTGAACTACAATGTAAACAACATTCGAATGCCAATCAAAATTAAAAACTTACAAAAACCAAAACTTATGAGTACATTAATATAAAAATCATACACAGCGGATTAAAATGAGAACCTCTTGAACATACAAAAAAGTCAAGCAACGTTAAATTTTAATTTAAAAAACCATTGTTCATTCTGACCTCGAGCTTGCTTTATGAATTCTCTTGTGAGCAGTGCCCCTCAATGATCAAATTTGTCGAATTTAATTAAGAGCCATCGCGTAGACTGCGAAACATTAATGTAATATTACTTCCTCGTACCAACTGTAAACATTTTGAATTGTAACTGAATTTTAAATATTCAAACTTTTCCCTTCCGTAAGTAATTTCACTTCAAGACGATAGACCCTACTAAGATTGCGTAACTGCGTACCCATGATCTTTGAATCTGCGTAATAGCTCATCAAGGCAAAACCACAGTATAAATCAAAATCGCTTCGCAAACACGCTACGATTTGTACGAAGTCGGTCCTTATTAAGATGATCTGAGACGACCTCGACGAGACATTACGTATCTCATTACAATCTCAATTTTGTTCCCAAGACCTTAATGAACAAGACCTATTAAAATACATGACTTTGACAATACCTCTTATACATAGATTAGTGCAAGGCTTTAGAATTCTCATGGGATAGCTGTGTTTTATGTAGCTAAATCGATGGTTGAATATGGAATAGAATACGACAAGTGGCTTAGCTATGATACCGGTTTGGTAACTCACTATAAAAAATGAAATGAAATTGCAACATTAATCAAAGATCCATGGCAAACGGGTAATTATTACCAATTAATTTCGTGTAAATTATGGATTTGTAAAATTCAAATTTCTCCCCAATTATCGTTATTAACGTGTCACTAACTCTGTAATTTCTGTGGGAACTGACACTAATACGAAATTAATTAATGGTTTATACCGTGGTCTACTTGTTTGTCCAGTCATCGTTACTTAATTAGGAGTTTTTTATTCGCAGCAATATGCAAAAAGTTTGACATTTCCGATTCGGTTCGGTGTCGTAAAACTCGATTTCAATTTCGATGTTTTCAAATGCTATCTTTGCCAAACGTTCCGTTTCAAAATTGATTTCGTAATTCGATATCCGGGGAGCATCGGTGACCTAAGTTTGATTGTTCAGCTTCCTCGCCACTCTTTGTCCAACATGGCCTCTTCCATAACGCAAAGTGCCCTCAACTCCGGGATGTTGCCAAGCCGGATAAAGTTGAATCATCAATCACACGTATTTTCCTGTCATAATGAGACTTGATGAGATAGTTTAGTGTTTTTTTTCTCGTCGTTCATAGATATAATCTTATGTACGAGATTGGCACAGTAGGTATAATTATCTTATCTATATTTGTTTTTCATTTGGCATTTCAGACAAAACAAGGGATCATGCTTATTCGGCTTTTTACGCAATCAGGGGATATTAAAATGCCGTCTTTAATCTCTAAATTAAACGACGCCTGTCCACTCTTCGCTTATACAAAAACTTGGGATGGCCCCATTTCGCCTGCGATTGTCCACGGTCGAGGGTCCAATTATGCACATTAGTCTACAACGACTCTTGTTGAAAAGGATTTCCAATTAGGGGCTCTCGTGAATTAATGGCCAGCCTAACACTGATAGAACATTTCCTTTTCCGCATTTCATCTTCCCAAACACAAGGATAGACAAAGTTTTTCCTTTTAACAGCCTCAGCAATAAATTCGAAGTCAGATTTTGTTTTGAAAGTTATTTGATAATATCGGGCTAAACCGCGTAGCTGTCAGTTTGTCCCAAACATAATTTATTGTTGTACATTCATACCTCTGTATACTACACAAGTAGATGTGCAACCGAGCAAACTTGCAAACCATGAACACATAAATCACAGCATTGTTTTGGCGTATCCATATGACAAAGGGTAACGAACGCAGGAACGCAAGGCTTCTCAAACATTTCCAACATATTGCAGAGATATATGGCCAATGTTTTGCGTACAAATGCGTTTACAATGAAATACAGGATACCAACCTGGTTTATGAATCGGGGGATATTGCGAGTCATTAATAAAGTAGAAAGTTTAAATGATTTGCTTTACGCTGGTGCTAAAGAGTAAGATAGACACCCCGCCATGCGCCAGGACGGCACTCGCTCGGCATTTAGAACAATAGGACCATAACTTAGGTAAGTGAAAAGCTAGCGTTGACAAGGGTAACGTCCTGAAGCTATTTCTGTTTCGCCTTTATCTGCTTCACAAGAGCCATATGGTAACATTCAGATGATGAAACCATCAGTTCTATTGTATTTGAATTACAGAAAGTGCCCTTTGACGTCTTGTAGGACAAGAACCCTCATAGATTTATAATCTTTTTTGTTGAAAGCAGCCTTTGTAGTTTTGCTGTTAGAATTTAGATAGTATGATTTGATCCTTAGGTTTTAATTGCTCTTAATCTACCGAAACTGCTTGAAACCTCGTCAAAATCAAACATAAAACGTTATGAGATGGCCATTCTAATAAAACCTTTAATAGATCTTCAGTAAAGCCCTTAATGAGTTTCTAAGCAAGAGGATTTGTACACGTGCCAAGAATCTGTCGGTGTCATCATACTCATCGCCCATTGAATTGCCCATTTAAATCAGTTTGAATGTTCATGATGCGTCTGGAATAAAGTCAAAGAGAAGTAAAAAAAACAGTCCCGGAACTTGGAATAAACATGATTGTTGAGTAAAGGCATGGTAAAGGCAGATACCACAAATCATTACAAGCGTGACTAGTGGACGTGAAAGAATTTTGGACGTCTCTCGTCTCTGTCGCTGTCGGTTAATTTGGCCTGTAAGGTCACACGACTGCGCCACTCCCATCTGAGATGAGATGTCTTATTGAAAAAAAACCTCAATAGTTATACAATGTACTTTTTTATTTATGGAGGGATCCTGAAATTAAATATTTTTTCACGAAAACTTAGCAAAGCCGTATAGATCTTCTTGTTAGAATAAGAAGTAATAATCCGTAATTTGATTTAGATTTTCATATTTAGATGAATTAGGGGATGCTTATATTAGCTGCGGGTCGTTCAAAAGAGATACCGCGTTCCCGCGGTCCCGGACACAAGGCTAAGAAGGAACATGTGTGGTTTTTAGTCAGTAGAAGTCTGACACTCCCTTCCGCTCTGCCCAGAGCGTGAGGATTCATTAATTGATGATTTCCCACCCTCCGAAAAAAAGGATACTTGTATTGCTTGTGTTAAATTAATTTGATTTATTGTTTGGACAAAGTGTTTAACGTAATCTAAAGCTTTGTGATCAGCTTATAAACGAGTACATTTTTCTCAAGTTATTCAAGCACAGAAACGTGCCTAGAAAGTCCACCTGCTGAAATTACAATACAAACATTGTTTGTTTACTAAAACCGGGAGTCACGTTCTCCGCTCTACTACACACAAACATTCAGAAATGTTTATACTGTTTTCATAAATAATGCGATATAAAATTTCAAGCCCAATTTTAACTTACCGCATTTAAAATATATATTTACTAAGCAGCTTTACATGTCTGTGGAATTATCCCTACATAGTATAAAACAAAGTCGCTTTCTCTGTCCCTATGTCCCTTTATATGCTTAAATCTTTAAAACTACGCAACGAATTTTGTTGCGGTTTTTTTTAATAGATAGAGTGATTCAAGAGGAAGGTTTAATATATTATTGCCACCCGTGCGAAGCCGGGGCGGGTCACTAGTATATTATATAACATAACATCACACTCGTAATCCCCGAAGGGTTTAGGCAGGTGTACGGTGTACCTGTATAGTAAATCCACATTTTGCAGTTATGTTAAAGTCTCATGTAATTAAGGGCGAGACTGTTGTCATCAACCAGACTCCGTGGCTGCTACTGAGAATTTTCTGATGGAAAAACTTAACATCACTTTGCCCGACCCGAAAATCGAACCCGCAGGTGCGCTTGTGACCACTAGACCACGGACTAGACCATGCATCGTGGCAGTCATCTATATCTGTCTGTGTGTGTGTTGAGGTTTATCTATTTTATGTCTAATTCAAATGCACATAAAAGCTACATTAGGAAGATCTAACTTGTTTACGCCTTGCAAAATACGACATAGAACAAAATAAGGTGCGCTGTTTCCTGGTGTGACATGATATACGCGGCTTTGAATTACCGACTATTCCTGGAACCATGTAAATCTGAGAGTAATAAGATAAATGACAGAAGCTAAAAGCTAATGTGCTTGGTTGCAGTGCAGCACAGAATGAAGAAATAATTTCCTTGTGGACATTGTAGCGTTACGGCCACCTTTGTTTTAACATACGAGAACACAAATGGGACAGGTGCAAATAATAAGTACGCTCAGTAGGTACACCTTGGGTACCTAATACTTATATAAGTACACATATACTTAGTGCTAAAGTTTAGACATGCGACTTCGTCCGCAAAAATCACTCAATCAAAAAAAAAAAAACAATTACTACATATTATAAAACCAAGTCCTCCGCCGCGTCTGTCTGTTCGAGATAAACTCAAAAACTACTGTACCAATTTTCATACTGTTCTCGCCATGGATGGAGTGCTTCTCGAGGAAAATCATCCATGCGGCGAAGCCGCGGGCATCAGCTAGTCACAGCTAGTGCATGATATGATATATATATAATTTAGAGCCTTTATTTAGCACCCACGAACAGTGGCACAGCAGGCACGAATAATGTATTTTTCTATCAGTGTTTTTTTTTAAATTGAATTACCCTTAGTTCCGAAGATTCAAAAGTGCCAAACTTGCAAACATGCCAAATATACGGGTCGCACGCACCGCCACATCGGAAGCGTATATTAGTTTAGCTAGTAGGTACGAAATTTACCCACGAGAACGTTTTAAATGTAGCCCACACAGTACACTAGCTAGAGGATAATGAAGCTTCCCGCTAGAAGAAGAATTTTTGTAAATTCTCCCCCTACATACAAACTTGCAAAGAAATACCTTTATACATGTAGTTGTAGGTCTAAAGGTGTCTTACCCACGGTACAGCGTAGTGTTAATTGCACAAGCTTGTAATGTCATTCAACCTCAGTTCACAGTAACTATTTATCAGATAAGAGTCATTTTAATCACGGGATATAACTCATTTTCATTTGAGGAAAAGCGACTTTGCCTCGCCAAGACGTAGATACGGCTGTGGGTTTCAAAGAGTTCCGTGTTTGTTCTGAACACAGAAGTCGCTGAAACTCACAGCCGCAGCAGAAAACTTTAAGTTTGTAATTAACAAAGTATTTTCATTGCAATAAATGTTCTTGTTTAGCTACAGAAATATGACTAATGTTAGAGGAGCTCTTGCAAGAGCTCCACTAACATTAGTCAGATCCATCGGATCTACCTTTAAGTTAAGGCAAGCACTTACCTTGGTTAGTACGTGGATGGGTGACATACTGAGTGTCCTCCGTGCTTCGAAAAGCACGGTGATCCGGGCTGTCATTTGGTACATCTTTGATAGTCGCCACAGGTGGTCAGTGGCTCAAAAGTCTGACAGCCGGACTTACCAAAGTGATTCGTATTTCTCAGTATAAACTGGGCTGTGCAGGTCACATAGGCAGTCGATCCATGTTAAATACTGCCTTCTGATTCAGCCGCATCCGATTAGAATAAAGGCGACTCCAACAAAGTTGTGAAAAGGCTAGGCAGATGATGAGTTACAGAAATATGACTGTTCTTTGTCGTTGTAACATTTGAAGTATTAACCTTTTCTTTTCCCGTCCAGTCCTTATCTCTAATGTCCCTACGACTCAACTCCATAAAACTCAACAAAAAAGTGACCCTATTATGCAAATTATACTAACTTACAAAAAGGCCTTACACAGTTATGACGCAAGTTTCCCTTTTCCATTTTATGAGTGAAGAGATCAAGTTAAGCACACTTGGCGCTTTTCAAAAATTAGGCCTATGTTTGTACGGTCCATAGAGCAAAGTTTATTACTTCCTTTGCATGCACTTGTTAATTAATGCTCATTCATTGATTTTTATTAATTTTATTATATGAGCTATTCATTTTACAGACCACGTCCGTGACATGTAAAATGACTACTTACGTCAGGTGAATAACCTTCATGTCGCGGGTAAACAGGAGATCATACTGCTCTCGTATTTTCTAGATTTTAAACTATGTTCAAAAACTATGTCGTTTTCGAATTGAATTATGATAAAAAGTATTTAAAAAGGTGACCATTGAACTGTTCAATAAAAAACTTGACCAGTTCAAATCTCAAGTGTTAAATGTTGAATAATCAAACACACATACTTCCCAACTCCTTGTTAAGTTTTGCGTAAGATCAAATTGTTACGTTTACATACGTAAGAAGAAACAACAACACGCAACTAGTAACACAAACCGGTTACGAATGTAAATACATAAAATTATAATTGGCGTAGTGCCAATAAAACCATATTAAAATATTACAAGGTCGATTTTTTAATGGCAGTCATAATCTTGTTTTAAGTGGATCATGGTTTTTTAATTTGGATTATTTGTTAAAAGGCTAAAAACATTAAACAGCGTTAATCCTATTTTACGCTTGACTGAACATAACCCCGAACGTTATTGGACGAAAAATCTGGAAAATATCAGAAGAGCCCGAATTATTTTCAGTGACTGCAACAAAATGATGAATTAAGGCTGCTTGATGAAGGACACGGCAGCTTTAATCTTTAAAGATCAGAATTATAATGAATTACTTTATGAGTTACAAGTACCAGTTCACTGGAAGGAAATACCAGGCTCTGTATTTCTGACCTTGGCATCGCTTCGCCAAATGTTGGCCCAATGACCTCGCACGGATCAAGTCACGATGGTCTTTAGTCACGCCACTCGTGACAGCCAACAATACCAACTTGTACAGTAGATCGGTAGGTAGATTAAGGAAGTCGGACTCTCAAACATTTTGTTATGGTACTTACTTAATTATTTGAGCCACTTGTTGTTAAAGCCAAACTAATCGGGCATAGATCGAAGTAGAAACTGGAGAGCAATCATCATTTCTTTGTTGTAAAATTGTGAGGTATGCCTTAATTTTTTTTATTGTGTGTTTTCAGTCTTCTCACAAATTAAAACCACAACATAATTAGTAAAAGCAAAGCATAAATAACTTCTATTGTGCAGAATACGACAACTATAAATAATAAATATCATCATTAAAAGCAGTAGAAAATCGTAAGTGTAAAATGTACTTATTTCAATTACAACACATAATGAAAGACATTAAAGAGCATATTATTAAGTTAACTTTCGATAAATTCCTGCCCACGTTTATGGCAGACGTGAACAGTATGGAAAGTTGTCCATTTATGGAATGTTGTCATCACAAAAAAATGGTCCGAAGAGAATTTTAAATGGTCTCGAATCCACAATTACCAATTCATTTGGGATCTTACAAAAAATAAATGACTTAAAGAAAAAGTTTTTTGAAGTTAATTGACAGTGATACTACCAACAGTACCAACACTCATTGTTTATAGTAATTTATTTTGAACCGTGAGACGAAATTGATCAAAAGAATTGCTGAGAATTCCGTTGCAAATTGCGTGAACATAAAGATTTTATTTCACGAAATGGCTCTGAAAACATTTGGGACAAATCCTTCGTTCGACTTATCTGCAAACCCACGCCCCTGGATGGAGCCGTAAACAAAAATACTCGACAGATAAGCGTTAGCCACGCGATACTGGAATCCCACTTAATTGATTGGTAAATATACTTTATATGATACAGATATAAGTAGAGTACTAGGCATTTATAGACATGCAGCTCTAAAGGGTACTTGTTACAGTAATTTGAAGTCGGCGTTGCTAATCTTGGTCAGACTAGTACCTATCATTTTATGGTAACGACGAGCGCAAAATGGGCATTTCCAATATAATCCGCCAGCAGCTCATAAAAGTTAATTAATCGATGTTCTAGCCGACTCAACACGATCATCTTGCATACTAGCATCAAGAGTAAAGACTTGTTAGACTTAATATTGCAAATTAAAAACAAAACCAGGGCTTTGGACTTGATCAAACCCAAGTGGAAATCAGCTTTGATCTTTTACTTGATGTTTATAGCTTTAGGCAACGGTTAGCAGCCATCTTCCTCCATTTCAGTACTGTTATTTAAAAGACACATAAAACAGGCACTGCTATATTAAAACCTATTAAGATTATGATCCTAGACCACACAGCTAGGTACAGCTTCGCATAAAATTGTGCCTATTTTAGCTCACAACCAAATTAGTTTATGAACCACTTCCCACAGAACACTTAGGTTATTAAAGGTCTATTCTACGGTGAGAAACCTTGAATCATGATCACTTGAACTGGCAAAGTACTAACTCAGTACACTAGTTGAATCCCACGCGTATGACTCATACACTTAGACGGTTCACAGACGAACAAACAAGCAAACTTTAGTTTGCTAATAAATGAGAATGGATATGGATAAGTTGTATAATCAAGTGTGGGAGACACAGACAAAACAAACAATATTATCTAATCACTCAGCACTGACTAACAAATTATACGTATGCAAGTGACTTGAACAAGCAAACGAATTCATGATACTGCAAACAACTTTATTCAGGCGCCGTATTCATGATGTCAATCTCGTCGGACTCGGAATGTTTAGTCAAAAAACTAATTCTGCATGTCAAGTGGAAAGCTTGTAAAATCGTGAGATGACCAAGATTACAGTGAGCGTTACTGCCAGTAATAAGAACAAGTTAGCTGAGTTTGTTCAAGATTGCCATCAAGCGGGCCCGCCGAGGATTGTCCTACATTACTAAATGCCTTTAATTTCCTGCACTAACAATTATCTCTTTAACATTTGACCGCTTTCTTTACGAGTACAAAGAGTAATTACGTAACTTCCCGTTTGTATCCTATGATGATGGTGATTCATTAACATTTCATTGTGATATCGTTATATTTTTATATGTTAGATACATTTTTCCATAACCCCTCGCAATAATTAGCATGAAATATGTATGTAATTCCTGTTATGCCTCGTCAAGCATTAACTCTGATTGACGTACAATATTTCCACTTAAATAATTTTGTTGTACCTATGATAGGTTTACGTGTGTCTCGTGTGAGCACAGCATTCTTTGCCGTCACAATTTACACACCTGAACCGCCAAGTATTGTGTCCTAGAGCCGTCACTCCTCGTTAGACAAGCGTCCAGTCGACTGTGACTACAAGCAGGTTTATACTTAAACAAACAGATTTAATCTTAAGCCAGATCATCTTAAAGTTCACAGTTTACGATCAGCTACACTTGTGTAGTGTGTACTCAGACACAGCTTTAACGTATGCGTAATATTCTCAAACGGACAGATGCAATGTAGCCGACAACCTCAGGGCTAGAACCCTACCGTGAAATAAATCGTACACATCGCTTCTCATACGGCTTATAGATAACCGAGTTGACAGGCAAAAAGAATCTCTGCGCAGTCTCCAACACCACAGCAAACCAGATTAATTTCTCATTTCAGTTCAATTCCGTCGACAGTACTGTTGGAAATTAATATTTCGCTATTCGGTTTATGTTTTCGTTTCATTTGCATGGGCACACAATGGCAAACCGTCACAGCAATGAATTTTCAATTTTGAGCTAGATTACCTGAGTCGTACCTTGCCTGAGAATCCACGGTTCGCCAATTCCTGGCAGCAATAAAGTCGTAGGCTTGTTATAAAGTTGAGAAATGCTTTCGTTATTACGGTCGACAGTATAAAGGCATAAGATGATAGTATCTAACAGCTTTCGAAATGAGCTCTGCCAAGCGGTCGGCTTCGTTAATTCAATCACGACTACAAATTAACTGCATGCCCCACTCGACCTACCTATTGAACCCGAATACATACATAAGAACACTGTACATCTGTGTACATTGTGGAAACGACAGACTCAGATATTCTGTTTCCGTGACGTATTTAAATGATAGAAAGTTACCCTTTATTTATAACAGTTAATTAATTAAACACAGTTAATTAATTGCTACAGATGGGTTCAACAGTTCGTAGAATTTTTGGTATATATATAATGTGATTTATCTTTAATAAACAGTGTCTACTTTTGCTATCTAAAAACCTAGAGGGAGTCGTCTACCCATTCACTTAGGACAACACAAACACATTCCAATGTGTCGTAAAAAGAAAATTCCGAGGTGATTGTAAAACGCCGTCGAACCGGACAATGGGACTTTGAATACGATAGTCCAATAATAGCTGATTGTGAGAGTGCTATCGCTTGGTTTTCATCTCACAACCCCATAGAGAATTGAAAAAGCTATTGGAAGAGAAAAATAGCGCGAAGAAAACAAGTAGGGGTGACAGTGACAGCTATAAGACTTGGTTGTCGTTGCATTTTCTTCAGACTGAGGTGAAAACAGTTATTCAAGATTTGTTATTTGTGTATTTTCTTTACAAAAGCTCTTTTCTTAGAAAGGTTTCTTGTGTTTAGACAATGCATTCACCCATTGTTTAATATATTATTGAAAACAAGAACCTCGTCGCTATTATTTCCTAAAAGCTTTCTGCCGAGCTACGCCATATTTTACGCAGGTGTCAAACCCTAAAACTGCAAACATCGTATTCGTTTGCACAGTTCACATCCATAAGTGTCGTACCAGGAACAAAGGGGCTTTTCTACCGACAGCTCTTGACATGGAAAGGCTTTTTTGCCATTCGCGATAAGAAACAGTTACCGAGAACCCGATATCGCAAAGATTGACTGCTAGTACCTCAACACTTTGTTCCTTAAAAGCATACTCTTCGACTGACGCCTATTATTAACATAGTTTATCCTAGCGAATGCAGAGGGTTATAAAATGCACAAGTTTATTTGTGTGTTTACAATCACAACCGATGTATTAGCAAGTCAGAATAGTGAACTTTATGACACCAAGTTTATAACCATTGTAGTTAAGTTTTGTTTAATATGCAGAGGCTGGATTTAATATCACATTCCAAGTTTTGTAACCAGTTTCATGCATTAGATTCCTCGCTGTAGCTTTATTGGTAGCAATAGCATCATCTTTGTGATTAGCATAATAGTAAAGTTCCCGTGTAAGTCTCCTTTGAGCAATCAGTAGATATTTTATTTTCAGGCTGGAAATTATTAATATCTTCGTGATTAATTTACTTCTTAATTATTTTTAATGGCAGCTTGACTTTTAATTTCAATCTGAATGTTAGGTAGTTACTGACATCGTTTAAACAGGGACTCGTATATAATGAAGGATCTCTAATACAATTTAACAACAGCTGTGTATTTTGAAGGGGCTTGCTTGAGGCGGCTGACAAATTGCACCCGCCCGTCGTCGTATACTTAGAACGAACGCGTGAAAATTCTATTTGCCAAAGTAGCACCGAGTGGAGTGCGAATACTCCTCCAAGTAAACGTCATTTAGAAAATTCCTATTTAAAATTTCCATCATTCCTCTCATTCCAGTAGCTACAATTTCGTTGACCTGATGGCTTATTTATTCCGTCCGCAATTAAATGATAATTTTACAGACCAAAGTTTCATACACGTAAATCAAGCCGACCTCAAATTACTGTTCCATAAAACTGTCATGTTCACGTGCTGTTTATTCGTGATAGCGGACAATTTTCTTCACCGATGGCTTCATTCACCGGGGGTATTGATTAAATATTCCATTTATCATATGCGGTGGTCTGTTTACATGTATTTGAATATGTAGAACAGAGGTAAGCCAAATAATTAAGTATTAACCTGCACGCGGCGGTGGACCACACAGGTGACTCCTGCCTGATGCCTGAAGCAAGTCGTGAACTATAAAGTCTCCACGACCGCCTGCACTAGAATAAAGACTTCCAGTTTCAATCTCACTATGAAGCCATAAACCGAGTTTATTTGTTTTTCTGTAATACTTCTCAATTCTTGCACAATCATTTGTTGTTTAGTTACTAAGTAAAAGAAAAACACATGCATATCGTCTTGAACCCGTGTCGCCCTTTTCCCCGGCAAGATTGAGCAGGGTTAAGAAATTGCTAGTCTTGTTGCGGCAGCTCAGATACAAACCCATTGTGTAAATCAAGGCTCAAATTCCTATTTCAACGTTGTAGCCTTTTAACATATGAAAAATAAATCGAGCCTCAATTTGCACGTTGGAATGAACATCTGATAGACATTTTTCGCCATTCCCACATACGATCTTATGAGTAACTGTATCGATATGACGGATGCAATATATCACGTTACCTTAATACAAGTTCTCCTTAGTTGTATCGCTTTCGGGAAACCTGTACTTGCTTTATACAGGGTCTCACCGCTAGTTGCCGGAAGCTTGCACCTTGTCTGTGTCGTGGTCACGAGATTGACAGCCCTAGGTAAAAGCGGACCTGGCGAATGCTCGACCGCATCCCGAGTACCACTTCCTTGTGAAATACCACACTTCTCGAACGTTTCTTGTCATTGTATGCGGGTGTACACACGTATTTAGCATAAAGCTCTACCCATCGCGCCTACATTACGTTTTCTAAGCGATATGTAAATGAGAGAGGCGATGCGATGACACCTAAATAAATCATTGGATTACTTATTATAAGCTTCATTAGTTTACGTAAACATACACCTGTTGAATTCGTATTTCTAAGTTTAGATTTTTCTCAAGCCCCTAAAGCTTTAGTAAATATTCGAGTTCGAGGTGCTGATAACATAACACCTTCGTGTAAATACGCCTCCGAGAGGCAACTCCCTCCCTTTATCTTATCATAGCGATGCTGCAGTAAAATTTTAATGAGGTGGACCCTAGCCCGGAGTCAGTCCCGCTAATCGAACCAAAGTTTACAGTTACCTACCTTGTGGATATAAAATGCAAACTAAATACATATTCAGTGTCTGGTTACATTATAGAAAGGTATTCTAACGGGAGAATAACTAAGCTTTATTCTATTCTTCCTCACTTATTCAAGTAAGTTTTCATCGTTTCGACGCTCGCGTAATTTCTGCAGCTTGATTTAATTTCCTCCTCCTTTAACGCAGATTAGTCTAGTAAAGTGTTTTCAGTGAGTGTTTTAAGAGTGTCTTAAATAATTTATGTTGTACAGTTCCACATTTGCTTTGTAGTAACCAATAATATCGCCCGTTATCGATAGCTATTAAATCAGAATAAGGTTACCGTGATACGTATTATTGCACGGTACTTACCTACCTCTATTGCAAACTCCATACTAGGAGTAGTAAGTAAACAAATATTTTCTGCAGTTGACAGCAGTTCCTTTATTTTTAAAAGGATTGAACTAGCTAGGCTATGAGACATTCGCGGAGATATAAAATGTTGACGTTTACGATTTTACACTTGAACATTCAGCGAACTATCAATAGCCATACTTAGTTGAAATAGATTTAGTCGAAGTACTATCCGCAAGTACCTACATAACTCTAAACTTGACTGGACATTCAGTAAGTCTATTTATATGCAACAGTAACGTAGATAATTTTAGTGGCTGTGTCTCACCGTTTCAAGTGCGATGCAAATGCTCACCCACTTCGCTATCTTTCGTCAATGAACCACAACGTTTTCGCATGAAATAAATCGCTCTTCATGCCGCTGTCCTGATTTGGCGAAACGGCTACTGTAAGTACAGTAACAGGCTCGTTACTTGGTGATTTATTAAAACATTGTACTCTCGGAACTACGGGTTGTATGAATGTGAATGCACCGTTGCACACCGTGCCCAGTTATCCGTAATGTATTCGAAATTCGAAATAAAAGTTGAAAGAGATTGCACTGTTGCTGAACATAATGTCTATGAAAATGAACTGGCGAGTTTTTTTTAAACGTTTTCGAACATGTTTTTTTTAGAACGTCCATTGTTACGAATATAACAATTGAACGTTGTCAGACAACTACAGGGATTTAATAGTAACAGTTCCTACATATTAAACTATTTAAATAATTTATGCATAATATCATATGAAAAACATGTCACGTAGGAGATTAGTCGAAATCCTGAGTGACGCTGAGCACCTTTGCTTAGTACGGTCTACGAACATCATTTAATTTTGAAGGTTCGTGTTCGGGTACAAAATTCGTTTCGCGTTTATAATTAATTTTCCAGTTAGCCATTTGCTAATGAAATTACTTGTGATCCCAAAGTTTATCCTTTCATTCAATCAACTTATGTCTTCAACAGTAACCAAATAATATATTTGCAATTCAATTAAAAATAATTAATGTATTCAGGTGATCGGTCTTCGAGAGGAACAAAGTACTTAAATAAATTATATCCTACCTTCATAAAGTGGGATTACCAACTTTAAAATTAATTATAAGTTTATAAAGTTTTTAGCCAGGTAGTTTTCGGACCCTCGACTGCCCTCGAGCAGTTATTCTCCGAACTGTTGCGATTTACATAGGTTTAACTTTATAGCAGATTGTTCTTGCCATTTCGTATAGTAATAAGAAGACTGTATATTCCAAAAAGCGATACCTACAGTGGCTAAATGCAGGCAGCTTTCATTTTTCTCTTTTCTCCTCATCTACACAGGAGAAAACTCACTACCAAAAAATCAGCCAAATGGGAACCACCAACTATTTAGAAGTCGGTTAAAAACGACGATTACCAAACACCGAGGTAACATAAATGTGAAAGGGCAAAAAGTTTACATAATTTCGATCAAAAGGCTTTTGTGAATGAATACCAGCAAAACGTAATGAATACGAGGAAGCCACAGAATGGTATCAGACCGTAACGCAAATGGGTTAACAACCTTGATTTGTGTACTTGTTGAATGACTATGAGCTTGTTGCACAAACTTGCTGTAACCATACACTTGTGAAATATTGCTTCTACTGTACCTATGATAGATTTAATGTCATTCAATCCACTGGAGGTAGGTAACTCACCGTTTTAAGCTTGGTTTTACCTTAAACGGCTTCTGTTTACTCAATTGCTTATCATTATTTTAGAGGACGTTAGTTCTTGTGGCTAAATAAACACAGTCGTTCGGATCAATCTTCAGGTAAAGCCGCGCTTGCCTAGGTTGGTCTGCGGATGTGTGACCACCCATTACATAAGTACCGAGTTTCCTCCATGCCTCGAAAAGCACTTTAAGCAGTTTGGCCCGACTGTCATTTGCAGATTTTTTAACTTTGACAGTCGTTGCTGGCAGCAGAGTGGCCCTAAGGTCTGAAAAGCAGTCTTATCAAGAGGCATCGTATTAACTAGTGCTAACACTTGTGGAGGTCAGATAGGCAGTCGAAGTCGATCCATGTAAAATACTGGTATTTAGCTGCATCCGGTTACACTGGAAACCGCTAGGGCTAGGCAAGTAGGCAGATAATAATATTATTTCTTGTTTATCGATTAATCAACAGATTATTCCTAGTACGGTATGTCAATCATTGACCTATGTATACAGAACGGTTATCAACGCTTCAATACGCAAATCTTTTATCCCTACTTATTTAAATAGGTATGTACCTTATTCTAGTGGTGGTAAAGAAAACATGACTATTTGAATACCTATGAGTACGCAGAAAATGCTGTTGACTTTATCTTCTTGGAATTTAATATACATAATATCGCTTCTGTTTTTGTTTTCCTGAAACAACAAACCTCCATACGTCGATACTAAAATTCATATCGAAATTGCCTATTACATTTTGAAATCGTATGTCGGAAACTCAATATTATTATGATTGTGGAAACGTTTGCAGGAGCAATCGTTTGATACCGTTACGTTTTTCGATATCCTGGTGTAATCTTCCGTAGGTGAACGACGCTGATTTAATGTTTCTTCACGCACGGTTGGGCAATGAAGCTATTACACTTTGTACGGGCCCCATTGACGATGGCCATACACCGCACTCCTCCGCCATGTTTATGAGAAACATGCATCTTGTTCTGCGTTTTAATTAGTCCACAAAGTAAACGGTGCCGACATGATTAGGTCAATCGATGGCGATCAAACATTTTTCATGTGGTTTATTTTAGGAGTTCCTGTGATGTGTTTGATGTGCTTCTTGCGTGTGCTTGTGTTACATCTGACAACTGCATTCAAACAGATAGACACAAATGAAAATGTTACGACAGGCAGGTTATGAAGAGAGAAAGAAGAAAGCGTGTTATTATTCCTCGAAATAGATATCACCCAAAAATACATTTGTTGTTTTCCTCTTGGAAACTATCCTTTTCATATTCCCGGAGTTCTCGTCGTCATTTAACTTCTCAAACAATAATATTTAACGAAACTTAAAAAGTAAATGTTTTTCTTGTGTGAAGCTTTCCCTTCGGAACAGTAAATACACGATTACAATTTCTCAATTTGTTTCCAAACCCAAACATCGTACCAGACACACCGTCGAAGATGTTAAAAAGCGGAGGTGTTGAGTATATGAAGGTTCTTTGTTTGGCCCTGTGTCAAACAACGTCTGCCATCGGCACTTCAAAGCGGCTAGTGTTTGGGTTGTTTAAACAGGCGATACCGCTAATGCAATGTTCGCGGTTCTGTGTCCAGCACGGAATTTACTGCCTGGATAGCGGTCCCTGTAAATTGGAGATGCACTACATTTTCCGCGGTGCTGGTAGTCGCTGTTATCTCACCGTGGCTTGCAAACACTTTTACTATCGCTCAAAGAAGGCTGCGCGACAATACAACGAGTCAACGATGTTATCTTTCTCCATTTCTATTCCGCTTACGTGATATTTTTCTTTGGCCGGTTCCTTGTGAATTTTCGTCGCACTAAAGTGCCAACAAATAATCGTAAAAGCAGTGAACAAACAGCTTTACGGTTCGTTTATGTTGCGGTTATCTGCACGAGGCTGTCTCCTTAATGCCTCAGATATCTGGCCCTCGGTGTTTACCGCAACCTATGGCCCCATTCTAATAAGTTTCTACAATCTCTTTCTTTGATTTTTCCACGAAGAACATAAATTATCTATCAAAAATGTACTGCTACAATTTACCGTTTGTTTACTGTTCCTAAATTATAGACTAGAATAGTATGAAAGGAAACAAACTGTTTGACTCGTCATAAAAAAGAAACCTCATCTTTTCAGTGCTCACAATTTAATCGGATACTCTTGTAACAACATTTGGAATATTGTGAACTCATTTAGTGGTAGATATAAAGTTTCCCATTAAATTTGTAACAAATGGACATGATTTATGTATGTATTACGAGTTTATTGGTTCTATGAAAGTTCTCAGTACCAGTAAACCCTTGGGGCAGACGTCGTTTGCGATATCATACGTGTCGCACTGAAATGTTTTACTGCATGCATGAGATATGAGGGATTTACACATAGATATCTTAGTTTGTTTATCCATGCTATCATTACAGCTGCAATTGCGAATACAAAAAGATTCATAAAGTCTATTCTTCCAGTATAATCATAAATCGCGCTAAACTTTGAGAGAGATTATACTTAGTGAGAAAATAATTTAAATTCAATTAGCCCAACACGAAACAATACCTCATTTCCTTCTTCAAAATTGTATCTCTTTGTAAAGCATTACTTAAACTTAACGCTATAACTATTAACGGCTTTCTGTGATGGAGTGAGCTATTAATTTGAGGTATAGACTTCCTGGAGAGAAAGGTCATCGACTCGGCACACCTCGTGGGATGTTGGCAAGCCACTAGCCACACCATACCGTAGTTCCCGGACGGCCATGGAGATACGAAGAACAAACACTGGAAACACGCATGAACGTAAATAAATAATGGAAACTAAATTAGAAATAACCGGTGTTCATTCAATTAACTTAATTAAATTCCATGCATTTTAAAACTACAGTTATTTTGAGGTGTTAGAGAACTCTAAGAAGATTATAATTTTGAACCAACTGCAATTGAGAATAAGTTGCGGTGGACAATGAACAACATAATTATACTGTAGAGTGCTCGTAACATGAATGAGAGCTTCGGATCTACGATATACTTAATATATCGTGAGAGAGACTCACTCAAGTTTCCTGCATAACACTGTAAAGAAACAATATTGCGAAACATAAAAATCAAACTGCAAAAGCATTTAATTTTTCACGATTGAAACAAAGATTTGCTTGCAAAGATTTTCTGAGTTCCCGGAATTTTGTAGATCCTACGTTTTATCTTTCACAGCTTTCCCAACCCGATTTTCTATGCCCCTAAGCTTCTTTCCCCGGACATGTCCCCAATTTTCTTAAATCGAAACAGCTACAAGATAACTGGTATTTTCTTCAACTTTTACACGTAGGATCCTTAGCAGATAATCTTCAGATAATACTCTTTTAATTGCTGTTGATATTTTGATACGTTTCCTCATAAACTTTACTTTCTTGGTAGTTCTTTTACGGAGTAATTTTGACCTTTATATTTCTTTTGCCCGAAATAGCTTTAATCAACAGTATGGTTTCTTTTACGTTTACTTATTTCGTTACCTAATACACGGCCTTTCTTTGGTCTTCTATTGTTCACTTGGAAATAACCAGCAACATTTATCATGAGTTACGACACACTTAAATGTCGAAGCACAGAGATCTTCGTAACTTCCACTACATACTTACCTTTGCCATTACTATGTTTTATAATGTTTGCTTCCCTTAAACGACACAATGTGGCTAGTTTGTGTGAAAGAACTTCTTCTTAGTTTTTTATTACACTAAAGAACTTAACGCGACTAAAGGTTTCATGATATTTAACACAGTATTAACTTCCCATGCGGTGGTTAATCGGTAATGGGCATCGGCTATTTCGTTCAATAAAATCGACCAGTCTGCGGTGAAGCCAAAAGAAGTATTTTTGGAGGGTGCCAACTACTCGTGTTGTTTTGATTTCGAAGCAAACAAAGTTCCACGGCTATATAAGCACCTATTTACACGTACCTACATATTATAACGTACCAGTACCAGTACAACTTTGCGACCTAACTTAGGTACAAGTAGTTCCACATCAACCGCAAGACGACGAACTTATGAGTTGACTGATGACAACTGTATTACTTTCCTTTTGTCTTTCTTAACCACAATGCTTCCGAGTCTATAAATGCAATGCAATAAATGTTTTATTGCAAACCATCCCAGCATCATTACATGGCAGAAGTTGTGGAGACAGGTACATTTGGATGTACGGAACGTTAACGAGAAGTGGTTTAGCTACAGTGCTACACCACACCACAACGGTACATATCCCTGTCTGTCTACTCCATACATTTCCTATTCATTTCAATCTATTCTCCGATGACGTGAATGCGCCGCACTGAAATAAGGACACGTCATTCAATACCATACCGCAGAGCAATGCGAAGCAGCCTACAGAATACACCCACCCTTATCTATTCTCAACTTTATTCTTAAGACAATACGAAAGTGGAGAACAGCAACGTAACTTTGTAGCTACTGTGATCGTGATTGCTATTATGCAAACCAATATTCTTTAGGGGAAGCCGGACATTAGCGCCGACTGGAAATTCAAATGCATCGCCACGAACAGGTCTGGTTTTACTTTTTACTGTTCTTTTGGAAGGGAAAAAGAACCAGAATAAGTTTTTACTGGCTGTAAAGATGTATTATGTTATTAAAACAGTCGTATATTGCAGAAGCAGTTCCAACTTCAGCGCAAGTAGAAAATATTACGAGTTTCAACCACGCCCTCCATTGTGGCACAGGTCTCTTAAATTTATAACTTAAACGTTAACGAGCCGTCGATACTATCGCATTGCGGACTCCTGGCCAGTTAAATGTGAACAATAATCCTCTAAACCGACAATAGCTTCTGTTGCAATATTGTATTAATTTACAAAAGTTTTCAAACTTCTACAACTTCTTAATGGTAATTTAATTCAAGCAACACATTAATTCCGCGTCATCAGCAAAGTAACGCAAAAAATAAATTAGGGAAGAATGATAAAAAACAACAAGGGAACATTACTCTCCCCTAATTCGGCTACGTAAAACTCGGCGATCCCTTTAATACCTGTTTACACATTTCTTGGTAATTTGTGTTTGGCTAATGTTGTACCATAGTCATTAGAACGCGTGGGTCGGGCGGCTCCGCGCATAATTATAATTCATTACCTACCTTATTCCTTGTTATAACGCGTTTAACGTCGTTATTAAAATTTAATTTATTGAATTTGTATCACCAGTAACGGCGCCGTTAATTCTCTCATATGTGCAGATTAAATTAAGAAAGTGCACTACTTCCTCTTAACAAGGCAAAGGCGTGGATAAGTAAATTTCACTCGGCTTGAACATCCGCATGTTAAGGCAAGCAAGCTTTTAGACTGGCTAGACCATATGAGATGGAGATCAGAGCTCTGCAAACTACAGCAGTTTGTCATTCGACTCCTATGGGTCGTGTTGTGTATACCACATAGTTACGTGAATAAATCAATTTTATACACGCTGGCGGATACCGCAGCGAATCACATTACATGCGGTCACTGACATCTTCCTGTATTGCATAAATTTTATAACGAAAACAGAAGGTTCAACTTGCTTAGAAAATATTTTAGTACAAAGTCAAATGGTGTGTTGTTATCAGTGTTAGTGCTGCCGAAAACGTACGCTACGATGTGCATATCGCCGTATTTTCCCACATCATTTTTTCTTTTCTCATACATCACGAAAAATCACGTTTTTATCGCTCCTCGTATAACATGGGTCGTGAATATAGCATGGCTCTTTGGAAGTGATGAAATAAAGGTAAAACCTATGATATTTTGTGCCGGCCGGACTTTGACCATGTTGTTGATGCGATTTATGCTTGCTCGCATAAAAACCGCAAACTTTCGGAATATTTTGCTCAAAGGGTTTGTCTTTTATTTTCGCCAGTATTATTTTAAGGCGTCATCAAGTCTATAGATATGAGCGAGTTTTTGTGGGCTTCACAATGTAGGTATTATGAATCCTTAGGAATGACTACAAATCACTTTTTTATAGTTCTCCAGCATAGCTGGGTGGATTAGAACTATTTAGAACCAATACGGCGTTAGTGATGTCCTGTATAGCGTAGCCGATGTAGCGGTATTAAAAACAATACCATATTTGTCACAGTGGTACTTTATCCGAGTCTTGTGAGAATGTTCAGTTATCTGAAGTGATTAGTTTTTTCCCGGCGTTCCTATCCCGCGGTGCCATCATGAACCGGTCGCTTTGCTTCCTGCTAGGATCCTTAAATGGTGCTACGACGCGTGTAATTTTCTCCGTACTATATTTTTTTGCAAATAAGTACTCTGAATGGTACAGCCAACTAATCTTTATCGTCGGCCATTGGTCAATGAACTTAACATTGTTGAATCCATTGAGTACTGCAGATAACACTGAGCTTCGTTTATATTTTACTTATTTTATGAGCCTAGATATCTTGAATCTAAACGACGCCTTTCTTCATGTTGTATGGGCAATATTTGCTTATGCGACTTTATGCGATTATCGTAAAATATTTACATTTTACACAGCTCATTTACATGAAAAATATGAAGAGGCAGTCATACCATTTTCAATAAATACTCATAGCTTATCTATCTTCTTTAGAAAGATATACATGGCGTACTCGTAAAATAAAGCTATTACATTTTGGCACTCATTCAAATTATATGAAACATTTTCGTTTGTAGGGAAAGAATAACCTCTCAAAATTGATGTATGTAAGTAATACGAACTTCCGTAACTAGCTTTAGTAGCAGAAAAACAAAAGTAAACATGCATGATTGATACAGAAAAATAATAACACTGTGGCTCCTGAATTTTTATGTTATTAAATTGAAGCACATAAAAACAGAAAACATCAAAACTTCATAAAATGCAGGAGGTAGCATGAAAATCCTTAATTTAAAGTAAGTCTCGGCTAGCTCATTCAGAATTCAGGAATGGGGCGTCATCTGGCGTCGTCGTGATTTATACTTGGGACGCACTGAAAATCTATTCCCCGTGGTACTCTGTGCAAACCGTAAAAATGTTCAGCCATTACACATGGATTGTGCTCTGATTGGATTTCCGTGCCAAAAATGAACTCGCCCATTCATAACTTTTTCAATTTTGTATGGTAGGTAAGGTAGATGACAACTTATTTATCTAGTTTAATTGTTTTAGCCTATAAACCGCAAAAAAATGTACGTTCGTGTTTTTAATCAATTAAAAAGTCGTTGTTATAAAGATGCAAGGTTTTATGCGGTGTTTTATCAACGCCTGGTTAAAGACCAGTTATCTCGAACAAGATAATAATATCAAACGTTTAATGGATTAATGGATCTTGATAAACGGTTATTGTAAACATCGTCAAATCGTACTCCTGGAAGGCTGGTACCTACATTATTATTTCGATATTTTATTACGTCATCTCAACATACATCATAATCTTTCTACGATTCGCTCGCAGACCGTTGGATTACGTGAGTGGCGAAGTAATAACGTACACACGTACTGCCCATATTCTGAGAAACTTTTATTACTAACTTCAAACTTTTACAACATTCGGTATCGCTGAAATCGATTTGATTCTATCCCAGTTCACCTCACTCGAATTGGTTTATGTTTTTTCGAACGATTCCATTATCAGTTGCGGGATTAGGTACCTATATCGCGAACAGAATCTACATCGTACGATGTCTCGGTGTCACTGGTTGTGGAGTTGAGGACTGTAAATGTGCACATTGCACGCTATGTACTCTTATGCTATACTAGCTTTTGCCAGCGGCTTCGCCCGCGTGAAAATGACGATTTTTCATACAAACTTTCATCCCCTATTTAACTCCCTTAGGATTTGAATTTCGAAAAATCCTTCCTTATTCCTTGTCTACATTATAAAGGGTACCTCTGTGCAAAATTTCAGCTTTCTAGGTCCAAGGGTTTGGGCTGGGCGTTGATGAGTCAGTCAGTCAGTCAGGACTACTCAGGACTTCTCTCTTTATTTATTAGATAAACATGACCCCTTCTCGCTCTGAAAATTATACCAAGCAGTTAATTGCTATGCTATAAATGTATGTACATGGCCTGTGACTAAACTCATCAATAAATACTAGTATTTACAATACTGCATTGCAAAATAGTTTCCACTGTATCCACAACAATAGTTACTTTAAATGGGCTGTGAAAGAATAAAATAGGTTCTAGAGCCGGATCGCGGGGTAAATGCACCAATTGAAGGCCGCTTGAAGCACTAGTACTACTGCACAATAAATCCTTACAGAGAATGCCGCGTACGCACTATGTACCTAATATTTATTGCACTCACACTTCGTATCTAATAATTAAAATATATATTTTAACGTTGTTGCCGCCGCGGGCTGTAAAACGGAGGCTGAGTATTACCTGTATTGTGAGGCTACTGTCTGTTTAGTAACCGCAGAGAATATTGCTTCCTCAAGTAACTTGTATATTGCTTCAGATTGTCTTGAGTATATGAACCCTTGCGTTCAATATGAACTTTGTAATAGTTTGCCTGTGGTTTGCGTAGGTATATTAACCGTCTGAAATTCTATAAACGGCTTCTTGTTTTATAAACTGTCCGGAACACTTTCATCCATTATTAAACACTTCATTCGGCTGTCCATCAATGACAACCGAAATTGTTCGCGCCAACGAAGTGTATAAAAAATACAATCTTGAAATTTTCGAAGCCATTACCCTCGTACCATGCTGGTGGAACGAAAAAATGTCTGGGTCCGTGCCCCGATGCAGGACTGGCGAACGGGGGTGATCCCGACCAAAGATACGTGCAGTGTTTACAAACTCGGTTTTAACACGAGTACACCTTCATTCCATTTAAGTGGCATGTGGACTCGATGTCCCAACGGATAAAAATACAAATCACCTCTTTATCGTTAAAATGTAATTATTTTATTCTTTAGTGTATTTTTTTTGTATAAGCCTAAATAGTATTGGTCTCTTAGTGAAATTATATTTCCAATCAGAAACTAGATCGGAGAAATATAAGGCAAAGGATTTAATCTGGATACCTCAGCTGGAGTACTTAACAAAGGAATACTTGAAATGGAAGTTTTAAAACTGGCGTTCAATCCGATTTTTCCTTTTCATCCGAGACATAAACTTTTCAGCCGGAAACACCTGAATCTCCAATAAAATAGAAACGGATCCGTCTTGTAAAAAATATTGCCTTCAAGATTCCATTGTATTTCCGCAGTCCACCATTACTTTTTAGTAGCATCCGTTCGAATTCAAGAAAGCCCGTTCGGCTGTCGATGGCGAGAAACAGTTGGTCCCAGGTTTAATGTTCTCGAACGTGCGAATGGTATCCCCAGTCCCGTACTAAATCGTTGTGGCGGTAAAAATGTCGCATTTATTGCTTGCCAGTAATTTGTACTTATTTCACAAACAATAGTAAAACATTTTTCACGTTATCCAACTGTGAAACATCAACCGTTAAACTTTCTTGATCGTAAACTTTTATAGCAAGTTTCTTAAACGATTTGTTCTAAATTAGGGGGAATCATTACGTATTGCGCTAAAGTTTTGCAACCTTTTTGGGTGTATGGAAAGGGAAGTGAGCAATATAGGAAAATTGGTAAATCGATGTAAAACTTTAGTAGGCCGGCCATTGTAAGGGAAGCCTACATTTGCGGCTGTTATAACTCTCACATGTGACAAGTAATATTGGTATAAAACCCGACCCTCCCTTCCATCATAATAACGTATAATAATATGCGGTCAACTTTAGGGAGCTTTAAGTTTATGAAGGAACATAAGGAATTGTTTGCTCTACATTCTAACATGAAAAGCGTTTATCGTCCTCTCTGAGGAAACTTTAAATAAGTTTTACCACTTTAAATTCAGGAACTAGAATTATGGATAGAGGACAATAGTATCTGTCTGTACCTACCTCATTCAGACCCGAAGAACATCAATTGAGGAATTGAATGAGATCCTTTGTGACCTTAATATACGTCTCACATCGGATAAGCTCTATCCCGCCTTACCGTAAAACTTTTCATTGAATTGATAACAGGATTTTTTAACAAATGTTCTTTATGTCCGTATTACCATACTCGGGTCGGGGTTTATGGCGGGTCAAGATAAGTACTCTCCAAATTTAACGTTTGGAGACAACATAGTGTCACAAGCAATTTTTCACAGAAACCAACCCGGCCGGCGCTTTCTTAGTATACCGCCTTGCTTGTAGTAAAACCCGTTCCCTTATTCAAGACCCTTGCTTTGCCCCAACATCATGGCCAGATATAAACAGTTTTTCTTAAGGAAACTGCGCTGGAATGTCAGCTTATAAATTTATGCAACGTCCTTATTTGCAAAAGAAACGCTATAGACTACAGCTGACATCAGCAATTCATGAAGCTCACCCTTCTTCGATAAAGAAGTGAATATTTGTTTATTCGGAGCGTGATATTATTTATTGCCGAGTCGGCTTATACTATCAAAAACACTGTTTCTCACAGTAGCTTTGGATATCGTAAAACGTATAACGTGTCTTGTTTTGGTAAAAAAAAGATTGACGATTCTTTAATAGCGTCTATTTCAAACCACTAATAAACGTCAAATATGTTTTCGGATCTTGTCACAAAGTCACATACTATCGGCGCTGTATTTCATTGACTGAAAGATTTATAATGAGACAAATGAGATGGGACTACTTGGAGACGATCTGCATTTGTTGTGATTCCCAGACGATCCCGAAATAGGTATACATCAGTTACTCCGAATGAGTCATGCGTTATGTGTTTGGATGGAAAATGCTATACCCGGCAGATAATTGGAATTCTGTAGACAAATGTTTAACGTTCATTCATACTAATATGCGACGTTTGTGAATTAAATTACTCAGAAGGAAAATTGCCCGGAGCATGTACGCACTGTACGTGGTTTTCAAGCAGATTCGTATTAGCTACGCGCTCTCGCTTCCAAAACCATTAGGATATTACTTCTACCTGCTTTAAGATGTAACAAAGCTTAATATTAACGCCCAGAGCTAGGCGAAGAAAGACGAAAACGCGGCATCCCGTAAAGATGAAAAAATAAGGCGAAGTCTTGTGAAATCCTGTGCTTTTACTGTTATAAAAAAATAAATGGTGTACTTACTTTACCACGTTCCATACGAAATGCACACTGCCTGGACGTAATTGGATACGCTGTATAAAAGCAAGTAGGCTTCAATTTAAATGAAAAAGGTTGCAATACCTTGCCCATGAAAATTTAATGCTTCTAAAGAAGCCTTGTCAGATTATAGCTCTTTAATCCCACACGTCCTACGTGCCCTGTGGTTTTAATATTAATGCCGTAGAAAGCCCTAATTGTTAACTTGTAAAAATAATACGAAAAGTCAACAACGTGCACACTAAATTCTTTAACAGTGCAAAGTGTGCTTTAGCAGTTGGAGCACTTCCTGTACAGTTATAATAACTAAATTACTCCTTGCACCCATGAATATTAAACAAGCAATAAATCAATGAACAGGGCGACGGGAGTCGTTATAAAGCCAAAAACAAAGAAAGGGGGTTCTTTACAACACATCCTCTTTTATATGATGAGTTACGGATGAAAGGAGTTCGTTTGCAGGGAATCGCGCCGTTTTGCAAGTTTGAGCCGATAAATTGTTACGGACGGTTGCGTGCGAATTACTTCTGCCGAGTTCATGGACGTTTTATTTGACTTGAACTTGATTCACACTTTTCCGTTGCAAAAACTAGAATATTTTCTTAGGTTTACGATCTGTTCTCAATTGGATCTAATCTTTATGAGTCTTCTACCAAACACAAACTGAAAGACACTTTCTTTTCTCCAAAGAATTCTACGCTCTGAAATACTCTGGATACACATTCCATACCCATCATATTCCATTTTACGAAACCAGTTTTACAGAACAGGTTGCTTCTATACACTGATAAAGCGCCCTTGCAAGACCTTCTCAAAGTCGTGACCTCATAGGACCTTGCCTTCAGCGCAGTTTCTATACGCACTGTGTTATGGTATAATTACGTATGATGCTCATGATCTAGTAGTAGCAATGTTTTGCTTGCCTTTGTTGTCTGTCCGGATATCTTATCTACTACTTTAATGTGCTAGACATCTTTTAATCCAAGTTTTCTATGACAACTAATCAGACCAGTCTGGGATATATTACTCACTTGGATTTATTTATACATATAAATAAAATTCAAGTCACGAAATTAATTCTTTTCACCGGTCCCACAATCTTGATGAAGTCAGTTTATATTTTCGTTTTATCCATCAAACGCTATCGGGCAGCATTCCCAACATTGGAAACCTCTAATTTAAATAATCCATCGAACGTGATCGATAAAGATTAAAATTACGATCTTTGATCTGGCATTAAAATATGTGGCTATAATTTGTAAAAAATATGAACTATCATCTTATACTCTTATAATATAGAGTTACATTTATTTTACCGGCAATCGTAAATATGTGGGCACCGGTACCCCCGCCACCCACGGCGTCCCTGCGCGCGCGCAATCCCGCAGGGAGCCAAGGCCGGCTCACAATGGGCCCACTTTTGCAGTACTTATTGCGATCCAATACTATTCAATCTCACTATCTATTTTATATGGAACTAGTTTCCTGAGGCCATTTCCCTCATATACTTTGCTGCTCACAGGGGTATTGAATTTGCAATAAGATCTTGACTTTCACTTGATAAGTCTTATTTATTGAGTCAAGATGTCGGGTAAGGATGTGCTGACGTTTTCATGGTATGATAAATTTATGTATGTAACTATGTTCCAGAACTATTTAGCTTAGCTTCTTTTTGCAAGCATATTTTACTGTACTGCATAAAAGTAATGTAAGAATTCAGACTTCACCTTTGTATGCGGCATACATTATCAGACTACAATGACCAATGTCAGGCCTTAAGCAAACGCGGTCGTATGTCCACGGATTCACTGCAGTTGGAAATTTATTCTCTCCACTGGGAGTGCTACGGAATGTGCGACATTGCTGTCTTTGACCGTACATGTAAATACCTGAGCAAACATTTCTACATGCTTTAAAGTACGAGCTCCAATTCCATGATATCACAAAAACGGGTTTCATGAGAATTTTTCCTCGACAGTGATAGGTACACACGGCTACACATCAAGCTATACATTTCCAGTATAAGCTGGTCTCGCATTGTATGGGATTTCCGTACAGTGCGAGTTCAGCGTAAACTGGAAATGTATAGCTTGATGTGTAGCCGTGTGTACCACTAGTAAAGCATTTTCAGTCAACACCGTAACATCAATTGGAAGGCAGATTAAAAACAAATAAATGACTGATTGCAAGCTGATAAAATCTTTAATTTAACGATAAAACTTTAAACAGTTATCCCGATCAACCTCAAATCAATTCAATTTCCTCTTTATGGACGCAATATTTGTTTTATCTTTAATCTCCATCTACGTTATCTCCAAAGTTATCGTTTTCCTGATAGTTTATAGTGAAACACTCTATGCCAAAGTTCACATTGCCCAGGTTCATAGCTTGAAATGCAATTAAGCTTTACTATTATCGTATTAGTAGTAAAATTTAATTGCTGTGCTGTGCACACAGGGTTTCTTCTACACACATCAACACGGTCTAGGGATATTTTTAAAAAAGCGAATTACTATCAATGTGTTAATTATTTATATGACATGTATATATTTAAAATATACGTTATTTAATATTCTACCATTTTTTAATAATGGTTAAGGTACTGATTAAAATTTCAGGATTTTATGGAAAAAAAATTAAGCATAGACGGAAACCGTATATGAATTAACTTTTAATTTGTGAGTAAAAACTGAAAAAAATAGAAAAATCATTTAATTTGTGTTTATAAACTTGAAGTTAGTAGTCTGAGAAAGCGCCCATGATGTTCATAACACATCGGCAACGATTCAGCATGCTCAGAACAAGGTTGTCAATGTCTTGCTGCGGAATATTGTCCCATGTCCTTCTGAGGTGCGCAAAAAGTTGATCTTCTGTAGCCAAATTTTCAGTAACTTCCTTCAGAGCTCTTCTTTGCAGCATATCCCACGCATGCTCAATGGGATTTAGATCTGGCGATTGAGCAGGCCAGTCTAAGGCCCTAACATTATGTGTATGTAACCAAGCTGCTACCGTTCTCGCCGTGTGTGCCCGGGCATTGTCGTGCATGAGCAGGAAATCTTGCCCCATTTGTGTTCTGTGGGGCAAGATTACGGGCCCCAGCACCTATTGGACGTATCGTTCTGCCGTCACATTGCCCCGCACCCAAACGTGATCCGTCCGTCCTCCAAGACGAATTCCTGCCCAAACCATAATTGTTCCTCCTTGGTATGGGTGAACTTCCTGAGGGTTCTGAAGACGGCTCCATCGTCCAGGAACTCGCCAAACACGCGTCCTTCGTGAATCTGGATGGAAGCCAAACCTGGATTCATCCGTGAACAGCACATTGGACCATTGCTCACGGCCCCAGTCCACGTGGTTCCGAACCCATACTAATCGTCGTCCACGATTGCCTCTCCGTAAAGGTGGGACCCGGAGTGGTCTACGAGAGCGTAGATTGTTTTCATGCAGTCGCCTTCTTACAGTTTGGTCACTCACAAGCACTTGGTGTTCCACTCGCAGCCTTTGGACCAATTGAGTCGCCGTTGCATTTGGTTGAGCTCGCGCAGTAATTTGCAAAAATCGGTCTTGTCTGGGGGTAGTGATGCGACTTGGCCCCCGGTGCCTCTCCGCTACTTCACCTGTGGCACGATAGCTTGTCCACAATCTTGAAATTACATTTTGATGGGTCCCTATGGCCTCAGCAACATTACGCTGAACAGATCCAGCTTCCAGCATTCCCACAGCTCGTAACATCTCCGCCCTCGTCAAATGTCGGCGTTGCATGGCTACAATACCTCAATTTTAACTTTATCTTTCGTTTAAAAATGAAAAAAAAACTGTAACTAAACGTAATTCGTATTGTTTTTTAAATTTCGCACAAATGAAAATTCCCTCTCCTATACATCAAGACATTTTTATGCCACCGAAACAAAAGAATTTTCAAAAATTTGAATTTGGAATTAGTCTGAGATAAATTACAAACAAATCGGTGTATTAAAGATTCCAATGCGGCCAGTACTTTTCGAGTTATTTAATTGAGTATGAAATATCCCTAGACCGTGTTGATGTGTGTATTTCTATATATGTTAATGCTACATCGGCATGCAAAGAAGCTTCGAATTGAATAAGTAACTAATTAATTCCCGATTTCATATATTGCGATCTTTTATCTCTTCTGTGTTGCGATCGGCACAAAATCTTTTGTATCGAGTGATTCGCAATGACAAGCTTCTTTGCTATATTTAATGTTAATGTATTCACGTAATAAATCCAATAGGGACGTATTACTATTAGAATTGAAATCACGCGCATTTTCTTCGATTGCATTCTCTATATTGATTACTTCATTTGTTCCCATTGTATCGCGATACAGCTTGCTTTGTGCTCCGACAATTCATCCCGATGCCGATAAATAATATCATCCATTTTCTCCTATCGATAATTAGAAACTAAAATAGGTATGGTCATGTCACGATCTCTGAACACGATCCTATGCAAGGGCAATAACTCACTTGTCTCTCTCTGTATCCGCTTTTACATCGCTTCCTCCTTCTGTAATAAACCGCTCTGTAATCTAGACTTGATCACAGTTAATCAGCATTCTTCATTATCAAAATAAAATATGTTTAGAATGTAACAAAACTACTGAACAGCCGTTTGTCGTCGTGATTAATTTAGTCTGAAATGTATTTGCTGTAACCGACAGTGATTTGTTAAATCGAATAGAAGAGTTAGGTTTCAAAAGGTCATGGTAGATCACGAGACATGGTAGTAATGTGCTGATAAAGGTACAAATGCGAGGTGTGAGGCAATCAAGAAAAGGTGAAATGAGGTATCGTGAGGACCGGTAACATTAATCCCGATAACCTGGGGGGCGGCCTCTTGACTAATGGCGGATTATTTGTCTGTTTCATGGAGTGTTGGGACTCGAAGCGGCCATTTATCAGCTTGTTGGCTAACTATCTTTTAATGATATGTTGTACAGACGCCAGCATGTCAAGCTACCCGAAACTGTCAAATTTTCCCAACGAACCTTGAACCTAATGCTCTAGAAATAAAGTCGAAAATCTATCAAAGAAATCTGACAGATTGTAGTAGCTTGATGTGCTGGCGTCTGTACAATAGTCTTGAGTTTTATTTTAAAGTGTTTTTACGTATGATAAAAAGGATTTCCTTCCTCCTGGAAATCCTTTTTTATTCCTTTAAAGATCGATGTTCATCTTTCAAGTTATCAAAGTTACTCCTGTTCATAAAGTTACTGTATCCTGTTGTGAGTTATCATCTGACTAAAATAATTACAACCATGTTATATCATATTAGCATGCGTAGGTAACTGGGCAGTATATTGCCCAGATATATGGCTACATTTATGAGCCCGAGCATAAACTACCGTCGTCCGTCGCAAGGTGATTCGCTTGATTTACCGTAGAATGATGACACTCAATTATGTTGACTTTTACTCTAACGATGTGGTAAACATTAGTCAATTAGGAGTAAATATGTTTCCGGGGAAAAAATATGGCTTTTACTTCAAAGAATTAGAGAGTTTATTTGCAATGGGACTTGTGATTATTTTTCTATTCGACAAAGATAGTCGGTTGGAGATGTTTCCACGAATCTTTACAACTTCGAACACCTGAATCTAGGAATACTAATTAGCATTACCCTTCAGCATTTCAAACGACGTTGTCGTAAGAGGAAAATGAGAGCGAATACATACATAATTAGAATAATAGGTGAAAAAGCATTCTTCAAAAGATAGCTTGATATCAAAAGGTGCTCACGATTCAAAACTGAAAGCATTTGTGAATTTCTTGAAACATATTTTTGATTTTTGGCAGTGTATAGTTTCGAAAAAGAATCAGGAATTAAATCTTTTGCCTATGATTAATTATTTTGTGTGGCTTTGTTTTCAAAATTTTAATGTTAAATATAAATTTCCTTTTGTTACAGCGGAGGGCAGCCTGTCAAACTTTGCGGCTCGCAAAGTCCAATACACGGCAAGTCATCCCCTCAAAAAGGGCCTGTTCACACTCGATTCAAGGTAAAACCCTAATTTTCTAATTTAATTATCACTAAAGAACATTAATGTATGCCAATGAAGGAAATTACTATTGCATCTGTAGTTTAAGGCAAAAATTACCTTGTGCATGCACGATTCCTTTCGAAACGATTGATTAGCCTGCAATCGTACTTACCTATATTACCAATTAGTACTAAAGCATTGCGTTTCGCAATAGCTAGCTAATAAGGTTTTACAATCCGTATCATTAACACAATAGTCACGTCTTTCGTCCCGACGGGTTAGGCAATCGGTTTATTAACTGTAACACCCACTGTTCCCCGTTGACCACTGAGCTAGGTAGCTGACATCTCTGTAATAGGGTGGGTTTAGAACTAATCTGGGTTATGAGAAAATTCCTTAGGGATAAACCTGAACTAACCCAGAAAAAAGTCGGAGCGAAAAAACGCGCATTTCCGAGGAGCGTTTCCGCGCCAGCGTAGCAGTTTAAAATGTTCCCAAATTGCCACCTAGGCGAAAAAAAGGCAGGACGAACTTGTCATCAACAGCGGAATGACACGCGCGATAATAGCCGGATTTTCCGCCCAGATCAGTCTTTAGTCCTAAGGCTTTGTCTTTAATTATTTCCTTCTCTGACTTAAATTCTTTCTGAGTCTCTTTTATTGCCCTATGAACATAGCCGAGTTCAATACGTACATTTGACTTTTAAGTTTTTAACACAAGACTTCCTCTTTTCAGACCGTCAAGTATACGCAAGCTCTATGAAAAGGCGACGACTGACCGTCTTTCCGCATCGATTCTCGACCAACTACGGAAGGATTCTCAACTACACTCCCCATACCTATTGTGTACCCCAGTCCTTAGCACTAAAAGAAGACGAATCTACCAGAAGGTCGATGTGGAAATCGAAACCCACATTGTAAGTAAATTACTGTAATTAACTTTGACGTTTGAAGCTTGGTTTTGAATTATTTACTTGGAGAAATTTATGCTAATATCACGACTAAGAAGTCCTAGAACTGAAGGTTAATTACTTCGAATTTCGCTTTAGAACGATCATTAGTCAAAGAACGAGAATTGCCAATATTTTCCAAACAATATTTTTTATTTCGTAATTGACAAAAGTTCGTCATTTATTTGCTCAATCAATTGTAAATTGCGATCATGTCAGCACGTCCAAATTGAACTCCAATGAAGTACGAAATCAGCATATTCCCGGTACTCAGTATAATAACGGTGAAACGTTTCCAATATTCGCTTTATTAAGCATTGAAACGCAACTCATTTCCAGCCGTCAGTCGTTGAGCAGCTTCGGAAATGGACGTCGAAAGAGGCAGTGGGTGACGTGACAGCCCTGCCGGACGCTTCCATGAGGATCGCAAGCTGCGTCACTTTGACGCCCGACGAACTTTCGGAATGCGGGTCCGGAGACGACGAACCCATCGACCACAGGCTGCCCAGCCCCGATGAACAACTTAGGATCATTGCTTCCAAGTAATTTTTCACTTTGACAACCCTGTATTTTTAATGTCTGTTTTAAATGCAACGGCTGTCAATCCGCTTCGACGATTGATATCCAATTGATACAGCTGCTTTATTGACAGAGTCAATCTGTGGAGATATGATCTAACAACATTCGAAATGTGTGTTTATGTTTGCTATTGGCTAACAAAAGTACCAGTTTGTGTCTATATTTATACAGCTTAGGTAAACCTGGCAAGATTTAAGGAAAAATTACTTAATTTTCATTTTTACTCTCACAAAAACAAGGCTACGGGCCACGAAAGATCATAATGCACCTTAAAAGCTAATTTCGCGGTTCACCGTCCAAATAAGTGCCTCGTTAAACCTAATTTTAATGTTTATCGCTATTTAATGCAGCTGCTTCGTAAAATAATGTTATAACGGCTTTATACAGGTATTTTTTTATGAAAGTAATAATGTAGCAAAATGGCATTTTTATCGTGCAATACTTATTATCAATTAAATAAACGTCAAAACACATAATAAGAGCAAAGGAATGATCAATAAATAAGGTCACTAATTAATTATATTGCCAAAGATAACACACTTGTGTATAAAAGTGAAAATTTATCCATGTTTGACTTGTATGTTGACCTGGTGATTTAATCAGCCCGCACTGGTTCTCAAGTGTTTGCATTGCAACAAAGTATCCAAAACTTTTTTCCTTTTTCTCAGAGTTCCTTTGGTAAGTTAAGTATATTAATGTGATATTTTTCATGTAACAGATTTCCCCCGGAGGTCATAGCTATCGACACGTCAGGGAAATTCTTCGACAGAATGTGCACCTCCCGTAAATCTCTCCACATAGAGAGTGTTACCGGTGAGACGGACACGGTGAAACGAAGAACCCGCACGAGAAAACCCCGCGGTAAAAGACGAAACACCATTTCGGGCACTGATCAAAAAGAGCTTAGAGAGGCTATAGCTGGGTAAGCTTTTAGTATGCACTGTATACACTCACACAGATTACATTATCTATCACTTGTCAACACTTTTATGTTTTTGTTCATTGTTTTAATAATTTTCGTAGATAATGTAATCTCAAAGCGTCTCGATTAACGACAGTAACCGTTCAGCACAATTCGTGTGGACAGCTTTGATGATATACGATTCAAATCTTGAGCACACATTCTTAACAACTCGTTGATAATACTATCGTGCTTCTGTGAATACATTATGTTTAACATTGGGTGTCGTTGTTTGACTCAACGCTCTTATAACTCGGAAACAAAGACATCCAATCATTTGTGCACTTGATCACTAATAGTGCCATTTGTTCATTAGCTTCATGATTAATTTCATCTTTAAAGTGTTCCGCTGTAACGAGACTAAGCGGCACTCCTTAAAGATTTTTCAACCATAGGTATGCATTTAGCGTGTGACTAATGCTTTGCTTGGTTTGTTCTATCGTAGCGATACATCAAACGCTGCAGCTTCTGAAGAAATCGAAGATAGCAATACAGTCATCAGGTCGAAGTCTAGTGATTTACTTAAGAAAAGTCCTATCGATCCAGTGACCAAGAAAGGACACTTCAACTCGCTCAAACAATGGGGCAAAAACAGATTAAGGTTAATCGGTAGATCTCCTAGTGCCAGTAGGGATAACTTTAAGGACACGTCCAAATGTGACAGGTCCAAGGATTCAAAATCACCAACTAGCCAAATAGAATTGGTTCAAGATTCAGTGACGATGCGGAAGAAACGAACGGGAGAGGAAGACAGGAGGACACATCAAAGATGTGCATCGTATTCCTCTTCAGAGAAGAGTATAGGTGTTCCTGCGACTACTCAACCAAATATTGCGACTATTAATACTGGTGTAAAACTACGAGGAACATCAGTACAAAGAAGACTGAGACGTTCAGGAACTGCCAAAGATGAACCTCATTCGTCTAGTGGTAATTGGTCTGCAAGTTCTGAGTCTGGTCGTACAAGCATTGGTTCCGAAATAACTACCACTACAGTACCTCCTAAAAGTACAACTTCAGCTGCAACATCTATCAATTCTTTGAATGCACACCACGGACCACCAAGTTCTATAATTAGTAGACGAAGATTCCTCAATACCTCTGGCTCTGGCAGTGTTACAAGTGAAGGTACACTAACACCTGATATTATTAATGACTTGCACGAGGATTTGGAAACAAGCTCGGAATTCTCGTGTGATACCGAAGGCTATTACACATCATTCCATATGGACTCTGGCCTGAAGACTTTGAAGGAAGAGGAAATTACTCCTAGCACACCATTGCATACAAGCAATGCTCTCTCAAACTCTTCCAACAGTCAAACAATGACTGCGGAGAACGAATACGAGTTATTCGGTAAAGGTTCCACTAGTACTACTACAAGTTCCGCTGGAACAGTTTGTACGACGCTAATGGCCGCCGGAAGCGATAGATCACTAGTAATCGGTCCAACCGTCCCGGAACGAAAGAGTTCATTAGCCATAATAAGCAGAACTAGAAGTACTAATGCACATAGCGCAAATGCTAGTCTAGACAGGAGTATAAATTCTTCGTTTTCAAAGTCTCCGTTCGGCAGCTTAAGGTATAACCCAGTAAGACCATACACTGATAAGCAAGGGTATAATCATTCGTCGCCAGAAATTAATGATGCACCTCCACCAACAATAACTATAACGAGAAACGTGGGTAATCATAAAGAGATAACAGCTGTTGCTGAAGTTCATACAGAGACGGAAGTAGAAAGTGCAAAGAAGAGTACAGGTACAAGTTCTCCAGACTCCGGACATAACACATCTAGTTCACCTATCGAGGACTCCGTGTCAAGTGCACACGGAAAGAACAGTTTGTCTGAACAAGACTATTCAGAATCATCAGATCTCGAGGGTACTGAAAGAATAGAAAGGATAAGATACAAGACAACAATTAACAGCTCTAGAATTCCTTCAATGTGTGTGATTACACCATCGAACTCTGATGACGAAAGTGAAATTAGTAACAAAGATTCCGAAATCGTCATCAAATCTCAGACTGAACTATCGAAAGTAGCCAGTCGGCCTAAATTAGACCTACCAGTTGAAGAAAAGCCTAAAGAAGTGAAAACACCAATAGAATTAACGAAGCCAAGTAATAAAACAAGTCAAATTAAATCATCATTACAACCATTTAATAGTTTAATGTGCAAATTAAAAGGTGTTCTTCCCCATAAACTCTCCAGCAAAAAGTCACCAGTATCGAAAGAACCTGAATTAACTCAAGACTTTTACGATACCGGAGATTATGTAACAATAGCTGATGTAAAGAATAATAATCAAAAATTAAGTTTCAATAGAGGCCTTTATGGTAATAGTGATACGGTCAAGAAAAACTTGCAAACTGTACTCTCCGGAAAACTGCCTGAAACAGAATACGTTTCACTTAACGAATTGCCAAACTGCCTTAGTGGAAGTAAAGATTATTTAGAACACAGCCTAGAAGATAAGCCTTCACCAGCGTTAGACGATATTCAAATAAAAGGTGCGAAAGTTACACTTGACTCTCAAGGACAAGTAATTTATTCATCTGATACTCTAAAACGAAGAAAAGGAGCACACACCACTTTCGAGCCAGGACCGTTTGTTCAAGAAATCAAGCCTACGACAACGGTCATCCAACGCGAAACTGCCGATGTTGTGCAAGTTTTGGATGAAACTGATTTCCCTTATGAACCGCCACCACCTTCAAGTAAGCCAACGTCACCACAACTAGGAAAAATGATCATCAAAGCACCGATTGCTCCCAATGGGCTTATGACCACAGAATTCGTTACTTTACCGACACCTAAACCCAGTACAATTATTACTGCTACACCTATCACCGAAACACCTGTACTTAGCAACCAACAACACTTGAAAACAACTAAAAAACCACAAGACATACCGCGGATAGTAGAAGCAATCACTAGGACCGGGGCTTATGTAAATATACACGATGCGGAGGGCGTCAGCTTATCTCCGACGAAAAACGATTTAGCAGGTAAGAATATTTGCTCAAAGTCCATCTCAAGACAACTTTTCGAAACAAAATTGCAAAATGTAGATGTCGTTGACCTAGCACCCCAAGTAAATGAACAAATAATTCCATTCGTTCCGAACTTCCAAACTCCCATAATGTTGCAAAATAAATTCGATAAACAAGAATTTAATAAGTCGGGTAGTAAAGTAGCCGAAGTTTTAAGAATGTTCACTAATAGAAACAATGCTAATAGTAACGGAGAATTATTAAGTCCCAATAACACTAACGACGACCTTTTCGATAAATCAAATCTCAACAAAATAAAACGAAGCGATAGCTATAAGTTGGCGAACTCTCCGTTGATGCCCATCAAAAAGCTACTAAAACTCGAGAGTTTCGGCACAAATACTAAAAAAGTAGACTCGTTAGAAATGATTCAGGCGGAAATAACTGCAGATTTATTACGCGATCAGATTAACTACCCGCCAACTGTGTCTCCTAAACTGAGTCATAGAACTGCCATTGACGAATTGGAAAAGTGTGAATGTATGGACAATAACACTTCCTTTATTGACGAAAAATTTGAGAGTAAATTGTCTGCTTTGACGCTAAGTCCGTTTACCACTCCTATGCCAAAAAGGCACACAGTTGCGATCATCCCTGATAGAAGGGATACGTCTTTAGATATCTTATCGGCAATTTTAGATGCTGACCCGGACGATGTCTGTATTCTGCACTCGTCACCCGCTTGCCCTCTCACTCCTAGTAAAGTCACTGTACCTGTTGATGGTTCTATGCACCGCGCTAGAATTTTATCAATTTCTGAATCTGACTATGGCACTGAAATCTGGTAACCTCTGAAGCATTCTTAAAACTTTTTCTTCAGCTCAGTATAACTTTCTTTCTTTCTTCAAATAGGAGCTATGTATGTCCCTGTTACCGAACTCATAATTAGAACAATGTTATTACGCTTAACTCTCGAAATGTTTAGAAAATGAATTTGTTTTAAAGACCTCTTAGCCGTAGAATTAGATATTATTAGTTATTAAAAATCTAATAGGTAGGAACTAATCCGTCCAACGTACAATTAGTACCAAAATCAGTCTTCCCTGAATTTTATAAATTAATTGTGAATTCTGTGATAGTTTTTATTTTATGTAGGCGAATGTGAATTTTAATGATATTATGAATGAATTTTAAATTCTGTAGCTACATCGATGTATCAGTATTTTATTTTACATAATATAATGTTTTAGTGTTAAGTGTTAAATAATGCATGGTGGCTTTTTTCACCGCAGTGTGCACAGCTTACGAGTGGTTCATATTCTTCGTATGTAAGTGCATGGTGTGTTATTCTGTGTCCTTGTGTTTTTATTGTAAATAATATTATTATAGAATTATTGTGAATAACGCACTTATTTCATTTAATGTCACACCTTCAGCTATCACCCTCACTCTCCTCATTATAGCACTGGGCTATGATACTTTAACAAGTTCTGTTTATTCGACTGTATCAATTACATTTTGAGCATCTGATTTCCTTCTTTGTGAATAAAAATCGGATGTTCATTTTATTTCTATTTCAGATTTTCCTTTTGCCAATTTGTTTTCTTTTTGAATAAATAACGATAGACAGAACTTGCTTCTAAAAATAAGTACCTATACAAAATGAGATTTTGTAAATAATCCACTGAATCTATTTTCACATTACACCTATGGCCGATAATAACTAATTGAACAATACTAAATCTGAGTCTCAATATAACATGACTAATTTGTGGACAAGTGACCACGAAAAGTAACACACTGTTAAAATGTTTAACAATGATTGAAGATTAAAACATAGGTGTACAGTACTTTGCACTCATCTTACATCGCTTTGCACAGTGACGGAGATTGCTTCCAATGTTTCGTCTTTAGCGACACCTTCAAAGGTAAAGTTTTGTGTTGCTTATTTGGCATGATGCATGGGGACTCAAAATTACTAACATAACTAAAAAAACTAAACAAAAGCACTTAGTGGCCCACACTAAACAAAATTGTAATAATATACTAAAATTAAATTGGTTCAATGATTGCAGGATAAGAATAAAATACCATGCACTTTATATACACCTACCTATACTTTTCTAGCGGACAACATACACATTATGGTTATTTACTATGTGAACGTCGAAATATATTATTAAGTATGTATTTTTTTAGCTATTTATTTATGTACTAGTTACTAGTAGTTTATTAGTGTTGTTTTAGCCTTAGTTTTGCTTTTGGGTTTGGACCAATATTGTACTGTTATTTATTATTTTAGTAATTTGTAAGTACTTATATTGATATTTTGGTCTTTTGTTTATACCTACCCTTTTTCCAATTAGCATGTACTTACTATTTTGAGAAGAAGCTTATTGTAGGTACTGTTTATTATATTACGGGTCCCTCCTAATTATTTATCCTTAGTATTCCTTAGGCACGGGGCGGCTCGATAAACAGGGTGAGAAATGGGAACCCTAGTGAACACTTCCAGTTTTAAATAAACTTATAGGTACCGTTTTTCTTTGTGAATTAATTAAATTGTAATTAATTATGTTCGTGATTATAAAAAGGCGACTGTTGTGTTTTTTAAGTATCGTTGATTTGTTGTAGGTAGTTCTCCACCCACTGAGGCTGTTAGGGATCCCAATTTTCACCTAGTATAAAACATACTACTTATATATTTTTCTAGTAGGTGTTTACTCTCATGTATATTTGTATGGAATGAATATGGGATGGTATCTCAAAGGTTCTATAAAAGTATAAATACGCCGCAAAATATCAAACGCGCGTAGGTGTAGGGCAATGTAGGCGGTGTAAGTAAGTACACCTAGCATTGACGAAAGACTCCAAACTTTATTTAGACATTTGTTTAATAAAATATATGTTATATTTTCAGACTATCGACATTCCAGTGCTGACAAGCCCTACTTGAACATACCGCCAAGTCTAGTCCAAGACAAGGGACCAACTGTAGATCTGAATGCGATAAACCCCACCTTACATCGATATCATACTGCTCATCTACGTGGTAAGCACGGCATCGTCAACTACGAAACTTCTTCAAATGCAGCACAGAGAGAGCAACCGAAATTCTGGACCCTTCCTAAGAGAAGCAACTTAGAATCTAACGCGCCTCCTAAATCTGTCTCTAATTATGGCCGGAATATTCCTGCATCCGAAAATCTACCCCCACCTGTCCAAAGGGTACAGAGTCCTACAAATAAAAATGAATCGATCAGAATATCCCCTATCGATCCCAGAACATCAGGACCCTTTAAATCTTCCACTCCATCTAATAAAGAAAATGTGGTTGACCTCAGCAGTAAATTACTCTCTCCCGTCAAATCAACCATGACAAACGAGGAACTTTATGCTGTTATACATAAGAGTAAGAAAAAACTCAACATTAAAGATAATGAGAGGTCAGAATCGCCCGCACTGTCTACTATTAGTTTATCTCCAGTAAGTTCGGAAACATCTTTATATACTAAGGGTTCACAGCGCTACCCTGAAACAGGCTATTTAGGAGACCCAAGAAATAGAATGAGCTGGTCACCATCCGAGAAACAAAATATTCTCCCTACTCCTTTCTACGGAGCACAGAAGCAAGAAACAAACTGCGCCGATAGACATGGACCGATGTCTCAAACGTCTAGACTTGATTTCAAGAAGCTTTTGTTACAACATAGTGTTAAACTAAATACATTACCCCAAAATAAATCCAACAAATTGACAGCAGTAGAGCAATTAAAACTGACTAGAGAAAAACCACAGACTCTTCCTGCACAAGTTGCAAATAGATCACAAGTAAATATTCTAGATTTGAGTGGGTCTCCTAAAACGTATACGCATAGAAAAGTTATAAAACCAAATGCTCAACCAACTTCACCAGGGAGAACTGGAGCACTCATAAAGGAACACAAAAACACACCTAAAATTTTACTATCCCCTAAATCACAGTGGAGATTTGCCAGCCCAAGATCCGATGTTTTATCTACTCCTATACCTGAAGCTTATAATGAAGATGAAAACTCAAATAGCTCTGGTGAAAAGCACGACCTGCTACCTGAAACCCCACCTTCGAAAACAGTTCCTATCGTTACTAACCAGCACTTTGGAGCTCGGCGTAATTTAATTCCAGTAAATGAAAACACTTTAGAAATAGAAAGAAGCTTCCCTCAAGCAGCTGATCAAGGAGTATTTCCCCTCAACACCGACTTTGTAAGGTCACAAGGTCTGTCTAGAACAGAAATGATGCAGGCTAAGAGAGCGGAATTTTTCAATACTTGCCCTGAATCATCTCCCCCCAAGTTAACCTCTTTCAAGAGTCCAACTGCGGCTGGTCCGCCAGTTAATTCTCGAAGCAAACATTCTCCAGACCGAGGCAAAGTTTCGCCGTCTACACTAGAAACTGCATTATGATGAAGCTAATATTGATGTGTCAAAGCGGTGCTTTAGAAATTCCATTCTCAAAGTTTGTAAATAAGGCAATGAAATTCATAGAAGCTTTAATCTAGTCTTTTCTTTCGCTTACTGTGCCATTTATGCAGGCACTTTTAATTTCCATAACCAGTGTTTTACTACTTCGTAATTCGAGCTCAAATTGATGATTTTATTTTAAAGCTCTTGGGGGGCCAATTTTGTTTTGTGTAAATGATATTTTCTACTCCACAATAGCTGGTTAAAAAACTTAGTACGTAAGTATTTATTGAGTACATATTGATAGGTACCTACTATGTTAGTAGTGTTTTGAACTTTTTCAAAGTTTTTAAGTTATTCGGAATACAATTTTAAATAAAACGTGTTGAATTATGTTGTTGTATCATTTAACTCTTCCTTGTAATATTACTTGAATATAGCGGTCTGCCTGCAGATCACTATCACTACATAGGTACCTACCTAGTATAAAACAAAGTCGCTTCCCGCTGCCTGTCCCTTTAAAAGCTTAGATCTTTAAAACTTCACAACGGATTTTGATGCGGGTTTTTTAGTAGATAGGAAGTGGAATGTTAAGTATCTTTTTTGCACCCGTGCGAAGCCGGGGGGGTCACTAGTAGATCTATATATCTTAGGTATGCACTTACCTTAACTATGTTGTTATTGTAACATGTTAGTTGTTGTGCAGATGACACTTCCTTATTCATTGAATAGCTAGCATCTGGGAACTTTCAGCAACAGCTGAAAATACAATTGAAATGAATATATTTATTGCATATAAAAGCATGCGTTTATATTGGCCAGTAGATAACAAGGCGGTAAGGGTCAGGCAGAGGTGCACCCACATTTCAGCAGTTGTGTTTAAGTACCTACTATGTAATAGGGGTGAGCCTATTGTCATCAACCGGGCCCAGATCCAGGCTTCGTGGCTGCGACATAAATTCCTGATCGCAAAACCCAATGAAACTACCCGACCCGGGAATTGAACCTTGAAATGAATTAAGTAGGTAATTGAAATTGAAGAACGACAAGGTATATGAAAAGTTGATAACCTGCAGTACCTGCTTCTAGTCTCTCGATGGAAGAACGGAGATGGCGGAATCAGGTCGTGGAGCTCTTGCGCACACTCGACGAAGTATAGAATAGTTTGTAGAAAACCGACAGACATGCAACTTTGTGGCGGTCTCGCTATGTAGCTTGGCAACCAGTTTATCGTCACCAATTAGCCTCCCGACTGCAGAGCGGTAGTACCCACACTGTGTGGGTATTTGGCTGAGCCATCCCAAAGGTGACGGCAATACTCCATGCCGGACCGGACTTGAGCTTTTAATACAGACAGCTTGAAATATCTCTTTGCTGTAAATAAACAATGTGTATGGGCCTAGTTTATAACACAATATTTGACTTTTTTTTAAAATAAAATAACATAGCATTGCAAGCTGCGTGTGAGCAAGCATTGCAAGAGAAAGTGCTATGTAGCTATTCTTTTCACTTTGAGCTCTCTTCGAGGAGTACAAGGTCGCTACGCTATTGGCGATTTTTCAACTATTAAAACTACTATCTAGGTATATACCACACACTTTGTTTTTATTTAGGCCCGATAATGAAGTATGGGCTGTCCAGTAACATTTATTTTCATGTCATTGTCATCATTAGACTTTAACATGAATAAAGTTATAGTTAATTGCTTTTAAAGCTTTCTTTGTAACAATATTTTAAAACAATATGCTATAAAAAATGTCGCTATATTTTTCAGAATCATCTGATTCTATATTCTTTTATTCTATACATACTCTATTTGCCTTTTTAAGAGTCACTTTGGTTTACAGTGAAATGAAAATCAAAATTGCAAAAGTCTGTTGTTAGTTATCAACCCCTTTTAAAACTGCAAGTGGGGCTCCTAAAGAAATTTGATAGTATCTTACCTACTCAGCTATTTCCACAATGCATGTTGAAGAACTCACGGCAGCGCTCCTTTACCCAGGTCCTACTCTTGCCCTTATATCAAAATACAATCATACAGTAGATTTACTTCAGAAATTCTACTCTTCATACTCATTTGTGTGAGTCTATACAGCAATCTGGTTTCCCTTGACAAAGGGTAGGACAAAATGCTATTACGCCAGCTACATTACAGCTAGGTCAGATGATCATCTTAGAAAATGGTTACTTTAAATAAAACAAAAAGTGACTTAGTAACTATTTATTTAGTGATAAAAATTACAATAATATGCCACAAGCCAGGACATCATTCTGTAGTATAACATGGGCAGGCAGAGATATCTACAGTATTCTATTTATCAGTGTATCTTCGGGAATGCCGGCAGACACCAGGCGGGCGATCAGTCCTTTCGTTGTGGATTATTTCGCCCAGTTCCCCATTTATCTACAGTGACACTGTCAATATAAAAAAATATCCAGAAATGGCTAGAATATTCTTAGTCAAGTATTACCCACAATTTTGATTAAAATCGCAGTGAATATTAAAAATTATGGAAATATCTAACAAAACCTTGTTTGAAATATAAAAGTGGTATAATTTAAAGGTACTTATCACTGTTTTATCTAACAGAGAACACACACTAGGTTGTTTTTTGATTAATAGCTTGTGCACATACAGATTATTATAAAGTTCATTCACCGATACACAAACTGTTTTTAACCTCAAAGTCAACATGAAAACACTTGATGTACACGTTATGTGGCAATTATTTAATTATTCCCAGTCCTCATCAATTAGTACAAACCGACGCTATTTATTCATAGGTGGTCCATTCATCAGTGGTGGTCGCATTTGGCCCATGGGTCCCATAGGGCCCATTGGCCCCATTATTGGACCCATCATAGGTGGTCTCATTCCCATCATCGGTGGCATAGGTCCGTGTGGTCCCATCATCATAGGTGGAGCCATGGGTCCTCCGGGACCCATCGACGGAGGTGGCAGCATTCCCGGTGGCCCTCCTGGAGCAGGCACAGGCGGTCTAGGCCCTCCTGGACCCATAACACTAGGGTCCCATGGCGGTGGAATAGCAGCTCCCTTGTTAAATGGATTCTGCGCTATTTTACCCGCTTTGAATGCCGCTGTTGTAGCATCGATGAGATGTTGAGCTTGTTCCTCCATCCATTTTTGATAGTAAAATTTGACATTGTCTTTATGCTTTCTGCCCGTACAATGTGTTTTCCTGACGCTAGGTGAATCGTGCGTTAAATATGTGTCGCAATAATCACAATAATACTTAGGCATTTTCGTAAAAAGTGGAAAATTTACACGTTCAACACGTAAAAAGTGACATTAGATGAAAACATGCCATGCGAAAACGAATGGCGTCTTCATATCTAATTCTCGATCTTTCATTCAAAACTTCGAATTGTCATTCTTTTGCACAGACTACAAACAACCAAAAAGTATGTGTTAGTCGATTATTTTAATCCAACTGGACCTACACTACGCTACGGTACGGCATCCGAATATCCGAAATTCCGAATGTGAGCAGTGGTGAGCTGCAGTGCTTCGTACCTCTAGTTAATGCAAAAAAAAAAACAGAAATTGCAAATGGCGCGCTGCGTTTGCGGTTGAAGCACGTGTGATTGACATTTCAAATAATTTGCGACATCGTGTATAAATATTTTAATAAATACTGAATGTAATAGGACCAATTAAATACTATAGCGGCGCTTCAAAAAATCACAATGCCGGACATGAAATATATTTTAGTAACCGGTGGAGTTATAAGTGGTGTAGGAAAAGGTGTGATCGCGAGCTCATTTGGTACAATTTTAAAAAGCTGTGGCATCGATGTGACTTCAATAAAAATTGATCCATACATAAATATCGACGCAGGGACTTTCTCTCCTTACGAGCATGGTAAGTGGAACGAGTGATTTGGTGTTTTAACCATTATTTATTGCTTTTTTCGCCGCGTGTTAATAATAACGTTGCATTTATTGCATGCGTTTATTTTTATTTTCTAGGTGAAGTTTACGTTCTCGATGACGGTGGTGAAGTCGACCTTGATCTTGGCAACTACGAGCGCTTCTTGGATATAACACTGCATAGAGACAATAATATCACAACTGGCAAGATATATCAGCAGGTTATTGAGCGTGAGAGGCGAGGAGACTATCTAGGCAAAACTGTTCAGGGTAAATACATTCAATTTCCTACTGTCAAAATTGGGAATCTTAATATTTTTCGAAATGGCCCATTTTCGACATCAATAGTTATTGAAAATCTGTTACCAAGATATCCTTTCTAATTATTTTAAAACAGTAGGGAGCCTATAGCCTATAGTGATTCTATAGACTCCTTATAATATATTTATCTGTGGTTTTTAAATTCTAAACTTGCTGTAAATAATTATTTAAAATCTTCAGTTTGCAATGTGTGCAGTTTCATAGGTTAAATAGGTTATTTTATCAATAACAGGTGTGTTTGACAATAATAAACATGATTTTGCTTTATTTACTTTTAGTCATTCCACATATAACTGACTCTATACAAGAATGGGTGCAGAGAGTAGCTCATATACCAGTGACACCAGACAATGCACCTCCCAGGGTCTGTATTGTAGAACTTGGTGGCACGATAGGTGATATTGAAGGAATGTCATTTGTAGAAGCATTTAGACAATTCCAGTTCAGAGTAAAGAGAGAGAACTTCTGTTGTGCACATGTGTCCTTAATTCCAATGGTAAGCTAAAGTTTTATATATTTTTGTGTAAAATGTATTGTTGTGTCACGTCACCTGGCAGTAAACCAAATTGCTTGTTACTAGTCACAGAATATGACTATGAATATGATGAGATAGTCAAATATGGTACAATTGGTATGGTGTAATTTATCTATAATATGTATGTATTTAGAAATATATAAGTATGTTTATCAGTTGTCTAGTACCCATAACACAAGCTCTGCTTAGCTTGGGACTAGATGGCATTGTGTGATAGTTGTGGAATATTATTATACACTGTTTTAAAACTTTTCAGAAAATTTATATAAAAACTTCAGAAAATATCACACATGTGCTTGTTGGAATACAGCAGTTTTAAAATAAAAATGCTATGAGAGATTTAAAAGAAGACAATTTTAATAATTATGCTTTCTGACCTAATATGACTCTTAACATTTCAGCCAAAATCCACAGGAGAGGCCAAGACAAAACCTACACAATCTTCCGTCAGGGAGTTACGTGGCTTAGGGCTGTCACCAGACTTGATATTGTGCCGTTCAGAGAAACCAATTGGTCAGCCAGTCAAAGAGAAGATTTCGAACTTCTGCCATGTTAGCCCCGAGCAGGTAATACTTTTGTTTTCAACCATTCTTTGATTTAGTTTTTATCACCATTGAGACAAAACCCAAGCAGAGCCATTGTGCTAATTCAACAAAACCTGTTTTGATTGGAAGCCTTAACAAAAAACTGTTTTGCATACTGTCATTCTGAGAATTATAGGTACATAGGTGTTCACCAAGAGATTTGATTTTGGTTGTTGCCAAATAAATATATCGGTGTTATCCTTATTGAATTTAAATATTTCTAGTTCCTTGTTATTTGCCAGGGTTAATTACAAAAGGGACTTATATATATCACAATTTATTAGTGTTTGAAAAAAAAACAAAGGGAGTGTCTGATGAGATGACAAGTAATACAGAAGTATGGAAGAAGAATATGATGCGCTAACCCCAAATGAATTGGGGTAAGGGGAAGAGAAAAATCTTGCAGCGGCACGGTTGGCGCAGTGGCTAAGCGATTGTACTGCTGCGCTGCGTGTCGCGGGTTCGATCCCCGCACGGAACAAATATTTGTATGGCCTGCAGATAGTTGTTTCGGGTCTGGGTATTTGTGTATGTGACTTTCTATGTTTGTGAACGCACCCACGAAACAGGAGAAATTCCTAGTGTGGGGCAACGTTTTTTTTAAACAAAAAAAAAATCTTATTGTATGCTTCAAACAGTCACTGTAGTTCTTATGTGTATGGTAGAAGCACAGTATAAGAAGCCCGTCAGGGCTACGGATTGTTCGAAAGAGGTACCGCGGCCGCGGCACAAGGACTAGGAAGGAACATGGGTGGTTCATTAATGACATACCTAGTAATCATTATCACTTTTATTAAAAAAATCAGAGTGATAACTACCTATAACAACTTAGTAACTGAGTACCTACTTTCAGTAATATTAAAAGTACAGGTCAATGCTTTTTGACCCAATTCCGACTCACGGAAGCAAGAATAAGGTGACGCACCGATAATGATATCAACTGTGTTTATGAAAAGATAAAAACTAGGTAAATCTATATTATAAGTATTATATATCTATCTAATATATAAAATTCTCGTGTCACAGTTTTCGATGCCAAACTCCTCCGAAACGGCTTGACCGATTTTGATGAAATTTTTTGTGCGTATCGGGTATCTATGAGAATCGGCCAACATCTATTTTTCATTTTTTTTTTTTTTTCTGAAATTTTTTATATGGCAAAACAACGTTTGCCGGGGTCAGCTAGTATATATATATAAATGTTATGTTGGTTTGTGTACGCTTCAAAAACTCAAAAAGTTCTGCATTGATCGAGCTGAAATTTTAGAATAATATATACCTAATCCGCATCAAGGATTGTTTTGGGCGAAGCCGCGGGCATCCGCTAGTAGGTACATATAAATTCAAGTTGTAGTTTTCAAAATAAACGTGCTTCAGTTTCATGTTCTTTTGTACATTACCTATCATAGGTACCTACTATTCCTACTAAGTAGGTACCTATTTACGATACTACTAATTATCGCGCAAATCGTGTAGGTATGAAATTATTAATATTCGAGAGACTATTGTAAGCAAATTCTATTAGCGAGGTCAACAAAGATAGTAGTTAAAACATGTACACTACAATCAAATCTAATATAATCGTCCCCGTAGAGGGAAAACTAAATAACTCTGATTTTGTAGTTTTGAGATAAACGCGATTTAGTGTTTTTTTTTCAGTTAATGTACATTTGTTAAAAAATGTGAGACAATTTTACTGTGGGTAATTTTATATTTGGTGGACCTGATTACCTTTTATATTATGCTTTAACGAAATGAACTCTGTCTTTATCTATAATTTAACAAAAAATAAAAAATCAAGTTGTTTAATTTTCCCACAACTGTTATTTATAACGTAACTACAGTTAGCTACTTATTTTGGCTATTTATTTAGTTTTCCTACAAGCTAAATATATTGGTAGAGTAAAATTTGGAGAAATAAATGCAGTTATTGAATTTATCAAACTCGAAATATTTTAAAATGTAAAATTTTGTGGCTTTGTACGTTATTATTTCTTTGATATTTTTTTAACTATTATTGGTCTCATATAAAATAAAAGCTGTATTATGATATTAATAAAGTTTTTATAAGGAAGGAATTGAAAAGTAGAATAAAATTAAGCAAAAGTGTATTGTAATCAGATACTTATCTTACCACAAACCTAAAAAAAAACAAACAAAATTACACCAATTATAACAAGTGGAAACAAATTAACTCAAAAAATGAAGATTGTTTGCACCTAAGCCATAGGTCAGTACTCAACTAAAAAATGAACAGCAAAACAAAGGTACAACAATCATTATAAAACTTTAAAACGACTCAATTCAACTAAAAATATTTCGTAATAAGGTAGGTAAAAACAATTTAAATAAAACTCAAAAAAGAATCCTGCCAACAAGCAAACAGGGTAAGGAAAATACTAGCACAGCAGAACTCTGCTGGACCTGCAGTGCTCCGAAAACCTGACAACACGCTTACCACTACTCCAGATGAGGCGATGCGCGTCCTTATTGATACTCACTTCTCAGGTTGCGTTTTCACACCCACAATTGACTGGACTGAGGTAAACCAAACTTCAACAGGAAACGACTGGAATTATGCCCACCATGATGATCACGCTGGAGGAATTCCAGTGGGCGATCGGGTGCTTCCATCCTTTCAAGGCGTCCAGTCCGGACGGGGTGTTCCCTGCATTACTGCAATGGGGTGTGCCCTCCGTTGCTGTAAGACTGGTGCCCATATTGTGGGCGTGCCTGGCCTTTCGGCACATCCCGAAAGGATGGAGACAAGTGAAAGTCATATTCATCCCTAAGCCAGATCAGCCTGACCTCCTTTCTCCTGAAAGCCATGGAGAAGATAAATGCGAGAGAGAGCTGAGGGATGGCGTTTTAAAAGCAATACCTTTTCACGCAAATCAACACGCATATTGCGCGTGTAAATCCACTGAATCCGCTCTTCATGTAGTGGTTGGCCGGATAGAAAAAGCGATACATCAGAAGGGCACCTGCCTGGGTATTTTCATAGATATCGAAGGAGCCTTCGGCAAAACAAACTTCCCCAGCATCAGTGCCGCTCTCTTTCGACACGGGGTGGAACAGGTACTGATAGACTAGATTACCAATATGCTTAGCAAACGAGTCGTCCGCCTTGGTGCAAAGCAGCAGTCAGCAGTGATAGCCAGGGGCTTTCTCCAAGGAGGAGTGCTGTCGCCCCTCCTCTGGAATCTGGTGATTAATGACTTAATCGCGAAGCTCAATGCTAACCACTTTTACACTATTGGGTACGCAGACGATGTCGCCATCCTCATCTCGCAAAAGGTGACAGGGAGAATCTGCAACCACTTAGCAGGCGCTACGCATAGTTGAGCGATGGTGTGCTGAGTTCGACCTCTCAGCGAACTCCACAAAAACTGACCTTGTCATGTTTACCCGAAAACGAATGCTAGGCCCTCATCGCCTACGTAAGCTATTCGATACTGAGCTCCAGGTAACCAACGAGGTCAAATACCTGGGAGCTATCCTGGACAATAAGTTAAATTAGAGCAGCCATCTTACCCCCATGGGAAAAGGGCGTGAGTTTATGTATGTATGTGTGTATTTTGATAAAAGGCTAAAGAGGACCTCATCACCTTTTGGCAGTGCAGGAGGATGATTGGTAAGAAGTGTGGCCTATCCCCTAAAATTATACTTTGGCTTTACTGCGTGTTAATTCGACCCATGATCACCTACGGGGCAGTGGTCTGGTGGTCCCGCACAAACTTAATAACAGCCATAAACAAGCTGCAACGTATGCAAAGGCTCGCCTGCATGGCGATCACACGTTGCATGAGTATTACTCCGACCGCAGCCCTCGAAGCCATCCTGGGGATTCCGCCGCTCCACCTGTTCATTTTGCTGGAAGCAACGATGACGGCGGTGCGCCTCAATACGCTAAGACTCTGGGGTAAAAAGTACACGCAGCATACTGTGGCACTAGAAGGAATCGAAAGTCCCCCTGGTGAAAGCTGTTAACGATCGAGTACCCAAACAGTACGTATTCGATAAGAAATACAAAATACAACTCCATGAGGACCACCGCGGCGAGGGATTTAACCCTGCAGAATTGAAAATTACACTATTAGGTGCTACAGAAAATTATTCGCTAATTGATTTTAACGTACCGTATGTGGTTTCACTATTAAAAAAATGATTAACGAAAATACCTAACAAAAAACAATTTGTGTGACAAGCTAAAAGTAACCTTAATACTTCAACATAAGAGTCAAAATTCAAATGAAAGCAGAAGAGTTATCAACTTTTCTCAGGTGCATTTTGTGATAGGGTAATTATAAACAACTTAATTTAATTAATTTTATTTGCCTAGCATCTTATAATTAATCATTATCTAGTTGTAGAAGAAATAGATAACATCAAGTATTTATAAATTAGGTACGTTATATCAGAATTCTGAATAGCAGAATTAAATAAGTAGAGTTATTTAGTTTTCCTAGAACTTAGTTAGCTTTGTGAAATAATTTTTAAGTTGAGAAAAAAATCAACAACTCATGTTATTTAATTTATTTGACATTCAAATTATCACTGACCACAGTTATTGATTTATTTACTGACTTATTTATTTTTCCTTTATATAATATATACATAATAAGGCACATGGGTTTCTGTACTACTTACTGCTTTTGCTTAAAACGACATGAAATAGCAATTGACAAAAAAAAAAACAACGGTGTGAAATTATGCACAATGCATAATTTCGTACCTACCATTGTTTATGCAGCTTGGTGCGTATTTTCAATGTAAGGCAGTCCGACAAATAAACACTCACAGCTTGTAAACAACACAATGATACATAACTAAATTGTAAATAGAACGCCTCAAACATGTGCGTATTATTAATCACAGCAATGACATATCAATCAATGCACTTTGCAGTAATAGAAAAACAAGAAATGATTATTATTTTGAACCCTGGAATGACATGTTGGTCACTATGCAGTAAGATTTTTAAGATAAGTACTTACCTACATGTAAATCGTAACATGCGGAAACTACACTTAAAGTAAAGGGTAAATACGCTAAACGTCGGCCCCCTTACGGATTTTCTAACCTTGGATCACTCTGGCTCCATCACTTTGCAAGGAAAGGATAGCTTGTAATGCGGTTTTAGACAGGTTGATGAATCTATTTTATGTTTATAGGCATAATGTTGCCTTTTCTACTAAAAGAAAAGAGTATTAAGGTTTAAATGCGTCGAGAAAGAAAAAACCCTAAAGCCGGCCGCTCACGGCCCAATGGTCGGTCCCACCCAATTTCCCCAAATGTCGGCCAGGTATAGGGTGTTTTGAATTAAAACAAATAAAAATATTAATAATATGATTTATTTTGGCAGGAGTAAATATCACACTAAGTATACATTATTTGTTTCATTGTAAATTATTTTTTAAATTGAGGATTGTGTTGTGGATGTGTGTGTGTGGATGTGGCGCATGTGGCGCTATGACTCGCCATAGCGCCACATGCGCCATGTCCGCGCCCGACGCTATTTATGTTGAGCGCAGGCCTTACATCCAAACTTAACCTCTATAAAATATTAATAAATTATATAATATTTTCATATGTATTATTATTACTGTAATAATACATATTCAATTTTGAGAAAATAAGTTTGATAAATAAATTAAAAATGACTATCCAGTACCTACACAATAATTTAATAACCCTCCTTTTGGGCTTCGCCGCAGTCGGGTAAAAATACAAAAGTTATCAGCCTGTATAGTAGCGCTCAATTTTGAGGCTGGCCGACATTACGATCTTTAATATTTCTAAAGTCGGCCCCTGTTTCGTGTACCTTATTTCTCGAGATTCAACTATTATCACCCCGGCCGGTATTTGGCGATTAAACGTAAAATAGATTTATTAACCTATAAGCTTTGGAAATTTTACTAATAAACCAATGGATATAGTAGTATTGGAATTCATAAAACAGACTGCAATTTACTTTATGTCGGCCCCGGCCGAGATTCCGATTTTTTGTCGAAACTGGTATTCTAATGGCGGCCCCCTATTTCTACATTAAAACAATACGCAAAACGTTGAAAAAACTTTATCAAAACGTAGTAAAAATACCTTTTCAGTAATAACAAAGCTTAAAACCAAAAACAGAAACGTCTTACCGTTGTAATATCAATCCCCGAAGCGTAGGTATTCGCAGCAAGTAAGCTACTTTAACTACGAATTTGACGATTCGACGGCCCGATCGCTACTGACGCTCGGTGTGCGGAGAGCAAGTGACATAATCGGATAGTAACGGTTTGTACTTATAGAGTATGAATTAAGGATGCAATTCGAATGGCAAAATTGCTACTTAATTACCTTTTGAATAAACGCAACCTGAAAATGTGCAGACGGCCGAAGATTGGAGGGGGGCCGGTGTTTGGCGTATTTACCCTACTATGTCCAATCATGAAAACAAACAAACTTTTCATCTTTCTCCCTTCGTAACAGCTAAACCGCAAGGTCACGGTGAAGGGAGGATTCGATGGGTAATAATAATACTCAGGTACCTCTACCACTAATGAGATTAGTGAAACTATTTAAGTGTAAGTCCACGTCAATCGATCGAGGAGGCTTACTTAACTGCGATTAATTATTATTGAAAGTGAATATTAGTGGCGGTTTTCCAGCGTTGTTTTTTAAGAAAATAAATCTCGATCCTTGCGGTCACAGAACTGTTGATGAGGTGAGGAAGGGCGGGATGTCTGTTCCTTCATTATTTGCATCTTTCATCTGACGCTTCACTCTCTTCTGAGGATATCGTTTGCCTCACGAAGCCTAAAAGTTATTAGTTGATGCCCTTATAAGGGGTGACGGTCCACTTTTTGTTGTCGTGTAGGCAGTAAGGTCTAACGACCCCACACACCCTAGTGTCAGAATTTCTAAAGCGCCTCAAGGGCCTTTGACATGGTTTGACGACAGCCATTTTGCGGCCGAGACCACCATGCGTGCCTTCCGAAGCACAGAATCATCTTTTTATCAGACAATCAGGTGATAACAACTTTACAAAGTATTCTTCCCGTGGGAATCGAACCCACGACCACCGGGTCACAGCACAAGGCAAACGCCTAAACCACTCACGCACACAAACGCAATAACTTAATCAATCTAGCAGAACATCTTCCTCCTGGACAGGAACTGCCGCATGCCGTAACCAATCTGGAATTCTCCCATTAATTGTGGGCCCAGGTTGGCCACTGCAGAAATAATAAAAAAAACCGTCCCAAAAATAATGCCAGTGTGGCACCCCTCTGCAAAAAAGACCACACCCTTCTCTTACCTCTTTTCTTACCCATCGTCCACCTGTACGAAAGAAAGAGCTGTGCAGGTCATACTAGTCGTATTATTTGAGAAGAAAAGAAAGTATAACATTTGCTATGCAGTTTTTGGAATAGGCTGTTAATTTACATGCACCTAAATTATGTGTAGGTATATCCATTGTATATCTTATACCAATGATGACTAAAAAGAGGTGATGGATGGAGAGGGAGAGGAAGGCCAAAGAAAAGATGGAGAATGGGATAAGGGCAGGAAGTTGATGATGACCAATGATGACATGCTTTATCCAACCAACTTTATCTTTTACCAACTCACACTGGCTTACCATGTTGGATTAATTAACGCCAGCTCAAAAAGAAGGCTTGTGTTCTAGAGGGAGTGAGATATTGACTTATATATAGCATACGTACAGTATAAAATACCTATCCTTAAATGCATGGAAATATCCTTGTCAACCAACTGTAAATTATAATTGAACCTAGTAAGAGTGAAAGCGCGCTATCAATAAAACAAGTTTGAAAAGCAGTCTGGTAATGAGGGCATAAGAAACTGAAAGTTGATATGTCTAAAGATTTATATATACTCCATTTACTATACGATTAGAATTTTAAGTTAACCGTTTTTACAGTCCGTTCAACCGATTGTGAACTCTATTACGTTGACAGCAAGACAAAATGCAGCTGCAGTAAACAGTCGGTATTGTAACATTCTTTTTGCTTTTAATGTCATCCTTATGCCTACGGTATAGAAGTCAAAATCGGTTGAACGGACTGTAAAAACGGACAACTTAAAATTCTAATCTTATAGTAAATGGAGTATAGTGCTCTTTGATTTGAAAACTAAATGCACTGTGAGTAGGTGCAAATGTAGTTTAAATTTGTGCCAAGTGCCAGCCTTATACCGAGGTTCTTCATCATCAGCCATAAGACGTCCTCAGCTGGACAAAGGCCTCCCCCATAGAACGACATAACGAACGACAGCCTGCCGTTTGCATCCACCGGATGCCCACGACTCTCACGATATCGTCGGTCCACCTGGTGGGAGGCCTACCAACGTTGCGTCTTCTGGTTCGTGGTCGCCACTCGAGAACGTTCCTTCTCCATCAGTTGTCGGTTCTTCGAGCGATATGGCCTGCCCATTGCCACTTCAACTTTGCATATTCTGAGAGCTATGTCGGTGACCCTGGTTCTTATCAGCTTGTTATCTGAATGCCATGAAAGCCCCCTTACAATCTGCTTCATTGTATCACCATGTTTTAATGATAGCAGTATTTTTTCTAACGTCTCTTTTTTAGATTCTTAAGTTTTCCTTCCACCCTTTTTTTCATCATAAGTCTGTAATGCTACAGAACCAAAAGGGCCTATAACATTTTCTTAACATTTTTTTTTAAGCCATTTTGATTTATTTTCAGGTTATATGCGTCCACGACTTGACCTCTGTATACCACGTACCTCTGCTAATGGAAGAACAAGGAGTAGTACAATACTTAAATGAAAGGCTTCAATTGAATATGTCTATGCCACGTCCAGGAAAGTAAGTATCGTGTATTTTCGGTGTTTTGATATTCTGTTATGAATTTTATAATGTACTACTCACTAAGTACCTACCAGCAAACACCATTGGTCTTTACGCGACATACCATGACGAGGATGGTAGGTTAAGTTTCAATGCTGCTCAAGGGACTGACCCACATTAGCTACGAACTAAACCATTTATAAAAGAAAAAGGGTGAACTTTGGATCAGCTAGATTAAGATGCCTAAAAACAAGAGCACATTGTATGCACATAGAATAAGCACCTACTCGTAATGTCTTTTTAATGAACTTCAAAAAACGATTATAGATTCACCTAGATCTAGAATAATTAACTATAATGATTTTTTATCGATGTATTTTAATTAACAATTAAAATCTCGGTCATGATCTGGTTTAAAAATATTTTTGTTAGGTAGGTATCTATTTCTTCAATGACTCGATTACTACGCCTTATCTTTTACTAGTTAAATTCTTGAGAAGCAGGAAGTAGACACTAGACAGACACAAATTCTATGGAATGCTTAATGCTTTGTTTATCAAGTGTAGGAATTAATTCAATTGATTGGCGCCATACATTGAAATATGTGCGTTATTTGCTTTGCCAATTTTGAATGGAATTTATTTAAATGCAATGATGTTATCTGCGTTTTAAGGTATCCATGTGTATTAGAAATTAAATTAATTCACGTTTACTGATGATTTAGATTCGATTTGATTTATTTAGAACACCAAGAAACAATACACGACACATAAGACATTACATATTCACATTCACACATTATTCCCATTAAATCCCTCCATACCTTCTTCGTCTACGTTCTACATTTATTAGTCATACTTACAAGCACGCCTGATAAAATAATTTCTAAATTAATTTCCGATACCAACCTCATGTATATTTGTGGTTAGATAATATTGACTAATTCAATGAATCGATTAAATTACAGGTTTATGCGAAAGTGGCACAATCTTGCCAAACGGGTCGACAATCTACGTAAAGAAGTCAATATCGCACTGGTTGGAAAATACACAAAATTGGAGGACAGCTATGCTAGCGTTACTAAAGCTTTGCAGCATGCGTGCATCGCTTCTGGCAGCAAACTTAATCTGACTTATATTGAAGCTGTGAACCTGGAGCGACAGACTAAATTAGATGATCCTGTGAGTTATCATAAGGCATGGCAGAATCTCTGCAAGAGCGAGTAAGTAATGTTTAATTAGATTTGAAGGATTGTATGTGCGTTTTAGTCAAGCATCTCAAACAGGCATGTCAAAGCTGCCTTACCTTGACCTTAAATAAAAATTACATTGTAGGTTGGTTAAACTAGCCTTTTACCTATAAGTCTATAACCAAAATGTGGCATGTTAATGTCATTGATTGCTAGATCTGTATATGTATTGATTGTGTATTAACTGTATTTTGAATTATTCTTCATTTCTTTCTCTGTGCACCTTTTCTCAACATTTTATAAGTGCCCTATGTAGGACTTATCCTTCCTCCAATGTTGATGACCGTGACCACATACTACCCGTCTCTAAATTAGTGTTCTGTAATGTGAACCATTCTTTATATTCTATTTTTAATTTCAGTGGTGTCATCGTCCCCGGTGGGTTCGGTCAAAGAGGCATGGAAGGCAAAATCGAAGCTTGTCAATGGTGCCGTGAAACACAAAAGCCAATGCTTGGTATCTGTCTCGGACTACAAGCGTCCGTCATAGAATTCGCTAGAAACGTGCTCGGACTAAAAGGTGCCAACAGCACAGAAGTTGACCCGAACTGTGAAGACAAACTTGTGATAGATATGCCTGAACATCATCCTGGAAACCTCGGTGGAACCATGCGGTTAGGGAAGAGGAAGACTTATTTAGAGTCCAGCATATTAAGTAAGTAATAGTTTTGTAAAGCTAACGCCCTTTTCCGATGGGTGTAAACAGACCACAGATTGCAACCTACTACATGATCCGGACTTATTCCTTTTGCCTCATTCACATTCACACATTTGGGCATACACGCAAGCCGATTGCGAGTTCTACGCACCTGTTCTTTTTCTAAAATAAATTTTGCGTATTCTCTATATCAAATCTAAAATGTCCAAATATTTTTACAGCTCAACTATACAAGAAAGACGAAATAGAAGAGCGTCACAGGCACCGGTATGAAGTGAACCCAGAATACATAGAACGTCTAGAAGCGGCCGGTCTCCGCTTTGTGGGCAAAGACGAGACCAAGACGAGAATGGAAGTCGCCGTGGTGGATAGTCACCCTTACTACGTTACTGTGCAATTCCATCCGGAGTATTTATCACGACCACTGTCGCCTAGTCCACCTTTCTTAGGGTAAGTCTTTTTCCTGAAAGATTTTAGTGCACTTACTGCCGCACTCAGAGAGCGTTAATGATTACTTAGGCCATCACTAAGTAAAGGTTTTGACAGTTTTCTTATGACAAAAACTGGCAGTTAGTGGTGTAGCAATTTCTATCCTACACTATGCATGATGCTTTATGGCTCATGACTAAATAATAACAGCCGCTCCGATCGATTTTTAGTTTAGGTGAGGTTCCGAAAGAAAGAAAAAGTTTTATATGTAGGTATCACATAGGACAGATTTTTTTTATTAAAATTACTTAACAATAAAACAAAATTGTAAAAAGACACAAAACTTTATCATAAGACATACATAAGAGGCAAGGATGGAGGGGGCCAAAGCAAAGGGCATTGTAACTACATATTAAACACTACTAGTCGCTCCCCGTAAAAAAATTGGTTGTCAACTTGTCACCTATGTCTGGTTAAACTGGATGTCGACCCCAACATGGTTTTTAAAAGGTTAGGCAGACGATGACTACTGAAGAAAAAACATGCTTCAATTTTCACCCAATTATTCCTTTTTATTTCAGATTAATATTGGCATCACTAGGAAAACTCAAGAACTACTTGTCGAAAGGATGTCGGTTGAGTCCACGAAATCAGTCCGATGTTAGCTCAGGTTAGTAGAATTATTGTTTGAAAAAGAAATTGGGTTTGAGTGAAAATATTGTCGGTCTTTTAAATTTTATTAACATTTTTCTATGCTTTTGTTTTCAGATGAAGATGATATATCTGTTTCTTCTCTAAGTATAACTGATGAAAAGACAGTAATTGAAAACGGTATCGCCGTTAATGGAGTAAGCAAAAAAACAAAATAAATAAAGCAAACAATATAATTCAATATTATTATTTTTAAGTGAAACTACTTATATATTAAAAAAATAATCAAATTAAATGCCGATCGTCATTGCAAGTTTAATTGAAGAGAATGAATATTTTTGTAAAAGGAAGGTATGTTATAATGAAAACCAGTGTATAATGTGTAAGTTTGAATTAATACCATCGTTTTATACATAAGTTTATTATTTTCTATTAGAATGAGTGTCTTCATTATACCTTTCCACTAGTCTGTAAATGATTAAAGCATAATACAAATTGTATCTATTATAAATTTAAATAAAAAATATAATTGATAAAGATGCGGGATGGAGTATAAGTACGACGGGCTGGTGTCCGCAACTCCACGTTCGATGCGCATATTTTGCGTGCAGTACGCGCATCGTATGGGGATCATCATATGCGGGATGGAAAAAAAACAGTGTTGACTAAAGATGTTATATTGTTTATGTAAAACTGTGTAAAACATACAAGTTATTTCAATGTTTTGATAAAAATCATGCTTGGTGCAGGTAGATGTTTGTAATTGTTGAGAGCTTCAAGAGTAACATCGCATTGTATGCCTGAGTGATCAACATTGTATTTACTTACCTTCATGACATATTTTCCATTTAGTTTGTAAGTGTTGCGATACCCATAAGGATTGTTTTTTCAATACTAGTTAAGTGTAATTTTTATATGTTTTTTTTTTTGAGACGGTAACTTGTATGTTCAACTAATGGTTTCTCTCGAATGTTTTTTAAATAAGTTTTAACTCCTTTAATATTTTATTCATATTTTACAAAATCAATATGGTAGACTGGTAGTATCATAAATATGGTACTCTAGGTCTGACTTGAATATCCTAGTTTCAGGCGAATATTCGACATAAACATAACATCACGCCTGGAATCCCCAAGAGGGCAGGTAACTTGTGAAACTAAGGTATTCAAGTTAGACTTTGTTTACTAGATTATATTATTATACTAGAGAGATCAAAGCAGACGATGCAAGAAACAATACTTGCAAACAAAAATATAACTAGGTCAATTTGAAAACTGTAGAAAAACAAAATTGTGACCCAAAAGATCTACCAGATCTGACTCAAATGGTGTACCTATAAAACAAAAAGTCATTAATTTATTTATTACAAAATGAGGATAGTATATATTCTGTGGTTTCTGCCTACCCCCATGAGAAAAGGGCGTGGTTTTATGTATGTATGAGTATAGTTTATACTATGTAAACTTGATACAAATTATATAAGTACCAGTGTTTATGGTATATATACGTACTGATTGGTCATAAGAGAAATAATATTTGGATATTATCTCCCTAAGCCCCAAATATATATTGTGATGTTAATTATCAGAGGTGATGACATGGCTGTTGTATAACAAGTAAAATGTATATTTTAATAACGACGATTCAATAGGTTTAAAAGTCTATTTACTGTCATATCGTAAATTTATAGATTTTTCTCTCTCTCATGCCGTGTACACATTGGTGAAACGTAACATGAAATGTATCACACACTCTTGTTGTGTTACATTTCAGGTTGTCATGGATAAATCTGGATGTCACAATCGTGTTACATTTCACATTACGTTACACCAATGTGTATCCAGTATCATAGTTTCAATAGTGTTCAGAGCATCTTAGTCTCAGCTTTTAATAAAAATAATTATGTTGGTATTGATAAAATAAATAATAATCGAAGCATTCCATTACACTTTCTTGCAGTTGTAAACTTTTCTCTAGTATTATTGTTATAATAAAAGCCAATAAAGTTTTCCCCTGTCTGAAGAAAGTTTTTTATTCACCCTGCTTACAGACCTAATAATGAGCTGTTTGTCTTCCTGCCTTTGAAAAGAGATACCGCAGAACTGGTAAAACCAGTTCTCTCCAGACTGCAGTAAAGCCAAATGGACTGCCTCGTTTGTCTAGTCAAGCTACGAGGATCGTACCCAGAAGGTTCTATTATCGGGTCTGGCAAAGTGTTATTGGGTTTTCCCATCAGATATTCTGGACTTGTGCCTGTTGTAGTAACAATAAGCTTGTGCATAGGTCGGACTAATACATAATGGGCGTAATGTGGTTTTGACGACACGGTTGGCGCAGTGGCTGAGCGATTGGACTGCTGCGCTGCATGTCGCGGGGTCGATCCCCGCACGGAACAAACATTTGTACGATCTACAGGTAGTTGTTCCGGGTCTGGGTATTTGTGTATGTGAATTTAAATGTTTGTAAGCGCACCCACGATACAGGCACGGTAATATTATCATACAGTAGTTCGACTTCATACAAACGGAATAAGCGCGAGCTATGCCTACGCGCCTCCCTGGGATGCAGACAGTCGCGACTGTGCCGCAGTGCTGAGCGGACGGTATGTTGTTTTTTAACAATAAATGCGCGATGTTTTCTCTAAAAATAAGACAAGTACATTTAATTTACATTTTTTGTGTTGTTTTTGGTTTTATGAATTCGTTAACGTATCCAGAAATAACTTTTTTTTAATTAAGTACCTGGAAACTTTGAAAGATAAGACTATAAAATAATTTCACTTACTAGTAGGTAGGCTTATAATGTGTGTCTTTTTAATGGATAAGTATTTCTTTATATGTCCCGAAAAAAAACATGGTTTTTTAATTAAATCTATCAATCAAAAAACAACACGCATGTTTATTGAACACTTTCTATTCAATTCACAAAGTATTTTATTTGTTTTAAAAAGTATATTTACGATCACAAAACTAAATGGAAACACAAAATAAGCACATGTAATTAAAATACTGGAGGCGGGCAGCCCTTACGCATGTTTACGTACCGCGCGGCTGTAGGCATTTATTTCAAGGACACGGCCGAGTCACACTACTGTACATATTTATACTGTGATACAGGAGAAATTCCTAGTGTGGGGCAATAACAGAACAAAGGGGGCAATGTTATAAAAAAAAAAATGTGGGTATAATGAGGTACACCTCTGCTGCAACCCTTCGGCGATAACATACGTGATGATTTTATTTAAATAGAAAAAAATGTTTTAATAGGAGGAGCGCGGTAGGGATTCATTTCACGCACAGTCGCGTATGATACAGATCATGCTTGACCCGCTCAATCTCGTACAAAAATTGTATGAGACTAGTCTCATGAAATATGAGTGAGCGCTATCTCGCGACAAAAATTGCATTCCCCCGTTAAGATTTTAGCAGTCCGTGAACATAAAAATTTTACGTAGGCACCTATGTAAGAGCAGTGGTGGCCCCGACTTACGAACAGTTGGTCGTGGGTTCGAACCCAGGCAGGCGCATTACTTTGTGTAATTTATTTCATCACCACTGCTCTCAAAACGGTGAAGGAAAACATCGTGAGGAAACCGGCATGTCTTAGAAACATGGATCATAATATGAATCATAATTTGGATCATAATATGGATCAAAATATGTATCATAACAGGGATCATAATATGAATCATAACATGGATCATAATATGAATCATAATATGGACCATAATTTGGATCATAATATGGATCAAAATATGTATCATAACAGGGATCATAATATGAATCATAACATGGATCATAATATCAATATACACACATCAACACGGTCTAGGGATATTTCATACTCAATTAAATAACTCGAAAAGTACTGGCCGCATTGGAATCTTTAATACACCGATTTGTTTGTAATTTATCTCAGACTAATTCCAAATTCAAATTTTTGAAAATTCTTTTGTTTCGGTGGCATAAAAATGTCTTGATGTATAGGAGAGGGAATTTTCATTTTTGCGAAATTTAAAAAACAATACGAATTACGTTTAGTTCCATTTTTTTTTCATTTTTAAACGAAAGATAAAGTTTAAATTGAGGTATTGTAGCCATGCAACGCCGACATTTGACGAGGGCGGAGATGTTACGAGCTGTGGGAATGCTGGAAGCTGGATCTGTTCAGCGTAATGTTGCTGAGGCCATAGGGACCCATCAAAATGTAATTTTAAGATTGTGGATACGCTATCGTGCCACAGGTGAAGTAGCGGAGAGGCACCGGGGGCCAAGTCGCATTACTACCCCCAGACAAGACCGATTTTTGCAAATTACTGCGCGAGCTCAACCAAATGCAACGGCGACTCAATTGGTCCAAAGGCTGCGAGTGGAACACCAAGTGCTTGTGAGTGACCAAACTGTAAGAAGGCGACTGCATGAAAGCAATCTACGCTCTCGTAGACCACTCCGGGTCCCACCTTTACGGAGAGGCAATCGTGGACGACGATTAGAATGGGTTCGGAACCACGTGGACTGGGGCCGTGAGCAATGGTCCAATGTGCTGTTCACGGATGAATCTAGGTTCGGCTTCCATCCAGATTCACGAAGGACGCGTGTTTCGCGAGTTCCTGGACGATGGAGCCGTCTCCAGAACCCTCAGGAAGTTCACCCATACCAAGGAGGAACAATTATGGTTTGGGCAGGAATTCGTCTTGGAGGACGGACGGATCACGTTTGGGTGCGGGGCAATATGACGGCAGAACGATACGTCCAACAGGTGCTGGGGCCCGTAATCTTCCCCACAGAACACAAATGGGGCAAGATTTCCCGCTCATGCACGACAATGCCCGGGCACACACTGCGAGAACGGTAGCAGCTTGGTTACATACACATAATGTTAGGGCCTTAGACTGGCCTGCTCAATCGCCAGATCTAAATCCCATTGAGCATGCGTGGGATATGCTGCAAAGAAGAGCTCTGAAGGAAGTTCCTGAAAATTTGGCTACAGAAGATCAACTTTTTGCGCACCTCAGAAGGACATGGGACAATATTCCGCAGCAAGACATTGACAACCTTGTTCTGAGCATGCTGAATCGTTGCCGATGTGTTATGAACATCATGGGCGCTTTCTCAGACTACTAACTTCAAGTTTATAAACACAAATTAAATGATTTTTCTATTTTTTTCGGTTTTTACTCACAAATTAAATAATAATAATAATAATAATATATTTATTTGCGTAAAACATGGTATAAAAAGATCTTACAGTAAAATGAATGGAACATACATGTTTTGCCTAGATTAAACACAGCATGCAAATATTTGTAATAACAATTTCCTTAACAAAATTATTATTATACTACAACAACGCTATTTTTGTTCTAGAAATTGTTTTATACTATAGAAGTTGTTGTTAATTAACCATTTAAACAATTTATTCTTAAAAGTATATCTGGAGTTTAACATTTTCAGATCAATAGGTAATTTGTTATAAAGTCGTACACACATAGTCAAGCAGCTTTTATTGTACTTAGCAAGCCGGGGAGCACTGTTAAGTACGAGTCTGTAAGGATCTCGTCGGCTTCGAGGATTCCTATCGTTTGCTATTTTAAATAACTCCTTGTTTTTCCATACAAACATACATATTTCATTAATGTACAGACAAGGTAGCGGTAACAAGCCAAGTTTTTTAAATACAGGCTGACATGATTCCTCAGGATGAAGTCCGTATAGAGCCCTAATGCACTTTTTTTGAGCAACAAATGTTCTCTTTTGGTCGGTACTGTTACCCCATATTATAAGTCCATAGCGTAATAAGGATTCCACATACGCATGGTAGGCTAATATAGCTGTTTTTAGATTAGTACTTTTTTTTAATTGTCTAAGAGCATACACAAATTTATTTATCTTGCTTGAAACATTGTCTACATGCAATTTCCAATGTAGATCTTCATCTATCGTAACTCCTAGGAATTTGGTATGTGTTACTGGTTTAATTTTGGGTATATTTAATTGGAGGTTAAATTTATGATTATTTGATTTATTAAATTGTATATAAACGGATTTGTCAAGGTTTAATTTCAAGTTATGTACATAAAGCCAGTTAATTAAGATGTCAATTGTATTGTTAATGTCAGTTTCGTGGTCATAAATTGTATTATATTTTTTATCAGATGTCACAATAATAGAGATGTCATCAGCAAACAATATGCACTTATGTTTAGTTATTTTAATGATGTCATTTATGTATATCAAGAATAAGATCGGCCCTAGTATGCTTCCCTGTGGGACCCCAAACTTATTACATCTATCATAAAAGTTAATTCATATACGGTTTCCGTCTATGCTTCATTTTTTTTCCATAAAATCCTGAAATTTTAATCAGTACCTTAACCATTATTAAAAAATGGTAGAGTATTAAATAACGTATATTTTAAATATATACATGTCATATAAATAATTAACACATTGATAGTAATTCGCTTTTCTAAAAATATCCCTAGACCGTGTTGATGTGTGTATATATACACACATCAACACGGTCTAGGGTCCATATATATATATATATGGGCGCAACCTAGCTCTTGCGAAATATGTGTTTATGGTTTTTCGAGGAATATTAAATAATCCGCAAATATTAGAATCGTTGGGATTACTCGTTCCAGACAGGAGGCTACGGTTACGACCGAGGGCGGGGCTGTTTAGAGTCCCGGCCACGCGTACCAACTTATTAGTTTGCGCCTGTGATTCGTGCAATGAGAATACTGAATAGTGTGTCTCGGCGTTTGGACATATTTTCTTGTTCCTTGGCGGAATTCCAGAGGGAGACACTAAGTATGTTGTCCACTGTATAACTGTGTTATTTGGGACTGTAATTAATGACTACTTTTGTTAACTTGGGTCTTACCTGTCACAACAAATGTATGTGTAAATCAATAAATAAATAAATATGAATCATAATATGGACCATAATATGATCATAAAATGTATCATAATATGGATCATAATATGGACCATAATATGGATCAAAATATGTATCATAACAGGGATCATAATATGAATCATAACATGGATCATAATATGAATCATAATATGGACAATAATATGATCATAGTATGTATCATAATATGGATCAAAATATGTATCATAACAGGGATCATAATATGAATGATAACATGGATCATAATATGAATCATAATATGATCATAATAGGATCATAATATGAATCATAACCACACTACACCGCACCACACACTACACCGCTGCACCACACCACACTACACCACACCGCACCACACACCACACCGCACATCACATCTAACCGCACAACATCTTACTAAAGGCAACAACACACGCGCCACGTCTTACTAAAGCACACCACGCTTCACGTGATACATGTTACATACTCAAGATGTTAGATTAAGAAATAGCAAATGCTGTGATAATTATGTAACAAATATATCTAAGATATGGAGGAGCGGAGTCTCCTAACACAGGCATTGTTTGCCTAAAAGGAGGCTCCAAACACAAATCATTGTTTATGAAGCATTTTGTTTAAATAAAAATATTTTTATTTTTTTTCATTTTCATCATAATATGAATCATAATATTATTAGGAATCAGAAGTGAAATACGTGAACAAAATAAACAATGTTTAATATCTTTTGAATTACACTTTTACAAAAATATCAAGACAAACATTTTAAACAATAATCAAATAGAAATAGCACTAGCAAATGGAATAATCAGTACACGAGCAAAAACATAAACCAAAATTAGCGAAGCACACGATAATAGTCGGGTAGCAAGTCCTTTCCGAGCGCCGTCCAAGCAAAAAGTGACCGCTGCACCGCCGCTCGCCTCGTTTTATGAACTTCTGTCGGTTGCCGCACGTCGACCGGATGCAAACCGCACGGCTACTGGCTGATGGCGTGACTTTGAGCCAACACGGCCTCTCCTGACGCTCTGACGTCCTCGTCAGCTTCCAACAAGGCGGCTGAGTCTTCGCTGTCTCCTTGATAGCGTGTCTCACAACGCCAGTGGGGCGTGCTGGCACGGGGGAGTGCCACGCACAACTGCGCCTGTGGGGCGCGCTGGCACCGTGGAGTGCCGCACACAACTGCGCCTGTGGGGCGCGCTGGCACCGTGGAGTGCCGCACACAACTGCGCCTGTAGTAGGGATGGGTCTTAAATTAATAAGCTGCTAAATTAACACTGCTAATTTTTTTTTTTTTTTTTGTGTCAACACCTGTTAAATAAGTTCTGATAAAGCTGTTAAATCTAGCAGTCACAACTGACAGTGACAAGTTCCGTTTCTATTGAATTGGTTTCAACACGAGTTATTTAGCAACTAGCGAGCGGGTTGATTTAACTCACCGCTAAGTGCTAACTGCTGAATTCGGAAATATTACATTTAAAGAGAGTTAAATAAAGACTGATCTTCGTTACGAAGGTTTACGCGGGATAAGATAAAAAGATTAGAAGAAAATTACAAATACAAAAATAACAGACATGAAAAAAAGAAATCGTTGTAAATAAATTGATTCTCATTACAAATACGCCAACAGAAAAAGTTAACAGTCCTAAGCCTGTGAAAAATATGAAGGAAATGAGAATTAATTATGTTAAAAATCTGTCTGTGACTAAATTTAACAGTTGCTAAAAATAACTGCTAATTTTAAGTGTTAATTATTTTTAGCATTAGCATTTAGCAGTGTTATTATTTTTTAACGCTTAAGCCCATCTCTAGCCTGTAGGGCGCGCTAGCACCGTGGAGTGCCGCACACAACTGCGCCTGTAGGGCGCGCTGGCAGCCTGGAGCTACGCGCTTAACACGACAGTAGCGCGCTGGCAGCCCGGAGCCACGCGCTGTACACGCCAGTAGGGCGCGCAGTCGGCCTGCAGCGACGCGCTCGGCCTGCAGCGAGGCGCTGGGCTTCAGCGAGGCGCTCGGCCTGCAGCGAGGCGCTCGGCCTGCAGCGAGGCGCTCGGCCTGCAGCGAGGCGCTCGGCCTGCAGCGAGGCGCTCGGCCTGCAGCGAGGCGCTCGGCCTGCAGCGAGGCGCTCAGCAACGTCAGAAGGCGCGCAGTCGCCTTGCAGCGACGCGCTCAGCAACGCCAGAAGGGCGCGCAGTCGCCTTGCAGCGACGCGCTCAGCAACGCCAGAAGGCGCGCTCGGCAACGCCAGTAGGGCGCGCAGTCGCCTTGCAGCGACGCGCTCGGCCTGCAGCGAGGCGCTGGGCTTCAGCGAGGCGCTCGGCCTGCAGCGAGGCGCTCGGCCTGCAGCGAGGCGCTCGGCCTGCAGCGAGGCGCTCGGCCTGCAGCGAGGCGCTCGGCCTGCAGCGAGGCGCTCGGCCTGCAGCGAGGCGCTCAGCAACGTCAGAAGGCGCGCAGTCGCCTTGCAGCGACGCGCTCAGCAACGCCAGAAGGGCGCGCAGTCGCCTTGCAGCGACGCGCTCAGCAACGCCAGAAGGCGCGCTCGGCAACGCCAGTAGGGCGCGCAGTCGCCTTGCAGCGACGCGCTCAGCAACGCCAGTAAGGCGCGCTGGCACCCTGCAGTGACGTGCACGTTCACGGCGTCATTGTGGCAAAGCCCTGGCAACCACTGCTAAGGCCAAGCAGCGTTGCGTTGCGTCCATCCTTGTGTAATGGTTACTCTGCAAACAAAAACAAACAAGTTTACAACAGAATTTTGTTCCGCTCGATCAGTCCTGACCAAACTTTAGTTCCATTGGGTGGCACCAAATTCGACTCTCATTAATTAAATCAAATGTACTGGAAATTATCGAAAATACAACACTACTTTGACTCAACTACCTTGAGTCATATACTATAGTCGTTCACACCAACCTTAAAAATTCTATTGCAACAAAAACTGCTGAAATCATCGAGTAAAACCTTTAACACCAAGGCTCTCTAACCGAGTAGTACAACAAGAGAGTAATCTCATTCATTAAGGAACATTCAAGCCGAGAATCAAATTCAAAGAAACATTCACCAAACAAAACTTGTCAGACAAGAATACCAATAGGCACATAGGGATGTATAAGCACATTGTTAGTATATCACACAGACTTCTTCCACAACACTGTAGGCATAGGCTCCAAGTTTGCATACCCCTCAGTGGCTGTTGACATCACAGACTTCCACACACACTGTAGGCATAGGCTCCAAGTTTGCATACCCCTCAGTGGCTGTTGACATAGGCACATTGTTAGCATATCACACAGACTTCCACACACACTGTAGGCATAGGCTCCAAGTTTGCATACCCCTCAGTGGCTGTTGACATAGGCACATTGTTAGCGTATCACACAGACTTTCACACAGACTTTCACACACGCAGCTGAGGTCACGCGCTTGACCAAACCACACGTTCATAAGTAATGGTTACTATGCAAAGAGACAAAACCTGACCAAACATCTACGACAGAACCTGACCAAACATCCATTAGGTCCTACTCTCGTTGATAAAATCAAACGCGGATAAACTGGAAATTATCGAAAATACAACAATCAACCACCCTGGGTCATGTACCATTGTCGTTTAAATCAATCTTAAAAACATTATTGCGTCAAAAAAATGCCAGGTTCACAAAAATCATCGAGTAAAACCACAGATCTCTAACTGACTAGTAAACAAGTCTATCTCCCGTGTGTATCACTATTTGACTTAACACTACGGTCTTTCCAGACCCTGACCTCAACCAGAGCTAAACCCACAACATACAACAAACACACCCACTGTCTACTCGAGTTTCCTCAAAAACCTTCAATTTTAATCAGACTACGACTACACAATAATTACTGGTACTGTCTAACACAATACAGCCGATAGAATCTCTTGGCTTGCAACCACAACTTTACTTCATCAAAATCCTTATAAACATCAACTGATACGTAACTCATTGTCATCTTTCTTAGCCTATCATGTGTATTATAAAGCAACTTCTATAATAAAGCAAAACTTATCAGACTTTACAGTGCACCTGTATACGGCCTACGTCTTCACACGAAAACAAGTCAACTGATCATATTGCGTAGGGGTTTGCATTTACGCAGACCATGATTATTCGAGTTTGATGTGCCAACAACTGCAATTTTTGGTTTCAAATATACGGAAAACAAGACTTTTGACTGTATTTTGTTTTGTTCATAATTGCGGCTTTTATTTGAGCATCAGATATCACAAATCACAACGTTGCCCCTCACCAGGAATTTCTCCTGTATCGTGGGTACCTTCACAAATATTTAAACTCACATACACAAGTACCCGACTTAAAAAAAAACTATCTGTAGGTCATACAGGTACTTGTACTCGTAACGTCATTATAGCACAGTGACCATTTCGACTTCACGCGGACACAATGACCGAAATTCGTGTTTAAAATGAGTCCACGTGCCGTTATTGGTCAACCAATCGTTAAGCGACGTATTAGCACCACCATGTAAATAACCACCAATGCGTCCGAGGCATTGCCAATCACCCCAGTGACCTTATAAACACACACATAACATCACGCCTGCAATCCCCGAAGGGTTAGGCAGAGGTACCCAGTATACCCACATTTCGCCAGTTATGTTAAGACATAAGCTTAACCATGTAATAGGGGTGAGCCCATTGTCACCAACAGGGCACAAATCCAGAAAATAACACTTTGCCCGACCCGGGAATCGAACCCAGAACCTTCATGCTCATAGTCGCGCTAACGACTACTAAACCAACGAAATATTAAAATGGTTCGATCTTACTTGTATCAGGAACGAAAGTAAACCAATCCTGTCCGGAGCGTGCGTCGCCTCAACCGCGAGAGCGGTTACACAGGACTTCGCGTCCTCACGCGGCTCCTACGACGATCTCGTTCGCGCTTGGAACGGCGATCGGATCCCGAAACTTGCTATACGTGACCTTCCACTCCACTTATGGTGGCTACGAGATCGCTTAGAACGCAAGGCACTAGTTTTTGAACGCGAACAACTCGATCTATCCATTGCTAACTACTACCCGCTTTTATCTAAAATTAAAAGCCTGAAAACTAGTTTTTAACTTGTGGGCGAAAAGAATCTTTATCCCACTTCTGATATTAGGAATCAGAAGTGAAATACGTGAACAAAATAAACAATGTTTAATATCTTTTGAATTACACTTTTACAAAAATATCAAGACAAACATTTTAAACAATAATCAAATAGAAATAGCACTAGCAAATGGAATAATCAGTACACGAGCAAAAACATAAACCAAAATTAGCGAAGCACACGATAATAGTCGGGTAGCAAGTCCTTTCCGAGCGCCGTCCAAGCAAAAAGTGACCGCTGCACCGCCGCTCGCCTCGTTTTATGAACTTCTGTCGGTTGCCGCACGTCGACCGGATGCAAACCGCACGGCTACTGGCAGATGGCGTGACTTTGAGCCAACAATATGATCATAATATGAATCATAATATGGATCATAATATGAATCATAACGTGGATCATAATATGAATCATAAGATGGATCATAATATGAATCATTATTTGGATCATAATATGGTTTATACTGCACCTGTACAGCAGAAAACACAAGAATGTGATAAGCTGGTTATATACGCTACACAGGGGCGTAGCTACCGCCGTATCTGCCGTATCAGCTAAACGGGGCCTCCGGGCCACGGAGGCCCCCGACGTCTAAGTATAAAAATTTCCAATTTTTTTTATGTCAAATGACAAAACTAAAAAAAGGAATTTCTTTTTTCCCGCGTAAAATGTGCTTTCTCAATCAAAAATCAGCAGTTAAAAATCTTGGAATTTGTAGAGAAACCATAAAAAAGTCACAGGGGTGGCTCGTCAAACGCTCTTAAGATTTTAGAACTTAAATAATAAAATTAAATTGTATCCGATTTTTTACTCAAGAATATCATAATTACATGTAAATATCCGAACACGCAGCTGGAGACAGGGTGATTTTGACACCATTGACTTTTGATTACGATGTTGCTAGCAGTTATTTTTTTCCGGCTACAAGGTAGTATATTTTTGGTAGACTGCGTTATTTCGCGAAGTTTCGCTTACGGTAGTACGGCATCGCGGCAGTACGGTTTAAAAAAACATCTAATTGGGTATATTTTTGTATAAATACGATGAAAATATTTTAACCAATCACACTAAAAATTCTAGATCTATTTCGCTTTACATAATAATTATAGCGGCCTTTTATTTTCCCCAGTCTAATTGAGCGTGGAAATAGTCGGGAAGTGGTAATTAGCGGTTTGGTCTTGGCATACTGATATTTTGCGCTGCGGTCCGTGTTGAACTCGGAAAATACTTTTTAATTTTCAATTCAGTTTAACGCGCGTAATGATAACGATATTTACTTTTATTTGAACATTTGTGTATTTTTTTTATATTGAAGTGTATTGTTTAATATTGTAGCTGTAATGTGTAACGCCGGACCATGACATGAGTGACGAAAAAACTATTTTCGTTAATACATAAGATCGTAGTTCACGATGGTGTTTGAATCAATTGTGGTGGACGTGCTGAACAGGTTCCTTGGGAACTATGTGGAGAACCTGAACAGAAATCAGCTAAAGCTGGGAATATGGGGCGGTATGTTTTTGCGCCAGGGTGATGTCATAGTTGCCGCACTGCTTTGATTGCGGTTATTTATGTCTTCGGTTAATGTTTTGCAGGCGACGTCGTACTGGAAAATCTGGTGCTCAAACAGAATGCGTTGGAGGAACTCAATTTTCCTATCCAGACAGTCTATGGACACTTGGGTGAGCAAAGTTTATAGCAATTTTATAGATCATAATTTATCATTTGGTAAAAAACTATCTTGGTAAACAAGCTTACATTCTGAAAAAAAGCCATAAAGCTGTGTAGAGAACTAATTGAAGATAATAGCACATGCTTCATAGCTCTTCAGTTTTTGTAAATATCAGTTAACCTTGTGCAATATTTTAGTAAATATTTTAAAGTGATTACAAGCAGGTCAGGGACTTTTGCCATGTATTGTGTGTACAGTATGGGTCATCTGTGTGAGACTAAAGTTAGAATGTTGCAAGTGCATGGGTTTGCATTCATTATTCTTACAATGTTCATTGTATGTGGAATCTCCTGTTTGGTGAGAATTTTGAATGACTTCAAAAATATACATTTATACTTCATTCATCATCATCATCAATTCATCATACTTCTGCTCTTTTATTAAATCTTAATTTATTTTGGTTGGTGCCTGTACATTGGTGCCATGACAGTTATGCTTTATTATTCTCATGAAATATTATCTTTTGCTATGTAATTGCGAACTCCAGCCCAATGTTCAATATGTATTATATTTCTGGCAGAGAGACTAATTATTTACTATCTAGCTTTTTCTCGCTTTGGTTGGATTACGCAGTGTACTGTGGTAACCTTAATTCGTTTAATGTTTTAAATGTACCTAGCGTATGTATATAAATTTGAGCTTCCAGTAGTTATATAATTTTTGTAATTGAATCAGTAGTTCCGAAGATACAAACCTACTGTATGCAAACTTTACCACTTTATAATATTAACTAGTAAGTATAAATAAATAGTAATAATCACAAACATAGTCAGCTAAAAGCATGGCATTGAAATTGTTTGCAGTTTGTTGATATGCAGCTGTGTAGCTGTTTGGTTCATATTGGTTTCCAATCCAAGATGTCATACAATTTTCCATTACAGCAGATGCAGTTATTAGATATGGTACTGTATATCTGTATGACTGTAGCACTTAAAAAGGTCATTTTAGTGTTTTCTTATCTAATCTTTATCTATAGACAATAATAGTATTTCAATGAGTTGAAGTGTTTGTTTTTGCACTTTAAAAATGAAGTACAAGTTTCTGTACTTAGATTACCACCTGTTTTATTAAAAGGTTCTCGTCTGATAAGTCTAATGCTCGTTTTTACTGCCTTTAATCAACACCTAAATGAAATAATCATGTTGGTATTGTAGTGTAAAATCAAGCATTGAGAATGCAACATTCCTATGCATAATGTCCATCATTTATTAATGTATCATTTAATAATGTAAAACAGAGAGTTACCCTACTGTTATTAACCAGGATCCTATCCATACTCATATTTAGGCAAACATGCTACATTATATACCGAATTGAGCATTCCCTTTCAAGATCGCTAAACTAAACTTTAATATTCTTAAATTATTCAAATACTTTATAAAATCGATCAATAAACAATAGGAATAGGATGTTATACTTTTTGGAGAGTTGTTAGGGTTTTAACATGCAGTAATAGAGTATTATGTATATACAGTAGTGGCTCTGCCATTAACTGCAGCACTGCATGTTGCGAGTTCAATATGCACACGGAATAAATATTTATATGGCCTATACATAGTAGTGCCGGGTCTGGGTGTTTGGTTTGTGTATGTGAGTTTAAATGTTTGTAAAAGCCCACGAAACAAGAGAAATTCCGAGTGTGAGGAAATGTAAAAAAAACCGTAGAAACACTGTTTTAAGCTCTCACGGTTTATTGCTAAACTTATACTGCCACTTATGGGGAATCTTCTGTAATTATCCAATATTTTGAGCGCCATCATCATCTCATTATTGGAAGCTCATTATAATGCATTTAATCACAGAAGATATCCTGTAAGTTAGTATAAGTTAATTATTTATTTATGTTTGATATAATTTGGGAACTAAATTCAAATAAATAAACAGTAAAATCCTAACTAATATTATAAATGCGAAAGTAACTCTGTCTGTCTTTGCTTCACGCCTAAACTACTGAACCGATTTGTGTGAAATTTGGTACAGACATAGTTTGGAACTTGAGAAAGGACAGAGGATAGTTTTTTTTTTTTCGCGAGATAAACCAAAAATCTGCCGGAAGTCACTATTCCACGCGAACAAAGTCGCGGGCAAAAGCTAGTCTTCCTATAAATTCTCAATTCAAATTGCATAAACATTGAAATCTATTTATAGCGAGTCTACTGACCAGCCTACCCAATTAGGCTAGGTTATCACACCAGTCACCACTTAACATGCAACAGAGATACCATGGCATCCCTGTTTGTAATTGTTACAGTCATAAACTTCTGTCTGGGTGACATCATCCCATTAAATCAGACCTATTTTGTTTGCGAAACAGACTGAAGGCCCATATTTTGACCTTCAAATGTATGTACCTATGTACAATTTCCCTAACTTGAGCAAAATATTATGCTCATGAATTTGATTATTTTTAACGTTTAATATAAAATAATGTAATTTAGTTTAAAGTTAACCACTTTAAACTAAATTACATTATTTTCCTGGTCTAGATAAAATTCATTGACTAAATATAGATTTAAATTTGGTACCTATTTGGAAGTACTTCAACTGGAATTACCAGTTGAAGAAAAGGATAATGTGGTGTTTTGTACTGTCCTGTCGGGGCAGATATTTCCAAGTCCTAAATAATGGCTTGATGAAATTGGCATGGGCTTGTAAGATAGAAACAAATGTTACAAGAGATAATGAAAAGTTTAAACTACATTTCAACTTCGGTTCTATTCAATGCTTCTCTTAGTACACATACTAGTACATAATTACATTGTTAGAAAAAACAGCATGACAGGACACACGAAAAAAAACTGATCGTGATTGTATGTAGGTATGAGTAATCAAAATAAATAACATAAAACGAAAACAAAGACTTATCAGGCACTCCCATATCTCACTTGTTACGAACTTGATAATGGAATAAAATAATTTATTATGAGTAATATCGAATACTTAAATAAAATAATCGGTCATATATATATATTATGGCGCACAAAATATGGTGTTTGGCGACCTTGCTGCTAAAAAAACACGCTGTATTATATGCACGGCTTTGTTTATTTTCAAACATGAGACCATTTTTTTAGATAAAAAAAGGTTCAGTTGTATCAATCTATGTCAGTTTATAAAACACCTTTTTATTATGGTTTTTTTCATGCTTATCTTTATTACTTTTAAATAGCCTTTTAACGGAAACAATAAAATTGTTAGTGTAATTTAATCTTGGTAAGTATATCGCATTCATCATCATCATCATCCACAGCCCGAATTCACCCACTGCTGGGTATAGGCCTCTCTTTTCTGGTGCCAATAATGTATATCGCATTATGTCAATTTAAATATACCTATATCGAAAAAGCAAGTAGTAAAATAACTAATAGACCAGGTATCTACCTAGGTATATCATAATTATGTAAACTACCTATTAGAAAACCAAGAATTCTAAATGTAAAACAATGCTATGTTGGCCTCAAAAACTGATCATTTAGCGCATTTAGGAGATACTACAGGTGCTAACGAAGAACTACTACGTGTATGATCTAAAAAGCAAGTCAAAGCAACAATGAAACTCGTAAGTGAGCATGTCGATTCTAGATTTAAAAAAACTGGCCAAGTGCAAGTCGGACTCGCACATGAAGGGTTCCGTACCTAAACGGTATGCTATAATTTATACAATTTCTTCTAAGTATGGGCCAATGAAACTTGACCTCTGGATTGTATAGGCGCTCATACGATTCAGGGACCAAATTATATTGGTTAATTGCTGTTTCCATCTGTTGTTTCCATCCAAGTTCAAAATAATTTTCCTAGAAAGTCCTTATAAAGTTCTACTTTTCAGATTTTTTTCACATTTTCTAAACTTATGGTTCAAAAGTTAGAGGGGGGGGGGGACGCATTGTTTTTTACTTTTGGAGCGATTATTTCAGAAATTATTGACATTATCAAAAAATGATTTTAGTAAACCCCTATTTATTTTTAAATACCTTTTCAACAATATATCACACGTTAGGGTTGAAATTAAAAAAAAAATCACTTCCCACTTTACATATAGGGGGGCTACCCTAATAAAACATTTTTTTCCAATTTTTATTTCACCACTTTGTTAGCGTGACTGACACACATATTGGTACATACCAAATTTCAGCTTTCTAGTGCTAACGGTCACAGAGATTAAGCGAGGACGGACAGACGGACAGACAGACATGGCGAAACTATAAGGGTTCCTAGTTGACTACGGAACCCTAAAAAAAAACCGGCCAAGTGTGATGTTTAGCTCACACATAAAGGGTTCCGTATTACCAAACAATGTAAAATCAATAATTTTAACGCTTATTTGCAGGTCAATTTAAACTTAACGGCAACAAAATTTATATTTCATCCTATTAAGAATGAAAAACAATAAATTACGGCTACTGTTTCCCGAAAATATCTCATAATTATTATCTCAGAAGATTCTACAAACCTAATTTTTCTCTTCTATTTATTTTATAACTAGCTGTTGCCAGCGGCTTCGCCCGCTACAACTCGGAAATTATCCCACGGGAAGATAAAATCGAGATAAAAACTAGTTATAAACTACTAGCTTTTGCCCGCGACTTCGTTCGCGTGGAATAGTGACTTCCGGAAGATTTTTGGTTTATCTCGCGAAAAAAAAAAAAAAACTATCCTATGTCCTTTCTCAAGTTCCAAACTATGTCTGTACCAAATTTCATCAAAATCCGTTCAGCCGTTTAGGCGTAAAATAGTAACAGACAGACAGAGTTACTTTCGCATTTATAATATTAGTATGGATCTTTGTAGCAAGTTTATCCAAATCCATTAAGTAAGTAATTTTTGCGTGAAAGAGTAACAAACATCCATCCATCCATCCATCCATGCATCCATACAAGTATATACAAACTTTCGCGTTTATAATATTAGTAGGGTTAAAGGTGGAGACACATTTTTTTCAGAGCAAATAGGTACCTACTAACCTACCTCATTCACTAAAGATAGACTTCATATTTGATAAGTTTCACCTACACTATTGAGTTTTATTAAACATTGTTGTCTGTTAATAAGTTACCAAATTAAGACTAATGAACGATAAACTGATACCTATCGCATGATTTATTGTTATGACTACAACTTATCAAAAAACGTAGCAGACAACGATATTACGGATTACCTAATATACTGTTCGGCGCTCCTCTACTTAAAAAGCAGGTCACAAGGTCACGGTGTGTGAAGGTGTTTGACCCGATGACGTTAACCACGAGTAACCAATGGAACTTAAAACAATTAGTTTTGTTCCACCCCGTTAAAGGTAACAAGGGAATGTTATATTTCTCGAATAGTAGATAGGTACAGTCACGAGATCCAGTATATAGATATGTATACACTAATTAAAATATTTTTTCTCTTAATGTATTGTTTATGACTTCATGTGGTACGAACGTAGTATTTTGAGTCTCTTATTATTCTTATCTCAAAGTTGCAATATTCATTCCACGAAAAAATCGATTTTGCTCGTGACTACCCATTTAGATATCGTTCACAGGATCGTATGTCCGGGATAAAAAATAGCCTATTACCAGACTAATAATTCTATCTCTGATACATGTCATTCATCCTGATCCTTTCTGCCGTGTTTCTGCCGTTCTGGCGTAATTGAGTTACAAACAGTAAACACCGTTCCATCCAAACTTTCGCATTTACAATACTTAAGGTGGATCCCTAGTTAAACCTCGCCATACATTTTGCAGAACATGAAATCTCCGTAAATAAACGATTTCTGCAGAATAAAAGCAAGTATAATGAGTCTTTATAATGTATTAGGTGGGCAAAACGCCCAAATTTTATAAAAAAAACAGTATTTGTAGGCGAATTAGACTCAATAAAAAACGCAAAATCTTTGTATGTGTGAGTGACCTGAATCGCGCCATCTGACAGAAATTTATAGAACCACCAAGAAAGAGTTCGTTGCTGTTGTGTTACGAGTTTACGTTCGGTAAACATTTATAATAGATGGCGCTGTTCGAAAATTCGAGGCGCTATTCGAACAAAGTAACTAGCGGCTAGTGTCACCGCGTTACTATGGTTACGCGCGGCCCCGAACGCTGCACTTCGATTGAGTTGAGACCCGAAAATGTGTTCCTGTACCTGTACTGCGCATTCAAGGTCATAGTTCAACGTTTCTAGCAAGTTAGCGCCGGCGGCGAGCGGGTTTGCCCGCGGATTTTACATTTTATGATTGATACAATGTTTTTTATAAGGGAATGAGAAAAAATGCTAGAAAGTGAAAAAAAAAATGTGCAATCTGGCGGCCAAGAATTTTTTTGGTTTTTCCGTCATGGGTGTCGTTTTCATGGCTTTTGGGGTCGCTGATTACGAAAATGAGGTCAAAATGAAAATCCAAGATGGCGGTTAGGAAATTTTTTGGTGTTCCGTCATGGGTGTCGTTTTCATGGTTTTTGGGGTCGCTGATTACGAAAATGAGTTCAAAATGAAAATCCAAGATGGCGGCCAGGTAAATTTTTCGTTTTTCCGTCATGGGTGTCGTTTTCATGGTTTTTGGGGTCGCTGATTACGAAAATGAGGTCAAAATGAAAATCCAAGATGGCGGCCAGGTAAATTTTTCGTTTTTCCGTCATGGGTGTCGTTTTCATGGCTTTTGGGGTCGCTGATTACGAAAATAAAGTCAAAATGAAAATCCAAGATGGCGGCCAGGTAAATTTTTCGTTTTTCCGTCATGGGTGTCGTTTTCATGGCTTTTGGGGTCGCTGATTACGAAAATGAGGTCAAAATGAAAATCCAAGATGGCGGTTAGGAAATTTTTTGGTGTTCCGTCATGGGTGTCGTTTTCATGGTTTTTGGGGTCGCTGATTACGAAAATGAGTTCAAAATGAAAATCCAAGATGGCGGCCAGGTAAATTTTTCGTTTTTCCGTCATGGGTGTCGTTTTCATGGTTTTTGGGGTCGCTGATTACGAAAATGAGGTCAAAATGAAAATCCAAGATGGCGGCCAAGTAAATTTTTCGTTTTTCCGTCATGGGTGTCGTTTTCATGGTTTTTGGGGTCGAATTACGAAAATGAGGTCAAAATTAGAATCCAAGATGGCGGTTAGGAAATTTTTTGGTGTTCCGTCATGGGTGTCGTTTTCATGGTTTTTGGGGTCGCTGATTACGAAAATGAGGTCAAAATGAGAATCCAAGATGGCGGTTAGGAAATTTATCGGTGTTCCGTCATGGGTGTCGTTTTCATGGTTTTTGGGGTCGCTGATTACGAAAATGAGGTCAAAATGAAAATCCAAGATGGCGGTTAGAAAATTTTTTGGTATTCCGTCATGGGTGTCGTTTTCATGGTTTTTGGGGTCGCTGATTACGAAAATGAGGTCAAAATGAAAATCCAAGATGGCGGTTTGGAAATTTTTTGGTGTTCCGTCATGGGTGTCGTTTTTATGGTTTTTGGGGTCGCTGATTCGAAAATGAGGTCAAAATGAACATACAAGATGGCGGCCAGGTAAATTTTTCGTTTTTCCGTCATGGTTGTCGTTTTTATGGTTTTTGGGGTCGCTGATTACGAAAATGAGGTCAAAATGAAAATCCAAGATGGCGGTTAGGAAATTTTTTTCATATTACATATAACATATCTCTTAAAAGACATCTTATTTAACAATTGCGAATTTCATTATGTCCGTAGAGTAGGAGCTATTGAAACCTATCCTAGTCGTTTCCTCTATTACTACTAGTTATTATATAATTCTTAGAGGATAACGATGAATCTGTGACCAGCGGCCAGTAGCTTATTAGTTTATTTAGTGACTCTACAGGCAAAGCCTACGCTGTCGAAAGGTGGTCATTCGTTTGAAGAGTGGCTTGTCTCTATTTTTTTTATTGATATATTCAATTTCCCCTACTCTAGTAGAAAAAAGAAAGGGATTATGATGTCCGTAGCGGGTGTATGCTGGGCCTTGTTCTTGTAGCACCTCGATCGACAGAGATTTGAGACGTTCTATCATGTCGCCGTGGAGATCATGCGCACGAATGTGCCACGGGTCTTGTTGCAAGATTTCCCAGAGTAGATCGGTGTTAGTGCGTCTGCGTAACTGTGCGGCGCTCTTCAATGCCATTTTATACTGCCTCTCAAGCTTGAGCAGGTTTGTTTTACTGTACCTCGGTAGCAGCTGTATTACTCCGTAGTCTATCACTGGCAGTAAGCAAGCTTGGATGACAAGAAAGTAGCTTGACGTTGACGCTTAGCTTGGAGCGGTAGCCGATGATTGGATACAGCGCTCCTTTGACTCTCTTGGCCTTTTCAATATTTTCTTTGGCATGCTTATTCATCGAAAGCCTTTTATCCAGCCAGACTCCAAGGTATTTTATTTCTGGTTTGAATACAATGCGTTCCCCACGTATTTGAACATAATTGCGATACCCTGTGTTCAAATTGTTGAGTCTTGGTCTCTTGTGCGAAAACATTATGCATTCTGTCTTATCGACATTGCATTTGAGGCCCCATTTTCTGTAGTAATCAATTATGTCGATGGCGGCCCACTCTGCTCGGCGCGTAGCGTGGTCCGGTCTTTCAGCTGCGTTCAGTATACATAGATCGTCGGCCTACTGTGACAGCATCTGACCTGCTATTCTTTCGTTAGGTAGGTCAGCCACATAGAGGTTGAAGATCGCCGGACCGAGTATCGATCCTTGGGGCACCCCGTGCGGCACACGCTGCTCCGTTCCCAAAGTGGTTCTGAAGCTGCCTCTTGTTGTCCTGTTGCTCAGGTAGTTCTCGATCATCTTTACGATGTTGTTGCGTATTCCGGCGTCGATCAGTTTTCGACAGAGACCTTTGTGATTAATTGAATCGAAAGTTTTGCTGAGGTCAGTAGATATCATGGCTACGCTATGGCCCTTGTCCAGCGCGTCAGCTATGTATTTACCGGGACGAAGAATTTGGGTGGCGGTGCCTCTGTTTCTCGTAAACCCATACTGGTGGCTGGGTATTATTTCGGTTAACTCTGCTCGATGCGGTTGAGTATTATTCTCTCGGCCCATTTGCCCATGATGTTGAGTAGGCTGATGGGTCTATACGATTTGGGGTCGCGGTGGTCCTTCCCCGCCTTATGCAAAAAGATACATGTACTGGTTTTCCATCGTTCAGGGAAGTAACCCGTCTCGAGTATGTAGTCCATTATACGTTTGAATATCGCAATCATGGTGTCACCACCTAGCCTGAGTATATCGGCTCTGATGCCGTCAGGTATAGGAGCTTTGCTGTTCTTGAAGCATCTAAGAGCTAATTTGAGCTCGTGTTTTGAAGTTCGATCAAGTGGTGCAAATGAGGTAGATATTTCTGTACATTCGTCATTTGTATCGATAGTAGCTTCCTTGACTATGGCTGTGTCGACCATTCTATCGATGATTTCTAATTCATTGGTGCAATCGCTAAAGTGAGGCAGTTTCATGATGGGTTTTTTCATTGCCCTTTGCACGGCCCACATGCGTTTTCTATTATCTTTAGTGTTTTCAAGTAGCTTGGTCAGTTCGGCTTCTTTATGCTTTATCATTTCTTTAGTCAATTGATGCTTACAGGAGTTGTATTGCCTTCTTGCCACTGTTCTGAGGTCAGTGTGTCTAAGTTGCCAGGACGTTGCTTCTTGACGTTACGCTCGGCTATTCTTTCTCTTATGTGTGTTGGAAGTCTGTCTTTGGAGTCCACGATTCTCAGCGGGGCTAACTCGTCGAGTGTTTTGACGACAGCTTTTTCTACTTCCAAGATATAAAATAGCTGAATTTGTAACGCAAATCGTTGATGATTATCGGGGGAACGTATCCACTCTTGTTTGCTTTTGAATCTTCCATGCGCGTCATTGGAGGACTGTTCTTTATCTCTGGTCTCTATGCTTTCGGGGCGTTGGTATCCCTACCCTCGGGCAGTGTACGCTTGCGTGACAAACTGCGCGAGTCAGCTGAGTTTGAACGTAACGATGATGCTGTTGACAGCGAGCGTCCAGATCCGGGCTCATTCAGCTTGCAACGAAGTAGATTGAACCGGTTTGAGGTGGTAATCGCCGCACATTCGGCGTGCGTTGCGCGTACGCCGACGTCTGCTGTTACTTCAGACAGTTTACATTGTTTATTTAGTGCACTTGTACTCGTTACCGGACTAAAGGACGTCCCTGTTTATTGCAAAACCATAACCGCTGAAATATACCTACTTAGGTCTACCCGTCTTTCTTTCTCGGGTACGTAGTGCCTAAGCCTGGTCAGAGTTTTTATGCCGCCCATGGATCCGACTTGGATTTGCATGCTGTCGAGAAATATTTCTCAGGCATAATGCTGCTAGAACACTTCCTTGCGGAACTCCGTAGGTAACGGTTCGTTCCTCCGATAGAAAGTTTTCTTCAAGTTTGGTTTTAGTGTTTAGTCTACTTATTTAGGTTATTTGTTTTCTGTCGTTCAAATATGATTTGATAAGTTCAAGAACATTCCCTCTAAAACCGTACGCATCAAGTTTTTTAAATAAAATATCATGTTGGACATAATCAAATGCCTGAGTCATATCACAAAAAAGAGCACAGACTGGAGTATTTTTATTCATATTTGACTTATCTGCGTGCAAAAAATCATAAACTGCTATATTTTGACTGGCCTGTTGGTCTAGTGGTTAGTGACCCTAACTGCTATGCCGGAGGTCGTGGGTTCGATTCCCACCCAGGACAAATGTTTGTGTGATGAGCACGAACATTTGTTCTGTGTCTGGGTGTAATTTATCTATAATATGTATGTATTTAGAAATATATAAGTATGTTTATCAGTTGTCTAGTACCCACAACACAAGCTCTGCTTAGCTTGGGACTAGATGGCGTTGTGTGATAGTTGTGGAATATTATTATTATTATTTATCGTTTTCTTTTTCTAAATCTTTTTTGTTCGGTACAGAGTATATTGTTCACTTCTAACTTCTCCCATGACGGAAAAACCAAAAATTTTCCTGGCCGCCATCTTGGATTTTCATTTTGACCTCATTTTCGTAATCAGCGACCCCAAAAACCATGAAAACGACACCCATGACGGAACACCAAAAAATTTCCTAACCGCCATCTTGGATTTTCATTTTGACCTCATTTTCGTAATCAGCGACCCCAAAAACCATAAAAACGACACCCATGACGGAACACCAAAAAATTTCCAAACCGCCATCTTGGATTTTCATTTTGACCTCATTTCGTAATCAGCGACCCCAAAAACCATGAAAACGACACCCATGACGGAACACCGATAAATTTCCTAACCGCCATCTTGGATTCTCATTTTGACCACATTTTCGTAATCAGCGACCCCAAAAACCATGAAAACGACACCCATGACGGAACACCAAAAAATTTCCTAACCGCCATCTTGGATTCTCATTTTGACCTCATTTTTGTAATCAGCGACCCCAAAAACCATGAAAACGACACCCATGACTGAATAACCAAAAAATTTCTTGGCCGTCATCTTGGATTTTCATTTTGGCTTCATTTTTGTAATCAGCGACCCTAAAACCCATGAAAACGACACCCATGACGGAAAAACCTAAAATTTACCTGGCTGCCATCTTGGATTTTCATTTTGACCTCATTTTCGTAATCAGCGACCCCAAAAACCATGAAAACGACACCCATGACTGAATAACCAAAAAATTTCTTGGCCGCCATCTTGGATTTTCATTTTGGCTTCATTTTCGTAATCAGCGACCCCGAAAACCATGAAAACGACACCCATGATGGAAAAACTAAAAATTTTCTTCCACTGATAATACATTTTCTGACACGGTTTGGTACTAATTCATTGGTTTTGTTGAATAAAATCAGAGAATAGAGTCATGAACTTCGTAAGTAATTAGGGTAGGTATACCTAAATCAGGCGATCAGCGTAGGCAAACTTACCTATTTTTTTCCGACCTACCTACCTACCTACGCAATAGGGGATCGGACTGGGTCAAAATAATATGATTCTGTTTAGTCCGTAAGTTAGATTATCGAAAAATATTGAATACGTGTTTTTTGTTTTATCAAATCAATAAAAAATGACGAAGATAAAACGCGTCAAAGATCTTGGAGTGGGGCTTGAAACGTCACTTGTGTCGTCAAAATGTACTATCATATGACGTCACACGAGTTTTCGAAGCACTGTATCGTCTTCATTTTAAGTTTACGTGAAAAAAGAAAAAATACGTGTCCAATAATTTTTGGAAATCTATCTGACGGACTAATTCGTTTTTTTTTGTCCGATCCCCTAATTGTGAAACGTAGGTACACATGGCTACACATAAAGTTATAAATTTCCAGTTTACGCTGATCTCGCACTGTACGGAAATCCTATACAATTCGAGACCAGCTTATACTGGAAATGTATAGCTTGATGTGTAGCCGCCAGTACTACTTACATCTATTGATCGAATCATATTTAATTCATGTGAAACCAGCAAGATAAGTGAATACACAGACAAACTAAGTACCTACTTTGATTTTTAACTGTCAGCGAAATGACGTTCTAAAAATGGTAGCAGTTGCACAGATTGCCAGGTAATGCACTCCATGTACCTACTTACACGCGCTAACTACCTACCTATAGCCTACCGGGCGCCAGGCTACCGGTAACAGACTAACAGTGGGTTGTCAACAGCCGCGCGGCGAGTAGGTACATACGCTTAGATTTATTTATTTCGGTCGACTTGACATTAGTTTTGAAATCTTAGGATATTATTATGTCTAATATAAAAATAAGTCGGGTTTTCCTTCCTGACGCAGTGACGCTATAACTCCAGAACGCACGAACCGATTTCCACGGTTTTGCATTCGTTGGAAAGGTCTCACTCAGGCTCCGTGAGGTTTATAGATACTTTTTTTTTTAATATGTTCAAATATATTAGGTAGGGTAGGTAGGTAGGGTAGTAGATAGGTAGGTAGGAAAAACGCATTGCAACGCATGCGCGGGTTCAGCTAGTTACGTGGGTTATGTCTAATAATGGCATAATATTATTGTGAATTCATGTAGATCCAGCAAGACGTGTGACGTTCGAAAAGTGCTGTTTATCAGCCTACCTAGTCTAAATAAATGACTTTTGATTTTGAAACAAGAGAAGAGATAAAAACTTACCTATCTTTTTCGGTTTTCCTCGTGATACAGAAATGCAAGTTTTTTTTTGTTATGAAAAAATGTACTTTCCTATAATTATTTCTATTCTAGTTCTATAAGTAGGTACATTTCTTCATTGTCGATGTTTTTAAATGTAACCACGACACAGGGGAAATTCCTAGTGTAGGATAATGTTTTAAAAAAGACAATTTTTTCTTTCTTTTTACAAGATTTTATTTAGTTTCGCTTGTTCCATTGTCTGTCTGTAATAAAATCATGCTAATTTTTAACCCACTTCCCGGCTTCCGATTGATCGGATGCACTCGTAATAGTAGGTAGGTAGGTATATAGCCGCAGGCCCGGACTGGCCACTGCCATCGATGGGCCGGCTGCTCGATGGAGGTGTGACTGATTGGCGGCCGACTTTCTTTTGCTAATTAAAAAAAAAAAACTGGCCATGTGCGAGTTGGACTCGCACATGAAGGGTTCCGTACCAAAACGGTATGCTGCTGATTTTAAACAATTTCTTCCACGGGCCAATGAAACTTGACCTCTGGATTGTATAGGCGCTTATACGATTCAGGGACCAAATTATATTGGTTTTATGTTTTGTATGGGAGTTTTTAATTTTGTTTTATTTTTCATAATAAAATTATTCCTTTATTTATGCTATAAGAGCTTGCTTCACCCCAAATTTCACAATTCTAGGATGACCGGGAGTGCCCTATAGGTTTAGATTTTTGTTATTTCAAAAATCTACGGGGTAGGTTACCTACTTTTCGTGGTCCCAGAATGGGTCTAACAAACGTTTTTAATTAACATACCAAATAAATCTTCAAAAAATTACGAGAAAAACTGTATTTTTACTTTTATCCTAACCTAAAAAATGGCTGAGATATTTACGATCAAAGTGCGCATTTCCGGCCGTAGGTTTTTAAAAACGCGGGCGGGCGCTCACTACCCAATGACGTCACAACATTCGTCATTCGACAATCGCGCTCTATTTTGCACGCCGCGCCGGTGCGCAGTAAAAATTTAAATTTTAGAGCTCTCTGTGCTAAAAACGGAAAAAAATACTGTATTATGCCTCGGTGCTTCAAGTCGTATTATCGCCCGATAAGCTCGTCTTGTATATTTACTTGAATACTCATGGTTATGAGACTCCGAAGAGATTTCAAAGAACTAATTGAATGTACTACTTATTTGTGCGACTCCAGTCAGTGAACCTCAGCTGTGAACACACACACACACCCAGACACACACACACACACACGCATCAGACATCTCACATCTATCATTTTTAGGGTTCCGTAGTCAACTAAGAACCCTTATAGTTTCGCCATGTCTGTCCGTCTGGCCGTCTGTCCGTCAGTCCGTCCTCGCTTAATCTCTGTGACCGTTAGCACTAGAAAGCTGAAATTTGGAACAAATATGTGTATCAATCACGCCGACAAAGTGGTAAAATAAAAATTGGAAAAAAATGTTTTATTAGAGTAGCCCCCCTATATGTAAAGTGGGAAGTGATTTTTTTTTTTAATTTCAACCCTAACGTGTGATATATTGTTGGAAAGGTATTTAAAAATGAATAGGGGTTTACTGGAATAATTTTTTGATAATGTCAATAATTTCGGAAATAATCGCTCCAAAAGTAAAAAACAATGTGTCCCCCCCCTCTAACTTTTGAACCATAAGTTTAGAAAATATGAAAAAAATCTGAAAAGTAGAACTTTATAAGGACTTTCTAGGAAAATCATTTTGAACTTGAATGGAAACAACAGATGGAAACAGCATTTAACCAATATAATTTGGTCCCTGAATCGTATGAGCGCCTATACAATCCAGAGGTCAAGTTTCATTGGCCGTCGAAGAAATTGTATAAATTATAGCATACCGTTTTGGTACGGAACCCTTCATGTGCGAGTCCGACTCGCACTTGGCCAGTTTTTTACTTTGATTTTGACAGCGCTCACGGTGATATTTATTTGGGGCATGGTCGGTGTAATCGCAAGATGGCGCATGTCATGACGTCATCTATGACGATTCAAGGGACATCGATATCGCGCTCACAGTAATTCGGTACGGGTTTATGGACGCTCAAATCGATTACAGCGTAATTCGGAACGCACCCTTGCATTCCACAGCTTGACAAGTTGACACTTGACACTTTGACAGCTTGATGCTGATGTTTGATTTTGGGCCACCAATGTACATTCCATGAATAAATAGGAAAAAAATAGGGGAATTTCATAAAAATACTAACAAATTCATTTGAAGAAGGGTACAGGCCTACAATAATGATTATTTGAAAAGTTTTTAATAAGATAACCCCGCCATGATTTCCTAGGTTTCTGATTCGCCTGTGAACCGGATTTTGTTTCTGGATTTCGTCGTGTGTTATTTTACAATAACAAGTTCATTTTCAGGTATGTCCCGTGCATTTATTTAAGTATTTTTTTGTTCATAAACTATTTCTACGTAATGTTTTTTTCCCTTGTTCCGAATTCTTACTGATTCTAACTCATACTGATTCCAGTTTATTGACAATGGCGTGCATACGGTGTACCTGGCAGTCATAGATGAAAATGAACAGTAGCTACTATGCTGCCGATGATATGGGTCCTGAAATAATTTCGGTCATCGAGCGGTATCTTGACCATCTAGTAAAAACATTTCATTCTATATAGTCACTGCAGCATAATAATATCTATAAACACTGTGTAACCTTTTTTGTTTTGTTTTAGGTTGTTGAAAATGGAGTGATGTGCTCACAATGCTTTCGCATCATAATGCGAGAAGTGTCAGGTGAAAGTGCTCTAGCACATGAAGATCAAGAACTCCAGCATCACCATGAAAGCAATGTATGTGTGAGGTGTAGGTCATCTTTGTTTAGGCCTACACACTGTGTTACCGAGGGTGCCGTAAGGCAATATATTGCTGAAACAATTGCTCCAAGAGAGGTAAGCAACTCTTTTGTTTTCTTTTGATTCATGCAAGGCAGGCACATATGCAAATGTTTCTTAATTACTCAAGATCCAAGACATCGTTCCAGGAATGAAAGAACAGTCACAATTTAATTTTTGGCCTTGGATGAGTCAGTAGTATTATTGAAAATGTTGTGATTAATAAATAAACCATATTTTCTGTTTTAGATACCCGTGGGGGGCTTACTATGTTTTGCTTGTTGGATACATACTCGGCGTACAATACAACAACGAGGAATCATGGAAGCTCCTGCTGTTGATATGAATACAAGTGCATGTGTATGGTGCCGACGGTCTCTTGCCCAAACGCGCAGACACTCCATACCTGAAGGACCTGAACGTACCTTAGTAGCACAAACTATATATCCAAGAGAGGTAACATCAACAACTTACTTTTATTACCTACTTTTGGAATTAAATAATTGTGTGAATAGAGTATATATTGTTTTCTTTGTTTTACTCAGAATCCACGGAGGACTGGTTTGCTATGCTTGTTGGGTAGCAGCATGTAGACATGTGGAGCGTGCTACAAGGAATGAGGATAACCAGCAAACTCCAGGCCCGTCTAACCTTCACCAAAACTCTTTGTGTGCATGGTGTAGAATATCACTACATCGAAGGCTAACACACGTGGCACGTGGCATACTATACATATATACTGGCAAGCGAAGGATCAAGTTGGGATGAAAAAATAATAGGCTATTGAATACTATTGTAGAAATAAAATGTTGTTGTCATCACCACTGTTCAGAGGAGGCCTGAGTCTCAGCAGTGGGAACATTATAGACTAAAATTATTATGCTATTTTTGTACGTAGCGATGTATAGTTTGTGTTATTTGTTAGTTTATAAGAATTTTCTGTGTAGATATTATGTTTCAGTCATGTATTTAGGTACCGGCCTAACAATTCAATTGGAAAACAATATTTATTGAAGTTCAAAATTGTATAATAAGTCCAACAACGTTTGTAGTAGTCAAGTGTTGTGTAGTAGTTCTTAAAAAATAAATGTTCTGGTTAGCTAGCAACCACTTGTATGTTGTTGTGTAAGGGGCTGACTCCACGAGCGATAGAATCGCGGCGATAATATCGTCGTGCTACGTATTTCTATACACTCTCTTAGTGGATGTCTCCACGAGCGAGAGAATCGCGACGAGCCAGAATGTATAGAAATACGTGCTATGACGATAATATCGCCACGATTTTACCGCTCGTGGAGTCAGCCCCTAAGATACTTACATTACATGTGCCGTTACCCGCACTTACGTGTGATGTTATATAAATTGTAATCTACGAACTTTATTCTTTCTAATACTAAATTCAGAATCAGAATTGTAAATATCAAAATATTTAAAAAAGTGTATGTTATGTTTGTGTTTTGGTTATTGTAGTGAGAGTAAATAAAACGATTATTTGTATGAAAATATTAACCATAGATAAATATTATTAATTTATAGTAAGGTACAATAAAAAGCTTTACAATTGAATAAATATTGTTTTATTTATTTAGTACTCGTCACAATTTATTTACACGTTAGGTACTATTTAGGTTCAGTCACATTGCAACAACCTATATAGATACAATATACCTTTATTACCCAAAATAATTTGTTGTAGTGAAAAGGTATCGGATTTCGATCCTAGACCAATAATTATATATAAAGAAATAGATTGGAACATAACAATTTAACCTCTAGTAATATATAGTATGCTTAATAAAAATATTAATATGTGTTTTTAGTTTTTGCTTCATTGTAACGACATTATTTTATCTTACAAATAATTAATTTGGTCCTCTTTCTTTAAATTAACGCCATCTAGTGGTGTCGTAAGTTACTACTATTTACTTTGCATGTGTGTGTAATGAGTATATTCATGTGGCTTAATCTTTATGTGCATCTAATCTTTGTATGATACCAGTTAACAAGCACAGTGATTATCTAAAAAAATCAAGTTAGTGCCCAATGTGTCGTGAATAAGAAAGTTGTCTATTAAAAATTTCTATGTTAGGTGTAAAAATTGAAAATGTTCGATATTGTGGATGTGTCGCCATCTAGCGACAAAATGCCAGTGAGAGCAATCATCCATTCACCTTAATAGTAACATTAATTTTGCTATTGGACTATACAACTGCCAGCTTAATTGCTACTCTCCGTGTTTGCTACCCAAAACCATCGCGAGGCCTTATGACCTCTCGTCAATATTTAAACTGGGCTGGGCTAATTATTGATAGCTTTACTCAAATTGTACGACGACTAAAGGTACGCACGGCAAAATGGGCAAAGTATGGCGTTTAAAACGGTTCTTATAAGTAAAAGGCTTGTTATTTGAAAGTTAACCTAATATAATAGATAGGGTATCAAAAACCTGTTGTCAAACATCTTTAAAAGCTTCTTTCTGATTGTACGTTGTCATGATACCAGTTTACGTGTTTGACGCAACTATTTGCCATAATATTATGCTAATATTTTCAAGTTACGACACTCAAATATTGATACATTATAAAACGATATCATTATTCATTATAGGTTTTCTTTTGTTTTTCATACTTTATCCCTTTTTCATACAGGAAAGCTAGTACTGAAAATTCCCTGGAAGAATCTCTATGGCGCATCAGTGGAAGCTTCCGTTGAACGTCTGTTCCTGGTCGTCAACCCTACCGCTGAAGTTAAATATGACGCTGAAAAGGAGGAGAAGATGGCGCTGGCTGCCAAACAGGCAGAACTTGCGAGGGTTGAAGAAGCCAAGCGACAAGAGGCACAAATGGGTTAGTAGGATATTTATTTTTGCAGTTTTATGACCAGTCACAATGCAACTTGTTATCGTGGCTTATTATAAAATAAATGATTGCGGAATAAAAATATATGACTGAATAACAGAAAATATGAAATAGTTCTATTCGCTTGTATTTTATTTTGCATTTCAAATGGAGTAAAAAGAAATAACACAAAAAAGACTAATGTAACTGTTCTTGTGTGTAATAAGAATTCGAAGAGATATATGTCTGTTTCTGTTCAGTTTAGTGGCCATGAATGTTTAAAGGCTATCAGAATTAGATTCTCATAATTTTTATCGCTTAGCTAATAGCGAAGGGTAACCGGTTTTATTGGCTGGAATGATGACTAATCTCATAGAAATGTTTTTTCTAATAACAAAATCAAAAATCAAACTCTAGGGTATATTTTGGCAATTGATTTATTGTATTTAGGATAAGATAAGATAGGGTATTTGCTTTAATTTCAAAGCAAGAGTCCAACAAAAACTGACAACGGGAGTACAGATGGATGACAAATCTGACGTGAACGAGAACTGGAAAAAGTTTAAAGAACTGTTGCTTACAGCTCACAAAGAAAGTCAAGTTGTAAGTCTGGACTCACCCCGCAGTTCATGGTTATCAGATGAGACATGGGACATCATTAACCAGAAAAAAGAACTACTGAAAAACCTCTCGAAAGATGATAGCCGTGAGCAATATAAAGCTCTCTCGAAAGAAGTGCAGCGGCAATCTAGGCAAGATAAAAACCAGTACTTCAACAATATTTGCTCTGAAATCGAGGATCATGCCCAGAAGATGCATACTCGAGATCTTTTTATGAAAATAAAGTCTATAACGCGGGACTTCAACGCAAGAACGTGGGCTGTAGAAGACAAAAACGGAGGTTTGCTCACAGAGATTGATAAGGTGGTAGATAGGTGGAGAGGTTATTGCGAAGAATTGTACGCAGATAAGACAGCGGAAACAATAAACCTACGACACAGCATGACCGATGTTCCTAAGGAACCCGATATATTAAGGTCCGAAATCGAATTTGCGCTGAAGAAGCTCAAGAATAATAAATCGGCCGGAAGTGACTATATTATTGCCGAAAATCTGAAGCTCATTGGAGATGACGGTATATGCATTCTACAAAACCTATGCAATCAAATATGGAGAAACGGCGAATGGATCAGTGACTGGAAGGAATCCATTTTAATACCTCTGCACAAGAAAGGTTCAACCAAGTCCTGTGCCAACTACAGGACCGTAGCGCTCATATCCCATGCAAGCAAGATCCTACTGTACGTCATAAACGAACGCCTTAAAGCATTCTTGCAGTGGCAGATTCCAGTAGAGCAAGCGGGATTTGTTAAAGGACGAGGTACAAGAGAACAGATCGTGAATGTTAGGCAAATTATAGAGAAATGTCGCGAGTTCAATATTCCGATGCTGATGTGTTTCGTTGACTACTCAAAAGCGTTTGACTGTGTCAGATGGGAATGTCTATGGAACATTCTAACAGAAATGGGAGTACCAAAGCACCTCGTCATCCTCATAGCAAACCTGTATCAGGATGGCAGCACAATAGTTAAGGTGAACAATGTTTTGTCAAAGCCCTTTAAGCCGCAGAAAGGTGTTAGACAAGGGTGTATACTGTCTCCAATCCTCTTCAACATCTATGGAGAATATATTATGAGACGAGCTTTGGATGGTTGGGAAGGCGGAGTGTCCATTGGTGGCAGAAAAATTAGCAACCTACGATATGCAGATGACACCACACTGTTCGCAACGTCCGAGCAAGAAATGGCCGAACTCATTTCTAGAGTGGAAAAAGAGAGTGAATTAGTTGGCCTTACCATAAATAAAGCGAAGACAAAGGTGTTGGTGGTAGACAGACCTGGCGCACTAATTCGCTCAAATGAACTCCGAGACCTGGAATTTGTTGACCATTTTGTATACCTGGGCTCTCTTCTCAGCAGCGTGGATGGCAGTGAGAAAGAGATATCGAGACGAATCCAAATGTCCAAAGCAGCGATGACTAAACTCACTAGGATATGGAAAGACCGCAATATATCCCGCAAAACCAAAGTGAGGCTGGTGCGCACGTTGGTCTTCTCGATTTTCTTTTATGGCGCTGAATCCTGGACAATAAGGCAGAGTGAAAGGGCAAAGATCGACACTTTTGAGATGTGGTGTTGGAGGCGGATGCTAAGAATTCCATGGACTGCACGCCGGACCAACGTGTCCATACTTAAGGAACTAGGTATCACCAGAAGGCTGTCCACTATCTGTTACCAGCACATACTAAAGTATTTCGGACATATCGCCCGCAGGAACCCTGACAGCCTAGAGAAGCTGATGGTAGTTGGCCAGGTCGACGGAAGAAGATCACGCGGTCGCTCACCTACCCGCTGCCATGGTCAGACCTTGTAAAGTCGCTCACTGGTCGAATCTATCAATAACCAAGGCTATAAAGACTGCCGAGGACAGAAATACGTGGAGAGGCATAGTGCATCGGGTGATTAACACTTCAAGCTAGACACGACCTTCAGCAATGAAGATAACGACTAAGAAGAAGATTTAGGATACACATATGAAGCATTTTATGGGTTTGCCTTAGTTTTTATTATAATAATTATGTATCGTCGACGTCAATCTATCGAATTTTAATTTAATCAAGAACATAATTCAATACCTATTATATTCCGGCCGGATTAGTTGGCCCTACTGTTATTTGATACGAACTCGTACAAGTGAGATCGTGTTTTCCAGATAAGTTTTCGTATACTCGTGTGTATGGATACACGAGAACTAAACTTGCACGGGTTTATTATCTGTAAGGTCTCATGATAATATCCGTTGAGATATCACTACCACAATGCTTGTAAAGTGAAATATTCAAGAAGCTCAGATTACGTATGTCTTATTGCTAAATACCACGTACATAGCATCAATACACCAAGCATTTCATGATTTTGAATCAAAATATTATACTTTCCACCAACGATACTCTTACATCTGAGAAATGGATAACCCTACTTTTGAGCTTCGCCGCAGTGGGACACAAATACGTGAAATACGCCAAATAACATAATTATTCACTTTCAAACTTACTATTTCGATATGAGCCTAACTGAAACAAAACGTTAGATATCGCCAGTATTAATTTTCCATCTTATTTTTAGATTCTGAAAATAAGCTCGACGAGACATTTGTCGAGAAGCTGGTGACTCAGATAATCAAGAATGTGCAGCTAAAGATCAGAGATATACACATAAGATATGAAGACAGCATTACGAATCCTAAAAAGCCCTTCTCCTTTGGAATCACGCTACACAACTTATCCGTCCACACGACTGACGAAAACTGGAAAAAAGCAGTCATCACTGAAGCTGTTACTAGGATTTACAAGGTGAAACTCTTTACGAGAAACAGTTGTTTTTTTAAGTAATTACTGAAGTTGAAGGCTTGACCTTTAGTCAGTCTCAAAGTAATTACTTATGTCTGGTATTTCGTCAATTTAAAGCAATGGTCAACATTACGTAAGATGGTTTTGCATTTATGACTCTAAGTGCCGCACTCAGAGATGTTTAATGATGACTTAAGCCATCACTCACTGCCGAAGTCAGTAAAGATTTGACATACAAAACCTTTACTAAGTGACGGCTTAAGTAAGCATTAACTAACCCTGAGTACGGTAGTAAAAGGTTCAATATGGAGCCCCAAAACAAGCACAAAACTGTTCCACTTTTTATGAACATTCATGAGAAAAAAAATCCTTCAAGATTTATGATGTTGAGGCAAGGAAAGTTTTATAACATCATTTGTTACAAAAGTTTTATTTTATGGTTTAGTCTTCTTTTGAAGATGAAAATTTTCCGATAATGTAAAAGTTGGAGTCAAATACTCGTCTTGTGGAGTTAATTATTTTTGAAGTATTATTCGTCAGAAAATAAAAACGTTTTTTTTTTGTATTAACAGATTCTAGATTTAGAAGGTCTAGCGATTTACTGGAATCCTGCAACTGAATTATATTCGAAAGCGGAGCCCGCGGCCATGAAGGAAAGACTACAAGGGGAGATAGCAACAAAATCATCTAAACCATCATTTTACCAATATGGTAAGCCTACACGCCTTCTGGTTAAACCATGACTAAAACGACTTTAATCAATCTTTATCGACTTCGTTCTAAGAAATCAATTGGATAATTTTCGTAATATGCTTGGCTTTTAATTGATAAATTGCAAGAAACATCTCATCAACAAAAGGTCTTAAGATCTCGGGGTAAACCTATGAAGAACAGACAAACGACCAACAATGAAAACATACATTTTACTCTTTCAGCTCTGGGTCCGATAAACGCAACAGCAAAACTAAAACTAACTCCCAAACCCGAGACCGAAGTACCAAAGTTTAGTTCACCTAAAGTGATACTAAGTCTACATATGGAGCGACTTTCAGTCAGCCTTACCAAAATGCAGTACCAAGACATGATGTTATTAGCTGACTCGATGGATAGAATGAACAAACAGGCACCGTACAGGTATATTGATTGAAGTTAATTGTTCATACGTTGCTCTACGACCTGTCATTTACGATTTTGTAACTCTTTAAGTGGGTCAGGTCTTGTCGGATTTATGATTCGTATGTTGTCGCTGCGCCTGCCAAGTTTCATAAGTGATTTTTGTAAAGTATTGGGAAACAATAAGAACCGAAAAACCCATTGAATTAATAAACAGAAACATTGCAAAATGTTAATGCATTTATGGAATTCGTTCAACTTGTTTCTAGATCCAATATTACGAAAAGATTTTATCAACCCATCGAGAACGAAACGGAGATTATGAAGTGTTCAAAATGGTTCTCTATTGTGTCACCTAACTTTTTTATCCATAATTTAAAATGCCATAACTTTTTTTTTCCTAATCATCATTTGTCCGAATGATAACTTACCCGAACTAAATATCACATAATATCACATGCTATAAAATTGAAATCCCTAAATATAATATGTCCTAAATCCATTTGTCATAAATATTACAATCAATAATATACGAAAGACATAAAATCGTTTTCCATAAAAGTTTTAAGTCCTAAATTAAAATAACATAATGTTTATTTATCATAATAATATTATTAGAACAAAGTATAACAAAGCTTTTGGTCACGTCACTCATACATGCAACGTATGTTGTACTCCATGACGCGCGCTCGCTTCGCTCGCATATTACATAACACTATTGTCTTCTGTCCCCGAAGTGCCGGGCCTCCGCCGGCCTCCTTCGTCGGCCTACGGCCCGGTGCCCATGCCGCCCATAAAGAATACTGTCGCGAGACGGTGATTCATCCACTTAGCGGACGACTGGCAACAGCCTATAATTTTGGTTATTCATCCGGCTAATCGGACGACTAATTAATTTTATTCATCCGCTAATCGGACGACTAGACACTTCGAATTTTTTTTAGGACTATAAAATTTATTATAAACGAACATTCGGAATAATACACATTAGGTAAAGCAATAGTTAGGACATATTAATTTAGGTCATGTAAAATTAGGAGATTCAATTATTATAGTAATCGATATTATGACAGAATACTTTTAGAACTAAAGATAATTATGTTAAACAAAATTTCGGCAATTTGAACATTATGGTTAATGAAGTTTATGGCAAACGTGTTATGGATAATGATTTTCGGACAAACAATTTTAGGAGAAGTAAGGGAGTACCGTTCAAAATATAATAAAATGCACATATAGAATTTGACAGGTGCACCTACGAAATGTTCTATTCTATGGTGCATATTGAATACAACCTCTAACGGAAATGAAAATAATGATGTATTTGTGACAAAAAAAAAAATAAAAAAAATATAGTAATAAGTAATAGTAATGTTTCCTGGGTTTGCATATTTTGGCCAGCTTACTTTATACAGCTGTATGCGTGGCTACTATTTTGAATATAAAATAAAATGGCAAAAGTTCATACTCAGATATTCAAACCCGTTTCAATATTATGTATGCTAAAACTATCCATCATTTAATACTGATACACAGCATTGTGGTTACAGAAAATACCGTCCAGATGTCCCATCATACAAAAAGCATTACAAGGAATGGTGGAAGTTTGCATATCGTTGCTCGTTGGATGAGGTGCGGAGGCGCCGCAACAACTGGGACTGGGCGCATATGTTGCAACATAGACAGCTTTGTAAAAACTACGCGACAGTGTACCAGTGTAAACTGAACAATAGGGGCAAAGTCAACCCGGAGCAGTTATGTGTAATCGAAAAGGCGGAGAAAACTCTCGATCTATTAAATCTGGTCGTTATCAGACAGAGGATTGAAATGGAGGTATAATATTTTTTCTTTTTTTTGTAACTATTCATTAAGATAATATTCACATGAAGATTCAAGATCAAGATAAAGATCGTGTTATCCCGTTTTATTGGCTACTAATCCGAGTAGTTTTTGTGTGAAAGTGTAACAAACATCCATCCATCAATCTTCACAAACTTTCACACGTCTGAAGAAAAAATGACTGGATTAGCCAGGGTAAAAGTCCTTTTATTTTAGTTAACCACTGTAAATTATTACTGTAATCAGTTAATATTGTAATATTGATCAGGTTGAAAGGCTGGGTAAACTTAGAGAGCAAGAAGAGGAATTGAAGAAGTCCAAGGGCTGGTTCAGTGGCTGGTGGTATGGAGGTAGCTCCAAAGACGACGAATTGGCTGAAGGCACAGCTATTCGTAAGTTTAACAAGGATTCAACAGCTTAAAAAAATAATAGCTTTTAAGCTGTGTCAACATACATAGGCATTTTTAAACCATTACATTTTCTTTTTAGTGGCACAATTCGAAAAGGCAATGACTGCCGACGAGAAATCGAAGTTATTCCGTGCCATAGACTATCAAGAGAACTCTGCGCCTCTACACTTGCCTGTAGAGTATGTGGCCATAGAGACATACTTCCACCTAGACCAACTCACACTGAATGTGACGGATAAGGTCGAAGTGTTGAGGGCTTCGGTCGATCATGTGGAGGTTGAACTGAAGCAGCGACCTAGTGCTAATGGGCTGCGGTAAGTTTATGTCTTCAATTGATAAGAATGCGTATGATATTGGCTTATATTGACAGTCAGTTAAAGACAGGTAGCTGGACGAACCTTTAACAAATGATAAAGTCCTGAGCACAGGATCTACAGGATCGTACCATAGTGTGGGAAGGAGATGGGACTATGCGTCCTGCACAGTCTATCTCTTTCTCACACCAAAGCAAGATTCTAATATACCAATATAAGAGGGGCCCTTTTTTTGGAGGTTGGGATATCATCAAATAAGTCCTCCCGCTCAAGTCAACCCGCAGCTATAAGGGGCCCTCAGACCACAATGTTTGCTTGTGATAATCAGTACTCGATCCTTCTCACATTGAATCTCATTTTTTTTTTTTTAGAGTTGACGCCCAAATGAAAGCTTTCAGTGTAACTGGCGTGCAGCAAGATACATTTGAACCCCAACTGGTCACTTCTAAAGAAGTTTCGAAAGACGACAATTTGTTGAATGTTGTCTTCGAGATCAATCCTCTAGGTAAGAGTTACTTACAATTAATTAATTCTGGAATATTCTTCGAGATAAAAAAACTTATAGATGACCACTTTTTTTTTTTTTTGGTGGGTGGAAAATCATCGAATGACCCCCCCCGCTCTTGGGCAGAGCGAAGGGGAGTGTCAGACTTCTACTGACTAAAAACCGAACCCATGTTCCTTCTTTGCCCTTGCGCCGAGGCCACGTAATCTAGTACATAATACCGCGGCCCCGACGGGTGTCGGCCCTTGCGGGCCCCTCCTTGCTGACATCTCTTTGAGGCGCGCGTGGAACACGAACGCGCCGCCGACACGGTCTGTTGCCGTCATGACGACGGCCGGACGGCGAGCTAGCCCATTACTCACCGTCCACAGGCCCGCGTCTACGGTGGCCGGAAGCCATCACGTGGCCCCCGACGCCCGGAGCGCCTTCCGCGCCTTCCGCGGCGGCTGGGACGTTGAGAGGATCGCTCCCTCTCTCGTTTCGCCACCTCCTTCGCTAGCATCACTGCTTCGCAGAAGGAGGCGACGGCGTCCCATTCCTCCTCGCCCCGGACCATGGCTTGCACCAGGGCCGGACGCGAGAGGTCACCGCCGCCGATCGCCGCTACGAGAACACGGCGGGGCTCCGCCCAGGCAGGGCACACCTCCACAGTGTGCTCCACCGTGTCCTCCGGTCGATCCTCGCAGTGGAAGCATCCGGGCGTTTCCTCCCGCCTGATTCGGTGCAGGTACCTCCCGAAACATCCGTGTCCGGTGAGGACCTGTGTCAGACGGAAGGTGAGGGCGCCGTGGCTCCTCTCTAGCCACTCCTCAAAGAGGGGACTTACCGCCACTATCGTGGCGTGCCCTGCACGGGGTTGCGACAGTCGCTGTCTCCATGCCGCCATGAGATCGCACCGGAGGTCTGTCCGCCGCGCAGCAATGTGCCGCGGCAGCAGAGTGACCCCCCGGTGTAGCGCCTCCGCGCGCCACTCGTGTAGGCGCGCGAGGACTATCGCCTCCAGATCCCACGGCGGCAATCCGGCAAGGAGATTCGCCGCCTCGCGGGAGATCGTGCGGTACCCGCGGACTAGCCTTACGGCCATGACCTTTTGGGGCGCGTTCAGGTAGTGGACGGCCCGCTTCCTCATGGCACGTGCCCACACCGGGGCCCCGTAAAGGGCCATGGACCGCACGATCCCCGCATACAGCCTACGGCAGGAGGCGTTTGGCCCCCCCAGATTGGGCAAGAGCCACCTAAAGGCAGCCGCGGCCCGCTCCAGTCTGGGAGCCAAACGTCGGAAGTGCTCCACGAAGTTCCACCGGCTGTCGAGGACGAGTCCGAGGTACTTTATAGTACACTCGACGCCGATGGGAACCCCTCCCACCGTTAGCTGGGATCCCGACGGTGGGACATTCCCACGCCCATGGAAGCACATGGCCTCAGACTTGTGAAGCGCCACCTCGAGACCCAGCTGCCGGATCCTCTCCACGACTATCTCAACCCCGCGTGTCATATTTTCGGCCGCCGCCTCGTGCGACTCCCCCCGTGCCAGCACCAGCGTATCGTCCGCGTAGCAGACGACGCTGACGCCGTCAGGGAGGTCGGCACGCAGCACCCAGTCGTAACCGATGTTCCACAGGGGCGGCCCCAGAACCGAACCCTGCGGAACACCACACGACATCTCTCGCCGGTTCCATTCTCCGTTTTGACCAGGGTAGATTACCGTCCTGTCGGACAGGTAATCCCCGACTACACGACGAAGGTAGGCCGGCACCCGGTGATACCGGAGTGCCTCCCTGATGCAGCTCCAGGGCATGGTGTTGAAGGCGTTGGCGATGTCGAGAGACACCGCCAAGACCACACCGCCCCGAGAGACCGCATCCCCCGTCGTGAGGGCTCTCACGCGCATGATGGCATCCACCGTCGAGCGCCTCTTGCGGAAGCCGAACTGCTGATCCGCAAGATCCGGACCCATTCCCTCAAGGTGCTCGGCGAGGCGGTTTGCAATTACTCTTTCAAAGAGCTTGCCCACCTCGTCGAGCAGCACAATGGGCCGGTATGCAGACGGCGAGTCCGCAGGGCGCCCCGGCTTCTGGATGAGGACCAGCTTCCCCGTCTTCCAACGAAGCGGGAACTGGCCTCTTTCCATGCACGCGCTAAAGAGCCTCTCCAGTCGGGGCCCAAGAGCCTCTGGATCTAAGGCCAGGGCCCAGGCTTTGCCAGGCAAGCCATCGGGCCCCGGGGCGGTATTTTTGGCTTTAAGCCTCCGTACCGCCACTCTCAGGTCTACCCCAGTCACCTCCGGAATGTCGTCATCGGTTCCCGAACCGTCCGCTTCCGGCACCGCTGGTGGCGGAGCCATTGGCGGGGGATGATGCTCCCCTCGCGAAGGGAACAGAGCGCTCACTACGTCCTCCACGAGCTCGGGCCGGAGACTCTGCGTCAGCGGGGGGCCCCGGGTGCGGAGTTGATTCCGCACCATCTTATAAGGGCGCCCCCACGGATCTCTGTTGAGAGTCTCCAGCATCTCCTCGCGGGCCTGATCCTTGGCCCGCAGACGAGCCTCGGAGAGGACTTTCTTCGCCGCTCTGTACCCTTCATAAAGCTCCGCCTCGATGGCTTCCGCATTCGGAGGACGAATGCGGCGCCTGCGATGCCTGGCGTACCGGCGCCGCGCCGCCACACACTGCTGCCGCAGGTGCGACAGCTCTTGCGACCACCAGTACACGTGACGCCGGGCGCTTCCTGGCCGGACTCGGGGCATTGCCGTGTCACAGACCTCGGTCATAGCCTCCTGGAACCAGCCTGCCTCGGTGTTAACGTCGGCGGGCCTGACCGGTGATGACACCCAGGCCTGCACGATCGCGGCTTCCAGGAGGAGCTCCCGGTCCAGCTTCTTCAGCGCCCAACGCGGACCACTTGGGGTCTGTGGGACCGGCGCGCTCGAGGACTGGGCAGAGACCTCAAACCGGATTATAGATGACCACTCAGTTTATGAACTTGTACTCTGTAGCTAGGCATGAAGTGAATAGCGAATTTCACGCATCATTTGTTCGAGTTTTTCTACAACCATTGTTGGTTTTTTGATTTTAGCCGTATTATTTACTTAAGTGAAGCTGCGTACATATATTTGAAATTGTTTATTGAACTACAAAGTATTTACAATATGGCCTAGAGAATGTAATTATACTTTGAAAAAAAAAATGTAATAATAACTGAAAACGGAAAAGAAATCAGATGAAATGTGACTCAGAGTAAGGAGCTTCACCCTGGTATTTTGTAGAGGGCTGTCCCTATAGCCTGTATGTTATGGCTAAAGATGAGTGGTTTAGCCGTAACATGAACCCAACTATAACCGTTTGGCAGCAGCCCACCGGAGATTGTCACTCATACTTCTATAGTTTCATATTATAACCTAAAACACAATATTTTCACGTCTTTTTCAGATGGCACTTGTAACCAAAGAGTGCAAGTACGTGCTCGTCCCCTACAAATGATATACGACGCACAAACCGTCATAGAAATAGTAAACGTGTTCAAACCACCCGCCGAATCTACAGCTTTATCTGCGTACGTAAACGTTTTAATTATTATTTTTATCTGAATTATAAGTTTTACTTGCGATTCATTAAAAGGGCGTTGGCGTTATTAATGTGATATACTGCTCGTGATCGGTATCGACTCTTCTTTCAATGAACTGTAACCTGCAGGGCAAACTCATTTAAAGCACCATAACAGCATCGCCTCGAATCGGGTTCAGTTAGTGAAAATGGGGTGAAGTGATTCCGTATGGGGCAATGCTTACCTATAAGCGCTTTTCAGAAACTGGGTAAGCGTTATGAATTCGACCATGGGAAAGTGCAGTGTTAAAAAAAGTAGTGTTAATAGAACATCCTCGTTTTTCGGAGCCGGCTAAAATCACCTGTGCTTCGGGGACTAAGCCAATACTGAATCACTAAAGAAATTAACAATAACGTTTTATATTTTTAGCTTACAAGCGGTAGCAGAAAACAAACTATCGGATCTCAAAGAGAAGTCTGCGTTAGGAATGCAGTACGCAGTGCAGAATCATACGTTCATAGACATTGACGTCGATATCGCTGCCTCATACATTATGATACCGAAACATGGAATCTATATGGAGTACGTAAATTCTTATAAACTCTTTTTTATTAACTAGGTAGCTAAAACTGGTAGTATTATGGGGTTGGGCCTGTAAAACAATGAAAGATTACATGGTGAGGAAACCGGTTTGTCCCAGACCTAAACTAATCTCAAACCACTTTCACGCCGTGGCATGCCCCTATAATGTAACAATCGACGATCCGATTATTTGCAGAGAAAAGTGATTGACACAGGTTGCACTGTAATGCTTGTTGCCTCACTCACTGATGAAATGCTCGTATTACAAGCTGTTGTCCCAGTGGTGGGAATATTGCTGATTATACTTATGCAACAGCCTATTAATGTTCCAATTGCTGGGACACAGGCCTCCTCTCTTTGAGAGGGAATGGGCTATAATCTACCATGCGGGCCCAATGCGGATTGGTAGATGTCACATGTCTTCGATTTTTTGATTCAAAGACATGCCGGTTCCCTCACGATGTTTTCCTTCATTCAAAATATAGTATTCACAATCTAATCATAATCTCATGTCAGCATGTATATAAATATTTAAATGTAGATATTTAAATATTTTAGACAAATTGAGAATTACGAAACCTAAAATTCCAAGTTCATAAAAATACTGGAATAACGCGTCTGGAATTATAACAAAACATCGCAATTTTAAGGATCGTTGAACCAACCCTTTACCAAATATTTACAGAAACGTAGCATGCGTGCTTGTAAAACTCGGTGCCATTAAAGTGAAGTCGGAGGCTCGTTCGCAAGAGCTGGACGTTCACAAGTTGTATAAGGAAGGACTCGGAGATGAGGCCATACTGGCTGAGATAGCGCGCCATAGCTATGATAAGATAGCCCTCGAGCTTACTGAGATGCAGGTATGTCATGATGTGCTTCCAGGTTTTGTAATATGTTGAAGATTTTCCTCTTTCTTCTTAGGCCCCTCGCCCACAGCGTCTTTTTGTAGCGATGCTGTCGCGCGTTCGCATCGATACAGTTGCGATACGGTCGCTAGCTGTTTGCCCTCGCCTATAAAACTAACACGCGTTAGTACCAATGCTGTCGCGCGTTTACGGAACGTGACAGCATCGCTACAAAAAGTCGCCATGGGCGAGGGGCCTTAGCGTGTACGTAACGTGTATATTGAGTTGGATCTGAATATGCCTGGGTTTGGTGCCTTCAGATCCTCTAACAAGCAAACAAAGGGACAAACAGTACACAACAATTGCCTCAATGGTACTCACAATTTTGATTTTTCTAGCTTATATTGAGTAACAGAACCCATAGACTTGTTAAGTGCTTATAACTTATCTCACCACGCCCAGAATGGACTACAAGAACTTTTAAAAAACCACGGTATCCTATCCAGAATCAGTAAATTATTCATTAATCTCCAAAATTCCTATACAGGTTGTGATAGCACATCCCGACGAGGACTGGGAGTCGGCAATATCAACGAGGAACGACGCTGGGACTCCGCTACATTTACTACAACCCACCAACTTAGTTATACAGATACATAAGTGTTTGATCACGGATGACCCGCGTTTGCCCAAGATTAGGATTCGAGGGGAACTGCAGAAGATTGCCATCAGTGCTTCTGAAGATAGGTAAGTTTATCGTTTGTTTGTTATTAAGAGCCCTATTTTACCAGGAGGCCTGAAATGCCCGCTTGAGCAAAATCATAATAAGAATTCATAATATCTGCGTCTGTGACTATTCTAAAAATGCAATCGTGATTTTTATTATTATCATTTTAGAACTGCCTAAAACAGACATCAATACGATCTTACCTGATAAACAATTATGGTTAATTGAACTTTTATTAAACCTGTTATAAGGTTACTAAAGAAAAGGTACTTTTTGGGTGTTTTTGAAAACCCAGAATTCTTGCATTTTAATTTTGCTTTACGAGGACAAACGGCAAAGCGATTTAATAATAAAAGTTATTGAATTGCCTCTTTTCGATTTTAAATAAATGTAATTTAATAAAAACTTTTTTGTTTACAGATTATTAACACTATGCGAAATATTTGTAAGCATGCCGCTACCACATTCTGATGAGATATCCAACCTCAAGGTTTGTGTGATATTTGTTAAAATAATTTCGTTCCCTTGTTTTGATTTTATTATTTATGCATTTAATATCTACTTCTAATTTCTTTTATTTTCTCTGTCAAAGATAACTTGCTACAAATTTACGTATACTCTAACTGGTACTGCGCCAGAGCTTAACTTTTCTCAAATTAATATCCCACAAGCGACTATTAATGTCCCACAAGCGACTATTAATGTTCAACAAGCGATTCCGGATTTGGTAAATTATTTTACAAAGAGTAGACGTGATTAAACTATCTTACTTAGATATCACACTTCGATAAACATTTATGAAACAAAGAGTAAACTACAATTAGTCTAGCTAGAATAACATTAATTATTCACATTATTGTTTTAAGCACTTTGGTTCATCTTAGTTCATAATTAATTATTTTCTAGTGTTCATTTAGTTGATTTATAACTAAAATCTGATGTCTTTCTAATAAGTTGAGTATTTATTTTAGCCGAGTGAATCAAAGGGATCGAGCTTGTCGTTACTAAAATATTTGGATCCAGCGGAAAAACAAAAACGGGAGACGGCACGCGCTGCTAAAAAGAAAAAGAAAGACGAGCATACTGTTCAACTGACTGAACTTGAAGCCTTCTTTATTATGAAAGGTAAAAATACCTCGTTTTGTCATACTTTATTTTTTTATATACACTTCTGGACACATCTATTGGCCCACCTTCGAGTTTAGGTTTCGATGGCCCCTACCGAAATATGATTGCTAGATTGAACAAAAACTGTTGATGCAGTTTTAAACCTGATACATTTTACCATCTTTTTCGATCGTATTGTTTTAAATTTGAATTCAGAATACCATACGACATGGAGCTACGCCTAACAAGTCGGATATGCGCCTTGTTAAAGGCAATTGATTTTTGAATAAAAAACATGTTTTATCAAATAAAGGTGTAATTTAATAACGCGTGTTGCCTCCATGGGCATCTACCACAGCTCTCATACGATCAGGCATAGAGTTTATCAACCGCTCTATGAAATTTTGAGGGATTATCTCCCATTCCTCTTCTATGGCAGTTTTCAACTCCTGCATCGTCTGGGCAACTGGCTGACGAGCCCTAACACGTCTTTTTAGCTCGTCCCACATGTGCTCAATAGGGTTCATGTCTGGGCTTCTGGCTGGCCAGTCCATAACTGTGATGTTCACATCCCGAAGATATTCCCTGACGATGCCGGCCGCATGGGCTCTTGCATTATCATGCATAAAAAGGAAATTTGGGCCCACATAGTCCGCGTATGGTATCACGTGAGGTTCTAAGCACTCACGAATGTACCTTTCAGCATTTAATGTTGGCAGCCGTGGTCCTGTAACAACCTCAAGTTGAATTTTGCCGCTCGCGGATATACTGCCCCAGACAGTCCATGAGCCACCGCCATAAGCAACCCTCTCTTCAAAGCAGCATTGTGCGAAACGCTCACCCTTACGTCGGTAGACCTTCTTCCTTCCATCATTGCCATGTAACACTAGTCATGAGTCTAAAATTAGACTCATCAGAAAAGAGTACACGGCTCCAATCTTGCTGTGTCCAATTTAAATGACTGCGTGCGAAATGAAGGCGCGCTGTTCGGTGGGCTCGCGTTAGTTTGGGCCCATTAGCTGGCTTGTGTGGTACCATATCGCGTTCTTTTAACCTTCTCCGAACAGTTCGAGCGCTCACAGATACTCCGTGGAAGTCGCGAAGTTGGTTTTGTATCTCAATGGAGGTAAGGTGACGATTTCTCAAGCTGATCGTCACGATGAATCGATCCTGCCTTTCAGTTGTGACCCGAGATCGTGGCCTTCCTTGGCGACGAATAAAGCCGCCAGTCTCTAGGTACCTCCGATAAACATTTCGGACCGCAGATCGACTTAAATTAAGTTGAGCACTCACGTTTCTTTGGCTGTGTCCGGCCTGAATAAGTGCCACAGCTTGGGCAGCGACTTCAGGTGAAGTATCCATAGATTATTGATAGAACCTCACCTCAATGTTAAGAATAAGTAATGTTTGTTGCAAAACCAAAGATATCAATCACTTTTTCAAGAATTAAATCCAAGTAAACCAATAAAACCAAGTTTTCATAATATTCGATTGTTTGATATCAACAAACAGGCTCCAAATTGTCTTTTGTTTCTTTAAATTCTGTGTTCGAAATTCAAAAAAAGACTATTGAATGAAATTGTGAATGTGCCAGGTTCAAAACTGCATAAACACTTTTTGCTCGACCTAATATAAAATTTTAGCTAGGACCGAACGAAACTGAAAATACAAGGTGGGCCAATAGATGTGTCCAGAAGTGTATATAAGTAGTAAACCTGTTTGAGTTCGTCGACACTTTCAAGCAGTTCGTGGCGAATATGAGTACGCAGGAGAAATAGTGCATTTTGAAAGCTGGCAACAAGCCAGTTTTTTTAAAGCTTATTTAATTAACGGTATAGGTAATTGAATTATGAAATATTGCTCTGTGTTGCTGCAAAATATTGACTAAGTATTTCAATAATAACACTGGATAACATGTAACAGTTTTAGGTATAATAAAATAATTTTGATGATTTCCAAGTTCTTTTTATGCACAGTGCAACTTGTATACTTATCATTAAATTTTCTTTTACAGAACTTGTCCTCAGCGTCAACCGTAAAACACACACAGATGAATCCTACGACAAATTCCTAGTGTTCTCTCTATCACTGTTAGAAATCACGGCTGTACAAAAGACGTTTACTCTCGAAACGATCGTTCGCTTAGGAGCCGTGAAACTACAACAGCATAGGATTCGCGAAATTAAGGCCCTGGATATAATTGAGACGCCGGATATAGTAGTTGATAACAGTCTGCCTTCAACTATTGCTATTGATCAAGCTACCTCCACACATAAGTATTTGTTTACTGTTACTTATAGAAATGTGAGTACTGTTTTTTGCAACTTTTTTATAATTTTCCGAAAGTTTTATGATTAAAATATTTATAATTTAATTGTTTTTATTTAAAAAAAAATCGTTTTGTCTTTGTCGTCTTCAAATATTTTTGCGACAAACCGTACGATGTTATGAATAATTATGACACTGTCTATAATATTTGAAAAACATAATTTGAGGGTGTGAATTAATTTAAGTTGTGATACTAGCGGGTCTAAACGTTGAAAATAATTGGTGCACACAAAGCTTTATCTAATGAATTAGCAATAATAATAATATGAAATGAAAACTGATACAAGGATAACATTATAACCATAACAGGCTTGGCTTACACAACTTTACTCCTTAAGATTTCATATATAAAACATTTAATCGTTTGCAGGTTGATAAGAAATGTCCGGATTTCCGAGGCATCTATGGATCAGTTGAACAGATGATTGAGTTGGACTTTACTGATCTGAGGGTTCTACTTCATCTTGAAGGCTTGCAAGAGATTCTGGTTATCGCTAATGAATATCAGGTATGGATACTTAATTCTTCTATGATACTTGAGACCTGACCGGGCTTTGCACACCACCATCGATTGGTGGTGCTGTGCCGTTCTTCCTATCCTCCTATCCTATCTCAAAAACTGGAACCAACCATATACATTCACAAAATTTCATTAAAATTGGTTGGACAGATATTAGCAGGTACAAACACTGTCACGAGATTTTTTTTATATTGAGTCTAAATATAATGTTTATAAATCAATAAAGTAGTCCACCTTATTAATTAATAAACATAATATTTAATAGAACCAAATTAATTTCCATTCATACTTAAAAAATATGAGATGATCAAGACAAGTGTATTCCACATTGCACAACAGCGGGCCGTGCATTGACCATTGGAAAATTTCGACAGAAACAAATAAAATATTCTTATTCTTAAAAAAAAGGGGTTAGATTCTAACATACCCTACAATAAAAGTTTTATGATTTGCTGTTTTGAAAATAAAAGAAACCTGCAGAAGTAGGGCAGGCCACCCTTGTCCCCAACCCCTTTGTCATTAAAAATCCCACCTATTTTTCAGACTCGAATGCAAGCTATCCAGAGTACAGTGGACCGTGCAGCCAATGCTGGTCCATTGGAAACTATTGTAGAAGACGAGGAGTTCGTCACAAGCAAGTCCAAATGTAAGTTAAACTGACAAGTATTTGTTTCTGCAGAAAAATATAAACATTTCAATTCAATTTTTTGAAGGTTATGGCTCCATCGATGTACTTTCGATGATTTTGCCAATGTCCAGGTGTGAGATGAGGTTGTTCAGTTTTCTTTTAAAAAAAATTATATCATACAACAAATGATCGGTGTTTGTAGCGATGACATCTGTTGTTCACCATGCTAAGAGGGGGACAAAACATTTTTGTTAATACATGTAAAACGGCACAATATAATGTTAATACATCAAGATATAAACATTTCAATTTTATGCTAAGATGACAGATCAGTTAGTTGTAAATTGTAACTACTTATTGAGAAATAAATATCTTTTTCCCATTCTATTGTGGAAATTTGAAAAAACGTAAGGGACATGAGCGTGCTGCGGGACACAAAGGGCTAAGGCATGGGTGGTTTTAAGTCAGTAGAAGTCTGACACTCCCTACCGCTCTTCCCAACGGGAGCGGGAAGAGTCATTTTATGATTTCCCACCAACTAAAAGAGAAAAAAAATGGACATGAGCGTGCTGTACAATTTTAGACTTTCGGCACTGATACTAGCGGTGCAAATCCAAGAGAACGCTCATCTCCCTTACGTTATTTCAAATTTCCACGGTTGCATTGCTGAAGTAAAACGGTACATTTAAAAAAAAATATGTAATTCAATTCACAGCGAATGTGGCGAAGACATCGGCTCATCGTAAGCAAGTGGAGAGCATACAAATGAAAGTGAACTGTAAAATCGGGGCAATAGGGATAGTTTTTGCGACGGAGGACCGTCCTTTATCTTTGGTGCAACTCCAGGGTGCTACTGCCGGCCTAGTGCTTAAAGCCTCTTACACACAAGTCGACTGCACTATTGCGTCCATCAATGTGGAAGATTTGAATCCTTTTACCGTTCATAAAGAGGTTAGTTACTAATTTATTTGGATAATAATGTACTTTAGAGTAAGGCAATAAGCAAAGGCAGCCTAACAGTGGGAGGGCAAGCCTAACATGCCAAAGACATTGAAGACAACTGCTTATGGCTCATGAACCGATCGCATGTTTGGAAATAAATATGAAAAAAAAAAAAAATTGTTGCGTTACAATTTGTAAGGCCTTCGTCATGCTCAGTTATGCTGCTATTGTTATAAGAGCCTGCCTGCCTTGGTAGTTGAGTGGTCGGAAACGCAACTGCTGAGCATGAGGTCCTGGGTTCGATTCCCAGCTCGGGCCAAAGTGTTATTGGATCTTTCTTCAGGAAGTTCTCAACAGCAGTCACAAAGTCGGAATTTGGTCGCCCGTTACATGGGACTTGAACATTACTGGCGAAATGTGGATGTATTATTAGGTAAACCTCTGCCTAACAATCGGGGAATACCGGCATGATGTTATGTCATTGTAACAGTCCACATGTTGTACCTTTGTCAACTCAATGTTGTGGAATATATCTTTTCTTGTTTTCTTCAGATTCTCAAAGTACTTGGTGGTGACGTGGTGAAGTGTCAAGTAGTGATGTACAACTTGGAGCATTATCCGAATGTTAGCAACGTCAACATGTCGATAGACTGTCAAGTCAACTGTCTGCGTATCATCTTCCTCAACTGGTTCGTCACTTCTATGTTGGTAAGTTAATTTATACTAGCACTCCACCGTTTATTCCTATTCAATAATAAATACAAAACTGACGGTTAGTACAGACGCAAGTTTGGTTAGCACATCAAGCTACTACAATCTGACAATTATCTTTAATAGGTTTTCAACTTTATCGCTAAGGCATTACGTTCAAGGTTGAAAATCTCTCTGGTTGGTTCCTCATGTCTGAGGGTTGTGGTCAGCATGTAGGTTGCATCTGTAGCGGATGATGTGCCTCCACTGGTTTCTGTCCAGCATGTCGATTTGATCTGTCCACCTAGTTGTGAACGACCACGCGATCTTTTGCCTTCGGTGTTCCCAACAATAATCATTTTTTCCAAACTGATTGGGAATATTTGGTAGTTTTGGGTTGCTTGATGTTCTGATGGTCTGTACTTATACTAACACTTCAACTCCTCAAAGATAACACAACTATTATTCAACAGGAATTCCTGAACAACTTCCAAACAGCTCAGCAAGCGATCATAGACGCGTCTTCCCAAGCGGCCGACGCGGCGCGTGCCAACGTACAGAGCGCGTACACTAACTCTACCAAGTTGTCACTCAAAGTGCGACTGGCCGCACCTATCATCATTATACCGGAGAACTCACAGAGTCGCAACGCTGTGCTTGTGGATTTGGGTCGCATGACCTTGAATAATAAGTTTGTGGACCTGAATGTTCATGTAAGTGTCATCATCTTAGCCTGGAATCATGCTCCATGTAGGTAATGGTTACATTAGCGCAGACCCTTTAAAAAGTTGGTACCGTTGGTACGTACCGGCGCATTTTGTTCTGTCAAACAGCTGATGCATCGTGGTAACAAGAAAACGTATCAAGCAAGATGTGCAGCGAAACAATGTGCTATATAGTTTTATTAAAGTACTACCTTGCCAGTAACAACCATTGTTTTCTGGTCATACACTTGTTAAAAGTGGGCTCTGTTATATAATTTTAGAAAACTTATGAGACAAGTCATTTCTGTAATTTGTACGACAAGTAGTCTAGTACTGTACTAGGTCTATTATCACCACTTCAATGATCCTGTAGAATGGCTGAAAAAAAAAACGAGTTGCGTCGCACTAAAGTAACAATGATGTATATAACTTTTATCTTAAATTTTTTATAGGATGTAAACACGAATGTGACAATAGATGAGTTGACGCTCGAACTAGAAAACATGAAAGTTTCATGTTTGAAATTGGAAGAGGATTACAGTGCAGTATACGAGCGGAAGTTGTTACAACCAACTAGTTTTACACTGCTCGTTAAACGAAGCCTCTCGCTGTGGTACGACTCGCTGCCCGATTTGGATATATCTGGCAGAATGAAAACTATTGCTGTAAGTATGCAAACTTTTGTTGTAGCTAAAAGTAAAATTGGTTTTTGATATGAATTAATCCATCCATACTAATATTATAAATGCGAAAGTAACTCTGTCTGTCTGTCTGTTACTCTTTCACGCCTAAACGGCTGAACGGATTTTGATGAAATTTGGTACAGACATAATTTGGAACTTGAGAAAGGTCATAGGATAGTTTTTTTTTTTCGCGAGATAAACCAAAAATCTGCCGGAAGTCACTATTCCACGCGAACGAAGTCGCGGGCAAAAGCTAGTTTAATATAACTTTAAGCACTAGTAATAAAACCGAATTTTCTACCTGAAAAAACAGCCCAATATCTCAATAATATTTACACTTTTTGGTAATTATTTGATAATGTTGATGACGTCGTTTTACAATCATATTTTATTTCAGATCACAGTAGGCCATAGTGACTACAAAAGTATCATGAAAATTCTCAATCAGAATTTACAAGAAGGTCAGAAAGCTGAACCAGCAGTACCTAAAACAACTTCAAAATCAGTTGCTAAAGGCCATAGTAGTTTCAAGATGCAGAACACCAAGTCGACGGTTGCAGAGGTGTCACCCATAGACGCAAAGAAACCTAGAACGACTATAATGTTCTCTTTCACCATGGATAGCCTCGTCATTGATCTTCTGAATACTGTTTCTAAAGTAAGTAGACCTATAACTTTCGACTTTAAGGGTAAACAAGCCAACTGCACGAACTAGTTGGTGGGCGGGGCTAATAAGCATGCTATTTCATCCGACATCACGAGCGAAATGCATAGAGCGAAAGAGACACAACTAAAACGGGCACGAGATTGTTTCTATGCAGACCTTTGGTAGTATGGATACCATGAAAAATCCATTGAATGTAAAATTATTTGAATTCTTTAATAACTAATCTATGCCTGTATGGTTTCACTTTTTTCATTTTCGTACTATTTATGTTACTTATTTACGCCCAAAGATGGTTAAAATTAGTGCTAAAATATGAAAGTTTCGACGCTCATAACTTCCAAACCAATATTTTTTTTCCAATTCTGCTTCCATAGAGGCCTAGATAATGACAAGACCAGTTGATACAATTTTTAATTTTGAACGTACACCGTCAACCAGAGGAGTAATCACCATACTACGTTTGTATGGAAGAATGACTGGCTTGTGCAACCTTAAAGACTCGGATCTTTATCATCATCATCCACAACCTGAATTAACCCACTGCTGGGTATAGGCCTCCCTTTTAAAAAGTGATTAATATTAGTGTTTTGTTAGCCTACATTTTAGGCTATCCCATACAATCATAACTTGTGTGGCACACCGCACCTTTCTAATGAAAAATATATCGTAATTCGTAATGTATTACGCGAATTTGGATCCATGAGTGGCTGCGTTCCCGGAGGGTTTTGAACATTTTGGTATGGAGCTTGGCCCTGATCTCCTTATAAATTAAATAACTGGTATCAATACAAAAAAAAAGTATGATATGAGACAAAATCTTCTGAAATGTTACACTTGCAGTGTATAGCTTTGAAAGCTTATGTTATTAGGTACGAAACAAAATTAAAGTTGAAAAATATATTATTAGACCAAAATATTCATTAATGTTTATAATAAATCCCGCAATGCTTACAGACTAAAGAATTCTCGATGTTCACGCAAGACGTGGAGTTGGCGCGGCTTTGTCTGGCGCTACTCTCAGTGAAAGGCAGGTTGCTATCGGACAGTTCCATACAATGTTCAGTGTTGCTTGTGGACTGCATCCTCGAAGACACCCGGCCTGGCAGAGGCTCAAAAGTGACGAGGTCAGTATCAACATCTTCCTGCCCTCTTGTTCCTTGTTACGCAACAGGTTTTTTCCTTCCATGCTACTGCCAATTAGCATGTACTACTTCTTCTTTCATAACTTTCTTTGTACAAAACATCCATCTTTTCTTTGATCTTCCTCTCCCCCTCCATCCGTAACGAGGGTAGTATACTGTTCCTTATTTTGCGGACCTATCAACGTACGAACGAACAGACGACAACATGGCACGTAAGTGTTTTACAAATATGTAGTTTAGTTTTGCAGAGCGACGTTTCTGATCCTCTTTATCTTGGTGTACCCTTTTCTAAAGCTTTTGGTAATTGAAGTTATTGCTCTGTTTAGATTTGCAAATATAAATGTGGTACTATTCGATAATTATGTAATTATAGCTCAATTGCTCTTGAGTACGGATGTTGTTATATTTACTTCATAACATATTGTTAGGTACCTAGAGAGGCGTCGCAGTAGTAAAACTGATTCAAGCGATGTCGACTCTGTTATGGAGTCAAAGGACAAGATACGAAGCATGATCGACATTACCTACACCGTGAAGAAGGCTGACACATTCAGTAAGTTCTACAAAGCATTTTATATTTTTTAACCGACTTCCCAAAAAGGAGGAGGTTCTCTGAAGTCGGTGGAAAAAAAACGAAATCAAACAAATGTCACCGACTTCAGAAGCAGATTTTTCTTCTGAAGTTTATTTTTCAGTTTTTGGTGTTTTAAAGTCGGTTGTTTTTTACAACCCTTGTAGAACTTTATTAATATTATAACCTCTTTTGTCCTTCTTGCAGTTGATATAAGGATATTCAGTTTCGACCTAATCCTTGCGATGGATTTCCTCAACAAAATCGCAGAGTTTATGACCACTGGATTAGCAGACGATGAGAAAGATGAAAGCAAAAAGGAAGAGATTTTACCTCCCGTGAAGCCTAGCACAGACAGGACTAGTTTTGACGTAATTGGGGTAAGGTTTGATGTCTTAATAATTATTAAAAAGAAGCAAGTAGGTTATAGGACAATCTCATTACTTTACGAGTGATCAGTGCCAAAATTATACACAAAAAAATAAATTAGAAGCTCGTGGCTTAATAATAACTGCCACTCGGGTCGATCTTTAGGCTAAGCCGCGCTTGCCTAGATTGGGTCTTTTGAAGAAGTCTGACAACCAGTCTTACCAAAGTGTAGCGTATTACGCAGTGATAACTGGGTTGTGGAGGTGAGATAAGCAGTCGCTCCATATAAAATACTGGTATTCAGCTGCATCCGGTTAGACTGAAAGCCAAATCCAACATACTTGGGAAAAAGGCTAGGCAGATGATGAACAACATGATTTAGAAGAAAAATGTTTTTGCCTATTTAATTTAATTAAAGAAATCTCTGAAACAAGTTGTTATTTGTTATTTAACAGAAGAGAAGATCAACAATGGTGTCGATGGCTTCGAATACAGTACCAGAACCAGTGACGCCAGCTATGATGACGATCAACATTAAGATTGAGCAGCCCGATATTATCCTTGTGGAGTCCCTTGAAAATAAGGAATGCGATGCTTTGGTGTTGAACGTACGTATTTAAATATAGCTATTAACACTTTATTAATGTCATACAACTCAATTGATAGACTAGTAATGTGTTTAACGAAGTTCACACTTCATTCTGTTGTTAGCCTGTTAGTGATTGTTGCACCTTTAAATGAATGAATAAGCAATTTTTTGTAAATGTTTTGTGTAAATAATGGTTGGCCATCCGAAATAAACAAATCGGAATGGCCCACGCGTACGTACGATAAAATATCGCACGTATCACAATTTGAATTATGTTAGAAGTCTAGAGAGCGGTACAATAGTCTATAACAGAGAGCTGATGTTAAAAACATGCAAGAAAAAGCTTACAAAATCTAAACAAAAACGATTTGCAAACTATTATGAATCCTATCGTTTGTGGGACAGTGTTGGAGATGAATTTAACTTATCCGCCGTTTTATTTTATCTTCCTCACCACCAACGTACCCGCACCTCTTTTACATAGCTACATATTGATATCCGGCTCGAAGGACCAATATGTAGTTTTCAATTCACGTCTGTATTGGACTAGTGTCACAGATGGATGGGTGTTGCAATATTATTAATTAAAATCTCCAACAGATAGTCCGGCAATACTTCAAGCTAGAGTTATCTATAAATATACGCCAGAACAGGATTTCTTTGCTTCGGCCGACCTTAGTCCGGAGCACTGAATAGTTCCGGTCGGCCGCTGCTTAATGTTATATTTATGCGGTTAGATGGAGGCCCGCATGAAGGTACGCAAGAGTGCGGAGCGTATGGTGGCAGAGGGCGGGATCTCAGGTCTGCAGATGGTGGTACGTGCGCTAGGTGCCGCCAAGCCTGACGCCAAGCCGCGCTACCTGCTGGCTCCCACACATCTGTCGCTGGCGCTGTCGCAGCCGCCGCTCAGCGGGATGCACATCGACCTCACTATCACGGATATTGTCATCACTGTTTCACCTGGTTAGTTTATCCTTATATCCATGTTTGCTTACCTTATTGGTGGTGTATTTCAGAGAAGTTAGTTGCGTAGTGTACAAGGATTTTAGAAGGGAAAAGAGGTGTTTCTGTACGCATATCTCGGCGAAAAAAAAAAAATCTAACAGCATCTAAACTTGGCTAATTAGACGCCCGAAGCTCAGGTGCGCGGTCGGGGCTGTGGATGCCCGTCGGGGCTGTGGATTATCGAAAGGATAACGCGGCTCCGACACAAGGGCGAAGAAGGAACATGGGTTTGGTTTTTAATCAGTAGAAGTCTGACACTCCCCTTCGCTCTGCCAAAGAGCGGTTTTTTTGGTGGGTGGAAAATCATCAAATGACCCCCGTCATTTGATGATTTTCCACCCACCAAAAAAAAAGAAAAAGGTGCGCGGTTTTGGTAAGAATCTTACTCAGTAGGCTGCAATGAAGGTGGTTTTCAAATCAAATCAAATCGTTTATTTGTGATACATGGGTTACATGCAGGTGTTTATTACATTTAAAAACTTATAATGTTCATACCACGATCAGCCACTAGGGCATACAAATGATTAAAATAATCCAATAAAAATATGATTCTAAAATTCTAAAAAATTGACATTAAATTGCATTTCAGATTAAATATAAATGGAGACAGACAAAACAAAAAAACAACCATAAATTTTCGTCAAGCGGGCATAAAAACACTTAAAAACGTTGTTTTTTTTTAACATGTTGTTTTCTTTTTCTGTGCTGAGGTCATGGAAAAACAAATTAGCACACATAACCCTAGTTCTTAAACTTTTAACTTAGATATTTTATGAATGCATTGACCATTTTCCGGGCATAATAATTGTTATAAACACCTCTAAATATTAAAAAATAATTCTATTAATTTTATTTTGTTTATAGAAATCATAGCTCTACTGAATCGTGTGATGGCCACGATGACAAGCACGGAAGAGAACAACGAAGTAGAAGATGACAAGGCTGCATTCTATAAAGACCTGTGGGCGATTCAACCGTTCAACCCGAATTCTTATTGGTTCTTGAAAACTGGTAATTTTTCCCTCTTTGTTGCTGTTTATTTTATTATTTTGGTGTTGTATGTCCAGGTAAGTATTGATAGAACTATATTTAGTAACTATGTCAGTATGTAGTCAATTACTAGTTTTAAATATCATTATCCATTTGAAGGATAAAACAAAAAAAAAATATGAAAGATACATTCATCATTGCTTAAAAGGAGGCTCCAAACACTAAACTCAATTATGTACACTGAAGCATTAATAAACTATTATTATTATTATTATTACATATTATTTATTTCGGCAATCTTGTTTACAAAAAATAATCAGTAACGTTTTCAAACTAGACGAGGTCGGTCTTTCTTACGGTCGGTTTAAAGGCACGCGATAAGTCGCGAGAATGCACGTGGCGACGATTGACGTTCGCATCAAAATTCATAAAATTATTGTCTACTTTAAACAATGGTAATACCGTCCTACTTTCAATAAAGCCTGTAAATTTAGCAAGGTTTTTTCCGTTCTGTCTAAACTGACCTTTATCCTATCATAAAACATATTTTTGGTTTCTTGTTACTCAAATGTATGTTTGTCCCACAGAAGTGGCTACGGAAGCGATTAACGAAGAGGAAACGGAAGTAGAGCTTACCACTAAGCCTCCAATCAGCGAGATTTGTTTGTTGTCATGCCCCACGATCCTGTTGTCATTTGAAATGCAGATCGGTACCGATACCATACCCTTACTCGTCATGCAAGCGGCGCTTACTGGACAGGTCAAAGACTGGAGTTCCGACGTAAGTATTTTATGAGGTGTATCTAGTAAAAGGCTCCTTAGCATTTTATTGAGACAACTATTAGTCCATTGAAATGTTAGATTTAGCTTGCATTTCTTAGAGGACGCATTTTTTTTTTTTTAGATATCTAGGGGGAGTCAGTTTAAAGAAAAACCCAAGTTTGTGGGGTTGCAACCCTTGTCCCACGGCCGCCATCTTGTAAAAAGAGGTGGTTCAAATGGATTTTGTGATTTATCTGACGAACCATAGCCTATGGTTCGTCAGATCAAATCACTCACTCAGTTTTGATGTGAGTCCTATGGTCCATAGGACTCACATCAAAACTGAGTGAGTGATTTTACTTTAAACTGACTCCTCCAAGATATTTAACTACAATTTTATAAAATTCTATTTGCGCTTACATCCTTCAGGGCTATACTGTTACAAGAATAGCTACCTACCATTATTATTGTTTGTAGATATTTTTATAATTAAAAAAAATATCCTCAACGTTGCGAGAGTAAACGTGACAAAATAAATAATTCCTGATTTTCTTTTTTAGTTCTACGCCGAATCTACATGGGCGATGCAAGTGTCGTACTATAACATGGCTCGCGCCGTGTGGGAGCCGCTCATTGAACCCGTGGAAGTGCTCAAAGATTACCAGTACAAACACGTGCCCTGGGAACTCAAGCTGGAGGTATTGTGCCATTTCATTTCATGGACAATTTTTCTTATATTGTTATATCTTCTAATAAATAAAGAGAGAAGTCCTGACTGACTGACTCATCAACGCCCAGCCCAAACCCTTGGACCTAGAAAGCTGAAATTTTGCACAGAGGTTCCCTTTATGATGTAGACAAGGAATAAGGCAGGATTTTTCGAAATTCAACCCCTAAGGGGGTTAAATAGGGGATGAAAGTTTGTATGGAAAATCGTCATTTTCACGCGGGCGAAGCCGCTGGCAAAAGCTAGTACCAAATAAAATGAAGTCATTATTTTTAATAACACACACTTTTAAACATAACTGACGAAATGTGAGTGTATGATTACTTCTGCCTATCCCTTTGGGGATTACAGGCGTGATTTTATGTTATATAATTTTAATCTCGTGTTCTTATCCGACTAATATGTGAAAATAATTTAGAAAAAAAAGAAAAAAGTAAATACTTTACCATGCCTCATTGGCCGATTAGTAAAAAAAAAGCACTCCCTTCCGCACCGCCCAGAGCGGGAGGAGTCATTTGATGATTTCCCACACTCAAGGCAGAATAGTACGCCCGTCGGGTCGGGGCCGCGGATTTTTGTACTAGATTACGTGGCCTCGGCGCAAGGGCAAAGAAGGAACATGGGTTCGGTTTTTAGTCAGTAGAAGTCTGACACTCCCCTTCGCTCTGCCCAAGAGCGGGGGGGGGTCATTCGATGATTTTCCACCCACCAAAAAAAAAAGGCAGAATAATACCAAGTAACATTGTATGAAACAGGTAGTGATGCAGACCCAAGAGGCCCACACAACGATCGACACAACGGACGAGGCGGCCAACTTGCAGGCCGTGGCACAGCGACACGCCAGCAAGACCATCACCTTGTCCAGCAGTGAGCCGCTCGAGATCACCATCACTAGGACGGGCATGGAGGTCAAAACTTAAGTTAAAAACTTCTAAAATTACAACGATTACTTGAAAATTCTCCCAAACTTAAAAAAAAAATGTTTTAATATTATTTATATTAAAACATAACATAAATCTTTATTGACAAATTATTGCTCACAACCATCAGTCTAACACAAAAAAAAAAGAATATGACGCCCCTAAAAAACCCAATTGACCGATAGATTATTTACCAAGCAATCCCATTGGTCTGTGGGTCGTCTTAGGGGCGGAGTTGACTACATGACCGGCGTATGATTTTGATCATATGTATGATGTAAATGTTGGTAAAATGACGCTTTAGAAGATTTTTTTTCTTAAACATTACTTTTTCTGTATTTATAAAAACTGGTATTACGCGTGACCGCAATTTTAAATTAAAAAATATTTACGTTGAAAGAAACCATCCTTCTGCTACGATCCTTACACGCTCCTTTTGCCTCGTCCACATTCATTCATTCATCAACATTCTGTGGTTTCTGCCTATTAGTTAGCGCCTTGTACTATTAGTTTCTGATTGATCAATCGAGGCCATTTTAATATATTTATGCGCATTGTCATTTGACTTATTTTAGACCGAATATGCGTACACAGGAGCTAACATAATTTTGCCATTTTACCTCTTAATCTAAATTATTGATTTTAAATCAGTAAATTACCTACCTATTCGTAAACTTCGTACTTTTTTATCTTGTGTTCTTTTTATATCTTCAAAATTCTTATGTATTTTTTGTATTTATGTTTTCTAAATTATACATTTAAATAGCGGAAAAGTGTATTTTTGAAGATTCCACGCTACATATACCCTCATGGGAAAAGGGCGTGACCGCGTTATGTAGTAAGTATGTAAAACCGTTCTTCTGTTTCAGGTGCTAACTCAACTAGGGAACTCGTTTACTCCCGCGGGGGCGAATGAGTCCACGATTCTGCACAAAACAATAGAAGTGAGTTGAACTTTCTCAATATTTAAAATTGATTGGCCTTAAATACAATGAATTAAATGACGATTCCCAGAAAACGGATTTTGAATGCTTGTCTCGAAACTTTAAAGTTCATTTTTAATAAAACTATCGCTTTCCTAATAAGTAATTATGGGCTTACACCTTTGGAAGCAATCTATTTGATAAAACAGAAGTGCAACAGGCAGGTCTTTCTATATTTTCTTTTTTGACATCTTTTATTTAATACGAATTATTTTTTTAGAACGAAAATACTTACCACGGCGCGGCTTATGTTCTTCATAACTGTACCGGTCTGACTGCTAAGTTGATGTTGAACGATATTCATGATTTCTCCGTTTGTCTTACTGAAAATGATGCGTCCTCTGACTACAGGTAAATGTATTTTCTAAATTTATTAAAGTACAAACAAACTAGTAGTAGTAAAAACCCTAGTGCACTCTCCATTGCTCGGTTTTAATGTATCAATCTTGTAAAATCGACTTTATTACGAGATCATGAAGATGGTTATGTGTTTTGTTATAGGGAAGTAGTTTTGGAACCGGGCGCGTGTGTTCCACTGCAACTGAAACATGGAGGACTGAACATGATGAAATTGAACGAACCACCCCCACCACTCAAATTAATCGTTAAGGTAAGATTTTGGTAATATAAATTTTCAATAAAATGTTTACGTTTTGAGATTTTGTCGTAATAAGTATTTTGTGAATTGCTTTTATGCCGTAAGAATTCGATACTCTGTACTGCTATTTAGGCAGAACTGTTTACATTCTAACCAGAATTATGTTACAGATAGTAGAAATAGACGAACAAGTAACAATCCCGGTGGAGCGCGCAGACAAGCGCTACTTCCCGTTGGGCCGCAGACAAGGTTCCCTTCGCAGCGACAAGAGCACGCCGCTCGTGGCCGCCGTGGAGCCGCGCGGCCTCATCTCCGACATCGTCATGCAGGACGCCGCGCTGCACATCTACCTGCGGAGTGTAGTGCAGGTATGTTACAGATACGCTCCAGTAACGTTCGCAGCGACAAGAGCACGCCGCTCGTGGCCGCCGTGGAGCCGCGCGGCCTCATCTCCGACATCGTCATGCAGGACGCCGCGCTGCACATCTACCTGCGGAGTGTAGTGCAGGTATGTTACAGATACGCTCCAGTAACGTTCGCAGCGACAAGAGCACGCCGCTCGTGGCCGCCGTGGAGCCGCGCGGCCTCATCTCCGACATCGTCATGCAGGACGCCGCGCTGCACATCTACCTGCGGAGTGTAGTGCAGGTATGTTACAGATACGCTCCAGTAACGTTCGCAGCGACAAGAGCACGCCGCTCGTGGCCGCCGTGGAGCCGCGCGGCCTCATCTCCGACATCGTCATGCAGGACGCCGCGCTGCACATCTACCTGCGGAGTGTAGTGCAGGTATGTTACAGATACGCTCCAGTAACGTTCGCAGCGACAAGAGCACGCCGCTCGTGGCCGCCGTGGAGCCGCGCGGCCTCATCTCCGACATCGTCATGCAGGACGCCGCGCTGCACATCTACCTGCGGAGTGTAGTGCAGGTATGTTACAGATACGCTCCAGTAACGTTCGCAGCGACAAGAGCACGCCGCTCGTGGCCGCCGTGGAGCCGCGCGGCCTCATCTCCGACATCGTCATGCAGGACGCCGCGCTGCACATCTACCTGCGGAGTGTAGTGCAGGTATGTTACAGATACGCTCCGGTAACGTTCGCAGCGACAAGAGCACGCCGCTCGTGGCCGCCGTGGAGCCGCGCGGCCTCATCTCCGACATCGTCATGCAGGACGCCGCGCTGCACATCTACCTGCGGAGTGTAGTGCAGGTATGTTACAGATACGCTCCAGTAACGTTCGCAGCGACAAGAGCACGCCGCTCGTGGCCGCCGTGGAGCCGCGCGGCCTCATCTCCGACATCGTCATGCAGGACGCCGCGCTGCACATCTACCTGCGGAGTGTAGTGCAGGTATGTTACAGATACGCTCCGGTAACGTTCGCAGCGACAAGAGCACGCCGCTCGTGGCCGCCGTGGAGCCGCGCGGCCTCATCTCCGACATCGTCATGCAGGACGCCGCGCTGCACATCTACCTGCGGAGTGTAGTGCAGGTATGTTACAGATACGCTCCAGTAACGTTCGCAGCGACAAGAGCACGCCGCTCGTGGCCGCCGTGGAGCCGCGCGGCCTCATCTCCGACATCGTCATGCAGGACGCCGCGCTGCACATCTACCTGCGGAGTGTAGTGCAGGTATGTTACAGATACGCTCCAGTAACGTTCGCAGCGACAAGAGCACGCCGCTCGTGGCCGCCGTGGAGCCGCGCGGCCTCATCTCCGACATCGTCATGCAGGACGCCGCGCTGCACATCTACCTGCGGAGTGTAGTGCAGGTATGTTACAGATACGCTCCGGTAACGTTCGCAGCGACAAGAGCACGCCGCTCGTGGCCGCCGTGGAGCCGCGCGGCCTCATCTCCGACATCGTCATGCAGGACGCCGCGCTGCACATCTACTTGCGGAGTGTAGTGCAGGTATGTTACAGATACGCTCCAGTAACGTTCGCAGCGACAAGAGCACGCCGCTCGTGGCCGCCGTGGAGCCGCGCGGCCTCATCTCCGACATCGTCATGCAGGACGCCGCGCTGCACATCTACCTGCGGAGTGTAGTGCAGGTATGTTACAGATACGCTCCAGTAACGTTCGCAGCGACAAGAGCACGCCGCTCGTGGCCGCCGTGGAGCCGCGCGGCCTCATCTCCGACATCGTCATGCAGGACGCCGCGCTGCACATCTACCTGCGGAGTGTAGTGCAGGTATGTTACAGATACGCTCCGGTAACGTTCGCAGCGACAAGAGCACGCCGCTCGTGGCCGCCGTGGAGCCGCGCGGCCTCATCTCCGACATCGTCATGCAGGACGCCGCGCTGCACATCTACCTGCGGAGTGTAGTGCAGGTATGTTACAGATACGCTCCGGTAACGTTCGCAGCGACAAGAGCACGCCGCTCGTGGCCGCCGTGGAGCCGCGCGGCCTCATCTCCGACATCGTCATGCAGGACGCCGCGCTGCACATCTACCTGCGGAGTGTAGTGCAGGTATGTTACAGATACGCTCCGGTAACGTTCGCAGCGACAAGAGCACGCCGCTCGTGGCCGCCGTGGAGCCGCGCGGCCTCATCTCCGACATCGTCATGCAGGACGCCGCGCTGCACATCTACCTGCGGAGTGTAGTGCAGGTATGTTACAGATACGCTCCAGTAACGTTCGCAGCGACAAGAGCACGCCGCTCGTGGTCGCCGTGGAGCCGCGCGGCCTCATCTCCGACATCGTCATGCAGGACGCCGCGCTGCACATCTACCTGCGGAGTGTAGTGCAGGTATGTTACAGATACGCTCCAGTAACGTTCGCAGCGATAAGAGCACGCCGCTCGTGGCCGCCGTGGAGCCGCACGGCCTCATCTTCGACATCGTCATGCAGGAGCAGGTACGCCTTTTTAACCGACTTTCCAAAAAGGAGGAGGTTCTCAATTCGATTGGTATATATATATATATTTTTTTATGTATGTAAACGGAAATCGGTAAGTGTGATCCACCCGTATACAGGACTGTCTGATTCTCGCCCTAATATCCACGCTTTCACACACACAAACAAATGCAAACGTTATTCGTCGATTTCTTATTCCCTAATGAAATACTGTAATTTTTTTTAACTAAAATTCTGCATACAATAATTATTGAGCGTACGCCAACTCATCTGCCTAGCCTTTTCCCAAGTATATTGGGGTCGGCTTCCAGTCTAACCGGATGCAGCTGAATACCAGTATTTTACATGGAACGACTGCCTATCTGACCTCCACAACCCAGTTAATACTAGGTAATACGATACACTTTGGTAAGACTGGATGTCAGAATTTCAGGTCACTGACTGTCTGTAACGACTACCAAAGATCTATATATGGCAGCCGGGACCAACAGCTTTACGTGCATTCCGAGGCACGGAGGAAATCCGGTATGTCGGGCGGTCACCCATCCACAGACCGACCTAGGCAAGGACAGCTTTACCTAAAGATCGACCCGAGTGGCAGTTCTTATTAAGCCACGAGCTCCTCCATTGAGCGTACGCCAACATGATGTTATATTTATAAGTGTCATATTTCGTTGTCAGGTAACGAACACGTTGACAGTGAACGTGTCTGTGTACTACATGACACTGAGCGGTAATGAAGTGCGTCTGCTCGGCGAAGTGAAGCCCGGGGACATACTGCGCCTGCCACTACAGGCCGTGCATACTCCTACTGCTGAGTTATTCTTCTCTGTTGAAGGTAAGCGACAACTTACAGTCGCGTGCTCTAATAGACCCATACAAAATATCGCATCGGCTGACACGGCTAGTGGGATGAAGACATTTTTTATATATTCCGAGTTGTTTCTTGGAAAGTTGTTACATAGTTGTCTGAATTACATAAGAGGTATTGCGCTTTTAATGTTACACCCTGCATACAGGCAATAAGCTGTTGAAAAGACAATGACCAATAGTCATACCAAAAAGTCTCATGCATCAAGATCAAAATTTTATAGTTATATCAGGGACTTGATTTTTGAACAGGGAATTGATTTTAAAGTATAGACGAATGAAATTTCCTTACAATACCAATTACAAAGTTTGGTTTTGACGCAGGTTGGTACGGGATTCTATGAGGATTGAGATTATATCCATGAGGATTGTCTTTTGACAAATGGAATGGGTATTTATTAACAAAAGTAATGATTAAAAAAAAACAATCGTTAAAACAAGCTTTTATTATGCTTTTCTTATTCCTAACATCCTTATCCAGGTTTCACAGTATCTGTATCACCGTTCATTTGGCGCGAGCTTCAACAGGAAGTGAAGATATCCAAGCTGTTGCAGTGCGACTGTAAAGATAAGAACAGTGGAGAGAAATTCTACCTGAAGGTAAGATTACGAGTACCTACCTTACAAATGGGTTTGCTGTATCTTGTCTTTTTTTAAAAGAGTTTAGCCATACGTTTCAGGGCATGGACCTTCCGTGCTTATAGATTAAAATTATCTACACACATTTTTCTGACATATAGACTCAGGGCCTAGAAGATCATGATTCGATAATGTGTTGACAAAGCTTTAACTTTTCTGAAATTCCTGGAAAATATAATAACCCAATTTTAGATTTAGAAATGGTACAATCTAGGTATCTACCTAGATCCCATCCCATCTGAGACAAACTCCTATTTTAATGAATAAACTTTTTTGAAATCAGGCGGTAGGCACAATGGAGCAAGTATTCTACGAGCACACAGCCCGCCACACGTTCGCGTCATCCTGCTACGACATCGTACTGAAGCCCGCTGTCAAGCTACAGAACTGCTTGCCGGTCGACATCGTAGTCTCACAGCTAGGACTGAAGAGGACGCAAGTCTTCAAGTCGGGAGAGATGTTCCATCTGTCGCATTTGTCGCCTAATAAAGCGTCTATTGTTATTATGGTGAGTACTATTTTTTTATTTATGCTCTGTCCTACTTCTGCTGCTATAAATATGGTGGAAATACGATGACGTAACATAATTAAAGTTGTTTATTCGTTGCAAACTTAATTGTGATTGTTTAGTTTTTTTCTAAAATGCGCAACGCGGGTAAGGATCTTGCACAGGTAGAATTATTAAATTAGAGAAGATACGACAAGAATACTACAAGCTGTTAGTGTATGGATGTCCTATTTCTTTAAAATATCTTAATTCTCTCCTGTAATAAAATGGCCAGGAAAAGTTTGTTGTAATCGCTTCAAAAATATTAAATGGTACTCGTACATTAGTATCTATAAAAAAACTAATGTTAGAATAACATTTCAGATACAAAATTACCTCGAGAAATGTTGGGTATGTACGAAGAACCTGCCAGAAAGTGAAGCAGAACTATCAGTGTGGTCGTTCGACTCTCACGACAGTCCCTCGTTGATGACATTGGACCTGGGTATGCATAGTGTGGACACGGAAGGCACTCAAGTCTTGTCCCTGTACTGTCCTTTCTGGATGCTCAACAAAACAGGCTATACGCTTTGCTATAGGGTAAGTCCACATTTTTATATTGTTCTTCTGACATATTTCAAGTGTTCTGATATTTATATATGTGGGTTTTGGCATTGAAAATTGGTTTTGAAGTAAATAACTTGTGTGGAAATTCAAAATTTTATAATAATAACCGGGGCAGAACACGTTTAGGTATGTACTGAGTGCAGAACTTCTCAAATCGGTATTGTACACTTCATAAATATTTTATGTAATTAGCCAGTTGTTTCATGTAAGTACAGGTAATATTGAAAAGCTAGACACTAATGATCACTACCGCCTTTGTATCTTCTATAAGTATTTTATCAAATCCTTCAAGTATGAACTATACAGTAAGTTATAGGCACTCTATTAGGCTATACTATACTAACTGTGTTTGTCTTATCATCTTACTAAGTCATTGATATAAATATCTTGTAATGACCACTACATTCGTACTACTTGGAGTAGACCTATAAATCAGATTGGCCATAAATACATTACGTGGTTACAGAAATCAAAGAAACCAGAAAAAGAGTCCAGCACACCCAACAAGGTATCTTTGAGATGATGTAGCTGTTTTTTAATCGTTTTTACCTTCATTTTTTTTATTTTTAATCCTCGAGTCGACCGTTACTGCTTTCTAAATCTAACAAGCTTCATCTCAAGCGATATTTTTAGGATTTTTTGGTTTCGATATTGATTATAATTGTTGTTTATAGCATGCGTTTTCCAGTGGGGTCATAGCCTAATCCGAAAGTATACGTAATTTAGAGTACTTACCGCCTATTTGACACGATAGATTCGGTGTGATGTGTTAGATATAATTTATTTAAATAATAAAGCAAATGTTGTATGGGTTTTCCATTTTATGTAAATTACAGATTAAGCATTCACGTTGCAGTAAATTTATTAGACGCCATACTTCTTGTTTGCCGGTAAGTGCAAACATTATTTACAAGCACTTTTATAAATAAGAATAAAATGGTTATATTATTAAGCTATTGCATAGCTTCTATCGCGGGCCTTGAGCGTGGAGAGCAAATCCAGAAATTACGTAACGAAATTTTCAACCAGGTTGCTATGGTTACGGAAAATAACAAGGTTGTCAACTGAGGTTGTCAAATTAAATAATTAATTATTTGCATAAGTTGATAAAAAATGCTATGCAATAGCTTTACCGCGGCAGTCTCCGAGTGCCACATTTAGTTTTTTTTTTGCTACTTACATTGAGCACTCTACAGAGGTATTGGTTACAACTTTTGTAAGTTTTACTATTTTGTGTGGTTGGGGTTTTTGGGTAAGAAATTGTTATTCAATTAATACTGACATTTTTGACACAGATCAGTCTAAGAAGTTGTGAAGGTTGGGTTCAATTTATTGTCTTAATTATTGTTGTTTTTAAGTAATTGCACACATCATAGCTTTAATTTTTTGGATTACCATGACCCTACTGTATTTATTTTGCTTTTTAGCAGCATGTATTTTATATAAACTGTATCAATTTGTTTACTCTAGTGATAATTTGTTGTTATTACAATTCTTGGCATGACCAATGAACTTGCATGATCACACATTAATCTGAGTTTCATTAATCACCCAATTTATGATACTATTTTAATACGGGTACTTCACAAGACGTTATTTCGCTAATACAAAATTAACTTTATTGGTACTTTGTAAGGGTATATTTTGTATTAAAAAATACTTCATGTGAATAATTGCAGAGGCACATTCTTTACTAGCTTTGCAGGGTACGGTGAGCAAGCTTTAGGTACAGGATAATGCGAAATGCCTTGAACTCAGCATTGGCAGGAAAAATATTTGAATTTCGAATGTTCATTACGTGTTTTGTTTTTTAGAATGCGGATGATACTGGCAACGTTATTTTCCATCCTAAAGAATATAAGGAACCTGTACTGTTCTCGTTCCGTGCTAAGAACTTCTTCGGTAAGAAGAAAGCGGCTATCAGACTGGAGTTCGGCGAATGGTCTGATAAGTTCCCACTGGACGTTCCCGGCAGTTCCGGTGTCATACAGTGCAAAAATGAAGGGAGGAAGTATGAGGTCAGTTTTTGAAATAAATTAATGTTAGTTAGCTATTGCTTCGATTTCAATGCGGAAGCGGAAAGGAGAAAGACATTAAAGAGAATAAACAGAGATTTACAATGTCCAAACTGTATTGTGTTTTGTTAATGTTGTAAAAATACTTGCTTTTATTTTGTAGGTGGCCGTTACAAATCAACTGATGTTCAACAGTTTAACCAAGATGGTGATATTCACGCCATACTTCCTGATCATCAACGAAGCGCCTTTTGATATTCAATATCAGGAGCTGCACAGATCTGCCGACCCTTGGATCACGGTAAGTTGGGAACTGAAAAAAAACCATGAACAAGCTTTTTTCTAAGATTTAGGCGCATTCATCGCTATACCGTTTCTGATTTTTTGATGAAACCTAGATGTATTCGGTTATCTATGGAATTGCATCACAAACCTGTATGAAAGTTTCCGAAAGTGGGATACTCGTTAACATTCATTCATACTAGGTGAATTTGTGTGCTTCCAAATTAATGTAAATCATTTAAAGACTGTCATTAGCCGCGTACTGACTGAGCGCGCAGCCTCGCGAGGCAATTCATGCGGTCGGTCAGGACGTGCCTCGCCCGAGGAAAACAATGACAAAAAAGAAAATGATCGAGTCTTACGGCATACGCCCGAGGCTGCCTCGCGAGGCTGCGCGCTCAGTCAGTACGCGGCTATTGACTACTGAAATCAATCTTAAACAACTAATTTTATGACAAACTAGCTTTTGCCAGCGGCTTCGCCCGCGTGAAAATTACGATTTTCCATAAAAATTTTCATCCCCTATTTAAGTCCCTTAGGGGTTGAATTTCGAAAAATCCTTCCTTATTCCTTGTCTACATTATAAAGGGAACCTCTGGGCAAAATTTCAGCTTTCTATGTCCAAGGGTTTGGGCTGGGCGTTGATGAGTCAGTCAGTGAGGGCTTCTCTTTATTTATATAGATAGATGGTACTCTATGGTTACTACTCTCTACTGAATAGTTTTAATAAACAGTGTTAATGGTTTCCCAGGTGCCACACAACTCTAGCGCGCCTCTATGGCCCGTCATAGAGAGAGAAGACAAGTTGTTGGTACTGCGCGTCGCTGATGCCGTTGGAAAAACTGCACCGTTCTTGTTCACCGAACAACACTCTGTTTGCTTGAAACTCGACAACGAGGTAAGATGTTTTTGGTGTTCTTTCTATACAGAGTATACAGGGTATAAGGGACAGCCCTCCGCAAAATGACAGGGTGCATTCAGCTCCTTATTCTAAATCATATTCCTCCGTTTTTTTTTCAGTTATTATTTTATTTTACTTACTGCCTTGCTACATAGTTCTGCGAACTCGTCGTCGCGCTTGCCGTTTGTTACGTCCGTTTTACCACTATTAATACATCACAAAAAAATCTTAAAATATTTTTTTGTATTGGTTTATTATATACTGAATTCAGCCCATTACTCTGCAGAGAGCTGTCCCTTACACCCTGTGCATATTGCCTCACGTTTTTGATGTTGAAAAAAACCCTTATTATATTTGTATGACAAATAAAAGTTAATTTTAAAATGTATTCATATGTTTTTCCTTAGTATGGCGGTTTACACGTAGAAGTACAGCTCACGGAAGGCGCCACTTACATCACAGTGCGACAGTACCGCGATGGACACGCGCCCGCTCTGATCGTCAATTACTCACCCTATGACGTCACTATCTATGAAAAGGAGAATGTTAATACTAGGTAAGCTATTATAGATTTTGACATAAGGATATCAAAGTCTACACACACAGATCACAACACTCACGAGTTACACTGTGTTTCTGTGATCCATACACAGACGTGTGATGTAAATAAATGAATTTTGAATATGGTGTCACATGGGGTCACATTTTGGATTTTGGGGGGCAAATTGAAAAAATATTTCTAAATCAACAAGAGCGGCTCGAACTCGAACTAAACCACACTTATCAGTCCATAGAACGACCCGGTAACGGGAATAAACCTGCATCAAAACAATATAATGTCAAAGAGAAGAAAAACCTAAGCTGCCACAAATCCTTAATAAAACTTGTTTCGACCGACACTGAACTGAATGAAATCATTCAGTTCAATGTCGGTCGAAACAAGTTTTAGAATGGAGCGATAATAAATTATGGCGGATAATATTATCTAGGACACACACAGGACACAGTCACCAATTTTAATTAAGGAAAATTATGCATGTTTAAGAGTCATACTGTTCTCAGTTTGTCTGCCGTGTGGAGCATCGAACAGAGATCGAAGGAAAGCCAAAGACCTAGAGACTACGATTGGTTAGATTTTTAGATTATCCATTTAGGCCCCTTATTCACATCGCTTCGGTTCGGTTTCGATTTCGACAAGTCGTATGTCTATCTTTTTTTGGCATGATGAAAGTGAGCGAGATGGACATACGATATGTTCGATTCGGTTTCGGTCCGGTTCTTTGTGAATAGCTATGCAGAAATAAGTGTTATTTAGTAGACTAACGGAACAGATTCACCAAGTGCCCCCCTACTAGTAGAAACTATACTACACAAAGAAAAGTACAGTATAATTAGGGTAGATAAACATAATTCGTTGACTTGATTTTTTTAAACTAGTAGATAGATGTTAAAGTAGACATATAAGTATGTATGTACATTATATACAAACTTAGCATATAAATGGTGCTCAGTTTGTTTCTTTACTTACTTAGTGTTTGTTTGTACTTTTGTAAGTAACTTGCAGTTAAAAATAGCGCGTAAGAGAGAGATTCGACATAACTGGGCTCTTATAGGAGCACTTTTGATACTACTCAGGCTAACCCTTAGGGTACTTCAGATGTAAATGTGCCTTTTTTCTTTGGAGGGTGGGAAATTATCAAAAGTTTCCTAGCTCTGGGGCGGAAGGGAGTGTCAGACTTGTACTGACTTAAAACCGCCTATGATTGTAAATATAATTTAATTTATATTTTATTTTCAAGGGTATTATTATCGATGCACAAGGTGCTGTATACGTGGGAGAACCCCGCAGGACCGCGGATTTTAATATTCGATGGTTTTGAGAAAAGGGAGATTGAAAACGACCTCAGGAAAGACGGTTTTGGGGAATTTATGTAAGTATAATTAAAGAATTAACTGCACGCAAATGTGAAACAATTTCTAGTTAACCATTCTATGGCTACGTACGGCTTATGTGCCTGTCGGCAAACGAAGTTACGTACCGTTTATGCACCCATTCATTGTTTTGCTTCAACTTTGAACGGAATTTTAATGAAATGGCACTCTGAGTCTAATTACTCTTACATAATTATTATACAGTGTTGTTGATTAAAGGTTACATGGGAATTGAAGTCAACTGCAACAACTCTGCCTTACTCTTTGGGATTACAGTTTTATAATGTTACATTGTTTCTAGGGTCAATGAAACTACAACAGTTTTCTGGGTATCCTTCCTGAACGGGTTACAGCGAGTGATATTATTGACGGAGGACCCGATACTTGCAAGCGGTGCGCTCACCATAGGCGATGCCGAGCATGTTGATACAGAACTGGTGCTGTCCATGCAGGGCATTGGAATGTCTCTCGTCAACGATCCTGAACAACTTGAGATCGTTTACTTTAGCGTATCCAAGTATGTATAAAATAATGGTTTTATTGTTTTTGTTCGTCGAGGAACTTTTTTTTGTTTAATCTGTTGAAATTTTAGACTGGAATTAATGGAAACTAACCGGCCTATAAAGTGATACATTCTACTTTAAAAATACATTATTATCGAGCACCAACGTCGCTTTAAAAAGCGGAACATTTTATTGAACTAGATGTGTCATACGGCCGAGTTCACTTAATTTATTTATTTATTTATGCACACACAAAATACAAAAAAAGGATAAAAACATAACAAATAGAAGAGCACCAAGGTACTGCTTATTTCAAAAGAAATTTCTTCCAGCAGACCTGCGAGAGGAAAGTAATAAAAGAAGGGAGTAGTGTAGTTAATTATTATTTTTTCAAATTAAAGTTTAAACATACAAGTTGTATTTCCGTAAGTTGTTAAATTTTTAAAGCATAACAAATAGTGGCAATTTTTTTAAAATATCTAATCGGACTATCCCTGGGTTTTGTTGCTCGGCGCCCGCGCAGACCGACCCAAACGAAGATAATACATGGCACGTAAATAGCAAAACCTACGGTTAACTAACTTATCAAAGTGATAATTAAGGTGGTATTTTACCACACGTTCGTGCGTGAATATTAGTGCCACAATCTAGTCTGACAAAGTGATAATTAACTAGTGCGTCACGCGTTCGATCGCGAATTAGTGCCGTGATCTAGTCTACCACAGTGATAAAGGACCGTGGCACTTCACGTTTGTGTGCGAATTAGTGCCGTTAGATTAAATAGCCTACCAAAGTGAAAAAAATAAAAATAATAATAATAATTACCTGCTGTACCACACGTCCGCGTAGTATAGTAAAAGGCCTTTAAATAGTCCGCCAAAGAGACTCCTAAAAGTGACTGTCATATTGTGCATCCATGTTTGAACTATTATTAGTGGCGCGAAAACCCCTTAAACTACTTCCCGCTACGTGTTGACGCCACATAAGTGCAACTCGCACATATCAACTCTACCGAGGCTCGGCTGTACCCCTCATACTCAACAACACCTGCAATCAGCAACGATCCCGGAATTTGGTGAGACCGTTTCATATTTTAGGTACTTAAATCTAGGTGCACATACGTGCAACTTGCACATATCAACGCTACCGAGGCCTGGCGGTACCCCTCACACTTAACAACACCTGCAATCAGCAGCGATCCCGGAATTTGGTGAGACCGTTTCATAATTTAGGTACTTAATCTAGGTGCAAATCTAAATGAACGCCAGTAAAAAGGGCTCCCAAAAACTAACGATAAAATCAGAACAGGAGAACAAAAGACGAAACAATCACCACGCATAGCCCCATCTGCCAAGCAGAAACAAAGGGCAAGCAGACGTCCCGGAGTATTACCCGGCAATAGTTACAATACGTCACTTACACAAAAGAGCCGACGATTTTAACGGCTTTTGTCTTTACTCCAAACAGCATTAACAAAAGCCGAAGAATTCCTTATAAAAACCGAAAATTTCTTGTGAGAGAATTACGCACATCTGGTCATGGGACCCAAAGAACCCCAGCCAGCCCTGGTAAAAACCCCTTGACAATAGTGTCATAACAAATATAGGGTACCATTAAAACAGCAAAATTACTGCGATTAAATAACCATTGCATTGTATTGCAGATAACCACACACAACCTAGCACCAATGATAGAAGTAGTTTTAGTCAATAATCAATAGAATAAGATTCATTTCCAGATACCAACCAAGGAAAGGAAAAGTAAGGGAAAAGTTCATACCATGGATATCTCACACGAGTGGCAGAGGATCAACATGGAAGGAGATGGAAACTGCTTATTCAGAGCCATTGCCCACCAAATAAACAATCTATTCTACGTCACATTTAACCATGAAGCAATAAGAAGAGATCTGGCTCGCTACGTTACGGAGCAACGTGACGAACCACGCATGCGACTAGCCATAATGGGCAACTTAGAGCAGGCACAAGATGGAGTACAAAACAATACAGACACAGACACATATGTCAAGAACCTTCACAAACCAGGAATTTGGGGCGGCACTGAGATCTTGATAGCAGCAGCAGAATATTACCTCATTGCGGTTAACATTCATCAGAACAACCGGACACCAACATGTACGTTCAGACCCGCAAATCAATCTGACATTGTAGGTGAAATTAACCTGCTTTTCAACAGCAACCACTATGATAGTCTTATAAAAAATGAACAATCCGTAAACACCTCAACAACGAATACACAATCAAGCAAAAGCGAAATAGGAATCACCCCACAGACCACGACGACAACACCCCTTAGCATACCGACACCAGTAGACCTCCCGGATAATACCGGCTTCAGAGTAGTCCAGCCCCCGCTTACCCACCCACGCTATAATGCGCCACCATCACTAGCATCGACTAGGATTGCAACCTGGAACGTCAGAGGTGCAGCCACACTGGACAAAAAACACCGAATTGATGCCAAACTAGAAGACTTAGGCATTCACATCGCTGTCTTACAAGAAACCAAGATGGCAAATGGCAAATTTGAATCAAATCACTACATCTGGACCCTTACGGGAACAAGTAAAGCAAGAGGAATGGCGATCCTAATAAGAAAGGACTCTGGAATCTCAATACTCCAAAGTAGAACGGAAACCAACGTTATTGGAACGACGATAACGGGAAAAAATGGCATAGTCCTATACTTGGTTGGAGTCCACATAGCCAACCAAACTACTCTAGCATCACGCGACTACACAACTCTACAAAGGACCCTAAGAAAGCAGCCCAAAAACTCAACGTTAATCATATTAGGTGATTTTAACTCACACGTAGGATGGCAAGAGATCAAAAGGCTGGACGAAAAGGCTATTCACAAGAAAAACCTATTTCACGAGACATCGAACGAAAACGGTGAAATGTTGATAGACTTAATTCTCCGTGAAAATCTCCGCCTTGACACCTCGTTTGGTCGCGGCAATTGCAGGACAACATGGCAAAGTGGAAAATTATTCTCTCAAATCGATCACATCCTCACGAGTCGCAAATCAAAACCTTTTTTCAGAGCAATACGGGGAGTAACCGTAAAATCGTTATCCGACCATAAATTAATAACTGCAGAAATTAAAACGGACCGGCTGAGTACGAATCTCACACGAAAACGCCGCTACATCGGTAAACAACAACCAGACGGATACGAAGACGACCTCTTGTCGTTCAACTACAGGAATTACGACTACTCACTCCTCACCGAATATCCGACAGTCGTGGAAAAATATGGAAAACAAATCATGGAACAACACACACAGCTTGAGAATAACGTCACCACACCAAATGACCAACCCATCTTCTGGGAAAAAATCACGAGAATAATGAGAGAGTCAGCAAGAGAAACACTCACAATAAAACTGAACGTCAATAAGGAACACAGGATAGCGATAGCAAAACTACAACAAGCCAAGCTACTTAAACGGCTTAACCCCAAGAACACAACACTTCAGACTCGATTGAAGACCTGCAGAGCAAGGCTACGGACTATCGAAGCAAAGGCAGATAAAGACGAATACCAAAAGCTCCTCAGCAACCTTAAGAAAACCCGTCCCGCTCTTCGGATGAAGTATATCTACCAATACTACAGAAAAAATAAATTAAATATAAGACGTAAACAAAAACAATACTACATACCTATGCTGCATTGGGAAAATGAACTGGCAAAATCGGAAGGTCCAGCAATCTCTGAATTAAAAGACGAAGACCCATCCACACTCGGAGAGATCCCAACCAAAATTATAATAGAGGGCATAATTAGGGGCATGAGAAACGGCACAGCACCTGGTGCTGACCAAGTAGTAACAGAGCTCTTCAAAGCAGTCCCAGAACGATTTCTAGCTGAAATAACGGCACACATGGATAGGGCGTGGACACAAAATATCTTACCAACAAGCTGGACACAAACCATACAGATTCCCATACCCAAAAAGAAACACCCAAAAACAACATCAGATTACAGAAGAATCTCAATCTGCAACACAGGCTACCGCATCTACGCCAATTTCCTGCTACAAAGGCTAGACGAGCGTATTGATGAACTGGGAAATTACCAAGCCGCCTTTTTGCGGAATCGGTCCACCGACGACCATATGTTCACTCTGCGACGAATACTCGACGAAGAATGGAGACAAGGAGAACGGCTTTATGTCATAGCACTCGACATTGAAAAAGCATTTGACACAGTTGACCTGAACTGCCTACGCGATATACTGGTAACCAGGACCGATAAAGCACTCACAAACAGAATAATAAAAGCATGCATGAATGAAACAACTTGTATACGATGGTTCGGTCAACAAAGCAAATGGATAACCAAAGGAAAAGGAGTCAAACAAGGCTGCCCCCTCTCCCCACGCCTCTTTACAATACTTATGGACGACGTTCTAAGAACTATGGAAGAGGAATTAGGTTTCCTCAAACTAGATCAAGATAATCGACTTGAACTGCCAATAATATTATCCTTTGCCGATGACGTAATAATTCTGTCAAGGAGCCTGGACTTGGCTGATCAAATTTTCATCAAAATGAAATCCCTCCTCCAATCCGTCGGACTTCACATAAATGAAACCAAAACTAAAGCAATCATACGTGACCCAGTGCTCTGTCAACCAAACTCCATAAAATTAGATGGAACAACTATACAACTTGCGGACAAAATACGATACTTGGGCACCAACATCACATCAGGACACAACCGCAGGCAAACTATTATAACAAGATGTGATCAAGCGATAAGCAACGCAAAATCCTTAGCTCCTTTCATCAAACAATCAAAAATGGAGTGGCAAACAGCCAGACTAATTTACAAAATGGTGATAGAACCAACGATGACATACGGACTCAAAGCAGCTGCACTAACCAAGGCGATGAGATCAAAACTAAGAAGGACCGAACGACTTATATTATCCGACATGATAAGTCATGCAAGAACATATCCACATGACAAAAAAACAAGCGAAATACTACAAGGAAAAACCATATCAAAAAGGGTGAAAGCACTGAGGCTAAACTACTACGGCCACGTACTCAGACGTGAGCCCCCACACCTACTACAGGCAGCATTAAGATACAAAGCAGTGAAACGGAAACCTGGCCGGCCAATATTTACATGGAAGGACTCGCTCAAGCACGATATGGAGTACTACAAGAGAACCAAAGAAGAATGGAAAAACCTTGCCGATGACAGATCCAAGTTCAAGTCAACCACAGAAGAAATTTACGACATCAGCGAAACTGACAGCGAAGCAGAAGCAATCGACACCGATCAACCCAGCAATGGCCAACGCAGGAACACTCGCAGCCAGACATCGAGCCAAGGACTACCCAACATAACGTGACTTCAACGCTCACTCCACTTTAATACACCTGTCACTCCTCTTTTCCTATACTGGGTATACAGTGGAACACTGGCCTGGTTCTATATCTCCCTCCTTATCCCAGAGCATGTCTACTCCAAATAACCTTGTTCCTCCTGGTAAGGCGTACGTCGCGCGACGCGTGCGCCGGCTCCGCCGACGCATGCGTTTCGCGACGCGTGCCTACTGGGCCGTATTATGCCACCTAAGAAGGCCAGCGAACCGACTTGCTACCTTTCTCACCATTGCTCACTATGTGACTCCGGTGGGAGTGATACATGGCTGGTTCAGGAACTACGAGGGTGTTGTGATACGACCCAAACTCCGGCTATGCCGGGGCAAGCAATGTTCTTGGCTGGGAGTTGAGCATATTCATTCATTCATTCAATATCTAATCGGACTATCCCTGACCTTAATTTTAAAATTAAACAAATGTCGAAATAAAATCGCCTTGTTGTATCTTCAACGAACCGAAAATTGACAATCCAACAGCACAATTTTATTGAGGCATTTGTTCAGGTGTCAGTTTTGTTTTCAGCTCCGGTATAATTTGGGAACAGTGCAAAGTAGGCGCTCGACGTTACAAAAAGATTGATGGATCGAAACTGATCCAATTCGAGGAAAGCTACCAACGTTATTTGTCTCGGAAGATGGTCAGCGACGAGCCTATATCGCCTCGAGTCATGATAGACGAGAAAATTGAGGTATTTTCATTTAATTCTATTTTTTCTATCTATATATTCTATATACATTTCTCGTGTTAGTTGCCGTACTCGTCGGAAACGGCTTGACTGATTTTTATAACATCTTGTGTTTATATTAGTAGGTATGAGAATGCCAATGGCTTTACGTGCTTTCCGAGGCACGGACCGATTTCAATATGTAATTCACCATAATATTAATATTAGTCACCTTTCCACGGAATGAGCTCATTTGATCGAACCGTGCGTCTGTTATTGTTTAGCTACGAGACCCTCAGATAAAGGGAATCTTACTTAGAAGATATTGGAATACAAATAAGAACACAATTCGTAAAATAGTCGTTGACGTTATTAATATTATGACCTTTTGACCATTTATGATTCTGCTAGAGCGACTTTTTCGGCTCCCAAATTATAACTTCTTCTTCTGAGCTTGTCGATGGCCATCTAAATTGTGTCAGCCCAGAACTTAGCTACTAGTTTGGCACATTCGGTAGCTTCCATCAGTTCCTCTAGATTATAACTTCAACAATGACACACAGATCGACTTCGAAGAGATGCGTCAACTGAAGCCCGCAGTCCGTTTACTGCGGCGGACGCTACAGCCGGGTCTGTGGATGTCGTACGGTCTGACGCAGCACTCGCGTCGCTTGCACGCGCGCCTGCACCGGCTACAGATCGACCAACAGCTGCCGCTGCCGACCTTCCCTGTGGTACTAGCGCCTGTACCTCCTCCCAGGTCCATTGCTAATGATGATCCTTCCGGTAAGTGTTACATTAAAATAGCAGACACTAATCTTTAAAATCTTTCTTCTTTCCTGTGTGTTATCTTTCTTCTTTAGTTAGAATTGCACTTGTTCAAGCGGTTTTTAGCTCGATATTGCAATATCAATAAATATACCACTATATTGTAATAATATACATTTTGCATTATATTTAATTCGAAGACATGTGACATCTGCCAATCCGCACTGGGCCCGCGTGGTGGATTATAGCTCATCCCTCTCCTAGAGAGGACGCCTGAGTCCCTGCAGTGAGAACATTATAGGTTGATGATGATGAAATTTTGCACGAAATAAATATGGGTACATCGTTGACATTTTATAAAAATAATCGAGGAAAGCATTACTGGATTTTGTAGTAACATTTATAAATTGACAAAGAACATGAAACGGTTTCATCTATATAAATAAAGAGAGAAGTCCTGACTGTCGGACTGACTGACTGACTGACTGACTCATCAACGCCCAGCCCAAACCCTTGGACCTAGAAAGCTGAAATTTTGCACAGAGGTTCCCTTTATAATGTAGACAAGGAATAAGGAAGGATTTTTCGAAATTCAACCCCAAAGGGATTTAAATAGGGGATGAAAGTTTGTATGGAAAATCGACATTTTCACGCGGGCGAAGCCGCTGGCAAAAGCTAGTCATAAATAAGATCCCAACAAAAACATTCTGTAAAAAACTAGCCAAGTCTCGATGGAGCTGCTTGTTTATCTCTAAAAAGTAATGAAATCTATAGACAAAGTCGTGCCAAGTCTAAGGTTCCTTATTGCGATTTCTTTATTATTATAGTTAATGTTGTGTGACTTGGCCGTTGTTCGTTTCGTTTAGTTCGGTCATTTTTCTTCTTGGCGTCCAATTACCAATACCAGTATGGGTTATTATCTCGCTTAACAATCATAGGTAGTTACAACAGATATAACATTACGTATAAACTAAATTGACTTGTACCCACTAACGTATAAAGAATGTTCAACGGCCAAGTCACACAACAATAACTATAATAATAAAGAAATCGCAATAAGGAACCTTAGACTTGGCACGACTTTGTCTATAGATTTCATTACTTTTTAGAGATAAACAAGCAGCTCCATCGAGACTTGGCTAGTTTTTTACAGAATGTTTTTGTTGGGATTTCACTTCTTTTTGTAGAAACGTATAAGTACGTATATTGATTTATTTTATTATAGATTTTCTTATTTAAAACAATTTTTTTTTTTCGATTTTCCTACTTATTATAGTTTTCCCTTTACGTGGCCATTAAACCCTAACTCTGTACCAAATTTCAGCTCTCTGAGTTTATGGGAAGTACTAGTTCTATTTTGATGATCATGAGTGAGTGAGTGAGTGAGTTTCATAAATGCGAAACTTTGCTTTCGCTTAACTTCGGAACTAAATGACCTACAGACTTGAAACTTTTTATTTTAAGTGTGATTGTATAGCTTACTGGATGACGAAAATTTCAGCGTTCTGGTCTTATCCAGAGGTTCTCAAATAGGGGCCTGAAAATGCGGCGAAATGGTTCCAGTAAAGGATGGTACGGCAGTGTTTGCTTCGCGCTCGACTCGGCGGGGGCACTGCCGTGCCCCCAGATACTTATCGTTTGACGCCGTGTTCAATTTGAAGACACGATAATATGATGTATCTCAATAACAGCGAGCTATATTGTTTTTCGCAAAATACTATTAGAACTATTAACATGTACCTACACATACCAGAAAACTTCTACATACCCGATCTTGCATCATGTTCTACCAAATTCTGTAGGACTATTTCTAAATTATACCTAATCTTTTTTGCATGACTGTGGATTCGCACATAGTTCCTCGAGGTACGAATAAATGCTTGCTTTCGCTACGCTAACCAGGCTATTAGCTTACACAATGGCGCTTGTTCAGTATACAACTAAAAATACCAAAATTAAGTCGTATTTTCATATATTTTAGGTATGAAGCCGTTTATCGAAGTGTCGATAGTAGAGCGGATTATGGCCCACAGTATGGTTCGCCAGTACAAATACTACAAGGTTTTGATCCAAGAGTTCCATGTGAAGGTGGACATGGGACTGATCAACGCTTTCTTGGGGATGTTCCCGCAACGGCTGCTCAATGAACAAGAAGCGGTAATAATTAGGATTTATTTATACATCTAGTTTGTATCAGTACTTCTTTTACGCGCCTTTTTTTCAACGCACTGGATTTCAACGCTCAGCTTCCCATTAAGGTTTGAAAATTCATTGAACAGTAAAAAAAAGTTGTGTTTCAAGCACCCCTCTGAAGGGGTCTTAATTTCGGATAGTACAGCCAGTAGTATACTGGAAATCTCACGGAAAGTGATTTTATTTACTAACTGAAATAATCTAATCAGTATAAATTATTGTTTTGATAAGCCTTTCAAAAATCAGAAGCCAATATTTTTTATAAAAACAATTGCCTGTTCATCAAAACTTCCCAAGTAGCACGTAGTGTATTTTGGAACTTATTCTGCAACTATAGGTAGCATTTAAGTGATGCAAGAGTGTACGGTATTACTTAAAGATGCAAACAGCGCTCGGTTTTGCATATGAGTAACTCTTATCACTAACAGTTGCTTTTGAGTGATTTTTGTTCCTGCTTTATAACTTATGGTGGCACTAGACCTAATTTATTAGTTATAGACGCATATAGGTTTCAATTTTCAATCTTTTAGAACTCAAAGAAGCTTAAGACATCTTAAAATCTCCCATTAAGAACCGTACCTTAAGGCTCCTTCCACAAAATCATCTCATTTTGATCAATTTTGATCGCTTGGTGTGGGAAATCTATGAAGAATTTGAAGCTTCCTTTTGGCTATTATAAGAGACGAGTTCTTTTTCAGGTGGATGGGTTTGAAGAATTTTCAAAATAATGTTTATATTAATGACAATCACCCGTATTCAAAAGCCCTTTTCCGCACAAATACCGATCGAGTTACGTTTGGCTTAGCCGAACATAACACTACAAACGATTTTAAACATTAAAAAAAATATAAATAACATCACCGTATGGTCTACTAGGGGACCAGTTTGCCACATTTTCGACTTCAATACAAAATATAGCAGAAAAAAAATGTTAAAACATCGCAATTTTTACAAAATGTCTCGACAAATAAGATTTTTTTTCTATACCTTAGAATCACGTTAAAGAAAATTTAAAAACTACGTATTAATTTTAAGGTAACCTTCTAATAGAATCGTATTTTTATTTTATCAATAAACTATAATTTCATTTCGTAAATTGAATCTAAAGTTAACTATATTATCGACCGCGCAAACTCTATCTCGCCAGTACGAATCGGCCACTGCCAGAGGACGGACGTATCGCTTTGTGTCACAAACGCTCCCGTGTTTTTCGTGCATATATTTTCGAGATTGTACACCGATTACCACAATTTGATACACTTATTAATTTTGATCAAACATGTTTATTTTGCTAGTTTGTAAAGATTGCTAATTTTTTTTTCATCTTCAGATCGAAGTCGAATTTCACGATCGTTTGTTGTTGTCGATTGTACTTCGATATATATTTTTAACCGACCTCCAAAAAAGAGGAGGTTCTCTATTCGTGTTTGTATGTCCGCGAATATCTCCGTCAATTGTGGACTGATTTTCAAAATTCTTTTTGTTTTGGAAAGGGTATACTCCCGAGGCGGTCCCATTGCACCAAGTCAGTTTCTGATGATGGGAACTCTGAGAAATTGAGGGCAACCCTCGAATATCATAGGCGCACATAACGTTTTCCATACATTTTCAGAAGCTGTTCAAGTATTTGCGTCTGATAATCATAATTTCATGTGGCGGCGCTGCGCTGATGACGGAAGGTGCAACTCCTCAACGGTCAGGCAGGACTTGAAAGAAAATTCCTTCAAAATTATACGTACTTATGGATCGATAGTTGTATTCTTTCAGGCTATTAGGTTGAACTGATGATAGACGGTAAATCTCATTAACCGACTTAAAAAAAGGAGGTTCTCAATTCGTCTGCTAGAAAATTTTTAGTTCTTCCGTCATGGGTGTCGTTTTCAAGGTTTTCGGGGTCGCTGATTACGAAAATGAAGCCAAAATGAAAATCCATGATGGCGGCCAGGAAAATTTTTGGTTTTTCGGTCATGGGTGTCGTTATCATGGTTATTGGGGTCGCTGATTACGAAAATGAGGTCAAAATGAAAATCCAAGATGGCAGGCAGGTTTTTTGGGTTTTCCGTCATGGGTGTCGTTTTGATGGTTTTTGGGGTCGCTGATTACGAAAATGAGGTCAAAATGAAAATCAAGATGGCGCCGACAAAATTTTTTGGTATTTCCGTCATGGGTGTCGTTTACATGGTTTTTGGGGTTGCTGATTACGAAAATGAAGCCAAAATGAAAATCCAAGATGGCGGCCAGAAATTTTTTTGGTTTTTCCGTCATGGGTGTCGTTTTCATGGTTTGTGGGGTCGCTGATTACGAAAATGAGTTCAAAATGAAAATCCAAGATGGCAGCCAGGAAATTTTTTTGGTTTTCCGTCATGGGTGTCGTTTTGATGGTTTTCGGGGTCGCTGATTACGAAAATGAAGCCGAAATGAAAATCCAAGATGGCGGCCACAAAAATTTTTGGTTTTTCCGTCATGGGTGTCGTTTTCATGGTTTTTGGTGTCGCTGATTACGAAAATGAAGCCAAAAGGAAAATCCAAGATGGCGGCCAGGAAAATTTTTGGGTTTGCCGTCATGGGTGTCGTTTTCATGGTTTTTGGTGTCCCTGATTACGAAAATGAGGTCAAAATGAAAATCAAGATGGCGCCGACAAAAATTTTGGTTATTCCGTCATGGGTGTCGTTTTCATGGTTTCCGGGGTCGCTGATTACGAAAATGAAGCTAAAAGGAAAATCCAAGATGGCGGCCAGGAAAATTTTTGGATTTGCCGTCATGGGTGTCGTTTTCATGGTTTTTGGGGTCGCTAATTACGAAAATGAGTTCAAAATGAAAATCCAAGATGGCAGCCAGGATTTTTTTTGGTTTTTCCGTCATGGGTGTCGTTTTCATGGTTTTTGGGGTCGCTGATTACGAAAATTAAGCCAAAATAAAAATCCAAGATGGCGCCGACGAAAATTTCAGATTTTTCCGTCATGGGTGTCGTTTTCATGGTTTTTGGGGTCGCTGATAACGAAAATGAGACCAATATGAAAATCCAAGATGGCGCCGATGAAATTTTTGGTTTTTCCGTCATGGGTGTTGTTTTCATGGTTTTTGGGGTCGCTGATTACGAAAATGAGACCAAAATTAAAATCCAAGGTGGTGGCTAGGAAAATTTTAGGTTCGTCCGTCATGGGTGTCGTTTTCATGGTTTTTGGGTAAACTGAGTACACACTACACCCCTGATTTCGCATTGCATATTCGCCAATTGCAAAGTGCAAAGACTAAGGTAATTTTATTTAAAACAACTGCACGAAATAATGACACTATGACAATACTACTAAATGATGGTAATATTGAACTCGTGAAAGAAACTAAATTCCTGGGAGTACACATAGATGACCCATTAAACTGGAAAAATAATTAGCCGCCATTGATGCATATCTATATCATCCACATGTTATGCTTTAAGAACCCTTATATAGAGACGAAATTGACATTGAACACTTAAAAATCGTAAACCACACACTAATTGAATCCAAAATAAGATACAATATACAATTCTGGGGAAACAGCTATAATTATAACTGTAAACGAGCTTTTGTCCTTCAGAAAAGAGCTATACGTACCATTGTCCGTATCTCACAAAGAGAGAGTTGTCGTCCGCATTTCTTAGACTTAAAAATTCTTACAGTTCCCAGTCTCGTTTTCTACATTCTTGTACTTCTGATTAATTTAAAAAGTACATACATGAATATGAGACGCATGAGGAAAGACTAGTCAGGGAGAGTACACGTAGGAAAGATTTGAAAAATAAGATAAGTCCTCATTTTAACATTGTGAAACATAGTTTACAATATCAAGCAGTGCAATTATTCAATAGGGTACCATTAGAATTAAAAAGCTTAATCTATACGTCTTCATTTAAATCAAAGCTTCAAGCATTCCTACTGGATAAATGTCTCTACTCCGTTGACGATATGTAATATTAAGGTATATAATACAATTATGATATTGCGCCAACTGATATAATTTGTCCTTTGTTTTTGTCAGTTTTTAATTTTAAAATGACTATTTGTATAAAGCTGACATGAATTTTACAACAATCTAATAATTTAATTATTTTGTATTTTTGATTATTTTTTGTTTCAATTATGATTTAAAGGAGGTGTTTTTTTTTTGGCCAAACCATGTACCGAGGTACAAATTACTATTTAAGCTCCTTCCAATAAATGGTGTTATGGGCAGTGTTTAATATTCTTCAATATAGAACAGATTAGGAATTCTAATAATATGAAAATACACCACTTCGCATCATAACTGCGTTCAAAGAAACGTTCATGACAGCGTTGGTTGACAGCTGTCAAACTATTTCATCTGTCAAAATCAAAGGTTAAAAACCAAAATATGAAAATATGAATTATTGATGTCGCAGAACATCACCAGTACCACCAGAATTCCGCCCCTAAGACGACCCACTGACCTTTTCATCATCATTTCAGCCAAAAGATGTCCACTGCTGGACATAGGCCTCCCCCAGGTGTCGCCACATTTACCAGTCCATCTACATCTCAGATCTACTTGAAAAGCTGATATGAAAAGAGTGTCAAAAGATGATAATGATGAACCCTTTCGATATAGGGTAGAGTGAAGAACAAAACGTGCTGCACTGACCCCAAGTAAAATGGGTCAAGGACAGGAAGATGATGAACACTTTCCAGATCGGTCATCTGACAAGGGGACCTGAAAAGAACTACACTTTTACCCATTATGTATGACTTGATTGTCGTCATAGTAAAAAGTAAAATATTATCGTCAAGATAGGTAGTTGAAATAATCTTATCGATTCTTCAATTATTTTTTTTTCATTGTGAAGGCTTAATATAGGCAGTAAAGAAACATTTATAGAATTGATAATTCTATCCTGTGTATGCCAATGGGAATTTAGTTAACTACTACGGATATTTGAAATAAAACCAATAACATTCTTATTTTATTTTATTCCATTTCCTCATTTTCATCATTTTCTCTTACTAAGATATAATCTAGGAAGGAGGCAGGTGCTGAAATATCTTGTTGATGTCGAGCCCACCCCATATACCAAACAATAGTCATGATGTGAGCACAGCAACTGACGGTACGTTTTCCAATTATACAGTTAACAGTAATAACCGTGGATTCTGTGCTACCAACTGTTTTCCTGGATATTTATTATTTAATAAAATACGGTACGGTAAATACTTTTCTACTACGGTGTCTTGACTGTATTCTAGCCCTAAATAAAAACATTTCACCCTCAAAATCTGGTATATGAAAAGGCTCAACATCACGGCAAACTTCAATTTCAAAAATTCCATTTTGCCTTATTTATGTTCTCTGTAATAAGAGCGTGCTTGCTTTATCTGTCATCACTGGGAACTCATTTAGAAGTATATCAGCATGAATGCTAATAAAAGATGATGCTTCTTCCATTAATATTATTTTCAATATTATAATCAGCTAATGTGTTATGTTCATGTAATTTTTGCAAGGCACGCTCATTCCATCTGGTCTATCTGTAATGGGTACATGGAAAGCATTTATCATGGCCCCTGCTATTCGAAAATCAGTTATTAGATGGGTAGCGGTATTGTTGCTGAAATCATTTCTTATTCGTTCATAATCTCTCTTAAACCTGCCATTTACAACCTCCACTACCCAACTACACATTGTTACAAGTCTCGAGTTATTTGCTCTTAATGTAGGCAACTGTGTCTCACCAGGTTGCAGAGATTCAGGTTTACAAACATTATAATTAAGAGATGATCAAAATAATTATATCATTATAACAGAATCTGACACAGTTGCCACATAGGGGCCATATGTATCAAGTATGTGACCGTCTGTTGTTACCAGTATGAAAGGCTTAGCTAAGTTTCTGTATTTATGTAAAATATAATAATATTAAGATTCTTTTTGAAACAAATAATTTGATAATTTTTGTTTATTATTTTGTTTTGACTTTTAAAATATACTGTCAAATGATTAAATTATCGGCCCTGGAGCACTGTCTTTTAGCTACTTGATAACCAAACGCAAAAAATAATCTGAAATGTGAAATAAATGATTTTTTATGTTCTTGTGCCCATAATTTTTAACAAAAATAGTGTGTTGGATAAAATACGTAACATTAGTACATATTAAAAAATTGTAAACAATATATTTTTAGGTTCTCATAAGTTTATCAAATGAAGTAACGAAACGCATGTTAAGAAAAATTAATCACGAGATTGCCAGATTAAAATTCTGGGTTGCAAGTTTTAGCATCTTTAATAGTGAATTTCAGGTGGTACAAATGCATAAATAAATCCAAAACATTTTTTTTCAGAATCTGTGATTTTTTTCCTATATTTTCGTACCTTTGTTCTTAAGCTAAAGTGTTTGGCCAAACTTGTATGGAAAAAGAAACACCTCCTTTGTATTTTATGTGTAGGTACTTATTGTAATTTTTGTTGTTAATGTTTAATTATGACATAAGAATGTGTTTTATTATTATTTTTTATTATTATTTTTATGATTTCAAATACAATGTGAATTGTTTGTGAATAAATTGAATTGAATTATCAGTTGAGTCAAATACATTCCCAACAGAATGGAAAACATCTAAAGTTATCCCGGTTCATAAGAGTGGCCCAAAAAGTGATATAAAAAATTACAGACCCATAGCTGTTTTATCCATATTTGGAAAAGTGTTTCAAGCGGTACTTTTAAAAAAAGTATTTTCCAAACTGCAACGGTGGTTTGCGGAGGAACAGCACGGATTTCTTCCAAATCGTTCAACCACGTCTAATTTACTCAACGTTACGACATTCTTAGCCAAAAATATTGACGACAGAAAGCAGGTGGATGTCACTTATTTTGATTTTCAGAAGGCTTTTGACCGGGTTGACAATGATATACTTTTGAGTAAATTGGCTTTGGCTGGTTTCTCTGCGGCAACACTTAAATTCTTCGCAAATTACCTATACAATCGCAAACAATATGTTATTTTTGAAAATGCCAATTCGGAATGCTTGGAGGTTAGTACCTTGGCCTAGTACTAACCTAAGTCCCCTGTATTTTCTTATTGTTGTAAATGACCTGCCCAAGTGTGTAAAGCACTCCACAGTTTTAATGTATGCCGATGATGTCAAAGTTGCGCTTCCCATATCTAATCTTAGCGATACAGTCACACTTCAACAAGACATAGACAGCATCCACCATTGGATCACTATAAACAACCTCAACTTGATTATTAGAAAATGTGCGATCATGACCTTTTCTAAAGTCACACAACCTATCCTCAATATTTACACATTAAACAATGAGCCCCTGAAACGAGTTAATGCCGTACGCGATATTGGTACTAATTTTGACCCACACCTCACATTTAACCAACATAGTAATATAATACAAATATGCAACAAGTCCCGCAAAAACTTAGGTTTTGTTTTACGACAAGTTAATTTTTAAGCTATTGCATAGCTTCTATCGCGGGCCTTGAGCGTGGAGAGCGAATTCAGAAATTCCCTAACGAAAATATTCAAGATTCAGTATTCAACCAGGTTGCTATGGTTACGGAAAAAAACAAGGTTATCAACTGAGGTTGTCAAATTAAATAATTAATTATTTGCTGTTGTAAAAAAATATGCCATGCAATAGCTTTACCGCGGCAGTCTCCGAGTGCCACATTTAGTTTTTTTTTTTTAATAATTGACCAGCCATAAACCTCATCTACAACTCCTTCGTACGCAGTTTACTCGAAACCAATAGTGTAATCTGGAACCCTCATGAAAAAATCTATAAACTAGTCATTGAAAAGGTCCAGAAGTCTTTTATTCGCTACCTCTAACTCAAATTATTTGGCTTTTACCCATATAATTTAACCTACGCCATTCGTGCTAGGTATGGTGACATACCAGAGCTTAGAAGTCAGGAGAAATCTTGCTCTAGTTAAATATGTCATCTGCTTAGTTCGTGGTTCCCATTTTAATTCCCTGCTGTTACAGTACATCTCTTTTAACATCCCACTACCTATCCGGCACTCTCTTCGCCCACGCCAACGTCCTCTTTTTTCGATTCCTCAAACAAGCACCGTAACTCTTAAGACTAGCCCACTATTTCTAGCCCTTACCCACATAAACATTTTAATGTATGACGAGTCATTAGATATTTTTGCAAGTACGGAACTAAGTCTCCTTAACACTGCTTCTCGATACCTGGAGTCCATTGCCACTCCCAGTACTATCTCCTCGGGTTTAACAATTTTTTTGGTAATTTTTATTTGATTTCAACTTTTGCCACTAGAATGTTTTGTTAATTTTTATTGTAATAATGTTTTTTTTTTCTTAGTTTTGTTATTATTATTTTTTATTTCTAAGTTTTTTGTTTTTTGTTCAACCTATAACTTGTATGTGTGGTGTCACTGTAAATATAAGTTGGTTATTAATAAATAAATAAATTATGTGCTTTAGCGTATGTTCCATCAGAACCAGTTATCAACGCTTTTGACGAACTGCTCGAATCTGTTTTATATTGTGCATTCTGGCCTCCTCCGACAAGGCATTGATTATTTTGAAGATAACTGGATCGGAAGGTTGGAAAGACGGGGCAGGCGAGCTCCTAGATTTCCTATTGATCTGTGGAATACTTTTGATGCAGTTCTTCAGGAAATTCCCCGAACGAACAACTCCGTTGAAGGCTTTCACAGGGGATTCTAGTCACTTCTATCGGCTCATCTCATCACCCATCTATATGGAAGTTTTTGGATGAACTTCGTCGGCAGCAAAGCCTGACAGAACTGAAACTGGAGCTTTTGTCTCGTGGATCACACACAACTAGTCGGCCAAGATATAGGCAAACATCGGCAAGATTGAAAGATTTAGTTGAATCATTTGGGGAGAGACCACTCCCAGATAACTTACGGGCCAATGCTCATAATTTTGAATTTCAACAAATATGATTAAAAAAATACATAAAAAAAAAGAAACACAAAATGATTAAACCTAAAAAGCATACAAATTTAAAATAAATAATTATATCTATCTAGGGTCAAAGTCTACATACTGCATACGGCCAATGACCTTTTTTTTTTACAAAATAAGCCAGCATTCCTTCAGGCGTTATCGACATTCTTGACCTCGAAAGCACAAAACCTAACAAATGTTTTTTTTTTCCTTCATCACGTATAATACTTCAAATCTGATTTGACCTGCCTGTTGGTCTAGTGGTTAGTGACCCTAACTGCTATGCCGGAGGTCGTGGGTTCGATTCCCACCCAGGACAAATGTTTGTGTGATGAGCACGATCATTTGTTCTGTGTCTGGGTGTAATTTATCTATAATATGTATGTATTTAGAAATATATAAGTATGTTTATCAGTTGTCTAGTACCCATAACACAAGCTCTGCTTAGCTTGGGACTAGATGGCGTTGTGTGATAGTTGTGGAATATTATATTATTATTATTATTATAACATTGTGTATAAAATCAATGAAAATAAACAACCAAAAAAAAAACGCTAGGTGCCGGTCCACCTCCACGTGGTGCCCGTTGGAAACGTGATAACGGCTAACGGACTATTTGAATGACAATGCCTATAATTCCATTTTTTTCCTGTTCATGTTATTTTACATTTTGTCTAGTATAACTTATTAAATATTTATTTCGATTTCATGTTTAACAAACCCATTTTATGTATTTCTAAATTTTGACCCCCGAAAACCATGAAAACGACACCCATGACGGAAAAACCTAAAATTTTGCTAGCCGCCATCTTGGATTTTAATTTTGGTCTCATTTTCGTAATCAGCGACCATAAAAACCATGAAAACGACACCCATGACGGAAAAACCAAAAATTTTTGTTGGCGCCATCTTGATTTTCATTTTGACCTCATATTCGTAATCAGCGACCCCAAAAACCATCAAAACGACACCCATGACGGAAAAACCAAAAAAAATCCAGGCTGCCATCTTGGATTTTCATTTTGACCTCATTTTCGTAATCAGCGAACCCAAAAACCATGACAACGACACCCATGACGGAAAAAATTAAAAAATTTCTGACCGCCACCTTGGATTTTCATTTTGACCTCATTTTCGTAATCAGAGACCCCTATAGCCATGAAAACGACACCCATGACGGAAAACCCAAAAATTTTCGTTGGCGCCATCTTGATTTTCATTTTGACTTCATTTTCGTAATCAGCGACCCCAAAAACCATGAAAACGACCATGTCCGACCCATGACGGAAAAACCTAAAATTTTCCTAGCCGACGAATTGAGAACCTCCTTTTTATTAAGTCGGTTAATGAGATTTACCGTCTATAATCAGTTCAACCTAATAGCCTGAAAGAATACAACTATCGATCCATAAGTACGTATAATTTTGAAGGAATTTTCTTTCAAGCCCTGACCGTTGAGGAGTTGCACCTTCCGTCATCAGCGCAGCGCCGCCACATGAAATTATGATTATCAGACGCAAATACTTGAACAGCTTCTGAAAATGTATGGAAAACGTTATGTGCACCTATGATATTCGAGGGTTGCCCTCAATTTCTCAGAGTTCCCATCATCAGTAACTGACTTGGTGACAATGGGACCACCTTGGGAGTATACCTTTTCAAACAAAAAAATAATTTTGAAAATCGGTCCACAATTGTCGGAGATATGCGCGGACCACATAAAAAAAACATACGAATAGAGAACCTACTTCCTTTTTAGGAGTCGGTTAAAAAGAGACTGAAACATTATTTATTTTTGACGTGTTGTAGTGCTTTTGCAACTAATTTACAACAAAATTTAAATCTGTGATTAAAATAGATATCATAATTTTTGATTTATTAAATGAATATTATTTCATCTAACACCAAATTGAACCATTTTTATGTTGATTGATATACTGTACCTATACACAACACACATTCCAGACTATTTTTCAAAGTGTACTTACTTACTATAAAATTATGTCACTTAAAATAATAATCGTCTAAATGATCAAATTTTTCAGCCGTAGTTCAACGCTCGAAATGCCCGTGTGTGCGTTCGTCGGTGTTATCGCTGCACACAAACATAGCATCGCACCGAAATTGCCTAAAGTTCCGCAAGTCTTGTCTGTACAAGGCCTCTTAATAGGTGGTAATTTTTCCTTATTTGGCACCTTTAGTACTAAATAAGTAGTATATATAAGTTACTTATCACCTGTAGTGGCTCAAGAGTTATTATTGCAGCTCATTTGGAACCTAGTGTAATTGCCTTTGTAAGGTCTAATATACTCTAATATGCCACTGTAACGCGTAGATCGATTCCAAAAGATGGTTCTTGAAAACCTTAAGCAACAATTTTCTCTCATTTAAAACCAATTAAGATCTTACAGTTCTAACACTATCACAAGTTCGGTACATATTAATACATTTAAATAGAGTATGATTTGTATTTAAGTAAATTTCCTACATTTTAGGTACTTAATTGAATAGTTTATGAAACAGTTATGAAATCACTAGTTCACTTTGTAATTTTTTTTAATCTACTTACGTTATACACGGTGTAAATCACAGATTGGTAGGCAAGGCATGATCAGCTACCCTTCTGAATGTCTCTTGTATAAATGAAAAATGAAAATTTGCAAACTATCAGTAGGAAATCAGGCATCGAAATAAAAAGTCGAGGATTCCAGCCAACATTTACAATTAAATTAAATTTTACTTTATTTACCTTCCTAAATGGGTTATGTACCCGTCTTGAGGATCCCCAATTCAACGCAAAGGCAACGAGACCTGTTAAGTGAAAATAATCACTACTAGGTACTAATAAGGGATTTTTGGACCTAGGAGCTCTATTAGGGTAATAAATGAGTGTAAAATGACCTGAAAGTCTATTTCAAATCGCCATTTTTAAAAATGGAGTCCTTGAAAAGTATCTTGTTGAATGGTATTTTATTACAATAACATACAATAAAAAACTTATTAACAAAAAATAAAACCGACTTAAAAAAAAAACACAAAAAAGTGAAAAATAAACTTTAGAAGAAAAACCAGTCTCTGAAGTCGGTGACTTTTGTTTGTTTGATTTCATTTTTTTGCCACCGACTTCAGAGACTGGTTTTTCTTCTAAAGTTTATTTTTCACTTTTTTGTGTTTTTTTTTTGAAGTCGGTTTTATTTTTTGTTAAAAAGTTTTTATTTTTCACTTTTTAGTGGTTCACATGTTCATGGGTCAAAGTGGACAATGTAGTTTTTTTTTGAGTTTTGTTGATTTTTCAAAAACCGCTTGTCCAATTTCGAAATATGGGACCATTTCGGAAGTATACCCTTTCCAACAAAGAAAGAATTTTTGAAATCGGTTAGCAAGTGACGAAGTTATGCCCGAACAAACATAAAAAAAAAAAAAATACAAACATCCGAATTGAGAACCTCCTTCTTATTTAGAAGTCGGTTAAAAATGAGTTTTGACAACTGTTTCTGATGTAGTTTGACATTATACTTTTTGTTAAACCATAATGTTAGGTTTTTAACAACCAAATTTTTATGAAGTATTATCTTATTTATTTGATCACCGCATATTTTTTGCTAATTCTTGATTAGATCGAAGGCGCATCAAAATTTACTTAGTAAATATACCATGGTTTCACAATAAAAAACCATTTGCAAGGGCTCATGATGGTTATCCTGCGTTAAACACATAATTTTTGAATACTCGCAAAATAGATCACAAATAAAAACTGCCATAACACAAAGCCGTTGTTGTTTATCTCCACCGAAAATAAGAACTTGTTAGGATCTTATTTGTCACTCAACGAATGAACTGTATCGCTTTATCGTTCAATCATTCATTTACGGCGCGCAATTTGCACCGTTAGTTCCTAGTGCCACTCAGGATAACAATTCGAACTCTTATGCATCGCTTTTGCATCTATAAATAAGTTGAAATTTTTCTCCCTTTGGTAACATACAGGTTGCATATCGGTTCTAACCACCTTTATAGAACTTAATCACGGTGGATTTTATTACTAAAGTTTCCAAAAATATTCTATATGCAAGCCTTTTGTCACAAAATGTGTTACTTGGGTTTTGGCATAATTATGCCAATGGCAATGTTTAAATACCGAATTTGGTAATACTTATCGGGCCGATACTTATGGCAGGTTAATATCAATTTGTACAGAAATAAATGAACTGTTAACATTTCAGCTGGAAGCATTCCAACATGATTTAGAAAGGGCAAGACAGCCATTAGAGGCTTTAGCAGCGATGGGAGTGGCGACAGACCTGAAGAATTTCTACGACAATTTGCATTTATCACCACTCAAGGTAAATAAAATACCAAAATAAAATATTTTTCAGTTTACATTGCCAGTCAAATAACGGCTCTATTTTCTGATTGTTTAGGTGCATGTTTCGTTCTCACTTGGTGGGTCGACTCAGCTGCCAACGTTCATTGGCACGGTACTCCAGGGCATTGGTGTTACGTTGACGGACATGAACGACGTAGTATTCAAGTAAGTTCATCTGTTTTGACTAATGAGCTAGCTAGATATATTTATGCGAAGATTACAAGGTTAATGTCTTATTTACAAGTTAGGGTATAATAATTATGATACTTTTTCGTGGGTTTATTTCTGATTTTCATGCAAACGATGCTGTGGGAAAAATCCAGTTGACTGTAAATGCTAGATATGCTATGAGGCATGAGCTTATAATGTCTTTTCAAATAAATACTGTATCTCCTACATCTACTCGAAGAATAAATGCATGTACTCGTATTTCATTAGTTTTATTTTTTTTACAAATAGCATTTCTCCTCAGATTATCCTACTATGAAAAGAACTATGAGTTCTTGTCGCAGAAGGAGTTGGTTGGTCAAGTATCGAACCACTACAAGGGCCAAGCACTGAAGCAACTGTATGTGCTAGTACTAGGTCTGGATGTTATCGGTAACCCGTACGGTCTGGTCGTCGGACTCAAGAAAGGCGTGGAAGATCTATTCTACGAACCATTCCAGGTTTGTTTTCCATGTTTTGTAAAATATCAGTTACCCACGAAAATTATGTTTTTCTAACTCTTCCGCTATTCTTTTCTGATTAGTTTCGTAGCGGGATCCAAGACAGTTAAATCGTTTCTCTGGGACTTCGTCGAGCTTCATTGTCTCGGCGCTTTTGTTGTGGTTGCCACTGTTGATCCTGGCTAACAGGAGTTACAGTGGTTTGGGAATAGTGAGGCGGGCTTGTTAAAAAAAAACCAGTCACACGGCATAGTAGGGTAGTTGACAAAAAAAATCGTATTAGTCCGTCAGATAGATTTCCAAACAATATTGAACACGTATTTTTTCTTGGAAAGTCGTGCGACGTCACAGTTTGGCCCATTTTCACCAGACTATGACGTCAAAAGCCCCCACTCCGTGATCTTTGACAAGCTTTATTTGCGTCAATTTTTAATAATTTGATAAAACAAAAAACAAGTATCCAATATTTTTCGATAATCTAACTGACGGACTAAACAGAATCATATTTTTTTTTAGTCAGTCAACTACCCTATAGGCACGATGTGGTTAAAAACAGCGTTATGTCTATGTAGTAAAAACAAAAAAGGCTTTATTTGACTACTTTCGGTTGGGACGACGTGACTCAACGAAGTGCCGAACTAAAATATACGACAAATGATACGTATACATACCCATAAAATTATGTTGGAGCATTACTGTGTGAAGCCTGACCTATATGTCGCAGATTCAACACCGAGGCACAATATTTAGAGTTGACAATTTAGAATAACGCCATCTATCATCGTTTTTCGGATCTATCATCGTTAAAGTCGGAAACGTCAAGCAGTGAGCTTGGGTGAGGTCGATGCAGAGCGTGGCAGGTCTGGTTTGACAGTTTCCGGTTGACAGATGACAGCTGTCAGTTGTCATATGTCAAATGTCAGTTGTGAGTGGTCGGTTGACGTTGACGTTAGACGCATTTGACTTGAGGGACGTTACTTTTTGGTGAGACACGAGCGCGAACGGTTGTTCTGCCCCATGAAGTTATAGATAAATATGGAGACCACACTTCGAATACCTACTTGAAGCAAAACTTATCATCGCTATCTCGCTCTCTGTGGGCTGACCCTCTCTTTCTAAGTAGGGTAACCTTTATTTTATTTTACCTAGGACATTACGTATCTAGTTCCTTTTCATAACTTGTGTTTGATTAAATTAATATATCCACATCTCTGTTCACTTCTAGATTGATGAAAGATGCCAATGATAAATTACGAAAGAAGCTGTTTGCTTACAGTGTGAAAGTTCCTGATTTTTTTTGGCAGTTTGTCATTTTCAATCACGCAAAAAAGTCTTACGTAATTTCGCACAGAAATAGAATATAGACCATGGCCAGTATAAAACTTTAGTCCCTGTAGCAATACGAAATTAATGATCTTCTATCTATCTATATAAATAAAAAGAGAAGTCCTGACAGACTGACTCATCAACGCCCAGCCCAAACCCTTGGACCTAGAAAGCTGAAATTTTGCACAGACGTTCCCTTTATAATCTAGACAAGGAATAAGGAAGGATTTTTTGAAATTCAACCCCTAAGGGAGTTAAATAGGGGATGAAAGTTTGTATGGAAAATCGCCATTTTCACGTGGGTGAAGTCGCTGGCAAAATACTTGCTTTTTACAAAAGCTAGTAAATCATAATGACAGAAGAGGTGGTGACACGACCACGGTGGTTGCCTACCGCAAGGGCTGGTGGGGTGGCTCAAGATAATGAATCTGGAAGGATTTGGGAGAGATTTTTACCCAGTACAACTCTAAATCATGAAAAATCATGAAATCACAAAAAAGAAATTTGATGTTTCTTTTATTTTGTAGACTAATTAAAATGATACATCTAAGATGATTTTTTTTTAAAGATTTCTGGGTAAGTCAGTGTTAAGGTTTTTTACCACTGTGGAATTTTTAATATTATGTATTTTCATCTAAATACGGGGCTATGTATAAAACCTCAAAAAGAAACAAAAACACTTTCTAAATTAAAATCATTTTATTATATTACGAAGACATGTCCTGATTTTTTTAGTCTGTCGTAAAACTCTTTGCTTAAGAATCTTAGATTTCTTCTGCAGTATTTTTTCTTCAGTTGATTTTATTTACACCTGTACGCCCCTATCAATCTTCGTAGAGACCTGGGCTTCGCTGTTGACCTAAAACCAGAAGAGTGTGAAATCAGAACATAATTTTTTATTATTCATTACATTTACTGTATTATTTAAATAGTAATTGGCTATTTGACTACTGTTAAAAATTCACGAAAATGTTATGTTATTCCAAAGAACTAACAGAAATAACACGGTGTGTGAAAAAAGTAATAAAATGTAGTAAAGCGAGTATGATAATGACTATATAATTAATGAAGGTCCCACGGAAAGTCCCAGATATATCCCCAATATGGTCACACTACTTCAGTATGACTCCTTATAAACAAAAACAAATAAAATTGCAGAAAGTCCATGAAATTCAATGTAAAACTGTTTGGTCTTTACATAGTTATCTAAGTTATCATTGACTAAATCATAGGTCAAGCTTTTATGAAGTAATTAATTGAAAATACAAAGAAATATGCAGAAATATGTTTACAATTATTCAGTGTCAAAAATCCCGATTTAAACACTTACGCGTGAAATCTTATATCACCTCCTGGACACCACGTACTACCACAACCACGCACTACACAAGTTTGCACCATTTTCTCAATTATAACTTTGATTACAGGCAAATATCTCAAACGAAACTGTGAACCGCAAAGTAAACAACCGCCATATTGGTACGATTTATGTTGACATGTGGGGCCAATGTTGCCACATTACCACATCCTTAGGAAATGGGAAAATAATTCACTGATTCGCCAACCTTGTCAAGCATTCGTGACATACTATTTTGGAATTTTAATTTCAGTAACCTTAGTTTAGCTTTTTATTTATTAGCACATTATGTGACAGTATTTTACTTCTGATTACATTTGTGTGGTGACTCTTTTTAAAAATGAATAAGGAGATTTTAATAACGAGATAGCAATACTATCGTCCACCTTAGAAAGAGAGGTAAGCCCACAGAGAGTGAGATAGAGAATCGTAGGTATTTGACTCAAACTTTTGTTCTAAGTGTGGCCTCCATATTTATCTATTTCTTCATGTTCTGCCCGCCTGTGTCGAACTTACCGCGTTTCCGTACTTTAATCCATTTCCATCGGCTTGATCATTTGAGATTTTGTTAATTTGTTATCGGAAGTAAATAAATAGGCGGTTGTAATCAGTGTTGAGACTATTATTTCGTACCTCCGCCATGCCGAACTTGGACTCTGACAACGATGTACCCGAAATAGTTGATCTACCGTCGTCATCAGAAGTGGTATGTAACTTTAACGCCTACATAGTGTAAGTGACAGTGTTAGACCGGAAAAGTGTAAAGACAATGCGCGTGCGTCTGAAAGTGACATAGAAACGGAAATGTGGTGTTTTATGTTCGAGCAGCTAAACAAAAACTTTATGACTATTGTGCAAGCAATGAAATCACTTTTTGCGAGTACGGATATTCGCCTACCGCATTTTGACCCTGAAAAACGGAATATTGTCCCGCGTCCTTGGTTAGCAACAGCCGACATGTGTGTTATCGATCCGATATGGGAGAAACGGGACGAACGGGAGCCACACATCCACTGTAGGTGCGTCGTAAGTCGGCACCTCCGTCGCTGGTTGTCCTCCGCTGGGCCTCCTCCGGGTAACCGTTAGTCTCACCTGGTGGGGATGGACCGCCGGGGTGCTGTGAAGACAGCAGCGCCGTAAAACCGGCGCTGTGGCGTGCCTACAGGGGACGCAGCGAATTCCACGAGACTTATGGGAGAAGTTTCGTCATGGCTGTCGTCCATATCTTGTCCTGGGACGAAATGGAGCGATGTTAAGGAGCTGTTTATAGTCTGGAGTGCCCCGTATGGTGATGACGATCGCGAAGACCCTGATGCGACATCAGAACCGGGATTCACTCGAGCTGAAGAAAATACGAAGAATGGTGCGATGACGTCACGGTGCGCTGAGAATTTACTTCGGCAGCGGCGCCGGCAGCGCGGCGGCGGGACGCGGCTTGGCGGCGCGTGGTTGGCAGCGCGGCGGCGCGGCAGGTTGACCAAGCAGTGCCTGCAGCCTGCAGCAGAGGCAAATAGCGAGCGACGTGTTGAAGTTTGCTATGTGAGCAATCCCAGCGGTGTGCTGATGAATATCTGGTGAGTCGTACCCATTTTACTATGATTCTGGTGCCGAATGCTCTCCGATCAAAAATGTTTCGTTACAGTTCAGTGGCAAGCGTGCAAATAACATTGTAAATTGACCCGGGATAGGTCATGATAGTTTGTACTTCACAATTATTTACTGAGGTTATGATTATCGATTTACTATTAGAGATTTTATTTCATGTTGTACCGGATAGTTGTTTTAAAAAAAAAATGATATTTTTATTGGCGTTGAGATTTTACAACAAGGATTTAATGTTAGTTAGACGTGTGATAGTGTTGTTTTTGTGTCGTGAAAAGGTTGTTAGGTTATGTGATGTTTCAAATAAGCTCAAGAATGCTTCTAATATTCAAATTGATTTCAATACAGTTGATACAGATGTTCCGTTAGAATTTCGTTCCCAATTAATTAATCTATTGACAGCATATTCATCTTTGTTTACTAGTGATTTCTAGATCCCATATTACAACAAGACTAGTTGAATACTAAGTGGTCAACTTAACATTTAAAGTGCCTAGCATAGTAAGAGTTTTCTTATAACCTGTAACGTTACACGAAAAATAAAGTAACATGTTGAACAACCCTACTTTAAAAATTATTTTGATAAAGGCTCGAAATGATTATCTTGATGGTGTTGTGCATGTAACCGGATGGAGGTTACATGTGGAGGTGACCGGATAGAGGTTACATGTGGAGGTGACCGGATAGAGGTTGCCTGTTGTGTATGTAACCGGATGGAGGTTACATGTGAAGGTGACCGGATAGAGGTTGCCTGTTGTGTATGTAACCGGATGGAGGTTACGTGTTGATGACCGGATGGAGGTCGATTGGTTTGATGCTTATAACCGGATGGAGGTTATAAGTGTGATGATGAAGACCGGATGGAGGTCGATTGTTTTGATGCTTATGGCCGGATGGAGGCTATAAGTGTGATGATGAAGACCGGAAGGAGGTCAGAGTATGAGCACTGCAATATTTTAATGAGTTTTCTATTATTTGAATGAGTATGGGTGTTGTTCGACATGGCTGCTTAGACGACCCACTGACCAGAGTTTGTTTTGATTTCATTAAAACCTGTAATGATTTTGATCAGAATACCTTGTATTCCCCACCCACTTGGGCCAGGAATGGCCGAACGACTGGTATTGGGCAGACTTCTGTAAGGTCAACTGTACAAATTTTGACTTCTGTTGAGACCGATTGAATTGTTTTAGAAATTCTATTTCACGTTTTACCCGACAATTATTTGAGATTAGTTTCGGTTCATAATGTCATCAAATGAGATACGATTTGAGAAAATACGGTCAATTGAGGCATGTGACGCAATTGCTGACTGTAAATTTGACTTTGACACGATAGACACTGACAAAACGAGATCGGGTGATGATGAAGGGGTCAGACCTTAAGTGAGAGGTAAAAGATGCAAATGTAGTATGCAAGTGATTCAGATTGCATACATTGGAATGCTGTTCGTTGCTGCACGCGTGTAAGTGTTTACTTGAGGGCTGTGACCAACGTTCAGCATGGCAATGTAGCTAAAGGTGCTAAATAAAGGCAATGTGTTGAGTTGAGTCGATGTTGGGTACCGGATGGAGGTCCCATGGTTGCCGGAAGGAGGCAATGAGATGTGTTGAGGTTGGGTACCGAATGGAGGTCCCATGGTTGCCTGTTGGAAGCTGTGTGTGTTGTATGGTACCGAGCAGAGCATTGCATACTAGATTTGATCGGATACTAGATTTAGTCGAAAGTTGATGATTCTTGAAGAATGTTGATTTCAATGTTGAGATTTTCTTTGAGATTTGATGAGATTATGGATCAGAACAAAATTTTGTTTTGAATTGTGTGTGTGTGTTAATACTCCGACGTCTTGGTCAGGGAGGCCGAGTAAGGGACGATTTACTTTCCGTGAATTCTTGTTGCAGATACCTCACACGAGGACGTGTGAAATGTCAAGATGGCCGTGTCGCAGATTCAACACCGAGGCACAATATTTAGAGTTGACAATTTAGAATAACGCCATCTATCATCGTTTTTCGGATCTATCATCGTTAAAGTCGGAAACGTCAAGCAGTGAGCTTGGGTGAGGTCGATGCAGAGCGTGGCAGGTCTGGTTTGACAGTTTCCGGTTGACAGATGACAGCTGTCAGTTGTCATATGTCAAATGTCAGTTGTGAGTGGTCGGTTGACGTTGACGTTAGACGCATTTGACTTGAGGGACGTTACTTTTTGGTGAGACACGAGCGCGAACGGTTGTTCTGCCCGCCTGTGTCGAACTTACCGCGTTTCCGTACTTTAATCCATTTCCATCGGCTTGATCATTTGAGATTTTGTTAATTTGTTATCGGAAGTAAATAAATAGGCGGTTGTAATCAGTGTTGAGACTATTATTTCGTACCTCCGCCATGCCGAACTTGGACTCTGACAACGATGTACCCGAAATAGTTGATCTACCGTCGTCATATATAAATTCATAGCTGATAAATGACAGCTATTGATTTACAGGCTTTATGCGTGACTTTACGCCATTTTATTTTTATTTTTAAAAGCAGGCTTAAACATTCAAATCCCTTTAAAATGGTGTCGACAAGTGACATAATTATATGGAGAAGTACAACAGTGCTAAAACACGAGTGATTTGTTGCAGGGAGCTATCCAAGGCCCAGGCGAGTTCGCTGAAGGTCTGTTCCTGGGCGTGCGCTCGCTTGTGGGTCACACGGTGGGCGGCGCGGCCGGCGCTGTGTCGCGCATCACTGGCGCTATGGGACACGGGCTCGCTGCGCTCTCTCTCGACAAGGTATTATATAGATACATTAGTGTATGAACGTGAAGAAGAGTATGAATGTACGTAAAAAAGTGATGGAAAAACTGTGTGAAGGATGATATGGCTAGAAAGGAGGTGACTGCTGAGATGACGAGTTATAGATAATTATGGTATAAGAAAACATGCTGCGCCAACCCTAAAATTGGGACAAGGGCATGAGAATAATGACGATGAATACGAAAAAAAAAAAAAATTGAACGAGTTCATCATTCGATACGCGTTCTTACTAATCAACAATTGTAATATTTTCTAAGGACTACCAGCGACGTCGCCGTGATAATATAAATAAGCCGCCTGCGAATCTGCAAGAAGGTCTTGCGAGAAGCGGCAAAGGACTGGTCATGGTATGTACATCCTCTTTTCAACTACTATTTCGAATAAAGTCATTAGTATAAATTAAACAATCTTTTTGACTAACTTTGACTGTGGAACTGTGTAACATTTCAGCATTAATAAATCATGGTCTTGTTAAGATTTGACCAACAATACCTTGATGATCTAAGAAAGACTCGTCTTTACAATATTACCTATGTATAACAAGTGCAAAAATTCCAAACGAACAGGGTGTGGTAGACGGTGTGACCGGTGTGTTCACGAAGCCCATAGAGGGTGCTCGTGAGCAAGGAGTGGAAGGGTTCTTCAGGGGTCTGGGCAAGGGTGCCGTAGGCCTGGTGGCCCGACCCACTGCTGGGGTTGTAGACTTCGCATCCGGCTCACTTGATGCTGTTAAGAGGTGATGCATGCGATGATAACTTACATGCCATGCTTGTGTGTTGCATCTGTTGCATGTTCACTGTTCTGTACGGCTTTTGATTTCAAACTGTGGAATGAGTTTTTGGTTGTTCTTCGGTTTTATTGTAACTCGAACGAATGCTTGATCTTAATAATTATAATGCTTGCATGAATTTGGATACATTTTTTATATGCTTTTCATACTTATAACTCTGCATGCTGAAAGTTGATTGAGCTGAAGTAAGGAATGAACTTTTATTAAATTATCCTACCATCAACAGCTTCTTACAATAAAACAAGCTGTTAAGGCTTCGTTTACATTTAAATAGTAAATCAAAAGGTACATTTAAAAGTAAGAATGTTATTTATCTTTTTTATTCGGGCAACTTACAGCTGTTATTGATAAATAAACAAAGTGTTTTTTATAAATCTTATCATTATCACGTACCCGAACGAAAGATATTTTACTGGATCAGTATGTATATTTCCTCGCCATCAGGGCGTACTTGACGGCGTGGCCGGCGTGTTGATACGTCCTATCCAGGGGGCGCACGAGGGGGGCGCGGGGGGGTTCGTGAAGGGGCTGGGGCGCGGGGCTGTGGGGCTGGTCGTGCGGCCCGTCGGTGGGGTCGTGGACTTCACGTCCGGCCTCCTCTCGTCCGTTAGGAGGTGGTGAGGTTACCGGACTTTGTAGATGTTTCATAGATGTAGGTTTGATGGTTGCATTCTTAGAGTAGACTCAGAGTGATCGTTTCAGTCAAAAATTCGTACTAAGTTGAAGCCATCATAGAATGAAATGATTATTTCATTCGCCGATACGCACACAAGCCTACGAGTAAGTACGCAGTTATCGTTCGTAGCTTAAAAAGGCCAACTTTAAATTCTTTCACTGCGTGCACTTCGGTTATAAGCCTATTAATTCTGTGGGTGTATAATTAAAGTTTGATCAACTATGTAGAACTGCGTTACGGTACGTTTCCAAAGAAGCTGAGACGAGCAGAAATTGATCAATCATATTGATTTTGACGACCAATCAAGCTATACAAAACCAGTTTATGCGAATCTCTCATTGTACGGGAAATATATACAAAGCGAGACCATGTTATACTGGAAATTTGAAACAGACGCATAAGGTTTGTCCATCCGACCTGATGACCTGATTCGACCTGATGTTGAGAAATTTTTGATGTGTCGTTGTGTACGTCTTCGCTCGCATCCGCTGTGATGGAAACCGAACTTAAGATAGTATAGTAGATAGTGACTCTCTGAAATAGATTAGCTAATATTTAAGTACTGTAAAATATGGGCTGTAGAAATCATTTCATATTATTCTCTATTCATTCTTCTAGTATCGCACTATATTAATCTTATCGTATACTTTTGTTCCTAACGCTTTATTTGTACTATTTTTTGTTGTACTTCTTTCAAAATGTATTGTTACGCATGTGCTTGTGAATTACTTGGTGATTGGTTTTCTAATAAGTAGATGTCTTTCAAATGTGTAGAGTAAATAAAAAAAAACTAATTGTCCTCCTTTACCATCAAGTTTAAAAGTAAATTAAATCATAATTGTTTTGGGTTCATACAAATCTTTGCACATTCACTGTTTTAATTACACCTAATCCTTTACTCAACTAATATTTAACTTGAACGTGTATCAATATAGAGCCGCTGATATGTCTGAAGAGATAACAAAACGTCGTCCGACGCGGTACATGGCTCCGGACTGCGGCATCAGGCCTTACTCCAGGTTAAACGCAGAAGGATACAAGATGCTCTTCGAGTTGGAGAAGGTTTGTATTACAAGACAAAATCTTCTAGATCGTCACATTTCTATGAGGCAAAATCCTCTTGGGTGCCACATTGCTATCAAACAAAGTCTTCTATAGTGTCACGTTTCTATGAGACAAAGTCTTCTTGGATGTCACATTTCCGAAATATGAGCTATTTAAATTGTGTATGGTGTAATTGTCATTTTGATGGCTTATATCTTGGAAAAATGTTTTGGTCTCAAACTTGTTTGTATTGATGTCAGCTAAGTTTTTCTCCAAAATGACTTATCATTGAATTATCATACAACAAAGTCCTCTCTGGCTTATCCAAAAACTAATTCAATTAAAATTGCTTTTATCACTTTTATTTCACTTTGATTAGATTTTTAATGATAGTGACCGACAGCGAAGACCAAATACTTATGGCACGACCATGATGACTAGATTTTTAAATATGTTTCTTCCTAAACAGGGCAAGTATGTCACCACGGACAATTACGAGGCTCACGTGTGGGTGATCCCCGGTAAAGAAGTGGTCCTGTGCACTGACAAGCGGATGCTATACATTGAGAAGAATAATGTGTTCGGCGGGTGGCAGGTATGGAACTTATTCCTTGTAGCTATAACATAAGGAAGGAGCAGAATTATCTTTGTTGCTTTCAATTTCAAACGGACCATAATTGAACGGAAGAACATCGAATCTCATTATCACAACTATTCAACAACTCGTTGGTCTCAAGTCTCGAACCCAAAACACGCACCTCTGGTTTGTCAGATACATGTGCGTATTGTTTATTTATCACTTGCTTCGGTGACGGAAAACATTGTGAGAAAACCAACATCTCTGAGATACTCACCATATTACCATAAATACCATATTTCTCAACGGCGTGTAAAGCCAAGTCAGAGGCCAATGGGTGATATAAAAATTCTGACACCAGGTTAAGCTACTTTTTTTTTACCCACATATGATATTATGAAACTCGATCATAGAAAATGTTTTTACCACTTAATTTGATAATATATTTTCTTGATAGAAAAGTAAGTACATAACAAAAAATACTACGTCATCTTTTTCACTAAAATTGTTTATCGTAAACCGAGGGGGACATGTTTAATTTATAGGACACTGTCGTACCTCATTCCGGTGTGGTCCGTTCCTATATCTTGTAAATATTTCATGAATATACGGCACCGTGCTTTTGAAAACATGTTTTCTGATAAATAATAATAATATAATAATATTCCACAACTATCACACAACGCCATCTAGTCCCAAGCTAAGCAGAGCTTGTGTTTTGGGTACTAGACAACTGATAAACATACTTATATATTTCTAAATACATACATATTATAGATAAATTACACCCAGACACAGAACAAATGATCGTGCTCATCACACAAACATTTGTCCTGGGTGGGAATCGAACCCACGACCTCCGGCATAGCAGTTAGGGTCACTAACCACTAGACCAACAGGCCAGTCAAAAAGTTAAATCCCGGTAAAGTTACTAACAAAACACAAATGCTGGTTGATTTCTTTAAATATAAACGATGAATCTGAGACATGGTCAAACATTTTCATTTTCATCATAGTGTATATTATTATACCGTAATAATTAAAAAAAAGAGTAACAGCGACTTAAGGCGCGTCCCCCAGCAAAACGTAGCTCAAGCCGTTTTTTGTGCAGTTTTCTGGAGCATATAACTCTTTAAAAAAAAGATATATCAACCAACAAAAAATACATTAAATTTCTACATACTCTTACCTTCAAAATGGTACGTTTTGTTTTTTTCTTTTTTAAGTAAAATATTGAATTAATCCCCTCACAACGAAACCACAGAAATGAGAAATAATTATTTAAAACTTGCTACTTCTCCAAAACTAACAATTGTTTTTATTTTGTTTTTACACTAATGGATAAGCAATTTCATAATGAACATTATGGTACGTTTGTTTTTTTCAAAAAACCAAAATTTGATTTTATAAAGATTTTATACAAAATTCTGAGCGTATTCGCAACTGTATCTCTTGCGCAGGCATTGACATTCAGTATGACGCCAGGCCTCGAAGGGGGAACCCGTGTCGCTCGTCACCGCGCCGCGTCGGCTCATGCGCTCGCACGCTTACGTCACATTATCAACATATCTAAGAAGTAATTTCAAGTAATAGATATGGCATTCAAGGAAATATTTTTTTATGAAATATTTATTGGTGCGTCCGAATACTTTTGGTCATTATGAATTCAGTTATTATACTCACGTCGGTAAATAGGTAGGTACTTTCAACTTTTACTGTGATACAAATATTGGCACGATTACGAAAATGAGCTCAAAATTAAAATCCAAGATGGCGGCTAGGAAAATTTTAGGTTTTTCCGTCATGGGTGTCGTTTTCATGGTTTTTGGGGTCGCTGATTACGAAAATGAGGTCAAAATGAAAATCCAAGATGGCGCCGATGAAGAATTTTGGTTTTTCCGTCATGGGTGTCGTTTTCATGGTTTTTGGGGACGCTGATTACGAAAATGAGGTCAAAATGAAAATTCAAGATGGCGGTAAAGATTTTTTAGGTTTTTCCGTCATGGGTGTCGTTTTCATGGTTTTTATGGTCGCTGATTACGAAATTGAGGTCAAAATGAAAATCCAAGATGGCGCCGACGAACAATTTTGGTTTTTCCGTCATGGGTGTCGTTTTCATGGTTTTTGGGGACGCTGATTACGAAAATGAGGTCAAAATGAAAATTCAAGATGGCGGTAAAGATTTTTTAGGTTTTTCCGTCATGGGTGTCGTTTTCATGGTTTTTGGGATCGCTGATTACGAAAATGAGATCAAAATGAAAATCCAAGATGGCGCCGACGAAAATTTTTGGATTGTCCGTCATGGGTGTCATTTTCATGGTTTTTGGGGTCGCTGATTACGAAAATGAGCTCCAAATTACAATTAGAAACCAAAATTTTCGTCGGCGCCATCATGGATTTTGATTTTGAGCTTATTTTCGTAATCAGCGACCCCGAAAACTATGAAAACGACACCCATGACGGAAAAACCAAAAACTTTCGTCGGCGCCATATTGGATTTTCATTTTGACCTCATTTTCGTAATCAGCGACCCCAAAAACCATGAAAACGACACCCATGACGGAAAAACCAGAAATTTTCGTCGGCGCCATCTTGGATTTTCATTTTGACCTCATTTTCGTAATCAGCGATCCCAAAAACCATGAAAATGACACCCATGACGGACAATCCAAAAATTTTCGTCGGCGCCATCTTGGATTTTCATTTTGATCTCATTTTCGTAATCAGCGATCCCAAAAACCATGAAAACGACACCCATGACGGAAAAACCTTCTTTACCGCCATCTTGAATTTTCATTTTGACCTCATTTTCGTAATCAGCGTCCCCAAAAACCATGAAAACGACACCCATGAAGGAAAAACCAAAAATCTTCGTCGGCGCCATCTTGGATTTTCATTTTGACCTCATTTTCGTAATCAGCGACCATAAAAACTATGAAAACGACACCCATGACGGAAAAACCAAAAATTTTCGTCGGCGCCATCTTTGATTTTCATTTTGATCTCATTTTCGTAATCACCGACCCCAAAAACCATGAAAACGACACCCATGACGGAATATACAAAAATTTCCGTCGGCGCCATCTTGGATTTTCCTTTTGACCTCATTTTCGTAATCAGTGACCCCAAAAACCATGAAAACGACACCCATGACGGAAAAACTAAAATTTTCGTCGGCGCCATCTTGGATTTTCATTTTGACCTCATTTTCGTAATCAGCGACCCCAAAAACCATGAAAACGACACCCATGACGGAAAAACTAAAATTTTTATGGCCGCCATCTTGGATTTTCATTTTGACCTCATTTTCGTAATCAGTGACCCCGAAAACCATGAAAACGACACCCATGACGAAAAAACCAAAAATTTTCGTCGGCGCCATCTTGGATTTTAATTTTGAGCTCATTTTCGTAATCGTAATATTTGTATCACTGTAAAAGTTGAAAGTACCTACCTATTTATCGACGTGAGTATAATAACTGAATTCTTAACATTTCTTAAAAAAATATTTCTTTGAATGCCATATCTATTACTTCTTAGATCTGTGAATTTTACTTGTATTCGTAAGAAGTTCGCCAGGTGGCGCAAGTAATAGTTTACGAAGTATTGTAGAGGTGGGGTGCGGCAAAGAGGGAGCAAATGCTCAAGGTTATTTGCTCAGGGTACCACCTTAATAGTACATTGTTACCTTAGGGGTGAAAGGAACTTATTTAGTCCCCGAGACGGGGTTTGGCGCCTGAGCGCAGCGAGGGCGCTAATAGTTCGAGGGACTAAATAAGTCTTTAACCCGAGGTAAACACTGTGCTTTTCATTACGAATACAAGGAAAGTTGATGGGAATAGGCTTGCGCCCAATTACCTAAATCGAAAGAATGAAGAAAGAAAAAGTATTTATTGGTTTCACACAGGACAAAAAAAAATTACAAAAAAATTAAAAAAGTAAACATAAGAGAAACACATAAAATCGGTTAAATCTAATCGGTGGATGACAATAGGCTTGCTCCTAATTACATCGGTTGATGGCAATAGGATTGCTCCTAAATACATTGGTTGGTGGCAATAGGCTTGCTCCCAATTACTCAAATCAGTAGATGGCAATAGGTTGCTCCTAACTACATCGGTTGATGGCAATAGGCTTGCTCCTAATTAGATTGGTTGATGGCAATAGGCGCACTGCTAATTACATCGGTTGATGGTAATAGGCTTTCTCCTAATTAAATTGTTTGATGGCAATAGGCTTGCTCCCAATTACCTAAACCGGTGGATGGCAATAGGCTTGCTCCTAACTACATTTGTTGATGCCAATAGGCTTGCCCCTAATTACATCGGTTGATGGTAATAGGCTTGCCCCCAATTACATCAGTTGATGGTAATAGGCTTGCTCCTAATTACATTTGTTGATGGCAATAGGCTTGGTCCCAATTACATCAGTTGATGGCAATGGGCTTGCTCCTAATTACATTTGTTGATGGCAATAGGCTTGCCCCCAATTACATCAGTTGATGGCAATAGGCTTGCTCCTAATTACATTGTTTGATGGCAATAGGCTTGAATTACATTTGTTGATGGTAATAGGCTTGCTCCTAATCACATCGGTCGGTGGCAATAGGTTTGCTCCCAATTACAACAAATACTTTGACAGCTGTCAGTAGAAAGCGATTCTCCCTAGGGCTGAAAAGTAGTACTTTCAACCCGCTCCGCAGGCATGTTCTGACCTACTTTCAGAGTATGAGTGATGAAAATAGTAGATTATACAACAAGTGAATAAAAAGGGAATTTAATTCGAGGTACGAAGTTGGATCCCGAGAGCAGCGAAGGATTCTAGAGTAGAATCACGAGCGTAGCGAGGGATTCTATACTCTAGAATCCTGAACGGAGCGAGGGATACAAGTACCTACCGAGATAAATTTTTTATTCACGTGTTGTGTACTCTACTTTTTACCATTGACTGTGAGAAAATAAATAGGAGCATGGTATTTATTTTCGGAGCTAAGCACTCTAGATTTCTTTGGCTTATTACCCACGGATAGACGTTTTAAGTATGTCACTAACTTTGAGTATTTTGAAATATCAATGTTGTGTTTGATTCTCACTGTGGCTTTTATCATAGAATATATGCTCCAAAGTGTCGACGGCTTCTTAGTCTTGGTTAATTCATTGAAATAGATAAGAAATATGCACTCAGAGAAGGAATTGGCGCCATTCATGGTTTTCCAGTCGCAGAAGAAATTGTATGTTTTTAGGTACAACTCCCGAGATTTTGGCGGCAACAAATCATCTACTATAACTGCTGCTTTAGAACGAAATGATTCCGGAGTCAGTCTCTCATTTTCGACATCGGAAGAACTCATTTTATTATATTACTTACATGTTAATAGATTTTCCAATAACACAAAACAACCACAATAAAAGACAGAAAAGAACGTAACTAAATTAGCGGGATATTTTTTAAAAATTTGGAATGGAATAGCTCCATTCAGCCACCCAGTACGTACTTTCAGCAGCAGCGATTTTTTTGTATACTTAATGCGCGCGGAACTAGTTCGCCGCGCCTTAGGCATGTTTTTGTTTTTTTATTTAAGTATTCTTTTAAAAAAATTGAGCAATTATTGTTCACGATATCTCGAGATTGGTCATCACTATCTAATTATAGTCTCCTGTGCATTGCGAGCTGTAGGCAACCCACCCCCTCACCCCTGTCGCCACCTAAGGCGCGGCCAACTAGTTCCGCGCGCACTATACGTAATTCGTGTTTGTTCCTAATTCAAAATGTCTTTATTCACTCAGTGACTAAAAGAGCGTTTTATTCACTGTTATCGATGAATAAAATGCCCTTTTTCGAGTGGCAATGGTAAAAATATTATAGGTACACTGGAACCAATATATCCAAAGAAAAAAATAACAAAATAATCTTGGGTGTACCAGTAAAGAATTAACTATACTTATCAATGTTAATCGGCTTGAGACCGACCAGAAAAACTTATATTTATGTCTTTTGTTCTGTTATTTATCTTTATAAGTATGATCACTGCCTCTTGGAAGGGGATTCCAAAAATAACCATTTAGAAACTCACAATCATTTCTCCAACAGATCTTATGGGTATATCTATGGACGGAGCTCCCCGAAGTGCCAACAGCCGTGAACAAAGGCGTATACGTGCCCACAGCGAAGAGGAAGGTGCTCGGCATGTTCCCCACGTCTGGCTCGGGCAAAGTGATATTCCTCTACGACGAGCAACAGAAGAAGTACCTACTCGCACAGTGCCAGCGACTCATGCAAGACCGTTGACATGAGGCAGTAGAAAGAATGCATCCGACCGAGTGGTTGGCACAATTCTTTCTACATATCTTTGATTTCCGCACCGCATTGCTTACAACCGCCTATCACTTTAACATGCACCACCTCGCCCCCAAAGGCTTTCGCTGAACTATTCTTCGCTGTGCTCAGTGCTTCATATGGACAACTTATATATTTAGTGTATCGTGTTTATCTGTTTTGAGAACCGTGTGCTTGTTATATTTTTATAATACCTTTTTAACGTGATGCCAATGTATTGGGTATGCCGAGTACAATTATTGAATTGAATATCGTGATTATGACGCGTATGTTGTTACGAGTTTTGATTGATTTTACATATTTTTACCACTTTGTATTTACCAACCTTGTGTAATGTGAAAGACCTTGTAAATTACCCTAAAATATCGTTGAAGAGTAATGGTAGTCCTGTGACGGCCGACTTTCTGGCTATTTGTGTAGCTCCGTAGATGGACTTAGCTTTATTAGAGTACAAATAACAAGACGTACGAATTTCAGAATCATTGCCAACTACATTATATTACACACTTCCCTTTTTTGTGTAACTTCAATAATTATCTTTGAACATTTTTTCAAGTATGACATATGTCGCAATGCATTTACCTATTTAAGATTAATATTCTGTAAGTTGTTACAAGATTTCTGTCTTCCTATACGTGCTACTTATTTACAGACGTGTCGTTGAGTTTATTATACTGTTCGTACTTTATGATATTCTATGTTTACCAAAAGAGAGAAAATTAACATGTAGGTAATCAACTCGAATAACTAAAATCTTTTTGAAATACTCAATTCGGCAGTCTCTTGATGGTAGACTTGAAATGTTCGAATATTTATTCGTTATGTTATATACTTAAAGATTATATAACGTTATTCACAATATGTTGTTATTGTAAGTTTAATGTTACGGTGACAAAATCAGTGAAGTTCGTCTATTATTTCCTTATCATGTTTTCTTACCGAAGCCTGATAGTACAAACAAACAAATAATACGTTCAGAGTTGATTTTTTAATACATTGCATTAATTTTGTTATTATAGCAAAGCAAAGCCAGAATGGCTTATATGGATATGGCTGAGGCTTTCCGTATCAGTGCCTTATAATCGAGGTTTAGAATGCTGAAGTTTTCTTTGCTTTTTGACTTTTTATTAATGATTGTTTTAAGTTTCACTATTTCAAATGGTGTCTTTATGAAAACTAAGAAGTTAGGTTGATTGCACAATCAAAATATTTATATTTGCTTCGCTGTTGTGCGCTAGCCTCACCAGTGGCTTCGAGATGTAAAATTTTCTTTAATTTTTTTATTGTTTATTTTGTTGAAATGTTTATGCTTAACGACGTTTAATTAGGTCTAATGTCAAGTCTGTTTTTATTGCCTGTTGCACAATTTACTTATTTCGATTTTGTTTTGTCTTCTTCAAGCTTGTGTAAGAACATTTTAAATACAAATATTATTATAATAATATACCGAATCAAATTGTTTTCTTTTTCGTCTATCCATACCACACTTCCGTTCCTGAATAGGAAATAGTATACCTAATGTGGCAAATTAACTGATTTAACAAGAGATTAGTCCGAAATGTTAGCGCTACAATAATCTTTTGCCATTTAGTGACATAGAACGGGGTTCGTTGTGAGTTAACATTTGTGGACAAATGTTTCTTAAAATTACACAATCCCCGAAGGGTAACTTACCTAATAGTACACCTACATTTCAAGTCCCATATAATAGGGGGTGAGCCCCCCATCCATACTCCGTGGCTGCTACTGAGAAATTACTGATGGAATAACCCAATATCACTTCCCGAACCGGGGCGTACTCAGGACGTCATGCAGTCGCGCTTACTAGACTAACGAGGCAGAAAGCCAGCTTTGGCTAATTGGCAACTGTTGTAAAAAATACAAGTTGTTGGTGTTGTTTAGGATTTTAGACACGCACCTTAAAATCCATTTACTCATTACTTACCTATGTTTGGCAAAAATAACATACTGCCAAACATTGTGACATGACCGTCATTTGTCGAGGTTATTGGGAAAAAAGCGTAGGTTGATGTATGCCTTCGATATAGGCCAAAACCGACAAATTCATCACAGTTTGAAGTGATATAACAAATGTTCTAGCAATATTTGCGTCTTAAATCAAAACGGCGGCCGTGGGAAGCAATGTTTAAGGACGAAATTCAGGGTTTCAAATGAAAATCTACATACCTACAACATGGAAACTTTTCGACTTTTGTCCATTTTCACTAACTAGGAAACACCTAAACGAATGCAAAGGATTGCGAAAGGATTTTCAGCGATCGACAAGAATAACTAAATCAAAGCTTTCCACCGCTTTTTAATGGTTATTTAATACAAAATAGTGTCCAATAAAATAATGATGTTATGAGTGATATTTTGTTTCAAATGCAATAGCACGTAGCACCCAGTCTACAAAAAATATATTTTTAGAACCAGAGCAGACAGTTTTGTATTTCCTCAGCCAGCCCCAGTGACCTTATAATTTTACAATTATCCTAATGAGTAGGTTTGAGCATTTGAGTAATATCATACACAGTCGACGTAGGCAGGTAGGTAGGTACATATCTACGTGATTAATGAACCAGTTCAAAACACCGCTAACTCAATTTTATCTCTATGATTAATATGTAAAATTTCATCGTAAACTCGATTCAAACGTGTTACAATCAAACTGAGTAATAATAAACGACTTTATATTCAAACAATAAAACGGATATTCAAACGATGCTTGTTACGTCTTCAGCGTAATGACATCTTCACTTTACGGACGCTAAAATTTAGGAGATACCTACCCGTTTAACTTATATTACTGTTTGAATCGAACATGCGGATGAAGGGTTTGGGCGTAAGTAGACCTAAATGTTTTACTGTTTGGCGTCATAGGAGTTACGGCCTTGTTATGTTTTGTTTACGACAAAACGTGTTTTTTGACTTCTTTCAGTAGGTACCTACCGAAACTAAGAAACATCTTAATAAAACATTATGTACACATTAGTATTCTTCAAAAGGCTAGGCAGTTATCATTTAACTAGCTAACTTGTATGTTAAATTTCCATGTAACATTTGATTAACGTCGACTCTTCACTGTTATAAGCTTATAGGTACCTACCTACTATGTTCCCAAATCCGAGTCACAGTATAAATCTTTGTGTCCGAGTCGTTCCTTAGACAAGAGGACTTAGGTTCTCATAGTACCTACCTAAGGCAGTAAAGCCAGGCACAAATTCATAGAAAAGTAAATATAAGTGCTTTTCGAGTAGGTTGGAAGCCGACCCCAATATAGTTGGGAAAAGGCTAGGCAGATGATGAAGTGTCTTTCGAGTAGGTCTTATAAAAGCTATTGTAGTTAGTTACCCAATTCCAGGAATCCCAATGAAAAATTTCTACTGAAAAGGTCTGACCTGGGAGTCTAAAATGGCCACTTTTGCAGATCATTGTGAATTGCGTTTAAAAGTGTAAAATGGACCTTTCATAATAAAAACTGCGTCTGTGACTATTTTACGAATGTTAACGCAATTCATATTATTTTCCTATCATGATGTATTTTACTAAATTGTTACAGACGCAGTTATTTGAAAGGTCCATTTTACGCTTTTTAACGCAATTCATATTATGATCTGCCAAAGTGGCCGTTTTAGACCCCCAGCTTAGGCAATTCAATTTATTCTAGAACAGACATTATTACCTCCATTAACTATTAGGTAGGTACGTATTCTACGTATAGAAACCTAAATTTATATAGAGTGCCTTTGCTGGGACTATTTGGCGCAGTCGTGAGACAATGTTACCTATGCCTTTTATTCTGCTCTAAGTTTTTTATTAATTTTTTTGTTGTGTGCACTTGTGGCATGTGCCAAATTGTCTTGCTTTTCTATAATTCTATAAAGTTAGATGGATATACCTACAGATAGGTACAACATCGTAATATAGTGTGGTACCTAACTAAATAAAACACGAAGGAGTAGGTCAGTAAAGGCATGTTATGAAAGAAGTCTATGAATGAAAAGGAAGCAGATAAGTGCCTTCCTTCCTACGTGTGTATGTAGGTAGGTATTCCCCGTACGTCGTTACCGGTGACTGAAGCTATAGCAGCTGAAGCTTTCCTAGAAGAGATCTCTTTGTCGTTTCTTTTGAGGACTCCTTAGAAGATGTAAGTCATTGTTAACGTAAGATACACCCATACGTTCTCAACGTGGTGTTTAAAATAATAGTAAGTCTTTTTATTTCGTTCATCGTGTGTTCTGTACTTACCATAAAGAACGTATACCTATGCACAGAGTTCGGCACAGAGTCATTAGTTCTATTGATATGGGTAATTTAAATAAATAAGAACAACACTTCTCTTTCATTAATGTAGGTTTACTAGATCCTGAAAAAACTGACCAAGTGCAAGTCAGACTTGCACATGAAGGGTTCCGTACCATGACTTCTAATAAGTTTTCCTGTAATCTATAGGTACCTACTACGTGCTGTACTAATTTCTGTATTTTTTTCAGAATTTTAGGCTTAGTAGTTTCGGAGATAAAGGGGGGGGGGAGGGTTGGACAGACAGAAACACGAGTGATCCTAAGGGTTCCGTTTTTTTCCTTTTGAGGTCCGGAACCCTAAAAAGCTTCATAGGCAGACGTCACCGGCTGCTAATAATATATTTCATGGAAACCTCATAAAAACGTTGTACCTACCTACCTACCTAATGATTAATTTTGTAGAACTTTGCTAGGTAGGTCCTATATCTAATTCTTGAATTTCCATATACAAAATTTAATAAAAAGTTTTGCTATGACAAAGAAATCTCTTTAGAGCCAGCTGCATTTTCTTTATTTTCTTAGATAATAAACAGCAAAATTTATAGAGAATCTTTGTAGAACTACTTACGAATAATGCAAAAATATTCTAAGAGTTCCCATAAAAAATTCAGAATCATACAAACATAGCGGGCTTAGAGCTTAGTTAGAAAATGCAAAACAAAACATTTCCATTAGAATGTAGAGAGGACAGAGGACATAGGGAACTAGCAAAGTTAGCGCGGAAATAACGGTAACATCGGAGGTAATCACATGCATTCATGTTTGGTTAGGGTTACCATTTCAAAGGTGGAGAATGTGAGAAAAGAATTGTATAAGTATACATAACTAGTGACCCGCCCGGGCTTCGCACGGATGGCAATAATATATTAAAACCTTCCTCTTGAATCACTCTATCTATTAAAAAAACCGCATCAAAATCCGTTGCGGAGTTTTAAAGATTTAAGCATACAAAGGGACATAGGGACAGAGAAAGCGACTTTGTTTTATACTATGTAGTGATAGTGTGTAATGTTCAATTCTTTTCTTACATCTTACACCGATGTAATATTATGTAAACATTACGCCTATTAGTCCCGAAGGGTTAGGCAGAATAGTATCTAATAAGTAGTAGGTAGGTACACCCACATTTCTCCAGTTATGTTTAAGTTCCATGTAACAAGGGACAAACCTATTGCCATAAACCATGCAGAAATCCAGACTCCCGAGGCCGTACCCAACCCAACAACACTTACCCAAACACCAAAACCAATAACAGTAGTTTGCCTGACCCGGGAATCGAACCCAGGACCTCATGCTCAACAGTTGCAACAAGGCGGTCAAACAAAACAATTGAACTAGAGCTAAACCCACCACACCAAACATTCTTTTGATTGAAAATTTTCCTCTTAAGGTGAATCCTCCAACCAGCCCGCGAAATTCAAATTTTCTTAAGTTTTTTGCAATTTGCAGGCCAATGATAGGTTGTATGTTGATGAACATTTGATTCGCAGCTGTAAGACATATGTAGTTACAGAATTATAATCATCAAAATCATTAATACAACCCTCCGAGCTCATAAAGGTTCCGGAATGACTTTGACCTTGTAAAAAGTCATTCCGGAACGGGAACTATATTTTCTATCACCAAAATTTATATTTGTCATCAAGTTGTATCACCTAATAAATAGATCTATCGCCACGCAATATTTTCGTTCTCAGTTAAATTTTTTTATATTGCATTACATGAATATAAACTTCGTTCTTATAATAATCCATACTCTGTCTGTCTGTCTGTCTGTCTGTTACTCTTTCACGCCTAAACGGCTGAACGGATTTTGATGAAATTTGGTACAGACATAGTTTGGAACTTGAGAAAGGACATAGGATAGTTTTTTTTTTTTTTAAACCAAAAATCTTCCGGAAGTCACTATTCCACGCGAACGAAGTCGCGGGCAAAAGCTAGTAAATAATAAGGTTTAAATTAGAATAAGGAAAGAATATACAGCTTAGCCAACCGTCGGCGTCGAAGTGTGTGAGATGGAATTATTATGATTGTTAGTAAATAACAAAACTACAGCAAATCGATTGACGACATGGACGCACATGTATAAGTAACCGCCTCGTATACATCCCAACAGCAACAATCCCTACAGTACTGGTTGGGAATGCCTATCATAAGAGCAAAAGCTGAAGAACACTAAACCTAGCTTATTTATTTAACTTTAACTTAACTTTTATTTAACTTTTTTAGGGTTCCGTAGTCAACTAGGAACCCTTATAGTTTCGCCATGTCTGTCTGTCCGTCCGTCCGTCCTCGCTTAATCTCTGTGACCGTTAACACTAGAAAGCTGAAATTTGGTACCAATATGTGTATTAATCACGCAGACAAAGTGGTAAAATAAAATTTGGAAAAAAATGTTTTATTAGGGTAGCCCCCCAAATATGAAAAGTGGGCAGTGTTTTTTTTTTTAAATGCAACCCTAACGTGTGATATATTGTTAGAAAGGTATTTAAAAATGAATAGGGGTTTACTAAAATCATTTTTTGATAATGTCAATAACTTCGGAAATAATCGCTCCAAAAGTAAAAAACAATGTGTCCCCCCCCCTCTAACTTTTTACAAGGACTTTCTAAGGACTTTATAGGAAAATCATTTTGAACTTGGATGGAAACAGCAGTTAACCAATATAATTTGGTCCCTGGGGGCCAATTCTCGGTTTTAGAGATTTATCTTGAGTTCGAGTTCGTAAGTCTCTATGTCTATCAAAAATATCTCTATCTCTACCAAAAAAATTCGAATTGAGCAGAATTCCGTATTCTCAGTCAAAATAGAAATAAATGTCACGAAAATGTCGATTCGAGTGAAGCTAATGTTACCATTACGAAGAATCGCGCGTTCCGTTTTAGGTAGCTATGCGTGAATTTATTTTTTTTTTTTTTTTTTTTTAATTTATTTTGATTTTGTTTTAAAACGCTGACTAAACCTAATTATTTAGGTATAAAAGAAAGAAAGAAAGGAAGAAAAAGTATTTATTAGTTTCACAAACAAACAAGTACTTAAACATAATTATGAGAAACACTTAAAATAAGGACATAATTTATATATATTAAATTTGAATAAGTCCCGTGCAAAGCCAAAGTAAAACGAAACGTTTAGTGTAAAAATAATCAGTTTGACAGCTGTCTGTCAGTGACTAATAAAATTATGAAGCAAACAATTATTTACCTTCGTTTTCGGGTCTATTTTAGTGGTATCCAGTTTATTACAGGAACCAATAGATCTAAGTATTAGAACCCTTATTAAATCTTTATTTAGTCTGAAGTTTTTAATGACTTCTGTTTCGCTCAAGTCGTAAATATCGACGGCGGGATAGCTGTTGTCGCCGTGTATTGGCCGGTTGCTCGCCACTTTTCAACAACTCCGAGATAAAAATGCTAATAAACTCGTCCATCTTTCAGTGGTTTCAAGTCCAATCGTAGGTACACAAATTACAGAGTCTGTTATCTGCGCGAAGGTCGTCGTTTCAAGAAAACACAATGCACAAATCAAAGAGTATAAATCGAATTTCCAGTATGAGATGCCAAGCCGTATTTTATTTAAAAACTAAAGAAAAGAAAACAGTGTACAATCCAAAACTCAACAAATTCACTCAGAAATGACGTATCTATATAATCGACATTACATCTCTACTGCTCAGAAGCACTCGAGATGAACTCGAACGTTAGCCTTCGACAAATGTCGAATTCGACATCCCCAGAATAGCAACTTTTAAAATTTCTCGAAAAAATGACGTCATTAGAAATTTTTCTCGAGTTCGACACCATCTCTAAAACCGAGAATTGGCCCCCTGAATCGTAGGAGCGCCTACACAATCCAGAGGTCAAGTTTCATTGGCCCGTAGTAGAAATTGTATAAATTATAGCATACCGTTTTGGTACGGAACCCTTCATGTGCGAGTCCGACTCGCACTTGGCCAGTTTTTATTTTATATGTTTATTTAAATTTAGATTAACTTATTTTCGGGCCACTGACTACCTGTTACAACTGTCAAAGATCTACAAAATTTAACCGGGAGCAAAGCCTAACGTGTTTTCCGAGGCACAGAGGAACCTCGGTATGAGAGGTCTCCTATCTACCCAAGCGCAAACGCGGCTACACCTGTAGATTGATCTGAGCGTCATTATCTAGCCACGGGCTCCTCTCCCTTTTTTCTATTATGTATATACATACATCCTAACTAATATCCTAACTTCCTAACTAATATTATAAATGCGAAAGTAACTCTGTCTGTCTGTCTGCCTTTGCTTCACGCCTAAGCTACTGAACCGATTTGTGTGAAATTTGGTACAGACATAGTTTGGAACTTGAGAAAGGACATAGGATATTTTTTTTTTTCTCGAGGTAGGGAACTATGTGGGTAAAACCAAAAATCTGCCGGAAGTCACTATTCCACGCGAACGAAGTCGCGGGCAAAAGCTAGTAAATAATAATTTGGTAGATTATTATAAGGTATAACGACCGTCTCGCAAAAGTATCCTTTATGGGCGGCATGGGCACCGGGCCGTAGGCCGACGAAGGAGGCCGGCGGAGGCCCGGCACTTCGGGGACAGAAGATATTAGTGTTATGTAATATGCGAGCGAAGCGAGCCCGCGTCATGGAGTACATGCGTTGCATGTATGAGTGACGTCATTATTATTATTAATAATAATAGTAATAAATATTATTATTTTTGACATACCAACATTTAATGTTCTCAGCTAGAAATTTTAGCCGGGGTGAGCTGATAATAATTATTAATAATAATTATTATTATTGTTGCATGTTACACGTATGTATGAAATGAAATGCGTGCCAAAAGACGATTCTGGAAACGATGATGACAACCCTAATTTTTTATTTGTTCTAGTAACATAATATGATTTATTGGTGATCTCTTTAAATTAGTTTGCTTAAATACTTATTAGGACACACCTATTATAATACATACAAAAACATTTATTTGGTACTAGACCTTATATCTCAGGATTTTAGGTGATTTATTGTGGAACTGATTTTGCATTGTTTGGTGACTACATTTTGGTGACAGATCTACTATTTTGAGGACAAACCCTATTATTTAAGAAACACAAAACTAATTAAATTGGTGATAGCTTAAATGATACCCTTCCGGAACCTTTATGAGCTCGGAGGGTTGGCCTGCAAATTGCAAAAAACTTAAGAAAATTTGAATTTCGCGGGCTACCCTGGAACATCAACCTTAACGTCCTGACAAAGTATCGACTGTCAAAACATATGTCTGAAAAAACACTGAATGTATGGCAACCCCATGTTCAGGAAACTCCAGCATGGAAATTCTAATCTTAATTTAATCCGGGTGTCTTACCACGAGAGTATGCACGAACATTGATGGACTTTATACAAATAATAGTTTGTTTTAATTGGACTTCAAATGCTGCTCGAGTTAGTTTCATCGCTAGCACTTCGCGCTACTAAAGTAGGTAAACTTTAATATAGCATTTTGTAAAGTTATTAATTAAGATTTAGTGAGATTGAGGTAATTTTTACGGCACGGTTGGCGCAGTGGCTGAACGATTGACTGATCCAGTGAGTGTCGCGGGTTCGATCCCCGCTCAGAACAAATATTTGTACGACTTCAGACAATTTTTCCTGGTCTGGAAACTGGGAACCCACGCTACTGGAAAAAAATCTAGTGGACATGGAGACACCAAAAGTAGCATAGTCAAGTAAAGTTATAAAACAGCAGCTATTACAGTTGCTGCAAATCATATGTGCGCATTGTGGTGAGTATGAACAATAATGTCTGTGACAGGACAACGTCACACATTGTTGTTGTTGTTCTACGTACCTACGTACAATCTACCAATCTACAGAATAGCACTTTTTTCATTTCCGGGAACAACTACCTACATACAGGACTACTTCTGAAAATTTCTAATGGCAAAACTCTATAACACTTTTCCTGCGCCTGCTTTCACAAATGCTGCGATTCGATCGTTTTATGTCATCTTTTTTAGCATTACGAAAGTGATCGAGATAGACAAAGCTTAAATTTTCTAAAACGATATCGAATCGAAGCGATTGTGAATACGGGGCCTGGTAATTAGAATTAGAACCTACACCATGCTTGTGCGTGTAACGTGCGTGACGCCAACGAAAAAGAAAACAAACGAAACCGAAACCGAGAAAGTACCTCTATCTTATTTGTCTTTATTCTACTGTTTGGCTTAGACGCTCATCATCATTAGTATAGCCTTTTTCCAATGTTGGGGTCTGTTTACAGTCTAACCGGATGCAGCTGAATACCAGTACTTTACTACTTTAGTTTGTACTATTAGATAGGTAATATGATACCACATTGGTAAGACTGGTTATCAAACTTTCGGGCCACTGACTACCGGTTTCAACCGTCAAAGATCTACAATTGACAACCGGGACCAACGCGCAACGGTTTGACGTCTTGACGTGCCTGCTGAGGAACAGAGGGAACTTGGTATGTAATCGGTGGTCACCCATCCACAGAAAAACCTAGGCAAGCACTACTTTACCTAAAGATTGATCTGAGCGGCTGTTATTATCTATCGTTGAGTTCCTTTTAGATATTCATTAAAGAGTGACGAAGTTTTTGAATTTATAGGGTTCCGTACCTCAAAAGGAATAACCGGAACTCTTATAGAAACACTCGTGTGTCTATCAGTCTGTCTGTCGGACATTCCCCCCCTTATCTCCGAAACTTCTGAGCCTGATATTTTGAAAAAAAAAAATACAGAAATTAGTTCAACACATAGATCACAGAAAAACATATAAGAAGTCTATGGTGCAACGATACAATGGTACAATGGTACGGAACCCTTCATGTCACGTCCGACTGGCACTTGGCCAGTTTTTTTCCAATAATTATCCGAACACAAAGTCTAATCTGCTCTCAAGTATAAAATCACTACATCATACAGACTCAAACACACAGACACTTAAAACACCATGTGAATGCCGACTGCTGAATGAGGCATGAAGCTTTCGTGCACGACGGTACAACACAACAAAACAAGGCATAACGTTGGCCAATTTGTGGTTAGCAAGGCTTGTGATTTGTGTGCTACCTCAACACTTGGTCTTCGATCCTTCGCCAGACGTCCGATGCCTGGCAGATATATGTGTAGGTACCTACTTGTGTAGGTAACGTTTTGTCCTATTCAAATAATAAGAGAGACACACAAAGTTATTATTTGATTTTAGTGCATGGACACAATATGTAAAATGCAAATAATTATATAAAATGGGTAGGTAGGTAAGTAACAAAACAAATAATATAACCTACCACTGGCTTGAAAAAGAGGGTTAAGATTAAGAACCTTCTGGCCGAAATCATACTTATTGTAAATTGATCTAAACCGTATTCCTTGCATTCTCTCGTATCTAATATCATTTAAATTACTGCTTGAGCGCACAATATCTACTCTGCCTACAAATCGAAGATGAATGAGGTACAAATATGGGAAATTAAAACGAAATATTTTACTAAAATACACATTAAGTTATAAATGATTTAATTCCTACAAAGTAACTTAAGAGTCTCTCTTTCGTTCTTCATTTTATTCTTCGCCCCGAGGCCACAAGAGATTAGATAGCTACTACTTTCAGTGTTAATTTATTTTGGTGTTGAAGCAAGACGTTTCTCTCTGGTCCAACTGGATTGTTTGCAATGAAATTTACTTTATCTAATTAAAATCATTGTTTTAATTAGAAAGCTTCTATAACGAGCGGTGGCTGTGTAAATTAATACAGACAGAATATTTAAATCTTTCATTTGAGTCTTACACCTTTTGATAGTGTCGAATTTTCCTAAAGTTGCGGGAATTTATTTATGAGAGGCTTGGGTGTAATCAACAACGAAACAGTTAATGTAAATAAACATTTATTTTCATTAACTAGATTCATAAAATGCTAAAAAAAACTTGTTAACAAGAATCAATAAAGTGCTTAAAAATGAGAGCTAATAATTACCTAATCTACAGTCGATTGAGCACGAAAGCCATTCTAAAACAAGGAAAAATTACATAACACACACGGAATTATGTTTCATAAGATGTCAGGTATTTTTAAAAATATTGAGGGGAAAATTGGAAGAGCGAGCGCACAAAATTACATATCATAAAGTGAATCCTGTTAGCGAGTGGGACGCGCTCATTTTGTAACGCGTTTTTATATTAGAGACGAATGTAATTCTGACGTCGCTGATGCTAATGCTTTGGCGTGTACGCGGTGAGTGTAGATAAGCATGATGTCGATTGTCGACTCTCATATCGCAGAGGGCACGTGTGCACAATTTGTTCCCATATATTTTGTGAAGACACTACTAAGGAGGCGAATGTGTGACTAGAATACGTTGTACTAGAGATTTCGTGGTATCTACGTATTCATCTGTACCAAATAAACTTAAAAAGTTATTTAGTTAATTTGCACACGTTTTGGCTGCTTGGTAAATTGTGTGTCTATATGTTTTTTTTTGACCTATTTATTAAGTACAATAGTGTGACGTGGTGGTATGTACACACGGCTACACATCAACCTAGACTGTTTGGACTTTGGACTACTAGAAGTTGAACGCTGCGAATCGTGCGAGAGGGTGCGATATATTTTTGTAATTTCGTCTCACTTACGCAAGTCAGGAATGCGGGAGCGCGTGCCGCTCCGTACTTTACTATGCCTATAGATGCGTAACATGTATAATAATTATGTAAACGTTAAAAGTTATTTTGTTAAACAGTTGAGCTCGTATTATTGCGAGTTATTTTTTTCGATTTACGCTGCGCTTCTGTGTCCACTAATACATTCATTAGGCTTTTAATATTATCATTTTTATTTCGTGGTGATCTTCAAATAATTATTTAAGTCAGTGAGAGCAGTGGCTTAATAGTAACTGCTACTCGGATCAATCTTTAGGTTAAGCCGCGCTTGCCTAGGTTGGTCTGTGGATGGGTGACCGCCCATTTTATACCGAGTTTTCTCCGTGCTTCGGAAAGCACGTTAAGCTGTTGGTCCCGGCTGTCATATCTAGATCTTTGGCAGCCGTAACAGGTAGTCAGGGAACCGAAAATCTGACAACCAGTCTTACAAAAGGGTATAGTATTACCCCGTGCGAACTGGTAGGCAGTTGCTGCATGTAAAATACTAGTTTTCAGTCAGCTGATCCATTTAGTCTGAAAGCCGACCCCATCGTGGTTGGGAAAAGGCTACGCAGATTATGATGAGTCAGTGGGAGCCGTGGTGGCCCAGCGGTAACGTGGCCCCGACTAAAGAGTTGTAGGACGTGGGATCGAATGAAAGCAGGCGCATTATTTTGTGTAAAAATAAAATCTGTCAACCCGCACTGGGCCAGCGATGGATTACAGCCCACTCCGTCTCACAGAGAAGAGGCCTGTATCCCAGCAGTGAGAACATTCAAGGCTGATTCTAAAATATAGGTATAATTATTATACCTACTTTGCGCTTGCGGTTCGCATGCGGATTGGTAGGCAATTCGGAAATCTACAGCATGTCGGGTCTTCATCAAATTTTTTACCGACACCACCATCCACCCATACCATTTCAATTAATTTTTATAACAAAATGTTTCATAGATTTAACTTTAAAACGATGTGTTTTACCGCTACTGCTGCACTGCTTTTATAAAATCAATGAAACATTAATTTCTTTATTTTTGAGGAGAATGTGTAGATTGAACTAGATTGAGACCCGCGTAATTCAAATTCTGATTAATTGGAATAGTTCTTACTTACCGAGGTGTATCAATAATATTATTCATGGTTATAACTATATTAATACATATTTTGTTAACGTCGTGGATCATATTTTGTTCAATATACAACCTAAACATGACCTGCAAATTGAAAAAAAACTTAAAAAAAAAATGAATTTTGCGGGCGCGGGCATGAAAACTCTTAACATCACTATCACTACTCACTGGTTCTCTGCCTTTTCGCCGAAAATTGTTTCCCAAATTTTCACTTGCCAACCAACGTTTCGCAGAATTTTATTTCGCCGAATAATCATTTGCCAACTTATCATAATATATTTTTTTATTTCCCAACCTCACAGTTACCAACTGTACGTTTGGTTTGCTTTTCATTATGACACTTTTTAAAAGGCCAACTTTCAAGTAGCAGAATGTTTTACTTTGCGTAATATTCATTTAGTTGTTTATTGTTTACCAAATTTATTAGCACGGTATTAATTTTGCACCTAAAGTATGTGTGTTAGATTTCGAAAAAGCTGCAATACTGAGTCTGCGATCAAATTTTGAAGAAATTTATTTACAAGGATGCCATTTTCATTTGGGACAAATTATATACAGGTAGTTATTGTTATTTTTTTTTTTTCTTTATCTTTAATGTGACCTAACCTAACTTAACGTTTCCTTTTACAAAAGCGATTCGCTTCTGGCACATCGCCGGCCGCTGCCGCGGCACGCTCGCTTCGCTCGCTCGGCTCGTGCGTTGTTTGTCATAACCTAACCTAACCTAACCTTTAATGTGACCTAACTTATCTTAACGTTTCCTTTTACAAAAGCAATTTGCTTCTGCCGTTGTTTGTTATAACCTAACCTAACCTATCGTAACCAAAGATTTCTCGAACACAAAACTACATATTCAGAGGAAAAACTATTGCTCTGCATTGCTGCCAATTTAAAAATTTAATGTTATTTTTGATATTCTTAAATAAAAAATGTATGAAAAAAGTCGTAATTTTTTTATCAATATATCAATGTATGAAAAGGAAACTGTAACACTGACAAAACGTCATTCGTCTAATAGTTGTGTTGCCTAGTAAAATGTTTGCCAAATGATAAATGTCCCAAACGTTTTGTGTCTTTATAATAATCGGCTTTACAATAATTCTACCAAATGAAACGTTGTCAAACAAAAATTTGGTAATCGTTAGTTGTCAAAGTGAAACATCGGCGAAACGTTGGTTGGCAAGTGAAAATTTGGGAAACAATTTTCGGCGAATAGGCAGGACACCCTACTCACTACATAGAATAAAACAAAATCGCTTCCCGCTGTCTATCCCTATGTGAGCTTTGATCTTTTAAAACTACGCGAATGCGGGTTTTTTTAATAGATAGAGTGATTCAATAAGGTTTTAATATATTGTTTCACTAGTAAAAATATAATCATTACATTTATCAACCTTTTGCTCTGTCAATAAGATATAATAAAGCAATCAATACATCAACGTCATTCTGCACAGAGGTCAGAAGCCTGGAAAATATTAAAATATGTATATTTGCCTGTAAACCTATATTAGCACGGACGACGTAAGAAGAAAGTGAGTTTAACCACAGTTTAACAGATTGCATCCCAGTGCGTCAAAAACATACCGTTTAATTTTCGACTCTTGGAGCTAGGTAGAGCGTTGAAAATCCATTGCCCGAAAATCGTCCGTGCGAACGTGGGCTTAGTTTAGTGTATGATGCACTTTCACAGCAAAACTACAGAATCGCTTAGCTTTCTTTCAAGTCATTAGAAAGTAAATCTGTGGTAGAACTTTTCAAAGGTTATACTAAAACAACGTTATAAAAATCGAATCTTTATTTTAATAAAATCACAAGTAGGTAATCACAATAGTCCGGTCAAATTAGACCAAAAAATAGGAGTAAGGTTACATTAATTCCCACCCGGCTGAAAATTGGTAAGATTGTTCAAAACACCATTATAAATGAAATTTAAAAAGTCCCCATCGATCCGACACTTGGAAAAAAGGCATTCGAGGTCAAAAGTCACAAAAAAAGGGTTTTTTGTAATTATCAGCAAAACGGTAAGTTTTATCGTAATCTAAGCACGTAGTTTATACACGTGGCGTAAATATAGGTATCTCGTTTTCATGCCAACAGCCTGCAATCTGCGTCGGATAGTTTGAGTTGATACCTGAAACAATAGTAAAAAGAAAAATGGAAAACAGTTTTAAAACTATGATTTACGTAAATCTAAAAAAAACCTTTGTTTTTTTTTTCAAACCGTGCCCCACCCTAGGAATTTTTCCTGTGTCGTGAGTGCGTTTACAAACATTTAAACTCACATACACAAAAACCCAGACTCGGAATAACCATTTTATTTTGTAGATCATAACATTTGTTCCGTGCGTAATTCGAACCCCCAGCGCAGCGGCAGTCGACCTATCAGTCACTGCGCCAACCGCGTTGTCAAACGTTTACCGTTGGAGGACGTGTTCTTATTTTTTAGATCTTATTTAAACTAATATTATAAAGCTGAAGAGTTTGTTTGTTTGAACGCGCTAAACTCAGGAACAACTGCTGTTGAAATTAAAAATTGTTTTTGTAGTCTATTTATCGAGGAAGGTTTTAGGCTATATAACATCACGCTCCGACCAATAAGAGCGGAGCATAAATGAAAAATGTTGCGAAAACGGTAAAAGATATTCCTTTTTAAGAGCTTCCGTTGCGTGCGCTTACGAAAAATTACTGAACGGATTTGTATGAAATTTTGCACACTAATAGTTTATAACCTGGATTAACACATAGGCTACTATTTATCCAGGGAATATCATACCGTCGGACCATTATCAAACACCACGGGGCGATATTTCAAAATAATTAACAAAAAAAAAACAATTAAGAAATTGAATGCTGAAGAGTTTGTTTGTTTGGTTGAACGCGCTAATCTCAGAAACTACCTACTAGTTGGAATTAATAAAATATTTTTATGTTGGATAGTCGATCTATCGAGGAAGGTTATAGTATAGCTATTGTGACGCAGACGAAGTTGCGTGGTGACCCACGCAACTTCGTCTGCGTCTAGTATAATTATAAAAAATATGTTCAACTTACGCTATATTCTGTAGCTGTGGTTTGCGTATTTAAAAACGAGTTGTTAGTATGCCCCGAAACAATGGCAGCATCTTGCTCAGCGGTGGTGGCCTGCCGGTGGTGAGCGTGAGCCGATAGGTTACCCCCAGTCTGCTCATTTCGTCGCAGCCAAAAGTTGATTGTAGTCCTCTAAAACAACGATGCTTAACTTGAATTACATCAATAGATACCTAAATATTGTTACGACTAGCTGCTCGTCTAAATGGTGACACACAATTTTCTCTAAATAAGAAATAAAAATAATTCATACATAAAACTTGGGACTCTTAAAGGCAAGAATGAAAAGGTTATTTTGATTTTTGCTGAACCAGTTAACTACATCCTCGATTTCATCAACACTTAGGTATCATTACAGGTTTACGGTGTGCTTACGTAGAGGTGGCCCGCGAAATTCAAATGTTCACGACAATAACAACTATATATAATATTATCTACAAATAATCATAGAGAATATTAAGTAGTTGGATTTCGGAAATTAAATAAATATTGCACGTTAGAGTTAGCTAGCAAAGTTAGAGCAATGTCTTTATTATAATACTAGCTTATGCCAGCGGCTTCGCCCCGTAAAAAAAACGACTTCCCATACAAACTTTCATCCCCTATTTAACTCCCTTAGGAGTTGAATTTCAAAAAATCTTTCCTTATTCCTTGTCTACATTATAAAGGGAACATCTGTGCAAAATTTCAGCTTTCTAGGTCCAAGGGTTTGGGCTGGGCGCTGATGAGTCAGTCAGGAGCAGGACTTCTCTTTTTAACCGACTTCAAAAAAAGGAGGAGGTTATCAATTCGACTGTATTTTTTTTTTTTTTTTTTTTAAATGTTTGTTACCTCATAACTCCGTCGCTTGCTAACCGATTTGAAAAATTCTTTTTTTGTTGGAAAGGATATACTTCCCAAGTGGTCCCATGATCACCAAGTCAGGATCTGATGATGGGATCCTGGAGAAATAGAGGGAACTCTTCAAATTTTATGGGCACACTTGAAGTGATTTGAGTAGTTTTTGGAAGAGTACTTTCTCGGAGTGGTTCCATTTCAATTTAGTGAAGATCTGATGAAGAACTTCGGAGATAGGCAACGGAACTCCTCAACGAATGATAGCAAATGGACTGGGATTGCTGAAATGTCATGTCTGTCTATTGTTTAGACCAGATCATAACATAACTTCACGCCAGTACGCTGTGAAGGGGTAAGCACATGTATGTGAACCACTAAAAAGTGAAAAATAAAAACTTTTTTACAAAAAATTAAACCGACTTCAACAAAAAATCAAACACAAAAAAGTGAAAAATAAACTTAAGAAGAAAATCAGCTTCGGAAGTCGGTGGCAAAATCATGAAATAAATCAAACAAAAGTCACCGACTTCAGAAGCTGATTTTCTTCTTAAGTTTATTTTTCACTTTTTTGTGTTTGATTTTTTGTTGAAGTCGGTTTAATTTTTTGTAAAAAAGTTTTTATTTATATAGATAGAAGATAGATATATTTTTATTTATAATTGTGTGAATACATACTTAAGTATTATTTTCGCGAATCATATTTTGATCAAAAAAAATTGCAAAAAAACGTAAATAAAAATTGAATTTCGCGAGCTACCCTTACGCTATCATCTTGGGTCTGACGTGTTGACGTCATGACTGCCCTGGGGCAGCAGTCTCTACACTAAATATCGTTAAAACTCCGTCGCAAAGTCGTATCGATGTCAAATTTCGTTAAGTAATAGATTTCCAGCTTTATTTCAACAGCATAAGATTGAAAATCTATTGACTGAGACTGCAGCCCCTGTCGCTAAGTCAAAAAATCGTAAACTTTCTTTAATAGATTTTTAACCTTATGCCGTTACAATAAAGCTGAAAATCTTTTAAAGAAATTTGACATCACACTGTGGTGATAGTAATTAGTATTTGCATCTATAAATCATGTTCTGATGATATTTTGAATCAGTAAAGTTATAGGTTGTCTGATACTTCCGCACCGTCACCGCTCTGAAGTGATAGACAACATTATCGCAACTCACAAATAATTATTAATCTGACCATGCTAAGTGTATTCAGAGACCGCTACCGTTCTGATGCGACACAATGACACAACACAAGTCGTTTGACAAAATGTATTAATTATGGTTCTAAGGGTATAATTGTTATTATTGTTATCTTGCGCGGCGGCACGTTTTATATTGGCAGCACCTTTATGTCGTGGTAGTAAAGATCATTTTCATTTGTTGTTGGTCGAATTGCATCGCATCACGTCATGAGCAAACCCACTAAGTGTAAATAAATACTTTTCAAGCGTTAATTAGCTAATGAGAAACAATGAACTAATTACATGTTTATCTATTGTTACACGCCGGTCGGCGCAGCCTTTTGAAATACGTATTTTGGAAATGGAATTAGATTGGAAGTACTGAGTTTCTTGGGTTATTATGACTAAATAGGTATTATTAAAAATTCGTTGCAAATACATAATCTAATAATATTAAAGCTTCACTTACCGTTATCCCCGTCCTCCTTTCTATTTATTTAATGGTGTAACCACCATCTCGTAATACCACAATCAGCTGCCGCTGTTGTGGGGTTAATTGTGGCGCCATAATAAAAAAACACAAATTCACAAATTTACTTAAACAGTGTCGCACGAATCCCGAGCAATGTTATGGAACGGACTAGCACCAACTGGCACGGACTGGCGGCATAGAACATAGAATTCAATACGATGGAAACTAGCGAATGTGTGTGCCAAAAAGTGCATCTGTGTGCGTAGGCGCAAAGGAGCAAATGCTATGAATGGCCGATGGCACAATGCGCAGTCCCTTTCCTACAATTCTCTGTATTGTTGGTAGCGTAGTTATGGGTATATAGGGTGTCTAACCTGATGTGTTGCAGACTGTACTTCTAGAAAATATCTCGAAATATCTAAAGTGATAACCACACGAGTTTTCATAGAGTAATCGCATAGTTAGGACGAGTCTTGCGGTGGCAATGCAACGCCTATGATGGTGGCAACATTTGTGCGGGCATCGTATTTAACGCCCCACACGTTCCAGGGTGTTTATAGACAATTTAGGTTAGATATTACGTTACGGAAATCTATGTAAATAAATAAATTGTAAGTGTATGTTTGTCATTTCAAAATTACAGCTTTTTACATTCAGTAAAAAGCTGTAATTTAAAGCATAAAAGTATAGACGTACTTATAACATTTTTTTAATGTCTGTCTGTTTGCTTCGGCTAATCTCCGAAATGGCAGGACCGATTTTCGAGACTTGGCAGATACCTGATGTTTAAAGGTGTAGTAAGGCTACGGCTGTAAAAATATTAGTGTTCATTCCTTAAATACCTAATGGGTATAAAGGACTCGTGACAAAGCCGGAAGGTGCTTTTCTTCCGTCGCATATTTGAATATGTTGCATACCTGCACTCCTGCAGTGAAAAGTTTAGTGCGCGACCACGCAATTGAAACTATTATGTTTCTACTACATTATGTTTTGTTACCCATCACTAGGAATTTCTCCTGTATTGTGTGGGCGTTCACAAACATTAAAACTCACATACACAAATACCCAGACCCGGAACAATTATCTGTAGTCCATTAAAATATTTGTTCCGTACGGGGATCGAACCCGCGACACGCAGCGCAGCAGTCCATTGCTTGAACCACTGCGTCAACCGTGCCAACGAATAATAGTTAATCATTTCACAAAATACATCTTCTCATTTTATAAAGTAAACTAGACAGACATAAGGTATTCAAATTAAATTAAATCTGCTGTGTAGAGCAGGTGACGATCTAGGAAGCTTCGGTCGGATGCATTGCAGCTAGGGTTGCAAGACACCTGATTTTGTCGCAGTTTCTTTTTTTTTTTGATATCTTATTAACTATAGCCGTATTATCTACTAGACTTCTAACTTATTAACCACCCAGGACAAATGTTTGTGTGATGAGCACGATCATTTGTTCTGTGTCTGGGTGTAATAGGTATATCTATAATATGTATGTATTTAGAAATATATAAGTATGTTTATCAGTTGTCTAGTACCCATAACACAAGCTCTGCTTAGCTTGGGACTAGATGGCGTTGTGTGATAGTTGTGGAATATAAAAAAAACTTATTGTTCAAATGTAGAGTTACCTATCTCTAATAAGTAAAGGTAACACGTAACGAGTGTAACGACTTCTTAGACTTTTGAGAATGTACTTGTTCTAAGCAAAATAACTTCGAGTTGATCTTCGGTTTTAATACGGGTACAAAAAGTATGCCTGGTCTTGGTATGTTACCTTTTTTAGTTCAACCCTGACCCAGTGGCGTGCCAGCAATTATTTGGAGGTAAAGCACAAGTTCCAAAAAAAAAAAAAAACTCTTTTTGTTCCGAATTCTGACACTGCTTTTTAATAACACTGGTTTTGTTTTCTATTATTTAATTATGACTAACACTTTTCGTATTTTATCCTGTCAGAAAATTTACAACTACTTAGTTCAATAGAAATAAATATCAAGTCGTCAGTATCACGTAAAATAATATATTAACAAGAGCCATCTATTGACATAAATGTAACAACTGAACTATTCGAGTCAATACGTATTTCGCTCGTAAACAGTCGCTTTGGGCAAAATATTACAGTCACCGCTAGATGGCGCACAAAATAATAAATTAGTTTCTAACTACTAGTTGAAAAAAAAGTTATTACTCACAATGTATAGATACAGCCAAAACTCTTCATTCTTCGCTTCTTTACCATGGACAGATGACAAACAACAAAACACACTGAAGGCATAATATTACTAGATAGATTTACAGATACATATCAGCAATGACATACCAAAACTACAAAATGAAATAACAGCATTCAAATGTTTATGAGAATTTTGATGTCTTTTCATGGCACCAGAGAAGTTATTTAAATCATCGTAACCTGATAAATTCCAAGCATTCTTTTCATTCGAAAAAAATATACAAGGCCAACAGAAAAATTTGTTTTTATGAGAGCAGCCGACAACCCATTGGCATTGTACACTGTATGCTGATCCATCATTGTGCTGATCGAGTAAAATACCTAATATTTCTTTTACCGTTCTGAGAAATATTCAAATCAGGAGTGGGTTTAGGTGAAGTAACGAGATCCAATAACGCTTTCACACACTTTAATCCATCACAAGGAACTGTTGCTTGCGTTTTCGAATTCATTTTCGTATTAATTAACTAACTTCAATCAAAAACTAAGTAATCACAAAACTTATTTAAATTCTAACAAGAAACGGAAAAATCTAATCACAATAAAAAATGCATCAACAACCATCAACGCTCAAGACTAATTTGAACTAAATCGAAATTCCCTTCAAACAAGTTCAATCGCGTCGCGAACTTGCATTCACACACTCATTCACATTCTCTCGCAATCGCAATCTTTACACTCAAACGTTCAAAGCATGCTTGGAAATTGTTGAAAATCCTATACATTTTGTCGTAAACCCGGCAAAAAGTATGTAAACAAACAACTCTAAATTATGTTCGTAGGATAGAGAGGTCAGAGAAGCAGTTCGAAATCGGATGGTGTGACAGAGAAAGGGCTAGCCGAGCCCGATCATGCCCGATCGATCTGTTTGATCAATCGGCTGAGGTCGGGAGTCGGGAGACATATTAGAAGAAGTTTGGCAACGTCGCAGTGCGAGTTGCGCGCGAATGTATTTTCTGGTTTATTGAGTACGTAAACCTGACAACGTCGCATCAATAGGTACGTTCCGTTTTTCGCGTGGCATGCAGTTTGATGATAATGATTATAATATTAATTTTGTTTTTGTATTGACCGTTTTTTTTTAATTCGTTGTTTTATTAAGGCAAGCTGTGCTTTTCTGCTTCTATGGGAGTACCGCCACTGCCCTGACCCTGTCCTATTGGGTGAGAGCAGCATATAATTTTTTGTTAGTGTTCAACTTCGTTTTAACCACAACACATCACATTACACACACATCACATTTGAGGTCCTGGGAACGATTCCCGAGTCAGGCGAATGTGATTGAGTTTTCCTATTAGGAATTTCTCAGTAGTTGGCACGACGGAGGCTGGATTTGTGCCCGGACTACCACATGGAAGTTCTCAAACATAACTGGCGAAATGTGGGTGTGCTATTAGGTAGACCTCTGCCTAACCTTTCGTGGATTACAGGCGTTATTAAGATGTTATGTCACATCACATTATTCACCCTTTCTTTAGCCAAATCACTTTTTACACGCTCTGTCCGTCCCTTCTTGATCCTTAATCACCCCTTTTTCGTAATACCGTCTTTCACAGAATCCGTTTCTTTCTGGGTCCTCGCCTGAACCCACACACAACCCACATGTATACTTACTTAAAAGTTCTCAATGTATCCTTTTCTATAAAGGATGTAAAAGTACCCTTAACGAAGATGAAAGTTACTTGTTCTCCCCGTCACTGCAATATTTTTTTTTTGTTCTAGACCCTAACCAGAAGGTTCCCAACCTTCTGGTTACGGCGATATTGGGGTGTCAAATTTAATTTTTTTATACAGTAGTATTTTAAAAACTATTTTTACTAAATAACTTTACTTAAATTACCTCCATGAACCGTTTACTATTCGAAACATTCATAAGCACAATGTTTTAAGAGTGCTACATTGAGTTTTACTGTAAAATGTGATTTTGGACCCCAAAATAAAAAATCGTTTCCCAGCAATAAATTTTTGCGTGGGGTTACTTAGTTTTGATGTGCATAATGCTTGGTTGACGGCTTCGTGAAAGGTCCGTTTACACCCTGTATTATTTATTTATTTATTAAAACTTCATGCACAAAAGTGGTACATAGGCGAACTTAATGCCACAAGGCATTCTCTACCAGTCAACCTTAGGGTCAAATAGGACAGCACTGTGGTAGAGCACAAAAAAAGATACAAGGAGAAAACCATTTTGTTATATAAATTGATATACTACTTGAGTATCATAGCTTATCTTTCTAATATCTGATGCAGTAACCCTAAGCAAGGCTATTAATAGAAGACCTTTGTGCGCTTATTATTCTCCATCGATCTCGCCTGTTGGCCCCGGAGTTTATAACCTATTGGGTGACGATGACGAGCTACTTTTGTGGGTTATCACTGCATCAGTGAAGCTTTGTATTAACTCGATATAGGTAGGCTGTTGAGAGAAAGTAGAAAAGTGTGTGAGTGTGTTTATGTATGTCAGTACCAATGTTAAAATTGACCTAGTACCTATATGTAATAAGACGTCGATTCGCGAAAAATGTAATCGTCTGTTATGACAGACGATTACATTTTCATACTACATACATACCATCATTCATTACCTACATACTTTTCTGAATAGGTTTTTCATACATACATGTCATACATATGATTTTTTTTTAATATTTGACATACTCGTTAATAAACCTATATCCAAAATCTAGATCAAAATGTATCAAAAAAATTACAAAAAATTCTTTTAATCCCTTGACTATCAAAAAACTGAGAACGTCGTCGTCGTCGTCGTCGTCGTCGTCGTCGTCTTCTAGTAAAAGTGGTTCATAATGGTGACTAATTACAAGTCACTCTATATTTTTATGTCCCCAAAAATGTGTGCTACAGGACAGCGAAAATCAAAAACCACAACTATCTTTCCTACCTGCACAAAATATTCTTATGACTCATAAATATATTTTGACGTATATTCATTAATATTGTGGGTGCGTGGGTAAAAGGTAGGTTTATTAATTTCAGCACATTAGTAATGTGACCAAAAATGTTTGTTTTAATGTAGGTACATGTCGAACCCGTCTGCAGACAGATACATTAACCCCATGTGAGGTATTAATGCCTTTATATTTAATGCCCAAAATGTTACCTACCAACTCTCATTTGATAACAACATCGATCTTTTCTAAATCCATTGACGACTCTGATTGAGTTTCGTTCCCAACATTGTTAAGGAAAAGTGTAATGTACTGTTTCAATAATTTTGGCACATCGAGATCAGTAAGTAACTTTAATGTGTCTTTTATGGCTCCAGAGTAAGTGTCCATTAAGACCCATGTTTTACGATCCGACTGATTTGTAAGTAAAGTAAAATAGTTTAGCATGGAAACATACATATGTCGTGGTTATTAGGGCAGGATTATGAGTGTATGTACTTGATATGTCCCGCAGGTTTGTCTAGTATTTATTAGAAATATGAGTAACATTTGGTAGGAACTGGAGGATATATCTATGCTTAATGTGGTAGACCAGTACCTATTTATTTGTAAGTTTGTATATAGGGGTGATTTCTGGAACAAATGATCCAAACCAAAAATATTTTCAGTGATAGTAAGATACATTACAATATTCGTGAATGCTATATGCTATAAATTATATCTATACATGCATCTACTACGATATCACAATTTTTGCAGACGAACTCAGTATATATGGTGACATTTGAGTTGGTTGGTTGAAGTCTAGAGTTTTTTTAATTTATTACTGACGATTCTTTAGAAAGTTACCTCCAATTCAAAACTTTCAATAAAACATTACTTTTTCACCTTATTTAAAAAATATTAGGCCAAACATACTCCATAGAATTATTGAAAAGAAAGAATTCAATACGAACGAGTGGGCTTAGCCCAAATTTTCAGGATTATTCCAACAAACAGGCCCACGCATTTTACTCGTGAATTATTAGATTAGGAATCTTAAAGGATCAAAGAAAGAACAACTCTTGAGTTTGAATCTCGTGTTCAGGAAAATGGTATACGATGGTCGACTCTTACGCTAATTAAATATAAATTAAACTTTAAAATTAAATATAAATTAAACTAGTCATTGTATTTCAAAAATTTCCGAATTCGTTTCTTAGATACGAGTACTACATTTTAACAAAACAAAAACAAATATACAGCTTAGATTTTTGGGACAATGCTCATTTGAATACAAGAAGTAAATATCTATAGTACCTGGTTGGTGGCATCCTTTAGTTTCAGACCCCCTTGGGAAAAGGTAGGTACCCGTACAAGTTTAAGTATGTATACTGTGTGTATGTAGTACATAGTTACATAACTCAGAGCTACAATTTGCACTTATACCAACTGTATTGAAAAGTCCACAAACAGGCTACTTATACAATTTACAGGCAATATTCCTGAAAGGAGTTCTATAACTTATAAATGTTTCATGACATGTTAAAATAAAACATCTCTAAAATTTTATAATGTGGAAAACATCGTTGGAAAACAATATCAAGTAGATCGATAGGAGTTTACTCGAAGCACCGACTGAGAATAGGAAAATTTTACATATTCTTCTACTGCGTGAAGGTTCATTCATCTGTTAAGAAAGATAAACTACGTAAGATATGCTTTCGTTTTAAAACGAACGTTATACTTTGAGAGATAAAGCTGAATTTCAGAGACTGTTTAGCTTTATCAAAAAAGCCTCGCAAAGTTTTATTTTCATTGGCAATTCTATCGTCACTTACGAGTGTCCCAAAGTACATTTTCTGTAGGTCACACGGTGCCCCTGATTGGATGGCTCATTGCTGGGTATGAAGTGATCGACGCGAGGAGTAAAAAACAAAAGGACTTTCTCCCTACAATTTTAGGGATTGCCATACTAAACATGGACCTAAATATAGGTACTTGATACGAAAAGGAAATCATTTTTCTACAATGTGTTAGTTGTTTTATGGACAGGTTTAAATCTCAGAAATCATAATTAGAACTTCACGCCTGTAATCCCCGAAGGGTTAGGTAGAGGGGTACCCATAGTACACCCACATTTCGCCGTAGTAGGGGGTGAGCCTATTGCCATTAACGGGGCAGAAATCTAGGCTCCGTCGCTGCAACTGCGAAAAACTTGAAGGAACCCCAAAAAAAAAGGTTCTAATTAGGTTTAAAATACCATGCAAACTCCTGGGAACACCCAAATACTCCGAAATATTTTATTCCGAATTTCAATATTCCTATTATGTTTGTTATACTAAGTTCACTGGGTTATTCGGCTAAACTTACTATGTTGTTAACGAAAAGTTTGTTATACAAGTTGCACTCAAACAATCCCTAACTATCTATGAGTTCATTCACCACCGAGCACATCCATATTGTCATCGTTTAATTGTGAAATTGGATCATGTCAAACAAAAATCGTTTTTAATTGCTTTTTATGTAAACACAATATGTAATTATTGTATTCAAGTGGCTCGTAGATGATGGATTGCTGTATGAGTGTCATAACGTAATGTCTCGGGGAAAAACGATTCCCAATAGCTTTCCATCGACGTGCGGGCTGTTTGTTTGATCAGCCTTTTATTGTAAACAATTGTATTATTTAATTAGTAAAATTCAAAATGTCAGGCGCGAATAAGCCACATACTGTTGATTAAGGAAAATAACATACTCGTGGTATGAATGATATAGGTACCTATTTATGTTCAAAAACTTTCGAATTTTCATTTCGTCTTTTATTTCGAAAATAACTAATTGCCGTACTCAGAGATATTTAATGATTACTTAAGCCGTCACTTAGTAAAGGTTTGACATACAAAAGCTTCACAATAGTGTCATAATCTTTATTAAGTAATGGCTTATGAATCATTAAATATTTCTGAGTACGCCAGTAAGTGTTAAAAACTTCAGCAAAAATAAAATAAGTCCCGTTTATAGCGAACATAATACCACGTACCATAGTATGACGTATACAATAGTGGTAAAATATACTTGTTACCTCAAACTTCCGAGACTCGAGAACGTGTGAAGCCCTCCGCAACACGTTCCGACACCTGTAGATTGAGTTCCTTAGCTCAAATGAATGCAAACATGTGTGCAAGAGGTAGATTTACAAAATAACTGTGTTTCTAAACTAAGAAATTGAACTTTTTACAAACAAAATTCTTTTAAATCTCTTTTGTTTCCAAGGAAATACGATGAAGTTAATAAATTTGTTACAAAATAAAAATCACATGCAGATGGAATCCATCTTGCATAGTATAGGTAAATAAAGAACATCTGTCCATGTATAAATACATACCTATTACTCATCATTTTCATAATCCTTGCTAGTTAATTTTCTAGGAAATCAGAGATGCATTACAGAAGATTCGACGAGTGACGTCCGTATCTCTAATTTGCTGACTAACTAATCTTTTCACCAGATATTTTTTCGTCTAGCGAAAAATAGTGAAAAAGAGAGACTTTATTAGATAACTTTTTCTATGGATTTTCTTAAATATGTCCTCGCTACTGTAATATCATAATTTGACGGCACGGTTGGCGCAGTAGCTGAGAGATTGGACTGCGTGTCGCGGGTTCGATCCCCGCACGGAACAAATATTTGTGTAGCTTACAGATAGTTGTTTCGGGTCTGGGTGTCTTTGTGTATTATGTGAGTTTAAATGTTTGTAAATGCACCCACGATACAGGAGAAATTCCTAGTGTGGTCCAACGTTTAAAAAAAAAAAAGTTTATTTTTTAAATCATCTTCATGCTCTTGTGCCATTTTACTTGGGGTCGGCGCTTTCTACTTCTTTTGATGAGGACTTCAATTTGCAGTATAACCGATTCGTATACCGTGACGGAAATGGTAGGACACTGTCATGGCCTACTGTCCCCTCTATGCCACGTAAAACACCCTCTTCCCAAATGATTCAAATAATGGAAACTTCAATGGGAAATTATTATTAATTATATTTTTCAATTGAAAAATGCTTAAGATTAGATTTTCTTGCTTAAACTCCTAGCACTTCACACCCATATTTTCTGTTTTTTTTTTCTCTTCAATGCATTTAACTCTTCGCAATAATATATTTACAAGACAATGTAAGATGTGTCAAGTTGTAAACAGATTATATGAGTTCCCACCACTTTAATGTCAGGGTATAAAACTATGGTGTCTGGGTGCATTAATTACTTTTTATGATTTGTATTATCATACGTTCTACCGTATTAAAGTGACATCAGGCAACTTTGTTAGAAACCATAAAATAAGAGCAAAGATGGTGTCTTTAAAAACTGTTTCATACTTTTCTTCTAAATTATAATTGTATAGAGTTATAGAAGAATATACTTTTAATAGGGAGTAATACTAATTATTTTAATACATGACTCTAAACCATAAGAATTTACCTGTACGGGAATATAGAAATAATCTGTCTGGTATAATCAGTACTACTCCGTAGCTACTACCGAGAAATCCTGATGGAAAGATCCAATACCAGCAATCGTCTTACAGAAGAGAAATAATATATATAGTTACATGACTAAGTTGACCCGCTGGATGCGAGACGCACGGAACTGGTCAATGTGGCGACACCTGGGGGAAGCCTATGTCCATCAATGGAGCTTATCATTCGTGTATGGCTAGAGGAGGCTTGAGTCATTATACTCATTGTAACAAAATTATAACTATATAAATATGCAAATAAGTTCGAAAGGCAGTCAAAGCTTCATTTATCCATATTCCCAAAACAATCCTTTTAATTCCCTGAAAGATTACCAACAAATTACTTCGAATGTCACATAATATTTAGGGATTTTATTCAAAAATAGTTTCAGAAGCTTCCCAAAGATAACACACCTAGTATGAAAGAGATTTCGTGGAAAATCCGTTGGTTCAGAACTGTTTTCTATTACAATTAAGATTAGGTGAGGAAAGGCGGTACCTCCGTCGGGGAATCGGTGTTTTATTGAAAAGGAAACTCCATTTAGTTTGTTATTTTTTTCCTCAACATCTCTACTTTAGTCAGCTTAATCAAAATGTAACAGGCAAAGCATTTTCCTTTTATATTTGATTGATTTAGGCAATTATACGGCACGGTTGGCGCAGTGGCTAAGCGATTGGACTGCTGCGCTGTGTGTCGCGGGTTCGATCCCCGCACGGAATAATTTTTTGTATGGCCTACAGATAGTTGTTTCGGGTCTGGGTATTTGTGTATGTGACTTTATATGTTTGTGAACGCACCCACGATACAGGAGAAATTCCTAGTGTGGGGCAAAGTTATTTAAAAAAGAAAAAAATTGTTCCCAGAAAATTTTATACACACAAATGGACCGTTTTGAAATGCTTAATCAATGGATCTAGGAAAAAAAACACGTAAGCTATACGTTATGATTCACAAAAATCCTTTCACGCATAAACTTCAAGGCGTTTAAAAGTTACTAAGTTACCATTAACTTCTGAAAAAGTTGTTGTTGCGTCAAGTTTTCCGCGTGAAGGCTGTAGCGCGCGCCTCGTCCCGCCCTGAGGCGGCGCGGTGGGCGGGGCGGACACCTATATAAGCTTTTGCATGCCTGAAACTTTGTTATTGAATGCGCGCGATCATTTCGAAAACGTGATTCCCAAGTATCCACTAGTGACGATCAGACGTTCCCGAACCCGACACCCAGAGCTCAGGTAAGTCTAACATATTGCTCCATCGTGTAGAAAAATATTCATGGAATTGTTTGAGTTAAATATATTATCACGTACTTTATATGTGATGAGTTACATGTCATATGAATGTTAATATTTTCGATTATTTGTGAAGATTTGGTATTTTTTTGCACACTCGTAAATATTTTTGTGATCCAAAGTTTTATTTAAATGTTAGTAATATGGTTACGGGAAAAATTAACATTCTGTTGCGGTAACAAAGATTTATATATTCAAATAACGAGGAATTCAAAATTAAACTACCATTAATATAACTCGATCCAGAAAAAAAATCTCGACGTTTTAAATTATTGAAAAGTATCAAATCACAAACTTTAAAAAAGTTTTCGACGAAATACTAGTTATTACATAATTGTGCAGCATATATTGAAGGTATTTTATTTGTTATTATTCTTCAAAAGCAAGGAATAATAAAGTAAAGTATTTCTTTTTTATCACGTTGATCAAAGTGAAAGTGAAAGTTTTACTGAACTTGAGAATTCATTGATACTTAGACAAAAACCATCGCAAAGTTACGTTTTAAATAAAAACAATAAAAGACGGCCAGCAGTAAAAGCAAAGTTTTTTTAATTGCATTAATATCTAATTAATCAACTGTTAAATTGCGAACAGACAGTGATTATCTAGGGTTTAAGAAATCGCACCGACTCCCACATGTAATCTTGTTATCTTTTCTGATTCCTGAAGAATCCATCAATAGTCGAGTATTTCTTTGTATACATAGGTAACATTATTGATTAAAATCTTATTGCATTACCACCGGCTTAAACGCTGCGGTTGAAGTTATTGGTATTTTTGAACGAGTCTGTACTAACGTAATCTTTCCCGGGGTTTTATCAAAATTGCCAGGACGTGACAGAAAGCGGAAAAATACGGCAAAATAACTTTTATGAAACAAAACACTTCAATACCTACTAAAAAAAGGTTTATTAATACACATTTTTGCATAAACAAAGTAGTTTAAGGGAATCTTTTATTTTCGGACAGTAAGCTATATTTTGTTGTAAAGGGCGAAGGTGTTAAGTAAAGACAAAATCCCCAAAAATGTGTATTCAGCTTTTCACGTAGTTTATTTTATCCCTGCTCCGTAATACAATTAGGCTCAAAGTGTGACTGTCACTCGCTTGAGTCACCTGCATTTTATTTTTGTATTGTCTTTTTTGACTTTACTATGGGCATTTTTAACGTGCACGTGCAAAATAAATTATGTAACCAAGGTTTTGGTAACGGCATTTTAATTATAATATAATAATCGTTTATTTATAGGAAAGGGCACATGTATAGTCGACCAAGAAATTGGTTTACCACTGGTTGAATATCATTTGCACGTACAAAACATCAAGTGCTATTTTCACGTCAGAATCTGTCAATCTGTCATCCTTAGCGAATAATTATGTTACTGGGAGATGTCATCAAAAGTGGTAAACCAATTTCTTGGTCGACTATACAATAAGATAATAACAGTTACAATAGAGCACAGTAGATTTTTTGCCTGAACTAGGTTGAACCTGTGTTTCAGGCTAGAGCTAATTAAAAAGAGTGTCCATGGAGTTTCTTGCCCATTGTTCTCCATAGAGATCTATGCTTTATAATAGGCAACAAGGGCAACTACAGTACTTTCACAGTTATTATTCCTTGTGACTGGGACTGTAGCTTAATTTTATTACCTTTCTTTCGAAAGTTTAAAAGTGCCTGTAACTGACCTACTTAAAATAATTTTTGATTTCGTTGCTTTAAAATAAACATTTACTAAATACTTAACTCTTCTTAGACGACTATCACATGTTAGTGAAATACTAGCACATTTCACAGTAATTTCTTGACACGAAGCCAGACGGAAGTTTTTACTTCGAACGGATTCGAATAATTCGATGGGGTTTTCAATGTAACTAAACCAAAGGCACGCACGCAAGACAGGCACGTGTTTGCTTCTTACATATTGCCCACTTTTGATGAACACATTTCAAATATGAAAAGACATCGTAATATCACGCACGTAATCTCCAAAGGCTTAGGCAGAGGCTTGTACCTTATTATTACACCCACATTTGAATAGATCAAAAATAAATATTTCCCATTGTTTGTTGTTTTGAATTAAAGGAATGGTAAAATTTCCTGGTATATTATGTAAAAAAAAACACGAACATCCCTTCATACAAAGGCTATCAATGGGCTTCAAATCAAATGAGGCCGTACAATAGGACATTGTTCGAATGTATCTTTCAATACAATGATACGCGTATGGAAAGCAAACCAAACGATTCCAGAAAAATAAGAATTAGACAGCTTAAATTGGAAAATTTTCACGAATTATGTATATTTTTATCATGTCATGTTAACCTAAATAAAACAGTACTGGAATTGGAACTGTATAATTGTATTTTAATATGAAAATATTCTAAAGCAAGTAAATTTGTTGAGTAGGTTCCATTTGTAGTTCATAGATGATTTGTGTCCAGTCTTACCAAGGGTTGTGAAGGTCAGATAGGCAGCACTCTATGTAATAAAATACTGGTATTCAGCTGCACCTGGTTAGACTGGAATATAGTTAGGAAAAACCTAGGCAGAAGATGATGAGCTGATTGTGTGCAAAGCGGAGAAATATTGCTTAAAATTCAAACTACTCGTAGTTCACGACAGTATGTTTGTAATATTAGACATTGGGAATACCAAAAGTGAAGTCTCTGAAGTCGGGGCTGCGGGTTGTTCGAAAGAGATACCCCGGCTTCGACACAAAGGGCTAGAAGGAACATGGGTGGTCTTTAGTCAATAGATGTCTGACACTCACTACCGCTCTGCCCAGAGCGGGAGGAGTCATTTGATGATTTCCCACCCTCCAACAGAAACAAAAAAAAATCTCCGAAGTCATTTTACCACGAAATATTCATATAATTATAGAATATATTATATCTTAGTCTCCTCTCATATTTCAAGTGTTACCTAACAATAACGATACATGCAAATATACTCCTACTAAGAAGAAAATTCTGTAACGAGATTAAATCTGTGTGGCGTATTTTTTCAATAAACATAATCCTATTAATACTTGTATGAATCCAAATACGTGGAACGTGCATTGGAGCCTAAAGAGATATCGTACTTCGGGAACGCAATCACAAGCAAAGTGGTTTAATGTGTCCATTCATTTTTAAACGAACAGATTTAATGGAGCGTGAGCCATAACATAACATAACATCACGCCTGAAATCCCCGAAGGTTTAGACAGAGGTCACACATTTTGCCAGTTATGTTTAAGTCCATTTGTCCATACTCGTATTGCCATCAATCACACACGAATCCTGACTCCGTGGTTGCTGTTGAGAAATTCTCAATAACACTTTGCCTGACGCCGGGATGCCGGGAATCAAACCCAGGACCTCATGCTCAACAGTCGCGCTAGTGACCACTAGACCAACATATTTGACCATACATATTTGTGCCATACATATTTGAGCCGTAACGTATTCAAAAATGTTGATATAATAAACAAAAAGGAATTTCATTCTGAATATTTAAGTAATAACAAGTGATACTGATTGATTGTGTTTTCTCGGTAACAGGGATTGATGAAAAGCAATATATGAAGAGAGATTTTTCTCTGAATTTAAAAACCGTATCGGGTGTTGTGCTTTCAATAAAATGAATTTACTTGATTAAATATGAAATATAACTACTATTAAAAAATATGAAACGGTAAAAGTATGCATGATTATTATATGAAAAAGTTTTCCTTATCAAAACTTTTTTATCCATTTAATTATGCAATGTCTTAATAATAATAATACAGTAATAGATAATCTACAAAAAATGTCTTTAACAATTATAAATTATTTAACCCAACTGAAGAAACAGTCTGATGACGGTTCCAAGTAAACTATTTATAAATACTTTTCGTGAAAACGTAATCAGACTGTTTTCCATTTGAGAATGATTATTATTTGTTTAGTCGTCTTCTACACGCTGACATTAGCAAGCATTAATATTTAAACCCTCTTGCAAATTGTTAGATAACGCTAAAAGTCCGTCGCGACAGATATCCCACTACTTTGTGGTTATGGTACTGCTTAGGCTCTCGAAGTGTCTCTTAAAAATACCTGAATTTAGCAAAAACAGAGAATTTCGTACTCTTTAGATTGCGTGCAATTTAATTTGTCAAACCTTTTTTTACTTTGAACATTCTCATAACATCACGCGTCTTATTCCCAAAGAGTAAGGCTTACTTACTCCCACATTTCACTAATAACAGAGTTATTAAGAATTCTAGTTAAAACTTCTGAAATAGCTCAAAATAGTATCGAATCCAAATATAGCCCCCCTTATCTTTATTCCTGGTTACAAATACTCCATTAACCCCACACTCGTGGTAAAAATAGCTCCATGGGAGTCCGAAATAGGCCAGAAACTTCCACTGAACCAACCCAATTATAAAATCAAAACAAAAAGTATTTGTGTGTATATAACGTACTCGTTAGTCGTATAGGAACTTAATATCTTTGCAAATGTGTAATTATTTGTTCATGCGAAATTAAGTTGTTGTTTGTTACGTTTTCAGTTTTTGTTACATTATACCGCCAGCATTAATAGCACGGTTAGGTAACTGGAAAAGGTCATAGATTTTCCCATTCCGGAAATCAGATGAAAATATAAATTCTCGTTTTTTCCCCGTAGAGGTAGGTAGAAACTAACGAACGCCATCAGCTATATACGATCGTAACATATTCTTCTAGCAGAGACAGCCAAGTGGTGTGACCGTCGGATTGCCAAGCCATAGGTCTCGAGTGCGAACCCAAGACGCGCATCTCTCATGTTTTTATTTCATGTGCGTATTCATTATCACTATCACTACATAGTATAAAATAAAGTCATTTTCTCTGTCCCTATGTCCCTTTGTATGCTTAAATCTTTAAAACTACGCAACGGAATTTGATGCGGTTTTTTTTCATAGATAGATTGATTCAAGAGAAAGGTTTAAATGCATAATAACATCCATTTGCACCCGTGCGAAGCCGGGGCGGGTCGCTAGTGTAATATAAATAAATCACTTGCCTCGGTGTAGGGAAATATAGTGAGGAAATCAAACCAGTCTACCTGAGAGATATTTTTAGACGGCATGTAAAGCTAAGTCGGGCGGCATAAAACTCTGACAACAGGTTAGGCACTAATCAAGCGAAAATGAACAAAGAAAGAAACTCTTTTCTCTATCTCTTTCTATATTCAAGAAAAAAAAGGAGGTTGTAGTTCTCTTCTCACGTGTTTCTAATTATCAGTTTCGCCCACGACTATTTCAAGACGAGATAGCAAGGTCACTCCTAGTCAGTAATTAAATGTCCGGATTAGGGCTAAAGGGTTGCAAAAATACCTGACGCTACTAATTATTTTCTCTTTATAAAGTAACCTTATTTGTTATAATTCTTTTTCTTTTTGTCGGTGGAAAAAGGGTGCTAAAGTCTTAATGAATATTAATTTAGTTTCCGCAGAATTTTTATAGCACCCTTGATAGATGTCGTGCAATGTATTTTAATAAAAAGCACTAAACAAGTCGTGTAACTTATCCATGGAATATATTTTAATCAGTGGCAAAAGTTAGACTACATTACGAATTAAATTAAAAGAGGTTTATCTACCTGTCTTATATTTATTTTCTAACTAGTGACCCGCCCCGGCTTCGCACGGGTACAAAAAAGGTATTAAAACCTTCCTCTTGAATCACTCTATCTATTAAAAAAAACCGCATCAAAATCCGTTGCGTAGTTTTAAAGATTTAAGCATACAGACAAACAAACAAACAAACAGACGCGACTTTGTTTTATACTATGTAAGGATATACGTAGGATTATGGTTAAAGTGGAAGAATACTATCATATTATTGACAAAAAAAAAGCACTAATTTTTAAAAATTTCTGCGGCTGCTAACATAGAACTAAACCAATATTTTTTTATCACAATGCCAAGTTAAATTGCTCCAATAGTTTATAAAAGCTTATTCATCCCAATCTTTGTGTTACGCAGTTCAAAACAAAAACACTTAGGAAATCATTACGAGGCCCTTAACAATTTCAATTGGTAAGGGTTTACAAGGAAACTTGAGCTAACAGTATAATAGAAATAGGCCAAACTTTACTCAGTAATCGAATCAAATTAATGTCACACACGTACTGACTTCGAAAAGACGAAGAAAGTTTTGATTGAAATTATGCTTCTGCAAAATATTTCTACATTCAGTAACAAAACACGATCACTCCCTTCTGTCAATTGAATATCTTCGACAGTCGCAGTTTTGAGCCTGACAGTCAGAAAGTTATACAGTTAAAAAGGGTTACCCTTCACACCTCCTTACCTTACACGATAGTATTACCTTTATTGGGCTGTGGACGCTATATAGGCAGTCACTTAATGTAAATTACTCGTACTCAGCTGTATTCGGTTAGACTGGAAGTCAACCCTAAAATAGTTGAGAAACGGTTACATGGATGTGTGATTGATTACTGAACTATTAATAATTATTCGAGGTAGTCCTTGGTATTTCAACAAGTTGAGTACTTCAACAAACTCACCACAAATGTCGGTTACTGTGTGAAAGTTATCAACCTGTAATTAAAATCACCCTTTCTTGTAATCGGTATTCGGGAAGTGTATCAAAAGTTTTGTTTAGTCTTCATTTTGACATTGTTCATCTATTATTAATACTGAACTGAAACGGGATACACACGGTAAACATGGTAAATACCCGTTTATTTACCATGTTTACCGTGTGTATCCCGTTTTCAGTGACCACGTCATTTTAAAAACTTATATTGTTAATCCATTTTGTTGTGCTTTTTCGAAGATTTCGAAATACAGTGCCATATTTATTTATTTTCCCAAGATAACATGGCTGTACCGTAGGACTTCTGTTGTTCAGTAAGTGACCAAGTTTGTGCACCGTAGGTGCACAAACTTGGTCACTTACTGAACAACAGAAGTCCAAACTCAAGATTTGCCAGCGAGCAATGGAGCGCAGCATAATTGGTGTTAAGCGAACCGATCGCGTTAGAAACACCACCCTGCGCTCCATAACTAAAATAGCTGATGTTGGAGAAAAAACAGCCAGACTGAAGTGGGAGTGGGCAGGCCACGTAGCACGGATGCACCCGGAGAGATGGGCAAAGATCGTCACTCACTGGACGCCTGAGGAAGGACAGCGCCGTCGAGGTCGACCGCGGCGAAGGTGGCGTGACGATCTGATCATGTTTGCGGGGCTAACATGGCCAGAGATCGCCCATGATAGAGACATATGGAAAGAGAAAGGGGAGGCCTTTGCTCAGCAGTGGGACACAAAGTAGGCTAATAAAAAAAAAAAAAAAAAAAAAACATGGCTGTGATATTAATATATACAAAGCCGAGTTAAAATGTAACTTTTATTAAATGCTATGCAATCGGTGCAGCGTTTTCCGAGAAACCCGGTAATACACAGAGCAACAGACAACTTGTCGCCACTGCTCTCTTTTAAATCGAAACGAGCTCGTTTTCTATTTTATTAGGTAGTCGATAAACTATTTCAATAACCGTCGTTTAAACTTTTTATTGAATCCTAGAATACGAGTCCCGAGTTGTCTAGATATACGTGGCTAGAGGATGGGGTTTTAGAGGAAGAAATTAAAATGTTGAAACTTAAATGATGATCATATTTGGTGTATTTAATGTATGGTTGAGTCCCTCAAAGATATCGCTTGTGATATCCTTAACTCTGTAAATAATACGTAAGTAATATACGTAACGCGATTCAGAATAAATTAACCCGTCTCTAATTACAGAACCTTAATGTTCTCTAATTCAAAATTAGCACACCGCAATAGGCACAAAATATTCGACTTTAACTTAATCTGTCGCGTAATTTTCTGCCATTTACTTTTACATGTTTATTCCGTAAGATATCTAATTACTGAGATAATTATGTAATTACACAATTAAGTAAATTACTTCATTTCAGTCAGTGATGTCAAGTTAAAGTTAAATGTCTCGGTTAGAAAGCAAACTTGTGGAATCTAATCGCGTGGATCTTAGGAGACTATGTTCCAACTTTGTGATTGTTGGATTATTTTTCCAATTCCAATGGATTAAGACTGGCACGCGACACAAATCTCTCTGTGACATTAAAACAACAGGGAATATGTATTTCCTTTTGAACATGCATCTTTCGTAAACGTAAAGTATAGTAGCTTCTGCCCAGCCTTTTCTCAACTATGTCATTTTATTCAGCCTATTTGACCTCCACAACCCAGTTAGTAGTGGGTAATACGATGCTCCTTGTTAAGACTGGTTGTCAGACTTTCGGGACACTGACTACCAGTAATGGCTGTAAAAAATGTAAAATTGACAACAGGGACCAACTGGAAATGACGTTTTTCTTACTCCTCTCCTTCGTTATTTTTTTCTGATCAATTTCGTTGCGGGATCCAAGACAGTAAAATTGTTTCTTTGGGACTTCATCGAGCTTCATTGTCTCGGCGCTTTTCTGGCCACCAGTGTTGATTCCGGTTTTCAGAAGCTGCAGTGGTTTGAGAATAGCGTGGCGGGTTTGGAACCTAAGGCCGAGAAACGGAGGAAACTCAATATGTAATGGCTGAAGATTGACCCGAGTGGCTATATTATCCACGACCCCTCGTAAATGTACAGCATTACATTGAATTATTGCGGAGAAATTGCTGCTAGACATTATTATCGTCTGGTGAATATTTTACCCAAATTATGTTAGTATGTAATCTGTGCAATTTAGCCACTTAGCGTCCCAAGGTATTCCACCTCTCATTAGTAACGGTCGACTAATTTTATTTGTCACCTTGTGGCCTTTATCTGAGCTTAGATACAAGAACCTATGTCGTGAGCGCGTGTACCTACATGTAGGGTTTAGATAGATGAAACACTGGATCGGGTAGTCGATTACTTTACTATATAATTAAATAAATATCGCAAGTTGAAAGTTTGAGTTGAAGATAGCAGTGATCGTTATTTTAAAATGTTTTAGATTCTAGGTCAACCTCTAGCTCGAAAACAGTTTGAATACAAAAAAATCTGCATAACTTTTTTTTACTACTCAACCTTTCTTTAAGTTCCAAAGGGAGCTTTTCAAATCGCTCATACTTACAAGACGAGCAATATCTACTACAATTGTTTTAGTAACGGAAACTTATAGCTCTGATTTGTATAAAATTAACTACTTCTATGGATACGATGGTCATATGGTTGGACGATGGGTGGACGGTTTCAAGGCAAACTTAAACTGTTGACCCTTTTCATTAAAAAAACATGTGAGTACTTAATTTAAAGATATTTTAAGGTACTCGTAGTTTATACCTTCGTTTTCAGTGATCAATTAGGTTAATGTAATCCGGAGTAGTTAGTGATCGGCCGATTGGTGGAAGCGCGCATTGTTTGGTAACTATTTTAATTCGGTAAAGTAGATTAGTTTACACTCATTTTGTAACTTCCTGCTTTTACGGGCATGTCTTACACAATGATGGACGTAAACTTTATGGAAATAATGATAGTAAATGTGTTTGAACCAAATTCAAAAGAAATTTCTAAACGTTGTAATCAAAATCTTAGTATTAGGGATCGTAGCAGTCAATTGTAGTATTCACTGGTTAGCCACATGAGAAAAAAAGTGAGTGCATGTATACATGTATAACCAAAATCACCGACATATCAGCGTCGTTCATTTGATTCGGTCCTTTGATCCAAAGGAAAACCCGACAGCGCTTAACTTAAATAGTTCTACTATTATAGTATGATTATTACAGAAGTTTTATAATAGCTCATCACACGTCAATAAATGGTGGTTTCAATAATTATATTGTAGCTTAATCCAGTGCTCATTTCAGTTTATTTCAAAATCATTCCATCATCAGTCATAATCGACAGACCGACAAAGATCGTGAAGTGTAGCTGTAAAACTGATAACTCCCTTTACGATAAACAAGTTGTAATATAAATCACGCAAATATCAACAATCAACAAACAACAAAATGAATGTATTCATACAAATTGTAAGCTATTTACGATTGTCAGGTTACAAACCTCAATTAATTATATAAAACAGATTGACATAAATCTCAGGAGTTGTGCGAACAACGATTAATTTGACATCCGTTTTATTAGATTTATTGCGTACTATCTACTCGATTACGTTCTCATAGATTTCTGATATAAACGTAATCCACAGAAGATAGAATAGGGGATCGGACAAAAAAAAACTAATTAGTCCGTCAGATAGATTTCCAAAAATTATTGGACACGTATTTTTTCTTTTTTCACGTAAACTTAAAATGAAGACGATACAGTGCTTCGAAAACTCGTGTGACGTCATATGATAGTACATTTTGACGACACAAGTGACGTTTCAAGCCCCACTCCTATATCTTTGACGCGTTTTATCTTCGTCATTTTTTATTGATTTGATAAAACAAAAAACACGTATTCAATATTTTTCGATAATCTAACTTACGGACTAAACAGAATCATATTATTTTGACCCAGTCCGATCCCCTATTGCAACGTAAGTATTCCTTCTACGCACTTTGCTCGTACGCACCTCTACACTTTACGCGTAGCACGCCTACACACTGTACGCGTAGCACCTCTACACACTATACGCGTAGCACGCCTACACACTTTACGCGTAGCCCCTCTACACACTTAGCGCGTAGCACCTCTACACACTATACGCGTAGCACCTCTACACACTTTACGCGTAGCACCTCTACACACTTAGCGCGTAGCACTGCTACGAAATTTCCGCGTAAACCTCTACGTAAAATGCGCGTAGCACATCTACGAGAGGATTTGTACTTAAGCTCAGCAAATATTATACTTCCACTAAGAAAATATATAATTTTTCGAAACTAAATATCAGAGCAGGTCTAACTACCTCAAGTTTAAATACGGACAAAGTCGAAGAAAACAAGTACTTTGATTGTTAAAACAGTGGAACATACTAATATGGCTGCGGGCACTACATTTAAGTACATTGTGTGGTACACTGATGAACGTTATGCGATTCCCACTCATCTAAATATGATTTGTGCCTCGCGATGGACATACTAACGCTTATTAAGTACTTGATGAGTGCGCTAGCCGCTACTCGTGGTCGGGAGTTTAGCTAATGTTTCCAACGGATTTAGTGTTCTGTGGTCAGTTGAAACTAACGGTTCTAAATATTATTTGATGTAAGTAGTAAGTACCTACTTTATTCATAAACTCACACCCATTTCCCATGGGGGTAAGCAGATGTTTTATTTTATTTATTCGTAATCGAAATCCCTATTTATTAAAATAAATAACTAAATTTATAAAAAGCTATAAATTATATTTCAAACTAAACTAGCATGTAAAATTTAATAAGATAATATGAACTGAAGAGATAGTACTCAAACAAGAAGAAATATGGAAACAAATCAACATTTCGAAAAAGCCAACTCCGTTATTTGTTAAACTGTAAAATTTAATACTCGACTGAGTCGCATGTAATAATGGCAAGGGCTTCTCCATCACTGCCAAGACTCTTCGCTTTTAGCTTTCATTTAATGCTTTGTTTGCCCACTAGTTGAGTCCACTGTCCAATGCGGGCCACTCGGCTACTAACCAAGTCTACGAAGCTACGCCGTAGCGACCTCGTAGCACGTTTTAAGATTCTCGTAGCTTGGCGTAGCAAGCATCTGCGGATTTTTTGAGTCAACTAAGTTAGCCTGTTGTGGCGTGAAGTTGTTTTAATAAGCTGTAACGTAGTCGTACGTTATTTTAAAGTAAATATTACGTTGGAACGTAAAGCGTATGGCAGGTTTGAACTTTTTTATGTGAACGTAGCAAACAAGTTAAGGTTGAATGTGTCAGCATGCGCTGAGTTTATCACCTTATCAGTACAGGTATATTACACTTGTACTGTCTTTTTTTTTTTGAAAAAATGTTGGTGTGTTCGTTTTAATATATAAATGTTTGCGTATAAAATAATTTGAATATGGCTAAATAGCCGTATTGAACACAAAATAAAGTTTTCAAAGAAAATATTAATGAAACATATTTTTTTCTTGAATGTAGTAAATATACACCCTTTTTATCTCAAAAATGTGAAAAAAACAAGATTTACCTTAAGGTCAAGTTAAAGACTTCAAATATTTCAAAAGTGTTCGGAGCTAGGGGCGAAAATGAAATTCCTTTGAGTGAAGATTCAAGGTAAAACACGTTATACTTCGTGACTACCGAGTACCGACGACAACGACGTGAATCAAATAAAAACTGTTCAGCGCCGATTCCGAGTAATTCCCCATGCAAATTGATGCCGAGTGACAAACCTCATTCAATTCTATTTAGGCAGTAGTTACACGAATATTATGCGCACAAAGTTGGTAAACTTTTGGGTTGTAAACAATCTGGTACAACTCGAGGGTTAACCATCAAGGTTATATCCTACTTCACTAATAGTAACTGTCTACCCTTACATTAGTTGCGACGTATTCCACACATGGCGTCTAGTAAATACATATAAGACCTCTGTTACGGCGGAACTTTTTATTTCCATGCAAAGCGATGGCGATATAAAAATATGAAGATTCCATTCGTCTGCCAGCATTATGTCCCCAGTTTAGTAAACTGTAAAGAGTTGTGCCTTGTTGCTGATAATAAAACTCAGTTTTATGGTAAAATTATGCGTTCCTGTGCCCCACCGGACGGCAGTAAAGTTATTTTACAGTTTCATTGACGCTCAGACATTTCATCAGAATCTTGTATGCATCGAGAAATGCAGTTAAAAAGCTTTTACACGAATCACACTATTTCATTCATTATCATGAAAATTCTAATGATATTTCATGCTAATGTACGTTTGATTACTTAATGGAATCTTCGGTTTACGGCCCCGGAAAATGTGTTTTGGAGAAGTAAGAAAATGAGGTGTTTAAATGTCGCCGCTGCTGATATACATACATCATTTTTCTCATCTAGTTAATGTTTTCTATTTAGTGGGGCTTTTGTAATATCAATAATTAATTTCCTCATAACTGAGTGTTTCTAGAAAACTTTCTTACAAAACCTTCAGGAAGACAAACGATTCACTTTTATTACTGTAAATAATCACGAAAATATCTGGAGCACTCCACAAGTAATTTTTATTATTACTAGCCATTTGTGTCCCACTGCAGGGCAAAGGCCTCCCTTCCCTCTTTCCACTTATCCCTATCCAATGCTGTTGATTGCCAATCCCTGCGAAAAGAGTCGAGTTCGTCTCGCCATCTTCTTCTGGGCCTGCCACGTTGCCGTTTACTGCTGTTTGGGACCCATTGTGTGGTTACTTTAGCCCATAGCTCCTCCGGCATGCGGCAGATGTGGCCAGCCCAGTTCCATTTAAGCTTGGCAGCCGTGTGACCTATGTCGGCAATTTGAGTTTTGGAACAAGGGCAAAGAAGGAACATGGGTTCGGTTTTTAGTCAGTAGAAGTCTGACACTCCCCTTCGCTCTGCCCAAGAGCGGGGGGGGTCATTCGATGATTTTCCACCCACCAAAAAAAAAAAAAAAAGGATACTACGCTCCATTGCTCGCTGACAGACCCCGAGTGCGGACTTTTGACGCTTGTCAAGTAAAAACTTGTAAAACACTAGGGATTTCAAGTTTTCCACTCTCGACATTTGTTGCAAAAATGACAACAATAAACAATGGAAACAAACCAGTAAACAACAATACAAGATTTACAAAGTTTTTCGTTAATTTGTAAAGAGTTGGTGACCAATGTACGAAACCGGATTAACAAGGCACGTTCTTTATGTCAGGTTAAGCCCTGAGACGGCCAAAAAATTATAACTGAAAAGTTCCAAAACAAAATTACGCAGGCTACGTTTTTCTTATTCTTTGTTGTTTTGTAACTTGTTACTTAAAATTTATTATGTTCATCTTAGGCGCCGCGACGCGAATTATAACAATAAAACAATTTAGAGGGTTCATTCTTAATAATAAAGAGAGCGCTATGTTTGATATGATTATGATTTGATTTATCTCTCTTTTACTTTCGAGTAAACAAGGTTTTGTGGGGTGACTCTTGACATTCAAACTATTCATTCAAAATGTCAACTAGGTTTTACCTAGAAATTAAATGTACGTATTACGTAACGTACGTACGCATGGCAGGAAAGCAAAACCACAATAAATATTATTTAGCAGGAATGTAAGATCCTATGAATCATTTAATACTCAAAATATAAACGTACTTCATAAAAGTATTCGGAGAACCTCTAACATTGCTCAATAAAACGACTTCCACTAGACTTCAGGCAATAAAAGGGCACGACGTAATCAGTACGTATATGTCTGAAGATAAACGTATATTAGAACGAATTTCATTGTTCGATGACACAGTTCCTCGTTCGATCTACATTGAGACTTTAAGAGGTCCTATGGAGGCCTTAACAAAAGAGGCCGGCCTACACTCAATGTAGGAGGATAACGAGAGACCGTGTTCGGCAAACAGCTTTGTACTCGTAGTTTGAGAGACTAGTCTTGCCTACGGGTGCGCTTGTGAATCATGACCGCACGCCCAATTGTTTGCCTGGATACTTAACATTTTATATTCTTGCAGATAGTTTTATAAAGTGGTTATTAAAGTTTGGAGATGGTGCTGGATTTAAATGAGAATGTGAGGCATCTTGTTTCCTTCTGAAAATCTTTTTAGTACAGATTTCCTTTTAGATTAACTTTTAGACGTGTCACTTATTTTGTTTACAAAAGTTTAATAGTTCATGAAAACCATACAAGTTTAATTAAGAACTGTGTCAACTTCATGCTAAATACTTACCTAGTTGTACGACTCATAGCTTCTACGAACGCGCAGTGGTAAAATATTCGTAACGGATCTACTAAACAAGGACACTTTTGTGGAATTTGTTTGTTACAAACATTTTGACACTTTTCATCAAACGAAGGACACGATGAAACGTTTTTAATTGGTTGGCTGAAGTGGACATTTCATAAAAAATACATATTTATTGGCAAACAGTATCGTGGGTGATCCATCATTTGGGGAGTGTAAACGTTAATTTAAAGTGTATTATTTTGTCCCGTACCTACTTTTTTCTTCTTCAGTGTCCGCTATGGTCAATATGTTCGCTTCAGAGTTTTTCTATCGCTTTTATACAAGTTTACACTAAACGTCGGACGTCAACACGTCGAGTTTCGTATCTTTGTTTGCGGCAGTCATTGTGCGACGTGCTTCTGATCGATTTGCGGCGTGCCTCAATAGGCCGTCAGTTGTGGTCACCGTCCGTCCGTCCGTAGCGTAGCTGGCACATGTCCGACGCACCGTCACGGAAATCTATTCGCCGTCATTTGTTACGACTCCATCTTTTTTTTGCTACGTCACTATTGGCTGTTAAGTTTAATGGGTTATTATAACGTCATGTTTTGGACATTTTAAGCTTTATAGTGCTCGATTGTTCTTATTTAGTACGCGTTGGCGTAATGAAGTGGAGATCAACTAAATTTGAGGCGATTACCGAGTGACTCATTTAGATACGTAATATTTTTGGAACTATGCACTGATAACTTAAACCGATAATGTATGAAAGGCTAAGTGGCCGATTAAAGTGCAACTTTAATTTATTAGTTCATATCCTCAAATTATTTTTATATGTTGCCGAACTTGAAGTTATCGAAGCTTAGTGAACTTGTGGCATTTTTTACCATTCAAAAACCGTTGCGTTCCCATCATACCTCTTATTAAAAATTGTTTATACCTACAATGTAGGACCGCATAATCGTGCCAATGTTGGCTCACAAAACGTGCCGCCCACGAGCCAAAGTGGCTGCGTTTGACGTTTTCTGGGGCTAAGTTATTTACATTGTTCATTTAAAAAGGAACAAAATATTATGTAATTTCCTATTTTTTCAAGAAATACTTCATCGTTAATGTAAATCTTCTACAGGGTTATTGGGTATATTTCTTTTATATACTAATGGAAGCGGGACTAAAAGTGTAACTGTCCGGGGAACATCGAACGCTGGCACTTAACATCTCATCATCATCTCAACATCAAAGTTAGGAAGGCAACAGACCGCTCCACTTCTATCGATGATCTCTTTACGAAAATTGTTGTGTCTCCTTGTTTAAACTTGTCCCAATAAAACAGCGGCACTTGTTTGCACAACACGCGAAGTATTTCACTAAGAGCCTGTGACGTGCCTACGCGCAAATTTCACGGCCTACTGACATTCGCAAAGATGCTCGATACTCCTACAGTCAAAATGTTTCTAGTTATTAACAATTAATCCTCATTCCTACGAATTGACCTCTCGTTATTGATTGACATTTTGAAGTTTGAAACGTTGTTAATAATTAAAATATACTCGTATAAAGCTGAATGTTTTATGAGCAATCGTTTCGTTTCGACTTTGATTCTAGTAATTTTTCCAGAGGCTGTCAATAGGGCTGAACCTTTCAAAACAATAATAAAGACATGTCAATGACTGAAAGAGGATTATCACATTTTTCTTATCATTTCTTATATTATCTTATTGATTGACTTGATTATAATTATATATATTACGAAATAGAAAAGTGAAGTACATTTGATTGACAGTTATTATTCTTGTTTTGTCCACGTTTGTTTACGTAAATACTTCTTAAAGCGTCTATGTTTAAAGCTTGGACGTAGCAAGGGAAAAAACAAACAATGTAAAGACACGACTCGTTAGTGTTCATGAATAATCTACGATATTGTGAGCCTAGATAGCATATTATGCGATGAAGCGAGTTGCAAATGAGAGCAAAAAAATACAGTAAGCAAGGGATACGTGCATTCTTTAAAAATTGCCTTGCGTCGTAATTTTTACTACGAACTACTTCCAGACATTTTTAGTTTTCAGTATAATCGATAAATAAATAAGTTAATCTATTCATATGAATCAAAGAGGTCGTATCTATAAGTGGCAAAGGCTGTGTTTTACTTTTCCCCAAACACGGGAAGTAAAAGGTTGTTTCCTTATTGCTACTTCCGAACCAATCGTCATGGGTTTAGCTTATTAGTGAAGTTATTATTTAACGCTAAAGATAGACTAGTAATGGACGAAAAATACTTTAAAGTTTCTAATTACTACAACAATTATTTTTACACCATAGGTACTGACCTCAGCTTTGCTCGCATTGTAGTCAGAAATTATTCCACGGGAACGTTTGGAATAGCACAATAGGTAATTAGTAAAATAACATCTGTGAAAAACTGGTAACAATTGTTATGATTTCCTTTTTAGGAAACTTAAAAAATTATAGGTTGTCTCCGCTCGAGTTTTCAACTTTCTCATTAATCACTTATTGTCTCACAACAATAAAGTTAATTGAATTGCAATGAAACACGAGTATCATTACAGACACGTGTCTGTAGACATCAAAATCACACATTTTTCATAAAAATAGACTCTCTTTCACCTACTTACATTGAAGGTACAAAGAAGGTATATCGAATTTACACAGTGATCAGGGCTTGTTGCCTCATTGTTGCCTGCCATCCGCTTGTTACGTCCTGTAACGTATTCAAAGGAAATTTAATTTCATAGCATCCACTCAATTTTTACCCTTATACCTTTCATATATTCTGGTACAATCAGGTAGAAGAACACTGATTTTTAAAACAATCAAATACGGTTGAATGTTAACTAGCAGATGAGCTTGTTAGATTCTGCGATGTCCGGATAGCTACTACATACCAAATAAATAAAAAAATGGAACAGTATTTATATGAAATTATTTGTGAAGTGAGTTAACGGGAACTTAATCGTAAGTTGTGCAACAGGCCCTGAGGTTATTATTTTAGTCTATTGATAAAAAAATTCAAGGGTCCAATAACTACCAACAACATATTCAGGATGCTGTTGCGGCTGCCTCGTTACTGCAGTGCATCTGCAATGTTTGCTGAGGCGCGCACAGACGGCTTTCATGCGATTATCCGCAAGAAAGTTGCATCTATTTTTAGGCGCGTGAGAGACAGCAGCAACGACATCTTGAAGATGGTTGCTTCACGTGCTGATTGCCCAATCCAAAATAAATGGATGAATATCATGTTGGGACGTTAGACATCAGCAAACTAGCGCAAGAGTTTGATGGTGTCTGGCGAAGAGTGACGAGGTATAATGGTGACGTGTCTGGCTCCCCGGTAGATAGATTATACTTTTTTTTTTTTTTTCTTTAGTGAATGTCTTATTTCTATGTATTTTTGAAAATTAATTTAATCTTATGAATTTGATTATGTATGTGTTAGGGTTTTAATTTATTTTATTTTATGTTGTATATTGTGATTTTATTGTGTGAAATTTGTAAATGTTTGTAATGTGTACTATGGATTTTTATCTGAATTAAACGTTTAATAATAATAATAATAAACGATTTTCATAACACAGAAACATAAAATGAGGAACCACTAACAAACATGATTTTGTTAGTATGCTATAGATGTTTTACAGTAATAGTAAAGCCAGTTGGAATGGTCAGAAACTTTATTTTGCACCGAAATCACTTCGTTAAAACTTTGTCCACAGCTTTCCGGCAACCGGCAATCATCTGAGTTTATTTATTACTAAAGCCTTTGGTACATTTTTAATTTATGCTGTGGTAGTACTCTGTGAAAAAATGTTAGGAACTTTATCTACGGGACAAAAACAGGTTGCTCCGTAAATTGAATTTATATTCATAACCAGTACGCCTCTAAGTCGAGTTCAAACAGAAAAAAGTGTGCTTTACTGTACCGAAGAATTTAAGAATTATTGCTGTTTTTACGATCATTAGATCAAAAATGAACTAACAAATCAATTAAGAAAACGAAAGCAAAACAAGAACTTGCGTAAAAGCGAATATAATTTACAATCAGTATACGTATATAAACACCTTAATTTAACACAAACAACAAAAAAGGTAACAAATCGAGCTGTCAACACACGAGGTAACAACAAGTACAACCGGCAAAACAAATAGGTCTTCAGCAAATTAAATTTGAGATTAGTCACGTTTGATTTACACAAATTAGTCGCTGACCCCCCATTCGTTTGATATTTATGAATATTCAACTTGCGGATTGAATTTGAGCAAACATTTTCAATGTCAGCTTACGTAACAACATTCATATCTTGTTTGGCAGATTTTATTTTAATATTATGCTGTGTGACTTTTGTTTTATATGGGATTGAGTTTCATAGCTTTCACTAAGTTGATAACCCTAGTTTACTTCGTGTTTTGTTAGTAACTAAGTTCTCGTTAAACTTAAAATCTACAACCTTCTTAATCCGTTTAAAATTGCAAGAATAATAATAATACCTACCTACCCTCTAAATCTTTCAAAAATAATGGGTCTTTAAACGTGTTAAATATTTGGTAACAATTAATTTCTGTTTATCGTGTTACAGTAAACGAAGATCTATATTATTTCCACGTAGTTACTTACGTCCAAAAGGTTTGCCGACTTTAAATCTATACTAATATTATAAAGCTGAAGAGTTTGTTTGTTTGTTTGTTTGTTTGAACGCGATAAACTCTGGAACTACTGGTTGGATTTGAAAAATTCTTTTTGTGTTGGATAGTCCATTTATCGAGGAAGGTTATAGGCTATATAACATCACGCTACTACCAATAGGATCGGAGCATAATTGAGAAATGTTGCAAAAACGGGAAAAGAAAATTCTTTTCTGAGAGCTTCCGTTGCGTGCGCTGCGAAAACGGTTTAAGTTACGAGAAAATCATGTATGAAGTAATTATTCCTCTTTAAAAGTTCTAAAAAAAAGTCCGCGACAGCATATGTCTATCTTTTAAGATTGACTCACGGTAACCATTTTTCACTATTATAATGTTAGGTTCAAAAGAATTATTTTTTGCGAAGCTTATTTAACCCATATGGTATTAATCTATATCTAAATAAATGTGTTTGTTAGAACGGAAATTTAACATAGAATATTTGTGCCCTTTACTCTATATAGTTTAAACAAATATCTTAGAAGATATCGCAATGTAAAAACATCCGCGCGTCAAAATAATTCGCGCGTCGCAATCGCAATGTAGGTAGGGCCCGGGGGATTCAAATTCAAAATATTTACTGCATCATTAGGTTTACAAGTACAGAGTGTTATAGTATATTTTTAACAGTAAGAGATACCTATAGTAATTCACACTTTAATATAATCTAAGCTAATCTAAACCATATAAACTATTTTAATAAAGAGGAAAGATAAGATTTTTTGTTTGTTACGATTTAGCTTAATTTATGTCGGATAGTCGATATATCGAGAAAGGTTATAGCTATATTTATGTGACGCAGACGAAGTTGCGCGGGTCAGCTAGTTAATTTATAATCCTTTAAAAGCACAAGTTATATGCGTGAGAAAGATAGAGTTTACACTAAATAAAACAATACAAATATAAATAAAAACATATTTTGCTGTTCCATTTTAAACAACATCTACATGTAATCCTAATGTAAGTTAACACAAAACCCCGCCGAAGCGGACTCAAATTTGGACTAGAAATTAACTGCGTACCACAAAGAGTAATTAACTGCGTACCACAAAGTGCCGAAATTTCAAATATTCTTAATACTTTCACACTTGAAATTAGTCAAGGTCAAAGGTCAGGTGAAAACCGTGGATGAACCGTGGATGATGAGCTCGTGGTTAGATAATAACAGCCTCTAGGAGCATCCTTCAGGTCTGTGGATAGGTGACCACCTATTAGCAAACAAGTTTCCTCCGTACCTCGAAAGCACGACATCCCGAAAGAATGATATCGCATTTCCCAGTACTAACTAGGTGGTCGAGGTCAGATAGGCAGTCGGTCCATGTAAAATATTGGTATCCAGCTGCATACGGTTAGACTGGAAACCAATCCTAACATAGTTGGGAGAAGGCTAGACAGACTGATGATATCTAACTGCAGATGAATTGTGCGAGGTAACAACGAGTGCTCGACTATTCCGTGCCAATGCAAACTAGAAATTAGTGAATGTGGGATCTGTCTGTTAGATACGGATAAAGTACTCGCGTTCCGCACACAGCTTGATTAAAACTGAAAGATCTATCTACACATGCAGCACATAGCATAGCGTGAAGTGGTGCTCGACTGGGATTAAAGTCAGAATAATCTTTTTACCGCAATACCAAGTTTGATGAACGATTTCCTGCGCTATTTTTGAGAGATGGTATAAAAAAGTTATGAACTAGTTTGTTGAAAATAGTTATTTTAAAACATATGTTAGGCAAACAAAAACAGGGTTGGCTTTCATAATAGGTTATAGCACGAACATTGAAACATTCTTGACCTTTTCCCACATGGAGGTCAAACATTCGGGGTAAAGGTAATCAAAACTGGGCGTTTTCTACTACAATGTAAACAATATTAGAAACCAAAGATCAACAAGATACATGTTAGTCTTCGGGCTCTTCTTGAACCTTTACTCTCCACTAGTAGTAGAAGTATGTTGTTATGCGATTAACGACTGGCTCAGTTTAGTAGTAAAAACCTAAGTTTTCTTATAAGAACTAACAAAGAAGTTTTTGTTTACTCAATCTACCGTAATGTCATAGACCGTACCTAATAAAATTGTTTTAAAAATCAAACAACTAAATTATATATGCCGCATGAACGTTAGAAGTTTTGGAAATAAATCGGAAACGCCTACGAGGCAAGACGACGCACACATTCAGCAGATTATAATACTTTGACTTTGCATATTTCCAATTATAAGAAGCTCTTATCATTTCACTGTTTATATTAACAATTTTCTATTAACGCTAAACATTACGATGAAAATAGAATTACTTCATTATGCTACTGAAATTAATATTATGCTGAAAGGACAACGGCAACACGATACTCTGTGAAGGTTACCCAATTTTCTTTGAATTGATTAAGTTGATTTTACAATTGTGGTTCGCAAAGGTAACCTAAATAGCTCGAATTACGGCCGGAGAGATCCGCTTCTAAGTTATCGCTCCCAAACACTTATTAAGTTACCGAAGAATATTTAGTTCTAATTTGATATATCCGTTACGCAGATTCTAATTTTTTTTTTTTTATTATTGATAGGTTCGCGTTTGACCACTATCTCACCTGATGGAAAGTGATGATGCGGTCGACGATGGAGCACGCTTACCTAGAAGTAACCTATTCACTCTTGACTTAAAGACCCCTAGGTTATAGCTATCTGGAAATACAGACTCTGGCATTAATTAGGTATTAAGCTGGGTAATATCTACCTTAATTTCATGAATCATGAAAACCAGCTTTTTATGAATCAGCATTTAAAGTCGCCTAAAATTAAAACAAAGTAGTACTTAATTCAGTTAACGTTATTTTGAAATGGGTTAATTCTCATAAAATGTAATAAGGTGTACTTACTTGTTTTAATAGAAGAGCTTACGCCTGATTTAGCAAAAGCTCTTCAAGGGTCACAAACAACGGCCTGTTTACTGTTTAGGTACGTTACTACGAATTCTATAATTATGCACAAAGGTAATGTATTAGAAATTAGTTAAACGGAATGTGTAAAAAGGTTATATTTAGATACCTTAGCATTTTACTAAATAATACCAAAACTTTCCAATTACTAAAGTTCACCTTAAATATCTTGATACAATAAACATTATCTCAAGTTTACATAGGATTTTCCACTTAGTAAATATGTGCACAAGATCTTTAACACCTTGAATCATAATTAGTTTCCCATTTCGTGTCCGGGACTTGATTTTATTAGGGCTGAATCTCGTTAAAGTCCACGTTAGCTAACGGTGGAATATTAGCTAGTACGTGGAACTACACCGATATTGAAGTGAAGTTGTGCAGGACATAGAGGTTTATTTTTATAAAAGTTCTGCTTTAGATACAATTTAATTATTAGGATATTATGTACTAGTGATAGTGACCCGCCCCGGCTTCGCACGGGTACAAAAGAGATACTTAAACCTTCCTTTTCAAATTCAAATTCATTGATTTCAATCCATTTAGGATCATAATATCATTTACACATATTTGAATCACTCTATGTATTAAAAAAACCCGCATTAAAATCCGTTGCGTAGTTTTAAAGATCGAAGTATACATAGGGACAGACAGCGGGAAGCGACTTTGTTTTATACTATGTAGTGATAGTGACATAATATACAAACTATAAATATTAAAAAAAGTATATTAACAGATAGGTGTATAATAATGACGATAATGAGACACTTAGGCGTGAAGTAGTCCCCCGCATCACTGTTATTAATTCTGTTATTAATTAAGACTCCCATTTCTGCATGTTTCGATGTTGTGTTAAGCAAAAAACTAATAGGAAATAAACAACCTAAAATGTGTCATTTAAAAACATTTCATCACTTTTACGCTGAGAATACCCAATGTAAATATGTATTCCCCTAAAAACGGGAAGAGAAAATTTAATTTACGTTCCGTAGGTAATGAAGTGGTAACACTGTTATTGCCCTTGCTCTAAATGTGGGGAAATAATGGTGGCCATGAAACGTTGCTGTTACGTAGGGAAGAGGTGTTATGAATGAAAATAGTAGATTATTGCATCGAGCACAAAGTAATTTATTATTGCACCGAGTGCCTGATTTAGAGCCTGAGCGTTAGCGAGGGCTCTAATCTAACAGGCACGAGGGCAATATAAATTACTTAAGGCGAGGTGCATAATCTACTTTTCTTTCAACTATTACATAAAGGAATAGTAGATAAAAGAAACTCATATCAAACAGTTAAAAGATTTTCTATACTTATCACTATCGTCTTCATTTAGAATGTTTTCCGGAGTTAATGTGTCGCTAAATGATTCCATTTTAATTCGAAGCCGAAGCACTCAAAATCAGATAGTATCACACTTTATCGTTTCCAAAAATATTGTCAAGCAAAATTAACAAAGTTCCCCAAAAGTTCCCGCCAAATTACTTTTTTAAATTTCTTTCATTTTATAGTAACTAGTTAGCAACAATCATTTTTTAAATTTGGAACAAGTAGTAGGATAGAAACGAATAATACTTATGTAAAAAAAAAAGTATTGATATCGGCTGGCTGAATAGAGCTAATCCATTGAGATTGGCATCGGTGCGATTAAAAAAAATAAACTGTGCAATAATGAAATTTCATACATTTTTATTGCTCTAGAGCACTAAAGACTCGCTTTGTGCTGAGTTTTTAGTGTGATTATGATGAAATTAAAGCATAGTTGGAAGAAAATATATAAATACCCTTCAAATACGCTTATCAGAAACTTTAGTAGGATTGCGCGTACTTACGCTGTAATGATCAATTATGATAAGATAAATATTAATACGTTTTTGGAGTGTAGCGTTTGAAAATAAAGTTACCAAATGTCAAGTATATGTTTTTGATATTCAATAATATAATAGTCAAAGTCAAGTTTGAGAACCATTTATTTCAATAAGGCACTTTTGAATGTCAACTACGGAAATAAAAATGAATCTTTTCTCTAGTAGCAAAGGTAGTTTTTTTAGTAGTTTTCTTTTTCTGAGAGATCAGTATTATCAAATAGTCGTTTCTTTGTTTAAAGCTTTAGGTACTAAATAATGCTTATAAAATACCTAATAGGTAGATCAAATACTAGTTAATAAGTAGTACAGTAGTGTGTAACATTTGTAACAATTGTTCCTACATTTGTATTTAATTGTTACTTAATTAAGTCTTCTACTATCGTCAAAGCTAACTGTATATTTGTGTATTATCTGTATAGTACTACAAATACTACTTATATTGTTAAACAAAGCTTAAACAAATATTTCATATTACATGATAATTGTCTACCTGTGTGCCAAATATTAGTCAAATCTGTTGAGCAATTACAGCGTTATTGAATAACATACGTACGAATATCCAAACTTTAATTTTCTTCCAAACTTTGATTTATAAAACGTTAAAAAAGTGTTTACTAAATGTCTACCTAATAGCCGATATATTTGTGTGAAACCTCCAATAATACTTATTCGTGATTTTCTTTGTTACAGATTGCCTACCAGCAGTATAAAATACTAAGGTAAGTCCGTAAGGTTAATTAGTAGCTTTTCATGTTAAAATCACATCAGTTACAGTATAAATGCGTGATGTCCCTCTATTAGGCAGGTAGGGCCGACGAATATATTCGTACGCACATTTTTACGATTCTCGCTTACCTACACTGATTTTAGTTTGTTTCGTAAATAGTAATTTAGTTTGGTTTAGTTTTGATGACAAAATCTTACAGAGTTTATTCATTTTACTTTAAGATAGAAAGGTGACAAAACGTCCGCCTTTTATTGCTTCCAAGTGATGAAGTGATCAAGTGATGAAACAAAGTGATCACCGTGACCTGAAAAATGACTAAAGATGGATGATGTACTGAAATATCTGTCAAAGTCCGCTTCATCATTTTGGCTTGTTAATGTCCAATGCCTTGCCATGACCGTAATTCCATTAACGCCCACTACGTTTGACAAACGGATTTGTTACCGCAATGCATTGTGGACGACATTTTGGCATAACGCTTTAATCACGTTTTGTTAAACCTACTCAAACTATAGGTAGTACAAGAAAAGGGATAACTTATTTACTGATAAAAAGATGTCAGTATCTAAGTATTTATTTTCTGTTAGAAGACTCAAATTCAGACACAATATCTCTGTATGCCTATATTTTTAGCGCTAAAATAGTGGCCGATAGAACAATAGACGTTTAGAAGGGCGTTCTAATGGCTAGTGAAGTAGAACCCTTTTAGAATGAACAAGCGATCACGGACGGGAAACGCTGACTAAATCTGGTTTTTATAGTCACAAAATAGGTTTACAAAAAACTGGTACTACACACTAATATTTAAATATAGCTTTTCTATTTTTAAACTGCTATTAAAATAAAATAGGTGGCCCGTTTTGTTTTCATTACAAGTTATGGCAATTCTTATTTCGAAAAATGTCTTGTGAACACAAATCAAAATATTGTTTCTGTACGTTTAAAAAAAGATAATCTCTATCTTTTTTTATACTTACAGAAACAATTTCTACGACTATTGAAAAACATAACACAAGTAGGTGGGACTGTGTTAAGAATGCAATGGTAAGAAAGGAGGTGTCTCATGAGATGACGAAAAACAGAGAGGTATGGTAGAGGAAGACATGCTGCGCCAACCCCAAATGAATTGGGATAAGGGCAAGAGGATGATGAACACAAGTAGGTGGGCGTAGTAGGTGGGTGCTAAAACACGGGTTCGCTTATCTCATGATGTCTTTAGGGCAAAAATTATCTCAGTCCTTTCAAAACACGATATCAAAATAGCATCAATTTTTAAGCGAAACAGAACTTTCAGCGGTTCTATAGCTAAACGGCTACTGAATAACAATCGCTGGCGCTTTATCCAGCGCTGCATGGGACGAGCGCCTTTTGTGCCCTGGCGACTGTATGCAATGCACTCTTTGCATATAAAGGCTCGCCAGGATAAACGTACATGTACATCATTAAGTCGACTTACCGATGGATTGTTATATCCCTTTCATATTTGAAATCCATTTTGTGTAACTGAAACGGATCGTTTCTCTAAGTAGTAGACTTTTAAAATTCATAATTGGTTCTTTGAAAAGACTTCGTGGGTAAGATTTTACCCGTTCCTAATTCCCTATGAACTCGATTTCTCTATTATAATAATAAAATATACATATTATACAACTATTATTAGGGGAAAATGATTACAGGGTACCAAAAAATCTGTCCACACAGCTATCAATAAGAAAAGTGCCCAAAAGGCTGGCAGCATTTGCCACCTTGGATAGTCATGCTGATTGTTTGGCCAATACTTTTTTTCTCTAATTTAATAATACGACCTTTGAAATAAACCAAAACTCTTTTTAGTTACATTTACAAAATAATTGTAAAGAATTGGTGTTCTAAGTCCGATAAGATAAACATAGGCCCTAAAGAACGACCCATGACCGTTACGGTTGCTACGAGCTGCTAGTTTTAGTTTCACAAGCAGCCTGCACGTTATAATTGAATCTTAAACTCACCACAACGTCCATGGCTAACGTCTTTACTATAAGTTCTCTCATTAATTTATCTCGCCTTAGAACCTTCTGTTATTATTATTTCAGAGTGGGCGTGATTCATGACACAGAAAGACTTAGCCGTCCTATATTTTAAAATAAATGCGCGTATGATTAAAAGATTATGCTAAATGGGGATAATCTATCGATTTGAACCTTGATAAACCGGCTTTTATAAAAGATAATCATGAAGCATTTTAGTTAATCTATAAATAAACTGCCGATAATAAGCATGAACCATGTGTTCATACTCCCATAATCAAATAGACTAGGCCTTCCTGGCAAATATTTTTTAACACCTTCGTGAAATAAATTGCCTAGTGCTATACCTTCCCTGTGCTATTGTGTACCGATATAAATCGAGAGTGCTTATCAGTGCTGTATTAATATATGCGCCCTCGATAGAAAGGCAAGGCTCTCGATATCACTCATATCAAGGAGCCCATGTTTGCCGGTCCCGGCTTATGTAAACGATCTTAATAGCGCACTTCAGTTTTCTTTTTTCCGCGTCATTGCTCGCATGTGTTCCATTATTTCTATCTCAGAGAATCGATACTATAGACCTGATAGGATGACTGAAAGAAAACTTATAAACTAAAGAATGGTAATCTGAAGTTCGATTCCTTTGAATATAAATTTTATGGAATTAAATAAGCTAAGTTTATTGGATTTGAATGCCAGATTAGTTAACATTGAAAAGAATAAGGTCAACAAATGGATGATAAAAATAGAAAGCGTCTTTGAATGAAAACAAATACTGCAAATTAATCATACAAACAAGCATCCTACTAGCACAGAATAAACGTATGTTACGTCACAATCTTAAGATTTATTTGGTTAGCTGGAAAAAGGTTTCAATTTTTCACTTTGAGTTTAAAGTCAACATTTATGTCTGGATGGAATTTGTCCAGTAAACAGGGTTGATGCGACTTTTCAGTGTATGTGCGCGTATCTTGCTGCGCTAAACTTTCTTGGAAATTCGCCAAATAAAATGCCTATAACGTTCGGGAATGAGTTTCTACTTCCTTTGGGATAGCTTTTATGATGCATTGGAATCTCAAAGGAAACAAACGAAATGAAGAACTGGATTGTAGAGTAGGAATATTGTTTTTAGATAAATGATATTCCTTTTTCAAATAGATTTTTTACGAACACTTATACTTACATTTTTTTTAACTATGTAGATGGGGCTAATGTTTCATACGTTTTAGACGTTTTTTCATACGTTTTAGTTTTAGACTAGAAGTATGTGTTAATAATTTCGTATCCAAGTTCATCAGTTTCTCATAGATCATGTAACGAAAGTGTGCCACTAACTATGTCAATGTCACCCACTGTTCGATAAAGTGATATATGATTAGAAGCACATGTGTATAATTCGTACATTTTCATTAATACATCGTTGGTATCCGAAGCCGTTCAATTAGCAAGATGGCGGATGATCGTTCATTGACCGACGTGTTTGTTGAACGGCGCGGTTTACGGCTCCATGCGTTATATTGTCGCCGATATTATTTTTATTTTTGTCTTTACATCGCTCACTTAGCTCGCTCGTATCAAGTGGGGGTTTGATGAAGTGGCTATAGATTCTTATTAAGTTATAAGGACTTTGGGCGAGTTATATTTATTCTTAGAGATAGGATGAGGTCCAAGACAAATCTTTACAATGATCTAAGTCTGACTTTTCCTACCAAGTTTCACCACAAAAATTTAATTACTTCGTTTGTTTAAAATTGTGGGTATAAAATTAGATAGGTACTAAAAAAAGAAAAAGTAAGGAAAAAATAACTAAAATAAAGGTAAACGGAATAACGAATGTGAGATAGGTACAAGACATGTTTAACTTTCGTTTCATTAGGCGCTTACCAAAGATAAAAGAGTTATTCAGTAATTAACCACGGTTGCTTCTGGAGTACTACCCACGTATTTTATATAGGAACTGAACGCCTAGTTAACATTAAAAAAGAGTGTATATTTCGCCTCATCAGACATTTAAGAAGTATAAAAAGAACAGTGGTGTTTTTTTGCAAACAATGTTCAAAAGAATTAAGAGGAAGTTCCGTACTCTTTGATACCTTATTTTATTTAACTGGTTACTTAATTTTTTTAAACAAAGTCAACAAGCCGTCTTCTTTGACATTGTATAATTTAATTAATACCCTTTTTTTACAAATAGCTTTAGAGGAAATGATCAAAGGTTCTTTGGTTTCATGAGATTTTTTTAAACAACGGGAAGGTGCTAGCATTATCTCCAGAATTCTTAGATATTTCCGACTAATAAGTTTCTCTTTTATTTTCTCGGAAAATTGAAAGCAACTGAACGGTAAAATGTGGGTGTCTTCTTCAGTAATAGCCTATTTGTGACCTGCGTCCTTACTTTCAATTTAGTGTCGTGTTGTAGGTAGCTCCTGCAATGGGCTTTTATTAACAGAACAATTTGTAACTGACCTGAGCAGGGGTAGAACATAATGTGGCATTGAAAACAATGAATACTTCGCTTGTTTAGAAACATTGATTTTTTAACTTCGTCACTTGGAACACAATCCACCTTAGATTCAGCAGGTTTGTTTAAGAGCGAAATTTTAAACAGATAGTAGTGGTAGTGCAAGCTACTGCCAATCAAGATAGATATAAGTTTAGGTATTGTACGAGTCATGCATCGTACATGGCCCGCGCACATTGCATACATCAGCACTTTTCCGTCACCTTGCACAAATTATAGTTTAAGGCGACAGTACACAATCAGCATTCATACACAGCGGTACTCATTCACGCATTAGCATTAGTTACGTGGTAGTTAAATATAATCAATAAACAGTCATCTTTGGCTATCCGTGACTTTCATTCATGCTAACAGTCAAGGTGTGTGCGACCCATTCAGCAGCGCGTACATCTTTATGGTCCTTCGAGCCGGATCTGAACCAGCGACCTATGGATTATGTACGAGTCATGCATCGTACATGGCCCGCGCAAATCGCACCCATCAACCATATCTTCAACGTCAGCTTGCCACAATTTGAAATCAACGACACCGATCACGAAACAGAATTGCGGCACATCAAGGAACAGATCGAGCAGATGAAAACAGAAAACGTCTTGAACACAGGGATTTCAAGCCACGATATCCATCAATATTCAGCAATCTACGTGTTGATGGCCGGCGCTGTACTAGCAGTAGCAGTTTATCTGTGTCGTTGGATCTATCGTCGTCGGCAGAGAAGCACCAACTTACAGTCGGACTTCGGATCGCAGCCTCCGGCGCCGCCAGGGCGAACACAGCGCGAGGCACCCTTCGTCGCTCCGACGCCACGCAGTAGAGACTCGAGACAACCAGAAGAGGCGGTGGAGTTAAGAAACTTTTCAAGCCTACTCAACAGTATCAAGCGCCACAAGAGGACACCTCCTGCATTCACCAAACCGGTGTCTGGTGATAGTGACTAAGTCTGTTATGGTTAAGAATAGATTTAAGTCATGATTTGTAAAGTGGGTGAAATTTATAAGTTTAGCATTTAAGTCATGATTTGTAACTTGGGTGAAATTTATAAGTTTGTCTATCATTTTGTAACTCACTCTCATCATCCACTAGCATCTCTCTCGTCCGGGAATATGTACGAGTCATGCATCGTACATGGCCCGCGCACATTGCATACATCAGCACTTTTCCGTCACCTTGCACAAATTATAGTTTAAGGCGACAGTACACAATCAGCATTCATACACAGCGGTACTCATTCACGCATTAGCATTAGTTACGTGGTAGTTAAATATAATCAATAAACAGTCATCTTTGGCTATCCGTGACTTTCATTCATGCTAACAGTCAAGGTGTGTGCGACCCATTCAGCAGCGCGTACAGGTATTACTTAATCAATTATAAGCTAATACGGATTTACATATTACATGAAACTAATAGTCTCTGTTATTTGAGCACAAATGTGTGCCTAACTATATAGTCTTGTTAGTGACTATTTGACTAGGCGCACAGAAGCAAACAGGAGCCTACGCTACTTCAATGTTTACGAAATATTACCGTCCCAGCTTACCAACCCTAGTAAATTGTTCATCGCCTTATGATGATCAATTACTCTGTCGACTTTTTACAAATAGCCCGAGGGTCTGTCTGGCAGCCCTGCCTATCCTTGTTATTGCTACGCATATACATTGACATCGTTCGTTTCTCTAACTCTGTTAGGAACATTCAAACCCGCGGCCGCAGTATTGTGGCTTCTTGGTACTCTGTAGGCGGTTCTAAGACAGAATTACAGCCGCCCGATGAGAATTAAAACGTCATCGTTTATCATCTTGTGATGTATGGTGCACTGTATTTTATTTGTGAGGGGCTGTGAAGTACATTGGTACGGTGTAGACTACCAGGTTCCCTTTTATAGTTTTCAAGAGTTTTTGACGAAATGGTGGAAGAGCATGGCTTACGAATTTAAACATGTTACACAAAAAAGGCAAAAAAATATTATAAAGAATAAAATAAAGCAAATAAATCGGTCCCGTATAGTATTTAAAAAAAGTCGTAGCGATGGTATTCTGATAGACGCATTTACTTATATTCTAAATGCTCGACAATCAAAGAAGGAATCAATCAATAGAGTATGGAATCAAAGAGAGACTATATACGCTCCGAATAGTATTGGCTAACAGTCTTCGTTCTCTTAGTCGCATCATAATAGATGCGCAGGTAACGTTATAGTTCTATCCAATTAAGGTTTAATCCTAAAATGTGGAAAACATGAATGTTCCGAGCTTCAAGGTTCCAGAAAAGGATTATTTACAGTAGAAAACTTTTTTCTATACAACTTTTTGACCGTTTTTCTTGTTGAATTTGATTTTTTTTCTGTTTCGAAACAAGATTTAAAAGTAAAGATACCAAAAAATCTGATAAATATTAAATTGATTATTCGGGGACTGACTACGTGACCAAAATCCTGAATCTATAAAAGTGTACACGCCAGAAAACCCTGTACCTATTATTTTGGCCTTACAACATGAAATTTTAAGAAACACATTAACCCTATCCTACAAAACGAGCTTGTTTTTTTATTGAAACATCATTTGATGCTCCTTCGTTTAACATGCCATCTCCCAACAAAGATTGCATAAGAAATGGCATCGTGAGCCATGTCAGTAGGTATGTATTTAATAATGTTTATATTAAATGTACACACTCAATGTTGCCGCTGCCAGCCACGTCGAATCGTCTGTGTGTAACAAGTTGTGACCACAATTCCATATTTAAATCTGTATTATTTAAAAAATAAATGGCAAAAACAAAACCTTTACGAGCATAATTATTAATGTGTGTTGCTATTACTATATCTCAAAATGAGCAATCCAAAATTATAATGGAGATTTAGGAGAGAGTAGAGAGTGCTAATTAAACCCAAAACCATTCAAAGCTTTTTATTTAATTTGATATACATTCAAAATTATGTCATAGATAAATAGATACATATTATGTATTTTTCCTGAATTCTATGTTTGGTTTTTTATATTATAATTGTAAGTACCTTGACCTTCTAAGCCTTAAAAATTCAGCCAATTTAAATACTTGTTTGCATATAACTTTGTGACTTAGGAATAGTCGCATACAAATCAGATTTCAGCGGAAAATGGAAGACGAAATTATTATTCGGTCGTCTGTCCGGCGAAAGAGGTTCATTACGACCACAAGTGAATTCACTGCAAGGGAACGCCACAAATAATCCAATTTCCATCCTCTTTCCAATTTAAGACAATTTATTACTGCTAACGTGATCGAAGTTAGTAATAGAGTATCATTCAATATTAAACTAATCAGTGGTTTTCTGATCCCAAAACTTTTCGACGTTAAAATCCTGTCTAATAATCTAAAGTCCAGAAGACAAGTCCAAAACTCTCATTCAGATTCACAAAGAAAACACTGAAACATTATGTTACTGACCATGCAAGCTGTCACATGTAATTTTACGAAAGGCTCCTTTATTAAGGTCCCTTTTAGGCCGATACCGTCAATGTCGGATTTAATACTGCTACGTGCACAAACGATGATATTTCGGTCAATTTGTGCGCAATTTGCGTCGGCTCTTGATGCATGCATGACATTATCGCAGCGTGAGAGGGTTAAAATGAAGTATCATCGTTTACTTTACCTATACGTCAGTAGGTACGTAGGTATACGTATTGGCAATAACCCTGCTGAACGCTATCGGACCGTTTGCTTGTTTATCCTTTTCTTTTTTTGTGCCTTCCTTCATGAAAGAGGTTCGTTACTGCATGTTTTCCGGAGCCGTGATTGGCGCGCTACTCATTCTAGCTTCACTAGTCAATTTTGGAAGTCGATGCTTCAACACTTTTAATTACAAAACGTGTTCATCTCATAGCTTTGGAAAGATTATCGGAAGTAAACTTATGAAGTTGGGTCTAAGCTCACTTTCTTAAGAGGATTATTTGAATAGATAGGTACGTTTTGCGATTTGACCTTTGGTGAATTTTGTAACTTAGCAATTAAGTAGGGATTTAGTTCATTGTGGCTCTAAAGTTCCAATCAATGTTATGATCGATTGAAAGTTTTAATAACTATTAGATTGCTTTATAAATTTTAGCTACAATGGCCTCATCAAGTGAAATTTCACCTTAAACTAAATAGTTCTTTGCTATTAGTGGTCGAACGTCGCAAACAGTCACTGAGAACCAATTAAACTTACCCGGTAGTGCCGAAACCTCGTCCCTCTAACAATGCGCTTAGAAATTTGACTTCTGCCTTCCGATAACATTTAACAATGAAATTAATTGGGTTTCAAACGGCTTCGGGCTCATTATGCCGTGTTCTAATAAATTTACAAGTAAGAGAAATAAAATCTTTAAAATATACTTTGTTTTAAGAACATACATCATGACATTGTGAATACGCAAAGTAATTATTTTAATGCGGTCTATGACATGTTGTCATTTATATTCCCTCTAAGTATATTACGAAGAAATCGTATGAAACTCAATAAAGAAAAGAAAACAATTTAAAACCGATTACAAGTTTCTCTCTTGATTGAACTAATAACAAAGTTTATCGTTCGATATCCGACGAAGTGTCATGGAAAGATAAACGATTATACGCAGGTGTTTTCAAGTATTTTAATCAGAGGATGGTGTTGATCCCACACTGATTGTAGTATTCAGTACTGAAGAACAAATCAAACGTTATATAAATAACTACAAAGTAAGAGTGAAAAGGTATCTTCTGGGCACGCTCGTTCTATCAGACCTTGTCCATTGCTTTCCATCAGGCGTCATCGAGGTCAAGAGCAAACCCATTGTGAAATAATAAATATAAAAAATAAAACCATGCAATTGCGGAAGACAGTTGATATTTGGCGCAAAATGGCAAAAACATTTTTTCCCTCAAATGTCAGGTGGACTAAATGGACAATGACGCTCACAAAATATGCGGGAAATGCAAAATATTCGTTGCATTTTTGTGAAAGATAGCCAGCTTTACATTTGATATTTAACTCTGATAGCCACGGACGGTAAGGTTGGATATTACATGACAAGAACAACCAGAGCTTGACAAATGTTATAAATGGAGAACTTTCAAAGAGAATGCACCTAAAGCGTAACGTTATATAAAAACGTTACAACAAAAAATATATATAATATTGGCAGCGTGTTTTCGTCTGTGAATAGGGTGTAAGCGCATATAGTGTTAGGCTAGTGCACACCTGTAGCGTCGTGTTGAGTTCCAATTTAACGGTCGGGTGATCAAAGACAGCCACGTATGGCTAATACCGTACGCGTACAGCCGTACACCGCTCGTTAAATAACGTCAGTCGCCGATACCGAATCACGCGATGGATATTGTGTTACAGGCGTTCGTTTTTTTTTCATAGATAGGTTGCCCTTTGACGACTTCGGTGAAAAGTCCAACCAGTCAGCCTTAAAAAGATACTTTTGCATATTTTGTTTTATTTAGTTTTGATAACACTCCATTGTTTACATTAATGTTTTTATGACAGCAACCGTACTTCACTAGAAGAAATCTTAGAATTACAGTTCAGTAACCGTCAAACTTCAAATAAAATTAAAATACCGTGTAAACGGGAAGATGAAAGACAAAGTTTGTCCTTATCATAACCTCCCGTCCGCTAATGAATCTCCAGGAGATTTATAACAATGGCTTTTTAATTGTGTCTATATTAAGGCGTATGAGCTCATAACCGAGGTCCGTCTGACTGCGGCCTTATTTTATGCTTCAATACAATATTTATCATTCTCGACATTTTAATTAAGACTGCATATAAAATTAACAATTGGTCTGAAGACAACGATTGATTATAATTATTTACAGTGAATTTATTTCAACTCCAAATTAATTAAAGCACTCGCTCTGAGTTGAAAGCTATATTGATAGATTTTGATAGCTGTGTCAATCAAATCCCTTCTATTTATACACCATATTTTTACACCTTCTGCCAAAATAATTGGGGTATTCAAATAAATGTCAAGACGACCAAAATAAATCTACACAGGCAGTATTGTATTCCGAACACCTACGAGTACCCACATTCCACAAGGTTTTTTTTTCAAAATAACTACAAAGAGTTTCAAATCCTTAAAGCATTATTTTCTAAGCTTATACGTGCTTACATCGCGTGCATCGTTCCAAGAATAAGAGTGTGCTACAAAATTATTACGACGATAGAATGTATTCATGCGTTTTGTACTGAGCCTTGCTGCAGTTTTCAAAGTTGATGCAAAACGGTTTAGTTATTTCTATGTGATCATTCAATTGGATATAAGCCGTCTTCAAAAAGATATATCCGAGTGAGGGATAGAACCATTTTTATATACCCATAGTTCACACTGTATTCATAAATAGTATGAAATATTTGTACATCCTCGATAGACCCTAACTATAGCGAATTATTGGACAGGATAACGAGAACTGGAAAGGTATGGAGGCTTATAAATATTTTTGGCATATTTACGAGATGGCGTATGAAACATTTTCACAAATAAGTAGTCGGAAGTATTTTTTTATTATAATAATAGGTAACAACGTGAACTGGTTGTATTTGTAAGGTACCTAATGAGGACCCGTCGGGGCTGCGGATTATAGAAAGAGATGACGTGGTCTCGGCAAAAGGGCGAAGAAGGAACATGGGTTGGTTTTTAGACAGTAGAAGTCTGACACTCCCCTTCGCTCTGCCCAGAGCGGGAGGCCCCCCCAAAAAAGTAGCTTCGGAAGTCGGTGGCCAAAAGTGAAACCAGCAAACTTTTAGCAAGACAAAAACACCATAAAGTGGAAAAATCTGTTACTTCGTGAGTCACAGATTTGCTATATGGTGTTTTTTTAGGGTTCCGTAGTCAACTAGGAAGGTCCGTCCGTCTGTCCGTCCTCTGTGACCGTTAGCACTAGAAAGCTGAAATTTGGTACCAATGCCCATGAGCAGGGGGGGGGGGGGGGGGGTTATTGTTATGTTTTTTCCTCATAAACTATACAAAAAACGGTCACTTTAAGTTACAAATAATAGGAATGCCGCATAGTTCATTTATGACATTACTTAGTAAATGTACAGTCACTGATATAATTTGACCTTTAACGAAAACGTTGATAACAAGGGTTGATCCAACAATAGACGGTACAAGATTAATTATAAATAATATTTAATTAAAATGCCTTATAAATTTCGGTTATGAGTGAAAAATAACTGTACTGTGTTGACAGAAAGGTATTTTAATTTAAAACAGAGCTTGATGAAAAAAGTTGCGTCTACTTGTTACATAAGTTGCCTGTTTTGATACATAGTCTAAAAACTTTACTAGTTTCTACTAACTGACTAAGATCCAATCAATCAAATTACACAATTTTCTTTATAACTTTAAAACAAGACATCAAGTAGACGACCGTTTTAAATTACTTGCTAGTACCTTACACTTACCGCAAGAGACACCAGATGCCATCTCGAATTTACAATCCTACTTTTAGTGGAGTCCAAACCCGAGCTTAAGAGTAGGGACAGAGTAACGTGAGGAGATGAAAATTTTGCACTCTCTGGGAGGAAAATCTGCTAATAGTAACCGATGCTTTAAGATTGAGTGAGTTTAATCCAACTATCTTATTTACAGTTACTTTTAGGACTTGTGAGCATGGAAGCAAGTATGAGAAGTAAATATGTTTGTTGAATTGTTGTTTGGTCTTCTTACTTCCCCTTCACTGGTGAGTTGTTGCATGTCGTTGTTGTAGTTGCATTAATTGAAGTTATTTTGTAAGGTACAGAATTAAGTGTAATCAATGTAACTCTACCATAGGACCAATTCAATGCATTACCTTTTATAGTCTATATATATCTATTGCTGATGAAAGTTATTTCAGATTTCTGACGGAATCCTAATATATTTTTTATCAATCTTCGAGTCATGTTGTTTTTCATTTAGCTTTTCCCTGGAAATCATAACATAACGATGGTATTAAGGACAGCTGTACACAGATAAAATTTCTATCGTAAACACCAATGGCAGATATAATACACGATGTGCGGAACAACAGTTTTCTAAAATTAGTCCGATTGTTAGTTAGTTTCAACAGTGACATTTTCATTTTAAAAGATTACTAGCTGACCCGGCAAACGTTGTTTTGCCATTTAGATAGAAAAAAAAAAAAGATGAAAAATAGATGTTGGCCGATTCTCATAGATACCGGATAAGCACAAAAAATTTCATCAAAATCGGTCAAGCCGTTTCGGAGGAGTATGGCAACGAAAACTGTGACACGAGAATTTTATATATCCTACTAATATTATAAATGCGAAAGTTTGTGAGGATGGATGTTTGTTACTCTATAACGCCAGAACGGCTCAATGGATCTGAATGAAATTTGGCACAGAGATAGATTATAGTCTGGAATAACACATGGGCTATATAATGTCGCTATAATAAGTTATGGGGGTGAGCAATATTGCATTATGTGCATTTTCCTCAACTGTTTGACAGCCGATATCTGTCATAGTATTTATATCAATAGAACGATTATTTTGAATCATTTGACACAGGTGTAAGTAGCCTAACGGTTCGGCGACCTACCTGTAAATAAAGGTATGCAAGTTCAAATCTCAGTCAGTGCCTTCTTTTTGTGTTTTTTATAATGATGTAAGATTTCCAAAACTGTTTAAAAAAACATGTTCGCGAGTTCGATCCCCAATCGGTTTTCACTTTTTGTATTTTTTTGGTATTTGTTTTTATTTTGATGCTTTAGGATTTTAAAATAATTATAAAAACAACAAAAAGTGATAATAAATCTAAATACATCATAATAAATGTGTAGACGTGGATTTTCTGTACATTAAACATATTATTTAAAAAAAAATGTTTTCAATTGGCGTGTTTTAGAAATTTTTGTCTGTAGTCTGTCGGGAGGCCTTCCAACGCAACGTCTTCCGGTTCGCGGTCGCCACTCCACAACTTTTCGGCCTATCGGCCATCCGTTCTGCGAGCAATGTGCCCATTGCCACTGAAGTCTGGCGAATCGTCGGGCTACGTCAGTAACCTTGATTCTCATACGGATATCTTCATTTCTGATTCGATCACGCAAGTAAACTCCGAGCATAGCTCTCTCAATTGCCCTTTGGGTGACTTTGAGATTTCTGATGAGGCCCATTGTGAGCGACCACTTTTCGGTCCCTATCTAATCACTGGCAGCACACAACACACTGGTCATAGACTTTCGTCTTGAGATACTGTGGTAAGTTGGATGAGAAGATACCGCGCAACTTCCCGAAAGCTGCCCAGCCGAGTAGGATTCGTCGATTGACCTCTTTCTCGAACTGGACCGTTTGTCCCAGGTAGACATAATCGTCCACAACTTCAAGTGTAGTGTCTCCGATCTTGATAAGAGTAGGTGATACATGGACATTCAACGTAACCTTGGTTTTGTCCATGTTCATTTTAAGACCCACTATTTCGGAAGCTCCACAGAGGTCATCGAGCATTGATTGATTAAAAAAGAAGACCTTATCGTCATAACGAAAGATACATACATGCATCGACATCTATTACATCAAATTGGTACTAATTAATAAATGTGTTCACAAGATAACTTTTAAATCTATTTTTTCAAAAAGTAATGATAGCTAAAGTACTCTTAAATAGTCTAAATGACACTGCTTTGAGAATCGACATCCTACTTCCTACTAATATTATAAATGCGAAAGTTTGTGAGGATGGATGTTTGTTACTCTATAACGCCAGAACGGCTCAATGGATCTGAATGAAATTTGGCACAGAGATAGATTATAGTCTGGAATAACACATGGGCTATATAATGTCGCTATAATAAGTTATGGGGGTGAGCAATATTGCATTATGTGCATTTTCCTCAACTGTTTGACAGCCGATATCTGTCATAGTATTTATATCAATAGAACGATTATTTTGAATCATTTGACACAGGTGTAAGTAGCCTAACGGTTCGGCGACCTACCTGTAAATAAAGGTATGCAAGTTCAAATCTCAGTCAGTGCCTTCTTTTTGTGTTTTTTATAATGATGTAAGATTTCCAAAACTGTTTAAAAAAACATGTTCGCGAGTTCGATCCCCAATCGGTTTTCACTTTTTGTATTTTTTTGGTATTTGTTTTTATTTTGATGCTTTAGGATTTTAAAATAATTATAAAAACAACAAAAAGTGATAATAAATCTAAATACATCATAATAAATGTGTAGACGTGGATTTTCTGTACATTAAACATATTATTTAAAAAAAATGTTTTCAATTGGCGTGTTTTAGAAATTTTTGTCTGTAGTCTGTCGGGAGGCCTTCCAACGCAACGTCTTCCGGTTCGCGGTCGCCACTCCACAACTTTTCGGCCTATCGGCCATCCGTTCTGCGAGCAATGTGCCCATTGCCACTGAAGTCTGGCGAATCGTCGGGCTACGTCAGTAACCTTGATTCTCATACGGATATCTTCATTTCTGATTCGATCACGCAAGTAAACTCCGAGCATAGCTCTCTCAATTGCCCTTTGGGTGACTTTGAGATTTCTGATGAGGCCCATTGTGAGCGACCACTTTTCGGTCCCTATCTAATCACTGGCAGCACACAACACACTGGTCATAGACTTTCGTCTTGAGATACTGTGGTAAGTTGGATGAGAAGATACCGCGCAACTTCCCGAAAGCTGCCCAGCCGAGTAGGATTCGTCGATTGACCTCTTTCTCGAACTGGACCGTTTGTCCCAGGTAGACATAATCGTCCACAACTTCAAGTGTAGTGTCTCCGATCTTGATAAGAGTAGGTGATACATGGACATTCAACGTAACCTTGGTTTTGTCCATGTTCATTTTAAGACCCACTATTTCGGAAGCTCCACAGAGGTCATCGAGCATTGATTGATTAAAAAAGAAGACCTTATCGTCATAACGAAAGATACATACATGCATCGACATCTATTACATCAAATTGGTACTAATTAATAAATGTGTTCACAAGATAACTTTTAAATCTATTTTTTCAAAAAGTAATGATAGCTAAAGTACTCTTAAATAGTCTAAATGACACTGCTTTGAGAATCGACATAGCCTATAATATAAACCTTAAAGTGTGTTCGCTTTCTATGCATTAAATTTTGACTTCGTCTTCGATAGATGGCGTTGTACATTTGACGAATCAAATTTTGTATTTTCTGAATAAAAAATTTACGAATACACACAGTACGAAAATAAAACGAAAGTAAAATAAGACAAACAGCGCCACAATCAATCGCCCAGACATGCCACTTCGCCAACCGTGCCGTCATATAGCTGTGTGGCTGTGGGTTCCTCTGGGTCTTTGGGTCTTAGCAAATAAACTGATTCAAATAGGAGTGAATCGTCAGGAATCTGGAGGCAGATGGGAATATTCTATTTTCTAAAGATTTTTTTCAGCCAACAGAGGATGAATGGATGGATGAATTATTATGCACGTTTTACCTATATTTGAGGTTCATGTAGGAAAATAAGAATAGTGGTTTTTAGGGAGGCAGGTGCTGTCACCAAGGAACGTGTGGATGATGATCACAAAAAAATAACTTAGACAAGATTTGGCAGTTCAAAAGTACTTATGCACATCTATACACATGATCACGCCTGTAATTCCGAAAGGGTTAGGTAGTGGTGTACCTAATCGTACACCGATATTTCGCAGTGATCTTGAAGCGCCATGTAAATGGGGACTGGATGTACTATGGGCTATTGCCATCAACCGGGCACATAACGAGACTCCGTTGCCTCTACTGAGCCCCCCTCCCTTTGTCCGTATCGGGAATCAAATTCCGGACTTCATGCTCAGTAGTCGCGCTTAGGGCTACTGGATCAACAAGACAGACACACATTTTTCAACGTGAACGAAGTCGCGGGCATCAGCTAGTTAGATAATATTTACCTGAAATTCAATATCATGTTACAACAGCGAACATTAGTAACACCAAAGTCAATCTTCTCGTGTTTGAATAGCTACTGAGTGTTTTCTTTCAGTATACAAAATTAATGACATAAAAAATCGAACACTATTTTAACTTCAATATTAGTTTTTTGATGAAAAACACTAGCTTTACTTGGGTCTACCAAAAAGGTGAGTGAAAAACATTTGATTGATGAGCGGGTATAATTTTATGATGACGTCACCACATAAGATAACGAATATTACAGAATGGAGGGGTGACCAGTGACCGCTTTAAGAAAGAAACTTCGCTACAAAAAGGGATACCTCAGCTTATAGGATTGGGACCTTTTAATAAAATCGCCATATGAACATTATACCTCTTTATCTATTGTTGTGATTTAATCTGAATGTTTTGCTACGATAAGTTTATCCTTTCATGTAGAGATATTTATAGAGGTCGGCCAAAACTTAGTATTCATAACTCAATACCAAGTGAAACTTTACAAAATTTTGGTAGAATATGCTCTAGACTTTCAGCGCTCATATTATACGAGTATGCTTCGGTACACCATTTGTTTGTGCTGTGTGGAAAATTTCGAAGAGATGATATCAAAGGCTGAAGCCACTAGAGTCTGCAGCATGGGGCCAATTACTTTCTGACCCGAATAGCTTAAAGTGGAACCAAGGAAATTAGTATAAATAATGACATGGTCTATCCTTTGTCCTGGCCACTCCTGGGCCGGATGCTAGTGGACTGTAGGCGTAGATTTTCTACAATATTACAATGTTTTTGCATCTAAAAAGATGCCGACCCACACGTACAGTACCAACGTTAGTTCGGATTATATACAAAAACCCCAAAATATCATAAAGAATTTGAAAGCCTTTGAAGTCCACTATTCGTATTAATATGCGTGTCTGCACATTTATATGCTTTTATTATCCCCTTTTGATCTACTTTCCTTTAGAAGTGAAATAGATATGGAATTAGCGAAAATATTGCCATTTTTACGTATCTGAGGTCGGTATAGGTTTCTACAAATAATTATGGAAAATGTAAAAAGATTATAGTCATAAAGGAGCCTAATGTAATTAGGTAGTAGCAGCCACGTAGTCTGGATATGTGCCCGGTTGATGGCAATAGGCTCGCCCCCTTTTATTAATATTTTTTATCATTACCAATAGATACCTACCCCTCGGGTATTACAGGTGTGATGTAATGTTATTGTAATGTAATTATGATGTTTAGGTACTTAGCAGTTGTAATTTTCAAGCGGTTGTGGACTCTTTCGCTGATCTTTACGAGTCTGTGAAGTGAATACGACCCTAGCGTGCGGTTCACTGAACTCAGCGAATATTATGTCTTTTGATGTTAATACCATATTTTCTTAAATTAATTCGTTAAACACGTTTACTAAACATTCAAATCGTGTGCTTAACCTTTAGATTGTTTTACAACTGGATATTGTGTGATTTGTTTGCATACCGAAAATAAGTTCAAAATCCTCTAGATTTTACCCTCTCAAGTCCAAGTGACACATTTATGTTAATGAAGAACAAAACATAATCACTTGAGTCTCAATCATTATATTAACTAGTCCACTGAGATTTAAGTCTGGATTTGGTCTAATCGCCCCCGCTTAAATGGGGCTTAAACAAAACTAATGAGCTGTGGGTATACTGTTATGTACACCTTTGACTAACCCTTTGAGGATTGCAGCCGTGGTGTTATGTGATGTGAGATTTAAGTTAAGAGCTTATACTACCTCAAAAGCGAGTTTTATAATGCGTAAAAGTATATGATTCACTGCAGTAATCAAAATCAGAAAAATATATGATTTTCTTCAGGATATATGCTAGTGACATGGTGTTGTGAAAACATAACACAACTAACTTTGCTCGATGGAAAAAAATCGCGAAGAGACCTCTAAAAATTTCTTTTAACGAGTAAAAACCATACTAAAATACATGTTATCGTTCTGATTTTTTTGCCAAATAATTCTACAAGCAACATACTAAAATCATAGTGTTTTACTTTTTTAGTCCAATCAATAGTTTTTTTTTGTAAATTGCAAAATACCACTAATTTCGCACTATTCGGCCGCAGCGAAAGACGTTACAACCGCTTTGTAGTGCAAGCTGATTAGAACCTTATTCTAACAGCATTTCAAGCGAAGTTTGAACCACCACAAATAGGTTTGCTAATCTGGGGTAGCATACGCTCTTAAGAATGAATACAGAAATAAACTAAAAATAAATACTGGAGGTCTTCATCTAGTCCAGTGTCCATACTTGCTGGACAAACTTAGTATACAGAAGTAGCAAGTATATTAGCCGCAACATCTCGATTGCAGACCAACTCCTAATTGCGTTACCATCAATTAAAACTTGCTTAACATTTACAAATTGCATTTCTGTGAAGTGAGCTCTATAACTGAATGACATTTTGATACAAACTTCCGAATGGAAGTTTCGTTATAAATAAACTTGTATGTGTAGGTTATAGCTATTGTTGGAACACAAACGTTCCTTTTTGATAGATGTGTAGCTGGATATTATGGGGGGATTTAAACCTTATTTTGTTCGAACTAAGTTTTTATATGTTGCGTGTAAATACATTTTATAATTTTTAACTAGGTATTTGTTTTTGCTATGAAAACTCTGTCCTAGTAAAAAAATGGAAGGATTAAACCACTGATGCGACAAAGTAAAATAAAAAGTCAGTAGTTCACTATATCTTTTTTTAATATTTTTTAAAACAGATTATTTCATTCCAAATTAACGAGCAATATATACGAGCCTTTCCCTCATTATACAAGCAATAAATACTTAACACTTGAGACGGTAGTGGGGGATCATTAATTGGTGACGATCGTTAATATTATGCAGTGTAAGGTGACAGAAATAAGAGTCATCCCTTTGTACACACGAGGGCAGAGGGTGGCTTAGTTAGTGCTGTCTTGGTAAAATAACTCAATTTGTTTCTGGTAGGGGCTACTTCCTCTTACTTTGGATTAACTTTAAAAACATATATTTTTAAATTAAATTGTTCTCAATATCAGTAAGAAATGATAATAAAATAATTCTAACTGTCCTTGTATTTTGTATCAGGCAATACTGTTTAATTAACTTATAATTACATTTAAATATACATACTAAAATTTAATACGTAGCAATTTCGTAGCACGGGAGCTACGCCGTAGCAAATAGTAATAACAAAAATGTTCAATGTTAGCATTCGCGTGTAAACGACGTGTAAGTAGCAGTTGTGGTGCGTGTGACGCGTCAGCACGTCACGTCGGTAGTGATAAGCGTGATTGATGACGTCACCGTGACATTTGTCCGCGTGGAGGGGGGAGAGGGGGGGTCAACGACACGCGCATTACCCTACTTGTTGAGTCTCCCATCAGCCTGTAACGACTGCTTGAGGGCCGTACATCTATATCCTTGGCGTCAGCTGTATTGACTGACAGCTCATCATATATTCACATATATATAAATATTCTCACGCTCATGATATTCCGTAAATGTCAGCCGTAACGTCGTGAATAATGATAATTCCATGAAAGTTGGGAACGTGTTTCTTAAATACGTTAAACAGAACCTTTTCGGTTTCGCGTAATTTGTTACTTTTTAACCGACTTCAAAAAAGGAGGTTACTATGTTCGTGTGTATGTATTTTTTTTTTTTTTTTTTTTTATGTATGTTATTTCCTGATTTCTCCCCCATTAGTGGACCGATTCTCAATTTTTTTTTTTATTTGAAATAGTATACTCCTGAGGTGGTCCCATTTTAATTTGGTGAAGATCTGGTGCTGATCTTCGGAGATATACAATGGAACTCTTCAAAAATAGACGGCAAATCTGTCGTAATTGCTGGAATCGCTTGGATGTTTATTGAATATACATTATCATGACGTAACATCACGCCATACAGGCGTCTCTGAGGGGGTATGCAGATATGTACAATACACATTTTTTTAGTTGTTATATATGAAAAATATAGACATGTTAGGGACCTAACTAAGGACTAGATTTAAAACGCAGTGGACTGTAATTTACGATATGTATAATCCAAAATAGGTACAATAAATGTTGGTAAAACTAAGAAAATATGCGCGCGCGTCGTCTAGGGAGATCGGTAGCGAAGTGGGCCGGGGGCCCGCGTCCCGCACGTCGCGCGCCGCACCTCTCTCCGCCACCCGCCGCCGCCCGCCGCCATCCGACAGCAGCCGAACACCGCCGAGTGGTCGAAGGTGCCCGAACAGACACGTATTACGTGTTGCGTGCTTTTTCTGACGCTATTCAAGTATTCGCATCTAGCAGTCATCACTTGTCTTCATGTTGATGAGCTGATAATGGAAGGTACTAGGTACTCCTCAACGGTTAAGAGTTGAAAGCAAAAATAGGGGAAGGAAGGTTAAGGGTTAGGTTTCTTGGTTGAATTATAGGTACTTATTACAACTAAAAATTAAAAAATTAAAAAACTTTTTTGCAAAAAAAACAACCGACTTCAAAAACACCAAAAAGAGAAAAATAAACTTCAGAAGAAAAATCAGCTTTTGAAGTCGGTGGCAAAAAAAAATAAAATCAAACAAACAAATGTCACCGACTTCAGAAGCTGATTTTTCTTCTGAAGTTTATTTTTCTCTTTTTGGTGTTCAGTTGGTGTTCAGTTTCAGTCGCGCACGCGCACCGATCCGTGACGGTTGCGTACGGCAGTGCAGATTCACTGAGTAAAAAAATGGCGAACATTTTAAAGTGCGATAAATGTAACATCGTAATCGACGAGATGTTATCGTATATTCAAAATAAAGTGTCGGTTATAGATGAAGAAACATTGGTGCGAATTTGTATCTCATCGTTTGTTAGCGAAGAAATCAAAAAGTCGAAGTCTCTTCTGTTTGATTCCGTTCCATCAAATTTGCGAAAAATTATACGAAAAAACAAAGGGAAGGAAGGACGAGATCTAGCGGATTCATTAACTTATTCAAGTCGGCCGATCCAGATGAAATTCCAGTGTTTGTGGCCCGACAATTAGAAAAATTGCCACCAATTACATTTGATCACTTGGATTGTACAAAACTTCTGAAGGATCTCCTACGAATGCAAGCCACAATTGATGAGGTAAAATCAACATACGCTACCTTGGACCAATTAAAAGAACTAAGAACTGAATTTTTGCAAATCAGAAATGATTCTTTGCCACCTACATCGGCGTTTAAAGTGAACATGAAAAGAGGTGCGTGGTTACTAGATAGTGGCCCAATGGGAATTTCCCATATGCATAATTCATCACGGGACGAAATTTATAACAATAGCGTAGAAAATGAATTATGTTACAAATCCCCACAATACAGAGAAATGGTGCGGGTAGAACATAAACAAAATGAAGCCGGCTTATGTACGGAGCAACGGCTGTCGACAGCGACTAGCGCAGGCGCCGCGATGAGTCACGTTCATGCAGCAAGTGCGTGTGAAACCGGTATGATGAGTGCGGCGGCTACGACGACGACACCGACAGCGCGCTCGAGACAATCAGCGAAGGGAGCGCGTCAGCTGATTATTGTGAATGACGCGGCGGTCAACGAATATAAGCATGTTATGGAACAGGGAGTTTCACCGTGCGAGAACAAAACGGTTCCAAATGTAACCGATAGCAATGAAGGTTGGCAAAGGGTATCGTATCGTAAGAAGCAAACAAAATATCGTTATGGACGGGAAAGGCGCGAGATATGGAGTGTCAATTCAAAGCGGCTCATAGAAAAGTACCCATGTTTATTACGAATATTCACAGCGAAACAACTACAGATGACATAATTACTTACATTCGTAACAAGACAAAGGAAACAGTGTATCTTGAGAAAATAATTATGAAGAAAGAAAGGAACCATAGTGCCTACAAGTTTTTGGTATCTGAGTCCAAATTACCATTGTACCTGGACGAAAATTTGTGGCCACAAGGTATCATATTTCGACGTTTCGTGAATTTTAAACGTCGACAGTCGAACAGATTTTTATCTGACAACGTCTTGAATAACAGCAATGGATAAATGCCCTTATCGTTTTGCCAGTTTCAACTGCAAGAGCGTAAAACGTTCTGTAGACGGCGTCAGGGATTTATGTCGCAACTGTGACTTAGTAGCACTGCAGGAAACATGGCTACTTCCGGAGGAGATACCATACCTGAGCACGATCGACTGTGGCTTTGGCTACACTGGAACCTCAGCAGTGGACACGTCCGCCGGCATACTACGCGGTAGACCTTATGGTGGGTCGCTCTTCTGTGGAGAAACAGTGTGTTCCAGCAAGTTTCGGTTGTGAAGTGCGATAATCCTCGTATATGTGCCATTAAAATAATGAGTAATCATCCAGTGATAGTGATAAGTATATATACATGCCTACGAACTCTGGAAAACCTGCCTGACTTTACGGATTGTTTAAGTACGGTGAGTGCTATAGTAGATGAATACTGGAGGACTGAATCTGTTTTTATGTTGGGAGATTATAATGCCGATATTTATGAATTGTTTTTTAACGAGCTTGTAAGTTTTTGCAAGGAACAGTGCTGGTCATGTGTGGATGTTGACTTTCTGGGTTCAGACTCGGGTAGTTATACTTTTATAAGTGACGTGCACGGGTCCTGTAGCTGGTTAGATCACTGCATAGTAAGTCAAGCGACAAAACAAGCTATTGTAAATATTTATGTGAAATATGACACTCTGTGGTCTGACCATTTTCCCCTTATCGTTGAATGTAACTTAGATCGTTTAACACCAAAGTTGCCTCTAAAGCCAAACTGTATTAACAAGGATGTAGTATGGGGTGTGAGAAAACCGGAACAAGTAGTTAAATATACCAACGAGTGTCATAAACGATTGGGGAGAATTGATTTTCCTGCAGAGTGTACAAACTGTGCTGATTTCTGTTGTGATAACCCGGCCCATGCGTGTACTCTTGATAGACTGTATTCTGACATTGTTGCCGCTCTGCACGGCGCGTCTGTGGCGGGTCGAGGGTGCACGAAAGCTGGTGGGAGTGGGCCACGCTTGGTTGGTTGGAATGCTCACGTTAGAGAGGCTCACCGATTGGCCAGGAAGAAGTTTATTGAGTGGGTGTCCTGTGGTAGACCTAGGTTCGGTTTCATGTTTAATGAAATGTGTGAGAGCCGGCGACTGTTTAAGTCTAGGCTGAAAAGCTGCCAAGACAATCAAGGCCAATTAAAAATGGACGCACTTGCTCGATTACATTCGAAGGGTGACTTTCGCGAATTCTGGAAGAGTACTAAAAAAGTAAACATAAAACCTGGTCTTCCGGTGAGCGTCGACGGGGTGAGTGACCATAGGGACATTGCAAATACCTTCAGAGATCATTTCGCTGTACTGTCGCCACTGGGTCTGTCGTGTGGGGCCCTCGGTGCTGAGAAACCAAATAAGACAAAGGGAGTTCGTTTCACTGCAAACGAGGTATCAAAAATTATAAAAGATATGACTAAAGGCAAATCTCCAGGCCATGATGGTCTCAGCATCGAGCACCTGCAGCACGCTGGCCCTCATATATCTAGGGTACTGGCAATGTTCTACTCGCTGTGCTTGAGCCACTCTTACCTGCCATCCGATTTAATGAGGACTGTGGTAGTGCCTATAGTGAAAAATAAAACTGGCAACGTTGCGGATAAAAGTAACTATAGGCCTATTTCACTTGCCACAGTTGTAGCTAAGGTGTTTGACGGTCTGCATAGTACACAGTTAAATAAGTTCGTGGCGCTGCACGATAATCAGTTTGGATTTAGACCCCAACTGTCTACTGAGAGTGCGATACTGTGTCTTAAGCATACCGTCAGATACTACGTGGATCGTAAAACACCCGTGTACGCGTGCTTCCTCGACCTGTCCAGGGCTTTCGACCTGGTCGCGTACGATGTTCTTTGGGAAAAACTGAAGGACATTAACTTACCAAATGAACTTGTGGCAATCTTTAAGTATTGGTACACGCACCAGGTCAATACTGTAAGATGGGCGGGGTCTATGTCGGAACCATATAAGTTGGAATGCGGCGTGAGGCAGGGCGGATTGACTTCGCCAACCCTTTTCAACCTCTATATGAACGCACTGATCGTTGCGCTCAGTAATACTCGTGTCGGCTGCCATGTTGATGACGTGTGTGTCAATAACCTAAGTTATGCTGATGACATGGTGTTGCTGAGCGCTTCGGTCTGTGGCTTGAGGAAGCTAATGGAAGTCTGTGAAGAGTACGCGAGTGGACACGGCCTAAAATATAATGTGACCAAAAGTCAGTGCATGGTTTTTGAGACAAGTATTGCCAAATGTCCAGATAGTATACCACCAGTTTGTCTCAATGATGTTCCCCTAGACTGGGTGAAACAATTTAAATACTTGGGACATTTGGTCACGGCTGACCTCAGGGATCACGCGGATATCGAACGGGAGCGGAGGGAATTGTCAACAAGGGCGAATATGCTGGCACGCAGGTTTGCGCGCTGTTCCGATCAAGTTAAGATCACACTTTTTAAAGCATATTGCACATCTTTGTACACGTGCAGCCTGTGGGCGAGTTATACACAGGCCAGTTACAGTGCCCTCCGCGTCCAGTACAACAACGCGTTCAGGGCGGTATTGGGGCTGCCCCGCTTCTGTAGTGCCTCGGGCATGTTTGCGGAAGCGCGCACCGACTGTTTTCACACCACCATGCGCAAGCGGTGCGCGTCCTTGGTGCGCAGGGTGCGGGTCAGCTCCAATGCGGTCCTGGCGATGATTGCTGGACGATTGGACTGCCCCTATATTAGGAAGTGTTGCAGTAGGCATATAGCCCGAGCAGGTTAACGACCCAGTTGTCATTATTGTGGCGTTTAATCAATATAATTATTCTTTGTGTTAATTCAATGTAATTTTTGATTATTTTTATGCGACATTGACTTTAATTTAATTATATAAATTGACATTGTATTTCTGATTTGTGGACATTGTATTTATTATTATTTAATTTTTATTTTCACTATTGTTTATTTTATTTCATTTTTATTTTCAAATTTTAATTGTTTTATGGACTTATATCGTGTAAATTGAATATGGGGAAACCTGAAATAAATGAATTTTAATTTTTAATTTTTTTAAAAAGGTTTGACATACAAAACCATACAATAAAGTGTCCAAATCTTTACTAAGTGATGGCTTAAGTAATCATTAAATATCTCTGAGTACCACAGTTAATCAGACTACAAACACGTGTTAGTAAAAGGTTGCACATTTCGGACACGACAGGCGACATCCCTCTAACAAAAACGGGGTTAATGCTATTCACATAACATCTGGTTATGCTTGGCAGAATGTGGGCAAATGGCGGATACAACGCGGATAATTCGGACAAATGAATGCTCCCCTCTAGCGGAATAAAAAGGCTAAATATGAACGTGATAAATGGGTCCCGTACCTGCTGTGTGGTGAAAATGTTAATACAGCCTCTCGTAACAGTATTCTAAGTTTATTTATGTTCTTAAACGTAGAAATTTATTTTGTTAGTAAATGATACTTCCCTTTTTGAATAAACAATTTCACAAGGTCAATGTAAATTAAATTATTGGACAGTCATTAAAATTATTTTAATTAACAGATACGGATTTGGTTAAAAGTAGTCCCTTGTAATAGGGGCGAGCCTCTTGCCATCAGGGAGCCTCTTGCTCAGCCATACTTGAATTTTTTTGATAGAAATACTCAATATTAACATTTTGCCCGACCTGGGAATCAAAACCAAGACCTCGCTCTCACAGTCATGCTTACGACCTCTAGATCAACGAAGCAGTTTTCTATTAAACAATCAAAGTGAACAACAAGAAGTCGAGATTAAATACGTTTCAAGTATTAGGATAACTAAACAAGAACCTCAAAAGTGCTTTTTATTTCTTGAACAATAGGTTTGACTCAAACTTTTCAGTAATTTCTTCGAGTTCAGTACATTTTTGGCATCGTTATCGCTGATATGAAGCCACTTTGTCTAGATCGGAGTCATATATAAACATATATGATTGTTTCCAACTAACATTCAGTCCTACACATCCACTGTCACACAGTTTCAAATGCAACAAACGGTTCACTTCGCAAACAATAAATATTATTTTAAAATCTCTATATTTTTGAACGAAGTCAAGCGGCAACTTCATTTATTTTGATACACACACGGTATTTATTGTGAGGTGCGCTCCACAGAGTATATTCTCATTTATATTTGTTGATAGTTCTAGACAAATTGTTATTGGAAATAAAAACACGAGACTAGAAACGATTGTCTTGTGTAGATAACAGATTTTATAACGATACTAGCTTTTGCCCACGAAAATAGCTTAAAGCCTTCCTCACTAATTGAACTTTCTAACACAAGAATGTTTTTTTCAAATTCAAAGATTAATTCCTGAGATTAGCGCGTTCAACCAAAACAAACAATATCTTCAGCTTTACAATATTAGTATAGATTTTTGGATATTTTTTTTAAAATGTGAAAGGGGTTTGGCTAAAGTTGGCGTCGTTTTGAAGTTGCGCGGCCAGTAATGAAACTTGGATATTTTGAAAGAACAGATTAAAGCGATCCAAAAATATTATGGATGCATTTCTCTAAATCTAATCGGAACGGAGATATTTGGTTTTGAATTGCTTATTAAAATCGAAGAAGTTATTACAGTCTATTGCACTGTTTAAGGTTCCAGTCGTATTTTTTTCAGAATTCAGACCACACGGTAGGCGCAGTGGCTCAAGCAGTTGACTGCTGCGCTACGTGTCGCGGGTTCGATTCCCACACAGGGCAAATATTTGTATGACTTGCAGATAGTTGTTTCGGGTCTGGGTATTTGTGTGTTTGAGTTTAAATGTTTGTGAATGCACCCACGATACAGCAGACTGAAGTTCCTAGTGCTGGCCAACGATGAAAAAATAATCAAAATAAATTAAATACGTACGTAGATTGCATGGCTCGATGTCTGTTATCTATGGGCTGATGCATTATAAAGACTTGGCATTGTGATCGTTTGTGTATTGTGACAGACCCAGCATACCTCTTTAGACTCTTATATGTTTAAGATTTGGATGTATAACACCATGGATGTAATTAACAGTGCATTTTGCATTTGTAGCCAGCGAAGTCTGAATCGTGTCGGCGGGACTCGTATTACACATTCATCTAGACGGACATTTACGTGTACATTCTCGTAGAAACTGCTACACAAGGGCTGGATGCAATATTGCTCTTGTATTATTTATTCCTTTTCCCAACTATGTTGGGGTCGGCTTCCAGTCTAACCGGAGGCAGCTGAATATCAGTATTTTACATGGAGCGACTGCCTATCTGACCTCCACGTCCCAGTTAATACTGGGTAATACGATACCCTTTGGTAAGACTGGTTGTCAGACAGAGTCAGGTCACTGACAACCAGTAACGACTGCAAAAGATCTATATATGGCAGCCGGGACCAACAGCTTAACGTGCTTTCCAAGGTACGGAGGAAACTCGGTATATAATCCACACCCACCCATCCACAGACCCACCTAGGCAAGCGTGGCCTAACCTAAAGATCGACCCAAGTAGCAGTTATTATTAAGCCAGCTCTAATATCAACCTTCTAAACACATAACTAAGATTTCTTTACGCAGAACAGTAATTGAAGAAGACATTTTTATAATATTCAAACTCAAATATCTCAGTTTAGAAATGACTTAGGACAAAAATAATTTAACATGTATGTGTATTTGACACAGCACAACAAAATAACATGAAAATTAAAAGTGGCCGCTCAAAAAAAAAATGACGCCACTAGCCCATACAAAGTTAGCCAAACCCCTTTATTTTAATTTATTGGGGTACGAAAACATAATTTTCGGTTCGGGTTATGTACCGTTACACCGTCCGGAAAATTAATTGTTGACGGGAAATTCTATTAATTGTTAACGGGAAATTGTATTACACCGCCTTGTTGGTCTAGGTCCCAAGCCCGAATTCTGAGCATGAGTTTTGATTCCCGGGTCTGACAAACTGTTGTTTGGAATTTCTCAGTTGCAGGCTGCAGCCACGGAGGCTGGATTTGTGCCCGGTTGATGGCGATAAGCTCGCCCCTTATTACAAGGGTCTTAAGCATAACTAGTAAATTGTAGGTGTACTCTTACGTATACTTCTGCCTAACCCTTCGGGGATTACTGGCTTGATGTTATGAAATTGTATTATAGCTATTTTATACAAATCCATGTTGTAATTCCAATATACGAACTTTTTGGGTTGGTATTAAATTGCTTGACTATTCATTTCCTAGACTTAACCCGCCTTATTAATAAAAACAGTTAAACCTGGTTTAACTTAGGCTTCGTTTATCTCGCATGCCGTCACTTTCTTTTGAATATTTTTGAAGTGAGACGTATGCGAGATAAACCAAGTCTAAGTTAAACCAGGTTTAACTATTTTTATTAATAAGGCGGAACATGATTTCCAATTTCTCAATAAAATCTATTCTTTGTAAATGGTTTAGATATTTTCTTAAGTTCCTTGAACTATATTATGCCAACCACTTAATTTACGATTCTTCTGTACCTCATTGTTTCCTTATTACAATGGAGCATACAGATCCATGTCCCACACGAGACTCGTGTCCAAGTAGGTATTAATTATTCATCAATTAGCTAATAGCGGCCCCTCTCTAAAATAGTCATGATACCTTCTTGGGTCTAATCTCTTTCATAAATAATGTGTCTCATACTATTAATAGACTACCAATGAATTTAATTACTTATCCTTTGTAAATAAAGATTTACATTGTGTAAAAGTTTTGGTCATTCTGTAATGTGAGTGAGTGACTCTTATAATGAAAGTAGATTAAGATATGCAAGTTAATTTCTGACATACACGAATTTTGCCGTCGTGTTTTCAAGGACATACAACCGTTTGTAGTGACGCAAAATAATGAGGAAATACCTGACTTATTTAGAATTAACACGGCAATTTCAAAACAATATTTATTACTTACACTGAGCTAAGACTTTTACTAGCAACATATGGATTTAATGTGATCTGAACTAAATATTTATATTTTATTTGATTTGATTTATCTTTCCAATCAAACATGGTTTAATAACAATTCAATCTACTGGTATGAAAAAGATTCAGATTTCGGTACTATCTAATTTATATAAGTGAATACAGAAAAACCTGATGTGTAGTTCAGAAAAAAGACAAGGCAATGTCTGCTTTACATCCTTTCTGCGTACGTACCATACCGATTCTGTCTCTATTCTACCAAGAATAGAGCTCTTTCAATACTATTCGACATGAATTATTCTACAATCTGTCATTAAGTCGATTCTTCGGTCGACAAAAACCGTCATGCTATACATGCTGAACTACACATTTTCTAATGTGTAGTTCAGCATGTATAGCATGACGGTTAAAAACCCATGGCATGGCATGGCGGTTAAAGCCACGAAATTCTTTTCGTGGCTTTTTATTTTGTTTGATTTAACTATAGATATGTCAAATATTAATGTGCCATTTTGTATTGTTTCAGTCATGTCTCCGAGCTTCGTGTGTGCGCTGGCGCTGTGCGGTTTCGCGGCGATCTGCTCTTTGCCTGTAGCCAATGCGCAGGCGCTCGTCTCTCCGTATGAATGTAAGTACATCGGACATAACTAACACAGCTCAAAAGTACTTATATAAAGGATGGAATGTTGCGAACTAATTCAGACGTGACTTCTTCTTCTTCCCAAATCGATGACTTAGATTTTATCTGACCAGTACGTAGCAACCTGGACAGCTCTGTCGTTTGTCCCAATTTAGTCAGTCCTGGAGCGTGTGCATAGTTGTGCACAACGGGCATGAGAGGAGGTGTGGTATATCCCGTGTTGGGGCTCTATACTAGCATTGCATCTGCGACAAACAAATACCTAAGTGTCACCAAACCTGTTATAGTCCAAATCCCAGGGCCGCCAGATGTCACGTATTTTCTGACGAAGGAAATGTGGACGATCGAGTAGTGTTAGTATGAACTAAGAACACACTACTACCAGCTAGCTTGCTTGGACGGCCAATTTTCAGGTATCAGGTCATCAAGGTACACAAAAAAATTAATTACTTTACGTATTTTCTACAAGCTGATTTTTACGTATATATATCAATATCCTTAAAAATAAGTTGCCAATACTCGCAGACTCGTTTCAGGGTTCCGTTTCTACGGAACCCTGAAATACGACAATTAAACTAAAAAAAATGTGCTTAGGTAACATACTTCGTCGCTCTAGTAAGGGTAGGGAACAAACTTCATATAACTTAATGTTGTGACATACTTAGTTGCTCAGTTGCCCTTATACACACGTAAAACTTTTCCCGAAAACTGTGAAAGTAAGAAAATACTCTTTTTGCTAACCTTTCAGTGATCGCTTGCGTGACAATTGTCGTGTAACTTAGCTGTAACTTAATACCGATTCATATAAAAGACGTATTATTAAGTGTCAACTTATCCGATACATTGAATTTATGTGGGTAGGTATTGTAGGGTAAATATTATCAGGTTTTAGGGAAACGGCCTTCGAAGAGGTGGTTTAACTGCGCAGATAATAAAATTGATGTCACTTTAATACTCGACGATTTCTCAAAGCTGTTCTACGTGCCGCAACATATCTTAAAAGTTACAAGCGTATCATTTGAAGGATTTATTAAGAATCCTTATTACACACCTCCTCGTGTTACATCTTAGGCATTTTCCGGGACAATAGGTACTTACCTATAGCTCCGCTTAAATGAACGCGTTTATTACATTTCGTTTAATTCCCTGATATTATAAATGGGAATCTTTGGATGTCTGTCGCTCTGTTAGAACGTTACAGTTGAATGCATTTGAATGATTTCGGTTCAACTAAGGATCTAGACGTAGAGGTGGACAGGATTTGCACTTAAATTAGTTTTCTTCATGTAATACGAGACGAATGAACTCGTGAGCTAGACTTTCTTTGTCTGGACAGTTTTAGAAGAAGTTGATTTCAGTTGACACACCGATGTTTTTGCATCAGTGATAGCCTATTGGTTTGACCGTCAAACTTCGAAGTTCGCACCACTGATTTTTCAAATTTCATGTGATGTTGAATTTTCAGATTTTATGTGACTCATGCAAGCAAGATAAACAGATTTATAAATACCTATTCAGGAAATCATCTACTGAGATGTACCTACATCTGTACAACTTTAGACAAATCATTTATAATTGGAATTTATATGTTTCCGTTAAATTACTCGAAACCCTCCGCAATTATTTGAGGCTATAAATAAAATTATGAAGCAAATGAAAGGGTAATTTTACACGTAGACACTAGGTCAAGTTTTCAGTGAAAGTTACTATTCGATATGATGGTAAAAAAAAAAAATTCAAATCTTAGTTTAATGTTCACAAGTAATTTATATTTTTAGCGACATTATGAAAAAAGATGATTTCGTGCTTCGGAAGGCACGAATAACCCGGTGATGGTCCTGGCCGCCAAATGGCGGTCGTCAAACCATGTCGGGGCTATTGAGGTGGTTTAAAAACTCTGACACTAGGGTGTGTGGGGTCGTTAGACCTTACTGACCACACGATAAGAAGACAAAGTAGCAACCATATAATTATTTTTGTGACGTAAAGTGTAAATACAAGAAAATTCTTATGTTATAAAATATTCTGAAAATAAACTGAATACCGCTTCCCTGTGAGTAAAACTGGGCCCATCGGCTCTACAGACTTAGTTTAAAGTCCGTTGAGGCTTATCGGTTCACTAAGTTTGTAACCTTTGTAGTGGTAAACTAATGTGGGGAAGCGCCTAACCATTGCTATTTTTAAACATTTTTCGGAAATGTAAAGGTCAGGGCCAACATATGTCGTACGTATCTCGTCTCTCATATACCGTCTCTCGTCCTATCTTATTATATTTAACATTTCCTGAAAGTGTTTTCCTGTACTCTATTGTATACCATTTAATAATAAATAATAAAATAAATAAAAATGTTTATTGCTTCATCTTAATTAACTTAAGCTAGTTACAATTGAGAGAATCCAATTAAGCAAATAGTATGCTTGTTTTAGGATTCTCCGCCCTTCCCCAGGTTTTGTAGTTGTTATAAAATTTGAAGTTATACAATTAAAAATTAAAAAGGTAAGGAACAGAACGGTCTTTTTTTAATGAAAATAACTAACGCGCTATGATGTGTGTAATGTGTGTAAGTGAGTGTATGTGAGTACCTAGTGTGTGTGTGTGTAGTAGTGGTAAGAGTTAGTGTGTGAGTCAGGGATTGAGATTGGGGGATGCACCCGCACCTTATACAGGTGGAGATTAATATCACCGGTAATTTAGGCAGTTTTTGCAAGCTAACCCTACGACAAGTCTTGGGATCGGAATTAATGAAGAGCATTCATTATCTTCCATTAGCGAGAGAAATATTCTGGCGTAATATATAATAAGAGTCAAGTACCCGAAGTATAATTTATATTACAGTCTCATTGATTGCACCATATTTTCCACTAATTTCTCCACTATTTAAATCCACTTTTTTAATAACATTTGGGTATTTTCGTATACTTTTACTAAATATAGTGTTTACAAAATAAAGTGTGTAAGCCCCATGGGACTTAATGGTGGGTGTACTATTAGGTACGCCTCTGCCTAACCCTTCGGGAATCACATGCGTGAAGCTATGTTATATTTTAGAAAATCCTTGAAATAAAATGGATTCAAACCCATTGGGACTAAATGTTTTTATTACAAAAGAATATGATTTATCTTAAGAATACACTTCTCAATAAAAATCCAAAAAGCTCAGAACCAACTAAACTTATTTCCACCAAAATTGAAATTTTCAGTAGCTATCGTAAAACAAGAGAGCGATATGTCAAGCGTTTAATAACATTATGTTCTCGACAAGAGCGTAAGTAAACAGTTGGGGTGTGAGCTTAAATCTGGAGTGTGCGTCGATGTCACGTAACCTATTAACTATCACGTCACTATTACTGTCATTTGGGACCACTTAATAAAGGGGAAACTGTGCTTCGTTTATCGAAAAGCCGAATTGAAACGTTATAGTGATAATGCAAGGAGTTTATTCTAAAAACATACATATTTTAGCATAGGGTGAATTTGTGCCCGGTTGATGGCAATAGGCTCGCCCCCTATTACGTGGGACTTCTGGCGAAATGTGGGTGTGCTTACTAATATCACCACTGCCTCACCTCTCAGGGAATAGAGGCGTGATGTTAGATGTTAGGTTATTTTATGTACTTTTAACAAAATAAATCATGATTAATTCCGTTGCAGAAAATCTTAAGAAAAAAACAATTTATTAAAACTTAGGTGTATATATAAGTGTTAAAGTAATACCTAGAGGGAGTTGTACATTTTATTTCCAAATAATGTCTCGTAAATTCAATCAAGCTAACTCAGAAAATTAATCAAAGCGCCAGTAGGGATAACAGAGAGATTTGCATAATTTTAGCTCCTATTGTATGTAAAACACAATTAACGAGCTAGATAATATAACGTTTAATTTTAATAGAAGTTTTTTGAAACATTTCTGTAAAAGTTTAGTAATAGGTGGGTCTGTACTAATAAAGACTATTGTTTCTGTATTTACATATTTAAAATATCGGCCAATTCTAAAGGTCGGAAACAAATAACCAATTTATACAAAACCGATATGTCTTTATGGTAATTTCATTTTCATTGATAATAACCGATGCCCAATATAACAAACAATTCAGTCACGTAACACAAAAAATAACAATACAGCTGATTGACATTCAAATAAATCTTCTACAAATTCATCAAACAAAAATAACACGTATTCAAATATCGTACGTTTCATAATTAAAAACGTTACTCGATATAAATAAAAAAAAACGTTATAAAGACGCATTGAATACTGATGTCAAACAAAATGGATGGAACTCATTAGCTACGGCTCAGTGGGTGCGTGTATTACATTTTTATAACTCCGCATGAGTTTTAACAAAGAACCTATTCTTTGTTAAAACTCATGCGGAGTTGCCTACCTCATCCCCCATATGTGTGTACCGTAGCAACTATGTACTTACAGGAATTTGTTAAAGCAGTTTTTCAGAGTTTGCTTACGTTTGTGGCAGGGTTCGAAGTGATTTCACATTGATTAATTATTATGATTATCATCTGCATATCCTTTTCCCAACCACATTTGGGTCAGCTTCCAGTCTAACCTGAATGAATGCAGCTAAATACCAGTTTTCTACATGTAGCGAGCGACAGCCTATCTAACCTCCACAACCCAGTTGCTATTGAGTACTTAATACAAAACCCTCTTGGTTATCAGACTCTCGGACCACTGACTACCTGTGTAACGGCTGTCAAGGACGTACAATCGACAGCGGACTGTCATTGTCCTCCATAATATAATTTTAAGTAAAATGATGATGAACAGTATTGATTAATTATCTTGATCATTAGGAGCCCTGGTTTGTATTAAACTGCAATCACCAGACAGATCGCAATACAATCACTAGGAGGATTCCAATAAACGTGAATAGCTCATTGCTCAATTACCAACTGTAATGTATATTCAACCATGTTTACGGTCTTAGTATTCCCATGTCTTCTCTATCCAGTGTTCTTCAATGAATAGTGATGTAAACATCAACATTCCCTTAGCATGGTCAATCCAAGCCACCTTTCAAGTTTGTTAATCAAAATTGAAATGCAAGGTGTGCACTTAGAATATTAAGTAAGTTGAGAAGCCCTGTTACTGCCTGGAATCAATTTCTTATCCTGGCTTATAAATTAATTATTTACAGGTGAAACTTAAAACGTCCTTTGTAATTACGATTAGCTGTAGTCACGTTTTCAAAATTGGATGACCTTTGCTTAAAAGTTTCCCAATTCGTTTCTTTTTTTTTGTTAGAGAGCATTTCTAAATCATTAGTGTTGAGAGGCGCTATTGTAAACAAACAAAGAATTCTCATTCAAAGGTTTTATTCTAAAACCAAGTCTAATCTTCTAAAACATCCACAGTGAAGATGTTATTGTACTTTATTGATTCTGACAAAATCAAATTGCCACGCTCCCGCCTAACAAACGCGCTCCGAAAACAACTAAAGTAACGTTGAAGAGACAACCAGCGCTATTCCCTCGAGTAATTACTTTTCGAACCACGAAGGAATCCTCCTTTTTCAATGCAAACGCAATTTCAGTTGCGTGAAACATTGAAGTAATAACGTTAAACTTTGGAGTTATGTCTCGGAGGAACAAACTTATAGTGACAAGGATGCACAAATGATTGGCAACAGCACTGCTCCTAATTAATAGGGCTGTGGCAAACTAACTTGTGAACTAATGCTCAGCACTAAGACCTGTGAACATTCCCGAGTTGACACGGATTATGAACTTGGAAGTTGTGTATCGCAAACGAGATTAGGAGTATCAGCCTTCCCGACTTCCCTTTTGATGATCAGTGATATGTTATAGACACAGTTGAAAACTTTGTTCTGTTACATACACGGATAATATGGTAGTAGATTTGGTTTGTGATTGGATATATGATTGGTGGAGCAGTGGTGGCCCAGTGGTGGCGGCCCCGACTTACGAACAGTTGGTCATTACTTTGTGTAATTTATTTCATCACCACTGCTCTCAAAACGGTGAAGGAAAACATCGTGAGGAAACCGGTATATCTTAGAACCATAAATTCGAAGATATGTGACATCTACCAATCCGCACTGGGCCCGCGTGGTGGATTATAGCCCATCCCTCTCCTGAAGAGGAGGCCTGCATCCCTGCAGTGGAAACAATATAGGCTAATGATGATATGATTGGTATAAAGACATATCATAGTATATCTAACTCGAAAATAATATCGAAGTTAAAGTAGTCTGTAGTCGTAAACTCAACAATAGCTAATGCACCTGCCTGTTCGGTTCCCTAAACAAATGACGGCACGGTTGGCGCAGTGGCTAAGCGATTGGACTGCTGCGCTGCGTGTCGCGGGTTCGATCCCCGCACGGAACAAATATTTGTATGGCCTGCAGATAGTTGTTTCGGGTCTGGGTATTTGTGTATGTGACTTTCTATGTTTGTGAACGCACCCACGATACAGGAGAAATTCCTAGTGTGGGGCAACGTTTTTAAAAAAAAAAAATGAAGGAGCTCTAGAACTTGGCAATAGATCGTAAAGTACGCCAGAGATACTCTTTAAAAACCGAAGATATCCAATGACAGACATCCATAAGTCTTGGTAATGGATGTATTGAAACACAATCTACAAAGAACACTGACTTATATTTCCATGAAAATATACAAAGTTCATAGTTCTGTGTATCAATATTAACTTTAAAATATTTTGTTCTTAGGGATTGTATTTCCACCCTGAAACTGATAAGTTCATAAGTTTACGTAATTGTACCCACAGGAGGCTCAGTTTATGTTGACAAACATATTGTTTAGTGAAGTTTCTATTATCATTTCCTAGAAATACGGACCGACAACTTAGTTATGCGAACATCAGTAATGAAGCCATATGAAATGATGAGTCAAGGGCGAGCGTTTGTAAAAAAATGTTGTTGCTTGATATTTTCTCGTCAAAGGCGAGATAGTTTACGCAATAAATTGGAGTACGGTTTCTAACTACTACTGGTAGTGTAATGATAAATAATTATTTGTTTATAAAGTAGGTGATTCATAAAATATATAAGTACCTAGTTTGTTTAAGTATCTATTCAACTAGTCGTAGCAGTTAGTATCCAGCCTTTTCTTTCACCTTTTATCTCTTTTAAGGGGTGATTTCGGTAGACCTAGACATAAGATTATTTTAGTGAAAAATAATTTTCAAAGAACAGCAGATATTCGATCTTCTAGGTTCCACGGGTTCCACCCTAAACAATAAAAACACCTGATAAATACCAACCATGTCTCAATTTGACACACGGCCAACTTTTAAAGGTAGTCCTTTTCTGAATACAGACGAGGATATTGAAAATAACTCACGTCTCATTTGTCATGTCCCTTCAAGAATATTGTCCGAGAAAATTAAGGAAAATGTATGTCAATAGCCGACCCTTTGCCGTGTGAAGACAAATCGATAATAGTTCTTGATAAATAGAGAAGTTATTTGTATCCATAAAGATGCTTATCAGTGTTACTTATTGATGTTTTCACGCAATGGCTGTTGTACTTAACTAAGTAATACAAGTTTGTCATGTGACTGCATGGCATAAGGTCCTCGGTTCGATTCTTGGGCCGGGTAAAGTGTTATTGGGGTTTTCTATCAAGAGTTTCTCAGTAGCAGCCATAGAGTCTTAATTCGTGCCTGGTTGATGGCAATAGGCTCGCGCCCTATCACGTGGGACTTCAACAAAACTGGCGAAATGTGGGTATTCTAATATTATACTTCTGCCAAACCCTTCGGGGATAAAGCGTGATGCTATGTTATGTTAAATTAACCAGAGCCGATGTCAGTGAACACCCCTACTCTCTTATAATAGTTCTTTATAATAAATGAAGATGTGTCCGTGTAAATGTCACATCGACGTCGGCCATGGCGTCCATGGCTGACTGCCCACCGACCCTTAGACCGTCCCTCAGCCCTCCGCGCTAAATCTTACGGAGGATCTAATTTTATAATACATTGCGCCTATGTTTTGCCAGAACCCGTGCTAGGTCCTTCCTAGGTTGTGTATATTAGGTTCTTTGGCAAAGTAGACTATAGTTTTGAAATCGTTTTGAACGGGCAAATTAGATCATGATAGGTTTGACATAAAATCAGGAGGCGATAGTACAATTACTTTGGTCTGACTATTCATGATTGTAAGCAAAAGTGATGATGACCTACTGTTTTCTATTTTGTGATGGTGGTGGTACACATCATAGAAGTTTTTTGAAAATTCAGAAATTTGTCTTGTATAAAGTATTCAATTACAGTTATTGTAAAATAGGTGTGCATCTGAAATGGTGTACAAACAACGACAGATTTTAATGCAAGTTTAAGTACTTGCATTAAAATACGTATATTAGCGTACTAAAATGGTGTACATTTAATTTCTTAGTCCTCTAAATAAAGCTTGGTAAAAAATACAGTTCCAGGTACTGCAACACTACCTACTTGAGTCCAATTTAAAAATAAACGACTACAGCAATAATAGAGAGAACGGTCTTCTAAGAAAGGTAGCATTGTGTATTTTTCTTTGACATCCAGTTTGAGTGAGAGAACAGTGGAGGTGGAAAAGTAAAAATCTTAAAATAAAACATTACACCTACACTGTGGGACTAAACGGTCGGCAGAGGCGTATGATAATATATTTTGGTACTGTTTACAAGGGCTTAGGACATCGAATTTTCCTCGGTCACAGTAGCTTTTATTACCGAATTTCATAAACATAGCAACACACACCCACCCATAAAATTCACGTCTTTTTCCCACAGAAACCACGCCTATTATCCTTACATCCTTACATATCCTATGATCCTATTATATATCCTATATCCTATGATCCTTACATACTTCGTTTGCCTCGTCTACGTTCATACATCTAGCCATACAAGCACGCCGGTTGCGATTACTTCGCACCTGAAGAACCCCTAACCTATCTCTACCTCTATTTAAACCTAAATAGCATATAATACCTTTTAGATCCAAATTGGAGCTACAATTACAAGTCTGAGACGTTTCAAAAAAGTTTTGTTCAACAGATTATTTATGCTTCACACATATACACCGAGGATAAATCTTTTAAAACAAGTTAACCTGTATGTACCGCAGTTGGGTTGTAAAAACTTTTGTTTAGCCTCCCAAAAGGCTTGTCCCAATAAAACTTGCTTACAACTTATATTAGGTACTTGATTAATAAGAAAAGTTGTGTGTATGACGGTGTCCTTTAGTCCCATTTCTCGCAGGTGTAATTTTTTTTAAATCCATACTTATTTTGTAAATTCAATAATACCAAACTCTATCTGTGTGTTTGTCTGTCGGATTGATGGAAATTGATGCAATTTGACACTCGGATAGGCCGTGATCTAGATTTGGACATTTTTCCCGGTAATATTGTAGTTTCTGTTCGTTTTCGAACAGAAATTTAGACGATGGATCAGCATTAATGATAAAAGCTTTACAAAAAATAAACGTCCTGTGTATACTGTAGGGACATAGTTTTACTTACTTACTCTTATTTATAAATTGTTATAATAATTAACTATCTCTTTTTACCTTTCACTTTTTACGCGATCTATGTAGCTAATTGTTATGAACAAAATCACAGATGAATCAATTCTTTGCCGTGGTCCTAGTATTCAAATTGTCGCTCAGGGGTACAATCTCTTTATCTCTTTTAGACACAGTAAATAACATGACGGTCCGAGCTGTCTACGTCACTTCCTCCATGCAGTCAAATAAAGAAGACATGGCATAATATGCCTTGATAAAAGGAAACTAGGATAAGAATTTACTGAAGACTTGGCTTTGGCCTTACTTTTATATATTATACAGAAGAATACGAAAATATGACGAGGCTGAATGTTCTATAGATCGATGCCTGCCTTTTCTATGGATAAACGAAAAAAAAAACCAACCTACACATCATACGGGGAAATCATAAAGGCTTCCTACGGAATTTTGCTTGAGAACATCTTTTGTATACTACCTCAATTGTTCATTTATTTATAGCGACATTTTTTTGGTGGTCTTTGTTTTGTCCATGAGATCACATTTTTTTTGTTTTGAGATTTTGTGAGATGAACTGGTTGTTTTCCTTAGGAATTCGAAAGAAATTGCACAGAATCGTGACCGTTGGAAGGAATGGAGTGAGGTCTTTGTCCAGCAGTGGGGCAATATGGGCTAGCTATCCTCTAGATTTAAATCAACACTGTTCGCCTAACTAGGGAGTAATGAAAGTTGCGTTATCTAATCTTCTATTCTATATATCTATATATAAATAAAAAGAGAAGTCCTGACTGACTGACTGATTGACTGACTCATCAACGCCCAGCCCAAACCCTTGGACCTAGAAAGCTGAAATTTTGCACAGAGGTTCCCTTTATAATGTAGACAAGGAATAAGGAAGGATTTTTCGAAATTCAACCCCTAAGGGAGTTAAATAGGGGATGAAAGTTTGTATGAAAAATCGTCATTTTTGATATTTTCCAACATCCACGCGGGCGAAGCCGCTGGCAAAAGCTAGTACTGTATAAGTTTATAACCTTTGTGATCTTCTATTTATTATTCAAGTCCAGTAGTTGATCTCGCATTCATCTTGTCAGATTGCCATCCCACCGTAATATGAGAATGAGGGCAAACAAAGTGCACATACTTGTGTTTGGTCGCACACTTTTGGCCTAAAATATCTGCAACACAATGGATAAGGACAGTTCAATATAATCACGCTATATCTCTTTTGTGCAGCATCAGCAGCAGCGGACAGTCAGAACGGCTGGGGCGCGCTGGGCGGGCTATACGCGCTCCTAGCTCAGCACGACGCGCTCGGCGGGCACGCGCTGGCACGCAAGTCTGTGCGCTCACCATCCCGTCGCCTGCGTTTCGGCCGCCGCTCCGACCCTGACATGCCTCCTCAAGCTCCTGTAAGTAATAAATAAAACAATGAACAAACTCCAAAAACATACAGGTAGGTAGATACACCCCCCCGTCGGGGCCGCGGATTATCGAAAGAGATGACGTGCGGCACAAGGGCAAAGAAGAAACATGGGTTCGGTTTTTGTCAGTATAGAAGTCTGACACTTCCCTTCGCTCTGCCCAAGAGCGGCATTTGATGATTTTCCACCCACCAAAAAAAAATGGAAAATCCTAATAACATTTTACCCGACCCGGAAATCGAACCCAAGGACCGCATGCTTAGCGGTCGTGCGTGCGACCACTAGACCAACGAGGCAGTTAATAAGAAAAAACAAAGAATATAAAGTTTTTTCCTCCAAAAACTATACCTACATGGTACCTTGACGGAAGGTACGATATTTTTGATCAACCTATAATAATGATGTCAATTTTGACAGATATAAAACTAATCTACTGCTTACAAGATCTAATCCACAATCATACTAAGGTCAAGGCCGACAGACAGAGCAATCCGTTTGAATCACTCGTATTTAGAAATTGTATTAATTTGAATACATCAGTAATCTGTCGGTAACCGTTCTGTCGAGCATTCGGCGGCAATCCAATAATGTCACATCTCCGCCTTGGCGAATTATCTTCATCAGATTCTCATATTTAAATACTTACTTGATATTAAGTTACCGCGACGACGTTTGCGGTTAGTCCTTGTGACATAACTGTATAATGTTTGTGACATTACATAGTACAGTGTGTTTCAGAAATGCGTAGGCATTTTCTTTATTTTTCGTGTGATTACTGCCTAACCTGGTGTCAGGGTTTTTATGCTGCCCGTGGGCCTCTGACTTGGCTTCAAAGATAAATATCTCTCAGGCTTTAAGGCATGCTGGTTTGGTTTTCTCACGATGCAAGTGATAATTTTATAACACGCACATGATTCTGAAAAATCAGAGGTGCTTGTCTTGAGCTCGAACTCGACACTGTCTATCACTGATTTCACTGGCATATTTATTTCATATATCACATCGGACAGAGTAGACTATAAAATTGAACTACTTTTCCAAGTTCATCGTGTTGCACAGGTGGAGCCGCTGCGGCTGCAGAAAACCTCAAGCGGCGTAAATATAGTAACCTTTGCGGAAACTATATTTTCGAGCCGTTTGGGGTTGAAACTCTAGGGCCTTGGGGTCCGAGTGCACATAGCCTGTTTAAGGAAATTTCCAAACGCTTAGTTGACGCTTCTCGTGACCCAAGGGATGGCTTTTATCTTGGCCAGAGGCTAAGTGTTGCCATACAACGAGGCAATGCCGCCAGTCTTTTGGGCACATTACCGGCTGACAGCGTTGAGGAGCAGTATTTCGATGCCTTTTTATAGTTTATTGTTAGTTTTGTTTATTTTATAGTTTTAATTAATGTAATAAATCCGAAAACTAGAACAAAATTAAAAAAACTTTTTCTATGTGATAAAGATAGTATCGCAAAAAAAAAAACTATCCCTTAAGCATCTAGGTCGAGTAGATATTACAACGTGGTACCTACACTCTTAAATATGACCACACATTCATAATACTTACACGCTGTTTAATGAAATGATTATACAAAGTTTACTAATACGATCTTCGTTCTGATTACATTCATGTTAAAACGAAGTCAATACAAACTTTAATCCAACCAGTGCGTTACAGTGCAACATAGTTAAGTAATGAAAGACGTGTAAATGGTGCACGGGCAAACACCTTTGTTAGTTTTGCAAAACAAGACCGGTTTGTACAAACACTCTGGTCTTTCATTAGAATGATATTAAATACTTTTTTTCTTCCACGCCAAGCTCTACAATCCTGATAACTTCATTCCTAGTCTGTTTCAGTATATTTTGTTTGTAACTTGCCTACTTCTTACTTACCTTTAGTTTCAAGAGTTACTAAAACAATATTCACATTAAACGCTGGAATCGTCGTTTTCCCAGAAACAGTTTTAAAAATAATCTTGTTCTTTAAAAAGATTTAATAAAATATGCTTTATAGTTGAATGAAACATAAAAGCACGTAAGGAAGGGAATATTTAATGCAAATAACGTTGCATAGTACGCGCAGGTCTCCCACAAAACCACAACAGTTTTCTGACGGACGCCCTAAGTGTTTCCCGAGTGGATAATGCATTATAATGTTCACCGTCGACCAGATAATGTTACACACAGCTACCTACACTTGGCGACGTAAAAGCTATCTCAGAATCACTTTCAGACCATCTACCAACATTTTAAAACCAAGAACAAAGTCCCTCAAGTTCATTTAATTCAGCCTACCTCATCTTTTACCATCATCTTTCCTATTATTAAGCTTTCTATGTTATCTTTTGCAAAGATCTTAATTGTTGAGTTGTCCTTAACATACGTCACGGGCATACCTTTCATCTTTTTGGTAAATTATAATCTTAATTTACTGAGCCAGTGAATGCGCCGAGTAATTCGATTTGTCATATCTGACTTGTTCTGTATTATCAGTTACCACGCGCTTTGGTCGGTGTATTGTATTATAAAGATATTGACTGATAACTGATTATACAAAAAATAAATATAACTTCACGCCTGTAATACCTGGAGTTTTAGGCAGAGGTATACTTAATAGTTCACCCACATTTCACCAGAACAGTTATATTATGTTTTTGAAGTCCTATGTATTTTTTTTTATTTTTTTTGATACCAATATAGATTTTATGGGAATGAGTCTTCAGATACCTGAACTAATGTATTAACATCACATTATAGAAACTACTTATGGTGGAGCAACTGTTGATATTTAGTCTATTTTATTATGCAAAAATTAATCTTTGATTTTCTTTATACTGGCAACACAGTCACTAACGTCACGTAACGTCAAACACAACGTTTCTTATAAAAGGGACGGTTGCCTTTACTCGAGCTCTCACTTCTATCTAAACTGTGCTAGGAGGCAGTTACTATAACCTTCCTTGTGGATATTTTTATATTTGAATAATAAACGTATTCAGTCAAAGTATTTAAATTCAAATTCAAATTGCTGCTGTTTTCTTGACACCCATTTCCTATAGGTTATGGGCCCAGGACTGCTTTGATATACTGTTGCGCTTACTGTGTGCTGGTTTAATACATGTATAGAGTGCTTGTTAAAACACGGGTGTATAACAATCTGAAGACCAAGTGAAATATTAAACCTTTCGATGGTGAGAGGTACAGTGTGTGGAAATTCCGGATTCAAGCGTTGTTAGCCGAGACGATGGCATCAAAGTTATCAACGATGAACCCATAATACGGTCAAAGCTTGGGTAAAAAATAAGCGGATTGCGAACAATGTAAATAGTGTAATCGTCGAGTATTTGGCAGAATCTTTCCTTGGTTTTGCTAAAAGACGATCTCAGTGCAAGATTCTTCACGTCGAACCTAAAACTCAAAACTTCAACTAAATAAACACAAGGACACAAAGCCTTAAACTAATAACCAACAAAAGTTTTAAGGCCAAGAAGAAATCCTTTAAGAAGTGTCACCATTATGGAGTCACATCAAATACAAATGCAATTTTGATGCTATATTCCAATCAAGAAAAACCTGCAGACAGATTCCGCAGAGTTCAAGCTGTGGATATAACTCAGGGTGCTTCAAGTTCCAGTGAGGTTTCCGGCTTCGCATTTTTGTCCGGAAATTATGAAGGTGGCGCAGAAGAAAACCAACTACTGAAGACATTACAAGTTGTCAGCAATCCATGGTACTCTCATACAAGCTGCTGTCAGTAACCAAGATGCAGCGTCCCGGATTGACCTTCGACCAGCATGGAACCAATATCTGTAAGGACGGTAAAATACTGATGCGAGGTATGGCAATTAATTATTTAATTTGTGTGAATTTTGTGGTTAAAGTTAATCAACCTGTTTCTCAAATATGCAACAGTAATGGTGCTAATTACATTATTTATGGCATCAACGGTTAGGCCATAACTGTAAACAAAAGTTTTAGAGCTGAAAAATAACTGTAGATTCATAAACATAAGTTCAATTGAGGTGGTAACACGGAACACCCAATGATAAATTATGCGAAGCTTGCATGAACGGGAAACAGGCACGATTACCATTTCACACTTCTGAACTGAAAAACAATACATTCCATAATTTGTTGTGTATGGGCCAATCACTCCTTCTACAGTCGATAATAGAAATTATTTTGTTTCATATGACGATCAATTCACTCATTATTGTGTTGTGTATTTATTGACATAGAAATCTCACGTGTTCAGTTTCACTGCTTTTACAGATTTTATGGCAAAAAAACTGAGACTAAATTTAATTTAAAACTAGTTACTTTGTACTGTGAAAATTGTCGAGAATATTTTGTCTAATGAAATTAAAGATTACTGTGTTTCTAAAGGAATGTCATACCATTTTACTATTCCAAGAACACCACAGAAAAATAACGTTTTCAAACGAATTAGTAAAAAGCCCGCGCTATGATAAGCGGTGCTAAATTACAAAAGTGTTTTTTTGGGGTGATGTAGTCTTAACTGCAGTGTATTTAATAAACCTTGCCCATTAAAACAAAATCAAACACCATTTGAATGGTGGCAGAAAAAAAAAATAAAAAACTGCAATTAAGTAGGTAGTTGAAGGTTTTTGATTCTACCGCATAGTGCATAATAAAAATAAGTAACACTTTCGATGAAAAATCATGGACAGGTATTCTCGTTGGATATAATATACCAAATGGCTATAAAGTATGAAATAAAATATGAAATGGTCAGGATGTCATTTAATGAGGTTAATTTTTGTAATGAAGGGAATGAAATCGAACATTTCCGTGACAAAACTGATGATAGTTATGACGTGATTTTTATATCCTCAAGACAGTGACAGTCCATAAATCTGATAAGAGTAGTAATTCCAAAACTGATTGTTCAAAGTTGAACGGTTTAAAATCAGATGGATCAAAATCAGATAATTTAATATAAATATGACCATAATGATTCCAACGTTCTAAAGCCAAAATTAAATGTTAATGACAAACCATGATGTCGCAGTTCTTGTGATAAAAATATCGACGAATCTTGTCAATTGTTTCATTATTATGAAATCGGTTTATTGCGTTGATTACATTAATCTGTTGCAAAGTACCAAGTTCATTAAAGAAATTAAAAATCAGGATGCCTTTAAGGGAAGGTGCAATTAAAGATGAATTAGATTCACTTTTAATTAAAGATACCTGGATGGGAATGGTACAGAAACCGAGTAATAGAAATATAGTCGAGTGTAAGTGGATATTTCAGTTTAAAGACTTAAAGAGAAAAAGTTTACATTACAATAGATTAATCTGTATGAAATAAAATACAAAACAGTTCACACAAAACTTATGTTAACAAATCTTAATGTAAAACTAAACCATATTTCTTAGATTTTTTTTTAATGTTTGTATCCAAGAAACTTAACACCATAGATTTATCTAAATGTATAAAATAAAATATTTTATATATAAAAATCATGAGCTTGAGAATCCATTAAGATATAAGGCACGTCTTGTTGCCAAAGTTTTTATAGTCAAAAGTATTTATCAGATTAAACTGAAACTTTTAGATGTACGATCAGTTTTGCAAATCAATATAATTTATGAATACCTACACCATACGGATGTAAAAACCGTATCATTAAATGGCATTTAAAAAAAAATAAAAAAAAATAAAGGAACATGAAAGTGCCAGAGGGTGTAATCAGTAAAGACGAATAAAGCTCTGTACAGATTAAAACAAGCTGCTAGGTGTTGGTTCGAATGAATAAGTACATCAGTGTCTTAACAAACAGGGTTTGTAAATTCATCGGTTAATAAATAAATATTAAGTAAAGAGATAATTGAAAATGGTAGATCTAAATAATTGTTCCTAGGAATTAAAATTACTCGAATTAATGATACCGATATTGATGTTTTATGATTTTTGATGAACTTTAGATCAAAGTTCTTCTATAAAAAAACCATTTTGTAATGTAAAAATTTGGTAGGTATGTCTGACTTTACTCCCATTAGGACACCTATAAATAATAAACCAAATTAAGTTCTAAATGCAAATAGTGAATATAATACACCTTGCCGCAACATTATTGGGTGTTTAATGTACGTTATGTTATGTACACGCCCTGATTTAAGTGCTAGTATTAATATTTTGAGCAGATACACAAACAAAAACAAAAAGAACAAAGAGTTGTAATTATTTGTCTCAAAAGAGTGCTTAGGTATTTGAAGGGCACTATGGAATTAAAATTGAGTCCCAAAATAAAATGTGATGATGTTAATCATAAATTATGTGGATAAGTAGATTCCGATTGGGGTGGTAATGATGTAAATAATAAAAAATACCACAGGTTATTTATTTAAATTATTCAGTAACTGTACAATAACTTTGAATACAAAGAGGCAAATGTCTGTTGCGGGTTTGTAAACTGAGGCTGAATACATGGCATTATATTTAAAACTGTAAAATAATCATTAAGGCTAAAGTCTCTAGTCACTAGTAATAAAATGAATATTGTCAATCCAGTTGCTATTTTATAAGACAACTAGCTTTTGCCAGCGGCTTCGCCCGCGTGAAAATGACGACTTTCCATACAAACTTTCATCCCCTATTTAACTCCCTTAGGGGTTGAATTTCGAAAAATCCTTCCTTATTCCTTGTCTACATTATAAAGGAAACCTCTGTGCAAAATTTCAGCTTTCTAGGTCCAAGGGTTTGGGCTGGGCGTTGATGAGTCAGTCAGTCAGTCAGTCAGTCAGTCAGTCAGTCAGGACTTCTCTTTTTATTTATATAGATAATGGTTGTATTAGTACTAACAGCAAATAATCCTTTTTAAGTATAAAATGTCAAAACATGTTGACATCAAGTATCATTTCTCCAGGGAACAAGTTGAAAATAATATAATAAAATTATTTTTATGTAATCACAGGTAAACAAATAGCGGATGTGTTAACAAAGCTGCTACAAACTGTTGTATTTTAGCAGTTCAGAGATGGGATGGGCTTGCAATGAAGTAACATAATATGTAAACAAATAGAGGATGTGCTAACAAAGCCGCTACAAGCTGTTGTCAACTGCTTAAAAGGCAGATAAGTCCGAGATAAGTTTGCAACAAAGTTACTTATGTATGATTGTGTATACATTTTAAGTATTGATTTATTTGTGGTAATTTACTTATTGATAATTAATTGATCTAATGAATTGTTCTATTAGAACTATTAATTATAAATTGTTGTCATTGATAATCATTTATGAATTATAAAATAAGTTATAATTATTCATTTTGATGAGATGGTCTGGCTAGGTTTTCCTGGGTTTTCCTAGTCCTTGCAACAAATGTTGGGCCATAATATTGTAATTTCCCCAGAAATCACTTGGAAGGTTTATAGTATTCTGGTTATATAGGTGATTATGATTGTATAAAAATTAATTTGTATTTTGACAATTGATGATTAATTTTTGAGGGGGAATGTTGATATTTAGTCTATTTTATTATGCAAAAATTAATCTTTGATTTTCTTTATACTGGCAACACAGTCACTAACGTCACGTAACGTCAAACACAACGTTTCTTATAAAAGGGACGGTTGCCTTTACTCGAGCTCTCACTTCTATCTAAACTGTGCTAGGAGGCAGTTACTATAACCTTCCTTGTGGATATTTTTATATTTGAATAATAAACGTATTCAGTCAAAGTATTTAAATTCAAATTCAAATTGCTGCTGTTTTCTTGACACCCATTTCCTATAGCAACCACAAGGATGGTAGTTACAAACAGCTGCTCTGCCTCGCAAAGTTGCTTAAAATAATGAAATTGAAGGCACGTCTTTATAAAAAACAAAGCCTTACCAAGCTTGCAATTTAACGAGCAGAAATTATATAATCCCTTCATTAGGCTACGTTCAGATAACAAGCGCACTAAACTTTGTCTTAATAAACACTTGAACCATGAACCTCATATAAACTGTGTTAGTAATCAATATAGCTAGTTTGTAAAGCGCTTTAGTAAATGGACATCAAGCGCTTTTCACTTGATGAGGCTTAAAGCTGAATGAACTAATTTAGTGAAAGGTGAAACGTGTAATATTCAGAAACTACTGCGTTTGACGAGCCGTGAATGAACATAATAAAGTTGAGGCTACCACTTGGAAATTTAAATGTTTTAGTAACTTCAATTTTAGAACTAACATGTTTTTAGATATTATTGTCTGTAGATTAATGATGTGTGATAAAACAGATCGCGAGGGAAGTTAATATTGTCAAAACACTGTTAGCAAGCAATTGGGTCTGAAGTTGAGTTGTTCCCTGCGATAGTTGCATTAGACTGCCTCGTTGTTCTAGTGGTCACAATCGCGCTGAGCAGGAGGTCCTGGGGTTCGATTCTCGGTTCGGACAATTTTTTATTAGGTTTTCCATCAGACGTAGTCTGTATTTGGGTCCAATCGGCTCGACCCGATTACATGAGACTTAAAACTTAACTGACGAAATATGGGTGTCAATTGCCTGCATACCTCCGCCTAACTCTTCGGGAATTACAGATGTTATGTAAATTTTATTAGAAAATAAAAGACCTGCTACTGAAAAACTAGAATATTTTAAAATAACTACCCACATGTACACACGGCTACACATCAAGCTATACAAAACCAGTTAATCTTGGCCTCACCTTACTAGATCTTTTCGCACAATGAACGATCAGATTATACTGGTTTTGTATAGCTTGATGTGTAGCCGTGTGTACGTCACACGTGATAGTATGCGTCATTTCAACCCCAACGCATTTGTATAACTCAATTTTGTCAACTTAAACACCCTTTCATCCCTAATTTTACGAAACCTTGTCTTATCCCTCGCTCCATTAGATCCTCGTATACGTATACCCAGGTACCGGTTAATAGTTTTGCCCTTTAATATTAAGACAACTATAATATTAGCGATAAAATTACACAGCTCATTAGGTTTTAGTCTTTTACGTCACTTTATTTATATACTTGAGTTATTTTGTCGTCAGTGTCCACTAAAATATAGGTAAGTTAGACAAGCTATTAAAGATGTACATAATGGTGAAAGCTATGCTTCCCACCTGTGTACTTTGAGGATATTTCGGCAGTTTCCCTAATAGGTTCAAAATTCTTCCATTTTCCTTTTACGATGAAGATTTCCGACGGCGGGAAAGTTAAAACTTTGGGGTGCCGAAAGTAAATTGCCATGATGGCTAGTATGGCTACTTTATAAGTTCTTGTTTGTCTTTGGGGATTTCGGTTAGGGTTCCTTATTGTCTATACATTAGGTTTGGTAGCTGTCACTAGCAAACCAATAGCGCTAGCATAGATAATTTTAAGTTTTATCATAAGTTGAAATCTATAAATATACACAATATATTAAATTTAGAATACCTTGACCTCGTCACACTCAACAGACCTTCATCATTACTGCAGTTCATGACCAGATTTCCCATAATCATTGCTGACATGCTTTTGTCATTATTTCCGTTTTTGACTTTTGTTTTCTCATAGTTTCCTAAATAGAGATAATTATGTAGTTCAAAATGTGTCACCGCTAGAAACATTTTTTTTTAATTGATGAAACGAGCGTTCCTAGAAAATGCCTGTCCACTCTTGACGTTTGAAGGCAGACGAGTTAAATGTGGGAGGGAACACAGATGACGGTAGAGATTACATCATACTAAACTCCCGATTGTTTCAGCTGGACGAGATGAACGAGCTTCTCTCTCTCCGCGAGGTCCGCACCCCCGTGCGTCTTCGTTTCGGCCGCCGCTCTGAAGAACGTGCTGTTCCCCATATCTTCCCCCAGGAGGTAACTATTCATCATCAACAGCCTATTAATGTTCCCACTGCTGGGACACAGGCCTCCTCTCTTTGAGAGGGAATGGGCTAGCATGGTTTTGCACGTGACTGTACAAAAAAATCTTAATCCATTTATAAGAGCCAACTGGTTACTATCGGTACAAATATAACGTGTCAACATAGGATCACAGTGGTAAACATTACTTCTGAAAGCTCTCTATAGTCATATAGCTGGACATAAGCCACTCCCAAATGTCACCACATTGACAGGTCGCGTGCGTTTCGCATCCAGCGGATCCCTCTTTAAATTATTACCGTCAAGTAATTGTTTCAAGGCTTATGAGTATTGTGATTTATTGGCTGTACTGTCTTAGTGGCCCTTATACCAACGTTGGTAACTTATATCAAAATCTATTGTCAACAGAATAATAATAATAATAATAATATTCCACAACTATCACACAACGCCATCTAGTCCCAAGCTAAGCAGAGCTTGTGTTTTGGGTACTAGACAACTGATAAACATACTTATATATTTCTAAATACATACATATTATAGATAAATTACACCCAGACACAGAACAAATGATCGTGCTCATCACACAAACATTTGTCCTGGGTGGGAATCGAACCCACATAATATACACTACAGAATATTTACTACTTGTTTGACCCATAACATACAACATAAATTAGAACCCTTCACGTTCCCCACAAATAAAAATAGCTACAAAATTTAATACGAACTCATAGCACCCCATATAAAGCCTCGTAAAACTATAAATATCTTGAGAAGAGACGTATCTTTGCGAAGACACTATTGATTCGACATCGTAAAACCCTTGATGCCGTGTAAACCCGTGTAATGAAGTTATTTCCCCTAACAAGCCACTATAAGATCTTTTACGACAATTGACCAGCTTTATGTCTGACCTTTTTCAGAAAACAATCAGACGATGCCATTATTTAGAAATTTATTTTGATTTTTAAATAACGTCAAGTTAATAGATATAGAAGAATTTAGAGTAATAAATACATTTAATTGTGATAACAGCCTGTTTGAATCACACATTACAATGAAGTATCTAATTCTCGACTCTACCTTCTTGGCGGAACAGTCATACTAACAAAAGGGTAAAAATAAAACAGCTTGCTTTCAAAAGTCCGAGAAGCACAGGGTTGGTCAAAAACTACCACACAACTTTAATTAAATATAAATTGACCAAAACTTATATTTAATTAAAGTTGTGTGGGACGATTAATACTGGGAATAATGTTATATTTTTTGTTCGACAGGTATAACGTAGAACAATAGTCTAATTCAATCAATCAAACGTTACCCCAAAGGGTGAGGCATATGGTGTTAATATTTGTGCACCGTAGTCCTCCGGGCATTCCCGACCTGTCAATAATTATGTTATGTTATTTGTTCAACTGTGTTACTAGGAAGAACCGAGGTATTTGTCAGTGATGAGGGTTTGGCTTTCATTCCCATATGATTTTATTCTTGGAAATCATGTTTAATAACGTTATATAAGTGTGAAAAATGTTTCGAAAGCTCATCATCATCATTCACAGCCCGACATCACTCACTGCTGAGTAAAGGCCACTCTTTGCTTGTGCCAAGCTCCACATTCTTGTGCCAGCCTCATCCAGGAGATTTCCAAGTTCTTCATACTCCATAGAAAAGGGAGGATCGTCCGACTTGACGGGTGTTGTGTCTGGCGGGCTACCGCCCGACAGTTGTTGTCGGGTTTTACCAAATAGTCCTAAGTCGCGGATAACTTAAACACGGATTCAGAATTTTTATGTTAGACCGTCCTTTGTGTCATTTATATTATGAGTATATCGCTGTAGTACTTTTTGCGCGTTACGCCTTCACGTGGCCAACATTAAGGCTGTTTGTTTAGATTGAGAGCTAATACTGAATACAAAACTTATTAACTATCTGGCCAACGACTATTAGAATTTGATAGAAATGCTTTTCAATTGTGCCAGTACGATTTCTAAAGCGACTGTAACCGCAAACCTTGATCAAGCCGCCCCGAATAGCAACAACCGACCGCAAGACAAAACTGAATTCTATGCCACCATATGAAAACTGTTTTCATGGGGAAGCGTTTTCGGAATTGTACCTTTTTAAATACATAACACGTTGCAACCCCGATGGGTTAGGTAGAGGCGTACTCAACAAGTATACCCACGTGTAATAGGGGGCGAGCCTATTGCTCCCTATTAAATGGCCTATTGTATCCTTATTTTTGTTGAAAAGCCATTTACCTCAGTGAAACCTATGTGTATAATAAATTAAGTATAGTTTTTAACACAGGAACAAGAACGCGCCGTGCGGGCACCATCCATCCGTCTCCGGTTCGGTCGCCGATCGGACAACAACATGTTCTTACTCCCCTACGAAGTACGTATACCCTTTATCAAATAATAAGTTAATTAGCAACTCATAATGAGACGTTTCAAGTTCTGAACATTGTGGTATTTAAATAATTATAAATTCAAAATTATTGTGGCCCTGAATTTGAAATTTTAAGTTCAGGCAAATATGCTAACACAAAGTATTTCACAACTTATTCTAGTTGTTTAATTACGCAAGACCCAGTTCAAATTACTTTTATCTAGGTAATAAGGTTTTAAAATGTATTTGTAGTACACGATTTCACAAGAAGTCATGAATTTTCTTCATGAATTTTGCAAAGGAGTTGTAGATAGTGTTTCGAATTAAACGTTGCTGCATTTTTTGCGCCTCAAGAAGCAGCACAAACATTTCTCTAGACGGACATAAACATCCGAGAAGTGTTCAGACACCCTGCATTACTAATGCTGTATAAATTGTGTTACAGTCGGCTCTGCCCCAGGAAGTGAAAGCCAACGGCTCCGTGGAAGACGACAGACAACAGGAATAAACACGCAACATATCCGTATACCAGCTATCTACATAGACATATACCTGCCCCCGTCAAACTTTTATTATCAACTCTCGAATTACGGACAATACGTCCCACCATACATATGTGTCATATTAAACAAATACAATCGATTTTTAGATGTTATTCAACTTAATTATAAGCTATGTGTACATACTAATCATTTAGTACCTTGTATGTTGTTAATCAAAATGTTATTCGTCAATATATGTATGTAAATCTATCAGCATTCCTACCTGGTTCTTTCCAATATAGTAAAAACCAAAAAAAAACTAAATCTTCCCACATGATCATCATGTGTAATAAATGTTAAAGATATCAATGATATTCTAGTCAATACTGAAGTAAGACTGTCGCTTTTTATTTTGATCGCTATTTCTATTCCACTTAGATATATTATGTATATTATATAAACTTGCCGCGAAGAGTTGTACATTTTAAGAGCTGGGCAAATGTGAAACTACTTCGCTTCTCGTAGGTACTACTTGATTTAATCTCTTGGTAACTAACAGAACAGTCTAATCGATCGTAGTTCGATTGTAGATCATTATGCAAATACATTATTTATTACATTAAGTGTAGTGAAACTATGTTTAGTTTTGTATGGATATTATAGTGCAATTGATGAGTTGAAAAATAAATATTTCCAAGGGATATATTGTTGTTTTATTGTGTTTGTATCCACGAAGTCATTTATGTAGAAACTAAAAGAAACTTAAAATACTAACTAACTAACTTAATATTTTATACTACTACGTAAAAATAAATAAAATTGAAGTTTGTGATTTTAAAATAGCAGCATTTTACTGAGTACATAGTATAGGATAGAATATACGGTAGCTTATTATAACATAAAAATATTATTTTTAATTGTTGTGAGTCTGTTCTGACTAATTCCGAAACAGCGGGACCCATTTGTATTGGCAGATAGTAGTTGATGTTTTGTGGAGTACTATAAAAATATTAATCTAAAAAAAATGTTGTGCCATGCATAAAAAAAACCGCGGCCGGAAGTCCCGGGCAGCAGCAAGTTTTGAATAGAAGCATTTTTATTAGTAACGAAGAAAAGCTCCCCAGACAACTGCAATAATATAAACTATGAAAAAAATCACACCTGAATAAAACTTAATAATATCAAAAACTTTTCACTACTTTCTAAGAGCGGGGACTACCAGCTTATGATCTTACAAATGATGTCGAATGCAGACAAGTAACAAAAACAAGCTGGGTAAGGATTCTGACTACGCAAGTGAGAGGGTTTCATTATTTGCTAGAAAAATCTGTGCTCTTAGACATGGCGGGAACCTATTCCCGCCAAGGTACAAGATTGGCACTTTGTAGCTAAGTGTAACTGAAGATTACTTTTTCATAAGAAATGAGGTGCGTGGCAATGAATGTTATGTTATGTTATCAACCAATAAGATTGTTTGATTATAGTCTAGCAGAATTTGAAAGAATGTTTTAAGAAAGGAAATTGTTCTGCTCTCATACATCGTGCACCCAGGGTCCAAGAGCATCGGAAAATTATGTGGTGTATCGTCGATCATTAGGTAACTCCTTTTAGATCTTATTTTTATAATAGCGTTAGAATTTATTTGATAGTTTAAAATTTTTAATGTTCTTAAGAACTAGAACTACCTACCAGTGTTTTCATTTATTGTCTTATTGTCGGCAACACCCTGTATAGGAATGTTAAAAGTTCATCTCAATTAGTATAGGCAGAAAAGACGCAAATGTCAAAGAGACGTATTATTCCAACAGTATTCAATTCACCTATTCTCGCAGAAAAATACCATTTTGGGCATTGAATGTGCACTCTTCATGAATTCTCAGTATGGACCTCTGCTATACAGTATAATACAGTTATCTACGTGGTGGGAACTAATGGATTTCGTGAACAGTGATCGTATTGCATTATTCGCATTGCATCGATGGGCCGGAGGACTCAAATATTGTCAATCGCAACACAAACGGATATATTATTAGCCAAATACAGCGCAGAACACAGTAATACTTAGATTTCTTCGGTTTGCCGTGTTGGAATAGGCTCGTGGTTTAATAATAACTGCCACTCGAGTCGATCTTTAGGTTAAGCCGCGCTTGCCTAGGTTGATCTGTGGATGGGTAACCGCCAATGGGTGGAATGGACGGAGGAAACTCGGTATGTAAAGACATAGCGAGTTTCCTCCGTGCCTCGGAAAGCACGTTAAGTTGTTGGTCCCGGCTGATATACCTATACATCTTTGGCAGTCGTTACAGGTAGTCAGTGACCTGAAAGTCTGACAACCTGTCTGTCTGATTTCGTATTATCCAGTAATAACTGGGTTGTGGAGGTCAGACAGGCAGTAGCTTCATTTAAAATACTGATACTCAGCTGATCCGGTTAGACTGGAAGCCGACCCCAACATAGTTGGGAAAAGGCTTAGGCAGATGATGATGTGTTGGAATGAGATATAACGATAATCTTTTAGCCAATACCAAGTGCGAGTGCGGAGGTCCGTATCAAACAATGCCTTGTCCTAGGTGTTCATTAACCTGCCCTCTTGACAGCAGATGAGCGTCTACGTGGCTATCTATTACTGCCCGGCCTAAATTGTGTAAGTAAAATCGACACGACAAGAAGAAGAAGTCAATTTTGGTTGATCAAGGTTTTTAACACAGTAGAGATATGTTCGATCTACTCATCTTGAGTCCACTTGATAACAATGTAGACAAGTGAACAAAAAGCAAAATACAAACAAAGTGACGCCTTTTTCCAGGGAGTAAGTAGAAACTACAGTAGGTACATCACCTAATACGATCCTTATGCTATACTGTCCTACCTGATGCCTTTGTTTTTGTAGCCTGATCTACCTTTATTCCTTGTACCCATCTAATACCTTTACAAATGCTAAAGTTTTTTAAAGTACAGGTGTACCTGAATTATCATGAAATAAAAAAACTTTGCCTACGAATATTTTGTGTTTTATTTTCCCTGAAAATATCTTGCCCATTAATCATAACTCTTTATCGCGGAGAAACAAAAATCCTTCGTAGGCAAAAAGCCGATGTCATGCAAGTTTAGAAAAGCGGAAAAGTGAAGATGATAATTTTATTATATCGATCAAATTATCTTACTTCTTGTGAGGATGAATGTACGAACGGATTTGGATGAAGTTTGACACACGAATAATTTATAACGCCTGGAATATAATATTGTATCTCGATTCTACGTTCCCGTGATATTGTTTTCGGGCATTAGCAATTATAATTATATTGTCTAGACTGTTTTTAGGGAAGTCTTTTACACTGAGCGGTTGTTTATCGTAACCGTTAAAACATCGTACTAGGTGACACATAGCATTCCGTAGTCACTACATCTCGGCTTCCCTAAGGACCCATGACCTGGATACACAGGATGCATTTTGCGCCGGTAATACGACCATGTGGAATATCATTGGATCTTTGTATGTGTGCTGAAGCTTAATTGAAATGAGCTAATGACTTTTTTGCATTAAAAATACCCCCGTCACCATTTGCCATACTTAGAGAGAGGTGACGTCTACGCAATAATAACTTGTTCACTGGATAAACGCTCAATTGGAACACACCCTTAAAGGTAACGAACCTCTTGATTAGTAAGTAGTGACATAGTATTAGGGATCTCCTCTAAGGGGTAAGGAACTCTCGAGTGTTGCTGAGGCTGGGCCATTGTGTTTAAACACATCGATTAACATAAATTACGAGGCACCAATGAGTTCGTCCGCTTATCTCTTTGGATTATAGTTAATTGTTACTTTGACCTTAGTTGGGTGCCATGATAACTTTTCTGGGCAAGGAAAGAGCAAGTGGCAGTGACTAACTAACTTCTTTGTACAATAAATTAATAAATAAATATAATAATAATAAATATTTCAGAGGTTGAACGCTCTTCACTAAATAGTATCGAATCCGTAGAGTAATCTTTAGTATTTTCAAATGTACCCGCGCAATGATTCCCGGTGTCCACTCACGGCTTGTCCACCAGTGGATAACGAAACAATTTGTTAGAACTATTCCTACCGTCCACCACGTGGTCCAGCGCTCCTATCCATATCGTACACGCATTGTTTGATAATTTGATGACTGGTAAAACAATTTTACTGGTTATTGAAACTATAGTTTATTTATTTTTCAAAAGATTTCAAAAATGTGATGACTGTGGTGCGTCGAAGTCCCGCTGTGAACTTTCATAGCAAGTGGGTGGTCGCCTTTGGAATCGTGCCTACCTTTAGGTATAGCCTACCTTTAGGTATAGCCTACCTTTAGGTATAGCCTACCTTTAGATACAGCCTACAGGTAGGTACAATTCCAAAGGCGACCAACAAAAATTTATTCTTGATAAAACTTTCTTATACATTTTATTCCAGCGACGTCACGTACAGTCAATAACAAAGTTCAATGAGTATTGTGGAATTTAAAAGTCAATCATCATTTAAGATATTTTTATTCTGACGGCGGATAAAAAGTCAATAAGACAAATTTATTTTAACAGGATGAATAAGTAGGTGCTTAAAATTCTTGCAAAATATTGTACCTACCATAGAAATGTTACCTATTTTTCAAACTTTTCAGGTAGGTAGATATAGTGATCGATGATCGACTCTAATAGCGAGCGACTGCTGGGTATGAGGTCCTGGGTTCGATTTCTAGGTGGGGCAAAGTACTGTTGAGTTGTTCCATCAGATTTATTTCAATAGCACCCACGGAGTCTGGATGTGAACCCAGTTGATGGGAATAGGCTCACCCCCTAGTATAGTATAGTATAACGGGCTAGTGTCCGCAACTCTACGTCTAAAGCTCGTATTTTGCGTACGGGTGGGAATATTATTCGATCCACCCCAGTTCCCCGAGGAAGGCCAGCAACCCCTTGAAGTTCACCCCCTATCACATGGGACATTAATATGACTGGTGAAATGAGGGTGTACCATTAGGTCCAACTCTTTTTTTTTTTTTATATTAGTACTTAACTAAAGATGCTTGAGTTAGTAACAATATTCTTAACCTATGTTAGTAACAAGGACAGAGTGCAGGTGACTAATGACCTCACCAGCGGGCTGTCATGCCTCTCGACTATAGCTCTCTGCCTAACCTTCGGGGGTTACAGGCGTGATGTAGATAAAACAATATATCGAGAAATGGTAGCACTCTGTTTTATTAAAAACAAAGACTAGGAACTAGATATTTACTAGAGTACGAAATTGAATTGAAACGTCCGATAGCTAGGTTAATACGGGCCTCCGATCCATTAGATGCGAAAGGGGAATCCATGCCAGGATACTAACCAATTCGGAGGAGTATCCAAACCACACTCTACAGCGGAGACAGCAGGAAAAAAAATGAGAGAAAACGATTTAGATACATAATGAAAGAAAATATTCAACACTTAAATTAAAAAAAAACTATTCTTTGCGTATTTCTGGTGAATTAAAAATTGTCTGGCAGTTGTAGTAAGAACTGATGACTCTTAAATAATTACTAATATTGGATTTCCAGAGAAACGATGGATGAACTTTGTTAAAGATGATAATATGGCAAGGAAGGAGGTGACTACTAAGATCATCATCATCATCAGCCTACAATGTTCCCACTGCAGGGACTCAGGCCTCCTCTCTAGGAGAGGGATGGGCTATAATCTACCACGCGGGCCCAGTGCGGATTGGTAGATGTCACATGTCTTCGATTTTTTTGGTTCTAAGACATGCCGGTTTCCTCACGATGTTTTCCTTCACCGTTTTGAGAGCAGTGGTGATGAAATAAATTACACAAAGTAATGCGCCTGACGGGGTTCGAACCCACGACTCACTGTTCGTAAGTCGGGGCCACCACTGCTCCTTGCACCTACTAAGATGACGAGTATTATAGAAGTATGCAAGAAGAAGGTACTCTGCGCCGACCCCACATAAATTGGGATAAGGGGAGGAGAATAATGATAGGATTTTTTAGGTTACTACCTGAAAATGTCACTGATCCAACTAATTCGTCAACTGCTTTGGTGCAACATACATAAAGTCACGACTTTTTCCTATGTGGCTTGGCAGAAGCCACAGAACACCAACTGCTACGAGTCTACGACCCTTTCATACTCCTTATGCTTTAACCACGTTCATGCATCTGGTCATCACGGACGTTAACTTGACCTCTCTGAAGAACCGCACCAATACGATCAGTGTACGAGTAGGTACGTCTTTCTAGGGTGACCCATCCCCGGCGGCGTTGCCAACATCTGCCTCGTTCTTACCTCGTAGTCTTATTTTGAGAATTAAAATCAGGACAACTATTATATGTATATTACTTACAAACTAGTATCTAGAAGCATGCACAAACATAAAAAAATCGTAACTAGGCCAGACTAGCAAATGTTTGCATGTATAGTTAGTGGGTTATTCAAGCAATTATTTAGCATCTGTGTTATTTCTTTCGAAGTAGGGTTACAGATCAAAATAAAACGAAATGGAGCGGAGTTTTTATTTAAACGTGTGTAAAGTTTTGCCATTAAAAAGCTTGTGAATTCAGTTTTTATTACAATTTCATGAAAACGTGACTGCTGAGATGACGAGTAATAGAGAACGTTATGCATGAAATGAAAAGGACAGGAAAAAGTTCTTGTTTTATATCAAACGAAGTTCATTGACAGTGTCAGTGGACATTGTCAGTCTGTGTATATTGTTTTGGTCATAAGTTGGTCATATTATTATGTATCTTATCTGTGAAGGAGGCTTTGGTGAAATTCATGTTTACTATGGTTTGGAGCTTTATGCATTCATGCATTATGCATTCACAATTTAGGAATAATGGTAGACTAAAAATAAGTTCCATATCAGTGTTTACATCTTTTTGGGGCTGACTGTACACCCACATTTTGAAAGTGTGTTTTTTTTTTTATGTTGACGCTTCTCGTGTTCCAAAGGCTGGCTTTTATCTTGGCCAGGGGCTATAAGTGTTGCCATACAACGAGGTAATGCCGCCCAGTCTTTTGGGCACATTACCGGCTGACAGCGTTGAGGAGCAGTATTTTGATGCCTTTTTATAGTTTCTTGTTAGTTTTGTTTATTTTATAGTTTTTAATTAATGTACAGTGTATACGTAATAATAATATTAAATTAATTAATTTATACATAGTATTAATTACATACCTAAATAAATACAAAATCGGTTAAAACCTAAATAAATAAACCTTGAATGTCAGTGCAATCGAATGGTTCAATTTTCATGTAGGTACAACACTACAAACCCTAGATCTAGACAATACTCTGAACAGCATTACGTAATATTCCAACGTCTTGCAAGTATAGGTACCGACAGCATTTGAAGTGAGTTTGCAAGCCATCGCAGCAGGACTGCCTGCAGATATTAATATCTTGGAAGGAGGAACACTTGTCAATATGTCACTAACATGCCCCTTCATCTTCCAATCGATGAGGGTGATATTGCCCGATAGTGTTTTGTTCGGAGCTCTGAAAATGTTAATTGTATTGTTGCTGACAATTAGACAGATGAAATAAGCAGTGTTGTTTACGACTATCTAAGATTTTATTTTTGGTTAGTGTTTATTTTAAGCACTCTTATTTCTGTTTCTAAAGTTTGGAGACAGATTCGAGTAAACAATGTAATGTTTAGGGTTTTGTTACAAGGATCAAATGATGTGGGAGTACCGATCTTCTTTAAAGGTATGTAGTGTTGGCATCCCAACACAGATTTTTATATTTTTTATGTTGGGCAACATTAATTGTAGAAAGTTGTCTATGATTTTTCCTTTTTTTAAACACTCTCTCGTACGGTGGTTATAGCAGTCACACTTGCAATTATTACCTTGTTAAAACAGTACAAAAATATAAGAAACTAAAGTCCAATCAAGAAGTGTTTTCAATCCAAGGAATCCTTCATCCTCACGAGAACTAGCCTAAACATCTACAGGCACAAGAACATGTAGTACATGTAATAAGTAACTGCCTCGTTGCTTATGGCTATTAGTTTATGGGTATACCTCTGCGTAACCAAGTGCGACCGCTGTATAAGGTCCTGAATTCGACTCTCAATGCAAAGTGTTATTGGATTTTAAATTGATCAGTAATTTCTCAGTAGCAGCCATCATGGCGTTCAGATTTGCCCCTTGTGATGGTAATAATTCGCCCTATTACATGGGACTTAAATATAACTGGCGAAATGTAGGTGTACCTACTTGTAGGCACACCTCTAACTATCCCTTCGGGGAGTACAGTCGTGGTGTTGTTACGTTGTAGTATAAGTAGCAGTTTTATACTATATATTATAAACATATTTTTCCACAAAACGGTGCATCACATTTTCTTTAAAGTGTACGTGATTCTCAATGTTTACGTGAAACAGTTTTTAACATCACGTAGCGTTTACGTGGCAGCCATTTTGAATTTTTATTATAACAGAAAACTTTAATTTTTTTGCAAAGAAGTTCACTTTTTATTTAAAATTAGCTAGGTTTTATTGTTTACGCTGTTTGTATTTGCAAAAAATAAAAATTGTTCCTGTTTAGATTGGTAATTATCCAAGAGAATGTACCATGCCAGAATAAAAATATACCATATCCCAACCCATGTAGTGTGAGGAATGATATGAAAGAGAAAGGAGTAAATGCCACCGTGACGTCTAACAGGGAAGAATGGAAAAAGAAAACGCGTTGCGCCGACCCCAAATAGAATATAATATTAAGGGCAGGAAAATTATGATCGTAACCCAGGTAGTAGTGTAACCATCTTCTTCTTCTATCTTCTAATAAATAAAGAGAGAAGTCCTGACTGACTGACTGACTGACTGACTCATCAACGCCCAGCCCAAACCCTTGGACCTAGAAAGCTGAAATTTTGCACAGAGGTTCCCTTTATAATGTAGACAAGGAATAAGGAAGGATTTTTCGAAATTCAACCCCTAAGGTATTTAAATAGGGGATGAAAGTTTGTATGGAAAATCGTCATTTTCACGCGGGCGAAGCCGCTGGCAAAAGCTAGTAGAAATATAAAAAACAGAGTGTAAGTACCTGATTGCTAAATGTCATATAATAGTACATTATGGTACAAGTGTGTAACGTTGGTGATTACCGCTGAGGCGCCATTGAGACCCGAGCCGTCAGGTGAGGGTCTTAAGAAAGCCGAGGACGGTAATCATCAATACACACGTGTATCATACGACGTTTTTCAACACACTTGTGAAGAAAATAATACTAAAAAGTCATCTTCAACAGTTAAAACGAGTTCTGATTTTTTTTCACAATAGCGGGAAAAATTAATCGGTTTTCCTATGCGCGCATCTACAGTTTGACCAACTTATCTGTGCATGCGGGAAAACACGGAACTAAAATAAATGTACTAAGTTTGACGTAGCGATGTATTTTTTCTTGCCCAGTGGCGCCACCATGAAATTCACACTTAAAATGGTCATACTGTAACAATGGCGCGATCGGCCATAGACTAAATGAATGAGCGCGATAGAGTTTTAGCCACGTATAAAATGAGGAAAAAGTTTTCTTTATTACAGAGAAAATAAAAGTTATATTATTTGAGTGAAAGTTTCATTTAATAAAAACGTACTTGAAGTTGAATTTATCTATTTAAATTCAAATTTGCATGAAATGAACAAGCACTAAGTAAGTACATTAATTTATTTTTACTATTGAACACGATCTTTTTTTGTATCGAAACTTTTTTATGAACGTAGCAACTCAACCAATAAAATTTAAAAAAAAAACCCTATAACTCACTAGTGAATAATAGCAATGAAAAAGTCATAATTTGATTATAGGTGTTATTATGTGCCTAATTGCGGTGAAATTATAGCCACTTTATGAGCAAGTGTGTTTAAAATTAATTATTAACCTAAAAAAATGTTTAATACCTACAAACTTAGGTACATACTAACATTATAAAATGATTGAAGTGGGGATGGTATAGCTTAAATTATTAAAAAATAGAGCTATGTAAAGTAACATGAACTTAAAATACGAGTATGTAGACGGCCATGAGTAAGTTACCATTAAAACTTAAGTGTATATGAACAATAAATTGTCACTGCTCATTATAAATTAATACAGGAGTTATTATTATACGACTTCACTAATATACGGTCCGTTATAAAACGTTTTACTATTGTGAGAAATACTATACATATTCTGTAAATTCTGTTTCATTTCAACGCATATGCACGTTCTACACAAGTTAATAAGTTTATGAAAATATGAAGAGGTTTATTGAACTATAACTCTTTCTTTATAATAAATGAACAGGTGTGCAGTAGTTTATATTTGACTCTAAAATGTGTACGTATTTGAAAGAATAATTTATAAGAAAATAATTGTGTCAATTAGGTACGAGATATGTTCCGTGATTATCCATTATTCTGAGCACCCGTTATGTCGACGCTGCTGCAAGCGCCATGACCATAATATAATTTATATGCACAAACAACAATGATCCACGGGTTAATATCAAACAACTTACAAACTATATATTTTTATAGCTCACAGAAAATTCATACAAACATAAATTCACATTACCAATACCATCGGTGATGTATCAGTCCAGCCTCACATCTGCACGAAGTGATTCATCATCGGTGAATCAGTCTGTCCATTGACATACCTACCATAAGATAACATAATCACAGAAGATATCCCGTAAGTGACAGTCTATGTTTAGTAATAAACCCCGAAAGCTTAAAATAGTGTCTGAATAAATAAATGTCACTCAAATGTAATATGTAGAAACATAATTAATAGATCATCTCCACTCAACTTTTTTGAGTAAAATGTAAGTCTCTGCAAAAAACTGACTGCAATCAATCGTCTTTTCAGCATTCGCGAAAAGATAAATATGTAGTTGGCACATCATTTTTATTCCTCTTTCAAAACAAGCGTATTTTTAAATAAAATAGGTTCAACGACATGAAAGTTGTGGTTTGTCAACTGAAATATTGATAAAAAAAATCTATGTACCTACGTAGGTAAAGCGTAGCAAAGTAAGATTATTGAACTATCGAGAAAAACCACGACTGGCACTTCTTCTTCGGCACGCAAAACAATAAAACTTTTCAGAGAAAAATAAAGGTTCGGCCATATTGGTACAAATACATTGCAGACGCAGCTCTAGATACGGTCAACTCTATACAAATACAGTAGAATGTATTTGTCAAGTGTCAATGTCCGGTCATCACCGGACATTGACACTTGACCATTTAAGACTGGCCTGTTTTTTCGTTGTGTTTAGCATTACATAATCAGCCTGTAATGTTTTGACAAAGGCCTTCCCTCTCCTCCTCCTTTCATAATTTTTCCTCAATGCTGAGGGTCGTGGTCTCTTTGGATCACTTTCTCCCGGACTGGCTTGCGCCAACTCACTCTGTCTTCGGCAGCGTGTAAGGCATCGCAGACAGAGGTGTTTAGGGCAGAGCGGAACTGGTCTGACCAGCGCATTGGGCATCTGCCTCTGGGCCTTCTCCCGCCCACTTCGCCTTTCCTCTATGTGAGGTAATAGCCTGTAGCCAGTGGTTTGTAGATATCTTCGAATTAGGGGTTCCAGAGTGCTCCCACGATATTTTACCGTTTTGAGAGCCGTACGAGTTACCGTGTTTGGTTGATATTTAAGACAGATAAATGCATAAAGTCATCCAGTGTGGTTCAAACTTATTTAAAACAGTTCCACGTTCCACGTCATTGTAACTGCAGCAGTCAATGGCAACATCTGCATCATTAGAGAAAATCGTAAAAAGTTTGTAGACGCAGAATACTTAAAGAACACCTGATCGCCTATGATTGCATTGTAAAATATTGGAAAACACTTCCAATGCCTTTAAGTTTAACTTCGTGATTGTGTACTTCGAAGGGATGGCAGAGATATAGTAGGGATACTCATATTTTGTCATAAAACCCATTTATTTAGAATGTGAGCGTTGAGCCATTACTAGGGCACGCATCCGGACTATATAGTCATCGTTTTAAACTGATATAATATCGTCGGTGGTTCTACCCCTGAAGATCTGCAAACGGCTGAACACATTTTATTGAAACTTCTTTTGAGTTTTTTTTTCAAAATCAGTTTATCCGTTTGGGAGCTACGCTGCTATTATACAGACAGGCACACAGGTACACATTTCAAACTTATAAGACAAAAAAAAAAACATCATTTCTCGTTTTTGGTCTTCGGTTCAAAACCGCTGCAACGTTGACATATCGGTCATCTGCTGAAAATGAGGGTTTGCGGTCAATTGGTTATTAGGCTTTCCCATCAGGAATTTCTCAGTAAACGTCCGTAGTCGTGTATTTGTGCGAATTTGATGGCTATAGGCTTACTACTTATTATATGACTAGTGAAGTACCTATAGGTATACACTGTACTTTATGATTCAAGCCTGATAACCGTTCCGAGATTTCAGACGTAAAGTTATGCTAGTTTGCATAAAAAGAAAGCTCAAGCAATTCATCATGTCTTGCCATCATTGCATCACAATGATTCATAAGCCTGGCTCGGTAATGCATCATACACCGACTTTCGACCTTGGAGCCATTCCCCACGTAACGTCGACCTGTTACGTACAACACACCTGCCCGACTATTTGTACCTGGCTGAAAATAGACAGATTTTCATTAACATTTCACGAAAAAATGTTCAGGAATTCGTTTTTTTCATTCTTCCTGCAAACTAATAGTGCACATCATTCATTTTAGCACTTACGAGCACTTCATTAAAAAGCACAGAAAAGAATTGTTGACTTCCTCATAGGTATAATTTTCGAAAATAACAGAGAACAGAGAATGCCTTTACGAAAACAGTCAATGTCTCGATCTTGACCACATTTTTCCGCAATATAACGTTTGTCCGTGACTCTGCTTATATTTAAACATTTCTCGTCCAAGGCGAGGCGCGGCCGCATGGAAACAATTACAATAAAACACAAAATAAACAGGGATATTAGACAGAACTAAATCCGGCCGAGTGTCTTGGCTAGGATTGTGTCCAACTATAACTTTCCAAAATATACACTGTGTATTTACTTGAAAGTGCAGCATGCTCGAATTGATTTGCTACACACAGAAAATATTTATTGGTGTTTTCTCAGTAGCAGCTACGGAGTCTGCTGTAAGGTTGATGGCAATAGGCTCGCCCCTCGCTAAATTTGGGTGTACTAGATATAGGTACACCCCTGACTAAACCTTCGGGGATTACAGGCTTTATGTTAGGGTCAACACCTGAAATACAAAACAATAGGAAAAGGGCAAGGGTAGTTGCGAGTGCGCTGCTGACCATAAAGTTCTGCTTTCGATACTCGGTTTCGTTTCGATTTTCTCATTAGATAGCAACTCCGACTCTTGCTTTATTTATGCCTCTATGGTGGCTTTTTTTTCACCTCATTATACCACATATTGGACCTAATTAAAGAGTGGAAGAGACATCGACGTCCAACAGATTACCACCATCATTTAGAACACAAAATTAAAAAATCTCGAAATTTTGCATCGCCTTTTTTTAAATCTGCAATTTCCTAGAAAAGTACAATACTTCTTCAACACTTCTTCGGTCAAATAGTACAGAACAACAGATTTTTATTTAAATTCCTGATATTTAATTTGTATGTCGTCGATGTCCCATTCGCCTAGTACCTACACCAAAATTTGAGGTAACTTAGGTACCTATATCTATATTTGTGCCTGCTTCTTTGGGGAATACAGCCTACCAGACCTGATACTGTAGTCTGCATATAGATAAAAAAACCACAAACACATTTTCATATAAATACCGTGACACTGAAATCTCTGTAGGGGTATATACGCCGTAAATTTTTATTTGTTTAATAACGACACTGGGAACGGAAACATTTTTGTTAAAAACACATTCGGTGTTAATTGCCCTCTTGGGCAATGCGAAGCCGGATATCCACAAAAAAATAAAGTATCTAGAAATAAACTTGGGACAATGCAAAATATCTAGAAGCAAAATATTTTTAGATTTTTAACACAAAAAGAAAACCTACAGGTGTTCTTAAAATACATTGTATTTCCAAGACACATTAATTTACACAAGACATTTTAATGTTTTCCTTAACTTTATTTTGTTTAACGTCATTTTTTGACGTCACGGCGCGGCGGTTTGTGGGATCTAAAGAATAGATAAGCTGGATATTTAATAATTATGTAGAAATGTCCGAGCTAATTGGGGTGGATTCCAAAAGATCAAAAGTTGACCTTCACTAATCCTTAATTATACAAAAGCTTATGTCTGTGTTGGTTTGTCTTGAGGTCAAACTAAAATATCTTTATGGCTAGAAATGAACCTGTGATGACTACGAGTACTCGTACTACCATTAAAAACTTACACATTTTCTTTAAACCGACGCGTAGTTCGTATTTTGAACTCTACGAAAATATTTTTATAACAAAGGCTCCTTTTTTACACCTCAGGATTGACATTCCCCTAAATAGGACATTCCTCCTATTGAATTTTCGTATTCAGATCGACTGATAGACAGAGGCTGAAACATGGCTGAAATAACTAATTTAGCCCCGTGCCGTGCATTAATAGGCAATTATATACATACACAAGTTTGCCAAAAATATAGAATGTGATCAATTTGATCTCAAATTTCATATCTGAATTTATACGAGTCAAGATTTAACAAAATTTCAAGCTCGCTTTGTTCGCTCTTGTAGCTTGTTTTCTTTTGAATCTAACCTAACAAGGTTCGTAGGACGAAAAAAATGTTAACTGTCCACGGTAGGCACGGTGTTAAAATTTTCCAGTTTGCTAAGTTCGCTCGTCATTCAGAACACTCTTGATTCTTGACTTTGTCTAAAAATCGAACTAGTAGCTCCTGCATGAAGGATCGAAACAGTCCAGAGTTCCTGACCTGCCCAAACCAAGGTGTGAAATAAAATCGAGGTCGCTATACGCTCGCTCTTGCACTTTACACTCATTGAATTTTGACTTTTTCTTTTTTAAGTCGACAAAGTATCGACTGTATATCAATTCTAACCTGTTCAAGTTGGGTGTACAAAAAATCTAGTTCACTTCGCTCGTTCCCTTAGATATTTAAATTGTCTCCCTAGGTCCTAGGTCGATTAAGTATTTCTTTTTACTAGATACAAGGACTAAAGAAAAGGTAACTTGTCCCAAGCGGAAAGCTTTCTTTTACTTCCATTCAAGACATTTCAAATAACTATTCGAAGTTAGTAACTTCTACTTTTAGACGAAAAAGTAACCAATCCGAGATGCTATCACTTTTGAAGATGGCTATTGCATGTTACGTTCTTCAAAGGATTTCAGCTACATCCATAAACTAGTAAACGCTCCAAATGACTCCTCACGGCGGCGGCGGTTCCTCTGGGCGGAGCGAAAGAGAGTGTCACTTCTACTGACTAAAAACCACCCTGTTTCTTCTTAGTCCTTTGTGGTCCGCCGTCCGGGGCCGCAGTATCCCTTGCGAAAAACCTGCAACCTCGGGGTAAACTTAAACCTCACAAATCCTTTTTACCCGACTACGGCGAAGCCAAAAGGAAGGGTAATGATTTTGGCAGTCTATGTATGTATGTATGTATGTATGTATGTTCCACCGTAGCGCCTAAACTACTGGACGGATTTTAATAAATTAGGTGTCAATAGATTCGTAAGAATAGCCCGGGTGACATAGGCTATATAAATTTTATAAATTCTTTTTATGACGGAATTTAAATGTCAAAAACTTACCTCAAAAAATATTAAATTGAGATAATCATAGCAAGTTTGGTATCAAATGAAAGGTCTTGGCGAGCACATTACAAATATGTATTATATAATAGTTTAAGTACAAAAAACACAAAAATAAAATTCAAATAAAAAAATTAAGTTCAAAAATCTAAAACCCGACTACTAACAAAATTGCGGTCTTAAAAGTAGAAAACAAGAAAATAATTCTTGTCTGATATTCTTCGTAGTCGCATGCCACCTTGCTAATGGCAATTAGCAGCTGACTTCTGTATCAATGAGAACGCCATTAAGGAGCAGCAGGTATCAGTGGCATGCGACTACGAAGAATATCAGACAAGAATTATTTTCTTGTTTTCTACTTTTAAGACCGCAATTTTGTTAGTAGTCGGGTTTTAGATTTTTGAACTTAATTTTTTTATTTGAATTTTTACTCGCTAAAAAGCTGGCGACGCCGACGCCCTTGTAAATAAACCTATGTGGAGGTGGTAGATAATAATTTTTCAAAACCAGAATATTTTCATATTTCATTAGTATGTCTGACCCCGAAATTATATTATAACGACAATCTTAAATTATTCTACAGCAATATACATTAATTATCTACACGTAAACAAATATTTTATCAAATTCTACGTTACTCTGTGGGCCGTCTCTAGAAAACATACTATAGTTATATTTACTTATATGCAATATGGGATCGGACAAAAAAAAACTAATTAGTCCGTCAGATAGATTTCCAAAAGTTATTGGACACGTATTTTTTCTTTTTTCACGTAAACTCAAAATGAAGACGATACAGTGCTTCGAAAACTCGTGTGACGTCATATGATATGACATTTTGACGACACAAGTGACGTTTCAAGCCCCACTCCAAGACCTTTGACGCTTTTTATCCTCGTCATTTTTTATTAATTTGATAAAACAAAAAACACGTATTCAATATTTTTCGATAATCTAACTTACGGACTAAACAGAATTATATTATTTTGACCCTGTCCGATCCCCTATTGTCTATATAAAAACTAATTCGCTTTTGCCGGAAAATGCAGTTCAATAGACTAATAAATTGAGTAAGCATTTGATTTGCCTAATTCGAAACCATTCGCATAGATTTAACGGTAAAAAAGAACAGAGAATCTGGAAATTATAATTTATTCATCAACTTTAATATAAGGCCGACTAAAAATAGTTGATGTAAACTAGATAAAATTCCGGAGTATAGCTAAGGAAAGCGGTTTCATTCGGTGGCTGGAAGCCGCGGGTATCAGTGATCGCTAACCGACAACCAGTTTACTGGGCGGAGTTTAAGTTCAAGGACTTGAGTGTACCTTTGTTTGTTTATACCCTTTAACAGGTGAGACAGTGATTATTTTACCTATGAAAAAAAAAACAATAACAATGCAAAATATTGGGCATGATAATTGAATTTACCTTCAGTGAACGCGAACGCGATTCTCTGAACAATTTATTTGTTTTAATCAAAATTCGTTTCAAGTGTTTTTCACATGCAAATAGTGAAGTATCTGCATTCAAATACATAGCCACGTTTCTATAGTCTACGCACATGTGCCCACTTATTTACGTCTGCGTTCAGCCTGCATATTGATTCATAAATCATATGTGCCGAAGTATGATTCACCCGATACCTTGCAATTGGCAGACACTTATACCCGTCGATATGATCATCAAACAACATAACCGTGATTGCTGAAACATTGCAGGTGAGGGCGTCGGTTTGGAAGCGCACGCGCTGGCAGTGGGCGGGCGCCGACTCCGGACTCAGTAAGAGACAGGCATCGACGCCGCTCGCACGAATCTGAACGCAAAAAGGTATAAACACTTAATGACAGCTTCTCACTGCTTCATATAACATTTGCACTAATAAATGCTTACAAATGTATGTGTACTTTTTTTACACTAATCACCTGCCGACCTCGACATCCATGACTAACTTCATGAACAAGGTGTTCAGTTACAAAAATAATTCGCCGTGACTTCATGCTACTGAAATAACGTTCCGTTCAAGCGGCTGCTGTAATATTTTGGCAGGTCACGGGAATACTTTGTGCCTCACTCCATCGATGAAACTTCATTAACATTTTTCTCATAATTCAATGTTTATGAAACTGTGTTTATAAAAGTCTTAAATCAATTGAAAACTCCCTATTTAATTTTCTCTCGATGTTTTACGATTGTGACTGTTGAATTAGAATAGAATCTTATTCTTGTACATCAGACAGTCTGAATTACACGAGTGGATTATTTTCAGCCTTGATGACGGTATTGTTAACCTCGCCAAGCTATAAACATCTCGATTGACCTCACAGCATCACAACTATCTCAATATTTTTAATGTTTACCGTCGCCCCCGTCAAGGACACCATAACATTGTTTCCGTGAAATAGTTTATTACTGGTTTATCCGGATACAGTAACCGTCACATTGTAAGCTATATTATCGGTGCAAAATTCCAAACTGCTGAACACAGTTCTAGCAGTTTATTTTAATTGCGATAGTTATTATTTTATTTTAAAAGAATAATACACAGGTAACAAAACGTTAAAGTGTTGTTCCCCTCTTGTAAAACATCTCCAGTTATCTTGAATTTATAATTCCGAAAATAAGTGCGCAAATATTTATTACGCATGCGGGCAAGGAGTCCAGAACGAAAATAGCCGACACCTCTCGCCGTTCACATTAAATATCGCATCTTGAGCAGCATGGAGATAACGAACTATTTTTCCTACACCTACACACATTCTCTATTCTCTTACAAATTCACATGGGCCCGATATTGTTTGTAATGCATTCATAACTCTCAAAGTTTTTATCAACGCTTCAAAGTAACTGATGTTTTCTTAGAACTGTCTTTGAGATGTCGGGATGTAGTTTTATGGCACTGCTAGCGACACAAACCTTGCACTTTTAAGGCATAATAAAACTGCTACTTAATCTAGTTTATTTTCTGAACATAAAAATGTGTATAAAAATGACAACTGTGTACTGCACAAGTATTAGTACCTGGTTACATCTAAATAATAAGCAAATAAACGTAATTATATTTGTTTTGACAACGAAATTAATACAACTATCAGCGTGTCTGGCTGTTTCCCAGATTACAGACATAACATTAGCATGTCAAATGCATCAATAGGTACGTTCAGTACGTTGATTGTGAACAATGCAGGGAGCCAGTCAATTTCCAACATGCATCGGTAATAGCTGACAAACCTTTGATCTTCGCTTAAGCCAATCGCACTTCCGTTTTACATAAATATTGTAACACATGCGCTGTAAGTTTATGCGAGTATATTCATTCCGTTTCCAGGGTGTATTCAAATTTTTGTTTTGATTCAATTTCTGAATGTAACGATTGGTACTTTGTGTTAATTGAGTAAAACTCATTTATGATAACGAATTGAGGCTATACAATGGTAGTTTAATGGTATGTATACATACAATGGTAGTTTCTTAGTTAGAATACTCTTTCCGTCTGTGAGAAACCTTCACTGTGAAGACGCGGAATTAGAAAGAAAATTAGTACATTGACTTGTTCACTGTTTGTAATATTATAGTTGTAAGTTTTCACACGACAATAACTTTACTATATGTAGGTAGACTAATTTATCTTTAATGTGGGATGTTAGAGTTAGTTTATTAGTTAAACTCCTACGACAATCTAATATAATGTTATTTAAGTATCTAGTTAGATGTCTTATCACCTACAGTTCAAAGTGGAACGACATTTTTATTTACAAACGAAATTTTTTAAAATATTAAATAGTGTTGTTTTCCGCGGTTCGGTAACATGAAATAGGCTAATTCTAGAACAGAATGTGACGGTTGAGAGAAGTCTTCCGTGTCCATTTTGCAACACAACGACACTTTGTACACAAATAAATCCAGTGACGAACGATCCTGTACCAGACGATGGATTATATTTTTGAAAACATTACTCTACGCTAATTACGCATCAATTACTAAATAAATAGCTACCTAAGTTTACGAGGGATTTAAGATCTTTGATTTCAAAACACATTTCTTAGAAAAACTAGCTTCAAAGTAGATAAAATATTCTAGCTTCTTCTTCAGCGATTCCCTCGTATATCAATAACAGAATATTCTCCACGAAGACGTTAGTATTGAAATCTTATTCGCACAAAGCTGGCTGTCTCCAGCACATTATTCGGAAAAAATATGATAGCCGTCGTTGGCGGTGGCTTGGCTAATAAAAACGCAATAACACGAGGTGCCTCGACGCCAGCCCTGAGGCGTGAATCTTACGAGAGTGTAATAAAATTATCTCATGAGGAGGATAAAATTTGTCATCCTAATTTTTGTGATACGCGTCCTGGGGTAAATAGTCGTATATATTCTAGACAGAATAAGTTAATCACGCGCTTGTTAGACTGTAAGCATATAATCTAAAAGCTTTTAAAGTAAACACTAAATTGATAATGTTAGTTTAGTAATACAGTTACTCTCATAGAATAAGAATTATGATTTTCAGTTGGTTTTGGCAAAGCTTTCAATACTAATGCGTCAATTAATAATAAAGTGTACGTAAATCTTAATATTCTTTTAAAATAATTATGATGTGTTTATAACAATATCTGTATCTGCTCTTGGGTCATAAACCATTGTATTTTTGAATGTCTGCATGCCTCGTAAAGTTTATTATGCTTTCAAGAGTGCAGTTAAAAGTTCAACCTGATTTAAAATGCGGCATTTTCCACCTATCTACGAATGTTATGCTTCTTATAAATGATTGATCGTTATTAAAAAAACTAGGACTTTGCCCAAGACTGCGTCCACATAAATTGTGATAACTCGGCTTATATGTATGACATTAATATAATTTATAGTCTAAGCACCCACGAATAGTGTATCTTTCTAACAGTGTGTTTTGTTTTAGAATAGGATCATTAGATCAGTAGATTACCCCCTTTATACAAAATTACATACAAATTTTACCTCTACAATATTAGTATAGATAGGGAAATAGACATTCCTTCGGAGTTTACACATTGTTTTGTGAATCATTAATTCAATCAGCCCATCACACAAAGTAGCGTGAAAGGGCATGAGCTAATTATTTCTTAGATTTTTCTTTATTAGAAACAACAACACGTCGAAGGATCCTTTTCGGTGGGGGATGAAGAACTTTACCTGCTGGGTCACATGCCTCCTCTTTAAGAGAAAGACTTTATAATAACTAAACTCAGCGGAACTACTGGACATGGCTCATACTGTTAGAGGGTTCCTCTCTCTGGAGCCCTGACCCTGTTTTTTACATTGAAATAATTAAATTAAGAATGCAGTATAATTATGTGTACAGAAATAAATACAGGGAAACTAAACTAATAAACACAATGTTTTTAACATTCCAGCGCTGAACGAACGAATCAAAAATGGCCACCGGCCCCAAGATAGTGCACAAGCAGTTCAACTCGCCCATCGGGCTGTACTCGCAGCAGAACATCAAGGAGACGCTCACCAAGCACATGTCGAACCTCGGCAACGGCACCGTCGGGTCAGTACCTCTTTCATTTACACACTAGCTGTTGCCAGCTGCTTCACCCGCTACAACTCGAAAATTATCCCATGATGGGAAGATAAAATCGGGATAAAAACTATACTAGGTGTTAATCTAAACTAAACTATCTGTGTACCAAATTTAATCCAAATCCGGTCAGTAGTTTTTGCGTGAAGAAGTAACAAACATACACACTCACACACTCACAATCGACACACTCATAAACATAGACAGGGGCTAGTAAGTCTATACAGGTTGACAAACTGCTGAAAACTCGTCGCTGCCTCATTTGTCTATTCGTTTGATTCTCAGGACAAAGTGTTAATGAGTTTTTCTATCAGAATTTCTTCATTGGTAGCCCAGTCTAGATTTGTGCCCAGTTCAAGGCAATAGCCTCGACCTTATTACATAGGATTGATAGATACTATGCTCTAGAAGAGATCGAGGCTTTTCGTCTATAAAGGTGGGTTATAGATTAACTGTAAAAAAATCCTCTATCACTAGTTTTGACAGCCAACCGGTCCTTTTCTAATCTAACATAGAAATACAATTCACATTGACTGATTGACTCATAAAAGTGTGGTGCTTAAGTAAACCTCTCAAAGACCGTTGCAAACTGTCACAGTACTTGGAGAAGAAGGTAGGGAAACAGAATATTGCATGAAACGAATTAACGATTGCACTATTCTTCCTCGTTTATGTTCTCACCAAGAATGGGGAACAGACTTGAATAGATTCCGCAAATACTAAATGATTTACCGCTTGCTCGCGTATTTGACTTTCATAATCGACTTTACCGAAATAGCCAATAGGAAAAGTGGGTAATTTTCCTACAGGGTATCGGTTTTTTTCTGTATTTACTACAATCACAACTTCATGATCCCGATTTACACTCAACACAATCATGATTATTTTAATTATTCAATTATTATTATTTTAACAGTGTTCATTAGAATGAACACTGTTTCTAAAAACACAGGAATTTTATTGAAGTTACCAAACTTGGTACACCTCTGCTTAACCCTTCGGGGACAACGGGACAACAGACGTGATGTTACGTTATATTTTAACTAATTTAATAAGAAAGTCAAATAAATACACCGCAGTAAAGGCTCTACTATTCAACAATTACAATGAACTTCATTAGTAACTTTACATCATCCACTTAAACTGATTGAAGTTAACGACAAACTAATCTAGAAACATAATTGTATTGTCTCCTGCGCTTTCACGAAGCTTTAAATTCTATTAAATATAAGAAGCTAGACATCTCGGTTAACTTAATAACTGTGCATTAACGAAATATGGTAGATTTAATAATATCTTACACTTACTATCATAAATGCGAAAGTTTGTTACTCTTCCTCGCAAAAACTACTGAACGGATTTAGAGGAATTTTGAACATACAGATAGTGTATTACCTAGATTAACACATAGGATACTTTTTATCCCAGTAGTACGATCGGACAATAGAAGTGGGACAGTTGCTGTACTCCATGCGGGCGAAGCCGTGGGCAAAAGCAAGTTCATGTATAATAAGATAAGTAGTGTTTCGTTAAGAAGAAATATATCTGACATTAATTAACAAGGGCCTTATTCTTGAAGAAGGGTGTAAGTTAATATCAACTATATCTACGTATAACGATGGATGATAATTGATTGCTCTCGTAATAATTCGTGATAGCATTAAATTAATCCATTAAGGGTACTTTTGTTACGTTCTATTGGAGTAGATAAGTACTTGGAATTACTGTGAGGGTCATTAAGCCGTTATTACAGACACCTCCGTACTACATAAACCCGTGATTGAGAAGCTTGGCATTCACTTCCGAGATAAAAAAAAACAGTAAAAATATATTGGACAAACTTTTTGTTGGAAATTAAATGCTTTGAATTTTCCTATTTCATAATATTAACCCCAATACTAAAATGTTTGTAAAAAGGTCAGTGACTTTGAAGTGTATTATATTACTTAATTGAGTACCTCCTATTGATTTTCATTGTTTACTTGAATGTCTGATGGCACAATTTGTTCTGGTTTTCCATACACCGGGAAATTCCAGCTTTATCTCTGATTAACAATGATAGGATGACAGCTCAATACTAGAACCCACATCCATCAACTTATCAGATACGATCTCATTCGTCCTTAATATACTAGAAATGTCTATTTTTAACCGACTTCAAAAAAGGAGGAGGTTTATGTTCGTGTGTATGTATTTTTTTTTTATGTATGTTACCTGATTTCTGCCCCATTTGTGGACCGATTCTCAAAATTCTTTTTTTATTTGAAAGAGTATACTCCTGAGGTGGTCCCATTTTAATTTGGTGAAGATCTGGGGCTGATCTTCGGAGATATACAATGGAACTCTTCAAAAATAGACGGAAAATCTGTCGTAATTGCTGGAATCGCTTGGTTGTTTATTGAATATACATTATCATGACGTAACATCACGCCTGTATGCTCTGAGGGGGTATGCAGATGTGTACAATACACATTTTTTTTATGTAAGTAGGTATGTTACCTGATTTTGTGTATCGCGAATAACTTCTTCGTTTATGAACCAATTTTGAAGATTCTTTTTTATTGGAACGGAGATACTTCAAGAGCCACCATGATATGGAAACCAGGACCTGATGATGGAATCCCAGAGAAATCGAGGGCAACCCTCAAATTTCATAGGCACATATTACGTGTTTCGTGCTTTTTCTGACGCTATACAAGTATTCGCATCTAGCAGTCATCACTTCATGTTGATGAGCTTATGATGGAAGGTACTACTCCTCAATGGTTAGGAGTTGAAAGCAATAATCAGGGAATCTTGAAGGTTAAGGGTTAGGTGTCATAGTAAGTATTTCTATAAGATATTACAACTAAAAATGAAAAAATAAAAACTTTTTGCAAAAAAAAACAACCGACTTCAAAAACACCAAAAAGTGAAAAATAAACTTCAGAAGAAAAATCAGCTTCTGAAGTCGGTGGCAAAAAAAACAAATAAAACAAAGAAATGTCACCGACTTCAGAAGCTGATTTTTCTTCTGAAGTTTATTTTTCACTTTTTGGTGTTTTTGAAGTCGGTTGTTTTTTTTTGCAAAAAGTTTATTAATAAAATAGGAATCAGGTATCTAAAAATATTAACATGAGTACTGCAGATACAGGACCTTCTTTTCATCAATTTTAATCATACTCGCCGTCACGGCATCTCACAGAAATTAACTTTTACACCAGTAAAATAAAACAAACAAATGACATATCAGGCTACTACAATCTGTCTTTCTTTAATAGAATTTCAACTTTATCACTAAAGCGTTAGATTCAAGGTTGATTAGAAAAAAAATACAGTTTCGGGTATAGTTCGATGTGCTGCATCTGTACATCCCACCTTGATAAAGCAGTGCTTTCAAAAATAATTTTCCGAGGTCAAGGTCACAGGAGCATTCATAAAATGATACCTTAAAGAAGACCTTAAATATAAATAGCTAAGGTCTACTGTCACGTAATAGATTCAGATTCCTGAAATAAATAAGACGAGAATGTATTAGCCCCTGTTTACTTGAAAAATAGGGGTATCATTGTAGTAAATAATACGCATTTGCCGTCCGGAGTGATGAAATGATTTCGTTAAAAAGGTAAATGTCGTATTTTGGCAACTTGTTTACTGACCTTACAAATCTCTGAATAACAAAAAACCCATGACTTTTAAGTGTTTTTATTTTCAGCAGTTGCGTTAAATGAATGTATGTTTGTTTCTCAGGACAAATTATTTTTATTCTCTTTGAAATACCGTTTCTTTGAACTCTTTATAAATACTGACTGAAAATCAAGAAGAGCTATTTTTAAAGAATGCTAATTAAATACCTTCAGCATTTTTTATTTTGCTATGTTATCTCTTCATAAAAAGTAAGTCAATGAATAGCTTTTCTTTGCTTGTTAAGTAAGATTTTTCCTATGTTAGATGTTATTTTCTGCTTTCACTATTGTGTAGCAATGTTTTTCGATTAATTTCGTGCGTTTAACTTTTTCAAACACAATCTGATTAAGTGCTAACCAGATGATATCGAAAGCGAAAACTAAACGAGATTTTTTGTTTAAAAATAGATTTATTTTGCACTTTGTTTTGGCGCCTGATGCTGATACTTATAAAGATCCTTATTATTAATGTCAAAACATAAAACGTTACAAAATGCTGCTGTCAAAAGTACAACAAACTGTTTATGAGAAAGTAATTGTTTCACGGGGTTTGACCGCGTGCCAGGGCGATGACGTCTTATTTGATACAATTGTCGAGTAATTAGTCAATGGATATTAACAATAGAACACCCTTGTCTTTGTTAACAATACACATATTTTCACATTTTACTGCTGTTCTACGCCAACGTATTTACGCACGAGACATTAATTACGAAAATAATTCGAGTTGGCTATAACACGGTCTTCCTTCAGATATTTTTAGATTTTATACGGTAGGTCAATGAGACAGTATGTATCATCAAAAAACTTTAGACATCATCATTGTTCCGAATCATAGTACAACTTTCAACAGGGATTACCTCAATTTATTCCCACTGCATAAATCTCTAAGTCCCAAACAAAAATACTTAACATTATTGCGACTAAGCGGAATGTAGACTGACTGCACCGCGTTAAAAATAACAGCCGCAGGCTATTAATAAAGTCACACACACACGAGCAAGTAGGAAACAAAACAAAATGATAGACGTGCCAATAGGTGGTCGATGAGTCACGCTCACCCCGAACCAATCAATACGATTACGTCTATACGCATATTATAATTTGTAGTTCATAGTGAAGCTCACGTGTGTTTGCCCCCTTATGGAAGGGTTCAAATTAATCATCACTGATGCTAATTCAATGTTCAGTGAGCCTATGTGGCGTATGGGAAAACGTATTTTGCAGAATTCCATGACATTTGGATAGAAACTCAAATACTAGTTTTAATTTCTAATTAATAGTGAGTCAATGCATGCTAATATTCCACTAAAATTCAATTGGTGTCCCTCCATGCGAGAACTTATTAAACGGTTTTTTTAAACGGTTTTTTTTTATTTTATTTTATATTTAGCTCACCCCGTTTGTTTTATTCTTGGATCAAATTTAGTAATTCAAATTTCACCCTCTTCCTGTCAACCGATTAATCTGAAATTTTGTATACACTTTGGATTTTGGTGACAATACAATTATGTTTATTCATTATCATTATAAATTCAAGATGGCCGCCGCTACAAAATGGCGGATAATTTATGTTTTATTAATCCCATCAATATGGGTATCAAATGAAAGGGCTCAACAAGCAGTATACAATATACTATATAAAATTAAAATCCAAGATGGCGGCTAAAAACTAGAAAATAAAAATAGGTAAAAAAACTTTTTAAGTTAAACGGTTTTATGTTAAACATACATTGCAATGTTTAAGATAAATGTACTAAAAACCAAAAAATAATAAAATAGATACAGTCGTGGGAAAAAACCGTGGGGCACGTCAATTCGGAACTGTCGTGCTGCGGAAATTACAATTGACGTGCCCCACGGTTTTTTCCCACGACTGTATCTATTTTATTATTTTTTGGTTTTTAGTACATTTATCTTAAACATTGCAATGTATGTTTAACATAAAACCGTTTAACTTAAAAAGTTTTTTTACCTATTTTTTTTTTAATTATTCTTACCATTGTTTTTAGAAATAATAACTTGGTCAAAGGCCTCCTTTTCTCCACTCTAATCCTCGCTATGTTGTGCTAGTGTCAACCAATTCTTTTGGTAAGCATTAATTTCATCCCTCTCGTCTTTGCTAGAGCCTTGCGCGATGTAAAATTTTCCGACACCTACATTTTGCTTAATTTAACTCAACGATCCCTTCGACATGCAGTAGAAATCCAGATACTTTAGTTTGGGTGCTTGCAGGTTATTTACCCAATATTAATATAATGTCATGAACACATTGGACACCCAACTCCGCAGACAAATTAGAAGGGCTTTCTTGAAGATCTTGTTTCCTGATAAAGGGAGTATTATATCAGGAGAACTATGATATTAATATGGAAGAAGCAGTACGAACACATTAGGCTAAGATCGCGTTACTGCAGGGTCGAGTTTCCCTTAATATTCCAGTATTAATCGTCTGTGATAATATATTACACATATAATAGGGCGTGTGAGCAACTTTTGGGCATATAAATTACAAAAATAAATAAGTTAAACATTTGTTTTTAAAAGACTGCTACTTTAACTACTAGCTTATAGTTCGCGTGGAGTTAATTATTTGTCCCACGGGATCGTATTATCGGGATAAAAGTATCCTAGGTGTTAATCTGCTGCGACTTCGGGCTCAACGTGTCTGACGCTAATAGAGGATAATCCTTTCGTATTATTGGTCCTCCACAGGAATTGTAAGGTACGCCAAACTAATTTTCAGGATCAGTCTCACGGAATACATAAAAGAGTTCTTTTGTATCTGTATATTTTGTCTATGAACAGCTTAATTAAAGTATAACATATTCAAGTGCAAAACAACAAACATCTAGCAGACTCTAACAGAGACTTACTCGTATGTATAGGTAACATTAGTCTTCTAAATTATTATACAAATTGCATACATTTTACGACCACCTATCAATGTTGATACACCTCTCACTTAATCTCTAACAAAGCAATAACAATGATTTATACATTGTTGCCACAGTTAACATACCTCAGCTATGTCTTTTCTTATGGGCGGCAGGCCAATTTGAAAGTGCAATTCTAAAACAAACATTACGACTTTTATATAGATGACGCCACTGGCGTTAGGTGAAGAAAATACAGGATGTTTTCGCTGAAGAAAGCTGATTTATCTACTTACGTTAAAGTTTCTTCATACTGTTGGTACATTTTCAGGTATTTTATGTTTTTCTTTAGTGAAACTCATTTCCAATGTACAATTTTCACAAAGATCTTATCAACTATAAGATAAACGATTTTAGAAGATACTCGTAAAAATGAAACGAAAAATCTTTAGGGCGACTTTAAAAGAAAACAGTTTTTCATGAATATATTAAAATTGTAGAGGTTCCTATAAATTGGAGATAAAATAGACAAGATGTCATTTTGTTGTTGTTGACTAGTGCCTCGACCTTTGTTATCTGGGTCACCTGAATCTTGAAGGTTATTGCCCTAGACCTGGATAGCGTCAATTACTGACCGTTCTCACTTTCGAGCTAAAAATGATTTGGATGCAACCGCAACATTGGTATTGTAAATAAACCTAATTTGCGCGGGATTAATGTAATGTGTGTGTGGGCGTGTGGTTTTGGTAATTAGATCATAAACTTTATATCAAGCTGGGGGTTTCTTTTGGAAGAGGGACAGAAATGGAGAATAGACTAATTACATATTTTAACAATATGCTTGACATCGTAACTAACGCAGTGATGCGTTAGTTACGATGTCAAGCAAACGAATTAAAAAAATGAAGGAATGAAATATATTATTTTTCGAATAATTTCGTATGGTAATTGCATTGATTTGGTTTTGCTGTGATTTACTCAGTTCTCCTGTTAGGAATGCCAAATAAGTCCTGTTACAAAACTCCTGATAATTATCTATGCAGGCGTAAGAAATAGTTTTTTTTTTTTTCCAAAATGTTGTACTGGATACGTAGTTCTCGTTTTGTGCGTCTATGTCCCTTCCACCCACACATGTCTTGCCGCTGTAAAGCATGTTTTTGCTTAGCCTGCATGACGTGCTACGCGTCAAGTCTAGTTCAAAAGCAGGTGCAGGCTTGTCATCTGCCATGGTAGAATAATGAGTAACCTTACAAACGTGTTTCGCAGTAAAGGAGCTTCGAACGTTGAAGTATTTTTTTCAAACTTCTTGTTTAGGTGCATCTGTCTATAAGTAGATAAATACAGGGAATGAACTATTTTTATTAGCCCTTATAATTAGAACTTGTTATGTGATAATTGAGGGTCGAAATTCATAAGAAAAATAAATAAATAAACTTTTTAATTTACTCTCTGACAGACAACGCATATCCTAATCCGCATCATTAACTACCGAACCCGTGTAATTTTTTTTTTTAATATGTTACTAACTTTCGTCGCCTATTGTTCTTATGGTAGTTTCCCTAAAGTGGTATCAGGCGTACGGCTTGCTCATTCAAAAAACAACAACCTGTGTCCAAGGTACCTTCATTGAAGAGTGCATCCAAAGATAAACGTTGGGCCCATTTGAATGCCGTTGACCGATCAATTATGGAGTGCACGCTACCGAAGGGGCACTGACATTTACGCAGATGAAATTTAGCAGCGAGCCAACATAGTGAGCATTCCGCTGTGCATGCGGATCATCAAAGTAACGCTAAAATAAATGGGTGCAATACATGATACCTTTGTGTTGGACGGTGGAAGCACGGATGGTAAATGTCTGGCGCTCAATGTGGTAGCGATAGAGGCACTCAGTGTATTTGCTTTGCCTGAGAGCTTTATCTGATGTAAGACAGATTGCACGTGTTTGCGATGAAGGTATTTTAGTAAGTATAGATATTATGATCTAGGCAGGAAATGAGAGGTTTTGGATTGGTTGGTTTGATGTTAGAATTTAAGTACGTAATCAAAATATTGTTTTGGAAACTGCAGCTTCTTAGTTGAGGTCAAAGAAACAAGAACAGAACTGCGACTGACAAATTTACCTTTTCTTTGCTAAGAAATTCCACACAAAACCGTCTCGATTTTACAATGTTCTTCATTAAAAGGTATACTATACTACTTTAGCAACAACATAAAAAAACTAAACAATAAATACATCTACGAAGAAATGGTATTTAGTGCGAGCTCTTTGAATGTTATTCGTGCGAGTAATTGCTACCTGACGCCGATGTTTTATCTCCTATCTCATTATTAATGGCAAAAAGCGACAAAAAGTGGAAATAAACAAGCAAATGAGGAAGAAGGCGCGTGCGCCGCCACAGTCGCGACGCGACCGTAACCGCGCACTACACTGCGCCTGCGCGAATAATAACAATTCCTTAAAATAATATTCATAATTCAAAATTCATATTTTTGTTTTAAAAAAAAAAAAAAGGTTTAGGTTCATTACTATAATCATAACTTATAGCTTTGTTATTTTTCTGTATTTTGTATTTTAATATACTAATAATTAAAATGTTGCGACATATATAGCAGAAAATAAATTTTAATAAATTGCTCTATTTTTTGACTGTATCAGTTGCATTGTCTGCAATAAAATTGTCACAGTGATATCATAATCATAAATAGAAGTTACCCTGAAGCAAGGCAGACTCACCAGCGAGTCAGGATTTGGCATAAAACCGGGCGCACACTCATCGCAATATAAATAAAAATAAACGTGAAATAAGACATTGTTGCGCTAATAAATTTGTCCTGAAGTGTACCGCGAGTGTTTTTCAAAATGGGTACTGTCATCGAAACAAATGGGTAAGGAATGTTCAGGTTAAAGTAATTGTCTAACTGTATACTTTTTTATTACACTTTATGGAATAGACGGAAAACTGATTATCAAGTGACGTGCAGTTGTTTATTGGCGTGTAATAATTACTTTCTTTGCAATATTAGCATAAATATATCATTTGTATGCCAGATATGACTATTATGAAGTATTCGCTGCATGTTTTTTAATATTCATTCGTTTACGTGTTCTGTTTGATTCATTATGGTAGAGCTTGTCACGATTGCTGATTTAGTTGTTATAATAACGTATCTTTCTACAGATATATTTTTATTTAAAAATCTAAAATTCTTCCGAAACAACACAGAGAGATAAATAAATAATTTAACTTATAAATAAATTTAAGAAGCTATAAAAGCTCTCGCAAATAAGTACTAGGGGGACAGAAATTACGTACCTTTTATAGGGAATGCTATGCAAGGTGGAGGGAACACGTCACGCGTCGTTTAAACGGTTGCTAAGTATTCAGTTCATCATGCGGAAACTACACACTAATATTTCGTCGATTATAAAAAAAAACAGCTGTTTCCTACAAAAATGCGCGGTCAAAATGTAAGTTTTTTTTTAAATTACCGATGAAAAATTGACCACAACATTTGTAAAAATATTAATACAAATATCAGAGACAGAGACTATCATTCATATCAACGAACCCGAACACCATCAAAATCCAAATTTCACACACAGGGTGTTTTTATTTCAACACTGACATGAGATACAATAATCTGACATTGACATCTGACCACGTTACCAATAAGGTGCAGTGAGGTGAATGTAAACTTGATTTCTTTATATGGCAGCTGTTTGTTGTGGGCACGGTCATACATAGCTGATGAGATTTATAGCAAGCTCTATAGTTAAAATATTTTGGTTGTAAGCACGTACGTATATAGTTAACTTGACAGACTTGCTAAAAGTTAAAATGAAGTTAGAATTCTGTGGGATCTATGAAACAATCTGGAGATGGGCCTAAATAAATTTTATTATTGTGTATTTTTATGACAAAAAAATAGTTTTTTTTTTAAAGAGCTTTCTTAACAATCACACAATTATTTTCCGAAAGCTCTATGGTCGAATACAAAAATGTCAAGATAATTCTCCTTCATAATTATTCATGTGGACAATATTGGACATACAGTTGCTAGAATGCTAGTGCAAACTACCAACTATGTGTCAGCTGATAGAAGTAAATCGTATGTCGATGTATTCTATACTTCTGTACTTTACTTCTGACTGTGCTGAACGTAGTATTCTATATTTCCACAGAGCTCTTACAGTTTTGTAACTTCAAATACATACATACATAGCCAGTCAAAATCATAACCCGCCTTTGGCTTTGCCGTAGTCGGGTAAAAAGAAGTTATAATTTGTGTAGTCTCCGTAAAAAAATTAACTTCTCTGGGAAAATTACAAGATTTTCCGGTTTATCTTTATATAAATAAGTGAATATAGCTTCGGAAAAGCCAAACCATTTGCACTTAAGCTTTAACCTGACCGCAACTCATAAATGATTCTGTTTTAAAAATGTGTTGAAGCAACTACCATTCAATATTGCCAGTAGGTAAGGCATTTTGGATTGTAAGAACTATATGTATCAAAACTATTTATATTTTCTAAGAGATGTTATGGAAATATAGGTTAATGTTTATATTTACAAGGCTTACTAATCTTATTTTGTGTCTAATAGTTCTATTTTACACTTACCTACACCATAACCTTTTCCTTCCCTAGATAATTTTTATGCACAAAATGTTTTTCCAAGCAGTTTCTTGCTATTTTGCTCGGCGTCCGCCCTACGACGCGTCATCAGAAGCGTCTTCCGTGAAATGTAATGAATGTCGTAGACGAAACGAACTTTTCATTACACGGTATTGAGTTTGACTAAATAAACAACAGAGTTTTTTAAAATACCTCGAAGATAAGTAAATATAATTAGTAAGTATATTAAATATGATATACATGTAGAATCGCCATTGTGAAAAACAGTGATGAATAAATATTTTTCATTCAATGTTGAGGGATAAAGAGCGAGACCAAGAAAACGATGGAAGGATTGTGAGAAAGGATATGAAAAAAAAGGAGGAAATGATAGTGAGGAGGAGAATGCAAGTAAAAACGTGTAGCGCCGACCCCAAGTAACATGAAAGTATGAAACAAGGGTTGGAAGATGATGAGTTTTTTTAAAGAAGTTAGATCGTGTTAGCTAGCTTCTTTAAACACATGACTCATTGAATCATTAGTCATTGGATGATTTAAAAATATTTGTAAAGTGGAGAAATAATTCCAAGAAGTCATGAAACATTTGTTTCAAAACAATAAATAAGAGCTTTATGGCAAGCGGGCGTGATGTTTTCAAAATGTAGAATGATTTACATCTGTTTTATATTTTTTCAATATTTTTTTAAAGTCCTCTGTTTTTTTTTAGAGTTTAAATAGTAAACTGAACTGTGGTAAATGTTAGTTCCACATCTTACTTAGTAATTAAGTACTACATAAGACGCTTATTGTGTTTTTCGTTGGAAATTGCTCAGTAGCAGCCACGGAATCAGAATTTGTGTCTAGTTGTTGGCAACAGGCTGACCCCTATTAGCTACATGGAACTTTAACGTAACTGGCGACATAATAATATGGTTGTACTATCAGGTACACTTGTGCCTTACCATTCGGGGATTAAAGGCGTGATATTATGATGTTATATTACTTAGTAATTCATCATCATTATAATGTTCCCACTGCGGGGACTCAGGCCTCCTCTCTAGGAGAGAGATGGGCTATAATCCACCACGCGGGCCCAGTGCGGGTTGGTAGAGATGTCACATGCCTTTGTATTTTTTGGTTCTAAGACATGACGGTTTCCTCACGATGTTTTCCTTCGAAGTTTTGAGAGCAGCGGTGATGAAATAAATTACACAAAATAATGCGCCTGCCTGGGTTCGAAACCACGACTTACTGTTCGTAAGTCGGGGCCGCCACCACTGGGCCACCGCTGCTAGTAATTGCTACTTAAGAAAGCAGAAAAAACGCAAAAGAAAACTTAAAGAAACGAAAGTAAATCAAAAGTTTTAACCGAGCATTACTTATTTACTACCGCCACACAGAATAATTAATTGCATAAGCTTTTCGTCTGAAAATGTTCCTTATATTTTCCGTAAAGGGCGCAATATTTATAACACTTGAGCTAATTTAATCGTGGGTGTAAGGCGATAAAATTCACGCTCTCATCAAGATTAAAAATACTTATATTATAATGTAATCTTGTGCGTAATGAAGTGTGTTCTCGGTCACGGGCGGTTAGCCTTAACTATGCGATAGTTACCCTAAGTCGCTAGTTTACCTAACTTTATTAGTGACTTTACGGGATTTTTATAATCTTTATATAGTCAGAGACTCTACCTAATTAGTCCTCCGGATATTTTTATAAGAAAACTAATTTTAAAGCCAACCTATTCTGGCATGTCTCGTTGGGTTGTTCGCCTAGTGTCTGGCGATGACGAGCGTGACTGCTGAGCTTTGGTTCCTTGTGTTCGATTTCTGGGTCGGGCATCGTGTTAATGAGTTTTTCCATTTGGGATTTAAGCCCGATTTCTGGGAAATAGGCTCGTCCCACATATTATGGGAATTAAAACCATAACTAGCGAAATGTTTGTGTAGGAACTATTAGTTACACCTCTGCCTAGCCCGCCCGGGACAACAGGCGTATTTCTATATACTTTGGCAAGAACTTATTGGTGTTCAAATGTAGCTTCGAGACTCAAATAAGTAGTGGAAATAATTTCGCTTCGTTACTACGTAATTTTGTACAAACATCTTAACAATACTTTCCAAGACTCTCATATGCCTACATAAAGCGCCTATAAAACTTAACATGTGCCATAAAATAATCTTCGTAACGAGGGAAAACGCACGATTTCGTAATGACTGTTGATTTTGATCACGAACGTGAACTTTGTACGGTACGGCGGTAATGAAGTAGCGCGAAAGTGTATTTAAACTTTCAAATTGGCCGTGCGGAGTGATTGAACAAAAAAGTACCTATCATGCGACAATACAAATGTGCGACGTTGCAAGTGTGACAATGCAATGTACAGTGACCTGCAAAATTGCATGGATACTTTTTTTTTCGGGTGTGGGAAATCATCAAATAACTCCTCCCGCTCTTGGACAGAGCGGAAGGGAGTGTCAGACTTCTACTGACTAAAAACCACCCATGTTCCTTCTTCGCCCTTGTGCCGAGGCTGTGGTATCGTTCGACATCCCGCAGCCCCGACGGGCGTCGGCCCTTCTGTGCATGGATACTTCAGTGTGTCTTTTCCTGTGAACGTTTATAGTCGATAACTAGTTTACGTTAGGTGGCGTCATTTCTCGCTTCACACGATTTTAGTTCTGAATTGTCCATGCATTTTTGCTGGTGACTGTACATATTGTATTTACAGTCTTGAGCACTAATATGCATTAAACTTGGCAAAATTCAAAGCTGATTCTCGTGCAATAGCGAGACGTGCAACATTAATTTATTCTAAGTTTATACACATAGACAACTTTGGAAAACAACATTAGAAGATTTGGGTGCCTACGGTGGTTATTAGGCTAGAGGTGTACCTATAGCTGTATAGGTGTCATTTCTTTCATTTTGTAAGTCCCATGTAATAGTGGGCGAGCCTATTGCCATCAACCGAGCACAAATCCAGACGCATGGCTGCTTCTGAAATTTCCTGAAAAAACCCAATAACACTTCCCCCAACCCAGGAATCGAATCGAGGACGACCTAATGCTCAGCAGTTGCAATTGCAACCACTGGACCAAAGAGACAGTCTTTGTTTAAAATCAAAGTTAAAACCAAGAAGGCAGGCATGCAGGTGGTACTACATATTTATTTATTCGTAACAATCTATAACTGTAATAAATCAATATTAAAAGAAAATCACTTTTAAAAGTTTCTTTTTTTTTTAAGAGTCTGTTTTTTTTTTTTTTTTAAACTTTGCCCCACACTAGGAATTTCTCCTGTATCGTGGGTGCGTTTACAAACATTGAAAACCACATACACAAACACGCCCAGACCCGAAACAACTATCTGTAGGCCATACAGATACTTGTTCCGTGCGGGGATCGAACCCGCGACACCGAGCGCAGCAGTCCAATCGCTTAGCCACTGCGCCAACCGTGTCGTCAGTTGCTTAGGTTGTACGCATTTGTGATCGTCACTGTACAATGTGCACGTTCAATTGTTTCTTCAATCGTCTCGATGCCAGACACATCCTTTGTTCTCTATTTATTTTTACAACTTAGAGCTCATTTATTAAAAGAAAATGTTGGCACTGCTACAAACATTTTTTTAATAAATCTTTCGCCTTTACCTAATGATGCATCGAAATCATTATGTTTGTCTTGGACTCTTAATTTTCCACGAAAGCCCATTCAATGAAAATAAAATACTTATCACTGAGGTAACAATTTTTACTCATCGTCCAACTGACCCAACTCCAACTGGTCCAACTCTCTCCTAGAGAGGAGGCCTGAGTCCCTGCAGTGGGAACATTATAGGCTGATGATGATGATGTCCAACTGACATTTCTGTCATCTTTTAGTCTTCTATTAGCATATCGATGGCAATTTAAATTGAGTCAACAGAGAATTTGGCGACAAGCTTGGCACTTTCTGTAATGTGCAAACAACAGGACAGGCAAGACACGATATCAAGACCGTGTCCTAACGTTTTTGGGGCATCACCACATTTACACTCCAGGGCAGACTCATGTATGAATCTCCACACGGATTTCCTTGCTTTGGCTAACCTGTGTCCGGAATCAGAAACTTGAATGAAATCAAGGTTACAGTCAATATTTTCACTCATTTTTCCTTTTTTGATTTAGGGAACCATCACCGTTTGGGAAACATAATCCAGCGACTAAGGTTTTAGCTTATTAAATAATAAGTAAAGTAAGAAGGCTTTACGATTGAGGTCAGATAACAGTTGTTTTTGCTCGTATAATTTGATAAAGAATTTTTTCCATTAAAATGCGCAAACATAATTTATTTTAGGTATACAGGGTGCCGCGATCAGTTGCCATAACATTAATCTAAAGGTATCTGTCTTATCGTCCACCTTTGCTCTTCTTCTTTTCGTGTTGGCGGTAAGGTCTAACGACCCCACACACCCTATAGTGTCAAGGTTTCTAAACCGCCGCAAGGGCCTCTGACATGGTTTGACGACCGCCATTTGGCGGCCGGGACCACCGGCTTATACGTGCCTTCTGAAGCACGGAACCATCTTTTTATCAGACAATCAGGTGATTCAAGCCTGCAATGTCCTAACCAAACTGGAAACAACTTCACCAAGTGCTTCCCGTGGGAATCGAACCCACGACCACCAGGTCACAAGGCAAACACGGAGGCAGTTTGCGCTTTGTTAGTTTGCTTTTTGACCTTTGCGCTTTGTAACAAACACATAAAAGATTGGTACATAAGTATTATGTTTAGATTATTTTATAATTTACGTTTTTTTATGCTCATCATCTTATACCTATAATGTTCCCACTGCAGGGACTTAGACCTCCTCTCTAGGAGAGGGATAGGTTATAATCCACCACGCGGGCCAAGTGCGGGTTGGTAGAATGCATGTCTTCAATTGTTTTGGTTTTAGGACATGCTGGTTTCCTCACGATGTTTGCATTCACCGTTTTTAGAGCAATACTCACCGATGTAAAATGATAAAATAGTGGGGAAACTGGCCTGTCAACAAACAAAAACTCTAAGACATGTGACATCTACCAACACGCATTGGGCCTGCGTGGTGAATTATAGCCCATTCCCTCTCATAGAGAGGACGCCTGTGTCTCAGCAGTGGGAATATGAGAATAAGAATATATAATAGGTTGATTATGCTTATGCTGAATATCCACCGTATTAAAAAATTAATTCAAAGCTGTAAATTAGATTTAAAGCAATAGTGGTTTCGATTTTTGACTAAAATAACAACAAACTATCGTCAAATTAAATTGAAAAGGCTTTCAGTGGAATAGCGATAGGCAGGCAATTATAAAAGTGGCTCACAAAACAAGCTTCATCTATCCAATTATTTAATAATAATACCCAAAATTGGCTAAAATAAACAACAAAAACTTCATGTAACGCCTTTGGGCTGGCACGGCTCTAAATTATCGAATTGATCGGCTAAACTTGGTAACACAATAAAGGTTGAATTAACGCTTTGTCATCACTTCTTGTGTCGGTTCTCACGTAGTTTCCTGTGTTTGTAGAACGAAATTAATGTTTTTACCCGTTTTTACTTACCCACATGAATTTCCGAATGACAATAAACGATTTAGTTTGAAAGCGAGTGAAAGTTTGCGTAATGGTAACACCGATTTTCGAATTTTCGGAGGAAATTAACGTCATTTGTTTTCGTAATGTCTATGATAAATAGAGCAATGCCTGTCAATAATAACTTTGACAGTCAAATGTTTTTAGGTGAAAAGTTTGCCTTTCTGTAATATAATACAAGACTTATAATTTTCGCAATTTCACTTAATACTTCATCATCATCAGCCTATAATGTTCCCACTGCAGGGACTCTGAGTCCCTGACTCAGGCCTGGAGGCCTGGAGGCCTGAGTCAGACCTCCTCTCTAGGAGGCCTGAGTCAGGGACTCAGAGTCCCTGCAGTGGGAACATTATAGGCTGATGATGATGAAGTATTAAGTGAAATTGCGAAAATTATAAGTTTTATTACAGAAAGGCAAACTTCTCCTAGAGAGGAGGCCTGAGTCAGGCCTCCTCTCTAGGAGAGGGATGGGCTATAATACACCACGCGGGCCCAGTGCGGGTTGGTAACTCGTACTTAGCGTAAATAGGTAGGTACTTGGTCAAAATTTTATTCCTACCAATTTTTTTTTAAATTTCGCATTCAGTAACTTCTAAGTAGTCATAATTAAATAACATCGTCGTAACATCACGCCTGTATGTAATCCGTGGAGGGTTAGGCAGAGGTGTATCCATTAGTTCAGCCACATTTCGCCAGTTATGTTTAAGTCCCATCTAATACGGCGAGCCTAATTGCCATCAACCGGGCATAATACCGGGCTCGCAGCAGTCGCGAACCAACTATTTAAACCAATGAGACAGTCTGCTATGTTGCTGAAATTATTATTAATAGGAATTCAATAACATGATTGATCGGTAATGAAAATATTACATAAGTACCGTATATAATTTAATAAAAACACTAGTATATAATGGACGAAAACAAAAACAATATATTATAATTATAGCCTTATGTATACATTTTGGGTATTGTTTCCCGTCCGAGATATAGGAATTACTTAATTATGAAGAAACTTCTGCCCTTCGTGATTTTATTAACGTATGTGATACCCACTGGCGAATCTTATTAACAAGGAAAATAAACAAATAATGAAGATTAAGCCATATTTCCGAGAAAAAATAATTACAGTCAACATTCCGTGTTTACAGATTCGACTGAAAGTGAATTAATTAGACTGATGGAAACTATGGTTGTTCCCTGCTTCACCAATTTTCATTTCTGATTACTTTCAATGCGGCTTTCATACTTCAAAGGCAGTTGAATCCCCTTAAGAATCATTGTCACGGTGTGGTCTGGTGGCCTGTTTATTAGAATAGAGCTCCACTCCGAGCAAATAACATAGCATAACAACAATAACATAATACACACATCAACACGGTCTAGGGATATTTCATACTCAATTAAATAACTCGAAAAGTACTGGCCGCATTGGAATCTTTAATACACCGATTTGTTTGTAATTTATCTCAGACTAATTCCAAATTCAAATTTTTGAAAATTCTTTTGTTTCGGTGGCTTAAAAATGTCTTGATGTATAGGAGAGGGAATTTTCATTTGTGCGAAATTTAAAAAACAATACGAATTACGTTTAGTTACAGTTTTTTTTCATTTTTAAACGAAAGATAAAGTTAAAGTTGAGGTATTGTAGCCATGCAACGCCGACATTTGACGAGGGCGGAGATGTTACGAGCTGTGGGAATGCTGGAAGCTGGATCTGTTCAGCGTAATGTTGCTGAGGCCATAGGGACCCATCAAAATGTAATTTCAAGATTGTGGACACGCTATCGTGCCACAGGTGAAGTAGCGGAGAGGCACCGGGGGTCAAGTCGCATCACTACCCCCAGACAAGACCGATTTTTGCAAATTACTGCGCGAGCTCAACCAAATGCAACGGCGACTCAATTGGTCCAAAGGCTGCGAGTGGAACACCAAGTGCTTGTGAGTGACCAAACTGTAAGAAGGCGACTGCATGAAAGCAATCTACGCTCTCGTAGACCACTCCGGGTCCCACCTTTACGGAGAGGCAATCGTGGACGACGATTAGAATGGATTCGGAACCACGTGGACTAGGGCCGTGAGCAATGGTCCAATGTGCTGTTCACGGATGAATCCAGGTTCGGCTTCCATCCAGATTCACGAAGGACGCGTGTTTGGCGAGTTCCTGGACGATGGAGCCGTCTCCAGAACCCTCAGGAAGTTCACCCATACCAAGGAGGAACAATTATGGTTTGGGCAGGAATTCGTCTTGGAGGACGGACGGATCACGTTTGGGTGCGGGGCAATATGACGGCAGAACGATACGTCCAACAGGTGCTGGGGCCCGTAATCTTGCCTCACAGAACACAAATGGGGCAAGATTTCCTGCTCATGCACGACAATGCCCGGGCACACACGGCGAGAACGGTAGCAGCTTGGTTACATACACATAATGTTAGGGCCTTAGACTGGCCTGCTCAATCGCCGGATCTAAATCCCATTGAGCATGCGTGGGATATGCTGCAAAGAAGAGCTCTGAAGGAAGTTCCTGAAAATTTGGCTACAGAAGATCAACTTTTTGCGCACCTCAGATTGACATGGGACAATATTCCGCAGCAAGACATTGACAACCTTGTTCTGAGCATGCCGAATCGTTGCCGATGTGTTATGAACATCATGGGCGCTTTCTCAGACTACTAACTTCAAGTTTATAAACACAAATTAAATGATTTTTCTATTTTTTTCATTTTTTACTCACAAATTAAAAGTTAATTCATATACGGTTTCCGTCTATGCTTCATTTTTTTTCCATAAAATCCTGAAATTTTAATCAGTACCTTAACCATTATTAAAAAATGGTAGAATATTAAATAACCTATATTTTAAATATATACATGTCATATAAATAATTAACACATTGATAGTAATTCGCTTTTTTAAAAATATCCCTAGACCGTGTTGATGTGTGTATATTAGTACAATACCCGCAGTAGTATTTAATTTTATAATAAAACCTAATTGAACGATTTTAAATCGCAACCACATACAGGCCATGAATATAGGAACAATAATTGTCATTAGAAAAAAAAGAAAAGTAAGAAAAATTGTTTCGTTTGAATCGCAAATGGCTTTCCACCAAAAGTTTACATTAAAATTAAGCCAGTTCATGAGTTTTCTATTTATAAATAAAACAGATACATATTTTTTTGTAATAGTCGTGATCCCACGCTTCGTAGGCCTTTTCATTGCCAGATTGTTACACAATAATAATCACTCAAATATTCACAAATAAAATTGTTTGTGCCGGAAGACATAGCCCTATGACGTCCAAACATTTTATATTTTATCATAAAAATATTCGTGTACTTATATAATTTATTTTCGTTGTTAACATTTTCACCACCGAATAAAATATAACACTTGTCAACAAGAATTTAAAGCGCAAAATAAACCGTAAATATCTTCAGGTAGTTTGCTGTTGTTTTATGATACCCTCGGATTATTTTCACGGAAATAACATGCTCATCATTATTAATCCTCTGAAGATATTTTCAAGGACACTGTGTCCAGTAAGATGAGATAAATAATTAATTTGAACTTCAATCGAAAGCCATTCAAAATTATTTCATAGATTTTCAATGCACAATAAGAAGTTTATCTTATTTTGTAAGATTGCTGTCTGTAATGTACCTACTTTGTGATATATATTTTCACCTGCCCAAATCTACAAATAGGTACTAAAACCTAATAAAACACTGGGTACAAAAGCGATTACCGACGCGAATTATTGAAGTTAATCTTCTGGCTCTCAACCAATTATTAATTTAAAGAATCTTAGACCGCCGCGCCGTCACACCTAATTAGATTTGATGTAATGAGAGGATATGACGAGACAATTACAGAATAGCTTGTTTAGAAAACAAATTAATTGAGACTTCACTGCTAGCCTGACGAAATGACTTTATTAAAAATAATGACAGTTAATTAAACGTGTTGGTTTACGTCTAATATATAAAATTCTCGTGTCACAGTTTTCGTTGCCATACTCCTCCGAAACGGCTTGACCGATTTTGATTTAATTTTTTGTGCTTATCCGGTATCTATGAGAATCGGCCAACATCTATTTTTCATCTTTTTATTTTATTTTTTAGACAAAAATTTTAATTTATATGGTAAAACAACGTTTGCCGGGTCAGCTAGTGTACTATAAAAAAGAATATTAAAGTTAGTAGAAAATAAACATCACGAAGTAGGTAATTGGACTATTAACAAATAAATTATAAGAACTCTCTATTTTACTAACATATAATTAACTCTAACATTATAAGCATAAACGAGATCAACATTTTTGGATCTTTAGATGGAAGTTGATTTTTGCGTTTGCATGATCTATGTCCTTCTTCAGTTTTATTATAAAAAAAAACTACAAAAATTACTTTGTTGAAAATGATGATGATCTTTGTTCCTTCGACCTAGACCTGCTTTTTTATAGAGTGATGTTCTCTTTTCAATTTTTGAATCTTGTTTTTTTTTAACAGGATTGACTTCAGCGACCCGACCACAGACAAGCCCGCGAACTTGGCAAACTCTGCCGTTCTGCGCATGCTGGAAGAGGAAGAACACAACCGTAGGGGACGCCCTAGTGAGTACACTGCTTTTACTAAAACTTCGACTAACCCCAAGTAATGCTAAGTCATCTATGTACAATATGATAAGAGTTAGATTACAGAAAAGTACCCGCTTTGTATTTGAAGCCATTGGCCTCGAGAGAAACCAAAGACTTGACTATATTTTTTTACTATTTCAGATCAAAAGCCTTCTTTAAAAAGAGCTGCAATTGTACATAATTGCTTGCTTGTAAGAAATATATAGACATGACAAAAATATTAATATAACAGACAAGAATAATTAATTGAAACATTTCATTCGCACTCCACGAGGTGTAGAGTACCCCCTATATAGCTGCTTCGTTGAATCTATTAAGTTCTCAAAGCCACACCTGATGCTTTTCTCTATTTTCTTGAGCATTCTATTCATGCTATCTAGATAAAATATTTTTTATTACTAAAGTCTTGAAAAATTAATCGTTCCTAGTTCAATTTTCATTTCTTATGGAACATATATTTTAAGAGAGAAGATCGTCAATTCTGTTGAAATTCCTGATTGCCACTCAAGAATTTCGCGTTACGTGGAAGCGCTTTTCACTCTGCTATTTTTGGGTTCAGAAAACGATAAACATTTAGAAGCATGCCTGGATCGAACAGACATTTGGAATATCTCCGTTAAATCTCCCACACAGTTCTGATACGCTAAAACTGTGTAAGCTTACTAATCCACTAATACTTTCCCCTGCTATAACAGAGTTAGACCCGACCCAAGTTCGTGCGATCAAGGAGAACATGGTTTACATGCGCCATCCGTTTGACCGTCACTGGCCCCCGGAACGATCCAGAATGCGATCGGCTCGCAGCTGGGATGGCCAGCTCAACGCTACAGGAAATATATACTCAGAGTTTATGAAGTCCACCAAAGGTACCAGCACAGCCTGGTAGAATAGATAGCTTTGACTGTGCGAGTCTTGTACATATTCCATATACAGCAAGAACTAATTAATTCGCGATCAATCAATACCATACGTAGAGTCATTGCACAACTAAGAATTGAGTATTCATATATTTTATGCTATGCACAGAACGTGGTCTTAACGTTTTATCACGAGGAATCCATTGAGTATCGATCGATATTTGTGATTAACATCATTATGTTTCGTGTTGCATTCAGGGCGTTTGCCTTACTAGAGTAGAACTCACGCACAAAGCCGCTACACTTGCTAATATTACACAGACAACTAACTGGTTCAACAGGACAAGAAACCCTAAGCTACCAGACGATATACGAAGCTTAAACACGCCGATGATTCATTGATCTCAATATAATGAATGAAACACTGAGGATGAGTGTAACGTCCTAATGTTTGGTCCCATCTATCCGTCGTTTTGCTAGTCATTGTATTGACAAAAACCGCCCACTAATGACGAAAAACGTTCATTAGTAGAAAGTATTTGGCAAGGCTGGAAGCTTCGCATAATGTGCTTTTACCTGTTGTTCCTGTTAGTAGTTCGCAGTCGACAAGAGAAGAACGCCAACAGAAGATATGGCTGAAACAGTGTTTGTTGGTAAAGTGCTCATTGTTTACACTAGTGCGAAAGTTGTTCAAGTGCCTAAAATTAGATTGTTTGTTATAAGCATCGTTTCGTAAACTAAATAAACGTAAGGAGATATGCAGAGAGCGTTAAAGTGGTTTATATCTGTTTCGTACCCGTAAAGTTAAACATGTCTGTTTTGTTGTTTCGCATTCTTAAGTAAATCTACAGAAAGAAAAACAAGTGGATTTTAAACGACTTTCAATGGAACTTGTTAAAAGATCTATTGCTTTGAGTTGACACAATTTATTTCTTACTAAGTAAAAATAAGGTGCCGTAATGGAAACTAGTTATCTCCTACTGAGACAAAGTTATAGTTTAGTTCCAAGAAATCAACTGTAACTGCCTATGTGCAGCAATGGGGAGGTAAAAAAATAATGCTTCGCGTTGAGCCCACGAGTAATTATAATAATAATTGTGGCCGTAAATTCCCGAAGAAGATGCTTGCACACACCGTTATAAATACTCTAAGTACTTTTTCTAGTGTCTGATGTTCAAACAGAACGGAAATATATAATTACAATGCATAAAACTCGTGTTTTTATTTTCCAAGAATTAATTCTTTGATCATTGATTCAACCGCATCTAAAAACTATAAGATCAGCACTTCAGCAGCCACTAGAACATAAAAGTTTACATAGAATGCGTGGTTTTCATGTAACAAATATTGACCTTGATTCCAGGATTTAAAATCTATAAAAGTGTTGTTTGACGTCACGAATAGACTATTTCTACGACTGTTCATCCCAGCAGGCTCATGAATCAGATTCTAATTTTAAAGCAGGTGTGAAAAGTTGCAAACGACACAAGTATCTTAGTTCATACGTATCATACGTTTTCTCCAGGTGTACACTATTCTGGGAGCAGTGTTTTTATATGTAGTCTGCAGTTGTTATTGGCAATATGTTTGCCACAATTGATTTTGACATCGAGATTATCATACAAAACTTTGAAGACTGTATACTAGGTAATATCTAAGTGCTCATTTTATTGTAAAAGATCTCTACGTAGTACCGTTGTATAGCATTATTCAGTTCGGTTGAATTGAGTTAGACAAACGCATGCGATTCACACGTAGACAACTTACGAGATTTGAAATTATTTGAAATTGTTTATTGAAAAAAGTGATATAAAAATTATTTACAATATGGCCTTAACAACTTTAAAGGTAGTGAGAGATGTCTCTGGCTAACTTCTATTCACTATTTATCTCTTGGACCTTCCCATCAAACTGTTCTAGGGACACTGAAGACCATTATATCGTTCAAACAAGTTAATAACTTGCAAGTGGCCGTCAGCGACCATCGGCGAAGTAGACCGTTTGTAATTTATGTACAACTCATGGCCCAATGCATAAGGTAATTGCGACTACGTCCCATAAGCCCAGACGGATCAGATTGCTAAACTAATTGCTTAGGTACTAATTTCCATCATATTACGTTCCAGGGAAATCGTTTATAACATTAAAAATACGATGCACCTACATCACTCCACACTGAAAAAAAAGGTTTGTTGGATTTACCAAATTAGCAAAGGTTGGCTGAAATACAAGGAAACTACGATAAATATAACAAAACCTCGCTATTGAACTTACAAAACTAAAAAGGTTGAAGTTGGTACCAGAGTTTTGATGTAAATGAACAAAGAGTATTGTACATTTTACCAAACAAATCTCAACAATTTAGTCTTGTTGATTTTATCATAAAAATATGATAAATATAACAAGACCTCGCGGTTGAACTTACAAAACTACATAGGTTGCGATCAAAATATAGTCCCTACCAGAGTTCATGGTGTAAATTAATAAACAATATTGTACATTTTACCAAACAAATCTCAACAATTTAGTCTGGTTGATTTTATCATAAAAAAATGATAAATATAACATGAACTCGCGGTTGAATTTACAAAACTACATAGGTTGCGATCAAAATATTGTCCGTACCAGAGTTTACGGTGTAAATTAACAAACAATATTGTACATTCTACCAAACAAATCTCAACAATTTAGTCTGGTTGATTTTATCATAAAAATATGATAAATATAACAAGACCTCGCGGTTGAACTTACAAAACAAAAAAGGTTGAGGTCAAAATATAGTCCCTACTAGAGTTTATGGTGTAAATTAACAAACAATATTGTACATTTTACCAAACAAATGTCAACAATTTAGTCTGGTTGATTTAATCACAAATATATGATAAATATAACAAGACCTCGCAGTTGAACTTACAAAACTACATAGGTTGAGGTCAAAATATAGTCCCTACTAGAGTTTATGGTATAAATTAACAAACAATATTGTACATTTTACCAAACAAATCTCAACAATTTAGTCTTGTTGATTTTATCATAAAGATATGATAAATATAACAAGACCTCGCGGTTGAACTTACAAAACAAAAAAGGTCGAGTTCAAAATATAGTCCCTACTAGAGTTTACGTTGTAAATTAACAAAGAGTATTGTACATTTTACCAAACAAATCTCAACAATTTAGTCTGGTTGATTTTATCATAAAAATATGATAAATATAACAAGACCTCGCAGTTGAACTTACAAAACTACATAGGTTGAGGTCAAAATATAGTCCCTACTAGAGTTTATGGTATAAATTAACAAAGAATATTGTACATTTTACCAAACAAATCTCAACAATTTAGTCTGGTTGATTTTATCATAAAAATATGATAAATATAACAAGACCTCGCGGTTGAACTTACAAAACAAAAAAGGTTGAGGACAAAATATAGTCCCTACTAGAGTTTATGGTGTAAATTAACAAACAATATTGTACATTTTACCAAACAAATCTCAACAATTTAGTCTGGTTGATTTTGTCATAAAAATATGACAAATATAACAAGACCTTGCGGTAGAACCGACAGAACTAAAAAGCTTCAGGTCAAAATATAGTTTCTACCAGAGTTCATAGTGCAAATTAACAAAGAATATTGTACATTTTACGAAACTAATTTCACCAGCTTACTCTGGTTGATTTTATCATAAACATAACAAATATAACAAGACCTTGCGGTTGAATTAACGAAACTATAAAGGTTGAGGTTAAAATATGTTCCTACCAGAGTTCATGGTGTAAATTAATAAAGAATATTGTACATTTTATTAAACAAAGGACGATGACCAAATAGGGTAGTTGACACGTCACAGGTTGGTCCATTTTTACCAGACTATGACGTCAAAAGCCCCCTCTCCATGGTCTTTGACAAGTTTTATTTTCGTAAATTTTTATTAATTTGATAAAACAAAAAACACGTACTTATCCAATATTTTTCGATAACCTAACTGACGGACTAAACAGAATCATATTTTTTTTAGTCAGTCAACTACCCTATTAGTATGGACGCCTGCCCTATCAAAAATTGCCGATTACAGAGTTAATTTATAGTTTATTTCATAGTCCATTGGACGTATAATATTGAGCTTAACTTTCTTTTATTTCATTGAAAGCTGTATATTAACTTTATAGTGTCTTGTATTTTTTAATAAAAAAATACCCCTTTTACATTAATAAGATCTCACACGTAACAGTGTTTTGGCCGCTTCTTTTTTTGTAGGCGTATTTATGAATAATTGGTTCCATTAGAATAGTTTTCATAAAAAACATTTTCGATAAATGAATGGCGATTTGATGCCTCTAATTAGTCAAATGCAAATAGTAGAAGGAAGATTGTCTAGACATAGCAGTACCTAGTAGATTTTTCTTTCGAGGCAGTACTTGTTGGATCGATAATGTGCCTAAACAATTTGCGAATTATTCTTTCTAGACAAAGGGTTGAGATTGAGAGCCATCTGAATAACCCATAGACTTTAATTATGTTGTAAGTAGACTGCGGAATAGCCGTTTTTGTTCACAGAATAGACGTTTACATAGTCAACAAAATACAAACTTATTTCTTTCATATTTTCATGTAAAGAGATTTAGGTACTTACCTACCTAACTTATTAGTCCCCCAAAAAAATATTTGAATAATTGTCAGTATTAATTGCAAACCGGAAACGCGTTAATTATGTTTTGTCAGTGAATAATAAACCCCAGCTTTAATTAGCAAAAAACCCAAAAATACCCAAAAATCAAAATGGAAATAATGAAGGATGCCTACTTTTTGAATTTACTGTAATCGTTAATTTAAGACACATATTATAATATACTTAAGTCAGGGCAAAAATGGTTATCGTCCTTTCAACAATTTGATTTGATTGAATATAGGTAATTATCATAAACATAATACTTACATATGATAATTATAACAAGACCTCGCAGTTAAACCTACTAAACTAAAAAGTTTGAGGTCAAAATATAGCCCCACAAGAGTTCATGGTATAAATTATGAAAGATCATTGTACATTTTACTGAACAAGTCACAACCGCATAGTTCGGTTGATTTTATCATTGTTACTGTGTTAGTTTCAAAGCAATTTAAAGTTACATTTACCGGGACAGTTGGTAATTGGTATTATGTAGCAGACTCATTTGATAAAAAATGATTCGGTTAAGTGCGTACCTAAGTCAAACTCGCGCACCGAGGGTTCCAGACCAACATTTTACATTTTGTACATGTTTAGGTATTTTTAAAAATAAGTACCTAAGTATTTCGCTTGACTAGTTTTTATTATTTGTTGAATTATGCCATAAAGTCTACCTACTCTAGAATATAAAAAAAAACACGTTTGTTTGACGAGGACGCCCCCCCCCTTATTTCTAAAAAATCTACTGCTGATTCAAAGTGGCGCTGCAATCGCTATCCGACTTATTGTTCATGTAGCTAAAACAAATCACATCAATTAAGTTTAGTTGATTTTATCATTGTTATTGTGTTTTGTACTTGTACCCCCCAATAACTTAAGATCTATTTGACCTACATCCTTGCAATTTTGCAAGTCTTATAAAACCGTCTTCTATGTATTTACCGAATCCTGAATTTCAATAAAAACCCTCTTACCGTTCACGAGATTTTGAAGTCAAAAAATCACTATTTTTATACCGACTGACAGTGAATTTATCTCAGATTGTAAAGTAGGTAAAGGTTTAAAGACATTGATTCCCCTAGGAGGCTAGGACATTACCTACTTATATAAATACCTACTTTGGTAGGTAAGGTCAGGTGGGGTAAGAGGGACACCGGGGGAAGTGGGACTAGGGACCATAACTAGTAAACCGAAGCGTTTACGACTATGAACTGTCCGTCGATAAAACAGTGAAGGCGAAATAGTTTGAACGGTTTTCAATAGATGTCGCTACGTAGCTCAGAAGCCACAAAAAATGAAAACACGTTTGACAGTTGTGAACTCGACTAGCACAAAGTTAGCACGTTTTTTTGCGAACCAATATTTTGGTGAAAAAAGAGTGCTGGAAATATTTTAAATATAATTATACATGGAGAAAACTATAAGTTTTTCTTTTTATTAGCTATTTTAGTTTAAAAACAACTAATAATATGAGTTTCTTTCGCTTGAAAATTCTAATCTCCAAAAACACTAGCTGGGGTAAGAGGCTCACTATACACGGTGAAAGAGGGACATCCCCAATGTCAGGGGTGATCAACATTGTGAATAATTTATAATAATAGGAAGATAAAATGAAAAGAATTGACTGAATGTTCTGTACCTACTACAACTTTAAATTATACGAAATACTAAACTAGAAACTTCCCGCGACTTCGTCCGCGTGTTACTAAACTTTCCCGTAAAATGCTGTTTTATAGTATAATTTATACCCTGTGTTACCTAGGGACAATTCAGCATTCTATGTGATAAAGATGTTTTACCCGACTGCGGCGAAGCCCAAAAGGAGGGTAATCTAAATCGATCTTGTAGTTTTTGAGTTAAATCATAATTATCACAAACAAATAAAAAATCAAATCTTTTCACAAAAGTTAATAAAAGTTTAGATGAATAAAGTTTCATGAGTTGTGTCCCTCTCTCTTTAATTGCAATATTTTGTTGTTGTTTGACTGTTGCAGGAATGATAAAATATGCCGCGAAAATATATTAGAAAAACTGACCGAAGCAGCTATTATTATTACTACTGTCTGTATGATTAAATAAAATTTCGAGATCGACTTCTTTTTAGTTTGCCACCCCTGATCGAACCTGTATGCCCCTCTTACCCCGAATTGATTTATTCTTCTTTTTCATTCCAAATGATACCTTATTTCATCGAAATTAAGATCTATTATTGACCGAAGCAGTTTTACTTACAAATTAACGAACATTTAGCAACGAATATTTAAATTCAAACTTCAATCTTAGGAAATACAACGACTGTCCCTCTTACCCCATGTGAGGGGGAAGAGGAACGTTTATTGAATATTTACATTAACGTCAATATCGTCGTAAGAAGTGTTATTAGCGTAATGACATTTAGCCCACGGGAAGCTAATACATAAACGCAAGTTTTGTGTTTTTTAAATATCTTATAAGACTTAAGCTGTTCTTCCTAGCAGTCAAAATATTTTACTGAAAATGAAGTATGTCCCTCTTACCCCAACTGACCTTACCCATTTCTTCCATGAGAACAATAATTTACATTATTAAGTACTAAGTAATTATCTATAGGTACTTCTATATATCTATACTTCTTTATTATAAAGAAGTAAAGTTGTGTGTTTGTATATTTGTTAATATTTGTTAAATTGTAAGGGGTAATCTCGGGATCTGATCTACTGAACCACGGTAATATAACCGATTTTAAAAATTCTTTCACCAATAGAAAGCCACATTATTGCTGAGTGTCATACATAGGCTACTTTTTATCCCTGTAGGTATTCCCACGGGAACGGGATCTACGCGGGTGAAACCGCGAGACGTCAGCTAGTAATATTATAAGTAAGTAGGTAGGTACCTATAACAAGATCCGTTCGTCGGTAAAAGTTAACAGTTAGTAAGTAGGTACATTTTTTCATTAAGTAATACTATACGAAGTAGGTATGTAGGTAGGTACTTACTTAAGTCACAGTGTAATTAATATCGTCCGAGTTGTAGGTACCTGGTCTACCAAAACAGACCGATCGAATAGCAATGTCGATTAAAAATCCATTAAGTAGGTACCTACTTAAGTAGATGTTTTCTAGACATGCTACCATTGATATAAAAACTCACGCAGTAATATATAAGTCAATGCATGCTACCATGAATTTCAACTAGGTATTTCAACTACCTATACCTAACAATACTAAAACTTAATAAAGTTAGTAGTAGGTAGGTAGGTATTAATTAGAAGTAGGTACTTAGTAAAGTAAAGGTTACCTGGAAGAGATCGCTTTCTATGAGCTGTTTTTTTTTCGCTCTCGTGATTTGCGAGTCCAAATTGAGACTACATAGGTACGTATCTACCTATTTTTGATAAATCTGGATGCAAATCAAATGTTTTCAAAGCATAGAATCATACCTACATCTCTGTGGATAATACAATTGGTAAATTATATTAGGTACTAGCTTTTGCCAGCGGCTTCGCCCGCGTGAAAATGTCGATTTTCCATACAAACTTTCATCCCCTATTTAAATACCTACCTTAGGGGTTGAATTTCAAAAAATCCTTCCTTATTCCTTGTCTACATTATAAAGGGAACCTCTGTGCAAAATTTCAGCTTTCTAGGTCCAAGGGTTTGGGCTGGGCGTTGATGAGTCAGTCAGTCAGGACTTCCCTTTTTATTTATATAGATAACCAACTAAGTAGGTATAGATAGATAGATATAGCTACCCGCCCCGACTGCGCACGGGTGCAATGCTGGTAATGTTACTAAATTTATATATACCTACCTACCTATGTATTGTGCATGTTCTAGACATAATAATTTTAAACCTTACTCTTGAATCACTAAAACTATTAAAAAAACCACATCAATTAAGTAGTTTTGAAGATCTAACTTAAGCATACCTACCTACATAGGGACAGACAGACAGCGGGAAGCGACTTTTGAAATTTGTCGGTGATTAAAAGTTCCTGTCAAAAAAATATTTTTTGTGACAAGCCTGAAGCCGACTGTACTTTTCTTTGAACATTCAGGCTCACCAAGACGATTCTGAAGAGCCCAAACTCAGTACCTACGATTGCTTTATTTATTACAGAGTTCCTAGAGCCACCTTCCGGCTCCATCATCAGACCAGCCCCATAGTACCTACCTACCATATTATTATTGTATTGTTATCCAAGTCAAGTAGATATGACAAATTTCAGCTCAATCGGTTGAGGATATCTGCTTCAAAATTGAGTGGCAAGATTCCACCCGAAGAAACATACCTATTTATTTATTAATTATTTATTTATATATACTTTATTGTACACCACAAAAATACATAACAAAAGAAAACATAATATACACTACAAAACATACAATGGGCGGCCTTATCGCTTTCCGCGATCTCTTCCAGGCAACCTTAGGATGGACAGTGATTAATTACGATATAAAATGGGGCTGTTGTTGGTGCAAATAGTAAATACCAACTTATACAATATTAAACTAAGATAGATACATACATATCCTAAATAATAGATACATAAATACATACATACTAAATATTTAAGCAACGAAAATTAATGAAGACTAAAGATGTTTAATTTAACAGTTATGAGAACAAGATCACAACGACAAGTAATGTTCCTTTACGAGCCTTTTAAACATAGGTAACGACTGCGCGCGTTTAATTTGAACGGGCAATGCATTCCGCAAACGAGCGGCCTGGACAGTAAAGGATTTGTCGAGGAAAGTTGTGGAATGCATAGGCATTTTGAGCTTCAAGTTATCAGATGACCTTAAAAATTTCGCGTGGGAGTCGCAAAGAAACTGGAAACGTTTCTTGAGATAAAGAGGGGTGGAAGGGGAAAAGAGCCTACGTATGTACCTACCTACATTGCAAATTAAATTGAAAAGCTTGTAGGTAATAACATTCTATCTTGCTTTGGTGTATTACAACCTTTCATACAAAACTATGTCAGGCCTTTGCTGGGTGGCGGCTTGAGCAATCGTTGGATACCTATCTCTGAGTGCCGCAGTTAGTATAATTCGACTACCTATTCAAAAGTGCCTGTTACTGGCCTACTTGATATAAATATTTTTGACTTTGACTTCACGCCGCACAAAGTCATGTAGGTACCTACTTATATTTATTTTCTCCAACAACCATAATAATACGAAACATTACAGTGTATTTAGGTAGGTAACATTTTGTAGTTGTCGCTGTGGTTAAAAATGTTAAAGTTACTAAACAGTATCGTAGAATTTACAAAACCATACGCAGTAATAGGTACTAGACAGTACTAGATATTTCCTTAGATCCCTACAGTAGGTACTTCCCCCTTCCGCACTGCCCCGCGGAGCTGTCGCCTTCGTTTGCGGCCACTACCGCAGGGTTGCCACCTTTTTCTTTGACGGATAAAATATTCTGATCTGTAGCCTCTGTAGGGCTATTATAACCCGGTTCATTAAAGAAAGGAATCTAAAATGGCAACACATGGCATGTCCTCTCGCTCGCTCACTATAGTGTGCGAGCGTGAGGACATGATAAAAACCGCCATTTTAGATTCCTTTCTTTAATGAACCGGGTTATACGTATCTCTGTTGACATTATTAAATAAATCTCAAGTTATGGTATGGTATCGTTAGTTCTGATTTCAGCCACGCGCTAAAAGATCCTTGTACACAAATAAATAGTTTTAGGAGAATGCTCCAACCAGCCCGCGAAATTCACATTTTCTTAGGTTTTTTGGAATTTACTGGCCATTCCTAGGCTGTATGTTGAATAAAATATTATTCGTGGATATAAGACGTATGTAGTTACAGATTTATAATCATCAAAATCATCAATACAAGCCTCAAAATTCATAAAGGTGGAAAAATTACTTTTTCAAGGTCAAACTTATTTCTGCACCTTTATAAACTTGGAGGGTTGTTTTGATGATATAACTCTGTAATTACATACGTCTTACAGCCGCAAATAATATTTTAATCAACATACAACCTAGCACTGGCCAGCAAATTGCAGAAAACGTAAGAAAATTCCAATTTTGCGACTCGCGCACCGAGGGTTCCCTACAAACTCTCACTCATCCCATTTGGCCGAGTTGAGTTAGGATTGCACCTGAAATGTATGACGCCGCAATAAAACGAGGTGCAAACTTAACGCAACTGAGTTCTCCAAATATTATGTTTAAAAAGGACTAAAATTAAATAATAAAAAAAAAATCGGTTGTCTGTAAAGTCGGTTTACTGGCGATACTTGAACGTGACATAAGTCATAAGAAAATACAGCACATAAGCAGGCTTTAAACAAACAATTAACACGCCGTTGCTATGGAACGCCTCAGAGCGAGGTAACGCCTCAGAGCGAGGTAACGACTCATGACGTCATCTTTTTTCGTTCGTGCAGCCGGCCATCGAATTATAAGACGTTATCACGTCAAAAATATTACTAAGTAAAGTTTTTGGACATAAACTTTAGGGGTAATTATTTTTGAGAGTTGGTAACACTGACTGCACAAACCGAAGCGCCCGCGTCCCGCGTGGCGTGCGTGTGCGTCTGCGACTGGACTCCGGTATACTCCGTTTTTATTCAAGTTTATTCAACGCTAACGAAACGTTAATTTCATTTGTTTTGCGCCGGCTGGCCGACTAGGACTAGTTTGTCACTTCGCTAGTAGCAATCACTAGCAATGGAAAGCGAAGAAGAAGAGTTTAACGTGGGGGTCGCCGAATATTTAACAGAATGGGGACTATCTGAAGACACTATATCAAACTTTGAAGGTGAGTTCATATTTTGATCGTTATTACATACCTTTACATTGTTTAATGGCGCCATGCCTAAAAGTTGTATTGTTCAATATAAATTTTGGGTGTTCAATGTTTAATTGATACCATATTGTGCAGAGACCTAACGATTGAGTGGATGGCTAATGAAGAATTCAAATTGAAACGGATACCTAGCCCCTCTTTGTCAAGGCCCGTTAACCCACGTTGTTTATTTGTGTTCCGGTTAGCTAGCAATAGTGGTTAGGTACCTACTTAATTAGGTATTTTACTTTGATAGGATTTACAAAACGAACTTTGGTAAACTTTACAGATTGGTTTGGTTGGCATACATTTATTCAAGTCTATACATGTAGGTACCTACATTGTTTCATGGCCGCGAAAGAAAAACTCTGTTTTATATAACCCGCTGGCGGAAACGCAGCCCTAATGTTTATCTCTTGTTTTTTTAGGAAATCAGATTTCGTTCAAATTGCTTGACGACATACAAGAAACTGAACTGAAAGAATTAATTCCGAGTTTAAAGGAAAGAATATTATTCAAGCGAGGACTGAACAAACTCCAAAACATTATTCGGGTAAGTGTTCATAATGTTCATACTTATTATTTTTTTCAAAACTTTTTGGTGTCACGGCTCATTGACCATCAAAATTCCTTCGCGACCCCCCGATCGTATAATTTTGTTAATGGTTGTTTAAGGGTTTTTTGTTAAAAAATTACTTGGTAATTAACTACCTACCTAAGTACTCATTATTTCCCAATAGTTATCAGACATTTTAAATATGCATTATTTTGATGATGTTTTGGGATAGGGATTCTATTTCTATTTATCTTCGGGGACGCCGGCAGACACCAGACGGGCGATCAGTCCTTTCGTTGTGGATTATTTCGCCCAGTTCCCCATTTTGGGATAGGGATACGACTACTTCATGTTCTAAGACCACAGTTAAAAACTTCACTCCAATGTCCCATCACAAGTTAACCTCGCATGACTAAATTTCACTCAAATCTTTTCATAAATTATTGCTTGTTACAGGCGACAGAATCTGATGAAACTCTAAGCATTGCTAGCGATTTTTCTGCGCCCAGTCCCACGGCCAGCACAAGCAGTGAAGAGTTGCTGACCACGATAGAGAAATCTTCTGTAAGTTTTTCCTTTATTTTGAGTGAGCCAGTGACAAAATCGGGTATCAATAAAACCTTAAGGTATGAAAGCTAGATTGAAATTTAGTGCATTACATAATTATGTTCCCCGACTACATCTTGAGCCATAAGACTCCGGACTTTATACTTACTTTTTATTTACTTTTCACAGATTCACAGGTCCTTATCAGACTCGATAAGGACCTGTGAATTTGGGCTCTCTGGTGTTATTTGTGCATGCAAATATTCTGTTACCATTTTAATGTATGGTATTTTCTTTTTGTTTAGAATGATAATTTAACGATTATTTTAAAAAGCAATAATACCGGAGAAATGTGTCTAGCTTCTTTAAATAAAAATGGTAAATTAGACACTACGGCACGGAACTACTTGGTTAAATCAGTAGTGGAATACCATGTGAAAAAATATGGTGAAATGAAAAAACAACAATTTCAAGATATTTCCGCCCAAATTGTTTCGTTAGTCCCAACTGAAGTGAAGGTATCGAAATGCAAATTCAGTTTTTAAGTTGTAATGAAATGAGATACCTATGTAGTTACAGTAGTTAGTTAATTATGATCACTCATTTACTCCCTGTAGTGTAAGGCATGTATGATGTAGTGCAGTGCTTTTTTTTCCAAATTTTACGCCCAGTAGTTTTGAGATACAGGCTGGTGACAGATGGACGGACGGACAGCAGAGTCTTAGTAATAGGATCCGGATTTACCCTTTGGATACGGAACCCTAAAAACTATCAATTCCATGTTGTTAAGTTGATATTCATGACCTGATGGTTATTTGATTTCCTTGATTTTCATGCTTAGTTCCTTATAATTTGTTTTGATTTCCATAGGAGACGTACTACATTCCGAGCCAAAAGTTTGGAAAAAATAAATATATTCCGGCAAGGGGAAAACTGGCTGATAAATATAACAATCACAAACGTTTGCTGCGGAAGAGTGGGGTAATACCAAATGTAAGGAAAGCCCACACGAGCACCGACGATGGTCCGCCTGACACAACTGCAGCAGTTGAAAATCAAAGTGGTATAAATTTGAGCATATATTATTCAAGATCTAATAGTTACATCTAATTAGGCTGAAGCTAGACTAAATTTGATTTATTGTTTACCAGTATCTAATGAAGAATATGAAGAGTTAAAAGTTTGGCTGAAATACAACAAGGAGCCAGTGCCCGAAGTAATCGAGAAGTGGAGGAAAACATCCACATTGCGCCTGAAGGAACTACAATCTGAAAAATATGCAAACATACATGACATTGTGAACGATTGGCCCTCTTATAAATTGAGTTGCGGATATAAATTGGTAAGTTGTGACCCTTTTTACAATATTTTTATTAGCTTGACTTCGTATATTTGTTTGTTTCTATCTTGTGAGCAATATTTGAAAATATATAAATACTTATAATAGTTTTTTTTTTCAGATTGAACTGGATTTCGAATCAAAGTTTAAAGGATCAGAGCTCCAACTGTTCAAAAAATGGCCCATATTTTTAGACAAAGCTCTTACACTTTTGAAAACAATTAAAGCTGCTTCTGTCTACATTAAATTGATTGAAGAAAATCCAAGTGAAGGTTGGTTCTTAATATACTTGAATCAGTCAAAACTTTCACGAGTTTCGCAATTAGAATAAATTCAAAATTTCGAAATTAGTGAAAGTTTTGATAATAAAACCATTTACATTTATTATGTATACATTTAGTAAGTGTATTTTTATAATAGCAAAAATACGGAGGTTTAGCAAAAAATCCCCTGATAACCAGTTATCTGGCTAAACTTCATAATAAAACTTAAGCTAATAACTTAAACTAATTAAGTCAACGAATATATGCATCATAATTTATTCCATTTTTATTTTTCAGATGTTAGAGACTTCTGTTATTGCGCGGCAATTGGATACAAAATAGTGCCAACTGTGAGAATACAGTGCCTAGATACAGATGGAAAAAAAAAACTATAAAGCCAAGCATTCAAGAAGCTATGAACAGTTTCATTCTTCATGCAAAGGTATGTATAATATTTCACTTTTAAGACTATTGTGAGATGAAGACTTCCCATACTATAACGACGATTTCCACCCCCTAAGCGTTAACCGATTTTGACACATTAAAATCTAAGTTTGTATGTTATCTAGTTTATTAAATATTTATTATATCAATAAACAATAAAACACTAAAACAGGAATATAATTAAATCTATTGATGATATTGTAAAAACGCGGAATGTACAAAGTAAGTATTGTAGAAAGACAAACTTTTACTAAATAAAAAGTAAAACTTCATCCTTCAACCTTCCTTTTATTTAAGATGCCATGTTAAAAAATAAAGGCTTTTGATCGGTGTCTCAAAATTACGGTATTTTTTTTAATATTTGGCGGGTTCGATTTCCGGTTCAGATAGGCGATTATTCAAAAATCTTTGAAGTTCAAATTGTTTTTAAGATCAAAATGATATTGTCTTCTTTCAGTAAAACTGTCTATAGATCTACAATACTTACGATACTTTCCCTCCATGTGGCATAGCCTTGGAACAGCCTGTATAAGTACACTTCTTGCTTGAGAGCTTCGCACAAACTAATCATAATGGTGAATTACGTTCCGAACCCCCCCTTTAAATAAATATCATTGCAATACCTAAGCAATAAAAAATGCTCAGTATCAACACTGACTAGGAATTATAAAAAAAATATGGATAAAAGTAAACAATTTATTCTAATTTCCAGAACCAAAGCGAAGTCCCCACCCAGCTGGACTATCGGCGAAAGGCCCAAACTGCTAAGGGTCTTCGGTGCCAACCTATCATTATTGCTGTCGGACCAACCATCGATGCCCTAAAGGACTTTTATGTTGCGTATGATAACATCCTTTATAAAATAGACTCGTTCTTGAAAGCGCTGGATGTATGCTTCAAAACTTTTCACTGCCTGGATGCAGAATATCCCACAGAAGCCGTTCACATTTGGCTATTTCTGCAAAAATATTTTTATAACATTGACACAAAATCAGACAAAAAGCTTTCGGGAGTCTCATCTTTTATCTCCGACTTAGAATAAGATTTATTTGCTAAATTTAATCAAAATGTTTGTTTGTTTCAAATGTCTCGCTTCAGTTGAAGATTACAAAGATTTTTGTGAACATTTAAAAGACCATAACTTAAGTGCAAACTCAACATATCGCTGTAAACAGTATCAATGTGATCGCGAATATCAAAATGTACGGTCTTTTAGACGCCACTTAATTTCCCAACATTTGAATAAACAAAAAATTTTTAATCAAAATCTCTCTACAAATGATTGCGCTTTAAGTGAAAATATATATAATACATGTAGTTTGTTAGATCCTTTTAAATCCTCTGAATATCATCCTCTAAACAATGTATGTCGTGAGAACGCTTTGGATACTGCCCATAGTATGTTAGAGAAATCTGCCGCTACGTTAGCGCTTTCATTATTTAGTGACGGTGGGGTTAACCGGAAAACTGCTCTTAAAATATTAGAAAATATTCAACTTCACATTACCCAAGTTCTTGGTGATATTTTTATACATGTAATTCCTATTTATAATGAGTTCAGTCAAAGTGAAAAAGATAACATTCATAAACTGATTTCAAATCCTTTTGGTAATATACGCACAGAATATCAAATTATAAAATACTTTACAGACATCAATTGCTACATTGCTCCTGAAAAGTACATTATTAATGAAAATGTTGCTGTTAATACAGTCGTCACTTCAGTAATGCTTGCGCCTAAATCCTGTACTGGCGCCAAATTACCGCTTCGCTCAGTCTTCAAGAAAATTTTTGAATTGCCCAATTTTTACAAATTAGTTTCAAATACATTAAAACCTAACGAAGTTCCAAATTTTGCTCACAGTTTAATTTGGCAAAAAAAAATTGCAAGTAAAGAAGGTAAACTCTGTTGTCCTTTTTTTATATATTTCGATGATTTCGAATGTAATAATCCCTTGGGTAGCCACGCCGGTGTACATTCAATATCAGCTGTATATTATCAATTTCCTACTATACCACAGGAATATCTTTCACTGCTGGATAATGTGTTTGTTGCAATGTTGTACAACTCCTCTTTTAAGATATACGGTAATCACTCCGCATTCTACGAACTCATTAACGAATTAAAATATTTAGAGGAAGAAGGTATAGATATAGATACTGCAAATGGTAAAGTGAAAATCTATTTTATACTTGGAATGATATTAGGGGACAATCTAGGACTAAACACAATACTCGGATTTTCTAAATCTTTTAGCAGCAATTACTACTGTAGAATATGTAAAAGTCACAAATCTATAATGAAAAAACAAACCAAAGCAGATAATACACTTTTAAGAGATCGGGATAATTATGCTAATGACCTTGAACAAAATAATGTTACAGAAACAGGAATAAGTGAATATTGTTGTTTTAATGATATTCCTAGCTTTCACGTAGTGGATAACTGTTGTGTTGATATTATGCACGATATTTTCGAAGGAGTGTGTCATTACGACTTAGCTCATATTATTTTGTATTATACTCAAATATTACACTGCTTTGACCTGGCCACTTTGAATAATCGCTTAAAATTATTTGACTATTCAGTTACAGAGCTTAACAATAAGTCTGTTTGCATAAATCAAGAACATTTAGTTCGCAATAAGTTTAAAATGTCAGCTTCGGAAATGTTGATGTTTGTACATTTGTTCCCTCTACTAGTTGGAGATTTAGTTCCTAGTGACGATCCCGTATGGCAATTTTTAATAATCTTATTAAAAATTATTCAGATTTTATTATGCAGCGTTGTAGATGCTCCGACTGTAAAATTGTTAGAATCTTTAATTACTGAACATCACGAAAATTACATTAACCTTTTTAATGACACATTAAAACCAAAACACCATTTGATGTTACATTACCCGCATATTATTGAGCAGGTGGGCCCCTTAAAGCAATTATGGTGCATGAGATTTGAAGCTAAACACAAAAAATTGAAAAACACAGCTCATATCATAACTTCTAGAAAAAACATATGTCTAACGTTGCTAATGAAAGAACAGTTAGCGTTTGCAAACAGACTTTTTTTAAAGAAGGGATTAGAGTCTCGAGTGGAATTAGGAAAAGTTACTGTACGGGAGTCGCGTGTGGATATTTTTCACATTAACGATACTTCTAATCAAGATGTTGATTTATCTTGTGATTTTCAATGGATACGTTTTAAGGGCACAAAGTATAACCCAGGAATGATATTAGTTACTACTAATGAAAATGATATTAATTTTTTCAAATTAGAAAGAATTTTTTGTTCTAAATACTCTTTGAGTTTATATTTTCTATGTAAATCATTAAAAAGCTCTGGTTTTAATGATCATTTTCAAGCTTATTCAATTGAAGGAGAAAACGATTCCATGGAGCTCTTGAAACCAGAAAATTTAATTATTTCTCCCACTAATGTTCATGTTATTGCCACAGGTGAATCTTATTGTCGATTTAGTTACTATTAAAAATAAATGAATAATTAAATTTAAAATGAAAAAAAGTTCTCATCCCTAAACTGACATAAGTAATAAAATAAAAAAATAAGTGATCTAGTGATTAATTATTACTTAAATTTAGGTTTAGTTATTTTCGAATTTTGATTTTACTTATTCCTAGACCCTCATTCTACATGTGTGCCGATCGATGCGTTATCACTACCGTAAATGTTCACTTTAGCTCTTAACGCATCTCCTAAATTTTCAATAATTTCCGCCTGTTAGATACTAGGTAACACCTATAATATGTATTAAATCACTGTATACAATTTGTCGTTATGTAGTTGTCCCAAAAACTTGCCCAACAAAAAGCGGCCGTTTAAGTTTTCTGCAGGTTTTTCTTTTAATTGATCTAATTTAAGAGATATAAGAACATTTTTGATGTGGCGCTAGTTTCGCTACTAAACTCGCCTTAAGGTGAATGCTCCAACCACCCCGCGAAATTCGAATTTTCTTACGTTTTTTGTAATTTGCAGGTTAGTTTGTATGTTGATTAGAATATTAATTGCGGCTGTAAGACGTATGTACTTACAGACTTATAATCATCAATACAAGCCTCAAAGCTCATAAAGGTGGAAAAATTACTTTTTCAAGGTCAAACTCATTTCTGCACCTATAAGAACTTGGAGGGTTGTATTGATGATTATAATTCTGTAATTACATACGTCTTACAGCCGCAAATAATATTATAATCAACATACAACCTAGCACTGGCCTGCAAATTGCAAAAAACGTAAGAAAATTTGAATTTCTCGGGCTAGTTGGAGCATTCACCATAATGCAAATTTCGAATGCGGGCGTCCTGGTACCCGGTAAATTAGGTAGTACCTTATTTTATAATAAGAAAGGTTTTGAATCCTATACGGATATAATTTTAAGATGAGTGATCTAGTGATTATTTAATTGTATTTATGATTGGTAAAATAAATTTTATGTGTACCAAAAATCTGTTTATTTTTCTTTAAACCACCGTTTTTATTAAGCCCATATTAAATAAGGTTACTGGTAATCGACGTATTCTGGAAACTGCTGATTTTCGGCTAGCCTACATGACCTTATTAACTGCAAATAATTAACTTTACTGTATACCTCCCTAAAAAGGAATAATTATGTTGAATTACCAATAATCCTGTATATTTTTGAAGTGTTTGTCAAACGGTCTTAAAACCTTTTTTTCAGACCCTGTATTTCTTGTAAAGTTTTTTCTTCTACTATCATTTTAGGGTGTGCCAAAATACGGTGTGATATCTTTGAAAATTAGAAACTTACTAGCTGATCTGCAATATTACTGACATGGTACACACGTAGTACATATGTACGCGTACATGGTAGTACGTAGTTTAAAAATCATAACTGCAATATGATTTTACTCTTATACCATATCAGCAATATTGCAGATTAGCTACTAAGTTTCTAATTTTCAATGATACCACACCCTATTAATATTCTCGAAATCAATGTTTGGTAATATATACCAAAAAATCGTGTACAATTTACTAGTGTTAGTTTGATAAATTAACCAAATTAACACCAGTAAAATTTACACTATTTATTTGGTATGTTTTATTAACCTAAGACCGGTACAATCAGACAAGCACTGATAAAATATTGGTAGATATTACCAGTTAAAGTTTTGTAATAACTACAGCATAAATCTGATAGATATTACGAAACAAATGTTAGGAAAAAATACGAAACAAACACGATAGATAATACATAATTGTATTTGATAAAATCTACGATACACTTCTGGTAAATAATACAATATTATCTCTGATAAAAAGCACGATACACATCTGATAGATTATACTAAACTAACTTTGATGAGAGCTGCATTACACATCTGGTAGATGTTACCAAACAAATTTTAGGAAAATATACGAAACACATGATAGATAATACTTAATTACATTTGATAAAATCTGCGATACACGTCTGGTAGACAATACAATATTATTTCTGATAAAGAGCACGATACACATCTGACAAATTATACTAAGCTAACCTTGTTAAGAACTACATTACACATCTGGTAGATATTACCAAACAACCTTTGGTAGTAACTAAAATTAAATGTGCTAAATATTACCAAACTAACGCTGATAAATACACCAAACGTGATTAGTAAATACTGCAAAATTTTGTTTGTTATAGTTTATCAAATAAAATAGGTTATACTTACGAGTTGAGTTTAGTTTTCTTTATCAAACTGATTTAATACATTCTACCATATAATATGTGCTATCTACCAAATTTTTGTTGTAGATTTTACCAAATACCTTTGCATTTTCTATTTAACTACCTTCGGTAATTTCTACCAAAAAAGGTAACAGTAGAACATACAAAATGTATTTGGTAAAAAAAACACGTATGTTGGGTATAATATACAATATCTCTTTGGTAGATTGCAGCAAACTACATTGTACTTTTTTTTACTAAAGTAGTTTGGTGAATAAGTTACAAAAGTACTTTGGTTGGGAATCTACTAAAGTTCTTTGGTGAAAAATGTTACTAAAGTATTTTGGTAAAAAATATACTAAAGTACTTTGGTAAGAAATGTTACTAAATAACTTCGGTAAAAAATGTTACTAAAGTACTTTGGTGAAAATTTTTATTAAAGTATTTTGGTAAAAATTATACTAAAGTACTTTGGTGAGAAATGTTACTAAATTACTTTGGTAAAAAAGTGTACTAAAGTACTTTGGTGAAAAATGTTACTAAATTCCTTTGGTAATTTTTTTACAAAAATTAAGTGTAATCTACCAAATAAATTTGGTACAACACCAACTTAATGTGTTTGGTAAAAACAACCAAAATTCGTGATAGGACCGAAATCAACCGCAAACTTTAGTTACATTTACGCAAAATCTGTTAAATCCAACCTAACATTTTTTTCAGTGCAGTTGGTATGCAAGTTTCGCAACAGGTGAAATATATTTTCCGTCTTGCCATTTCGTTAGAATTTACGATCTCATTGTAGTGGTACCTACGTAGCTAATGGAAATGGTTTTATGCTTCTATTTCAACAGCTATAAATTATTATTAGGTACGTTCAGGTGGGGTGCCTAGGTCATAGGTTTTAGTAGGTGTTCATTTTTCGGGCAGTGGGTTAGCATCAACGAGCGTAAGAGAGTTGGCGAATGGGTGTCCTAAAAATGTGCGTTCTCAAAATATAATATGCGGTAGATATTTGTGGTCGTCGCACCTGCTGGCTAGCCAGCAAGTCAGCTAGTCAAACGTAGTGCACACCGGCCGACGGTTGGCGCGTCTCTTGTACTAAACAAATCGATTAAATTAATCGTGAGTTCCTGTTTCATTGATCACTTTAATTTTTTGAGTTAAACTTCTTATCTGTTTTGTTTTCATGTTCTCATTTGTTTTTTTGTCTTCTTAATTTAAATTTATTTCGATACAGTACCTAGGTCACTAAAAGTGCACTTTTTGAAAAGTTTTAAGCCTAGTTCGCCGTTTAATCTGGTTGTTATTTAGTGATAACGTGACAATGTTAATGTATTCTAGTATCTAATTACCTAAGTAGGTAAACCCCATCCCACATATTAAAGTATAAACAAAGCTTTATTTTGGTAAAACTTGAGCTAAGTTAGTTCCTGAACATAGTTGGAGGTTTTCTTAATACGGAGTTAATTGAATCTCAATAGGTTCCCTATGTATCGAAGTTCGAAGTTGCGAACATTGTTAGGTAACACTAATAGGAACAACAACTTTCATCGACAGAAATATATGTGGTGCTTGAAGTAATCTGGGAGTCCTGAGTCCTGACTAAACAGACCACGAGGAAGTGAAACTTTCGGATTCACACAAACAACGAAAGTTACCTATCTAGATGCAAAATCATTTTATGGTTCAGTACATTCATCAAAGTGCACCGTGTTTAACAGTTTCATAACAGAAGACTTTATCGTTTTTCTTGCATTGCATCCTCCAGTTTTAAGGTTCTCTGTCCTGTAATGAACATATCCAATGCCTTTCCAAAATCTACTAATGGTTAATCATCATTCTGCCTTTGTGGTTGCCGCTCTTCCTACACTTGGGCTCTCTTTCTCTTTCCGTCTCCCTCTCTCCCGACAGTACCTAGATACTTTTCGATCAATCGATCAAAGGGGACCAACTATCGAACCACCCCGAAAGTTTCACCTTTACTTCTGTGACCTAGAATCTTAGAATATTTTTGTCACAGACTCAATTTCAGATTCCATGAAATCTGACTCAGTAGACCGTACATTTAAATAATCTTGGGCGAAATAGTCCTACTGACATTGTGAGCTTGCGACATTGCCGTGGGCTGTAAGTGGCTACTTAAATTAAATTAACGATTTTATTTTCATAGACAAAAGCAAGGAAAGGCCGAGTTCTAGTTCAATTTGTTCTCTGGAATTTCTGATTCAGCATCTGCTTACCGAAACTAAAGTATCCCTATCCCACGTATTTTTCAGATACTAGATAATGATCATGTCATTCATCGAGCATCCCATTCTCAGACAAATTGCTTGAAACTCCAGGAATAGGAACCTACACACAGGTTGAATCATAAATCTGTGTTCGCCTACAATAAAACGAACTTATATCCTAGAAATTTGTTTTTTCGATGGTCTGGCGCACTTCCAACTGGTTGGTGGGCCGCGCTAATTTAAAGAGAGATGTGTCATAATAAGCGATACGTTCAACACTGAAAGTCTCATGGTCTCCAAGATCGTATCACTCGACGATTGAGATTGTACGCCCTGATTACACATATTTTCCAAGAAACACGTATTTTTAAAAGCATGTCGCAAAATCGAAAGTTATTCTGGCACGATACGACAGCTAATTTTATGTAACTCACTGTTTACGAAGTAATTGCATTGTTACAGGCCAGAAGAAAGTAGTGTGGCCACCGGTGCCCGAAACGAACGGATATCATCAAACACAACAGGTAATTAACTCCTACATTATAATTACTGCCACACAGATACAAACAAAATTATATTATGTATATAGGGGTTGATTTAGATGCAAATGACATCACAGCTGCACATAGTAAACGCTTTACGGTCAAGGAGCAACAATAATTGCATGCAAAACCAAGCTATTACAAGTATTACGATATGTATTATAAGCTACATTATAAATCCCAACAGCAACAGACTCCTGCGTACTACAACAACGCGCAGCAGTCCCCCGCCTCTCCTCAGCCCCAGTCCCAACAACAGCCTCAGTACCAACAACAACCCCAGTACCAACAACAACCCCAATATCAACAACAACCCCAATATCAACAACAACCCCAATACCAACAACAGCCCCAATACCAGCAACAACCTCAATACCAGCAACAACCCCAATACCAGCAACAACCTCAATACCAGCAACAACCCCAATACCAGCAACAACCCCAATACCAGCAACAGCCCCAATCCCCTCAGCCTCAGTACCAAGCTCCCGAGTCGGATCCTTCCTACTGTGAGGGTCGGCGACAGGAGGCCACTGGGCTGAGTAAGCTGATCCCCGTTGGTCCTGGCGTAGCATCCCCTGCCTCCTACCGACAAGGCCCACCGTCTCCAGGCATCGCGCCGCAGCCCTATCGCCCGGGACAAAGCCGCTGGGCACCAGTACCAGCCCCTCTTTCCCCTCAGGTATTAGGACACAATGGTTGGAACGTCAACGTCGTCGATTAGAATTTAGTTTCATGACTGACTTGCACGTTTTCATTTTACTAATACTCTCTTGGTAAGTACTTAAATGTTTGTGCAAATCGCTATTGTATAACGAACGCTATGCCTTTGTCTGTTAGAAACCACTTTCTTATGGATTCTACAATTAATACAGAGTGATCTTTTTAGAACATGTAGTGACAACTTTGCAAAAATCTTCATGAAAATTAATAAAGACTTTGATTTTTGATTGATTTGATTGCAAAGTGGAAATGCAGTGTTGTTTAGTTACTAGTACTACTCACTTGTACCTACACATTGTGTAGTACACGATTGTGATAATCAACTATGTATCTGATTAACATGGGTGTTTGATCTCGTTCGCCATGCGCTATATCAGTATTTTTATGTGCAGATTCAAGGATCGCAGCCGGGTTACCCGTTGCAACAGCAGACACCGCAACAGCAGCAGCAGTATCCGCCTCAGCCGCAGTACTCTCCCTCGTATTCAGAGCCTTACCTGCCCCCACAGAAGAACTTCGAGCCCCCACCATCGACTATCACTCTTCGTCAGCAGCAACCAGTACACCAGAAACCTCCACCAGTTTTCGCTAGTCAGCCCGCCACAGCTTCATTTCAAGGTACCTATCCAGATATTTAGTTGCAAAACCCTTATTTTCAAGATTCTAATAAAAACTTTTGCTGCGCAGACATTATAACTCAAAAAGAGTAGGTGGTAGTTTATTTCCTTGTTCTTTTAGTAAAATTTATTACGAGAAACTCGTTTATTTCTGTTATAAAATGAAAGTCTTGCTCGTTCAAACATTGGAGCAAATCTGTGGAGCGAATTATGTTTTATAACAGACTGGTGAGAACTGAGAACATTTTATTTAACTCAATGGCAATATCAAAGCGCATAAAGTAAATGCGTAAGTACTTAGCAGATGTCTTCGGAAACATAATAAATATGTCGAGTTCCACATGTATTGTTGTTTATAGGATGGCTTTTTTATGCCTCGATGTCGCTATAGAAAAGTGACTTACACGACACGTTCAGACTTTTTACAATACCTATACGCAGTTACGGTTCTTATTGTTTTCTTTGGTCTAAGATTGTCACACGTTGTTCCTAATACGTAACAACTAGCTGACCCGCGCAACTTCGTCTGCGTCACATAAATATACATAGTTATAACCTTTCTCGATATATCGACTATCCGACATTAATTAAGCTAAATCGTAACAAACAAAAAATCTTATTCCTCTTTATTACAATAGTTTAGATGGTTTAGATTAGCTTAGATTATATTAAAGTGTGAATTACTATAAAATCTATCTCTTACTGTTAAATATACTATAACACTCTGTACACATTGTAAACATTATGATGCAGTGAATATTATGAATTTGAATTTCCCGGAGGCCAGCCAGAATCCCCCGTACCTACATTGCGACGCAACCCGCGTGATTATTTTTCCGCGCGGGTATTTTTACATTGCGATATCTTCTAAGATATTTGTTTAAACTGTATAGAGTAAAGAGCACAAATATTCTATATTAAATTTCCGTTCTAACGAACACATTTATTTAGATATAGATTAATACTATATGGGTTAAATAAGCTTCGCAAAAAATAATTCTTTTTAACCTAACATTTTAATAATAAAAAATGGTTACAGTGAGTCAATCTTAAAAGATAGACAGATGCTGTCGCGGACTTTTTTTTAGAACTTTTAAAGACGAATAATTACTTCATACATGATATTCTCGTAACTTAAACCGTTTTCGCAGCGCACGCAACGGAAGCTCTCAGAAAGGAATTTTCTTTTCCCGTTTTTGCAACATTTCTCATTTATGCTCCGCTCCTATTGGTAGTAGCGTGATGTTATATAGCCTATAACCTTCCTCGATAAATGAACTATCCAACACAAAAAGAATTTTTCAAATCCAACCAGTAGTTCCAGAGTTTATCGCGTTCAAACAAACAAACAAACAAACAAACTCTTCAGCTTTATAATATTAGTATAGATAATACCTACCTTGGTAGTTTGTATAGAGTCCAGTTGCAATTCTCGGCTTATGAAAATTTTAACACGTGTACCGAGCATTAAAATAATTTGCATGGTTAAAAGGAGGAATACCAACGAAACGAATAATGGATTGTGTGAGGAATGAAATGGAGGAAAAAAGAGCGAATGATAGTGTGACGTTTGACAGGGGTGAATGGATGAAAAAAAAAGTGCTGCGCCGCAGCGCCGACCCCAAATAATATGAAACAAGGGCTGGAAAATGCATGGTTGAAAGGACTGGTGTATACCTACCTACCTATGCAAATACATTTTGGATTAAGCTTTTAGCTTTACCAGCCTGATTCTCTACAAACAAGATATAGCTGGTACCTAATAGGCAAGCAAGTAATTGCAAGTTAGCGCGGAGACAGCGGGGAACTAACTCTCCGCTTCTAGTCTAAAAGCTAAGCTAAACACACAGACTCGAACTGATGGATGCCTAACTAACCTTAAATGCGGCGACGACGTCTCGACACAAATACTCTAGGGGTGTCGCGCGCTCAACAGCACAACGACTCGGCACAGAAGCCAAATTCATTCCGCATTTTAGGTTATAAATAAAACAATAACATTGTCGTGAAAGGTTGACTAAAGGATTATGCCAAGTGGATCGACAGAAGCAGTTGGGACTTGTGAACTAAATGACAACATTGCCATTACCAAAACGTTTGCCAACCGTTTGTATTTTGGCAATTTTTCTTTAACATTGAACAGGTGAAACGCATTTTCGGCGGTGAGAGCACCTTATTTGCGTCTTTGTTAAGCGCATTATGTAGTTGAGACATAATGAAGAATGTATTATATACCTATAACAGACGATGACAATTAAATTAAACTAGGTGTAGGTATACCAGGTCATTCTTAAAGAGTTTTATTTTAGACACATTTAGGATGATGACAAAAAATAAGTATACTAACAGCTGGTATGGGTGATTACGATTCCGCAGGAGGCGTCAATATGCGTGGGGACCAGAAGTGGCCACCTCAGCAGGTGAAGGAGGCGGTTGCCGCCGAGAACGAGGCCAGAAGGCAGTTGGCCAGGGGCCCAGCGTGCAGGCCGCGCAAGGTAACGTTTGTAACTAGGCACCATTAATCTACCTACAGCAAAATAGGGTTAATTTAAGAATTTCATTAAAGCCAGTATTTCTTTCAATCGGACTGAGATCCGATTTTAATTATTTTAAAATCGTTTTGGTGATTGATTAGGTACCTCTATGGTTCTGAATTAACCCAATTTTGATGACGTGTTAATATCTATGTATATTTTATTAAAATCATATTGCATCTAAGATTACAGGAGAGAAATCCTTGAAGATCATGGTGTGAGCAGCCTCTAAATATAATAACTAAACTATAAATAAAAGCTAAGACATAACAAGCCCGCATGCTGTATTATAAGCACCAAAAGTATTATATTTTCCATTCCACTGACATTTGGTATCTTACTTGTACCTAGATTTGTACAAAATTCTATATTTTTCACACTTTTTTGCTTTCAAATTCTGTGTTCAACCTGAATTATTTTTCCATTTTAATATAATTACATTGGTATACCTAGTCTATAACAAATTTTTTTCAACTTTTACTTATTTGTAAACTCAATATTAGTTAATATTTTTGTTCTTTTTTGTATTTTAACTTTTAACACCCTGTATATATGTCACTTCAAATATTACAACGCCTACCACACAAACTATTACGTACGTAGTTCTTCTAAAACTTCTATTTGAAAAAAGTAAAACCTAAACGACACAATTTTCTAAATTTGTACCTACTCGGGCGCACAATCAACAGCACCTCTTTAACTAATTCAATTTCAAATCTTAAACCGGCGAAATTTAATATCGGCAACTTCCTCACCTCGGAGTTAATTCTCTAAAGTTACATTGTATAAACATCGTCATTCTATTAAATCCTGAAAGTTTCTTATGACGTCAAACATTGTTTCTTACAACATAACTTAGAGAATTTATGGACTGAAGTGCATACTGTTGAAAGCTACCGTTGTCTGTTTTAGCTGCGCCAATATTCGCTTGCCGAATTGGTTGCAATGAACGACGTGTAGGCGTCGATCAGTACCCCAGTCCGTACGTACCCGGACTTTGATACCGAAGGTGTAAGTGTAGTTTGCGTCACTAGTGCTAGTACTATATGTTTGGACAAACTTTCCATTAACAGATCTCAGCACTTGGTGAAGGGCAAACCTAGTACCTACCTACTGTTAGTCGCGAGCACCTAACTCGCGTTTAGTAGGCTTTGCAATATCTATCCTTGTCTAGGTGTACGACTCTTACAATTAGTTTGAGAATTGGGTTAGCTGTTTGAGGAAATTTGTAGAGATAAGTGGCATTGGGCAGCGAATAAAAATGGTAATCTGTGAAATCAATTAGGTAAGCATTTTTTTCCATAATCTTAGTTTTCAGCGTGACGGTCTATAAAAGCAAAAACAATGGCAATAGGTAATAATAAGAGAGATATCTACTCACGGTTCACGATACCGATGATTTCTTTGCCCTGCTGTGGAGCCAACACCACGACCACCGACTGGCAGCAGCTGGCAACCGCCTGAAGTTTCACCACCACATTTAATTTAATTGCACTGAACTGCACTCAGTAACGTCCCACAATTATACAAACTCAATACACTTATTGAGTTTGTATAATTGCGGGACGATTATCGTCGCTCAAATCACACGGTTGGTTAGTTTAGAAAAAAATATATACAAAAACTTAAAAATCGGTCGAGCTGTTTCGAAGGAGGGCAACCACAAACACCGTGACAAGAGATATTTTTATATTAGACTAGCTTTTGCCAGCGGCTTCGCCCGCGCGAAAATGACGATTTTCCATACAAACTTTCATCCCCTATTTAACTCGGGGTTGGATAGTTGGAAGGGGTTGAATTTCGAAAAATCCTTCCTTATTCCTTGTCTACTTTATAAAGGGAACCTCTGTGCAAAATTTCAGCTTTCTAGGTCAAAGGGTTTAGGCTGGGCGTTGATGAGTCAGTCAGTCAGTCAGGACTTCTCTTTTGATTTATATAGATATAGATAGATAGATAATACCCGGTTGAAGAACTATAGGCCCATCTCACTTCTGAGTCATGTCAAAAGTTGTTTTCAAGAGCCATCACGAATCGCCTCGCACGCAGGTTTGACGATTTCCAGCCTCCCGAACAAGCCGGATTCCGAAAAGGCTTTAGTCCCGTAGACCACATACATAGGTACGCTGCGGCACATTATACAGAAGACCGAAGAGTATAACCTGCCTCTCAGTTTAGCGTTTATGGACTTCGAAAGCCTTCGATTCGATCGAGACTTGGGCTGTAGGTACTGCAGTCTCTCCAACGGTTCCAAATCGACTACCGGTATATTGAGGTGTTGGAGTGTTTGTACAAAAACTTCAGGACCAGACTTCGGAACCTATCCTTCTGCGACGCGGTGTGAGACAGGGAGACGTCATATCCCCGAAACTGTTCACTGCTGCATTGGAGGATGTCTTCAAGGCTGTGGATTGGAGAGGACTTGGCATCAACTTCAACGGCGAGTACATCTCTCACCTTCGGTTTGCCGACGATATAGTGGTCATGGCTGAGACCATGGAAGACCTCAGTACAATGCTCGATGACCTCAGTAGAGCTTCCGAAAGAGTGGGTCTTAAAATGAACATGGACAAAACCAAGGTTATGATGAATGTTCATGTAACACCCACTCCTATCAAGATCGGAGACTCTGCACTCGAAGTTGTGGACGATTATGTCTACCTGGGACAAACGAAACGGTCCAGTTGGGTAGAACTTCGAGAAAGAGATCAATCGTCGAATCCAACTCGGCTGTGCAGCGTTCGGGAAGTTGCGCGGTATCTTCTCGTCCAACTTACCACAGTGTCTCAAGACGAAAATCTATGACCAGTGTGTGTTGCCAGTGATTACATACGGGACCGAAACGTGCCTTATCAGAAAGCTCAAAGTCACCCAAAGGACAATGGAGGGCTATGCTAGGAGTTTCCTTGCGTGATCGAATCAGAAATGAGGAAATCCGCATGAGAACCAAGGTTACCGACGTAGCCCGAAGAATCGCCAGACTTAAGTAATCTGTGCTTAAGTGGCAATGGGCAGGGCACATTGCTCGCAGAACGGATGGCCGATGGGGCCGAAAAGTTCTGGAGTGGCGACCGCGAACCGGAAAACGTTGCGTTGGAAGGCCTCCCACTAGGTGGACGGATGACCTGGTGAAGGTTGCGGGGACCCGCTGGATGAGAGACGCACGGGACCGGTCAATGTGGCGACACCTGGGGGAGGCCTATGTCCAGCAGTGGATGTCTTTTGGCTGAAATGATGATGATGATTAATATTATTTAAAATAACACGCTAAATATCATACTTAAGAAAGGTCTTGAGAGTCGTACACCTATCCCACCAAACATTCATATACTTAATGGACTAAAATCATTATTTTACACAGGCATTCATTCTCTTCTATCTCTCTGCAAAGCTTTGCAATGTAGATGAGTTTAGTATTGACGCATGATTAGAATAAGATTCTATTACGATAGCTTTTTAATTTAGATATCAAATATTAATGTCTACCTATTTGTTAGAACTTACTTAGATGTTTACTAAAAAAGGGTATATAGGATACCAATGTGTAGTAAGTCTTTGAAATTATTAAAACAACCAATAAGGCTGAAATTAAATCACCCTAAATCGAGCCTTATGCTTGTCACAAACATAATTATGAGAAAAACAAGGACCTTTTAAGTATCCGAAGACCTAAAAAAATTAAATTACACAAAGCCAATTTCTACTCAAAATATTGCGCTCATTATCGAATTGGAGTAATTTTGTTGGCCAAAATGTGAGTTTTAGATTACTATGTAAAAAAATGATAATGTAATTTTGTACTCTAATTCCAGGTAAAGAAGGACTATGGAACCTTCTTCGCGCAGAACGCCCTGAACCACAACTACCCTGGATACCGCGCGCCCCCTGGCACACAACACTATGATGACAACTCAGGCCGATCTTCATACTAAATTAGATCTTAGTAACTAACATATCCCTCATGTAAAAGGAATATTAGGCTGACATCAATCTTCAACTCGTATGTGAATTTTCTGTAAAGAGGTTCAAATTCGTTGTAATTAATTTTGTTGGCATTACTCATGTCAAGAGTGTCTAGTGTCTACTTATCCAATTAATTGGGGACACAACATTTTGTAACGTCAACAAAAGTAGTAGGTATCATCTCATCAAAGTAAACATCAATCAATTTAATTGATTCGCTAAAAGCGAAATTGTCGGGATTTCGAGTACTTGTATAGGCTTTAGGTATTAAAGTCTTGAGGCATGTACGAATTGGATTTCAATCAGTACTTAATTGTAGTTTAATTTATTTTTAACCAATATTTAGAAATGTAAGTAAAGTATATAATCATAAAATAAATAAAAAAATAACATTGTCATTTGTCACATTCATGAATCGCTTTAAAATTATCATTTTCTATTGATTCTCATTGTTTTCTGTGTAAAAGAGCGGCTTTATACATTGCGAACATATCCGAAGTTGCTTTTATTGTAACTGTAAATAATGCTCAACTACCAATATCATAAACAGATTTTAGAATTTTTAAACATCAAACTAAAATTTTTAGTAATTAAAGATAACGGAAGTGAAGAAAATGTTTATGATTTTGGATATTTAAACAATTCAACGCTTCCGCCAAAGTATGATATTAACCATTGGCTAAGCTTATTGTACCTACCTAGTCATGAAAAGAGATTATACGAATATTTTGTATATAAAATGTTTAATGGCCTTGATTTGGTATTTCATTATGTAATTATATTTTAAATTAAATAAATTATAATTAATGCCAAACCGCAGTTTTATTAAAAGCTACCTTATATATACCTTATATATATATTCACTGATTTCATAGGCTGGTGAATTAGTATTAAGAAAAACGCTAATAAATTCAAGAGTTTTTTGCTGTGAATTGTGGCTAGAGCCACATGTGGATACCAGAACCATATATATGATCCGTTTGCAAACAAGACAAACCCAGCAAACAAATTATTGTACCTAATTATGAGTACAGTTTGGCAAGATTGTTTACAACAATAGGTCGACTAAAAACGGTAAAGAATAATAATAAAAACGAAATAAAACAATAATTAAGTATGAAAATATTATATTATCATACAATACATACATCGAGTACAAACCACGTCGAGTACCTAGACTGAGGTGCTCAATAAATGCTTCAAAATCATAACAGCAGTCTAGCCATGCTACGTACAGCTGTAGGTACCATTATGTACAACATGTACAATTAATAACAAAACATAGTAACAATCATTATTTTTAAAAGCCGTTATTTTGTCGCCGAATGTAACCAATGGCATAAGTTTAATATCACAGAGGTAGCCAATTTATGTACAAAATTATTGTGGCTACATGTACCTAACGCAACTTTCGTCACCAATAGGTAGGTAAGACTGCATTTCCTGTAACACTTCTCTTTGAGAGCGTCTGAGAAGGAACGAACTATTTTGTTAAAATTTACAGAGAATCCCCACCTATTGGAGACTTACTAACAGGGCAGGCCTAGCACACGCTTTTTATGGGAAAACATGCATTATTTAGCATAATCAGCCATATGTCCACTGATGGGACACAGGCCTCGTCTCTATCAGGGAGTGGGCTGTAATCTACCACGCGGGCCCAGAGTGGGCTGGTTTGTAACGAGTACACTTTGTTCATCAACCTACTTCGGGACAGTAGTTCAACGCCCATTTATTTCAAAAGACTTCGTATGTCATAATTATCTGAATTATTTATTGAATGGAAGTTTGGGATAAGTTTGGTCCCATTCAGCAGACCAAATGCGATTGACTGTAATGGATCAAGTTCAAAACTCACACAAGCATTGCATTAATATTTGCGAAGCACGACCCGATAACGTCACGTGTTTAGTTACAGTTTTTAATTTGAAAATACTATTTTTAGGGTTCCGTACCTCAAAAGGAAAAAACGGAACCCTTATAGGATCACTTTGTTGTCCGTCTGTCTGTCTGTCTGTCTGTCTGTCTGTCTGTCAAGACCTTTTTTCTCAGGAACGCGTGGAGGTATCAAGCTGAAATTCATATCAAATACTCAAGTCTATGGTCTCTTGGAGCTGTGAAAAAATCAAACTTCTAAGTCAACGCGATCAAAAGATACTCCCGTTTATGCCGCAAATTTTCGACACTCGCAAGGGAATCAAAACCTACAGGGTACTTCCCGTGAACTCAGAATCTTGAAATTTGGTACGAAGCAACGTCTTATAGCATAGATAAAGGAATAATTACGAAAACCATAAATTTTTAGTTACATCAAGATACTCCCGTTTATGCCGCAAATTTTCGACACTCGCAAGGGAATCAAAACCTACAGGGTACTTCCCGTGAACTCAGAATCTTGAAATTTGGTACGAAGCAACGTCTTATAGCATAGATAAAGGAATAATTACGAAAACCATAAATTTTTAGTTATATCACATAATATATTTTTTTTACGGAACCCTCGGTGCGCGAGTCCGACTCGCACTTGGCCGGTTTTTTTATTGTTGAAAGAAGAAGAAGTAGATGATAGAGAGACGGTTTCAGATGAGAATGTAAGAAAAAAACGTGTTGCGTCGACTCCAAGTAACATGGAACAAGGGTTGGAAGATGATTATAGTTTATTATTGTTGTTTAGGATCACTTTGTGTATTTTATGGGTCTTAGCTGCCTGATTATAAAATGATTATAATTATGTTGATAGAGCGCAGTATAATTCAGTTTGGTAAATTTTCAAATCAATTACTTTCAAAGAAAATCGTCTGTGATAAACAAATTTAAATACCGGTATTTCATTACTCAGTGAAAACCCGGTTTCACAAAATCTGTTGATTTCCAAAAGGGCTTGCCAAACACGGGTTAAGCAATAGAAAGTAAACGAAACATAATTCGATAGTTTATGACATACTTAGTCATAATTTCATAAAGTGCGTGCTAGGCATTGCTTTACTACTTCATGTGATCGTGCTATCATATTATTATTACCCCGGAAAATGCAACACATTGCAGTTCATGTCATACATGTACTGCAATGTGCCATGTCAGATTTCTCCCTGTTATCACATTACGCTTTTAATGAATAACGTAAATGCAAATTGTCTTTATCTCAGAATAAATAAATAGATTATACCCCTATTTAAAAAGTAGTATTAAGAAAATGATTTAATAAAATATATAAAGCTCGATATCAGAAGCATAAGGTCGGATGTACAAATATCGAGAGTTTTGTACATCCGACCTTATGCTTCTAATGTCGAGAAATAAAAATTATTATGTATACCTATACATATAAATTAACATACAATAATATGTTCAAAAATAACCCTGTTCGAGACGATTAGGTATCGAGATTAGATATTACTTATGTAGTCCTTTTTGGAGAACAATTAAAAAGATTCCCCGATGAAAAATAGAAATAAAATGTAGGTATATTATGAGGAAACTTATATGGCAACACAAGGTCGCGAGCGGACGTTTCTCAGGTAATGACGACATAAAAAAAAACAATTGACGTTCGAACATGCTAATGCCGAAGATAGTATTGTCTCGTTAAAAAGTTTGTTAGAATTTTGGGAAACGGTGGATATTTGGGACAAAATCAAGCATTTTACTTTCATGAATATTTTATGTTTCTCATTTTGTTTGGCAATGTTATACCTATATGCCTCTTTCGGATCGGATTTTTTAACATATAATGTCAATATAAATTAATATATACATATAAAAAAATAAAAAAAATATAAATGAATATATAAAATTAAATTAAATATAAATGAATATATAAATATCAGTAATATCGATACTTTTTCTTGGAAAGGCACCGAGAGTATGCTAAAATCCGCCACATAAAACAATTTTAAAACCAAAATTATTTCACTGCTTCGTTACGTTAAAGAAACGGAAATACAATTTGCTAGTAAAATTATATTTTCGTTGCATTATGCTATCAAGTTATTCTAACTAATGGACTTTAGCTGAAAAGCAATGCAACGAATCCCCATGTACTTATAAATTTATTATAAATAGCAATCCAAAATATGAGCTATTATATTCTCACACATCAGACTGGAACCTCGACAGAATACCATTTAAATTAGCTCGTCAATTTTTATTGAAATACCCACACGATATCGATAACAATTTTTCAAAATTATTCCTACGTATAAATGCTCGCACATTTCGCTGGACGATTTCTGATGATATATATTAGATGCAACAAAGTGTGGCTTCTGTCCCAATGATCTAAGCCCCAGCATATAGTGCTAATATCTATACACAGAATATTAAGTGGTCGTTGGTACTTGGCGTGCATAAAGCCGACATCATGGTTAAATTTCAATATTCTAGATGCTCCTGAATCAAACGAGTGAGAATCCCTGTGTTTGTTGAATAGCTTGGATGAGGTGGTACTTGAGCCGTTCCTTGGTTTTGTAACGCGGAAGATCTAGGAGGTTGAAACATGTGTGAGCTACCGGGAAGTACCTGTCGTCAGCTACTGCCTGAATTCTTATCTGCAATGAAAGATTTTTTTTTTTAATATTCGTAACTACGTTTTTTTTTGTTAGCCAAAACAAAAATAATTTAAAATGTATGTACTCACTTTAATATCTCTCATTCCCTGGATCGGAACCCGATCGCTGCCAGTCAAGAACAAAAGGAACTTTTTCTTATCTTCAATTGGAAGCTCATGAAACGTTTCCCAAAACCACCTAATACAAAAACAGTAAAATTAGATTAAATGTATAAAACACTAGCTTCTGGGCATCCAAAATAGAAGAAACATATCCTATCGCAATATATAGTGAAGCGATATTTTTTGTTATCGAATCATGACTTCCAGAGATTCCTTTCAAAAAATTTCAACTCTTTATAATTTTAATTTTTAAGTTTAAATGTTTTGTAATTGAGAATATTTACCTGACTTGCGGATCAGTAGAGGTATACCCGTTTTTATATTCACAGTTACTTTCAAACACTTCCCAGTCGTATTCTTCATTACCCATTACAACTGACATCATTTCGTGTGATCTAAATAGCTTGATAATTCTACCGCCACATACCTGTGGGAAAAAATAAGCATGTTTTACAAAGAGGTATGAATATGTAGCATCTCTAGCGTTGTATTACTTGTATTACAAACAATGTAAGCAAACATCCGTCGAGTAATCATCATCTGTCTATCCTTTCCCGCTATGCTGTAGTTGGCTCCCAGTCAAACCGGGTGCAGCTGGATACCAGTATTTTACATGGAGCGGCTGCTTATATATGTGACCCGCACAACTCAGTTACTCGACAATATTAGGCCCCTTGCTGAGGTTGTCAGACTTTCGAACTTCTAGCTACATCGCAGCAAAGTATGAAAACAATACTAATTTTTGCAATCAATTCGATTCTAGCTCATCTGTCCTGACCCATCCTGGATATATGACCCGCCCAGCCCCATTTCCTCGTAGACTTATCGCTAACATCGGCTATACCTGTCTTGGAGCGTTAAGACTTAGTTATAAATTCATTCTTACCTTCTGAAAACCTTGATTGAAAGCCTTGAACTGATTTTCAACCGATTTATTGAGCAAGAACTCTACATAAAGCTCAACGTATTCCTGTTTGTTCTCATGTGTTACCGGCAAGTTCTCGCCGTTTTCCTTCAGGGGGTGCACATGTATCTGTCCGAATACTTCTGTATTTACTGCGAAACATAAGCTGAATACCTGTTGAAATAATAAGCAAGTTTAGCAGACATGGTAAACGATTTAAAAACCAATAAATTGGTATTCTAGTGCTAGCCAATAAATGTTGAGTTTAGAATTCGTAGATATTATAATAATCCTGTCGACTGAATTTTTATATTAACATAATTATGAAGAGACTGCCTCGTTTGTCTAGTGGCGTAGAGCAGAGAGTAGAGTTATTGGATTTTTTAATAAGGTCTCAGTACCAGCAACGGAGTCTGGATTTGTGCCCGGTTGATGGCAATAGGTTGGCCCCCTATTACATGGGACTTTAACATAACTGGCGAAGTGCGTGTGTACTATAAGGTACACCTCTGCCTAACCTTTCGGGGATTACAAGCTTGATATTATGTATGTAACAATATTTTAACATAGCTTACATCTTCGACGTCTTCATCCGGATAGTCCAGCAAACTTTTGAGGCTATTAGCGAGAGTTGGATACAGATCGGACAAGTCATCCAACATAATGGCTTCTTCTAGCAACTTCTTGTATAACACCAAGGGGAACGGGACGTAGATTATAATTGAATTGTATATAGCAAGACCGTAAATGGCACCTGTAAGGAGAAATATTTAATAAACTATTATATTCGCATTGTACAATTTCGAGGCTGCAACAAAGCAGCCCAATCGCTTGCTTAGATGGCGACATTGTCACTTGTTGTCACACATTGGTTACTATACGGCGTGTTTCAGAAAGCCCGGTTATATTTTAGAGTGTGATTCAAACCACAATCAAAATCGCGACAAAGAAACAGCTGTCCCATACAGTTCACACACGGGACAGCGGAATTTTGAAAACAGCAACAGCAGGCGGGCAAAATTCATCTATCTCTCAATCTCCATCTACGCAAGCGTTTGCATAGCAGCACAGAATCGAATTAATGATTGCAGTATAACATAGCGATGAGTGGCTTTGCCGTTGCAGTTTAGTCTTTAGAATTGTACCTTTACGGGTTCTTTCGCGGTTTTTATAATAAGGATAAAAACCGAAAAGTGGTGTTTAGCTTTAACGTTTCAAGGATGTTCAGAATAGACAATTCATAAGATGCGAAATTGAAATCCAAATTGGTGTGGAAAAAATAGGCACAAATTCGGCTCGAGTGAACACGTCATGTGCATTCAGGTCAACGCCTTTAAGAGCTTATGGTACCTCAAATGCGAGTTTTATAATGCGTAAAAGTATATGATTCACTGCAGTAATCAACATCAGAAAAATATATGATATTCTTCAGGATATATGCTAGTGCCATAGTGTTGTGAAAACATAATACAACTAACTTTGCTCGATAGAAAAAAATCGCGAAGATACCTCTAAAAATTTCTTTTAACGAGTAAAAACCATACTAAAATAATGTCATCGTTCTGATTTTTTTGCCAAATAATTCTACAAGCAATATACTAAAGTCATAGTGTTTTAGTTTTTTAGTCCAATCAATAGTTTTTTTGTAAATCGCAAAATACCACTAATTTCGCACTATTCGGCCGCAGCGAAAGACGTAACAACCGCTTTGTGGTGCAAGCTGATTAGAACTTTATTCTAACAGTATTTCAAGCGAAGTTTGAACTACCACAAATAGGGTTGCTAATCTGAGGTAGCATACGCTCTTAAAGAGAGAACAAAGTCGCAGTTAGATTTAAAAGATGATGACCTAAAAGCTAACCTACAGGATACACATAATGCGGTTTGATGTTTTTGGCCAAAGTTCGATATGATAGCGACTTGAGAGCATAAGAAAGAGAAGCAAAACAAAGCTCTTGACAACTACCCTAGAAAGCCATTGAATGCAGTCGCTATGGTCAAAATTGGCTCAAAAGCATAATCATCATAAAGAGCACAGATCAACTGAGCAATTAAATATCTGACTTACCAATCAAATAATACATGACGTCGTCTTCGAAAGGGTTATTTGAGAACCAAATCATATTAGTTTCTTCGGATTGTTTGAACATGCCGTATACAGGGTCGAAGATTTCTTTTAGTAACAAAAGGAAAAACTCTTTTTTAACCCCACCAGCATCTTCGGCTTCTTCACCAACGAATTCTACCTGAAAGAACAAAAAATATCTGTTACTGCAATGTATGTATACCTTCTTAAAACATAAGATTCATATGACGCAATGTCGCGACTTGCAAGGATTATGAGGAGTTTATTCTAAGACTTAATAAGACGCAGCCTTTATTCGCTTACTGCCAAACTTAGACCGCCTTATTACAAAAGACAATTAAACCTGGTTTAACTTAGACTTGGTTTATCTCGCATGCTGTCACTTTCTTTTGAATATTATTGAAGTGAGACGTCATGCGAGATAAACCAAGTCTAAGTTAAAGCAGGTTTAATTACCTTTTGTAATAAGGCGGAGAGCGTTTGTTATTATTTGCCCGTTAAGGTTTATTATACAATAACATGTTAAATCTTTTGTAAGCACTGCTTGCAGAAGCGAATTTTATTTTACTTAAAACTTTTTCGAATTACACAAATACTTACTCTGAGCGGTTTCTTCAACTGCGAAGTCTCATGATTACTGATTTGTGACATTGTATCTCTTACAATATGGTTCCTGGAGACTGTTAGGTTAAGGAACTGGTCCCTCTGGTACTCATACGTGGGATCCATGAATAACCGTGTGAATATCTGTGTGGCTGCTCTACTGATAGCTATTTGCATTTGAAGCTGCTGATCTATTTTTAGTAACAATGATTTACATTGGACGTCGAATAGGAACGCGTAGTTACACATGTGAGGATGGGCAGACTGCAAAAGTACATTTTACATTATTGTTATTATTAGTCACATACATTGAATAACAAATAAGTGGTGCGTGATTGACCCTATTACACTGGCGAAACGTGGGTGTAGTATTAGGTACACATCTGCCTAACTAGTCGAAGATTACGGGCGTGAGTTTATGTTTATGGTGCGTGATTGATAGCCTCTGAGCAGCATGAATAAGATTCTCAAGTCTGGTCTGAGCTCGGTTACAGATACCGGCACGGTTCTTGAGCGCTTGGCGGAAGAGTGGGGATCGCTGTGCGCATCATACACTTCATGTCATAAAGTTTATGACAAATAAAACGCACACCCGTTTATTATTTATTGGTTGTGAGGTAAGTGCAGCAGGATTAAAGAACAAATCCTGAGTGACGGCTATGACGCGATGCGCTACGGGCCAATCACTGCACTTTCCCCGCCCCCGCGTCTCACTTCATACCACCAAAGGGACCCAATAACTAACTTTTGCGTCAGCGCTCAAGAATCGTGCCGATGATTGTATCTGATGATAAGCTTGAAAAGATACCTGAGAGGTGCTAAAAGTTAATATTATTATGCTTTTCATTTTTATATTAATTTTATTAATACAATAGATTAGTTGACTCAATCCTTTTACTGTCCACGAATACCAAATCGGTTACCGCGAGTACCACCGTTACCAAATCGGTGTGACACCGATTTGGTAACTGTATGCGATATCGCTAGACTGGGAAGTTGTCAAAACTATACTTTTTATTAATAAAGTTGCGGGAGATAACAATTAAGCATTTTTAAACATTCTTAGTAGTACTTACAGCATGATCCGAAAGCCAGGTAATATAATCGGTAGCAATATCCACGTGATCGCACAAGTCTTCAATATAAAAACATTCCGCTGGAATTTTCGGTTTCTTTGGATTTGTAAAGTTTATTTTGTTCAGTGACGACAGAGTATTGAGTATTTGTATTATGCTGTGTGTAAAGTAAATTTTCTGGAACCAGAAATAAAATCGGCCGTGACACTTTCAAGTACAATTTTTTTAAAGACTTTTAGTTTCCACTTTATGTTTTACCTTGTTCGCCCGAACTGCAGGCTGCATAAGTTCGTATACAATAACACTTTTGAATATATCGACTAGCATTTCAAAATATTCTGGTGTTTGAGCTTCCCACCATAGATTCACTATCCTCTGAGGATGGGTAGAGAGATTGTTGAACGCCTCTGCAAATGGACCCTAGAAAGATGAAAAGATGTTTGAATAACCTGTGTTGAATGAATTTTCGTGTATGAATCTTGGTATAAGTGTAGAGGGAGATCAAAGAAACGATGGATATGTAAAGGATAAGTGGAGTAAAAGGTGATATGAAAAGAACGGAGGAATATGTAAACAATTATGTCATGAGCGGAGGCGTCTGATGAGATGACGAATTACTCGTCGTAAAGAAGTATAAGAGAATACGACATGCTGCATCGACTTTAAATAAATTGGGATGAGGGCAGAAGAAGGTGGTGGTGATGGCTCGGAGTATGTTCCTATTCTTTTTCGAATATTTACCAAAGAGTGTGCCTTCAATCACGTAAGTTGAATGTAAGAATATGTTGAGCTGTGATGGCAGCGATTTATCAATGGCAGTGGTGTCATCAGTAGAATTGCATATTTTAAATCACATAAATCCATTTGTCGTACAAAAAAAAGTTTACTCTACTTTTACGAAAATAAATTAGGGAAGATATGCATTGAGAAAAAAAATCTAATGTATTTATACCAAGATCACTTTAATGAAATGATGACTAACTTAGAAATAAAACTACTGATACCTGTAATTCAACATGTCGACGAGGATTTCGCATCTCGTGGTACAGAGGCAAGATAAGGAACATTCTGAGAGCCTCCGCGTCAGGTGGTGACACTTTCATCTTTTTGATTATGTGCTCTGTTAGGTGGTTGAATATCTGAAAATAAGGTTATAAAAGTATTTCAATATTTATTAAGAAGTCTTCTATGTTTATCGGGACTAAGACTAGCCATCGACATCGAGGAATAGTGTATGCGCATCTACCAAATGTACTCTCTCTTTCCTCACTGTCTTAGTTCGATCCGATGGGACGGTTGTCTGAAGCGACCGGAGGGAGATCAGGCGCAGGACCAACATTATATAAGCCGTCATTTACTATACTGCTAACTGGTAACTTCTAACAGAAAACCATCAACACTATCACCGATATGAGAATCTAATTCAGAACGGCCCAACGCTTAGCAGTCACACAATGTACAGTACCTGAGTACTGTAAATGTAATTATTTTCATATGTCGATGCCTGAGCCGCTAGGCGTTAATATAGCAGATAATATCACAGACAGACAGACAGACGCGACGGTGTACTTTGTTTATTAATATGTAGTGATGTGCGGTCCTGGTAAAGCTCGAGGGAATCCGCTGAATGTGGGAAGCTTGGGGGATGCCTCAGTGGACTGAATGATGATGCTAATACTTTATGACTCACAAAATCAAAATGATTAAGGAATCTGTGGCTACTGAGTCAACTATTTATAGGATCTTTCGTTAAAAATACAAATGTCAAACTCACGAGTTCCTTGATTGTAGTATTTTCAAATCTGCTAACTAACGTGAATGCTTCCTCGGCTTTCCGAAGGTCGACCCCAGGCACCTTAGTGTTGCAGCCGAAGTGAGCATTGTTGGGTGCCAGGAACGAACCGTTTACACACGCTAGCGAGCCGAATGCCGTCTCTAAATACGCTAGGATATCCTGCAGAGTAAAAAGAATGTGTTATTTTATGTTTTAACTGGCTCTTGTGATACAGCAAGAGGTTAGACTTCAATTTTTCGTTAATTATCGAATTTTTAATACATAAATTAGAATTATAATAAAAGGGGAAAGGGGAAGAAGTAGATATTTTCCTCACTGATTCAGAGGAAAAGTTTGGATGTAGGAAGTTATCTCCGAAACTACTCATCCAACTTAACAAAACATTTTAGAAGATCATCGATTGATAGGATATTATTATGTTTCTTCGACGCGGACGAATTTGCAGGCAGAAACTAGTTATCCATAAAAATCTTAATCCTGCCTAGAATTTTCATCACCAGAAACAGGTATCTCACCTGATTTACAACATCACAGTCTTTAAAAGCTTCACAAGCAGTCAACTTAGGTATTGTCAATGTTACGATTTGTTTCGTATGATCCTGAATTCGGAAGTCAACCGGCCCAGATTTGTCATGGTCTATTATAAGAAAACTGTGGTCACCGCCTGCGAATACCTTTATAGGCCCCTTGAAGACTTCTTGTGAAAACTGCAAGCAATATTGAAACTTCTTTATTTCTATTTGATGGATCACAAGGTGGATATTTGCGTGTAAGCGAGTTCAAATAGGGTGATTTTATATCTAACCAAGACGCAAATTAATTAATTGTTTTGTTAAATTGTTAAGGCTAAGATATATCACCTTCTTAAAACAGGCTCAGACCTCAAATAAACACCCTGTTTAATAACTTAATTAAATTACAAATAGTAATTTTACTTCATCATTACATTCATCACATGACAATAGATTACAGTGCAAAAGCAATGACTTTGATCATAAAGGTTTTTCAATGCACTGACAATAGACTCATAACAGAAAATTGATAAAAAGCGCACTAAAAGAAAGCGGATTATGAAATGATACAAACATCTGTTGTTGTAAAACAGCTCTTGTTAATCTCATAAATTATGTAATTTAAGTGTTACAAATCTTTTGTAGCATAGTTTGGAAGATTGCATTTTCATGACTCGTCATAGAACATTTTCTATTACGAGTGTAGTGTGACGATAGTATGCGTATAAATCTATTGTTAGTGCTACAATTATCACAATTCAGCCAACCGCAACTTTCCGGGGATCTCCCACGGAAGAGACATATTTTCTTCTATTGTGGGGAGCTCCCGTATTGATAGAAGCTTTTGAATTATACAAATCTCTACGTTCTTCGTTGTTCGTTATCTACGTTTATACTGTGGGGATCGGGGGTATTGCAGATGTGTGGTAACGAGAGCATCTAAAATTAAAACAGATGTTTGCATTTAACGCAACGGGCGCAAACGCAACCATAATCCGCTTTCTATTTAACGCGCAATAAAAAGGTAATTTAACCATTTCCCTATTAACACTAAAGTATATCATGCATTATCTAAAACATTTCTCTAAAAAAATACTAAAGTACATAACTAAAAACAAATTAACAGGGGCCTAGCTACAAAATAGACCAATACAAATCTACAACTAAAACATCTTTAATAAATTGCAGCACATAGAACATAATACTATTTTTTAAGTATACAGATGACTCAACATTTATTTTGGAAACGCCCGCGGTGTTATTTCGAGTTACTGATGTCGCGGCCTCGACTTTCTGTTTCTTCTTAAGCTGAAGAACAATAGTTAATTTTAATAACCTGCACATAACCTGCATCAGGCTATTACTATATCATTATAAACAATAAGAGTGAATTCAACATCTCCGATTATTATACGGAAGTGTGTATCAAATATGTATAAACATTAATATTTAACCAGGTATATTTCGAATAGAAAACATCTTGGATATTCGCCACTTTAGGGGTTCGAACCCGTGATGAAGAGATCGATCTAGAGTCCAACTTTAATAATATTACTCCTCTTCTTTTATTATTACTTTTGTCGAGTCAAAAAAATAAAAAATAAAATAAAATTAGCCACCAGCACATTAATCCTTACACAATGAGTTCCTACATCAAAACAGACTAACGACAGTATATCAACATCTATATCCATACGGTCAGTAAATACATAGACAAAACTTCTTCAGAAACCAGTCATCTTTAGGAAAATGGTCAGTACCAACCGTATTGGGTAAGTACAGGCCTACCTTTTAACAAAGAAGGCAGCTTAGGTAGTTGCGCAGAGGGTTGTGGTGACCTGTTGCGAGACCTAAGTCACTCATTCACTGACTGGTGTCAAACCCCCCTCCTCCCCAAGCCCAACCCGCGCGGCTACCTTTTTTTTTAGGGCGGGTGGAAAATCATCAAATAACCCCTTCCGCTCATGGGCAGACCGAAAGGGAGTGTCAGACTTCTACTGACTAAAAACCACCCCTGTTCCTTCTTAGCCCTTTATGTCGAGGCCGCGGTTTCTCATATGAAGAAGCGCTCATTCGCGCGGCTACCTCAGGCACCAACTCAGTTCAAAGGTAGGCCTATAGTTATACTGTGCTAATTTTACACTAAAACTGTGTTGAAAAAAAAGAAGGAGTGCAGAAAGGAAACGACTATCTAATACGGCCTAATACTAAGCTACATACTCATTTACCTTGCTTTGGCCGGGGTTTTCAGTCTGTATTGTAAATAGAAATAGAATTGAATGTTATAATGGAAAAAATATTTACTATGTCACAGCCTATTCGATTAATATGCGGAAAGCCGACCGGAAACGGCATAGCTGCCAAAAGGCGATAACACAAAAAAATATGGGCGGCTTTTTTTCAGCAAGCAGTACAAGGATCTGTTCTTACGTTCGGGGTATGTTAGCAATTTAGATATCACAACTAAAAACCAAGAAACTTGTAAGAAAAGTAAACTCAATGTATTCTGCATTCACATTATGGAAGGGAATTTAATGTACTCATTCATCACCCAACTTGGCTCTCTTCTTTTCGTATAACACTATGAGAAACGGACGAAAGTAACAATCAATGTCTTTCACTTAAGTAATGATGATGATTTTCTAAAATGGTGATTACTTACAGGCGAATCTTCTGTAGAGTAGAAAACCACGGGTGTGGGTACTAAGGCAAATGCCATATGTGGACATCCAAGTTGGCCCCTGGCGCCGTACCCACACGCTAGGACACGGTCACCGACCCGACACAACACATGACGGCGCCCGCAAGCCACTTGCGTCACCGTACTGCCCATTAACTCCATAACCTGCGAATCACAACTCTATAAGCGGGGATTCTGAATAATATGATTCATTCAGACTAGTTATCTATGCTAATAAATGAAATTGAAATGTCTGTTTGTAATTTTAAAATTACCGGTTTTACTGGAAGTATATACGGTACTTTTGTGTCTGTTTGTTACGGCTCATCTTCGAAACGGCCGGTCCGATTTTAATTGGACTTTTAGGACTTCGCCGTCGTCGGCCCGCAGTAAGTTCAGTGACTGGTTTACAAGCTGATTTCGAACTGAAGCGAAGTCATTACGATGCTTTAAAGTGTGCGCTGAAAATCATTCTGAAGCGAGTCTTTCAGAATGATTTTCAGTCCGCACGTGCAGTGTGTTCGTTAACCATTAAGATTCGTAGCACCGCGATTATCATGTAAAATTATGTCATATAATTACTTTTCTAGGAACCAGCTCATCCTTCGTAGTTCCATGTCCAGTCTGGCCGTATTCGCCTGTGCCGCACGTGAACACACCGCCATCTAGCGTCAGGAACACAGTAAAGTCTTCGCCGCATGCAATATGACACACCTGAAAACAACACTATTGTTTTAATTGCTACTTACAGGGAAGAGGAATATTGGTTAAGTGTCTACTGCTAATGACCAAACTTTTTTTTATTTCGCCGGGAATCTTCCTTCTTTACTCCATACAGCAATTAGAATGTTTGTCAACTTGCACATAAAATAACAAGTTTTCCAGAGCGAGCTCGCTTTTCAGCCATTGGTAGACCAAACCTTGGGAACCAATGGACTTGCTAGAGCTTTAATTCATTACTTATATTGCCCCTCGATTTTACTGACTTTCCCTAATCACCTTGATCTTCCCTGACTTTCCACAAAGTGAACACCCACATTGTGGAAAGTCAGGGAAGCTCAAGATTCCAACAGCTACCATTGTGCTGTTGATTCAAGGGCTCATGCCCTACATATCTGTTTTTCATTGATTTGAAAAATCAACACAGCACACAAAGGATTATTCACAACAAGCCTCTATACTTTACTTCTAAATAATATAAACTGTACCTTAACATTTCTCAATGTTTTCAAATGAGAGGGGAAGCACTTATTCTCTCTATCACTTAGTCCTAACTGGCCATGACTGTTTTTACCCCATCCGAAAACTGCGCCAGATCTGCAAATAAACAATAAAAATTAACTTGTAAATAAACATACTTAATGTGTGTCATGTGAGCAAATTGCCAACTATAATAATATTTTGTTAGGGAGAATACATCAGTTTTGTATGAGTTCTATGTTTTAACCAATGTTTATCTAAAAAAAACCACAATGATAAAAAATAAATAAAATACATGAACAAAACGAAACTATGATAACAATTCAAGTCCTTCATTTTTTCTGTACATTTCTGGAACTTTGTGGGAAACTATTTCTCATGGTACATTATAATATTATAACTTATGTTGTTTCTAGTATAAATTGTAGCACAATGAGATAGATACAGCACTCTAAGGTGATTTACATTATTTATATTACTTATGCATATTATTTTCAGTATTTTTGGCTTTTGGAAATTCCTTTGTAAACTCAATTTGTGACAGAAATGTGAATTGGTTGATGGCCCAGAAAACCTAGAAAACGGGTGGGGAACCTGGTGTCCCTGGTGAGTTTGGTCAGTATGAAAATTACTTACTTTGTTAAAGCAAATGTGTGATTACTGCCAGTTGCAATCATTGCAATAGGAACTCCAAGCAGTGACGTGATTGGTTGAGGAATCATTTCCTTATTTGTCATAGTACCTAGTCCACACTGTCCAAAATTATTTGCACCCCATGAAAATAGGTCACCATCTAAAAATTATGAAAACTTTAGTGCATAAACAAAAATAGAGTAAATCGTAAAAATAATGCATTAATCAATCTTTTTAAGTTTGGTGGATATCTTATTTTATTAATGTTGGGAAAGGATCCATCTGTATTATAAACAGAAACACCATCTTGACATGATGCAAGTTATTGCATCAGCCAAATAGTCTTTCATTTGAATACATTGTTAATGAATATTCTTATGCACACACTCGCTAACTCTCTTTAATAGAATCACAATACTACTTACTGTTTGTCAATGCTATGGAATGATATGCCCCACATGCCACTTGAATAAAATTTCTTGTTGCAAGGGTCTTCACAAACTTGGGCTTGTCCTGGGCATGTGTGCCTAGATTGCTTCCCAGTTGGCCCATGCTGTCTGAACCCCAACTGAATAGCTGTCCCCATTCATCCAGAGCAACTGAATGCTGTATACCACAAGCAACTGATGACACTGTGCAGTCTTTGAATGTCTCTACTAGTGCTGAAAATTAAGCTTTACAAAATAAAAACGAAAAATGAGAATAGTTATTTGTATTTTATAATAAACAATTCTGTGTTACTGCAGGGCAAAGGCCTCCCATACTCCCATCGTCTCCTACCACTTTACTGCTTAGGGCCAAACCATTAGCAAAATATTTTTTTAATTATGACTGGCCTGTTGGTCTAGTGGTTAGTGACCCTAACTGCTATGCCGGAGGTCATGGGTTCGATTCCCACCCAGGACAAATGTTTGTGTGATGAGCACGATCATTTGTTCTGTGTCTGGGTGTAATTTATCTATAATATGTATGTATTTAGAAATATATAAGTATGTTTATCAGTTGTCTAGTACCCATAACACAAGCTCTGCTTAGCTTGGGACTAGATTGCGTTGTGTGATAGTTGTGTAATATAAAATAAAAAAATAAAAAAAATTGTCTGTTCCATAGGCAAAATATGCGATTGGAAGTGGAGTTGTGCACACCAGCCCATTAAACGTTACAATCCTGGGATGTAGTGACAATCAGAAATTGAGAGTACATTCTTTATGCAAACATAAACATGACATAGTAGATATGTTTTAAAGATAATATTATTTAAGAAGATAAGAAGCTGATAATAGAACCCAAAATAGCATGTCATGGTATTTGTGAATCTGCTTACTTTCTTTTAACCTTTCGTATGCCGCGTATATGGACACAATTAAAAAGTGATTGTGTCTCGTGTAGATCTACGTTCCGGCACACGAAGGGTTAACTTATCTAATCAAATATTACATGAAACCTTATTAGTAGTATAACTTTTTTACCATTCTCAAATTTCCAATCTATTCCGGAAAGAGGGGAATTGAAACAAAAAAAGGTAATACACCCTTTTCGTACAATTTGAAAATATTTAATAAAAGAAATTATAACAATACCAGGAGATTTTCCTTGTCTATTGTCAGTGTGGCGACCCAATTGTCCAACTTCATTGTTTCCACATGAATACAAATGTCCAGTGTTTGTGAGGTACATTGTATGGAATTCTCCAGCAGCCACTGCCTTTATACGGTTGCTTTCTCGCCATTTTGATAATGTTGGTTTTATAACCTGTTATAAAAAGAGCAATACATAGAGTTAGGTACTTAAATGAAATCAAATATTGTAAGTGATATACTATTTGTACAATAAGTAAACAATGTGGTAATGCTAAATTACCAACAGTAAGGTAGGAAAAATAAAACATCAAATTATTATGAGGTCCAATATTTAAGTATTTCTTTAATCAAAGCACTGATTTGTTGTCGATGCAAATATTAATAAGGAAATGGTAATTATTACGAAATACAATCAGGTTTGCCTAGTTGTTATAATCACTTGTATAGGTGAAGCCAGAGAAGTATTACCACTAAAAGGTAGCACTCACCAAATCAAGTATATCTGGCCCTTCTATACACAATTCATGATGAGTCGCATTACCCCAACAAAACATTTTGTGCTATTATTTTGCAATGACTTTTAAATTTTACATTTAATGTATAACCTCTACTTCCGATCCAGATCAGTCTGATTGAGAGGTAGTTAGGAATCTGATAATTCTAAGCCGGTGACTTTACACAGTTAATTTTATTTGCAACATATTGGATGAAAATAATAAAAAAGCATTTTCAAAAAGTCGAGAACAATCTTCAACTTTAGCTGTCGTTCGGGCTGTCAAAATTTGTAATGCGTTCAGTAACTTCATAAAAACACCAAAAAGTCATAGACGATTTTTGACTTCTACTGACTAAAAACCACCCATGTTCCTTCTTAGCCCTTGTGCCAATGCCGCGGTATCTCTTTCGAACAATCCGCATGGAGAGTTATACATCCAGCGCAAAAGCCAGTGGTGAAGCCACGAGGCCTCACGAGGGTACCTCTACCTAGTCCGTATCTCGTTTTAGACGCATTGCATGACCGAATTGCTGGGACGTAGATTATTTTCCTGTCCAATAATTACGAGCATGTTAACGTCGACCCACCACGCTGTGCACTCAAATTGATCGCATATTTTATTGTCCATATACATATTTGGATCAGCATCACTTCACCCCAATTAATTCATTGAAGAGACTGATTCATGCTGATTAGAAAAACGTCATCCATCACTTTCCACCACCTATCCCCGTCGATTTGACTATTAGTTTGGTTTGGCTTATAAGCTGGCTGTCTGTGTTGGTGAATTTATTCTTGATTTCTTGCAATGAATCTACAACACTTGACTATGAGGATACATTTCTTGTCATTGACTGAATGTTTGTTTATTTTAAGTCAGTTTTGTTAATTTGTCGTAATTTCTAATAAAAGAAAATCAGACAGACATACAAAACCCTTTTTTTACATTTTAGTTTAAATTTTAGTCGATTCCTGTGTATACATGTAGAAAATTGTACATTGTTTCAGATAGATGGTACTCTCTATAGTTATCTATCTATATATACACGAGACTGGGACGTTGCTCGGCCATATTTGTTATTGTGCTGATGGGATTTTTAGATTTTAACTTTTGATTTCAAACTCGAAAGTTTTACATTCTGTGATGTATTTGATTTCATTGTATTCTCCTTTTGAACATTTTTATCTTGTGACATAAAATCTTCAAAAAAACGATAGAGTTATGTTAATTCAGTGACCGTGGATACCCCCTTGTGGTAAATCGCTGAACTGATCCAGCATATCGTATTGAGAAATATTTCCAATAAATCTCATTATCGTGGCGGGGTCATCCAATAATAATGGCAAAGGGGGTCGATCCGCCGCCCCAGTCGACGTGGGGTCTCCCCTACTTGACTGGGAGGAGGCTGACCATTTTAGCTTCGAGGATTCTGAACGGTTCGAAGAAGATTCCTTGTGTAGCTGGAGTTCAGAGCCTGAGAGCCTATGCAACAATTGGCGAGGATGGAAGCGTCCAAACCTTCAGAACTCGTTTGGGAGCAGATCGACAAAAAAGAATATTCAAGGTAATTCTATACAGCTGATTCTTTGTTTCGAACTATCGAAATGATGACACTATTTTACATTTCTTCACGAATCATACATTTACAGGCAATTTTACGTTAGTTTTATGTCATGAATTGTTTAAATATGTTTAGTTAGCTCTTATTTTCAGTAATAAGTTTTGATGTCATGATCTGTATGCACTAATTGGATGTACATTGTGTTTAGTCATACAAAGAACAGGTGCTTGAAGTCAATTACCTTTGAGTGAACTGAGCAGTAAATAAACCATTTGGTTTCAAAACCTTTTTATTTCTGTGGATCCTTTTATTATTACTACAAATTCCAAGTGAATGGAAAGTTTTGTGTTCATGACAACTTTCTAACTTTCACTGAAATTTTGTAAAATATGATTGAAATATTTATATAGCTAATTAAAATAAGACTTCTTCACCTTGTAAAATATGGCCATACATACTTATGCTATTTATAGATAACACACTTACCAACAATCATAATATTGTATTAGTTTTGAAATTGTAAAAGTATTAAGTACACAGATAAGCTTACATTTATGTATTGTAAAACTATATTAATTAATATTATATTATTTAATTTATTTGTGAGTCCTTTGTTTATCATTTCCTTAAAAAAAATATTTGAAATGTAATAACATCCTTAACAGCAACAATGTCAAAAAAGTCCATGAATAACATCCTTAGCTAATCAACTAAAAAGTTCAATTCAAGTTTTTACAGCAATTACAAGAAACAATATATATTAAACTTTACAGAAAAGACAGTTTCAACACTAAGTGAACTTGCAGCAAAATGCGTAGCATCTCACATACCGTTTGAATTAGTTGAACATGTCTATCCACCGGTGCCGGAGCAACTGCAACTTCAGATTGCATTCTGGAGTTTTCCAGACAGTGAAGATGACATCAGGTTGTACTCCTGCCTTGCCAATGGCTCAGCTGATGAGTTCCAGAAAGGGGAACATTTGTTCCGAGATAGAGCAGTCAAAGATGTCTTACAAATTGGTACGTAATGTGGAAATTTATTGATTCCTTTCTATTAGGGAATTAGAGGAGAAAGAACCTGTTTGTGACGAAGAATCCGGTATTTTATTCATAAAGGTATTGTCATCAGTAGCTAGAGTAGTGTATGGATTTTATTTTGATGTATGTGCTCTATTCAATTTTACAAAACTTCAAAATGTTCCTAGGTTTTCACTTATCTGCAACGGTGGTTGTTCTAAGTATGCCTCGGTCGCAGTTCAACGTGGCTGTCACATTTGACCGACAAAGAATATCTTCATGCAACTGCACCTGCTCCTCAACAGCTCATTGGTGTTCACACATTGTTGCTGTCTGCCTCTACAGGATACATCTTGTAAGTTTACAGGAATTACTTAAATGTATGCTGAATTTACACACATTCAATTATAAGTTGACAATAAAATATAGATTTCTGTGTTGATACATTCATTTCCCCTTTTTCCTCATGGTTATTTTAACTTCAGAGCCCTCAATAGAGCAAATGTTTTGTAGATTACTTTATACAAGAATAAACCCCAAGTTTTAGTTACTTTTGGTTATTATCTATGGAATAAATTTAACTTTTCAGTCGTGTTATTATAAATCTTTTAAGCATTTGGTACATGACTGACCAAGTCAAAAGTCTCCCACATGTAGAGATCTGACTATTTATAGATGAGATGTTACTCATCTGAAATGACTAACTAGTAGTAACTTTATAGTTTGTACCTTGCCAACTAGTCAAATGAAAACTTTGGCAAAGCAGCAAGCATGTCTTTTTTTTGTTATTGAAAGGGCATTCTTCTCTGAGAGTGTTCTTGAGTTATTTTATTTTAGAGGAAATTTTAAGAGAACCTAGATAGAAAACATGTGACCATTCAGGAAACTAAATGTCTGATGTCCAATCAATTGTATGCATAATCATCTAATTGTAGAAGTGACGAGGGCTTCGTAATTAATTATTATCATCAATTAACCACAAACAATCTCTTCTAGCCAACACAAGTATGCCTGAGAGCACCAGTATCGGAATCTTTGCAACGGCTGCGAAGAGATCAACTACAGAAATTCGCACAGTACTTGATATCGGAGTTACCGCGGCAAGTGCTACCGACAGCTCAGCGAATCCTAGATGAGTTGCTGTCGGCACAACCGAATTCGATCAACTCGACGTGTGGAGCACCGGACCCTACCGCAGGCGCCTCGGCCTTCGAGTACACCTCCTGGTTCCTCGACGAAAAGACCTTGCACAACAATATCAATAAGATATTGGTCAAGTTCTGTGTTCCAACGCCTATTGTATTTAGGTAATTATTTACTTATTAATAAAGATTTTATTATTTTAAAAGAATTTATAGAAAAGTTAAAAAAGGGTAATAATACTCATGAGCCCAATCCCTTGAAAAGCTATGATTCGCCATACTACTTGCAGTCTTCATTTCATTCTTCATTTCTTGGTCACACATATTCATAGGAATTGAACTTCGTCTATGTGAGTAATAGTAGACTAGGAGGACCCATTAAGTCAGAAACCCATGGACGGCATAAAAACTTTGACACCAGCACGCGTAGCATGACCACCGTGGAAACGGGTTTTGCCGACGGAAGAATCGCCAAAACGCCATATAGAAAGGTTTTATCACGAAATGTATTGAAAGGGCTATTCTTGGTAGATTAAAGGTAGGATCACCATGCTACGCAGGCAGGTTAGGCCTAATCACGCGATAAATAAAGAAGACCCGCCGAAAAATGGCAGACCAGACGGGTTGCAAGAGACTTGACTGCTATATATCACCATTTATGAAGCTGAAGTTCTTTAATTTACTCTCCGATTCTTTTTGATTGGCAACATTTAAATATTCCATAGTGACGTCAATTATCTAAGTACAAGCGCGCCTCCCGCCGCGGCAGAATGGTCGTCGCTGCTGAGGCCGCTTCGTGGCAGGGAGCCGGAAGGCATGTGGAACCTACTCTCTATCGTCAGAGAGATGTTCAAGAGGAACGACAGAAACGCCATACCTCTTTTGGAAATCATTACCGAAGAGGTCATGGCTTGTGAGCAGGTAAGATTTTGGACGCGTGTTTTACTAAATACATTTAATAGTTGAAATACGACTTCATTGTTTGTAAATCAGTATCAAAGTAGGTCGAATAAACTGTTCAAAATAATCAGAAAAATATGTTAATTTTACTTCATTTTAGAATTTTATATTCAGGTAAAACTCTTATCATAATCATAGTTTCCGAGTTCTGTGTTAATTCTGAAACAGAATACTCAAAAAACAAAAAAAAACTTTTTATTTCAGACATTTTACCTAAGATGAGATATTTCTTAGTTATTTAGAAAAGGGTAAAAGGCTGGGTAATGTTCCGATAGTCAGATCAGTCTCCTTATAACTTTAACCCAGACATTTTCGATAAGGAATACATCAATACATATTTATTGTCATACAGATCATAGTATGGTGGTACACGACCAAGGCTGCTCTAGTACAATGGGGCAGTACTGGTGGCGGCGGCAAACATGGTGCTGGAGGCAACTCGGCTGCACAACACGCCTGCTCCTCTCTGTGTGATGAGGTAAGGAAACAGGCAATCAGTTTCAGTTATTGAATGTTGTATAGTAAATAGGGTTCACCAAGACTAGAGGGTCAAGCCCGGTTTCCACCGCAAGCGGAGCGGATTCATTGATGACTTCTTTTACATCGCAAGAGAAAACTGCTTACATGTTTTTCCACCAACAAAGAGTCGGGCGGAAATAACTAGGCGGGCAAAAAGAGTACAAATGATCTACTCTGCTCTTCTTGTTTCATTTCTCTTTTGCGGTGGGAATCAGACGACTAAACTCGTTTCTTGATAGAAACGTAAACCTATTTCATGAAAACGGAAGTCCGTTTCGCTTAGCCATACTCTTTCGCGATGGAGATCGTGCTTAACGCCAGCTTACACCACACATGAAAAACGAGTTTAAAGCATCTCAGCTATGTTTCAGTTAATTGTTTGAAGCTGACAGTGATAATGACGTTTTAAGCGTGCTAAACGCATTATGATTACGTAATTTGTGGTGCAAGCAGCTTAAGACTAATGTTGAAACCTTTGTTGAACAAATTGACTTCTTCGGTAAAGCCTAAAAACATCTAAATGGGCAGATAAATGAACATGTATTCATACAAAAAAGTTTACCTATAGACGTGTTTAGTGGCAAATATTTTTCTTCGGTTAGTCTTTATTAAATCGTTTAATTTGTTTCGTAAAACAGGTAGTTGTGTTGTGGCGCCTAGCCGCTCTGAATCCGGCGCTAGCTCCCCACGAACGCGATACGCTACATGAGCAGTTCACACAGTGGCACATGAAAGTACTTGATAAGGTAAGAAAGATGTGAAAGACATTAAAATATTGTGACACCAAATCATTTTAGCAGAGTAACTGTGGAGTTTCCTATTGGTTCTTCACCATAGGACACGACTAACCCGTACCATGCACTTTTTGTAAACATTTTGTGTGCCCATGTAGGCCTATGTGAAGTAAAATATTTTGATTTTGATATAGATTGCATAACACTAAAATACACCAAAGATTTTTAATAAGTACATTCTCTGTCATTTTGGAAAGTCTTTGAAAACCAGATAAGTGGCAGTTTAGTTGACTAAACACCTTGTAAGAGACTTGACTAGGCTTTTAAAACTGGTAGTTGTAATATTGTTCGTAGTCTGAAGAGTCATCATTCTTTAACCTTTTGACCGCCACAGTCAAGTATAGTATACACGCAAGCCAAAAAGTACCTTAAGTAGACAGACTTAAGGTACTTTTTTGCTTGTTTGGCTTGTCGTCTATACGTGACTGTGGCGCTCAAAAGGTTAATGTACACTTTAAGACACGCCCTATAGACCGATGAAATAAAATCACATAACATCGCATCTGTAATCCAAAGCGTTAAGCAGAGATGTACCTAATTACACCCACATTTCGCCGCAGTTATGTTTACGTCCCATATAATAGGGGGCTAACCTATTGTCATCAATTGGACACAAATCTAGACTGGAAAAACCCAGTAACACTTAGCCCGACTAAACCAACGAGGCAGTCAATAAAATCGCATGTCATACGTACAAAATAAAACAATAAATAAATCAATCATTAAAACTACAAAATATCGATTTCTTTTCCAACAGGTGGCCAAGAGCCGCACCGGCCACATGACAACAAGTTCATCGTCACACGCTCGGCATACATCGCGTTCTCCGTACATCAACGGAATCAGCGAGAATGAGGTGTTCCCAGGGTTTCACCCGGCCATGGAGGCTTGCTTCCTTGAGTGGGACGACTATCCGATAGCCGGAGTTACTTACACAAAGGACTTTAATCCGATGTATCACAGTCCTTTCACTATATTCAGACATGCTGATAAACAGAATGATAGTGTGCATCAGGTATGTGGTTATTGTAACACAGATGATGTTTGGCAGATGAAAAAATCAGTAACAATAGTACATTGTTCACCGAGAGGGGAAAGTGACCGATTACCGTCGAGGGTGTCGTTTAAAGCCCGGAGCCGTAGGCGAGGGCTTTAAAACACCCGAGATCGGGAATCGCACTTTCTCTCGAGTGATACATAGTGCTTTATACTACACCTACGAGGAAAATAAAAAACTAAATTTAAATTCTAATTCAAATTGAAAATGGCGCCAATGGCGTCTGCAATTTTCACATGTTCTTTTTTCAAATTGTTGCAGTTAGTGAATCTGAGCGGGAGAGAAAAGTGTATGAAAATCCATTCTCTCCCGCTCAGATGCGTTTTCTCCCCGCATATTTGTTCGATATGCAATGACGTACTTTCTACCGTAAATTTGATATAGTATCAAGGTACTTTCCAAGCAGGTGTAGTATAAATGATATAATTATATTATGTCTTAAATTATGACTTTTAGGCGACCATGAAGTATTTATGTTAGTTTTTTTGTATAATCATTAGAGTGTTTCAGGTAAATTCGTCTAAAGCAGTATTGAACCACGAGATGTCACTAAGCTATAGACTGACGAACCCTGACCCTGCACTTCACCGTATTCATAGGCACCTTCCCGCCGACTTAGCAGTTCCAGGGCCTTCAAGTCAGGTACTAGTATTCTGAAGTAGAACAGACATTTTATATGAGGGTATTGTTGTTTGAATGAAATATGTAATAATATTCATTTGTGTAGCCTTGTATTGCTGAAGAAGGACCAGCGGATGCTCCACAGGCAGGACCGAGCGATGGTAACCATTCGAGTGTCTCGTCTGAAGGTAAATAATTAACTTTCACATTTTAAGGTCTCATAAATTTATACGTAGATTATAATAGAAGATGTGATTTAATCATTACGCTTTGTTTTTATCACACAAAAAGGTTTCTGTGAGAACGAAGAAGAGATTCTTCAGCAAAGTGGTGGGGAAACAGACTCTCAAGAGTCGAGTTCTCCCCCCATATCGTCTGACGACGCTCAGCGCCGCGTGTCCAACGACGAGTCGGTGTCAGATGATGATTGTAATTTGTACTTCTACGACACTGGAGACCGGCGCTCTGCGTCCGGGGAAGGAACTAGCGGGGGAGCCAATGTAAGTTGTTTTATATTTCGTGATCTTCTAGCGTAGCTTTTTTACATGGAGTAGGTACTGCCTTATCTTAGTTTTTTACCTGAGTGTTGTACAGGACCACAGAACATAAAGAACAGGTAGAAGTGCTAAGTGACGAAATCTGTATCGGAACCAGTGTCGCCAAACTAACACAATCAAACCATTAATCATACAGTGCACTACAACTACACAATTTGTTTGATTGGTCGTTTCAATTTCAATCACAACTAGCGTAACTCACAGATTCTACATTTTAAAAATATACCTTCGTGGTAATACGATAGCATTTATTTTGCTTCACTCAGAAATAAAATACGACGTTTTGTAATCAGCAATCATACTAGAAATTATTGCAAAGTAAATTCCGCTACTCGTCCATAGATGGCAGTATTTTCAATGGACGCAATAATACACTTAAAAACTGCAGTAATAAGGATTATATTCGCGTCACAGGTCTGTATTTTTTGCTACTCGGCCAAGGAAGAGACACATTAAGCTTTTATCTATATTATCGATATCGATAGATAACCAATTTATTTTGAAAAAAAGTTTGTAGGTATTTTAACAAATAATTGTACCTATTAATAATTGTAAATAATAAAACAAAATAAAATACAATATTTTATTACTTACCTACATAAAACTATTTACAACAAACCCAAACAAATAAATACTAACAGAGTTTTTCTATGAGAAAATTCTAAGGACTTAACATAAAAGAGAAACTTCTTCCTTGGGAAACCTAAAACATATGATTAATGAATGATAGATATACTTTACTTGCTTGCTTGCTTTGCTTTACTTTAGAGATACTTTTATTTAAACTGCTTCCAACCTATAGCCAATAAAAATGTTGTAATCGTAATTATTGCACTGCAGCTTAATACTATTTACTAGTGAACATTTTGGATTTCATTTAAACTAATATTATAAATGCGAAAGTTTCTCGATGTCTGTCGCGCTATCACGCCAAAACTACCGATTGAATGAAATTTGGTACACAGATAGTCTAGAGCCTGAAAAAGGACATAGGCTACTTTTTAAGGTTGTGGAATCTTGTGGAATCAGTATACCTACAGGATTTAGAAAATACGGATGGTTCGGCGCGGATAGGTGCGTGATGCCCTATACTATTTCATATAAAGATTTATAAAATGCGATGACTGCGGCGATTGCGGCGCGGTCAGGTGCGCGTTCACTTTTGGTGCGAAAATAGGGTTGAAAGGGAGGGATGAAGACATTACTTTTGGTCGCAATAACCGACATCGGTCGCGGTAACCGACATTCACGCGGACGAAGCCGCGGGCATCAGCTAGTATCTTTATAATAATAATCACTTTATTATTATGGTTTGGTGGTCTCTATGGTCCTTACATTCATACTTTATTTAAACAGGTATATTTCGGTGGTAAAGATGCCATCATACAAAAGAAAAACATAACTTGTCAATATTATTGTGTCGGTTTTTACGTAAAATGTCAATGCAATTCTCAATCATTATTAAAATTTGTAAAAGTTTGATTCTATATTAGCTACAAAACATGTAACTTTAATGTTGTACAGGTACACCTTTCAAAATAAATTTTATGTGATAATTAGGATCTTTGTATTGAAATGTTAAACAGTAAGTATAACATTGTTTTATTTTATCGATATCTATCGATCAAATCTGCAACCGATCTTAACCACATCACTAATTGAGTAGCATGGAACTTTCGAGAACAAAAAAGATCCTTGTTCAAAATATAACAATCGACATTCGATCTAAAATAAACTTTATTTCAATGGGAAAAGGTTGATTATAATTTTCTAATACTGTGACAGATTGTCACATTTTTAGGAAATTTTAGAAAATTGATATTAACTACGATTTTATTAGAAAACAAATAAAATCGTATCTACCGATGATAGGAAACACCTCCGTTTTTAAGTTTTTTTTTTTCTACAGTCATTTTTACGCTCCAAAATCGCACAATACGTGACAATACGGCATATTAATGCAAAAATTAAATAGGCGGGAGACTAGCGACTCGAAGCGATGTCAAAACACGACTAAGTCAAAAATTTGAGAGTTTGCAATACAGTGCAAAGATATGACAGCCGTGCTACGCCTACTTTGCATTTCCACTGTTCTTTCTGTTCCGTGTACAGGACCTATTTGTATGAATATATATTGTCTGTTTGTTCTCTTCAAACCAATTTTTTTTAAAATAATATTTTTTCTATTTTCGAAGAGTACGGTTAGGACAAACGTTAAGATTCGTGCATTCTCCTCAGGCGTCCGGCAGTGGCTGCACGTCAGAATGGGCGTGCGGCTGGGAGGGCTCGTTCGCACGTGCCGAGGGGCTGCACGCACACGGACACGCGCGTGACGCGTGCGCACTGGGCGCGAGACTGGCTGCAGAGCTGCTGGCACGTCCGCCCGCGCTGGGTAACGCGCTGCTGCCCGCGCTGGACCCGCGCCGCGCACGCCGCCGCCACGCCCCCAGCCCGCGACTCTGCGCGGCCTCGCACCGCCTGTCGTGCCTGGCCTCCGCCACGCTCGCCAAGTGCGCCTTCCTCTGCACTGTAAGTATGCGCCCGATCTGTTGAGTCTGACGTCGGGAGCCCTTGGACCGGAGACGAGTGCGCCCGGCCCTAGCCTGTGCACCGCCTTGCACCGCCTCTTGTCTGTGTCGTCCACACGCTCGCATTGCACCTGCTACGACGTGAGTACCCAACGTAAACGTTTTCTCGTTCCTAAAACTTGTACCCGTTTAGACGGTGGCGCGACCTGCCCCGCTGGGCGCCTGGAGGCGGCCGTATGAGCCGGGCCAGCCGAGAGTGCGGCATACGTTCAACCCTAGACTCGCCATGCATCGCCTCTTATGTCTGACTTCCGCCGCGCTCTCGAAATGCGCCTTCCTCGCACTTGTGAGTACATTTTCAGGGGGGCGAATTATTACCATGAACTCTTAACGCCAGACAATTTTCGTGCTGGTTTTGTACTGTTTATATGTTATTAACTGTGTTACCGTTTTAGCAGGTTAAATGGTTCAATTAAAGTGCTGGAATGGTTGGTACTTGATAAGTTCTAAAAGTCCGTGGTAGAGCCCCACATTCTCCCCTCTTAAAACTACAAAAATGTCTGACTTTGTGACTTTTAATAATAATTATTATCTGTGCCCGTGTACTAGGTGCTAGCGGAATTCAGCGAACATCACGAGCTTGCGTTCCGTATAGGTCTGTTCGCTCTCGAAATGGCTCGTCCGCCGGCTAGTACTAAGGCTCTGGAAGTGAAACTCAACAATCAAGAAACGGAATTAGTTTCTTTATTGAAGAAGCTGCCTACCGGTGAAGAACAGTTAGCATTAGCTCGCGAAAAAGCTGAGCAACTGCGCGACGGTACACTGAGGTTAGAAGTTCAATATTCTATTATAACATTTTTCTGTTATTTTTTACAACACATAGCTTTTTGTAATTTGGCAAATTTTATGTCTTTCATCTATACAAAACTACTGCTATATTACTAGAATTTACACACAGTAGGTACATGTCAGCATCAAATCGCCAAATAATGAAACTATCCTTTTTATAGAAATCGTGGCCCGGCGCTGTTACCCATTGCATTGGCGAGCTTCGTTTTCGATGTTCTCGTTTTATCAGCTACTGATAAAGAGAATAAACATCCTGTAAGTTTCCATCAATTAATTTACAAATATTTAGTAGTTTGGGAATACAACTAATTGGGGAATGTTTTCTTTTAGGCAAGATCGCCAAATGATGAGACGTTAGGCTTTGAAGCGGCTGTTGCAGCTCTGGGACTAAAGGCCAACGTGTCTGAAGCTGAACATCCACTCCTTTGCGAGGGTACGAGACGGCAACGTGGAGAGTTGTCTATCACGCTATTGGCCTTCTACAAGGACAATGCCGTAAACCTGGCCAGGATTATGAATAAAGTAAGTATGCTGAAATGGTTGGTGACCTGTGAAACTGTCGGAGTTATGATATTCTTCAGTAATATTAGGGAATTTTGTTCTTTATTGACATGCGAGGATTGGAAATCCGCTTTCAATCTATCATATTGTATTTTGATGGATCATTCCAAAAAGATCTTCCAATAATATTTGCCAGAAACAACTCTCTCTCAACTTCTTAAGGTTTAAAATACAAAAAATAGTGATTACATCCGTTATACACATTGTATAATTTTGCCAGCTCCTAGACCGCGAGATCCACCAGCTGACGAAGTCCCCGATGGTGAGCCTGTACTACATGAACAACCCGCGCCTGGCCGCGTACCGCGCCGACGTGTCGCACCACACGTTCGCGCCACAGCCACACCCGCCACCCAGCAACCCGCCCATGCCGCCGCAGGTCTCAATATATAGCTAAATCCTCGTATCCACTACCCAATAATTGACGCTAAACATGTTCGGCAGCGTTGCACAACAGAGCGATTTGACGGGCTTGTTGTTTGTTACATGCATGTTATGCAACATACGGTTGAGTCTGTTTCGCTCATTCGGGTAAAATTCGTAATAGTCCAAAAGGCGATATGTCCCCGATGACTGATCTTACATAGACAGAAGTGGCTGAACAAAAGCTCCACGCTAACTTTCAACATGTTGCGTGCCAAGTATTGCCAATGGATACGAGTCTTATTACGTACCGTCGCGCGTCGGACAATAAAGTGGTCCGATGATATTGATATTTGCTTGCACGTTATAGAACACGTAGAAATTACGATCCTGTCAACCTAAAGATGTTGCCATTTACTAAGAAATAATAATTTAAAAAACTGATGGAGCACTTTCTTTTCGTACACACTTGTGAAACATTAGTAACACATAAGTGTCAGTCAACACGAAACTAGGCATCGATTGTTGAACGACGCACCGCGCGCTATCGACCAATTCACAGCACATGTGTAAGTTCCCTACAAATTGGGTAAGCGTGATACTATCGAGAAATAGATTTTATGTGTGTGGTTTACGCTGTAACAATAGATATTTGTTTTCACAATGTAATTTGTAAAATAGAGTTTATGTCCCCCACATTGATTATTTTTGTCCGTGATCCATAATGAAGAGAAACATATAATTATAACTTTTTGTAACTTGACAAAAAGCACTTGTGTCTGTTGTAGTCGTATAAGAACCAATCATTATTTACGCTTATGCACCTATGTGTATTTAAAAAAAACCGTGTCTCGCTTTACTAATTGATCAAGTGACGTCTGTAGATAAGCACGCATTTCGCAACGAATGACTGGCGTGTGCAGGCGGCGAACTTGAGTGGGGAGATGGAGCGGTTGGCGGTGACCGACAGTGGACCGTCCCCGCCCGCGCACGGGACGCACGGCACGCACGGGACGCACGGCACGCACGGGACGCACGGCACGCACGGGCCGCACGCATCCCACGCGCCGCACGCCAGCCATGCGCCGCACACAACGCACGCGCCGCATACGTCGCACGCGCCGCATTCGACGCATCCCGCGCCGCACGCTTCCACTACACACACGCCCATCTCGAGGGTCAAGGATTCCAGGTTATTATCGCTCTCCTTTATCAGGATTTGACAGGGATTTTTCTCAATGCGAAACTAAAATAATCAAGTACTTTTATATAAGCACTTTTTTGGTTTGATTATTGCAATTTCTACCTGATAACTGTTTGTTGTAATATGTCTCCTTTCCACCAAAGCGGAGAGGAGTCGCGAAGATATCGACCAATCGCATTGATTGAAATCCACATTGTGTTTCTTGTCTTTCATGTGATTGGTCTAATCTTGCCCGTCTCGACTCCGCTTCGCTCTAATTTGGCGGAAATCGATTCTTATAAAACTTACTGTTCGATAAATGCTTAAAACCTTTTGACCGCCACAGTCAAGTATAGACGCAAGCCAAAAAATACTTTAAGTCGATCGACTTATGGTACTTTTTTGCTTGTTCGGCTTGTCGTCTAGACATACATATTTGTGTATGTGAGCTTATATGTTTGTGAACGCACCCACGATACAGGAGAAATTCCTAGTGTGGGGCAACGTTTTTAAAAAAATAAATAAATATAAAAATAAATACGTGACTGTGGCGGTCAAAAGGTTAATATTTAATTCTACATCATATAACTTTAACATTCTGTTTCAGATATAAAGGCAAACGCTTGTATCCCTCGGTGCCGAACCAACCCTCGGAAGCGTCAGCTCACTTTATGTTCGAGTTGGCCAAGTCCGTGCTGTTCAAAGCAGGCGGTTCTTCGAGCACAAGTCTGTTCACACAGCCTTCATGTGCTAGAGAACATCATGGACCGCATAGGTAGGACATTTTATTGATATATAATGGAGTTAGTTGAATAAATGGGAATTTGGGATGAAAACAAAATCCGCGATTGCAAAGAAAAATGATTATGTGTAAAGATTTTACTATTGTATTCATAGTTGCTTTTACCAATGTCATAGTTGCATAGAAATAATTTTGATTGTAATCTTTCAGAGGGCTACATATGGCGGCATTTCAATTGGGACTGTACGCACTCGGCTTGCATAACTGTGTTAGCGCAAATTGGTTGAGTCGTACTTATTCTTCGCACGTCAGTTGGATTACAGGCGAGTTTTTTTTTTCCCCTTCTCCTCTGCTATTCTTTTCCGATTAATTTTGTTGCGTGATCCTAGACGGTTAAATTGTTTTTATGGGACTACATCGAGCGTCATTGTCTCGGCGCTTTTCTCTGTTGGTTGCCACTGTTGTTTCTGGATATCAGGAGTTACAGTGGTTTGGGAATAGTGTGGTGGGCTTGTACCGTATAAAAAGGAACTTGATACATCAAATTTTAATATTAATTAAGTCAATTAAAGAATTTTTGTTATACTTGCCGTAATTTATTCGTTTTTACAGGTCAAGCTATGGACATTGGCGCACCTGCGATATTGTTCCTTATTGACGCATGGGAAGGTCATTTAACACCGCCCGAAGCCGCTAGTATTGCCGATAAGGTAAGAAGCTTTTTTGAACGAAAAACATAGAATTGTTGTTGTGTAGAATTGTTGAGGCGTAGAGATATATTTTTTAGAAATCCAAATCCATAATTTGGGTCCATGCAACAGTCTGTCACAACCTAAGTGTATGTATCTTTAGAACTGTAACAGTTAGCCAAGTAATCTTGACACATATTATGAGTTCTTGCGCCCATATCATGAAGTATTAATATGTTCTTTTATGAAATTCACAACTTCTTTTCTAGTTTTAATAAACATTTAGGTAGATCAACCGATCTCGTCAACTCCTATAGAAAGTCCAACTTCTTTTTTTTTAATTTCAAGAACTCGTAGAACAAACGATGGCTCAGACACCACACGAGAGTTTGTGCGTTTATTATGTTACACCTTGTATTAAAATCAATATATGTTTATTTTATGCGCTTCCATACCATTCATCCGTTTACAATATACCTAGTATAATAATAATAACATCCCAACAAAAACAAAACCCTTACTTCACAAGTTCCTGACCACCTACCCTACATTTCCACCAGGCGTCGTCCGGTCGCGACGTGCCGACAGTCCGCGCGGCGGCCGAGCTCGCCCTGTCCGTGCTGCCTCACGCACACGCACTCAACTACAACGAGATACAACGCGCAGTGCTGCAGTGTAAGGAGCAGAGCGACGCCATGCTTGAGCGGGCCTGTCTCACTGTTGAAGCTGCTGCTAAAGGTAATATATTAATACCATTTATGTACGTAAAAATATAGATTTCAGTTATAATTGGTCATTTTTGGCAAACTCTGATTACAAAAATGTTCAAAATCAATTCATTTATACAAATTAGGCTGATAATTAATCAGTACTTTTCGAACGTCAAAATGTATTTACAAGAAGAAGACAGTCCCCAAAACGCCCACCCTTCGACACTTCCTAGTGTTTTAGCTGGGAAGAAGAAGTGGCGGAATAAACTCCCCAGCAAAATGTTATCCTGGCCATTCATAAAATTATGTTATACACCCCTTGTATAGTCTAACTAACTTTGAACTTTAGGCTTCGAAACGGGTGATTATGGATGATCACACCGAGACGACGTGTGCATAGAAACAAAGCATGGCTTATATGTTGTGTGCCCAAAGAACCCAAACACAGAATAGATCTAAAACCGCGATTGGTGTGTTTCCTTACTTGTGCCCGTAATTTGAATAAAATGTTGATATAGGTTGGAAGAGACACGTCGACGTGCCTTCCAACGATTCGAAGAAAAATGACCATAATTTTTGTGAATGTGTGATACTGTGATTGGCGTATTTGGTTCTTCGTATAATTTTGCAATGGGATTCCATTAGTTTCTGCACACAATGACACTATTATTTAGAAACATAAGCTTCAAATAAAAATATGCTTTATGTACAAGACTATAACATGCTGTTTGCTCTAGGTGGCGGAGTATACCCAGAAGTCCTGTACACAGTAGCCCGCTACTGGCACGAGCTGTACCTGCGCCAGTCCAACGAGGAGTCGGAGCCGCTGCTGGACGAGCCGCAGTACCGCGCCGCGCCGCCCGTTTTGCCCGTGCCCGTGCCCTACCCTATCCCTTACCCGTTTACCTACCACCCTTATCCACCCACGATCTATCAGCTACCGGTCAGTATATAACTAGCATTTGGTATAGACCATCAAACTGAATAGCTTTTCATGGGCGTTCATTGTATAATCAGGTGTCATTTGGGTCGAGGAAGTTTTAATGGGCAGGCAGCTGAATATTTTTGTCGGTTTATGATGTTGGTCTCAGCAGGTCTCATCGAAAAAGAGGTTCAGCTTAATGGTCTTTATGTACAGTGACGAGCATTAAAATGTATTTGAAAAAAAAAAACACTGTACCGCGCTCACTGACGTTCGACCACTTTTCAACCTTATTACTCTGGGAATGAGGGCGAAAAGTAAAGTTCTCGACCGCCAGTGAGTGCGGTATTACATCTTTCTAACATCGTATACAAAACAAAAGGCAATCATTATCTTTTGGTTTGCAGTTCGCTGGCACGGGCCCGCCTCACCCGCCCCCACAGTTCGCGCTACCGCCGTATTTCGTGCGAGGCATCGTGGCGCCACCCGGGGCGGCGCCACTGCAACAACACCCGCAACATCAACAACACCAGCCACTGCAACAACACCCCCCGCTTCAACAACATCCCCCGCTCCAACAACTTCCGCCGCTCCAACAGCATCAGCCGATACAACAACATCAGCCGCTGCAGCAACATGCTCAACCATTGCAACAGCATCCGCAACCGTTGCCTCAACATCCGCAGCCGTTGCAACAACATCCACAGCCGTTGCAACAGCATCCGCAGCCATTGCAACAACATCCGCAGCCATTGCAACAACATCCGCAGCCATTGCAACAACATCAACAGCCGCTACAACAACACCCACAGCCGTTGCAACAACATCAGCAGCCGTTGCAACAACATCCGCAACCGTTGCAACAACTTGCACAACAGTTACAACAACATACGCAGCCGTTGCAGCAACATCCACAACCGATGCAGCAACATCCGCAACCAATGCAGCAACATCCGCAACCTATGCAACAACATCCCCAGCCAATGCAGCAGCATCCGCAGTCGTTGCAGCAACATCCACAGACGATTCAGCAACATCCTCAGCCAATGCAACAACATCCGCAACCGATGCAGCAACATCCACAAACTATGCAGCACCCGCAACATCAACCGATGCAACATCCGGGGATAACGCAAGTCACACAAATGCCGCAACACGTCACACATCCACAAACTATAGCTGTCAATGTAAATGCAACCGTTCATCAAGTTGTAAGTATCGTCCTCTCTGGAATTTGTTATGTAGTCCTATAATCACGACCGTAAAAATGGTTTTTATATGTTATTTTTTAGAGGGTCATATTTTCTTTAATAATTAGTTGCTGAAAAAAAAACAAATGACAGGGGATGTGTCTGCAGTAAGTAGACATTGATTTTATAAAAAAAAAAAAATGTTTCATAGGCATTATTCAGGAGGAAAAAACGGGAAACCATTTTTATGGAGAATCGAGAGAGTTATAAACCTAAAAATCTATATCTGTAAAGCACCTTTACAAGTAAACTTTTTTCCCTCCAGCATCCAGCACCGATTCCTCCTCCGATGCCGGCTCCTCAACAAATGGTACAAGTAGGAGGGGTGACCGGCGCAGGTCTAAACCTGGGCAATGTGGGCAACGGAGTGGGCACCGTGGCCAACGTGGGTGTGGGCAATATTGCCCAACCCAACGGTACCACGTCAGTGCCCGGCGTCAATCAGACGCAGCTGAGAAGACTGCTGGCGGCTTATCGAGTGGGCATGCTTGCATTAGAAACGCAAGCAAGAAGGGTGCATGATGATCGTCCACAGAATAAGTTTGGCAGGTATGTAGACTTGTTTTAATAAAATCTGGTTGTTATTATAACGAAGTCCCATTATAATAACAAGTTGAGAGGTTGACTTGACAGAGATTGACTTGTAAATTACGTTCTAGTTTTTGGAGATAGGACTCAATTAAGCTTACTTGCATACAATTTGTATATTTTTCAACCTCAATAGTAGTATATTCTGAAATCAGCTAAACTTAAATTGTTTACGTGTACTTTTGATATCGTTTCTTCTTTTTGTCCTTTTCCGTTTTTAAAAACGTTGCCCTACTAGAAATGTTTCCTGTATCATGGTATTTCAACTGATTATATGCATTACACACTTGCGAATAATAATAATATTCCACAACTATCACACAACGCCATCTAGTCCCAAGCTAAGCAGAGCTTGTGTTATGGGTACTAGACAACTGATAAACATACTTATATATTTCTAAATACATACATATTATAGATAAATTACACCCAGACACAGAACAAATGATCGTGCTCATCACACAAACATTTGTCCTGGGTGGGAATCGAACCCACGACCTCCGGCATAGCAGTTAGGGTCACTAACCACTAGACCAACAGGCCAGTCAAATGCGAATGAGGTTATTCATGTTTCCGGTTTACTAGGAAGTCATGCACGAGTGATAAGATTAATTTAATTTAGAATGAAAGTCTAATTTGCTGTACTTACAAATAAATAATGAATAAAAACGTAACTATATTTTTAACACTTTATGTTTGTCCACTCAGGAATCCGCCATACGGCGAGCACGTGAAATGGCTGCTGCGCATCTCGAAGCGTTTAGGCGCGCAGTACCTGCACCAGTTCTGCGTGTGCGCCGTGAACTCGGTGGTGTCGCCGTTCGTGCTGTACGAGCTGTGCGTGGAGTCGGCGCACTGGCTGGCGCGCGGCGGACCGCATCATCTCGTCATGCAGCACCTGCGCGGTACACTCGCGCCTCTCGTGCAGAAGTGCCAGCAGATGTAACTATGCACTAAATAACTCGATCCTTCTTTTAATAGGGTAGTTGACAAAAATAATCTAGTTAGTCCATCAGATAGATTTTCAAAAAATATTGAACACGTATTTTTTCTTTTTTCACTTAAACAAAAAATGAAGACGATACAATGCTTCGAAAGGTCGTGCGACGTCACAGTTTGGTTCATTTTTACCAGACTTTGACGTCAAAAACCCCCACTCCATGATCTTTGACAAGCTTTATTTTTGTCAACTTTTATTAATTTTATAAAACAAAAAACACGACCGTATCCAATATTTTTCGATAATCTAACTGACGGACTAAACAGATTCATATATTTTTTAGTCAGTCAACTACCCTATTTTAGTTATCTAACAATGTTTTTTTTGTTCATATTTTTATTAGTATCATGAAAGCATGCCCTGTTACGGGTTTCAATATGTCCCTTATTTAAACTAACGTACTGGATAATGCAGACAGTCCACAGCGCGTATTTTGCGATATTCCCGAGAGTATCGAAACTCTGCGTCGCCGCCTCAGGCTTCATTATTGCCTGTGACATAGCAACAACAACGTTTGTTGTATATACTTTTTAATACAGTTGCTCAAAAAGTGGCGTATTGCAGGGACGTATAGCGTTCGGGATGTGGGCTATTACGTACTCGTGCTTTTTCTTTACCTTTCCCGAACTCGTGCGTTCTCTTTCCCAACTGTCAAAATAATGTCCATTAAAAAAAAAAACAACCACGAAGTATTTACTAAATAATAATAATAATAATATTCCACAACTATCACACAACGCCATCTAGTCCCAAGCTAAGCAGAGCTTGTGTTATGGGTACTAGACAACTGATAAACATACTTATATATTTCTAAATACATACATATTATAGATAAATTACACCCAGACACAGAACAAATGATCGTGCTCATCACACAAACATTTGTCCTGGGTGGGAATCGAACCCACGACCTCCGGCATAGCAGTTAGGGTCACTAACCACTAGACCAACAGGCCAGTCAAATAAAATCATAGAAGTTTTTATGATTCATGCAAATATTTCTAAAGAAGCTACTAATTTGTTTCAATATCAGATTTAATTATTTGATTCAATGAGTTAAAGGTTTCATTCCATTTCATCTCATTAAATTTCATTTTTATTTCATATCAATAAAAAAAATCTACTGAAGACTTGGCTGTATGGGCATAGTTCCCTTTGCCTACCCAGAATAGGTAAAGAAAAAAAAAATCTCTGCGATTCTTTTACGTTATGCGCCATTTTCAAAATTGTTATTTGCGAGTCTAATTACGGTTTTATTATTTTATTAAATTGCTTCATTTTTTCGCAACTGTATTAAAAATAGTTGTTCAGTACACGTGCGGAACCGTCATTGCAACTTGTTCCGACTGTCAACCCTCGCCGTCGGCTGTGCCTCGGCTCGGTTAGACATTTGTCGGAACTCTTTGCAATGACAGACTTTCCGCACTTATAATGAAATATACTATTCCACCAGTACATGTTGAGGTTTTAATGCATTCTTTTATCCGACAGGTACATCCAATGCATACATCAGAAGCTTTACCACTTGACCACAGTGGAATACGAAGAGTTTGTAGCCATCGTGCTATCGGCTCGCACCGCATTTCAGCTAACGCCTGAAGGAAACACGCAGTTCAAGGAGTGGCTCGCGTCACTTCGCAGGTCTGTACTTCATACTACACCTTCATCATAACAATGTCGTACTAACACTCCTAAGTTAGGGTGCGATAGGACAGAAGTAATATTGTGGAAAGGCAGGTTTTTCTTAATTTACGGTAATGAAGTAGTGTGGTAAACCCCATTTTTTGTTTGAAGTTATTTTTATTAATGTTTTTTGTAATTTCAAAGCTTATTACCATCTCATCACCCAACGTAATTTCTTTGGCTACTTGTGGTTGGCATGAAGTCTAGAGAGTTACTAGTTGATCATTAACACCTATATAATAAATAGGATAGGTTTTCGCTAACTAACTATTAGTACAATACTAACCCTTTTCCTTCAGTCTACTTTCACGACGTGCATGGTGATGGTAAGCAGCTTACACTTATATTTTTACGCTCAGATAAGTATAGAAGTTAACTCAGCTTCATCACGACTGATTGTGAACTGACATTACTTAAAGTGTGAGTACATCTGTACTCGTACACAAAACACTGCATGTTAGTTCGCCGTGCGCTCTTGGCTACGAATAGAAAGTCATTCGGATTATAAAAACATTACTCTCGCTTCTATGTGCCCAAGATGTGCAACATATTATAAACAGTAGTGAGTTGTTTACTAGTAGTTAAAAAACCAACAGTTGGTATGTAATCGACTTTCTATGCTCGAAATACCTATTTTATTTTTTTATTTGTAGTGATGTTTTTTTGTTTATGTCGAAAACCTTATTTTCAGTAAATTTGATAATTTCTTACATAATTATCATCAATCTGCACACCAAACCGCTTAACTTGATATTTTTTATCCGACTCCACTATGTGTCGAGTCTTTTATGAAGGTTGATGTTCTGTGTTGTATAACGGACGTGTACTGGCTGTTTCTGTCGATGAAGAATGCATGGATGTAAGAAACTAATACTGATATGAATGGTGGTAATATTGTAATGTAACTTTCAACAGTGTCGACGCTTATTAGTTTTGACGTCCCTTACTGTCGTATTTTTTTCTTTTAGGAAGGAATCATGACGATAACATTGAAGAAATAAAGGGTTTAATATTCGTTTGCAGATCAAAATCGTGCAAGAAAGACCTTTGGACGCAGCTGAATGTGGCTCTGCAGGGCAAATGACGTCGGCAGCCGATAGTTTGTACAGTGCGGTGTACCGCGCGCAAACTGTCACAACACAGGCGGTGGCTATCGCCGCGGTATCGGCTTGTATACCATCTACATAATACCTAGCTGTATATTATAGTGTGTTATTTGTAATTTAAGTACATGTTCATCCCGGAGACGACTAACAATACTCGAATGAATAATGGATTTACTAGTTTCACAGGATTAGAGGATTTAATAAATTAGTAGCTTTTTGGACTTGATGGTTAAGTATTCAATTTACGACACGAACTAATAAATAATGTAAATGTGCAAAAAAGAGAATACATTATGTATTCAATTGGAATATAGTTGGCTGCGAGAAAGAAAAGTGTGTTGGGTACTGTTTGCGTATGTGAACTTAAGTTACAAATAACATAGTTCCAACTTGAGAAGGATATAACCTCTGTTAGTAATAGTAACACTCGACTTTGAGGGTAATCGATCTCAGTATATACACGAACGGAATGTATCGGTATCACAGAATAATGTTGCTAACTCCTAATAACGTTAAACATTTTAGCACATTCATACTTTTGTATGGTTCGTATGATTTCAATACGTTTTGGCTTTCGCGAGAATCGTCCGTTTTTGTGTCGTAGAAAATACAAGAGATTATTGAACATTCGTTAGTCTTACTTCATTGTTGTTTAAATCCACGTTACTAACATGTGAGGCAAGTTCATGCTCATTTAAAGGTTGTGCTTTAAATAGTCTGAGATTTGGTTGTTATTGGAGTTTTATTATAAGACGAATTCATATTTGCAGCATTGCTACTTAGTTGAATGGGGAGTTTAGCAACATTTCATTTTGTCTTCGTTTAGACTGTGCAATGTGACTTCTAATATTGTTAACAACTTCGTCTTCTGTGCTTAATGTGCAAAGCATTGCACTTTATCATATCTAATGTCTTATTTGTCTTTTCCGTGAATTTTGAATATTCTTGACACACTTGAACTAGTCAGTGGTTTTGAGGATCCGTATTTGGTGAACCAGTGGAACTTCATAACTGTAGCTCATTTAGTTTTCTTTTCTTTGAATAGCGTAATGTAAGACACAAGTTACATTTTAATGTCTTTTTATGCATAGGGGCCAGTAGTGTCCTTCGACTGCATTCGCGTAAAAAGCATTAAAAATAACGAATTAACGAGGAATGTTAATCAGTAGCAGAAACTATAACCATTATTTTAATGCAAATTTTGAGCTGAAATGTTTCAGTTATGATTATCATTTTGTTGCTTTTAGTTAATTCGACATACATGCTAGGTGGGCATCTGATAACATAAAGGAATCGACTAATTTTGGAGAAGTAGTAATGAGAGGCGTTGCTTACTTTCATGGCAATTTTCTAACCAAGTCTTAATGATTGATGTAAGGAATTTATCAAAGTGGTTCAACAGGTTCATGTCTGAGAAGTCCTAAAGAGTATCCTTGAATTATTTATTTAAAGTTGGGTTAAGACATGTCTGATTAGGGCTTCTATACAAGATCGACAAAATTTGGGCGGTAATTACTTAATTAAAAATCAGTGTCCACTTAGCGGATTATCGTGAAGATCTCTATCATTTTGTAAGCTTTTAGAAAATAGTACGTCACTCATTTATTGTACGCGTATCATCGTTTGTTTAGTGTAATGAGAGTTAATACATAACTCGAAGAAGATGTGAAAGGAGATTGCCGTGCGCTATATGTTTGATTATTTAATTAAGTATAAATTGCGCTGTATATTTAACACTTATTTGAGTTTACTGTCGAGAACGTATTTATACTTGTACCATACGTACTTTTATATTATAAAGCGACTACAGTGTATTTACTGTGTGATTACTGATTACACTTTAGACATTTTAATCCTAGAACAGAAATATAGTGTAGTCGATTTATAACTTGCCATGTTTTTGGAAGTGACTCAAAATATATATAAAAAAAACGAAATTTCAAAATTTGTAACCATAGTCCATATTATTATAATGAGAATTGGCGTAAGATTGTTTCAAGTGACCTAAATAGCGTCATTAGACTACAGAATATTAGACAGAATGTAGACGAGAACCGTCGATACACTATTTTTGATATTCTCTTGTCGAAATTTGCAGTTTCATGAATGTTTAAGTAATCACGTCTTGCGGATAAATGTAGACGTGCAATCTATTAACTATAGTAACTTTATTTACACGTTTTTATTACATTATAAATATATATAAATAAATTGTAATGCATAGTAGCGCGTTGGAAGCCTCTGAAATATAAAAATAATGTGTATGACGCATGTGCTGGCAACAAATCATTACTGCGACATAGAAGAATGTAACTTTGTCGATGACATTCGTGTTATTGCTAAGTCTGACTTACTACACGATTGTCTCGTAAAATACATACGCTACTATATCAAGTAAGGTGATGAGTAATATACTGATTCAACTTAATCCCGCTAAATCTTGGTTATTTCATTATTTGTAAGCTTCCCATTCCACAGTCAGATAAGATAATATATTCAAGTAAATGAAGTTCGGTAAAATGTGTACGATAAATTAGAAGTAACACAATGGTATGATTGTGTATATTATATTAAATGTAAAGTGCGAGACTATCTCCTAATACTGAAGCAATACTGAAATATCATTTTATAAATTATGAGAAATTAGATATTTATATAATGTGTAACCTTTCGCATGGGTATTATAGTAATTGATGTACAATTTTAAGTATTCATATAAAATGAGTGTTCAGTAAAAAAAATAAAAATTCTCATACCATTCGTTTCGCGTTTTCATGTTTATTTATAAAAATAATATACTCATAATATAAATTGCTCAATGAAGTAAGCATCCGTACAGGTTTAGTTGCCCTGACTGTACTGCTTTGTAGTAAGAAACAGTCAAGTTGTCGCTGACAAATTAACCGGCTATAATAATTGGTGTTACGTACAAAACGATATACTTATTTAAATTGAGCTTCTTTGATGTTTGCAAACAATGATGGCGTTGTCGAAAGAAATAAATTATTTTATTTTTCACTTTCTGAAACGCTATTTAGATGGCACTCGTATGTAATCAATAGTTCTGCTTGAACTCGGGTCGCGTCCCTGTTAACCAACACACCATAAAAATGGATCTGTGAAGCGACCCATGCGATGCTTCTCGTTGCAAACGTCAAAGAAGTCGAGTTAAATAAGTTTATATTGTTAATTAAAAATTGAGGAAAACAAGTCTGACATTGGAATGGAATTTGTTGCCAGCCTTAGCATCAACTAGGTTTAGTTCAATATCTTTATAAAATTAGATGTTTACGTGCATTCATTAAGTGTGGATGTTTTAGCATTCAGTAGATAGTAAATTTTTAGAATGCTAGTTAGTATAAATTGAAGGTCGGAAAAATTTGTTCATAGTAACTATCGGAAGAATGGTTGTATAGTATTTCCTGAATAGAGTATTCTCAGTTTGGTATTCATGGTTAGAATTATCTCCTGCACAAAGTTTTGCTCTTACCAACTCGTTAATAATGCACTTTGAGTTTCCGATCTTGTTTGTGTGATTGTTAGGGAATAGCATTTCGTACAGTCAGTCTTATTTTCTGTTAGACGTATAGATACATGATTACATTCTAAGGAATGTACCTACTGCAAAGATTGGAGCTCTAAAACAGTGGTACGGAATATTTTAAAATAAACTACTGTTCAAGAAATGATAATAATAACGACCACAATATTATTTTACCATGTGGGTATCTTTGCAGTATCTCTCCCAATCGCGTCCAATTTTATCAAATTATTTCGATACATTTTATTTATTTTGTGGTCAAAATAATTAATCAGACAAACAAATCTAGCAAGGGTTTATCTAAAGTCATTAGGTTAAAACGCCTCAAAGTGATCTCTTCTTAAGATCGTGAAATAGTTTTATAATACATTAATTTCATTGTACCTACCTATTTCTGATTACTTTGTTAAGTTACACAGAGTTTCTGAAATTGAATAATTCAGAATCTTAGATATGTTACGTTCGTTGCTACTTATGTAATTATCTAAGTTGGCGTTATATAGCCTAATTTGATTCTTGCGACAAAATGTTCCTAATTATATTGCTCGCAATATAATTTGAACATTCTTTTGTATGTTGAACATTGAGTTGGTTTCCAAAACTTGTGTCTAGGATTCTGAGTTTAAGTTTAGCTAACACCGTGATGTGAAGCTTTAGGGCATCTCACGAAATACTATTCTTTCAACGCATACACAAGAAAGTTATAGATAAATGTAATATTTGGAAAGACATTAGTCGTCATAGATATTTGCCGTCCATAAAATTAATTTGCAATTCTGTAAAGCTATAGTCTTTCTTTCATGACATCTTCCTATTAAGAAATAAATTAAATGATTACGTAAATAGTTATATTTGAATATAAACAAATAAATTATATTATAATCATCGTGTACTGCTCGTCGCGCATTATTAACATTTCCTGGTATGCATTATTCAAAAAACATATTTCTTTCGCAGTTGGCATTAAGGAGCGCTTTGACATTTTTGTCTCAAAAGAACTATTTTTACACTATAAAGCGTATTTAAATAGAAAAAAAAAGATTAAATATATCGTTAGGTTCGTAAATATAGGATGTTAGGTCGGAGCATATTTTAATTAGTCATTTAATGCATGTTCATAGATTTAATTCGCCCCGTGTCAGGCAAGTGTGCGAGGTGTTCCATAGGTGTTGCGGTATCCCATTGATTTGCAGTTAAAGGTATCACATATCAGTTCAGTCGTATTTCACTTTGGAACATGTACTAGCACTACGTTAGAACAATGATATACAAGTTATTGAACCAGCATAATTTAATTTAATCACAATTTAATTATTGTATTGTAGCGTCGAATGTTAAATTAACTTACTAAGTCATAGGCATAATGTGGATTGGACATACATCAAATCGATTCGAAAAAGAACAATGTCATGTTCGTCGTTTTGTCTGTCGGTTCAGCAGAAGGCGTAAAGCCAACAGTGCCTATATCTAATAGAACAGAAAATGTATCCGTAATAATTTAGATCTAGAGGATATCGTATGTCTTGTCCACAGTATTGGTCTGCATTCTTAGAGTAGTAGGGCACTACTACTAGAGCATATTGATAGTTCAGGATCGTGGGCAGTGGGTCGTTAGCTGCACCAGTTGTACTGAATTTTGTTCTTTAATACTCATGGCAGTGTATGCTTGTCGAACTACGTCACATCACAAGTCAGTTAGAAGTATTGAGGATAACAGTCTAGCAAGTTTGTTTAGTTCTAAATCAAAGATGCATAATTATTTTATACATCTGGATTTGTAGTTTAATTATTGCACTTTGTAAGTGTGGTGTCTCCGCCTATTAAAGTATTTAACCATTTACAGAGTTCGAATGACTCCTTATAAGTGTACGTAATAAATTTATATAATGATGATATTTTTATTGTTCATATTGCATAATTACTGTTTGAAGAGTGTAGTTGCAAAACAAAGCTCGGGTTTAACGGGTTAAAAGTACTTACTAAAATAATTCTGACTACTTATCTTAAGGTTAAGAATGGTGGTGAAAGTCATATTCGGTTGTTGCACTTTTATTTATCAACAACACGTGATCTATAATAGTGTGACATCATTTTCATAGTTTTTTTGTCACTGAATAACCGTCTTTATTTTGCGTCTACGCTTTTCGAGTGCAATCTATGGATAAACAGTGAAGAGCAAACGTAACAATTACCGAAGTATCATGTTAAATATTGTTCAGCTCGTGTTACATTATAGCATTTTTTGCGAAAATATCAAACGAACTGTTTCATTTTTGTGCCACGATCGTTTCCAAACTGTCCACCATGTTTACTTGCAGGACGTAAGACTGACAAGAACACTGATATAGTCGAAAATGGAGACTTGAATATAAAACCCGGGATGTCGAAAAACAAAACTGTTATTAATTATTATGTATGTACGTTTTATCTGGTATTTTTGTTTGATTAGATATTTTTTTTCTTATGCTCAACATTTTGTTTTAAGACATCCTGCATAATTATAGAAAGTGCCCATACATATAGTATTTATTAAATATATAGCACTAGACATTTTGCTCCGTTGTGCAAATGGTTGTAATTATAAAAGTATAGTTAATATTAATTAATAAAAATGATAGACTGTTTTGCACGACTTCTGGTTTGACCGTGTCAACTTTTCCTCACGTTGTCATTTTCTCATGCAAACAAACGTTGTTTGAACACTTTGTGATGACAAGTTCTGCTTTGAAGTTTGCTGGTTGCATGTCAACCAATAAAGTTTTCGATATTTGGTACCTTGCAGTATCATCCCACTTAAAATGTATATTTCTACTCAAACTCGAAATATTTTGAACTCTTGAACATTTTATTATTACTTTTACGATTACACTATAAGTCTTTTTTGGCAGCATATTCGAAGTAATATTATTTAATTATTCAATATACTTATCTATAATAAGACTCGTGTGTTTTATTTGTACAAATATTTTAATCCCTCTTGCTATTTTTAACCGCCTCCTAAAAAAGGAGAAGGTTATGTATTAGGGCAGAATCTTTTTTAAACAAATTTTTAATATTATAATAATTCAATAATAAACTTCAAAGCCCTCAAGGGTGTTTTGGTAGATGCAATAAATTGTTAACAATTATTATTTACAATAATTATTAAGTACCCATATAGGCCATTGTTAGTGTACCTACAAGTGTTCTGTTCACTATCAGAATTACTCGACCGCTTAGTGCACATAAGTATTTCCTATTTGTCAAAACCTTGAATGTGCAATATTGTGCAGTTATACAAAACTGATAAACAAGAAGTACCTATACGGAAGTTATTGTGCTTTGTTTACATAAGACCTTTATGCCTTCCATATTAATGAATGAAGTTGACTAACATTGACCTTGTTAATCAAGAAACAATGATCAAACTTGTATCAAAAATAATGTTATATATTTTTGCTTGTTGTAAAAAAAATAAGTCGATTGGCCCAGGTTAGTAACAAGCGTTCCCTATTCGATTCTTGCCTTATCATAAGATACTGGATTTCTCAACTACAAGTGTAGTGACCTTATCTTGCCGAAACAATTGCTAAACAGACATTAATTACTTGATCTGAGATAACTGAATCACCCATTATTTTAATTCTTTTGAAATACGAGTAATATATCAAAATGTAGGTACTTACTTGATAGTGATAGATTTAATCGGGTTTTATATACCAAGTAGTGTTGGGCTGCCTAGTTGCTCTAGTAGTGGCAAGCGTGACTGCTGCTGAGCAGGAAGTCCTGGCTTCGATTTCTGGATCGGGCAAAGTATAATAACATTTTTCATTCTCTTGAGTCATCATTTCAGCCAAAAGACGTCCACTGCTGGTCATAGGCCTCCCCCAGGCGTCGTCACATTGATTCTCTTGAGTAATAGCTACGATTTGGATCAGTGGACTTACAACATAATTTGCGTGTGAATTGTAAAATAAACGTGGGTGTACTAATAGGTACATCTGTGCCTAACCCTTCGGGTATTACATGCGTGATGTTATGTTATGCGTTATTTTATATACCTAGTAGAGTCGCAAGTGATCTTTTTGCAGATAAGGACAACTATGTACCTATCTACAAAGATATCTTCGATTTATCAGCAGATTCTTAAAATAGATCTTATGACCTACAAGGGTCGTTTCAGAGTTGCAAGGACATTCGGTCAAGTTGTATGTAGGAAATGCATGTAGGTAACTGTTTCTTACACGTTGTCCCTTGTAATCACACCTTCGCACAAAAGTTATTGCTGGATGTAGTGAAGGAGCATACCAAATTACTAAATAGGCGATAATATTATATAACACGTTAGGCGAAGTCGAAAAATTACCAGAAAAGTTTAAAGCTTAAATGCTGCTATTATGAAACATACTTTTTTTTTCTAGCCTGCTTTGTCCAACTCCTGAACAAAGGCCTCCCTCCACTCCTTCCATTTCTCGTGAATCCGCACGTCCTTGCAGTTTTGACGGATCCTGTCTCCAGTGGCATAACTAGGTAGGCTTTTATGTGCCCGGTGCGAGATAACTACGCCCTTGAAAATTTTCTAATCATACCTGGTTCTGACAATGAAATGGATGATGATTACCTACCTATATAAAAATAAAGTTATCCATTCAAAAACCAAGTATTTGTATTATACTTAACTGTAAGTTATATGGTACCTTGGTAAAGTTTTTATTATGGAATTCTGGTCTATTTCTGTCATTTCTGCGCCCCTCCAGGCTCTGCGTCCTGTGCCTGGGGCTGGGCACCCTGGCACCGCCCTAGTTACGGCACTGCCTGTCTCGTTCGTCCCGCCATCTCCTTCCTGATCAAACTTACTTGACTTATTAGTTAAAAAACCTATACTGCCAACTGCAAGGTTCGATAAACATGGACAGAATATGGGAACTAATAAATATCGGATTTAACTGGTTTTACATTTGAAGTGGCCTACTTACTCTGATATCAATATTATTAATCATTTTGTTTCCTATTTATTGTAGTAGGTATCTGAACCTGAATATCTATGTAGCTTCGGTAATAACCTCAGGTTGCGCTTATAATATTACGATAACGCCACGGATCGATAGAATGTCGAGCATACGATTATCTAGGTATGTAGGTACCAACTCGATTGGCAGTAGGGTTCCTTTTAAAGTTGATGACAAAAATCTGGTTGAAACTATTTCTGGGGCAGCACCAATTAAACTCTCTAGCTTCTGACTTTACCAGGCGCTGGTTCATGCATAAATCCGCCAGCTTTTCTGAAATTCTGACCCGCTCACTTTATCAATCAATGTAGGTAATTTAATTAGTTTTAGAATGAATAGGTAATAAAATGCATATAGTTGAAGTAAGCCTTCTCTACGATATTGTAATGCCAGCGTTGGCGTCGCAAATGCTTAGGTATTATGAGAGCTTTTTTTTAATGAGCAATAGCATTTTATTTTCTGTGTCATTCCTTGACTAATCTTAACTCACTACTGGCTTGCTGGCCTGAGGATATGAAGCATACAGCAGTCCTCTGTTCATTCCATTCTATGCCACTTAGCTCGATTCTCGCTAACTGTCCAGATCCAGCGCAACTAGCCACCCTCCGGAGATCGTCGCTCCAGCTAGCCTGAGGCGATGATTGTCGACGTCCACCACTGGTGGACAATGAGAATACTCGAAAATTGTCTCGCTGTCGTCTAACGAAGAGAAACATACCTAGGTCCTTTTATATTTTTAAGTCCTGTCACTTTCTACCAGTGGAAAGTGCCCAACGGAAATAATTTTAAAGAAAGAAACCAGATAATGTGAAAAGTAGATGCATTTTTCGCCCCCGTAAATCTTAATCGTTTGAGCTCTTTTCGAGAACGTGATTACAATGGGATAAAAATATTTTTCTAATCGTGTCGCTGTTCACCAGTGGTGGACATCGGAAATCACCGGTCTGAAGGCGTCGCAACTTAAGATTGCCGATTAGGCGTTTTCCCTTAAGAACAAGCATAATTAAAACTCAATAGTGGATAATTACAGAAGGCATACGTCAATATTAACAAAACCAGTACCTACCTATAAACTGACCTTGTAGTCAATTGAAAGTACTAAAACTAAAAATATTTCGACATAGAAAATCGGTAACGTGACATGGTGTCCGTAGGAAAGAGCGGTGGGACAGTCAGAGATTCTTATAGGAAATATTGTATGTATATGCCTTTATTCTATGTCAAAGACAATAGTATCTTATTGTCTGTGGTTACTCGTCTGGAACCTCTCTCTTCCCTTTCTGCTCGCAACCGTAGTGGCGGACTGACTAGCAATACTTTGTTAATTATGTAAATGTGATTTTGTGATTCCTTTAAAACCCATGACGATGGTGCTGTAGTGCTGTGTCTATTCTGAGTTTAATAAACACCTACAACGTCAAGTTTGTTTGTTATTGCTGCTGCCCAAACACCTGTCGCCTTACCACAATTCCACCACGTTGATCAAAGATCAACCTCTCCCAACAACAGGTTATGGGCCCAGTGCACGAAAACACTGATTGTATTCGTTTTGCGAAGGCTAAAGTTTGGGCGCAAATATAAGGACGGCACAGCACATTCGAGATGGCGGCAGAAGCCGGCAATGGCAACCATGCGGTTGGCCATCATAACCTCACTATGGAAAAATTGGATGGATCGTCAAATTATCACACTTGGAAGTTTTCTATGAAAAATTTACTTTTATTGGAAGGACTGTGGGATTTGATCGAGGGCGAACCCAACGCGGATCCAAATGGTAACAGAGAGCGTAAAACCCTAGCGCGCATTTGTCTCTCCATCAAAACGTCGCTATATCAATATGTTTGGAACGCAACTACTGCCAAAGAAGCTTGGAACAAGCTTTCCGATGTTTTTCAAGACAAAGGACTTTTTCGACGTGTCTTGTTGTTGCGTAAATTACACAAAATTCATTATAATGACTATAATTGTATGACTTCGTACATTGAAGCTATTATTACTACAGTGCAACAACTCTCTGACATAGGCAAAACTGTGGACGATGAGGAGGTAGCTGAAATTCTCTTGAGCGGTCTACCGGCTGAGTATGACTCTGTGGTATCCAATCTGTCTACTGCAACGGTCACCACCAGAATATCCAGTGAGTTGGTTCGTGCTAGACTACTACAGGAGTTCTCCCGGAGAAGCAGCTTGGATGACAATGGAACAGCATTTACCATGAAGACAAAGAAGAGCATCGTCGTTTGTGATTATTGCAAGAAGAGTGGTCACACTAAAACAAAATGTTTTAAATTGAAGCGTACGAAGAAGCAGCAACAATCAAATGAGAAGATTTATTCAGCATCTGCCTTGATATCATCACAATCTAGTGATTTTTACATTGATAGTGGTGCTACTAACCACATGGTGAATGATAAGGCATTGTTGCAAGATTTTCAAGACACTAAGAAGGCAGTTATTACTGTTGCTAACAACCAAACTATAAATAGTGAAGGGATGGGTTCTCTTACATTGCATGAGGTAAGACTTTTAAATGCTATGTATGTCCCTGAGTTGTCTGTTAATCTCATCTCCGTTTCCAAGTTAGTCCAGTCTGGTCATTGCGTTGTTTTTAATAAAGATGGATGTCATGTTTACAATAATGTTGATCAAAATCCTGGCAACTTAGTCGCATCTGCTGCATGTTTTAATGGGTTGTATAGATTTAATTGTAAGTACTTTGCATGTAAATGTAAGTCTATGGACAGTGAACTAACTCTGTCAGGGTAATCGCCAATACAGGCGCACTCTCTACTCCTTGATGACAGAGAGGATTTGTTGAGTGCTACAGTTACAGCAGACTTAGCAGTGGAGCTTTGGCATAGACGTCTAGGGCATCTGAGCCTTCAAGGTATGAAAAATTTACAAAAGGTTGCATGCGGTATGAATGTTCTGTTTCAGCATGGAAATGAAGATTTGAAGAACTGTGTCCCATGTATTAAGGGCAAGATCAGTACCGTCTTTACCATAAGGGCACAAGGGGCCAGTGCCCAGGGCCCCCATCCTCAGAGGGCCCCGAAGGGCCGACAATTTCTCTCACATTTAATCTCAAAAAACTCATTACACTTTTCTCAATGCCCGAATATCCATTTATTCGAATCAATATATTTATATGAATTTGAGTGACATCAAGCATAAAGGGTCTCGGTTGTGTGCGGTATATAGACACGGTAGCTTCTTGCTTAATTTAAACTTAGTGCGCTTTTTGGCTGTACTAAAGGGCTGTTTTTGGTCTGATATAACTTACCAGACATTTACTTGAGTTTATTTTTATAATCTAGAGTCTATAATGCCTATTTTCAAGTTACATATCATTTGATTTTTTATTCAGTAATTTAAAAGTATTTCTGAACGCATCCTACCTAATTTACTAAGAACACCATCTAGCGATCATCCATGCAAACCGCTCCAATGCCAAATTCAAGCGACCATAAAAAATGTCGACTTTGTCTATGGTTGGGGCTTGGGGGAATCCCCGGATAAATTATGAAAAACTTTCATTCGGAACTTTTTACCTAAAGTTACTTATTATATCACTTATTTTCACAGAAGTGTCGTGATTTAATTTTGTTTAATGTAATTTGGGTAAAATTAATAGAACTATTGATTTGTTCGTTTAAATATTATTTCATTCGAACGAACGAACGAACGACTAAATAATTTGTCAATTATGAGCATAGAAAGTGATATTCTTCAGGAAACTGAGTTCGAGGATATAATAGAAGATTTTGCTCAACAGAAATCTCGAAAGAAACTATTACCGTAATTTCGCTATTAGATTAGATTACCCATAATAAAGCAGATCACAGTAAAAAAATGTATTTCACTTTCTTTACATTCCAAAAGGGCCCCAAATTCTTGTGTGCCCAAGGGCCCCAGCACAGTCTAAGACGGCTCTGGGCAAGATGTCGGCCGCATCTTATCCTAAAGAGGCGACGCGTGCTTCTAAATCACTGCAACTGATTCATACTGACGTCTGCGGGCCCATGCAAAAGCCTAGCTGGGGAGGGGCGAGATATCTAGTGACATTTACTGATGACTACACTAGAAAGACCTTCGGCTATGTCATGAAAGAAAAATCTGAGGTATGTACCCATTTTATTAATTTTAAAACATGTGTAGAGAAGCAGACCGGTTTGCCAATTAAAGTTTTAAGATCTGACAATGGCGGTGAATACTGCAATCATAAGTTTTCCAAATACTTACAGGAACATGGTATTGTTCATCAAGTTACGGTGCCATACTGCCCTCAGCAAAATGGGGTTTCAGAGCGGCTTAACCGCACATTGATGAACAAAGTTAGGTGTATGCTAATGGAGTCTGGTCTCAGTGAGCATTACTGGGGTGAAGCTGTGATGACAGCTATACATTTGAAAAATAGATCACCTACAGTAGCTTTAGCTGGTCGTGTACCGGAGGAACTTTGGTCTGGTTCTCCTGTGGATCTCAGCCATCTCCGTGTCTTTGGCTGCCTGGCATACTACTTAATTCCATCACAGAAGAGACAGAAGCTTGATCCTAAAGCTAACATGTCCGTTTTTGTGGGATATAGTGATACTTGTAAGGGATATAGACTTATAGAGCCTTCAAATCCACAAAAAGTTATTTTGTCACGCAGTGTGGCATTTTTGGAAAACAAATTTTGTAAGGATTTGGGACAAAATGTCAGAGATCAACATGATTTTATTGTTTTAGATAACATTTTAAATAATTCTGACATTCCACCTAATATTGATAATTCTAATATAGAAATTAATAATTCTAATGATGAAATCAATAATTTGAATAATAATGACATATTAAGCAATTCTAATAATATTGATTCAAACAATACTATAATAAATAATGATGACATGACATTAACTCATCCTAATCAAAATTCTATCTGTGATATTTCAGAGTCTGAAGGAGACTACTGCACAGGGAGTGAATGGGAGGCAGATGACTCTGGCACCTCCGCTAAAGAGTCCGCTGAAGGATGTTCAATCACTGAGCGTCTGACTTCTGGCGTGACATCAGCTGCAGGGGAAGCTTCGGAGCACAATACTGTCACTACAGGTCGTAATGTACGCTCTACGCGTAACGTTCCTCCAAAAAGGTATGGGGATTATGAATGTTTTATGTCATTGCATGAGGGTTTATTGGATGAGCCACAATCTTACAAAGAGGCTTTAGATTCTCCACAATCTGAAGACTGGCAAGCTGCCATGCAGCATGAGTATGACTCATTAGTCGCTAATAAAGTTTGGGAGCTAGTTGATAAACCAGTTAACAAAAATATAGTTAAAAGTAAATGGGTGTATAAAGTTAAGCATGACACTGATGGTAACTTTAACTGTTTTAAAGCGCGACTTGTTGCCAGGGGTTTCACACAAAAACAAGGAATCGATTATAATGACACTTTCTCACCAGTGGTACGCCATTCCACAATGAGAATCTTATTTAGTCTTAGCAATCAATTGGATCTAGATATTGATCATATTGATGTAGCTACAGCTTTCTTAAATGGTGATCTCAATGAGGTAATTTACATGGAGCCACCTATGGGATTTTCAGATAAAGCTCATGGTAAAGTTTGTTTATTAAGAAAAGCCATTTATGGACTTAAACAATCTAGTAAAATGTGGAATGAAAAGGTTCATGACCTTCTTGTTTCACATGACTTCAAGCAATGTAAATGTGAACCATGTGTTTATACTAAGAAAGTGGGCAATGATTTTGTTGTGATAGCGTTGTATGTGGATGATTTTTATGTATTTTATAGTCAAAATAGCAATGTTAGAATTCATTTACAGAAGATACTAGAACAACAATTTAATGTTAAAAACTTAGGCCCACTGAAAAATTGTTTAGGTATAAGAGTCACTAGAGATAAGTCAAAGGGCACCTTATATTTAGATCAGTCTGAATATATTAAGAGTTTACTTGTAAAATTCGGAATGGAAAATTGTAAACCTGTAGCCACACCTTTACCATCAAATTGTAAATTAATTAAATCTGAAAATGCAAGTGCACATTTAGATAATAGTGTATATAAATATAGACAACTTTTAGGGTGTCTGATGTATTTATGTGTATGTACTAGGCCAGATATTGCATATACTTGCAGTTATTTAAGCCAGTTTAGCACTTGTTTTGAGAAAAGTCATTGGCTCGCGGCCAAAAGAGTACTTAGGTATTTAGCTGGTACAATTAATTACTGTTTGTTCTTTACAAAGAGCGTTAATTGGAAATTAAGCACATATACTGATGCCGATTGGGCGAATGATGTCAACAATCGTAGATCTTATACTGGTTATGTAATCAAGCTAGGTAACTGTACAATCAACTGGGAATCACGCAAGCAGCGATGTGTCGCATTATCCAGTACGGAAGCTGAATATCTGGCTATTGGTGATGTTTGTAAAGATATTTGTTTTATTAAGAATTTAATTTTAGAATTGACATCTACCAATTTGAATAACTGTATTGTTTACAATGATAACCAAAGTGCTCAAAAATTGTTGGAATCTAGAGAATTATGTCATAAGCGAACCAAACACATAGATATCCGATATCATTTTGTTAAGGACCTAGTTAAAAATGGTTTGATAAATGTTATGTATAAAGCTACAGACAGAATGATAGCGGATGTGTTGACTAAGCCCCTGTGTAAGCAGAAGCATTGTGACTTTGTTAGAGATATGATGGTTAGGGATAAACTGTGATGTTTTATTATTATATATTATCTACTAACTGTGTTTAATGTAGAAAAAGGACTAATGTTTTTAAGTTTTTTTTTGTGGTTGTTTTTTTTTGCTCTATGTTAATTATAACTAATGACTGAGATATCATAAAGTCAAGGGGAAGTATAGGAAATATTGTATGTATATGCCTTTATTCTATGTCAAAGACAATAGTATCTTATTGTCTGTGGTTACTCGTCTGGAACCTCTCTCTTCCCTTTCTGCTCGCAACCGTAGTGGCGGACTGACTAGCAATACTTTGTTAATTATGTAAATGTGATTTTGTGATTCCTTTAAAACCCATGACGATGGTGCTGTAGTGCTGTGTCTATTCTGAGTTTAATAAACACCTACAACGTCAAGTTTGTTTGTTATTGCTGCTGCCCAAACACCTGTCGCCTTACCACAATTCCACCACGTTGATCAAAGATCAACCTCTCCCAACAACAATTCTATCTTAGATAAAAAAATATCGGTCAACTGCGATTTGGTTTACACTGAATTTAACCAAATATAAACTTGAAGTATACACAGAAAGAAATCTATTTCTGTTTTTTGAAAACCGCGACCGTACCGGTTACGATGCTAGCCAAAACTAACGCTGACCAAAACATTTTGTTTCAATTGGCGACTTTATGGTTTCAGTCTTAATTTAGAGAAAAACTGCGTAGCACACACATACCTAAGTGTTGAGTACCAATTTACATAGTTATGAGGCAGTTTTTATGATTTCAGCACGGAACACTAAAAATTGAGCGAGCGATTACATTGTGGTAAGAAGGTGGAGCACCGATAAGATCAGCGTCATCGTCAGCAGCGTGCCGGCCAGTGGAACGCATGGCATCTATTGCGGCAGGCGTGATTCACACGTGCGTAAGGAACGACAGCAAAACATGACAACTTTTATCTACATGTGTTAATACGAGTATTACGACTATACACAAGTACCTACTTGCTGTAAAAGTTGATTGCTAATCTAATGTTGTAAACACATGCTGTTTGCAGAATAAAAGTTCATTGATTTCTCACAATGAATCAACAAAGATAACTTTTTTCCATAACAAAAAGATAAGAGATAGATTTTATGCAACCTAACAATGACCTGCAAATTGCAAAAAACACCAGGGTCACCTGGCGGTTTACCACCACCTTAAGTTAAAAATAAGTAGACTAAAGAAGTTTTTCCATGTTTAGAAAATATCGTTGTTTGTATGGGTCTGTAATAATTATAACTAGATAAACAGACAAGAAAGTTAATATCCAGAAAATAGCAGTTTGTCGTGTTACGCGTAAGCGGCAATGAATGATAGTCTATTTAAACAGGGTTTATAAGTTCAATGTTTGCCATTTTGCTATCAATTTCCGACTTAATGACTTACAAGCATGTTTTTGCATAGTTTAATAAACACGGGAGATTATAACGGTGGGTGTGCGTACGATATTAAGAAATTTTTCAACGTCGTAACAGCGTGAGTCGCATATCATATTAGGCAAAACAGGGAGAAGGAATATTTGGAAAGGCGTTCATTTCAACGTACCTACTAACTTAGGTATACGGTACATGAAAATATGATCGGTGGAAGTCTGCACCGAATACCTAACTAACTAACCTACTCTTTAATGACATGGGTATTTCTGATAATAGTGTCAAATTTGATCTCAATAAGGTGGGTTTTTTCGTCTACAGTATCTAAAGACGACTTTAAAGTAGACTTCACAAGCGAAAGCAAAGGAAAGCTATTGGGAAAGTCTACAGTTTCCTGAACAAATCGTATATCTACCTAGGTACCTAATATTATTATTGACTGTTTTCATTACTTACCTAGTTATAATTGTCATCTTAAATTAAATGTAGTTATTCAATATAAAAGAAAGAACATGTATGTTAGGTACCTATACATTTATACAACCCTAGTGGTGAAATGTCCTTGCCATTATTATCGTTAGGTACTTACTTACTATTATTAGGTGTTTTCATAAACTCTAATGTAAATAATTTGACGTATATAACTAGTTTATTTGTGCTGTTAAGTTATTTGCCATCATATTTGACGTAGAACGTATTTACTGATCGCTCTACATATTATATCTATTAGCCGTAGTAAACATGAGTACCATTAATAAACTGTATTTAATTACAGCTTATATTAAAAATAAATTAAACAGTTATGAGAACGTTATGTATTTAAGGTGATGTAATCAAACCCTAGGGAAGCTATTATTTATTTCTCTCTGTTGTGAACAATCTTCAAAATAATTCGATCTTCCCGTTGTCCACCACTGGTGGACACCGGGAAGCATCAGAATGTTTAGTCAGTAGGTATGTATGTGTTCTAGTATAAGTGTGTTCTTTTATTATAAGTACATTAAATTATGAAGTTGCCTAAGTGCTACAAACAATTTAATTTATGGCGTTCTAATGCAGAGTATTTTGTTTTCGCACATTATGGATGCTTTGGTCGTTTGTGCGTTGAAGACCCTATTAAGTCCTAATGACTTGACTGATCTCAATGAATGAGTTCAATATGTTATTTGCGTAAATAAACGTACCTACTTAGGATGCTTCACGTCATAATATTCTTAAAGAGATGCATATCACTGAAAATATTCATAGCTAGAAAAATTTACCTATCCAAAAGTGTATTTTAACAATCATCAACTTCTGGCGGCGAAAAAATCATCCATCACCGATAAGAGTCTTCACTTTTTTCATTAAACTTCGGTAAAAGTATTACCCAAACCATTTCATAATATTGTAACGTATTTGCGGGTATTATTATAATTGAAAATAAACGATAAATAACGAAAACTTCAGAAAAACAAAAATAACTGCGAAACCTAAATGTTTTTGGGCGTTAAAATTCCATTTCACCTTTTCATTTCCGAACGGATGTTCACGCAATGTGTAAGTGCGTATTTTAAATTAAAACAACACGCTGTATAAGATGTTTAACGTGGTAAATGGAAAATCCCGTCGAAGGTAACCTTTCCATACGAATAAAGGTGTTTGCTAAGTAATGTTTAACTACTACCTATTACTTAACGATACCGTCGCTACAATGTGTGCACTATCTACAGACTCTACAGTGTTGATCTTTTTTACACATGTAAGGTCAGGAAAAAAAAGAAGAGACATAATTTCAGAGTAAAAATTAAAAAAAAGGCGTAATGTCCTAACTATATAACTAGATTTATTTTCAGCAAATATATAAGATCTAGCACAGCAAACTATGACAGATTGGCCTTTCCTTGAGTTAGTTACAAACGCCGCGGTATTTTGTACTAGATTACGTGGCCTCGGCGCAAGGGCAAAGAAGGAACATGGGTTCGGTTTTTAGTCAGTAGAAGTCTGACACTCCCCTTCGCTCTGCCCAAGAGCGGGGGGGGGGGGGTCATTCGATGATTTTCCACCCACCAAAAAAAAGGAAACAATGGTCGCTGTAGTTTGACTTTGATTTGCCTTTCCTTTAGTTAGATGATAAAGATCGTATCAAAAATATTTTTAGATTCGTTCTACGTGCAGTGCATATTATTTGATCAATGATAAAAGTTATAAAAAATTGAATTGCTTATTAAATATTTGGTATGTTATTTAACCATTAAAGTGTGTCTAATTTAACCTATCGCTTGCGTAAATTATTCTTATCAATAGGTACAAATATTTTCATAACAATCAAATAATTGGACACTTATAATACTTATGTAGAAAGTCCAGTAGTAGGTACCTATATTTATATATGTGCTACTTAGGTATACAGCAAAGGAAAACTCAAAGAATGACAACGCATAAAAAAAAGAACATTAAAATCATGCAGAATTGCATGTTATAGATATCAAGTAGTACAATGAATATGATAGGAACCTAATCAAATTAATTAATTGTGCTATATTTCGATGTTAACATATTTGCAACAAAGATACTGAAGTTCCTAATTAGTTAATTAGTAGTTATCGTTATTGTGAATTACTAGCTTTTTAGGTAGGTACCTATTCTGCCTGTCCCATACCTAAATAAACATAAACTAAAGCATAAGCTTTCAGTAATATTCGTAAAATAAGTACTTAGATGTAAAGACAGTGCATTCTGGCACTTACATGTTTACGAGTCTACCGTTTTACGGACTCATCACATAGACTGAGGCGTACCTAGATCTGTCATGCACACATGCCACACCCTAGTCCCCCAATCTAGGATGTAATGGTAGCCAACTAGGCAAGGCTACCTTTATCATCACTAAGTTTCTTGCTATGTGCCAATAAAGCATATTTTGTCGTTTTATACTGATCATTATAAATAAATGTTATTTATTTGAATGGCAAGTTGACACAGTTGTCTTCGCCTTAACTGCTCATGCGCCCGTCCTATGGCAGCGTGACGCTGGCCGCGTGGTCGGTGACTTTTGTCATCATGTATCCTTATCTCGACGCTACTGCACTGATAATACGAGCGCTATTATTTTCATTGGCTGCGCGGAGGGCGTGCGCGCCTGCCTCTATAAAATCGACATACAATCGAAATAGTTCTACATTTATTGATCTCGCGCCGCGCTTGTCGCGTCACGTTTGTCTAACAAACGTAGCATTAGCCACACCTTTAATTACTTAGTTTAAATTTTAGTTTCTTTATCGGTAAGTTTATTATTTTTATTTAACTGTTCAATTCATTATTGTTTTTTTATTGAATTGATCAGTTACCTAAGCTTTAGATAGCTTTTTCTATATATTTTTTTTGCGAACCAGGGTATTTACTTCGGTTCGGTGTTATTTTGGGAAGAAAATTAATCAATATTTACAGCTGAGACTGGCTAAAATTCGTGCAAAAGGTTAATGAGTCGGTTATTAGATATCTTTAATATCCAAATCAATGAATGTCCAGGGCATGTCGTAGGTAATTAGGCCGACTCTGCTGCACACACGCTCATAGATCGTGATTTGGATTGCCAAACAATTGATGGCATTCGTTGCAGTGTCGACAATTTGAACAGCAATTGAGATCTACTGGCCATGTGCCTAATAATGAGCGATACATAATGCATAAAATAAAATATCCATTAAGAACTTGCACCGTTAGGGGTTAAATTCAGACGAAAATGGAAGTCTGTACAGAATGCAGCAAGTGTTGAAATTCCTTGCAGCATCTCTTCGGGGATCTATTTTTGCATAAGTTTATTTCTATTGTTAGATTTAGCAGATATCCGGGCCTGTTTACTGATCCATAATATAATATTGGCATCATTCGGTAACCATTGTGATCAACATCACATGAGACTAATATTGAAGCAATTTTCCGAGTAGACATGAAAATTAATATATAATAATTAATTCCCATTAAAATAGGTGGACAAAATTTTAGAAATCATTCAGACCACCAAAATAAGGACGATGGTAAAAAAATAATAAGAAAAACGCAATTAAAGTACCTACTCATAAAGGATGAGTTTGTTCTAGAATGCTAGAATTTATTATTGTAAATAAAAAAAATCGCTTTATTTAGTGTTTTTTTTTTTGTTTAAATATCTTTGGTTAGACGTACTGAAAGCTGTGTTAAAATTTGTCCACCTATTTTAATGGGACCTTATTAGTATAATATTAGGAGGCGACCAATCAAACTATACAGAACTAATTTATACGGATGTCTCATTGTTCGGGAAATCCATACAAAGCGAGGCCAACTGTTACAGTAAATGTATAGCTTGATGCGTCGCCTTAGGTAAGTATAAAAAGCACGTGAATTGATTAGTATTATTTAGTACGGATTACCTATAAATTGCGACCAGTTAATACAAAAACTACCTATTGATGATAATTACAGAATTAAAAACTTATATAATTTTATTAAAAAATATTTTATGATGACAAAATTAATTCAGCGTTTTTCCTCTGGCCCCGATACTAATGAACTTGCTTGCGTAGATAGCTATAATAGGTAGGTACCTGTACTTAGTAACTCATGGTGTCTTAATAAAAATGCACGCTATCACTGATTAAACAGACTTGGGGATTATTTATATTTGAATAGCCTCTATCAACATATTTACATTATTTTTACGGAATTTGACCTTTGCCGCGTCTTCCGAGAAATGCATTTGGTTGGAAATATTTCTTGTTGTTAGTGCAATTCTGTTTTTTTTTCAGGTACCTATAATATAAAAATGGCTTATCTACAGTCGATGCCCAAATCTGAAACCATCAGGCTCCGAGAAAAACATGTTGGGTAAGTTACTTTTGACCTCAAACTTCCAGGTTTATTTTTCCTTGTCTCCTTTATTCACCTCGCAATTATCTCATTACGCGTAATTAATTAAATCATTTAATAAGTTAATTTTTTGTTCCAGTGAGGCGTGCCAATTATTCTTCCGTTCGTCTCCCTTAAAAATTGTACGAGGTGTCGCCCAGTACATGTATGATGAGACGGGCGAAAGATATCTCGATTGCATCAACAATGTTGCACACGGTGAGATATTCTTGTTATCTTTTTGCGTGATATGTATTATTATTAAAGCCACTTAAAACCAATCCAAACCAGATTTTAATTAGTAGTTTAATTATCAAAGGGTTGATATAATAAACGATAACCCTAGGCGACCCCTCAACAGCAACTCTTATCTCTGCCCAGAAGCTTTAGGGGCTACTGTTTACTATCTTTATTAATTAAATTATTCTTCGATTCAAAATATTTGTCTAGTTTAATATTGATGGACTATGTTGATTCTAACAGTTGCGATATTTTTTTACATTACTCTAAGTGACTGAACAAAACACTGTAACGAATAGGCGATCCTTGATATTTACGACACCGCTAACATATTTTTTTATTTTGCAGTTGGCCATTGTCACCCACATGTGGTGGAAGCTGGCAGAAACCAAATGTCATTAATTTCGACTAACAATCGTTATCTTCATGACGAGCTTGTTATCCTTGCCGAAAGGCTGGTCAAAACTTTGCCAGAACCATTGTCGGTTTGTTTCTTTGTTAACTCCGGCTCGGAGGCTAACGATCTTGCCTTGAGGCTTGCCAGGATTCACACCAAGAACAAGGATGTCATTACCTTAGACCAGTGAGTATTTTTTCTTTTCCAAAACAATACTATTTTAACTTTCGGGGATATCTCTTGCTAAAGTTAGTCGGGACTTGAATGTAAGTTTGAACTTATCGGCATTTAGCTTGGGACTTTAGAAGGCCTTTTTGTATATTATTCAGTGATTTAGGGAAAGGGTCACTCTGCAGTCGGAAGTATTAAAACTTTTGCATACAACTATATTGATTACCGGTAGGCACGGTAACGATACGAAGGAGAAGATAGTGATCACGTCACCGAATGGTGAAGTGATCCTGCGATGAAGTGAGCGCTATCTATCCTTTCAATTCTATGAGAGTGAAACTACACTGAGAAAAAAATCCTGAGACAAAGCTGCAGTTTTACATTGCGGGCAAATTCTTGCGAAAGTGACAAAATAATTTTGAGATTACAGCAAAATAACCTTTGCTGCCACAGCAACTTTTTTTTTGTGAAACGCAAATATTGTGAACCCCGCAGTAAAATATTGTGGCGTTATCAATTTTTGGGCCCTTAGATATAATCGCAAAGTGGTATTTAGCGGGGTTCACATGGTTAAAGTTTGTGTAGTTCGCAATGTGCGCTGCACATTGACTTTAGACGTTGTGGCGTTAGCAATTATTGGGCCCTTTGATAAATTCGCAAAGTGGTAATTTGCGGGGTTTACATGGTTAGAGTTTGTGCAGTTCGCAATGTGAGCTGCGCATTGACTTTAGATATTGCGGCGTTAGCAATTATTGGGTCCTTTGATATATTCGCAAAGTGTTAATATGCGTTGTTCACATGGTTAGAGTTTGTGCAGTTCGCAATGTGAGCTGCGCATTGACTTTAGATATTGCGGCGTTAGCAATTATTGGGGCCTTTGATATATTCGCAAAGTGTTAATATGCGGGGTTCACATGGTTAAAGTTTGTGTAGTTCGCAATGTAAGCCGTACATTGATGTTATAAGTTGTGGCGTTATCAATTTTCAGGCCCGTTGTTAAAATCACATGTTGGGAATCTGTGGGGTTTACCAAGTTAAAGTTTGTGTGGTTTGCAATATAAGCTGTGCATTAATGTTATATGCTGTGGCGTTAGCAATTTTCGGGCCCTTTGATAAAATCACGATATGGTAATCTGAGAGGTTCACTTATGGCATGGCTGATTTCTGGTCAAAAGTAATTTTATCCTATTATGTATCTAAATCTATCATTCCATTCATGCTGGTTTCGTTAGCGAAGCTAACAATAAGAAGAAAGGGTTCACAGGTTATACGTTTGTGCATGGTTCCGGTGTTCGACATTAACTTTGACATGTTGTGGCGTTAGCAATTATCGAGCCCTTTGATAAAATCGTATAAGTTGGTAATCTGTGGGTGGGGTTCATATAATTGAAGTTTGTGTAGTATGCAATTTAAGTTGCACTTGTTTTATATGCTTTGGCCAATGATATTATATAATCATCACATTACACCATTAACAATTAAATTTACCAAAGATCCCCTTTGATAAAATCGCAATATCTATTAAAAGGCGTTCACAAAGTTAAAGTTTGTGTCGTTCGCAATATACCTAAGCAGCACATTGATTTTTTATGTTGTGGCATTGAATTTTTTTTTTTATAAAATTGCAAATTTGTACTCTGTGGGGTTAACAATTCTAAGGGCACGAGTTCACAATGTGCATAATTCTCTAACAATGTTCAAATTGCTATAAACACAATTCAAACTTAGCGAGGGTATCCTAACATAGATAAAAATACAAATCAACTATAGTGAAAATCACAAAGTTCATTCTCGACAATGTTTGAATTTGGTAAAGTTGTTAAAATCGATCGGTATCTAGTTTAGTCTTCGGTCGGCAGTGGCGGGCAACACTACTCGTAATAGCGTATAGTCTATAGAGAATATATCTCCGCGGCGCGTGCTTATGTTGGTACGGTACACTTGGTACACCTGATTTTAATTATCTAATTCTAGTTCTTCTAGCCGTTCGGATTTTCGCAATTTAGGAAGGAAGAAGGAAGTACACCGCACGGACACACAGAGACATTATTACAGAGGTTTTATGACCGTCGGCGCGTCTGCGAGTGCGTCGATAATCGTCGTGAAAAGTAAAACTGTAAAAAAAGTGCGTGTGGTGAAAAAGTGTTATTTGTGGTGTGGTTATCTGTAGTGAAAAAGGGGTTTACAAGCTGTACCTACGTGTTTAATTATAACTTAATGTTTGATTAAAAATTGGTGACATTTTGATACCTGCTTTTTATTATGTAGATAGTCATTCCCGTTTCTAAGACGTTGCACATGATTAATACACCGGGCTTCAGATTTTAGCACTCTAGAAGCTCTGTGCATTGCTGGCATGTGCAACGCTAAATAATTCTACTATTGCTAATCTATACACTAGGCTTTATTAGCAACCTTCACGTTGTGGTTCCAACAAAGGCGTGATCTAACATTGTGATGATCGCCATTTTACCATTGCTATTTCCGCAGTACCATATTGCAGAAATAGCAATGCTACCATTTATGTTCCCACAGTACAATGTTGCTACTCCAGCAATATTGTACTGCGAGAGCAGCAATGGTAACATTGCTATACCTGCAATATGGTACTGCGGAAATAGCAATGGTAAAATGGCGATCATCACAATGTTAGATCACGCCTTTGTTGGAACCACAACGTGAAGGTTGCTAATAAAGCATAGTGTACATAGCTAGAACCACAAGGTTGACAGATAACATTGCGTTAATCGCAACTGCAGGCCAGTTTTTACATCACAACTTTGTTGAAACCACAACTTGAAGGTTGCTAATAAAGTAAAGTGTACATAGCTACAACCACAAGGTTGACAGATAACATTGCGTTAATCGCAACTGCAGGCCAGTTTTTACATCACAACTTTGTTGAAACCACAACTTGAAGGTTGCTAATAAAGTAAAGTGTACATAGCTAGAACCACAAGGTTGACAGATAACATTGCGTTAATCGCAACTGCAGGCCAGTTTTTACATCACAACTTTGTTGAAACCACAACTTGAAGGTTGCTAATAAAGTAAAGTGTACGTAGCTAGAACCACAAGGTTGACAGATAACATTGCGTTAATCACAACTGCAGGCCAGTTTTTACATCACAACTTTGTTGGAACCACAACTTGAAGGTTGCTAACAAAGCAAAGTGTACATAGCTGGAACCACAATGTTGAAAGATAACATTGCGTTAATCGCAACTGTAAGATTGCAACTATAGCAAACTGTACGTTGCTAGATTATATAAGTTTAACACTGTGATATCTCCACGTTTAAAGTTGCGAAATAGGAGCCAACAGAGTAAGTTTGTGAAAACGAGCGTTTGTGAAATTCGCTATGTGATAATCCACAAAGTACACATTTCCACTTTGTCACATTCGCAATAGTTTTTCGCAATAAAAAAGTTGCTGCGGCAACAAACTTACTCTGTTGGCTCCTATTTCGCAAACTTTTATTGTTAATTTAACAATACTTTTTTCTCAGTGTAGCCTTTATTACACTGAATTCTACCACACATAAGACCATTCTAATGTTCATTGATAAATGCTGGATAAGTTTAAAGACATTTTAAAATACATTTGGCCCACCGAGGCGATCATACGCTCAACATACATGTCCCTTTCGTTCTTTTGTCGTTACTTCGAGCTAGTCGAAGTGTTATTAGGGTGCTACTAGCGCCTGTTTGTTACAGCGCGTATCATGGCCATCTTACGTCTATGATTGATGTGTCTCCCTACAAATTTAACCTACCCGGAGGGCCAGAGAAGCCAGAGTGGGTTCATGTGGTAAGTTACACATATTGACTGGGTTGCACACGATCTCGTAGTTTCATTAGTTTATAGGACACGCATTATCTTTATTCTTATCTCGAAGCTATATTTGGACGTTCTTACGTAATAATACTGATAGATAGTTACTAGAGATGATAAAAATAATCTCTTTAACTCGTAACCTAAAGATAATTATACTAAAGTGATTCATACCTGACCGATGTTTTTCTTAAACTGATAATAATAATAAATTATTACTGATTAAATTGTTGACAATTAAGTTAGAGGCTAAATAAAGAAATTAAATTAAGTATTACCAACATATTTAATTGTAGAAATATTTAATTATTAATTAATAATAGAGACCACTGTCTGCTAATTTATTAATTACCAGACAGTGGTTTCTATTTTTTTTATATTCCCACCTAATTTCATTCGTGCACTTCAGCAAAGAGATAACTGCTGCTTCCCATTTCAATTCATAATTGAATACAGCATAATTACAAGTGATTAAATTGCCTAATCGTATTTAATAACTTCGTCTAGGCACCAGTTCCCGATATATATAGAGGAAAGTACGTATACCCCAATGACTCTCAAAATGAAGAAGAGTTAGGGGAACTGTACGCTGATGAGATTGGCAAGATCTGCAAAGAGGCCAAACGCAAAAATGGCGGTGTTTGCGCATTTATTGCGGAAAGCCTCCAAAGTTGCGGTGGTCAAATCATTCCACCCGACGGATACCTTAAAAGAGTTTTCCAGTAAGTATTGCGAAGAATCGAGTAACCTTATCTTCTTGTCTATTTTTTAATTTAAACTAAATGGCTAGTCATTGTAGATAAAAAAAAAACTGATATAATCTAGGTTATAGTTCGCAAATAGATACGCGAAACGAGACCATATAAACATTATTAGATTGCAGATAAAATTAGATCTTAATAATTGTTTCTCAATTGGCCTTGTACTCTATTTACAAGCACTACGTTTGTCTAGCAAATAGAGACAATTTACACAATTGCACTCTGATAAATATATGGGAAATATTGATTGTTCTTAGCATATTTTGTAACTTTGTTTTGAAAGTGGCAACGGTAATCACTTCCGTAACGATTTTGCAAGTAGGTAAGTATTCCTAGAGAGATACACAAATAGGGGAGTTTCATTACTTAATTTAGATACAAATTTTCAAAATCCTAATCATAATTTTAGACACATTCGCGAAGCTGACGGTGTGTGCATAGCTGATGAAGTCCAAGTTGGATTCGGCCGCGTGGGCACCCACATGTGGGCATTTGAGACCCAAGACGTTGTGCCCGATATCGTGACAATGGGCAAACCGATGGGCAATGGGCATCCCGTAGCCGCTGTTATTACAACCCCTGAAATTGCGAAGAGCTTCGCTGATACTGGAGTGGAATACTTCAATACGGTAAATATCCAACGTTTCAAATGGTCACCTAGCTGCGTTCAAAGATTATTTGCTTTGTTAGTATTAGAATTTTCCAAGAAAAACACATCAGAACAGCGTAGAATCGTGATATTCCCATTAGATGTTAATAATAAACGAGATGTTTGAAACAGAGCATCGTATCTGCGCTAATTGTGTGATGCAACACCTGTTTTTAATATCTATCCGCTAAATGTTTGGCAAAACAAGTTGATAATATGATATAGTTACAGGTTTATTTATATCCCCTATCTGCTAGTTACGTATTCAACGTGACCTATCTCAGCTTTGCTTGTAGATAACTATGAAGGTAGGTAGCTACCTACATAGGTACCTCCAATACACATATCGACGTTATCTGTAATGTGCTGAAACCCTGTGCCACAAAATTCAGAGTTCTCTATTTTGAAACGTGCCTCACAATGTCAAATTAGGTATCATCAGCCATAAGACGTCCACTGCTGGACAAAGGCCTCCCCCATCGAACGCCATAAGGAACGGCTATCTGCCGTTTGCATCCACCGGTTGCTCGCGACTCTCACGATGTCTTCAGTCCACTTGGTGGGAGGCCTAGGTACTAACGCTGCGTCTTCCGGTTCGCGGTCACCACTCGAGAACCTTTCTTTCCCATCGGTTCTTCGAGCGATGTGGCCTGCCCATTGCCACTTCAACTTGTATATTCTGAGAGCTATGTCGGTGACCCGGGTTCTTCGTAAATTTCAAATTAAGAACCTATATAAAGAAACTTCCTCTTTCAATGTTAATCTAGAATTTAAACCCAATTTATTTTCTTTTTACAGTACGGAGGCAATCCTGTCTCCTGCGCAATCGCAAACGCAGTCCTTGACGTGATCGAAGAAGAGCGTCTGATGGAGCGAGCGAACCGTGTCGGCAACCACCTACTGAACCGTTGTCAACAGCTGAAGCATAAGCACAGCTTGATTGGCGACGTTCGAGGGAGAGGATTGTTTGTAGGAGTAGAACTGGTGACTGACAGGGATACTAGGACCCCAGCTACGGCGGAAGCTAAGCATATCGTTAATAGGTGAGTACTAAGAATATAATATCTATTTACTGGTGATAATTAGAAAGAAACAACATTTTAGTGGTACACCATCATCTGCCTAGCCTTTTCCCAAGTAGGTATATTGGGGTCGGCTTCCAGTCTAACCGGATGCAGCTGAATACCAGTATTTTACATGCCTATATGACCTCCACAACCCAGTTAATACTAGGTAATACGATACCCTTTGGTAAGACTGGATGTCAGAATTTCAGGTCACTGACTATCTGTAACGACTACCAAAGATCTATATATGGCAGCCGGGACCAACAGCTTAACGTGCTTTCCGAGGCACGGAGGAAAACCGGTATGTCCGGCGGTCACCCATCCACAGACCGACCTAGGCAAGGACAGCTTTTACCTAAAGATAGACCCGAGTGGCAGTTCTTATTAAGTCACGAGCTCCTCCATTCTCTGCGTTCTGCACTTTCTGTTTAAATGGTGTGAAGTGCAGAACGCCACCTACTACTTATGAACCTTTTTTTTTGAGTGTAGGATATCATGAAATGACTCCTCCCGCTCTGGGCAGAGCGGTAGAGAGTGTCAGACTTCTACTGACTAAAAACCACCCATGTTCCTTCTTAGCCCTTTGTGTCGAGGCCGCAGTATCGATTTCGAACAACCCGCAGCCCCGACAGTAATGGCCTAGCTCGCCGTCCGTCTGTCTTATGTCGACGGCGCGCTCGTGTTCCACGCGCGCCTCAAAGTGATGTCAGCAACATTGTAGGGGCCCGCAAGGACCTGCTAACAACCTTACAAACCTTTTCTTTGTCGAAAAATAATGAAGAAGGGAGAGGAGAGAGAATATTCGGGTTTCGTCTCTGGGTATTTGTGTATGTGAGTATATATGTCTGTGAACGCACCCACGATACAGGAGAAATAGTGTGGGGCAACGTTTATTTAAAAAGAAAAGAAAGAAAGAAAAAAACATAGTGTCGATGATACTTAATAAATTCTATTTTGCACATTTACAGGATGAGGGAGGAGAAGATTCTCATAAGCCGCGATGGACCTGATAGTAACGTGTTGAAGTTTAAACCACCCATGGTGTTCTCTACACAAGACGCTGATCGGCTGATCGAAACCTTAGACAGAGTACTAAATGAGCTGGACAGAACAAGGACGCCTGTCACCAACATCAAGCTACAGGTAAGGAAATAATAATTATGCAGATTATCTAAAAGTAACTCCACTTTCTGTTTCCTTCTTTTCGATTATGGTATCCAGCCATTTGGTTTGACATAAAAAAAGATTTTAATAGATGAAGGCGTTTTAAAATTAAGACGATAAAAACACTACGTCATGGCTTTCGAAATTTTTCTAAACAACGATAAATAGTCAAAAATGTATGCGTTTTTGGTATATTTAAATTTCATTTCAATCTGCTAATGGGCCGACTTTCGCCAATGAAAATATTTTATTAACCTTTATCTTTTCTATAACATTAAAATATTTACTATTTTAATTGCAATGACTTCCTTATCATGACTGTAGATAAAACGGCAATAAACTCATTGTTTTATTTTTTTTATTTACAGGTTCTAGTAACCCCAATTGATGAAACTAAGAATGAGGCAGCTTTAAATACCACCGTTAAGCAGAGCATCAAAAGTTCGTGACCAGAAAAATAATTTATAATGTACAATAATAAGTATTAATCGAATATTAAGGATGTAAATATAGACAAACGTGTTTAGGCTAATTTAGCTATAAGTACTTACTTCAAACATAAGGAGCAATGCAATAATATTTATAAGTGAAGAAATATACAAAGATTTTGTTAACAAACTTTATTTTAATTTGTTGTCACTTTTATACAAGTATTTTACAAAAAAAAAATAGTCATCTATCACTAGCATCATTTATAGGAATCTCCAAACATGAATTTACAGAATAACGAAAAACATAAGTATATAAAAGTAATAAAAGACTTACAAAGATACAATGGTTTCACAAAAAATCCTAGTCTAGCACAAAAATATAAAACAAAAAGCGAGAAAAATATCATAATTTGTTTCAAGAGTACCTATGCATTTTTTAGGTAGTTGTCACAGATGTACCTGGTTTATCAGTTTTGGAAGGTTTCTTGTTATAATCAATATTTTTATACAACTTTTCATAATTCTCCATGGTTACAAGCTGAATTGGTTTATAGCAAGGTACTTTGAATTTGATATTTTGCATCATTTTATATTGTTCAGATCCAGGGGCGAAAATACACTGTTTATAATTGGCAGTGTGAACACCACTACAGTTAGCACATTTTAGCAGTTCATCGTCCAAAACCTCCTCACACTTTTTGGTCAAATGGTCTCCAGCACATTTGACACACCTGATAGTACCGTGGCAGTGACGCTGTGCGTGACCCCACTTTTGACAGCGATAGCATTGTTTTGGTTTAGTAAGAGGAGCCTCCAACTTAACATTATGTCCCAATATCTGCGTTACTTTTAAAATAGCTTTTCCTTGTTCATCAAAAGGTACTACAGCAAGCACTAGCATGGTATTGTCCTTTCTCTCTTCTCTAGTACGCATTTTATGCACTCTTATTACAGGGATAGAAACTGATTTCAAAACCTCTTTGATTTCATTCAAATCTGTTTCTAATGGTAATCCTCTTAAAACCACTTTCATTTTCTTCTTTGAGGGACTTCCAAAAGTGTGAAAAGGCAATTGTTTTTTTTCCAAATATTTTATCATGTGTTTGTGATCATTGTTGCTTTGGCAAGTTATTTTAGTATAGTTTTTACCAAGATGTGGTTGATAAAATTGAATTCCCATATTTAATACTTTTTTGACATGTTGTCTAAAGTCTACTGGTTTATGTAAGAAAATAGGTGGAACTTTCAATTTAAGTTTTGGCCATTTCGCGAGTAGTTCGGGGTTTATATCATCATCTAAAATAATGTTACCTGGCGCTAGCGCTACCGGTGCACTCGGTGAAGCAGGACTTGGCTCATCGGAAACTTGGCATTGTCTTTTAAATCTATTTGCAAGTTTCTTGTTCTTAGCTTTTTTTTGTTTTCTTGTCATTTTCGAACTCTGAAAAATAATAGTTCTGTTTTAGTATTTAGGTAATAGTAAACTTACATTAATTACTTATTATCGCATATTAAGTAATCATCGTGTGTGAAATCATGTAGGTACTTAAAAATTCCAGTTCCAATCGAATAAATGCCGTTTTTGTCTTTGAATCAGAATAGGTACCGAATGAATGAGATATTAGGTATGGCTGGTCAGAAATACAAAATTTTGAGACTTACATTTTAGTACAGTGAAACTAATAAATAGGTACAGTGGCAGTGAAACCAATACGTACAAATTATATATTTCACTGTTCACACTAAGACGGTGAATCGAGAGTGAAAACTAGAAATTCTGTATCTACCCACCAAATTCTAACTTGACTTATAAAAATATTTTAACTCGCGTATGAATGATCACAGTTTACCCAATATTCCTCTTTGTAGTTCTCGGTATGATAATCGATACTATTCGTCATATTTTAAGTTATTATAATTGTTGGTTGTAAATAATTATTATTGCCCTGAATACAATTAGAAGAACAACCGTTTAGAACTTCATTATCAGCAGTCTTAGAAATTATAAAATAATATTTATTAAGTAATAATTTTAATGACATACTTAAGGCGCTGACAAGAGCCAAATAGGCTTGTATTGAACATTGATTTTGCCAAATCTATACAGTTTGACACGGCGGAAAAAATATATGTTAATCTTGAACATATTTCTGATAATTTCGTTGTTTTCAAAACACGTTTTTGAAAAGTTTTCTCGATACAAAAAAATGGTAAACTAACCTCTTAAAATGATCTTCCAACAAAAATATCTGTATTACTGATCAACGTACGTTGGTAAAATTTATAACAATAACGTATCATATTTAAATACAAAATTTGGTTGTTTTTAATTTTTGATTATGTAATAAATTATTTATAAGTAATTAATCATTATATGGTTTGTAAGAAGTTCGAGCGTTGCGTCATCGCGCTCTCTTTCTTACCTAAGCAATCCGACAGTGAGCGCTTAGGCGCGGTGCTAGACGGACGTATGTCACTTTGCGCCCCACTGACAGCTATCCGTTCATCTATAAATTATTATTGACCGCGTCACAATGTTAGTCCAGGATCCACGGTACATTTTTTCACTTGATTACTATCAAGCTAATTTTCCGTGAGCAGCTGCATTTTGATGAGACGCCAACTCTCGATTGTGGTAGGTAATAGGGCAGCAGGGATAAAATATATATTGATTATATATTATTATAATTTATTATTTATTTGATGATTTTCAAAAATCTATTACTAACTATTTTATTTTTATCTGATGATCATTATCTAAATCCAACATGTATTGATAACGAGCTCATCAAAAAGTACTACAAACCAGCTGTTTTTTAGGGGTCCGTAGCCGAATGGCAAAAAACGGAACCCTTATAGATTCGTCATGTCTGTTTGTCCGTCTGTCCACCCGTATGTCACAGCCACTTCATTCGAAAACTATTGAGACTACACAGTTGAAACTCTACAAGTATTCTGTGAACCGCTTTACGATTTTTAAACAAAAATAAAAAAAAGGATTTAGGGGGTCGCCCCATACATGGAACTGAAACTATATTATTTTTTTCATCAAACCTATACCTACGTGTGGGGTGTCTATAGACATTAGACAGGTCTTTAAAAATGACATTGAGGTTCCACAAACAATTTTTTCTCAAAGCCAATCGTTTGGAAGACAGACACTTCCAAATTTGTAAAATGGCGACCGGCCTCGCGGTCGCTTGCCTTCGGTATTGCCAACAATGACCAGCTTTTCAAGGCTGCTATCTCCTCTTTGCATTATGTGGCCGAAATAAGACAAAATACGCTGTAGGCAAACTGTTGACAATCGAGTCTTGATATCGAGTTGGTAAAGGATAGACACATTTGTGCGTTTGGCCGTCCATGGAATTCGGAGAATCCGCCTAAAACTCCACATTTCGAATGCGTCTTTCCTCTGTCTTACTCTTGTTTGGATTGTCCATGTCTTAACTTGTGGGGAAAAATGCTCCTTCCGAGAAGCCTGTGCCTGAAAAGGAACCGATCCAGGCTGATGATGGTTTCGTGACGGTGTTGAGGAGGAAGCGCCGTCAGCGAACCATCAAGAACCGCTGCGGCACGGCTCCATCGGAGCCCAATGTGCATATTCGTGCCGCAAAGCCGAACACTCCTTTGTACCTCTCCCGTCTACATTACACCACTACGACGGAGGACATCGTGGAGTATGTGCGCCAGAAGATCAAGTACGTGGCGAGAGTGCAGCTGCTCGAGTCGCGCCGCAACGTCAACTTTAAGGCGTTTGTGGTGCGAGTACCGACATGCTACCTGCACCTCGTCTTGGAAGAGGACTTTTGGCCGCAGGGGGTGGTGTTTCGACGCTTCCGCGGGCAAGTGCCACATGATCGCACAGTGACGTAGTGCAAGTGTAGTGATACTAATATAGTTTTAAGGTTTTGTTTACTAACACAAGCTGTCAATTATATCGTATGTACAATCAAGTAATCAAGTGCAAAAATGGACCGCGGATCCTGGACTATTTGTTTCTTACTTGGTGGTATGGCGCTAGGGTATCGGAAAAATTGTGGGCGTGTCCAAAAATACTGAAACATCAGAAGTCAATAGCTATTGTCATCGTCTTAATAGTTTACAGAATTTTTTTGAAGCCTCTGACTCCTAAACTAGGTGCACCTGTGTAGCAGGAGTGCCCTCTCCCCCTCTCCCATTTTATTTGGCTTAGATAGGTACTAATGTCAACACGAAAATACAAACATTGTGTTCTACAATACAATTAAAAAGAAAGGTAAGAACAATCAGAAATACAATAAAAAAGTACATCCACACAATAGAGAACCTCCTCCTTTTTGGAAGTCGGTTAAAATTATCAAAAGTGTTCTCAACGCGAGTTGTGACTTCAAACTTCGTTTATTAAAACTGGTCAAGTGCGAGTCGGACTCGCACATGAAGGGTTGCTTTATTAAGAGTTTGCGCTGCATGTCATCTTCTTCCATACATCCTCGTCATCTCATATGCTCACTACTAGCCCCCACTGGGCCGCGCAATTTTTTTGAGGTAGACCGGCAACCGACGGCGACGGGTTGCGCGAGGCTGAACCGCGCAGTCCAAAACACCGCGTGTCTCGTAGTGGGGACGCGGCTTTAGATATCTCTTTTCCTGCCATCATTGAGAATCGAGAATGTCATTGGTCATCAAAATGAAAGGGTGCCGTATAGTCTGTGGTGGTCACGGCGTCGCACCGCACCTCACCGCACAGGAACTAAAGAAATAATTGTAATTGAAAAATATCTGTGATATCGACTCGCAATAATTATGTGAAAAAAAAAGCTTTTTTTTAAGTAGGTAGTTGCTGCGTAAAGCCGCGTCCTCACTAGGGTCGCGAGGCTCCGTGAGGCTGAGTCCCGCAGCCGAGCCTCGAGTGTGGACGAGAGCGAGGTCTGAGTCGCGTGGTGGCGTTGCATAAAAAACAAAGTATTGCGAGGCCGTACTCGGGACTCGGCTTTAGAGAATGAAAGAGGAAAACGTCTAGAGCCGACCCCATGTAGGATGAGACAAGGGTAGGATGATGATGATGATGAGTCCCTGCATAAGAGATGAAAGATAACGACAGTTTGTCAAGTGCTAATTTTGGCAACACTTTCGTGTGACGTCAAACACTCATACTTGCGATTTCTTTGCATGAAAAAGTCGCGACACTTAGTTCCGACTATAGCCACGCACCAACAGAACCATGACGCACTATAAGTAGAAGGATGATAGATAATATTTTTAAATATTCCCGCCCGATTTCTTTTTAAATTTTAACTTGTGATCCAAAAAGTAATACTTGCCTTAACTACTGTAGCGGATCATCATCCCTACAAATAAATATAACACATAGGGTACTTAACAATATTTCATACAAACCAACCTTTTATATGTACCCACTATTTACTTACTTTTGCTAAAGATTTTTGTATATAAGACATCCATTTCTAGAAATAAATTCATTCCATATTTAACCTACATCGCGTGTTTTACTCCTCATACCTGCGTACCTAACAGTGGTGACCCCGACTGAAGAAACTCCTAGAAGCAAAATGAACCCGAACCCGAGTACTTTGAAACCGACCAATAGAAGCGAAACTACGGAAACGCAAAAAGATTCGCACGAACTGTCAGCCGTCTCGTACAACCAACGGATACCGCCTCTATGGAGAAATAGAATAAAACTTTGGTTCCTGCAATTTGAAGCGATCGTCTCCGCCGGAAAACTAACCGACAAGGAACTTTCTGAGCTGCTCATCCGCCAACTCGACCTACAAGACCTAGACGAAATTCAAGACATCATGTTCGACACCAAGCACGCGCAAGAAAATAATAGGTACGCCACAATGAAGATGAGGCTCATACAAACCTACGACGAAAGCGACCACACTAAACTCGAGCGCCTATTGTCCAACGTAGAACTCGGAGATTTAAAACCATCGCAACTGCTACGCCGCATGCAAAACTTAGCCGGTAACAATATTGCAGAGAACACGCTGCGTGTTATATGGACGAAGCACCTACCGCCATCCGTACGCGCCATCCTAGCTGTGAGCGAAACTATAGCGAAGAAAACTGAACTAAACGAGTTAGCAATAATAGCCGACAAAATGCTAGAACAACTTCACAACCAAATATCAGCAGTACACAGCGCGTCGTCACCGTCAACACCATCCACTCCACCTCCACCTACAAATCATGAAAACGCATTACTTCACGCGAAGATCGACATGTTAGCGAAGGAAATCTCAGAATTAAAAACACACCACAGCCGCTACGGAAGACAGCGCGGGCGCAACTGGCGAGGCACGCGTCATCGATCACGCAGTTCATACCGTTCGCCGCATGGTAACCGTCGCTCGGACTCAAATCAACAACACAGCGAGCACAACGACAATTCTGTTTGTTATTTTCACCGGAAGTTCGGCGGACAAGCGTGGAAATGTACTAGACCCTGTACTTACGAAGAAAAGCACCCATCAAGCTCGGGAAACTTAAACAGGTGTTAGCAGCAACGGAATCTAGCGCCTGGGAAAAATCACACCGTTTATTTCTGAAAGACAAGAAGACAAATCTAAGCTTTCTCATCGACACCGGTGCAAACATATCCGTAATTCCTGGAAAACGCTGTGAAATTCTCAAACCAACCGCATTCAAACTATATGCAGCAAACAACACAGAAATAGCTACCTACGGTGAGAAAACATTGGAGTTAGACTTCAACCTGAGACGACCATTCACATGGAAGTTCATAGTAGCAGCAGTCAGCAAGCCTATCATCGGCGCTGATTTTTTGAAGCACCATCACCTACTTGTCGACCTCGCTGGAAAATGTATAATCGACAAGATAACTAACTTGTCAGTGAAGACGCCTATCTGCAAATCATCAACACCAACCATCAGAACTATAGACCTGGAACAAAAATATCACGACATATTGGCGGAATTCCCCGATATTACAAGACTTTCCACTATGAAAAATACTCCGAAGCACAACGTCGAGCATCATATCGAAACAACAGGGCCGCCGTTATATTGCAAAGCTCGCCCACTGCCACCACACCGATACGAAGCAGTGAAGAAAGAATTTCAAACTATGATGGAACAGGGATTATGCCGACCAAGCAAGAGCCCCTGGGCCAGTCCACTCCACGTGGTACCCAAACCAAACGGAGATTTACGCGTATGTGGAGACTACAGAAGACTAAATGCCATAACCAAGCCAGACAGATATCCAGTCCCACGCTTGAAGGATTTCACTTACCAGTTGCACGGGAAGCAGATATTTTCAACGCTTGACCTAAACAGGGCATACCAACAATTGCCCGTTCTGGAAAATCACATCGAAAAAACTGCCATCATCACACCATTCGGACTGTTCGAATTTCCCCGAATGTGCCCAGGACTGAAAAATGCTGGACAGACTTTCCAACGTTTTATTCATGAAGTACTCCACGGACTCGACTTCGCCTACCCATTTGTCGATGACGTCATCATAAGTTCCAGTTCAGAAAGCGAACACAGACAACATTTACGAACCGTACTACAACGACTGAACAAATACGGCATCACAATAAACCCATCGAAATGTGTACTAGGAAAGAAAGTGATCAAGTTCCTCGGACACACTGTCTCACAAGATGGCATCAAACCTCCAACAGAAAAAGTAGAAGCAATCATCAATTTTCCACTACCCACAAACATTGAACAATTAAGAAGATTCCTTGGCACCGTCAACTTCTACAGAGATAGCATTTCAAAGGCAGCCGAAATTCAAGCACCATTAAATGCATATTTACACAATAGCAAGAAGAGAGACAAAACAAAGATTGTATGGAACGACGAAGCCAAAAGGGCATTTGAGTTATGTAAAGCTGGCCTAAAAAACGCAGCATTACTTGCTCACCCCTCACATACCGCACCGATAGCATTGATGACTGACGCCTCTGATAAATGCGCTGGTGCTGTACTACAACAATATGTACACAACAAATGGCAGCCACTAGGATATTTCTCAAAAACATTGTCAAGCGCGCAAGTCAAATATAGCACATACGACAGAGAACTGTTAGCTATATACATGGCCGTGAAACATTTTAGAAAAATGTTTGAAGGTAGACACCTTATAATATTCACCGACCATAAGCCGCTAACCTACGCGATAAACAAAACATCGTCAGACAGCGAGACACCGCGCCGAGCCAGACAACTTATATACATAAGTGAATTCACAAACGATATTCGTCACATCAGCGGGCAAGAAAACATCGTCGCAGATTCATTATCACGCATCAACACAGAAACCATCACCTGTCCCACAAATATCGACTACAAGCAACTAGCTACAGCGCAAGAAAGAGACAGCACTATACGTGATTTAATGAAGCAAAGCAACTTACAATTGAAGCGCATAGTACTACCAAACACAAGTTGCAAAATACTATGCGAAACATCAACCCAACATATACGTCCGTACCTACCAGAAACATTTCGTCGAGCTGCGTACGAGAGTGTACATAACCTCAGCCACCCCGGCACTCGCACAACAAGAAAAATACTTTGTGAAAAATACTTTTGGCCATCAATGAACGCTGACGCGGGACGATGGACGAAGACCTGTGAAGCTTGTCAAAAGTCAAAAGTAAACCGACATACAACGAGTCAAATCGCAACATTCCCGCCATCGGAACGATTCCAACATATCCATGTTGACATTGTCGGGCCACTACCACCATCACAATATGGACACAAGTACCTGCTCACTATCATCGACCGGTACACGCGATGGCCCGAAGCAATACCTCTTCACGACATAACTGCAGAAACAATAGTCAAATGGATATATGAAGGCTGGATAACAAGATTTGGTTGTCCTAACACGATAACAAGCGACCAAGGACGTCAATTCGAGAGCCAACTATTCTCAGAATTAATGAAGTTAATGGGAATAAACAGAACGAGAACAACTGCATATCACCCACAATCAAACGGAATCATCGAACGCTGGCACCGCTCACTCAAAGCCGCACTTACCGCGCGCTGCACCACTAGCGCTAACGGAAAGTGGTTTGACGAGTTACCGACTGTACTACTCGGACTACGCGCGGCTACTCGCAGCGACACAGGGATTAGTCCTGCACAATATACCTACGGAACATCACTGCGATTACCTGGAGACTTTTTTGTTGAAACAAAAGGAAGCCGAATGACTCACGATTTCGTAGAACAGCTGCGACACACTATAAACGCATACCGACCAGCCGAGACCACGCATAGCAACAACAACATGTTTGTACATTCCGATCTACGTACCTGCAAAAACGTTTACCTACGCAGAGATTGCACGAAAAAACCACTACAACCGACATATGAAGGCCCATACCCAGTATTGGAAAGATGTGAGAAATACTACAAGCTACAACTACCATCAAGAATAACCAACGTCTCGATCGACCGACTGAAGCCTGCCTACACTATGAAGGAACAACAAGAAACCGATGACACACAGAGAACAAGATCAGGAAGAATAGTGAAACCAGTTGTACGCTTCGCTTGAGGGGGTGTACTGTAGCGGATCATCATCCCTACAAATAAATATAACACATAGGGTACTTAACAATATTTCATACAAACCAACCTTTTATATGTACCCACTATTTACTTACTTTTGCTAAAGATTTTTGTATATAAGACATCCATTTCTAGAAATAAATTCATTCCATATTTAACCTACATCGCGTGTTTTACTCCTCATACCTGCGTACCTAACACTACTAATAAACGTAGCTAGGTACTTGTTTTAGCAACTGTTTTATGGGGCTTTAATACACCAGTACCTACATTTGAGGTATTTGTTGGTAAGCTTAGCTACATTAAAATGTCGTAGCCTTAGTATTCCTAACTCGATATCTTGACATAGTAGCAAATCTGTAATCTAAACATTCAGCCTATTCTTTTCTATGTTCTCACTGGGCTGGACACTATTCGAGGAGCTCATGGCTAAATGATAACAGCCGCTCGGGTCTATCTATAAGTTAAGCCGTGTTTGTCTATGTCAACGTTTACATACCGAGTTTCGTCTGTGCCTCAGCTCAGAAAGCACGTTAAGCCGTTCGTCCCAGCGGCGGTCAATTTTGTAGATGTGCGGGCAGTCGTTACATTACAGGTATTCAGAGGCCCGATAGCCTGACAAGCATTCTTACCAAGGTCCAATGACAACCCAATTAGGGTACTCGGGTAATAACCCGAGTTTGAACTGGGTTGTGTAAACTTGTGTAGGTCAGATAGGCAGTGGCGCCGGGTAAGATAGTGGTATCCGGACTTGAAGCCGACGACGCGGATGGTGCTTCTATAAATCTATGTGTATGGCAAATTTTTTATGACTTTCAAGTTTCAGTTGTACCTAAGGCTTGTCGATTTTTTTTACCATTTTAACGAAGTGGTGATGAAATCAATTACCTATATAAAGTTCATAGGTAAGTACCTAGGTACCTTAGCGGCTTAGCGTTCCGCCGACACAAACGAAAAAGAAACAAAAGATTTAATTAGTAATTCTCAAAGCAAACTAAAACTCTAACCACTGAACAAAGACACAAACTACGTTAGATAAAAGCTTTAGATTCAGTTCTCATAGAACAAGCATCTAGATTTATGTGCGACACGTACAAAAAACGTTCCCTGTCGCTTGACTATTTCCGACGCAATTGCCAAATCTAGTACGACTCCGTCGACGGTTCTAAAGCATATTTATTTTATAAGCGAACAAAAACATAAATCACAAAATCTTCCGCTCCAAATATTGTCAATGCCGTGTAGTCTTTCCGACAAAGAAATCAGACCTTTCCAACTGTCTTTATCATTGAGCCATCTACTGAGCAAACCGACTTTACTGGCTCTATAAAAAATATACAATAACTTTCGACGTAATGTACTGTCGCAAGCACATGGTTTCGCTTACGATGCAGTCAGTAAGAGTAATGCTCGTTTTGATTTTTATGAGAACGTTACATTAGGTTTTGTGATAGCATGTTTGAGTAATCTATTGTGTTGTTATGTACCAAAATAAAATAATAAGTGTATCTACCCACTCACATAAATTTTGTATTACGGTAGGTATCTATAGGCACCCTACATACTTAGCATCTTCAAATAAAACGGCGTTTACTTAGTCACATGAATGGTTTGATTATACATCAGGGTTTGATTTCAATGGCAACATTAATATTTTGTACCCAATAAAAGTTTATTTTTATCAAAATAGGTACCTACTATCTACTTTAAAACCATTTCTGTCGTGAACCCTACATTTTATACGGAACAACTTCCTGTGTGCCTAATTCTCAAACCCTGCGCCGGGGCCATCGAACCTTATTTTTTATTGTACTACCATGAATAAAAATAAATAGTGTTATCAGTGCCGATATTATACAAAGAACCCATAGCCGTATTCTTTACGTTTGGTCCAATATTTTTTACGTTAGAACCAAGACGAGCCGCAGCCGGCCCAAGCACGTGCGCAAACTTGCCACCGACCGTTACATCAATCTTGTCTACCTTGGTATGTTTTGTGCAAGCTTTTCTTGTACGGATCCTTTAAAATTCTATTCTTTGTCCCCTAGCTTTTGAATAAAAAATGTTTGCGCTCGTTGTAGCGGTTACGACGTTATGACACCGGGAGTTCGGCACCTTCCGTAGACAATGAAGGCATTCAACGTCTGGACAATGCGAGAGGATCCCGTGCTGCAGCGATTAGCCGGATTTATTTAACGGTTGTGATCTCAAGGATGACCTCGCAGATATCGAGGCGTACCTAAGGAGTCTCCGTATATATTTAACGTGCGAAGGGTTGGGGTGATCATCAGGTAACGTCTTTTGCGTCTGTGTAGAGACACGTAAAGTTTGAATACGTTATACCGGTCTTCTTTTCATAGTTCTTGGTGCGAAAGATCATCCTAACGGTTCCCACCAGGGCACAGCTTAGTTATCTTTTGTAAGAGAATCTGTATACCTAAATAAATCGGTAACCGGTATAACGGACATAATTTTACGAACAGAGGGATATATTTGTATCGAATAAAGGGGTTTTGTTATGTACTTAGATGATTGTATGTAAACTTTTCGCAATTACTGAAAATATTATAAAAGAGGTTTGTAAGTTTGTATGAAGGGCGTAAATCTTTGGATCTACTAATCTGATTTAGCAAATTCTGTCAGTAACGAGAAACTCCACTAACCGCGAATGCTATTGGCAAAGTACATTTAAAACGTTCCGTGGGTTAACTTTCGTACATAACGGGAGCGAAGCCGCAAACAAAAGCTAGTTTAAGTAATAAATTAACTAATTACCAATGACATTCTGTGATCTTCTTACACATTACTTACACATAAAATGTTTAATTAAACAAACTCTTGATCCAAAGTCGTGAACTTTCATTCTGTTCGTGTGAGTTTCAAAACATTCGTATATTATAAAGTGATAGGGGAGCAATTATGTTGGGAAACGATTAACGAAAGTGGTTTGGCACGCGCGCCACCCGCATGTGACATGCGATGGCACATGTGACATGTCGGGTGACGTCATCCTGTCTCGCGGCTCGACTACACTTCCTAAAATCAAAGCTGTGTAGCACCTCGTAGCATCGTAGCAACGTAGCACCGCCGTAGCAAGCTGTAACATGCCGCCTGATACCTAACAAGACAGATCTAAATTGAATAATAGATGGGTTAGCGTTTGTTGCACCTTACCTACAACTGTTCGTGTTCTGTTTTGCTGCAATTAAACCTTGGAATGTAGCGGTTGTATTTTGTGATCATTGTTGTTGGCTATTCCATAAGGGGCTTATTTTATAAACAATAGTAGAAGATATTACACAATGATATAATATTCAAACAATAGTAAACTTCGGATCGATATTTATGAATTAAAAAACGTGTGAATACTCCGGCAGAACATTGATATCAGTGACAAATGCTGTGGGTATGCGGGCGGCACGCGTCCACTCTATGCATTGACATTTGATTATAGTACATTATGGTACAAGTGTGTAACGTTGGTGATTACCGCAGAGGCGCCATTGAGACCCGAGCCGTCAGGTGAGGGTCTTAAGAAAGCCGAGGACGGTAATCATCAATACACACGTGTATCATACGACGTTTTTCAACACACTTGTGAAGAAAATAATACTAAAAAGTCATCTTCAACAGTTAAAACAAGTTCTGTTTTTTTTTTTCACAATAGCGGGAAAAATTAATGCGCGCGCATCTACACTAATCTACAGTTCTGCCAACTTCAACAGTTAAAACAAGTTCTGTTTTTTTTTTTCACAATAGCGGGAAAAATTAATGCGCGCGCATCTACAGTTCTACCAAGTTATCGATGCAGGCGGGAAAACACGGAACTAAAATAAATGTACTAAGTTTGACGTAGCGATGCATTTTTTCTTGACCAGTGGCGCCACTATTGTAACAATGACGATCGGCCATAGACTAAAAGAATGTGGTTTCTATATTTGACTTTTCGCGGATAGAGTTTTAGCCACGGACAAAATGGGGATTTTTTTTTCTTTATTACCTACTGAGAAAAAAAAAGTTATATTATTTGAGTGAAAGATTAATTTATTAAAAACGTATAAGTTGAAATTATCTATTTAAATTCAAAGTTGCATGAAATGGGGAAGCACTAGGTACATTAATTTATTTTTACTATTGAACACGATCTTTTTTGTATCGAAACTTTTTTATGAACGTAGCAACTCAACCAATAAAATTTAAAAAAAAACCCTATAACTCACTAGTGAATAATAGCAATGAAAAAGTCACAGTTTGATTATAGGTGTCATTACGTGCCTAATTGCGGTGAAATTTTAGCCACTTTATGAGCAAGTGTGTTGAAAATACTTTTATTGACATTGTATTGCAGAATAAAGCTCATAAAGAAGGGCTTTAATGTTACACCAAGTGATACCAACCCGAAAATATAGAATCTGGCAACATTTGCGGCAGGTGACGCTTCTCTGCAAAAATCCTTTTTTGTATTAATAGACTAGCTGACCCACGCAACTTTGTCTGCGTCTCTATATTTAACTTATAACTTTCATATCCATAAATCAACTATCCAACCAAAATTATTAAGAAATCGTAACAAACAAAAATTTATATCTTTCCTCTTTATAATATTAGTTAAGATTATACCAAAATGAGAATTACTATAAATATCTCTTACTGTTAAATATACGATGTCGATTAACACCCTGTACTTGTAAACATTATTTTGTTTGAATTTGAATTTCCCGGAGGCCGCAGCCAGAATTCCCCGTACCTACCTACATTGCGACGCAACCCGCGTAATTATTTTTCCGCGCGGGTATTTTTACATTGCGATATCTTCTAAGATATTTATTTAAACTGTATCGAGTAAAGAGCACAAATATTCTATATTAAATTTCCGTTCTAACGAACACATTTATTTAGATATAGATTAATACCTTAGAGGTTAAATAAGCTTCGCAAAAAATAATTCTTTTTAACCTAACATTTTAATAGTAAAAAATGGTTACAGTGAGTCAATCTTAAAAGATAGACAGATGCTGTCGCGGACTTTTTTTTAGAACTTTTAAAGACGAATAATTACTTCATACATGGTATTCTCGTAACTTAAACCGTTTTCACAGCGCACGCAACGGAAGCTCTCAGAAAGGAATGTTCTTTTCCCGTTTTTGCAACATTTATCATTTATGCTCCGCTCCTATTGGTAGTAGCGTGATGTTATATAGCCTATAACCTTCCTCGATAAATGAACTATCCAACACAAAAAGAATTTTTCAAATCCAACCAGCAGTTCCAGAGTTTATCGCGTTCATACAAACAAACAAACAAACAAACAAACAAACAAACAAACTCTTCAGCTTTATAATATTAGTATAGATAAATCTGTCCATCATGGGCCGTCGGTTTGCAAGTAATGACACTATCAGTATCTAATTCAAGTAGCCGAGCATTCGTCACACTTTACGGCAAGGGATCGCTATGACGTGGGTATCAGAAGGATTGTCAATCATCCCGCGGAGATCCCAGGAAGTAGTTGCAGTGAAGGACCGGATGACAGACACCTCGACCATTCCCGACTGACATATTGCTTTAAACGCCCGTCGCGATCCCCAACATTTATATTCCAGCCCCGAACTCTCGATCCGAGATAATGCTTTTACAATAACGATCTCGAGATGACGACGAATTCGATTTCAATACTGAACACCGTCCTACAGACACCTATTTATTATGATAATTCACATTAAAAATTCTTATGTTAGAATTTGAAATAGTTCAAAAAAGTGTCTATGAATACAATGGGATATTAATTATGTACCGTTTGAACTTGTGATCTGTTTGTCGATAGGAAATTCAAATTTGGAATAAGGTAGACGATGGTAAAAAGAACTACAAAAAAATGCTGCGATTATGAATAAAGCGGGAGCTTTTTTAAATAAAGTAGCGAATTAAAAAAAGATTTTTTAATACAGTTGCTCAAAAAGTGGCGTATTGCAGGGACGTATAGCGTTCGGGATGTGGGCTATTACGTACTCGTGCTTTTTCTTTACCTTTCCCGAACTCGTGCGTTCTCTTTCCCAACTGTCAAAATAATGTCCATTAAAAAAAAAACAACCACGAAGTATTTACTAAATAAAATCATAGAAGTTTTTATGATTCATGCAAATATTTCTAAAGAAGCTACTAATTTGTTTCAATATCAGATTTAATTATTTGATTCAATGAGTTAAAGGTTTCATTCCATTTCATCTCATTAAATTTCATTTTTATTTCATATCAATAAAAAAAATCTACTGAAGACTTGGCTGTATGGGCATAGTTCCCTTTGCCTACCCAGAATAGGTAAAGAAAAAAAAAATCTCTGCGATTCTTTTACGTTATGCGCCATTTTCAAAAATGTTCTTTGCGAGTTTAATTACGGTTTTATTATTTTATTAAATTGCTTCATTTTTTCGCAACTGTATTAAAAATAGTTGTTCAGTACACGTGCGGAACCGTCATTGCAACTTGTTCCGACTGTCTACCCTCGCCGTCGGCTGTGCCTCGGCTCGGCTAGACATTTGTCGGAACTCGTTGCAATGACAGGCTTTCCGCACTTATAATGAAATATACTATTTAAAACAAGAATGTCTGCCTTTATACATCGGCACTGCGTATTGTACGTTAAAGTAGTAAAAGAATAGTTTTTGCTCAAAATGCAGCACCGAATCCTGCAATTTTATTCGGATCGTTGCCAGGTGGTTGAATCAAAAGCATATTTTGGATACACCTTGCGCCTTCGCTGTGCTTTCCCACGATATTAGCACGACTACGAACTCCTTCGTTAGGGGCCCGACCGACCATCGGTAAAGTAGATTCAAAAGTACGACTGAGAAACTAATGAAAACATTTAGCTGCACTTTGGCTTTGTCGCCGCAGATTTATGTTTTAATTGTGCCGTGAGAAATTAAACTTAAATAGGAATAAATTCTATTATAATAACTGCGTGCTTTGTGCAAGTTAAATGTAATTTGTATTTCCGTATAAATGTCAGGTTTGCATTGCAATACCTAATAAGATGGTTTGTGAAAGTGGTGTGTTTATTTTATTCAATGCTGTTTTTTTGTTGATAGGTACTATTTCAAGAATATATTATTACTTATTCATTATTTAGTAAGTACCTACTTGAAATAATGCCCACCCACACTACGTTCGTTTCCCGTGTTCTCAGAAAATAAATCTCGAATAGTTAAAACGAATTTTATTTATATAATGCGATAAATGTTTGTCTGCCTATGTAACTATACTTACAATAATTTATTATATCAGTACCTACTTATTGAAACACTTCACGGAACGACTTACATTCAACTTCCCATCTTTACTTTATGTTACAAAAATAAAACTTAACGAGATCGTAATAAACTTAAATAAAAGCTCGAGTAGCAATTTCTAAGGTTACGCATGATAATTTTCAGGAGCGACCTTTTTTACACAAAAATGTGTAATAAATAAGTATTTCTATTACGACACTTCTGTCTCCTAAAACATCTCGCGCTTATTCGCGTGTGATAATGGATGGCATGCCCCAAAATTTCGTATCAAATAGTTTAACGGCCACAGACCTCTATATAACACGGGGCTATGGGGATATCTGAAGAATAGTACGTCTCAATATGCAATAAAATCGGGAAACGTATGCGACCTCAGATCCGAGAGGATTTTTCGAGAGCACACCTGAACTAGATTACTGTATCCGCGCTATAAAAAACCTACGTTCAATCGGGCGCGCAAAATAAGGGCGAATTTGAAAAGGACTCCGGGGTTTTTCCGCAGCGTATATCAAACAGGGGCGAGTGCGACGTACCGAGTTTTTTTGATTCACATAAACAGTTTTACATGGGAGTTCAGTGATAAAAGAAACCCGTTTACTGGTCTCACATTGACGGTGAAATGACTTCCTTGTAAAGTCTTGAGCAGTCCATCAAATCATGTCAATCAATTGTTGCTTTTGTTGAGGTCTTGGTGTTCGGGGTTACTTTTGGCACACCTGCTTGAACTGAATGACTTTTGTTATTGTCGTGGACACAGCTGTGCTTTTGTTGAGTTACATGTACCCAGCTTAATTTAGTTTTAAACTCATTTTGATTCGGACCCTAACTACTTTCATTTCTATGTTCAAAGTTATGTTAAACGAGACTACGCAGTTTTTGCCCAAAGCACAGACTATTTTGGTTTTTATTTATTCTATTGAAAAGTTGCGAAAAGGTGTGTTTACGCACGAATAAAACTAACGTATTTGAACCGATTCTTTTATTTCCGGAACACTTACACGAGTGTAAAACAAAAACACCTCGTAACATTGAAGAATGCTAAGAGTGGGATGGAGTCGTGCTGTAATAACTTTATACGTGTATTTAGTCCTTTGTATGTGACGGCATCTCGTAATACAGTTGGCCCGGCCGCGGCGCTTAATATTAAAAGCTTAAAGCTCACCTCACATCCTTGCCTATACTCTACATAGGTATGTCCTTACAATCTTTCCGTTGTTGCCACGACCTGAATCCGCTTTTGTCCCATATGAAAAGAACGGGGACCAGAAAGCGAGTATGTGCGTAAATAATTGAGGAGAGGCGCTCCGCCTTGTGAGGAGATGTATTAAACAAAACTCATTGGGAAGTGCGCCACGCTGCTTGCACGGGTTCGCTTCAGCACCTAAAGTTACGTATTCAATCAGGGCAACTTCCCTTTGTTAAGATTGTGCTAGTGTAAAACTTTTCTTAAACGAACTTAATACTTGCTTGCTTAATCAACTTTCTATTCATCGAATATAAAACTGTCTTCAAATATAAAAAAGAGAGACATATAAAAAGATTCGCATTAATCAATTTTGAATTTTATTATTCCCACCATACACCGGGATCTGTTTTCGGAAAGGATTTGGCAGTGAAGCGGGTTATGATAATCGGCTGCCACCATTCCCGAACTTCCCGTGTCCCCGTCTTAGATAAATCCTACCAATCTCCTACATAAAACTTTGTAAGATATACGATCATGAAATATTATATTATATTATGATCTTGAACACGTAGGGCAATTTGAAAGATGAAATGATAACAAACCTATTTAGCGTTTCAATAGATTGTTCGTTTGTTCATAGCTAATTATGAGTTTTTAATGAATGAAAAGTATCTATGTACCTATGTATCTATGTAGGTTTAGCTAACTAAGTACTTATAGTATTTAAGGATGTCTTTTGCCTTAGGGGAAGTCTCGACCGATGTAGAATACTTAGTAACTTATAAAGTGATTTATGTACCTGGGTCTGTATTATTGATTGCAATTTCACGTTGATATCAACATATTATTTGGGAACCTATGTTATAATGAGAGAAGCCTTATCTCAAAGCTGCAGACGGGTTTTTATGGACTTTATCTCTTTGTTAATAGAGGATTTACACATCCGTGCTTGTGACTGTACAGCTTTTGTTTTCTTTAAGTAGTACCTACCAACGTACATTTTTATAAACTTTTTAGCTGTTTTTTTTTTTAATGGGGTTTAGCGTGTCCTGCAACCCTTTCAAAGGATCGTGAATCGTGACTTTATCGCTAAGTATTGAGGATCACATTCTGGGAAGTAATGATACAAGGGAAACTAAAGGAAAGAGCTCATTTTTGATAACATACGACACAGAGAAAATTCCGGAATTAAATTTAATGTTTAGCATAATGTACTCGTATCATTCTAAAATACACAGACACACATTTGTATCACTTTGCTTTAGAATCTTTTCCCAACAGTAAAACTTTTCTTAGTCGACGAAAAATTGTAGAATTTACGTGCTGACTATAAAATATCATTTGACTACGTAGCACATTTTATTTATTTTATACTTTATTTCGTATAATTTGTCTTCTATTTTGTTCGATATTTTTATATAATGTAGTGCTTCGCTATAGGAAATCGGTACTACTGACAGAGAGGCAGTAAAATAATAATGTAAGTGCTCTGTTACTGATTTGACACTTTTGGCACGATATATTTATTTATTTTAAAGAAGATACGATACTCTGTTCGTTATTTTCCAATGCGACGTAAAACCGATATGTTGCTTGTAACATATCCTTTAGTAATAAGCTTCATACATCTACTTTCACTTCGTCTTCCGCATCTCTTGAGTCACTAGACAGAAGCTGACTTAAATATCATCATCGATTTCTTGCTAAATAATTTCGGTTAAGATTCATGTTAATTATATTTAAGAGGAAGCTAAGTTTATAGCATCACACCTGTTTTCTCCAGAAGTGTAGGTAGGTTTCGTTTACTTTATAGTTACTCCATTAAAGAACACACATCACTGCTTCCAGATATTTACTGATACACAATATGGTTAACGAACATTAAGTGATTAAAAACTGAAATATTTATAAAACATTAGAACAAAACAAGAAACTGCATGGGGTTTTCCTAATACTTAGGTTCCCAATTAACATTCTCCTGTTAAAGACTTTACCGATAACGACATTCTAACGATACCAACCAATAAGTACCAAAACTATTAGCATATACATTAATTGCAATAAGATTAACGTAAGCCGTAATTGTTAATTAATCGTAAATGTATTCTAAGACGTAATTACTATTAATAGTAACAAGTTTTGGAAGTAATCTTAACGATTTAATATTAATGACTGCTAACAGTGGATTATTAGGGAGCTAAACTAACAAATTTTGGTTTCCCTTTAGGTTTATGAGACCTTGGTAATTCTAAAGAGTTAAGGGATTAGGAGAGTGAGAAAATTTCAAGAATTTAGCCTAATTTAAAGCGCTGTACAATCATTAGATATACAGTATGTAATTTTAAACGAGGGACATATTGAAATGCTTACATGATACTAATAAAAATATAAACAAAAAAGAAACACTGATAAATAACAGACAGAACCATACCAAACATTTCGGAATAGTCCGCCACCCTTGCGTTTATCACAGAAAATGTGCGCGGATCAATGACTTTTAGGTATAATCCATTTTCCCTTCATATTTTGAAACAGGCGTAGGACAATGGCGAAAAAGAAACGTCTAATAAATTGAGATCTGCAGAGCGGGGGCCATGCGACCATTTATTACCTACGACACAAATTAAGGTCATAATTTTTTTACATATTTGGGACGAGAATCGAATACTGAATACCCTCCTTCAATATTTCCCTCGTTTAACCTAACACCCTGTATGTTGATAAATAATAAAGACTGAATTTAGTATTCGATATTTATCGCGCCTACAAAAAAACATTATTTTTGGTTTTAATCTGCATGTAAATATTCATCTTTCCACGACCAAGTTAGAAATAATACTACAGCTATACGGAAACGTAACGCTCACTCTTAGTTACAGTAGTACTAGCTAAACAAAAATCACGTTCACAAAAGACGGTAAACAAGAGGAATAATAAATGCACGAAGGTATTACAAATTGAGCCCGAGTTGGAACTCATTGTCTTTGTAGCCCACGTGCATTTCCCTTGGGGTGCACGTCCGCCTTCTGTAACTGGACCTTACATGCGCATTTATAGCTAAAACATATGCAACGACTGGACAAAGGCTACTCCTTTTGTTGTGACTTCAATAAATTGGTAGATATGTAATGCAAATTTGTTGGGAAGAAGGGTTGATGTTGGTTCTCATCTCGGAATGAGAACAAGTCAAGACTCTTTCTTTAGATGTAAGCTTTTGAAAGTACTGTTTAATCTGTAGGGTTCCCCCTACTGCTGATCTACAAAAGATCGCAAAACTCAACTGGACGACCGGTCTTCTTGTTATTAATGTTAATTCACGAGGAAACTGTGTACATTTTCCACAGCGTCCGTTTTTCTAGAAAATAAAGGTGAACCTTCGCGTAAAATTAGACTTTTTTACACTTAAAACTCCTTTAACATAAAAAAACGTTTCGGAAGTTTGTTTAACGACTCCCAAGATGAACATAACAGAAAATTAAGTATTGCCAAGTCTTGTATATTTACCGTCACTGTCCAACCGATGGGGTGAAGGAAGTATTGAATACTGGACGTATATAGGTAGAAATAGCCGTTAGGGTACACGGAATGCTAGTAAAATAATTCCCAGTGGAAACATTGCAAATAGTCGGCACACAGAATACACCGAGTGCATTGCCACAGTTCGATTGGTTCGGGGAAGAGAGGACATGTTCGCCCGCAGACAAATAAGGGAAAATTTATACTGGGTCACATTTTCACGGCGGGTTTTGAGTAAAAGTTTGTACCTTTCAGCAAAGTGGATCTTGGTCGGGGACCGGGGAAATGTTGGAATAAAAGGATCGACATTAATCTGTTTCTACAAAGATAATACCTTTAAATTTTGTATTTACGTCAAATTGCATCATTTCTGTCTGATTTCAATACATCTCCCTTATTGTTGATCAGGGTATCTATTGATTATAGAAAACACCCTTCCTCTCGGTAAACATCGTAAAAGGCAACAAAGGAATTCTCAAGAGATGAGTAGCCGCTTCCTGCTTCGCCAACAACATACTTACTTACCTACTGCAAATATCGGAAAATTCGTGTAAGTACCAATTTTCCCAATCTTTGAAAAACGTTAAAGCCTTTCCAGTAACTGATTAAAAATCTGGTAAAACTGAAGGGCCATGAGAGTCTTCGTGCCTATTCGATGAAAGCTGCAAATAATGTCCAATATAGGCACCTACGCACATTGCAATGAGGTTTTTCATAACAGAGCTTTTCCACCTGCGTCGATTGATAAAAAGTTTAACACTCATTATTTAATATCAACGTCGGTTGGAAAAAGAACATTAATATTTAGTGTTCAGTTTCGTCCAATCGTTGTAGTTTGTGTTGTGTGAAAAGTAATACTGTAAAATAATACGATTGAAACTGATTTAAAATATTTGCTTAGCAGAAATGTACAACAAAAACTTCTTGTGAAGTTAAATCTACAGGAATATTAGACATCATTATTAACCATGTAGAATAATCAATTTTCTCTTGGTCTCACATGTTGAAAAAGCTTTTATGAGGCTTTTGGTAAGTCCGTTCCACAGCATACCTTTTTAATGTGATGCATTACATTTTTTAAATTAGAAAACAATTTAATATTATACTCCTATGTAACCTACACTCTCATTTCTATGATTCTCAATTTCAAATAAAACAATACAGATATTCAACTGAAAGCAAATCCGAGCCTGAAATAGCGTTGCGAACAAGCTCGACATACACGGCTTCATTTGGACCAGCAACATACCAGCGATTTTATTCCCAAATAGTTCAAATCTGACGTCTAAACGTAACATTTTGTGGAATTTGTGTTACAATCGGCATTAAATCGGTTATTTTGGCAAGTACCTACAGTCGAACAAGCTATTTGGTATATACTAAGAATACTTTACAATTCTAGTACACAGATAATAATGATTCCAGTTTTGTTTTACAAGGCGTTTGTCATTAAGGCGCTAACAGCACCGAAACTAGCGCCACCCAAATCTTATTTCTTTTACTCTAAAATCACATCTTTAAAAATCCAAAACACTATCATGCTAGTAAATAACCTGTACCTAGTGTTATTAAAATCACTTTTCATGATTCTTGACTAACTTGATAAATAAAGAGAATTACTTTGATGTGATCTTTGATGTGATTTTAGAGTAAAAGAAATAAGATGTGGGTGGCGCTAGTTTAGCGTTTAGTGGCGCCTTAAGCGACTGATGTCAAACACTATATATATCTTTGACATCACTCTCTGAATTTGTGTAATCTTAAAAGAACAAGCAAGTTAGCTTGCTGTATACTTAATTCCTTGTTCGACAGTACCATGTAACATGCGTTATCGTAGTGCAGTTACGTGTATGTAATTGTGCAAGCGTGAGAAAGCTTCACGGTAAGTATTGCTGGTGGATAACGTGCACCTGGTCGCTTCCGCAAGGATATCGATTTGTATCCTATCCACCTTTAATTGATATGAAGTGAAATGGATCGGGGGGTGAGGGGATAGTCATTTTTTTTAGTTAAAGGGTAATCAGCCTGTATCGTGATGAAAACTGCAATACTTTAGACAGCGGTGTTTGAGTGAATGTACAGTCCAGTCAATAGCCCTAATATGTATATATCCGCTTGGAAAGATTCGAGAGTGATTTTCTCGCGAAACAGCTATTGACTTTGATTAAAGACCTATTTCATAATTGTATGGGACTCACATAAAATGATTAGGCGAAACCACTTTTAAAAGTCACTACGTGTAGACATGCTAGTGCTCGTGACTGTAAAAACAATGCATAAATACTTTTATTGATCGAAGCATAAATATGATACTTTATTGTATTACAAATATAACCATTTTCCCACATAATAAACCTGAGAGTGTATTACTAAGTTCTGAATGAAATACCTCCCTAGAAGAAATAGCTCCCCCTCTAAGCCAGTCTGGGCCATGAGCTTACAAGTTACGAAGTCCGTTAAGAAGTTTTTGGGCAATGTCGAGATATAACATTAAATAACAAAATAAACGATCTCCAAACTGTCGATCCCAAATACTTTTCAAAAGATATTTACGTTACAGACCCATCTACTTGACGGGACTTTTTCTAAGTTTAGTGTCGAGTCTGTATTTGTCCAGATTAAAGTCTTACAGCGACACTCAAATTAATTTCATCACGGACTAAACAAAAAATCTTGATAGAAATATTGAATCTCTTCAGTAATATAAACGTTTTGGAGTGATTCATGGTCTCCAAAGAGTTCCTTACAAAGTTTTATGTCCAACAAGAGGAACAGCCAACGCAAATAAGTACTGCAGTTATTTCCGTACAAAAGCCAAGTATTTTAAAGTTGGTCTGTACAAGTTAAAGTCAAAGAATCATTGCATTACCCACCCTCTTTTACCTAATAAAATAAAGGCCTCATTATATTAAGCAAAGCACGTTCTCCGGTATCGCTGAAAAGATCTTTTGTTCGGCAGCAAAACACTTGGGGCGAGTCAATCGTAGAGCGAGGCCCGCTAAGCTTTGTGCCAGTCTGCAAATTAATGACTACGAAGTACTGAGTCGCGTACGCAGTCTAAAGTTTCACCTCTCTTGTTAACACCCCATTAGATTTTTGTAGGCTTTCTCTTGCTCGTAATTATAATGTAGACCTAGTCGTTGGTTTCGAATCCGAGAATTTAAGCTTTGATTTCGATGCTAGTTAAAACTGTGCTAAAATACACAACAGTTTTTGAGCACCGTTGCCGGAGTTGACAAACTTTGTATGAAAATGTTTCATACTATGCTAAGCTTGCGATAGCCGTACCTAGACACAATGTGAAAGTAGGAGCTTTCGGGAAAACAGCTCTTTGTTTATGGAAAATATGTCTTTAACTTTAACCTAATTGTGTTTCCTCCATGGCGGAAAGTAGACTAATAGAGGTATAACTAATTATTTACTGGAAAAAATTATTGCAACAGTTTTGCAGAAGCAAAATATAACTAAAACAGTAAAACTGCTGAGGTGTTCTCAGTATTTCAAAATATTTATATCGTGAAGAGCTTCGGTTGTACGTATCGCGATCTATGCAATATTGCTGAAGCGGGTGTTGTACAGCACTAACATGTTATGTAGAGACCTGAACTTTGTCGATTAGCTCTGAATATTGCAAGTACGCAGCCTGCATCAACAGGGTGGCATTATATGTATGATAATTACTGTTACCTTAATTAATTAATTAGGGAAGATTATTACCTACACATAGTAACGGCAAATTCTGGTGCAACAACCGTTAATTCTAGAACTATTTTGCATAACAATAATCAGAACCGTGTGAAAGTATAAGCCAACCCTCTTATAAAATCGTGTGATTATCGTCTACAATAATTCAAATTCAGTTACGATTACGCGAGTTCCCACCGGGCAGGATTTCTCCCCTAAAGTACAGGTAACAGATAGAAGGTAAGACGTTCGAGGGGACGAAATCAATGCGTACAAAGAACAGGGAGCCATTGTGTGCGCTTACGCAAGGAGCCCACGTGCGCTCGCGCTCCCACGGTCACTTGGGGAGGGATTTTGGGAATCCCTTATAAGGGCCATAATTCCGCCATTAGAATCACACTCGAACAGAAAGCGCTACAGTGCACAGCTCCGGGGGATCGCCACGGCGCCCCCGGTGGTGCTCGACAAACAACTTGCCGCTAAAGTTATCACTTTGTCAATTAAAAGTTCAAAATAAGTTGTGTTAATTTACTGTTAAATTAACGGTGAAACTAATGAATGAATAATGAGAGAAGTCTTCAAAATTGAAGTTCGGAGTAGTTCCACGGATATGAAAAGTAAGTTTCTTGATACAAATTGTTTTAATTTTACTTTTAGTGTTGTGTATTTTCGTTGCAGGGTTGGTCTACAATATTATTTTCAGAATTCTGTCATCTGATTTTTGTTTTTGTATATTTCATCTTTAACTTATTCTTTTCTTTTATTGTTGCAGATGTGGACTAAAGGAAATAGATTGAGGAAGGAAGGAGAGATTTAAAATTCGGAAATGCCGTTACCAAACTGAAGAGCAACTCTTCGTTAACAATGGCTGTCAGCAGCATCAACTATGTATACCAAACAAACCAAAGGAGCCACTTGAGGTGAATACAAATCTTAGTTTCTAGATTCCCCAAAGATAGGATAGGATTACTTAGAACTTAAGGCTTTCGTGTGACTTAGGGTAGTAAGTGATTACCTACAAGGTAAATCTTCATCGTGTGTCTTAAAATGTTTAGCTTAAACTCCATGAAGACCATAAGTCTCCATGAGTCTTTTCAATAAGTTAGGTTAGTATAGACGTTAGATAAGTACTTCCAGCAAAGTAAAGAGCATTGTGGTTCACGTAGAACCAGAAGTGCCTTAATGATCGGTGTTGTTGTCAAAACTTGTTACGTTTCCTGTTTTGTTTGCACCCGTTCCAATTGTTCACGTTTTGGACATGTTTTTGCTGTTGTTACTTCTGTTTATATATTCTACTAAAATAGTTGTTTTCTGTTAATTTCGGCTCTAGATTAAAATTCGGTACACATGCAGCTGTTATTTTTAATATTCCTTGCATCACGTACTCGTGTGTTTTGCGAACATTTGACAACTGAAATACAAATTGCATTCACCATCTGGGCATACGTAGGTCCTTCTAAAGTTCTTTAGTTTTTCTTTCAATATTATCAACGATGAAACTAGGATACATGCTTAAAAATGTAGTGTTCATGTTTTTTGTTATAATTTGTTGAGTTTTTGTTTAAATTGAAAACGAACCAGCTGGCCTGGAAAATCGTTACTTGTTAATCTTTCACTGTGTCTAGTTAAGTTTTTGTTAGGTAACTGTTGATTTTTTGTTTGTTTCTTTTCAATAACGCATCAAACACTTTTGAAAAATTTTGGATGATTTAAAAATAAAAACTCGTGTATAAAATGATTGAACTGTTTTGATAAATCATGAACAAAAACCATTAAATTTGTTTAGTTCAGTTCAAGTTAAAATAATCCCGTTATTTGTTAATGTTATCTTGTTTCAATTTGTCAAGTTAAGTTTTTGTTTGGATGCTGTTGATTTTTTGTTATTTTTTCAATAGAAAGCCCTAAGCACTTTCGATAATTTTTGGATAATTCGAAAATTGCCAAATCAATTAAGTTTTGACTCAAACGATTTAATTTTTGTTTTGTTAAAGTATGGGCATAAAACCGTTTCAATTTGTTAAGTTCAAATTAATTGTAAGATTTGTTGATTTTTTGTTTAGTACTGGACGTTTTAGTTACCATATCGTTATCGTTGATTTTTTTGTTGATTTAACGTTAAGTTTTTGTTTTGTTTTTGACTATCATTTACTTTTTCGATAAAATCATTCTCAAAAAAGTCCATAAGGCTCAAACGACTCCTCAATTAGTTAAAGTTATTTGTTAAAACTACTAAATTGTTGATTTGGCTGTTACTTTCGTTAAGTTTATGTTTGTTTTTATAATCATTTTTATTATTGCTATAATAATAGTAATTCACATAAAAAAACCAATCTTGCATAACTTCATTGTTGCCAGTTTAAATAAAATCCTTTTTGATTTGAAAATGGTTATATTCACTTCGGGACCAAACACTTTCTCAATTTCAAACTTTGTATTCATTTTTTATTAATCAGCTTTGTTAAGTTTTTGTTAAAACGTAGGACTATCGTTGATTTGACTGTTAATTTGCAAGTTATGTTTTTGTTTCGTTTTTTACTTTCTGTTGTTAACAGCCATCTTGACTCTTGAGCACCATCATGATTATTCTTTCTTATTATTTTTTTCTTTTTAGACTAATATGAGTTTTTAAGTTCGGTTTTTGTTTATACCATCTTGACTCACTTCATCAAAACCATCGTTGTATCTACAGGTCCACTCAACATTTTGGTTATTTACGTTCAAATTCCACTTGAGAGTCCTTCGATCTTTAGCCATAGTTTTTTTTTCATCGAAAGTTTAACTTTTTGATTAAGTTTTTTTTTATGTTTCTGCGCATTAGTTGATTTGATTGTTGTATTCAAGTTAAGTTTTTGTTTTGTTCTTAACTTTCTGTTATCTTAGCCATCTTGATTCTCAAGCACCTTCATGATTATTTCTTATTCCATATGTAAATTCGTTTTTTTTTGTTTTTACCATCTTGACTCGCTTCGTCAAAACCATCGTTGTACCTACAGGTCCACTCAACTTTTTGGTTAAGAAAAAATAGCCATAGCTCTTTTTGCATCGTTCAACTTTTTTATTAAGTTTTTTTTTGTTTGTGCGCATTGGTTGATTTGACTGTTGTATTCAAGTTATGTTTTTGTTTTGTTATTGGTTATCAGCCCACTTAAAGCATCTCAAAGCTCCCATTATCACTTCGTTTAAAGTTGTCAATTACATTTTTTGTTTATACCCACTTGGACCTATGGAAATGTATACTAATTTGAGAACTGATTTATAGCTTCTTGATCGATTCGTTTCTACTTTCCACATTGCATCCACTTAGAACTAAAAATATTTTTTGAGTAACTTTAGAGTCGCCTAAGTTTCCAACAAAATAGCTGTTATGACCATTCCCTGAATTTTTTTCTTGTCTTATGTTTACTAACAAATCTTTGACTTTACCAACTAGTAGTTTAAAAGTTATAAGCTTACACCTTTTATACCGTCCTAGTTGTTCCGAACTTCAAGTACCAGGACAGTAATGTAATCTATACCATCATTGATCATCATCGTTCACTTATAATTACCATCCATGACTTTAGTACGTATAGTTTGTTGAGTTTTTGTTTGGTTTTATCGTTCTTGCTTGACCTTTCTTGTTGATTTGACGGTTAATTCCAAGTTGAGTTTTTGTTTTATTATTTCTTGTTTGTTTTTGTATCATTTGACAGTTATTTTGCCATTGATTTAGCACCACCGTCAACATCATAATGATCTGTATTCTCATTGCGATAAGTTTTCAGTTTGGTTGCTACTATCAGAGGTGAAAATAACTGTAAAAAGATTGTACTTAGAATCTCGCCTTAACCTTTCCTTTTCCGACATGTCAATGTTTGGTTTTCTTATTCATCTTTAAATTCCAATTTACCTCCTTTCTACCGTTTTCTCTCGTTTCTGATCTTGTTTAAATTCCAATTCACCTCTTTTCTATTGTTTCTGATCTTTAAATTCCAATTCACCTCCTTCCTACAGTTTTCTCTCCTTTCTGTTCTTTGTTATTATTTTCTTGAAACAATCACATTGTGCCTTATTACCGTAATGTGCCTGATATTGTTTCATTTATGTGTAATTTGCCTTCTAATAGTGTTTTTACCGCAACGCGTTGGAACCCTATTTGAATGCTCTAATTGTTTACTATCATGCATTGTAACTTTCACCATTTTTAAAATATCTGTTATTAATGTCTAAATATTATTATAATAATAACATTTTAAGACGTAATTATGCAGTTATATTGTACAGTAAAATGGCCCTGTTATCCCATGAGTTGCAATCATGATAGACGTTGTTGAGTGTTACCAGCCTAATGACTGTTTTGTCCCCTTAATCATGTTTTGTTCTGGTAAAAGCCTCATTACTTCCTACACACAATATTGTTATTAAGCCTCATTGTTACCTAGCACTGCAGATAAATGTGTTATTAAATTTATTATCAAATTAAAACCTATCCACCAATAGTTCCCAAAGTGATTGAGAATAAAAGCTTCCAACGGGGATAAAATTGTCATTACGCACTTATTGTTTTTACCATTTGGTATAATTTTGTTGACCAATTATTGTTAATGTTACATAGTTTTAAGCGTTGATTTGTTGTTAAGTTTATATTGTGATATTATTGTTAATTTATTGATCATGGCTGTGTTTGTTAATTTTATGTTAAGTTTTCGTTTAAACCATTATTGTTCATTGTTCTTTGCCGACATTAAGGCCACTGTTAACACCAAAGTGACTGTAGTTTAACATCGTAGAATATGTTTGTATTTAATCTATTAATCTTAGTAACTACTGTATGTACGAAACTGGTATTTAAAAACCTAAGCTTTGTATAAAATTAACAAATAGGTTAGTTAGGGTAACTATTTATTAGAGATGTATGACAGTTCGTGTGTTTGTGTGAATAACCTATAATAAATACAAAAACAACTAACAATTGGTTTTATTTATTTTATTTTCTGGGAATAAACAATTTTAAAACGGTAAAGGAAGCGATTGGAGCTGAGCCAACTGTTTTGCCATATACGACGAAATCTAGTTCGGGTAACAGGGTATGTGCGCGAGTGTGGTAGCAAAACAATGTTTCTGTACGATTTAGATAGCAGATACACGGATCTAGTGTAATGAAGATAGTTTTCAGTAGGGAAAACAAGAAGTTCGTCTGGTGCAATCTCTCGCAGCTTAGCTTCTTCTTAATTGCTTAACTTTAAACCAGAACCAGTTGGTGTCGGAGTGTTCCTTTACATTTCAGTGCTTTATAGGCACCAATCACTTATGTCTTCTTCGTCTTCCTGCGGACATCTTCTCATGGCCTGAAATAAGTTCATACATACTCGTGATACACTTCGTCAAATTATACAGGATGTAAGGGATGTCGAGGCACAAACAGTAAAATCGGTTGAAAAACATCAGTTTATTTGATTAAATATTATTTGAGAAACATGTTTGATGTTTCATAAATTTTGACCCCATATTTATTACATTATACATTTGAAATATGAAATATGTGTATTTGGGGGTATTCACAATCATGTCCTGAATACGTGGTAGCCATTTGTACATCGACGACGTCCCAGGCATCTTGTATCAAACTCAAACTCAAATCATCTTTTCATTAAGACAGGTCAGAGGACACTAGAAAAGGCATAAAAACCGAAGCTTAGGGTCAAAGTCGCAAGGTATAATAACTTGTGTAAGTACTTTAATTGCCTATACCAAAGCGCAGATAAATGAGGAAGAAACTCCATGGACATGGGACACTCTTTAAAATCAAAATAATTATTGTTACAAATTCATTCATGTTGATATTATATATGTGTGATAACGCATATATACCTATGTACTATGGCGGTCTTATGCGCCTGATCACCACTAAGCTCATTTTTGCTTGCACTCAAGAAATAGAATCGCTCGCTAGCCCGTGGCAGCGCCTCGGCACGATTTAGGCGAAATTTTTTTTAAATGATCAGGCGGAACTGTCTTCGATCGTACACTATTCTAAAAAAGTATCTGTATGTTGATTTTTTTTAATTTATAGGTAAGTAATCAGAACATCACTACCTAGATGCCTACAGTACAGTATTAACCTAAGCTAATTCGAATCCCCCAGGTTGGTACAGGCCGATATCTATTATTTTTTTAGTGTTCAGCAAGCAAGAGTAACTTCTATTTTATTTAAATACATTTTGACCTGTGATTGACTTTGCTGTACACTCCATTTATTGGCCGATATTACCTACAAATAATCTCACAAAACTAGCAACGAATAAAGAACATAAAGGTCTTCCGTTTCCGGCTTGTTATTGGAGTTTTTCTTCCAATAGTTCGCCCTTGCGGCCTTGCAGTGCATGCAGGAAGCGAATATTCCCCACTATCTCTTCCAAGGTGCCTAATCTGTTTCAGGGGTTATTTGGCTTATTGTTATGTTCAGGCAAATCACTAAAGCAAAGGGTTTTAATACTTCCTTCTACCATATCACTTTTACAGTCTTCAACCATGGGCCATTTTCTAAACTAAATTATATCAAAATTTATTTTGATATAATTTAGTAAAATAATAAATTTATATAAAAAATTATAGCAAATATTTTATCTGATTACAAAAAATCTTTCAGTGCAGTTAGACATGACGTATATGTCACGGACAGAAGCTAGTCTTCAATTTAGATATAGAAGAAGAAAGGAGATGTTGAATTTAAAAGATTGAAGAGCTGTTCTTATGAGGTCTTCATGTCTAGTTTACACACCAGCTCAGTAGCTGTGCTTAAAGTGAAGACCGAGCTACACTACTCGAGTCTCTCTTTATCTTTCATATAATTACCAAATGAGGAAGGAGAGGATGTTTTCTTATTAAATATTCACCATTTCGCTTTTCCAAATTTATTTCACAGATATTATTTAAAATTGCGCTTTAAATCGACTAAGTAGGTATTTCAACTGGTATAATAATTCTATTCATGCTCACATGCCCGTTTCATATTTTTAACTTCAGCTGAACAAGTTATATTTGAACGCGATAGTTTAATCTCGTTCTGTTCCGATTTTTCACACCTCGCACTTTGCTACGATATTAATTTTATGTTTCGCTTATCGATATTTTTATTCTAAGTAACTACACGTTAGTATCTAGAAATGCTTTATTATTTAGATGTTGGTAGTAACTTGGTAGGTACGTCGTATTTGGTATTGGTATCAATATCATCATCAGCGTAGCATTTCCCAACTATGTTGGGGTTGGCTTCCAGTGTATCCAGATGCAGCTAAATACCAGTATTTTACAGGAAGCGACTCGCTACACGCAGTACTAACTGGGTTGTGGAGGTCAGATAGGCATCTGACCTCCACAACCCAGTTAGTACTGGGTAATGTGATACTTTCGGGCCACGGCCCACCTATTGCGACTGTCAAAGATCTACACAAATCCCAGCCAACGATTTAAGAGCATAGACGGGCTGCATTTTTCCATACAAATGTATTCCCCTATTCTCTTCCTGGATAATGCCTCTAGAGTAATCGTTTTTATTTATAAAAATCCAAGTCTATTGAAGGCATGCCCCTGTCATTTTTTTTTTTTCAAAAAATTTATTACAAAAATAAATATGACTTACCAAAAACCTAAAAAAATACCCCGTTTTTACCTACGTAATCAGATGACTACCAAAGAAAATTGAAACGTTTTTAAAATAAAAACAAGTAATAGGGGCATAGATCTATTCTTCCTTTAAATTTTGATACCAAATATAATTTAATTGGCTTAGGTTTCGAGGAGAAAACAGGAGAATACTGAATACGAAACGTCGATCGGTCAAGGTTTTTTATAGGTAAAATCGTTCTGAGCTGCAGTTGTCTCTATCGCACTCACATATTGATACCTCAGTATAAATATGTACAGTAGTGTGACTCGGCCGTGTCCTTGAAATAAATGCCTACAGCCGCGCGGTACGTAAACATGCGTAAGGGCTGCCCGCCTCCAGTATTTTAATTACATGTGCTTATTTTGTGTTTCCATTTAGTTTTGTGATCGTAAATATACTTTTTAAAACAAATAAAATACTTTGTGAATTGAATAGAAAGTGTTCAATAAACATGCGTGTTGTTTTTTGATTGATAGATTTAATTAAAAAACCATGTTTTTTTTCGGGACATATAAGGAAATACTTATCCATTAAAAAGACACACATTATAAACCTACCTACTAGTAAGTGAAATTATTTTATAGTCTTATCTTTCAAAGTTTCCAGGTAATTAAAAAAAAGTTATCTCTGGATACGTTATTAACGAATTCATAAAACCAAAAACAACACAAAAAATGTAAATTAAATGTACTTGACTTATTTTTAGAGAAAACATCGCGCATTTATTGTTAAAAAACAACATACCGTCCGCTCGTCACTGCGGCACAGTCGCGACTGTCTGCATCCCAGGCGCGTCCCTTAATCGAGGCGCGTAGGCATAGCTCGCGCTTCGTCCGTTTGTATGAAGTCGAACTACTGTATGATAATATTAACGTGTTGATACCGCCCGGTTGCTAGAGCGCAGCGCGACGGCAATAGTTATATATACGTATATTATACGCAGCCCGTCTATGCTCTTAACGTGCTTTCCGAGGCACGGAGGAAAGTGAGAATCCACGGACAAACCTACGTAAACGCGACTTAACCTGAGGGTTGACCCGAGTGGCTTTAATTATTCAGCCGCAAGCTAATCGAACTATTTGTTATTGGCTGCAAAATATTTCATAAAATTTGCCAAAAATCGAATCTGTTTCATGACGCAAATATCTCATTCACGAAGCTACATTTATGTTCACCAAGTATCGGAATGAGTCAACTTAGAGGTACAAGTATTTCAACAACAAGAAACTTTAAATAAGTTTGCTGGAAGTCAAGGAAACATAGATAAAACTCTTTAGGTACTTATTTTGTTCTCACTTGCGTAACTTTATTGTGCAGACGTTTGAAACGGAAAATTCACAAATTCGATTTTGATAAAATGGAGTAGTGAACTTGTTAGCAGTTTGAGAAGGTATTTTATAGTTTTGTTATGTATTTTTGGTTGTTTATTTAAAACTTAAACAATTAAAAAAACTCTAAAATAGTGATGTCTACCAATGTATGTTTGATGTTACGATAGAAAGTACCCACTCGCATTATCTTTATTTGAAAACGGTCTCTTGAACCGAGTTTTACATTCGACGTAGTGTAAAAGATAAAATATAAGAGGTATTCGCTTTAGCAAACAGTGACTCGCCTTCGATCCAAATATCTGCACGAGAAGCTGAAAATATAACGGGACTACACGCGACAGAAATTTCAGCCGCGCGAGCGTTCGACGTTGAAAATAAGTTTGTATTTGTGGGTAGGGGCGCGGATGCACCAGAGTTATTGAGGTGAAAAATTAATAGAAGCTTAGCTTACATTCCAGGTGCTTCTTGGTCTTGTTTCAACGAAATAGCTTGTCAAAGTCGATAATTGGTTGTTGTCATCCGTGGAAACCGCGCTCCGGATGCCAGCCACCAGGCTCTTGCACTCCTCGCTCCTCTTCAGCTGTTTCTCGGTCCTCTCCTGCTGCGACATCAATCTCTCCTGGTCTAACTGTACATATCTCACTTTCTTTCTTATTAAATTTATATAATAATCAATTTGTCGCTGGAAGTGATCCACGGACCAATAAAACTTCAAATCGGCAAGAATTATCAACAGTAATGCGGCGTATAAGCTGGTCAAAACAATACCAAAGTAGTATATATTTGGATCTTCAGTTGAAAAGAATGGGCACTCTTTTGAGACAGTGAGGCAGCGCCAAAAGTATGATCGTGGTAATGTTGCAGTAGCTTCTGGTATCCGATTCATGTTTCTATTAAATTGATTCCACTTGATTTTTTAGTTTCATTTGCATTTATCTTAGCATGTTTCACCCAACATGACTGCTGCTAAACAAATTATGATTGTCAAGTTGTCTGTCATGCATGATCATGTCATCGTAAAGTATTTCATAATTCCATACATACAAAACACTTTCTGAAACCATTTTTTTAAAGACCTTTGTGTTTATTTCCCTTTTTATATTGCCCTTTTTATCTCCAGCTCTTTCAGCAACAACATACTCTCGATCCTAGTTGTGGTAAGTAAAATGCCTAATTTATTCTACTAGCACTAGAAGAAAACTAAATACGAGTTTACCAATTTATATAAAACGTCCCAATACAATTCAATCAAGTTCAATCGCCAAAGAAAGGAAAATCTTATAAGTTAGAATATCAGATTTTCAATCCTTTTTACGTCTAAGTGTTTTCTAAAGAAAGAATACGATACCGCAATCATCCGAGCACGACGAAGTGGCATCGCTCACACTGACAATAGCGAATAAAAGTGCACAATGCTGCTAGAACGCTTCACTTGAGGCAATATCGAATTCGGTATGTAAAGTAAAAATTAACCTACGCTGATTCCAAAACCATTTGGAGATTTTGAGGTCTTATGTCTTATTTTTCTACTTTTAGCTCTCTATATCACAAGATTGTGTTTATTTTCACAATAATACTTGTAACGATTTGACTTTCATTTGACCTCTAAATGACGTCATAAAGTTTCCTGAATAGACTACTTCCTTCGTGCTTTTCAAGATAAACTTTAAAAAAACTGTTGTTGTCAGACTTGTCAGTCTGTCATTGTCAGTGTCAATACTAGATGCTAGCTAAGGACGGATCGCGCGCTGCCTTAATTTCTCTTTCTCTACGTTTATTCTTTGTACACGACAGACCTTGCTTTCCCGTTGGACTTTGATACTTACTGCTGCACCATTGATCGACCATTGCACGCTTTACGGAACTGCCTGCCTATTGTTTGGATTAGTTAAATATGAATCAATTTGCGAAAAACATTACCAAACATTACAAAGCGAACATTATCCAATTTGGGCAAGTTAGTGGAGACTAACTTGCCCAAATTGGATAATGTTATGATCCTGGAGTTCATGAAAAATGATGAGAAATATAACATCGCTGAAATCCGAGGAACTAAAGCAACAATGTAAGTAACAATGTAACTACTGCTGTACCTACCTATATTTATAAATACCTTGCACCCATTTACATTAGTAATTTTACTACTTAACTAATATATTTTTGGTAATCCAGGTCGTCTCGCGCTTCCTATGTGGACTCTGCTGTTGGCTATGTTGAAGTCAAAAGAGACCAAGTCAAGTGCATCGTGAGGGCCAAAGTAGTTCCAGAACACCGTGTCAAATAAGCAGTACATGGTAAATGTAACTCTCAACGAAAAGGATGAAGTCATATTGCAAGCACCTTGTGATGGCTGTGCTGCTTCTGCCGGTGGATGCAAACATACACTGGTGTTTTTATTTTGGTTGGAAAAAAGGAGCAGTGAACCATCATCAATACAATAGGGACCTGATTGATAAAGCGTTGATATTTTGGAAAATGTTTATATACAAATAATAAGGTATTGTAATTTGTACAGGTCTATTAACTGCTCGTTTCTTGTAAATTCAGCAGTATTTACTGTTTAGTGCTTATTACAAATAAAACGATAATGTTATTTAATCAGTCTTTATTATTTCACTTTGTAAATTTATTAAACCACATGCAATTAACACTACAGCATCTAGGTATCCAACATGTTTGTGGCTGACTACTGAATGAGTAGGTACAGGTCTTCCTTTCATTAATTTGTAATATTGGTAGTTTTCTAGATCTTCTTCCAACTGCAAAAAGATTGAATGTTAAACATGGCTTGAAGTAAATTGAAAGCTGAAATTGTTCTAATATAAAAGTAGTTCACGAGATTTAATTTTCATTTCGAGAGCCCTGACCACCCGACATGTTCTCTGAATTTTGAGTAGGATTCTATCTCAGGATTCTATTACCTACTTTTCGCCTTCGTTATTACATAGGTACTTTTTTGTAATATTTACGTTCAAATGATCTTCGCAACAAAAAAGACGACGCCCAGGCATGTATTCCATATTTACCTCCTCGCACCACTTCTTTTTTTAGCGTTTCTTTCACATTTACAAACAATTTGTGTCGGCTATTTGTTGTATTGTTTCTACATGACGGTACGAAGCATTTAGCAGTAGTTATCGATGACCGATTCATTGCACGGATACGCAGCATGGATGGAAATTAAAGCAAAAAATCGTAGGAAATCACAGCCACGATCACAGCATTAACATTTCACAACAAAATAAAAAATCGTATAACTGTCAAGTGTTAACTGTTGGCAATGTCAAGTTTGAAGTTATATCATATGTGTTTTTTGTATGTACTGAAAACGTGGCAAAGACATAAAGCTATTCAGGATACGAAATGACGTCATCACGAATATTACTTTAAAAATTAATAAAAAAATAACTGTTAATGGGAAAACAAAATGCTTCAAATTAGTGGCTTAAAATTAAATGTTTTACGAAATAAAAATAAAAAAAAAATACCTAAAAAATACTTTACATACCGAATTCCCGTGGACGTTCGCCGAGACACTACCCGTCTCCTGAACCAACAAAACACCGCCATGACAACAAGTCTGCCGGCCAATGCCTCTAATATTCAGTCGCCTTTTGAACAAAGTCACTCGACGACTTTAAGAAATATTGGATACTTTCATAACATTTTAACTTCTTAGGGATTTTACGTGGGGACCTATAAATAACTATAAAATAACAAACCTCCTTGTTACTATATTTTTAAGATATTAAAAAGAATAATGAAGTATCTAACAAAGTTTTACTCAAAACTTCTGTCTTCGCAAAGTCGCCTTATTCGATATTTTCAATACAAGCTCTTTTTGAATGCTATTTGTATAACTTCTGCTGATATTTCATAGCCAAAGTTTTGTGTGCAAAAGATTAGATTCTGAGCCAACGTCAATGTGATTTATTATATTCGATACAATGTGTTTTAAATCTTTGTTATTTTATTCTTGGCATCAATACAAACATACGAAATAGAGTAGGTAACTAACTATACCCAATTTTTTAATCTTACCATTTTTATGATTTTCTTTGGTTCAACAGAATGTGAAACTGTAGAATGAAATTTCGTAGAAAATCCATAGAAAGTGTATTAGATGGCGGTTAGCCAATAAGCTAATAAATCTTCACTGTGCGTACGAGAGTATGACGCACAGGTTTTAGGCGGTGCTTAGGGTTCCATACCCGAAGTGTAACCTCCGCTGTCCATCCGTCCGTCTGTCGTCAGTCAGCGGGTTGTATCTCATGATCTTTAATGTTTTTCTATTGGCGCTTTATAACAACTAATAATAGAAACAAATTAAAAATTAAAGAGGCTTCCCCTACTACGACGCGACGGTACGGAACTTTTCATGCGTGATTTCAACTTGTACTTGGCTGTTTTTAATATTGCAATGTAGTCGTTACAATCAACTTTTTATCTAAGTAGGTACCTACCTAACGATAGTTCTATCTAATTTTAATATTGCAATAATGTAGTCGTTACAATCAACTTTTTATCTAAGTAGGTAGGTACCTACCTAACGATAGTTCTATCTAATAAATATCTAGTATAATCCACACGTACCTGAGTTTAAAGTGTTGTGTCTACAGATAACACCAACTAAAAATACCTCTAGTTTCAAACTAAATTTTCTGAGGAGACATTCAAACATTTCGAGGAATTCGGAAGGACTTTCAGGGAAACGAGGAAACAGAATTTCAGGGGAAGTCATTCTGGTTCCCGTCTGGGTCTGCGGGTTGTACGAAAGAGATACCGCGGCCCCGGCACAAGGACTAAGAAGGAACATGGGTGGCTTTAAGTCAGTAGGAGTCTGCCCTTCCACTCTGCCCAGAGCGGGAGGGGTTATTTGATGATTTCCCAACCCAACATAAAAGTCGTTCTGCATATGGCATAATAAAGCATCCCTGTACACTGACAAATCGTTTGTTGAAGTTTAAAATCTCGTAATAAATCAATTAAGATCTACTTACTTAAATAGCCATCAAACAAAATCGTGCCAAGCGACTGGTACATAGTTCAGCGAGGGTGGCTCGTTTTACGGGCCTGTTAAAGTCTCATTGTTGAACTTTGAAGCTCGTAATTCCCTTACGGCAATTACGGTCAGAATGAGCGATTTTGCAATACACACTATTAATAATAGGTGCAGTATGAAACAAATCTGTAGTGTTTTACGAGTGCCAAGGTACCTACTTCATCGTTTCATTCTTACGTCGTTTGTTTTGTTTTTTTTTTTTTTTATAAAATTGTATTATTTAAAATACTTTTTCTTTTATTTTATTAAATTAAAAATATATGAAGAACGAGCTGTGGACCCGTAAAGCCATTTGAAACAGTGACACGGGGTCGCGGCAGACTAAAAAGGAGATTGTGGGACCAACTGGATGTCTTCCTTGAAAATTCTTCCAGAATTGTAAAGCAGAAGAAGGCAGACGGGTCTACATTTTGTAAGTCAGTAACTTTCGTGGTTTGAAACCTCATTTAATTTTGTAAGAGTATAATATCATAATGAAACACATCTTATGAGTTAGTTAGTATCCCTTCGTACCAGTTTTTTTTTCTAAGACTGCCGACTTCAGACAGAAATGAAATAGCAATGTGCAAAAATATTGCACGCTATTTATACAACGAAGGCGCTGCTGTGATTCCGAATAGGCCAGCTAATAGCTATGCATGCTAGAATAAAGATTGAATTGATACTTAAAATGTTAAATAAAACGCATAGGGCACCAACAAAATTTTCACTAAATTAAATTAATGATAGATAATTGATTCCTTTTAAGTTCAGTAAAGCAATAATAGGTTGGTGTTACCTGCCTAAATAATCTTAATATATATTCGTATAAACGGCAATAACGGTTTACCTTCTCACTTTTCTTGAATGTTATTTTTTTGTTGTAATATCTTCAATAAATACATACTTTGTTAGTTTATCGACATTGTTTTTCGATATTTTAACAAAACGCGTTGCGTATGGTATCCACAAACTGTGCCCTAGCTCACGTAAATATCAATTTTATCTTATCTTCTACATTGTTTAAATCGGAATGAATAAATAAAGTTTAAGTGATTCAGTGTCCTACAATTGATTGGTTTATACAAGGCTCAAACATGATTATTAATATTATTCTTCTGCTTTTAACTATTTTATTTACACTTTTGGTGAGCGTGAAAATTTACTCTAAACTAACAACCGGAATATGTAAGTCCAGTATTCATTTAGTGGGTAAAGTGGTCATAGTCACAGGTGCAAACAAAGGAATTGGTTATGAAACATCAAAAAACTTTGCTGAAAGAGGAGCTCGAGTTATACTAGCATGCAGAAACGAGGGACTTGGCACAGCCGCGAGGGATCAAATCATCAAAGATACTGGTAATGCCGACGTTCACTATCGACACCTTAATCTCGCCTCTCTGGCTTCCGTGAGAGCGTTCGCTGATGGTATACTCAAGACTGAGAAGCGCCTCGACATACTTGTCAATAACGCCGCAGTTTTCGAAGTTGATAACGTGAAAACCAAAGATGGACTATCACTCAGCGTGCAGACTAATCATTTTGGACCTTTCCTTTTAACTAACTTGCTGTTACCGGTACTGAAAACATCTGCACCGAGTCGGATTGTCAACGTATCATCAGCAGCTTACCGAAATGGAAAACTTGACTTTGATAATTTGAACTCGGAAAAGGAAACAGAAGAATCTTATGGGATGTTTCAAACGTATTGTAACACAAAGTTGTATAACATTTTAATGACAGTTGAATTAGCAAAAATACTGGAAGGGACGGGAGTTACAGCCAATAGTTTACATCCGGGAGCAGTTGAGACTGAAATTATGAATTTGAATAAAGGCTGGTTTATTTTATTGGTGATGACACTGCTGAAGTATCTTTCAAAAGATGTCTGGGGAGGAGCACAGACTTCCATATATGTTGCTGTGTCACGTGAAATGGACGGCATGAGTGGAAAGTTTTATTCCGATTGCAAGGAGGAGAAAGTCAAAGGCCTTGCTCAGGATAAAAATTTAGCTCGCAAACTATGGGAGGTTTCGGAGACGTTGGTGGGTCTTAAGTAAAGGCATTTAAGAAAATGCAGTTGTAAAAGTACTAGGTGATTCATGCGCAATTGATATTTTACCTTTGTTGGGCATGCAAATTAGTCGCCTTTATTTTCTTAGAAGTGAAACTATTTAAAGTTTTCCTTTATTTTTTTATGCTTAGATAACTTTTTCATATAATTTTAGTTTATTGTTAATTTAACCATTCCTTTTTGTTTTGTTCTCTGCGAGACTAATAAATACTTTTACTTTCTTTTTTTTATTTTACTAAAAATATGTTAGCTTATTGACTTAGAGTTTTAAAGCAGAAGGCAGGTTTACTGGCCTACGTTTTAGAAGTAGGTAACTTTTCGTACGTTATATAACATGTTACGATTTAATTAGTTTAAAACATTGAATAAACCTATATTTAAAAAGTTTCATAATCATACACATCTTATGGTTATGAGAAGCTAGTAGAACCCTCCGTATTATCAGTACCTAAACTTATCCAAAACTACTGACTCCTATCAGAAGTTAAATAGCAATGTGCACAACTATTGCACGCAAACATATAAACAACAAAGGCGCTTGAGAAACGAAAAGGCCAGCTAAGATTTAAAAGTTATGATCGTAAAAAGTTGGATACGTGACATGTTGAAATGTAATTTTTTAATTAATCAATTTTAATCTACAAGCTGTCGGTTAGGAGGAAATTATACGAATCAATAATAAAATGGGGATGTATAATTATTTTATTTGAAAATGATGTCTTATTAGAGATTCCATATAAACTAGTGAGAGTCCTTAGTCCAGGCTGTCATAAAATGCTTCCCTAACTAATGTCTGCTACGCATAAACTGTAGACTTGTTAAACAAGTTGATGTTGTTGTTGTTTTGAATTTGTTTTGTTCATTTTTATGTTACGTTTGCCAAATAAACATAATTTTCAACACACTTGCTCAATAAATTTACATTATAGACAAGTGCGAAAAACTAAATTAAAATAGCTAACAAAAATTTAAGCCTACGGAGACAGATACAGTTTCTTTATCATGCTTTTAAAAATTGGCAGAGATTGAGCCCGCCGTATAGACACTGGCGAGGGTATTACTATTGTTAGTATATTGATTGATGATTGATGGATTATTGATCTGGTACCGTAATTTACATACTTATATTAATTTATTTATGTATTTTGTGACAACGTACTGAAAGTTGCGGATGCAAAACTTCACCTTGTATAAATGAATATAAATTTTAATTGTATATACTTACCTTTTAATTTTAGAAAAGCAATACATAGATGGACCTCAAACAAAATCATAATAAATTCCTTTAAACGACAATGTTGACCTTGTTATTTTTGTTATGAATAATTTTCTGTTGTTATCTCTTCAATTATATACATACTTTGTTAGTTTGTAATTATATTTTATTATACTAGAAAAAAAATCTTATTATTTAAAAAACGTGCGAAACAGGGCCAAGTCAGTAGTATCCACAAAGCGACGGCGAAGCACCTACCTAAAAACTCACAGAAATATCTTATCTTCTATATTGCTTATATCTGAATGTATAAATATAGTTTTAGTGAGCATTCGGTGATCTACAGTTGATTGGTTTATACAAGGCTTCAAAATGATTATTAATATTATTCTTTTTATTTTAACTATTTTATTTACAAGTTTTGCGAGTTTTAAAATTTACTATAAACTAACCACCGGAATATGTAAAACCAGTATTCATTTAGTGGGTAAAGTGGTCATAGTCACAGGTGCAAACAAAGGAATTGGTTATGAAACTTCAAAAAACTTTGCTGAAAGAGGAGCTCGTGTTATACTAGCATGCAGAAACGAAGGACTTGGCACAGCCGCGAGGGATCAAATCATCAAAGCCACTGGTAATGCCGACGTTCACTATCGACACCTTGATCTCGCCTCTCTGGCTTCCGTGAGAGCGTTCGCTGATGGTATACTCAAAAATGAGAAGCGCCTCGACATACTTGTCAACAACGCCGCAGTTTTCGAAGTTGAAAACGTGAAAACAAAAGATGGACTATCACTTGGCGTGCAGACTAATCATTTTGGGCCCTTTCTTTTAACTAACTTGCTGTTGCCGTTACTGAAAACAGCTGCATCGAGTCGGATTGTCAACGTATCGTCAGCAGCTCACCAACGAGGAAAACTTGATTTTGACAATTTGAACTTGGAAAAGGAAACAAAAGAATCCTACGGTATTTTTCAAATGTATTGTAACACAAAGTTGTATAACGTTTTAATGACAGTTGAATTAGCGAAAAGACTGGAAGGAACGGGAGTTACAGCCAATAGTTTACATCCGGGAGCAGTCGAGACTGAAATTATGAATTTAAAGAAAGGCTGGTATGTTCTTATAGCGATATCACTACTGAAGTATCTTCTCAAGAATGGTTGGGAAGGAGCACAGACTTCCGTGTATGTTGCTGTGTCACGTGAACTGGACGGCGTGACCGGAAAGTATTATTCCGATTGTAAGGAGACGAAAACCTCAGACCTCGGTCGGGATAAAAATTTAGCTCGTAAACTATGGGAGGTTTCAGAGACGTTGGTAGGTCTTAAGTAAAGGCACCCAAAAAAAATGCAGTTATTAAAATAGGTGGCTTCTGCACAATCGCTATTTTACCTCTAATGGGCATGCAAATTAGTGGCCCTTATTTTCTTAGTAGTAAAAATAGAAATGCTGATTAATATTGTAAAAATTGTGTTACAAATAGGATTCTTTATTTAATTGCGAATGTAATAGTGACCTATAAAATTTTATTATCACCTTTAAATCGAAAGAATTCACCATGCATCTTTACAAATACTGATTCATCAAATAAATAGGTAAATGCGGAAAAAGTTGAAGGTTTTGTACTTTATACAAACGACCTAGATACATAGCAAATATTTCTTACGCAATATTTTTCATCAATTGCCTAGACGAGCTATGATAGTTTTTATTTGTCCATTCATCATAGTATAGAATGACTAGGCAATCTTTACAATTACTGAATATGTGCCTTGCCGGTAATCTATTATACATGGTTAATGTGATTTTTGTGCCCAAATATTACAATAAATAATATATTCTTTTTGTATCTTTTGTTTGCCTTTTAATGTTTATTTTTTTTAGAATCTACCTGAATTTACCTGATGGTGATCACGTTTGTCTGTGTAGATTTTGGTAACTATCCCACGGTATCATTTATATCATATATTCAGACTATAAATTATATTTGTGCGCCATATTATAGTTAGGTCCGCTCAGCAGTTTTTGCATGAAAGAATAAAGTTTCGCGTTTATAATAATAGATATATTTTATTTGTATAACTTTTCATAAAATTCCAACACATCGCAATACTAAAATATCACTAAAATTAGGAAAAAAAATATAGTTGGTACTTCTCTAGAAACTGTATTCTCTTCATTCATTGGTCCTGGATCGGCAGAACTTAAAGTTATAGTCTTTGCCTAGATAAAGAGTTACGCAGGCCTACAGGAAAAGTAACCGTCGTGATAGCGCACGAGGGACGACCATGCCTAAAACATGGCGTGATCGCCCTTCATGAACTTACACAGTTTAGCCCACAGAAGAGATAAAAGAGGTTTAGCCATACCGAAAAAAAACCTGGAAAAAGACAAATAAAAACAAAATGTATTGTTTGGGTATTGTTTAAAGATATATAATAATAACTATAGATTTTGAAATAACACAGTGATATAATTCAATTATTATTTATTTTATTATCATGTATTGATACAAAAATAGGCATGAGCATGAACAAAAATAAGCATGATTGGATAATTTGTAATTTTATCACTAAGGTTTATAAATAACTAGCTTTTGCCCGCGACTTCGTTCGCGTGGAATAGTGACTTCCGGCAGATTTTTGGTTTATCTGGCGAAAAAAAAAAAAAAACAACTATCCTATGTCCTTTCTCAAGTTCCAAACTATGTCTGTACCAAATTTCATCAAAATCCGTTCAGCCGTTTAGGCGTGAAAGAGTAACAGACAGACAGACAGAGTTACTTTCGCATTTATAATATTATATATATAGTATGGATTTACAAAATAATGTCTCTTGATTTAGACGCGTGTTTTTAGTTAAGACCAACCAATGTCTCTGAAACCTCCCAAAATTTGCGTGCCAAACCTTCATCCTGAGCAAGGCCTGAAAGCTTCCCCTCCTTGCAATCGGAATAATACTTTCCAGTCACTCCGTCCAGCTCAGGCGACACGGCGCAATATATAGTGGTCTGCGCTCCTTCCCAAGCATCCCTCATAAAATACCTCAGTAGAGGTAACACTACCTTAATCCAGCCTTTGTTCAAATGCAGAATTTCGGTATCTATAACGCCTGGGTGTAAACTATTAACTGTAACTCCCGTTCCTTCCAATTTTCTTGCTAATTCAACGGTCATTAAAACATTAAATAACTTTGTATTAGCATACACATTCAAAATACTGTACGTTTTTTTTGTTTCCTTTTCCGCGTTGAGGTTATCAAATTGAACTTTTCCATTGAAGTATGCACCTGATGATACGTTAACAATCCGACTCGGTGCAGATGTTTTCAGTACCGGTAACAGCAAGTTAGTTAAAAGGAAAGGCCCAAAATGATTAGTTTGCACTAAAAGTGATAGTCCATCTTCTGTTTTCACGTTATCAACTTCGAAAACTGCGGCGTTGTTGACAAGTATGTCGAGGTGCTTCTCATTCTTGAGTATACCATCAGCGAACGCTCTCACGGAAGCCAGAGAGGCGAGATTAAGGTGTCGATAGTGAACGTCGGTATTACCAGTGGCTTTGATGATTTGATCCCTCGCGGCTGTACCAAATCCCTCGTTTCTGCATGCTAGTATAACTCGAGCTCCTCTTTCAGCAAAGTTTTTCGAAGTTTCGTAACCAATTCCTTTGTTTGCACCTGTGACTATGACCACTTTACCCACTAAATGAATACTGGACTTACATATTCCGGCAGTTAGTTTATTGTAAACTTTTAAAATAGAAAATATGAATAGAATTAAAGAAAGATAAATAATAACTATAAATATCATGTTGAAGCCTTTTTCAAACAACAACACACTACTCACTATAACGATATTTATACAATCAGATATCCGTAATACAGATAAGATAACTTCGACACGACCATCACTCGTAACACTCATAGCAAGTAAAACGTGTCGACCGCGCCATCTAGCGCTAAGCAATCCAATATGCATATAATTAGTAGTAATAACGCTATTTGCTACTTTGTACACAACAATGACACGTTTGGAAAATATATTAGAAACAATTTAACGTGATCCTGCTGAACAAAAAAAAACTTTTTTGCAAAAAAAAAACAGACTTCAAAAACACATAAATGTGGAAAACACAAAAACGAAAGACACAAAAAAGTGAAAATTAAACTTCACAAGAAGAATCAGTTTCTGAACTCGGTGACATTTTTGTTTGATTGATTTCGTTTTTTGCCATCAGATCGTGATTTCCTTATCATGGTTGGTTGGGATTTCTCCTTTTCAACAAAAAAATTATTTTAAATATCGGTTCTGGCGTCCCCAAGTAATAGGTGGACATACATACATAAAAGATTCCGACGAATTGAGAATCTCTTTTTTTTTAAAGTCAGTTCATGAGATTTACCTTCTATCATCAGGTCAACCTAATAGCCTGAAAGAATACAACTATCGGTCCAGGAATTTTCTTTCAACTCCTAACCATTGAGGTACCTTCCATCAAATTGTTAAAATGTTTTCTGATACTCTACAGAAACCTCTAAACTATGATCAATAATATACTGAAAACAAAATAACTCTTCCAAAACAGTAATCCGGAGCTGCAACACCTATATATAAAAAGGCCTAATTGCCTAATTCTTAAAAGGACTAGTTCTGGAAATGCCTTAATCTTAAATGGACTTATTCTGGAAATGCTTTATTCTTAAATGGACTAGTTCTTAAAATGGCTTACCTAGTCGATAAATGACTAATTCTTAAAATTACTAGCATTCTAAAAATGCCTAATTTTTAAAATGGCCAATTCTTAAAAGGAATAATTCTGGTAATACCTTATTCTTAAAAGGACTAATTCTGGAAATGACTGATTCTTAAAATGACTAATTCTTAAAAGGACTACTATTTTTTATTCTGTGCGTGTGAAAGCATGGTTATAGGGCGAGAACTTACCGATTTTCGTTACTTAATTTATTGTATTTAACTCAAATGCAAAACGGTAGATTTACGACGGTTTATTGTTCGTTGCCTTTATGTAATCAAATCTTCATGGGAGTAACCGTGGCGGGAAGTTGGGTAACTTTGTGTACTTGAAAAAGGGCCTTTATTGTGAAAAAAAGATGGACAAACACATATAATTACATGTATTTACTTAAATGCATTAAACAAGAACCATATTTTTGATAAGTGAACACGAGTAAAACAAAAAATGCTCCTTGACTTTTTAAAATAGTGTGGCTTTATTTAAGACCTACCAACTTCTCTGAAACTTCCCATAATTTGCGTGCTAAACCTTCATCCTGAGCAAGGTTCGAGAGTTTCGCCTCCGTGCAATCGGAATAATACTTTCCAGTCACTCCATCCAGTTCAGGCGACACGGCGCAATATATAGTAGTCTGCGCTCCTTCCCAAGGATCCTTCATAAAATACCTCACTAGTGGTAACACCACCTTCATAAAGCCTTTCTTCAAATGCAGAATTTCGGTATCGATAAGTCCCGGGTGTAAACTATTAACAGTAACTCCCGTTCCTTCCAATTTTCTTGCTAATTCAACGGACGTTAAAACATTATACAACTTTGCATTACGATACACTTTCATAATACTATACGTTTCGTTAGTTTCCTTTTCTGCATTGAGATTGTCAAATTCAACTTTTCCTCTGTAGTAAGCTCCTGATGATACGTTGACAATCCGACTCGGTGCAGATGTTTTTAATAACGGCAACAGCAAGGAAGTTAAAAGAAAAGGCCCAAAATGATTAGTTTGCACGCTCAGTGATAGTCCATCTTCTGTTTTCACGTTATCAACTTCTAAAACTCCGGCGTTGTTGACAAGTATGTCGAGGCGCTTCTCAGTCTTGAGTATACCATCAGCAAACGCTCTCACGGAAGCCAGAGATGCGAGATCAAGGTGACGATAGTGAACGTTGGTATTACCAGTGGCTTTGATGATTTGATCCCTCGCGGCCGTGCCAAGTCCTGCGTTTCTGCATGCTAGTATAACACGAGCTTCTCTTTCAGCAAAGTCTTTTGAAGTTTCGTAACCAATTCCTTTGTTTGCACCTGTGACTATGACCACTTTACCCACTAAATGTATACTGGACTTACATATTCCGTAAGTTAATGTAAAGTAAACTTTTACGATAGAAATAATAACTAAAATAATTAAAAGAAGATAAATAAGTATCGCACAAAACATGTTGAAACTCACAACAACAGCAGTAGCAAAACCGCGCGTTCGAGCCGCTGCGAATTGACGCGCTCACTCTTTAGTTCACATTTCACTAATTTTTTTAAAGTTATAATTATTATCTACACTCAGAATTGGACATTATTGTCGTGTATCGAAAGCTCAAAGTTGTCGCGCGACGTCGTATTGCTGTCTTGTCGCTCTAGCCATAGACCTGTGAACGGATAGACAGTCAGGCTGTCAAGATGTCGGACTCACCAAAGACATTTGCGCATTCAATCCCGGATCTCTCTGTGAACCAAACAGCAGAAAGATCACACGAAAATATCACACAGTGCCGCACGTATAAGCGTGGGCATGATGCCGAATGTGACCTGCGTTTTGAGGAGTACACCAATAAAATATCTACAATACGATTGGATAAAGGACTTCGGACGGGACATATATCAGCGATCGGTATTATCATGAAAAATCTCAATCAAAGCACCCAAGAATTAAAGAAAGAATTAGCCGGTATCAATATATAAAGATGAAAGATACCATTCATCATTTGGATGGAAACTAGACAGACTAAGTTGGCAGAGGGACTCGAGTCACTTCAAGAGTCGATGCAATTCCACAGCAACGAATATGAAGACGTAAAGAAGAAACTCGATGTTCAAACTAGCGAATTGAAGAATTTAGATACTCTTAAAACTGAATTGGCGGAGATCAAGGAACAGAATAGGAAACTGAGATCTGACGTAAACGCTAACGAGCAACGTGAAAGGCAATTGAATATTGAAATTGTTGGCATACCTGAACATAAAGAAGAAAACTTGAATGAAATCATCTTACAGATAGGTAAACATACTGATATAGAAGTAACAAAAGATGATATTCTCCAAGTGAACAGAGTGAATGCAAAGTCTAAGATTCAGGGTAGGCCAAGAAATATAGTTGCGAAATTACGCACTCGTCAGTTGAAGGACAACATTATTTCTCAAGCACGTAAACGTCGCCTGTCAACCAAGGACCTAGAAATTCAGGGCAAAGGTGTTCCTGTTTACAAGCACTTAACAGTTTACAAAAAAAAAGTCTTCTTAATAAAACTAAAGAGATAGCCAAATATAAGGAGTAGTTGCGAAACTTAAGTGGCAGTGGGCGGGCCATGTTGCACGCAAACAAGGATCGTGGTGCAAGGCCGTGTTGGAGTGGAGACCATGGGGCGAAAAACGCCCACAAGGTAGACCTCAGATGCGTTGGTGTGATGACATCAAACGAATAGCTGGTACGAAGTGGATGGAGACTGCTCAAGACCGGAAGAGATGGAAGAATCTGAAGGAGGCCTACACCCTTGGGGTTGAAAAAGGCTAAAGAGAGAGAGAGAAAGGAGTACCAGTTCGCTTGGGCAAAAAACTGCAAAATCCACGTGAGGAAAGCAGTCACAGTTGCTCCTATATTATTTTCATCCCTTCAATTCGAAAAGTGTCGTTTTGTTCCTCTATAAGTGCGAGCAAAGTAGCTCTTTTCTCCATTAGACTTTTTAGCGGGCAGTAATGAGATTTGAATTTAGAACATGAATCGTTCATTGCAATCGAACGCAAATTGTATTGTGTTGGCTGTACGGTGCGAGGAGACGCGGTAACTAAATAAAAAAAAAAAAACAAAAGCGCGTTGTACTTCCCTGTTCTAATAATCGGTACGGACTTTATTGTATTTTGTGCAAAAAAAATGAGCTATAGGTCGAGTTCTGAAAGTGATAGTGCATTAACTCCTGAAACAATAAAAATAGAAGCTAATAACGTCACACAAAACTTAATCCCTACGAAATCCCGGGAGAAATATTTAAAGGCATACGACAATTTCTAAATATGGAGTAGAAGGTTGTTTAGTAACGTGTTGTCTTAATAAGGACGTAAAACTGGACACATATTCGTAATTACTATGTCTGATGGATTTAAACGTGTCGTCACTCTATTTTTATTAAATAATAATATTACAATAAAATATGAGGCGCCTTTTATTTTCTCATAGAGGGTGATGAAAAGTCGAGTGTATCACTCGGGTGCAAAATATATTTTGGGCTCGGGCGACGTACTTTGAATCCCTCGCTACGTTCAGGATTCTACTAAAGAATCCCTCACTACGTTCGGGATTCTACTCTAGAATCCCTCACTTCGCTCTGGATTCAAAAAAGCGCCCTCGCCGTAAAAATATTATTTTGCTCCCTTATGATACAATCTACTATTTCATCCCTTCAATTCGAAAAGTGTCGTTTTGTTCCTCTATAAGTGCGAGCAAAGTAGCTCTTTTCTCCATTAGACTTTTTAGCGGGCAGTAATGAGATTTGAATTTAGAACATGAATCGTTCATTGAAATCGAACGCAAATTGTATTTTACTGGCTGTAAGTGTTGGCTGTACGGTGCGAGGAAGCGCGCTAACTAAATTAAAAAAAAAAAACAAAAGCGCGCTGTACTTCCCTGTTCTAATAATCGGTACGGACTTTATTGCATTTTGTGCAAAAAAAGATGAGTTTTACGTCGAGTTCATACCAACAACATACAAACTGTTACATTTACACATTATGGAATGCAATAAAGTATTGAGTATTGAGTTCTGAAAGTGATAGTGCATTAACTCCTGAATTAATAAAAATAGAAGCTAATAACGTCATAAAAAACTTAATCCCTACAAAATCCCGGGAGAAATATTTAAAGGCATACGACAATTTCTTAATATGGAGTAGAAGGTTGTTTAGTAACGTGTTGTCTTAATAAGGACGTAAAACTGGACACATATTCGTAATTAATATGTCTGATGGATTTAAACGTGTCGTCACTCTATTTTTATTTAATAATAATATTACAGTAAAATATGGATGCGCCTTTTATTTTCTCATAGAGGGTGATGAAAAGTCGAGTGTATCACTCGGGTGCAAAATATATTTTGGGCTCGGGCGACGTACTTTGAATCCCTCGCTACGTTCAGGATTCTACTAAAGAATCCCTCACTAAGTTCGGGATTCTACTCTAGAATCCCTCACTTCGCTCTGGATTCAAAAAAGCGCCCTCGCCGTAAAAATATTATTTTGCTCCCTTATGATACAATCTACTATTTATCATGGACGAAGAGGATCTGAAAAAAATCGTTTATCTTTTCGGGCAAGTCTTTTGCTTATTATTTACAATATTTTATTTTATCATTATGTTTTTACTTGTAATCTTTTGCAGGATTATTTACTTAATATTGATGAGAATGAGGTTGGTTGTTTGTCATTCGTTTTTGCCGAGTCTGTGTTTACTGTGTTCTGTGATTTGTTCGAGCAATGTGCGGTAGTTGTAGCAGTTGAAGTTCTTGTAAAGGAAACGCGCTTAGTGAGAGTGCGTCGATTGAGGTACGCTTCATATTTATATAATTACTAGCTTTTGCCAGCGGCTTCGCCCGCGTGGATACTGTAAAAACAATCCTTGATGCGGATTATTATCATTCTAAAATTTCAGCTCGATCGGTGCAGAACTTTTTGAGTTTTTGAAGCGTTCTGCATAACATTTTTATATATATAGATGTTGGTCGCTCATGGGTTTGGCTATTGTGGGAACGATAATATATGTTCAAAAGAATATTTAAATGGTATTTCAATGTTATATGTAAACTAATACTTCAAAAAATATATACAGGCCGTCCCACATGGAGGGAAAGTACCTTAAATATTGTAGATAGAACATTTTACTGAAAAAAGACATTATCTTAATTTAAAAACATTTTCAACTGCATTCATTGGTCTTCCTTTTATTTCTGAGACTGATAATTAGCAAAAAATAAACCTTATGATTAAGCCTTTCGATCGGTATGATAAAGCTACAGATTTTTTTTTCCTCGTGTAACGGTTTCGATTCCCAGTGCAACCATGTAATTATTTAAAAATCTGTGTTAAAATAATGTCTTCTTTCAGTAAAATGTTCCATCTACAATATTCAAGGTATTACTTTCCCTTTAGGTGGCATAGCCATGGGACGCCCTGTATGCATTTTAGGATACGTAGTTACATGTAGCCTTCGTTACAATTATATGGAAATAAAGTGGAATCTTATGTTAAGCATTCTGCATACTCATACGAATTACCTCGCATAAAATCATTACTGCTGTTGTGGTCGCGATGACTCGGGACGCACCTATGCGTAGCGCATGTGTTTTACATGTTAGATATTTCACAACGTACTTTTAAACTTTTTAGTTTTTAGAAACTTACCCACCTTATGTTGCAATAGTAATTTGATAATTAATAAACCTAAACATAATAATATGTAGTAATTATTTGATGATTAAGCAAATTATTTTTATTGTAAAGTTGTGCGTCGGAGTTGTGTCTCTTCCCCGGTAGTTATGCCGTTGCAAGACCGGGATACTACCAATTATTATTATTCTACCCACGAGTGGCTCGTTATGTTCGCTCATTTTTTGTCTAATCGCCCGTTATTTGTTATTTTTCCTGGATATACTTTCAATAGAAAAAACTTTTTACAATGAAGCCCAGAATCCTAAACGTTTACATTCAGAACTGCCGTGGTTTAAGGCCTAAAACTATACAATTCCAACAAAACATTATGTGTAATGGCTATGATATAATTATTATAACGGAAACAAATGGTTATACAGCGGTATTTTTGATGGGGAATTGAGTGACGATAGATGTGACGTGTTTCGTAAAGACCGTGATTTAGGCGCGACTGGCAAATCCTCAGGTGGCGGTGTTATGATACTCGTGCGACACGAGCTGGGTGCGTGGTGCGTTGAGCACGAACAAATTCGATTGCTACGGAATTGTTGACCATAGTAATCAATGATCTTATAAAGAAAGATACGCCACGTTCATACTGAATGGCGTACAGATATCGTTGCGTTCTACGACAGCGATAGATAATACGGAGCATACAAGATAGAAAGAGATAGCTAGTTGCTAAACTGCAACAATTGCCTCAGTTTGTCCTCAACAATTTGTGCGTGCTAATGCGATATCTACCTATTTTTACCCGACTACGGCAAAGCCAAAGAAGGGTTATGATTTTGACTGGCTATGTATTTATGTATGTATGTATCTTCATCTGTTCCCTCATAGCTCCTAATCTACTTATCGATACGCGACATATGAGGTATCGTTAGAACCGTCTTAATTTTCCGCTGAATATAGACTACGTGACGTGTTACAAAAAACGATTTGGCGCCCTCTAGTGGACAAAAAAGTAAGGCTTAAAAAATAAAAATGGGGATAAATACCGTGTTTGGTATCATTTGAAAGGGCCTCACTTGTACATTTCGATAATATTGCTCAAAGAACAATGGCGAAATCTTAGCTGAATTGAATTTGAGCGACTAAGGTCCGTATTACAGAACGAAACTCAAGTCCAGTTTGATCTTAAATCGCCCAATCATAGTTTAAACATAGAATCTGTACTTGAGGATCAGTCTTATTCCAGAACAGCAATCAAACATTTTGTTTGTAATAAAATATAAACTTCAATTCGACAATTTGACACTGACAAGGAAATCTCTGCTCAAGCGGGGTGTCGACCACACTTGCGTGATCATAGATCAATCTCTACTTATACCATAATCTACAACTGAGTAATGATCTAGAATAAAGCTATACTCGGCTGAACTACAATCAATGAATCTATGCTTGAGGAACGTTCTAAAATCAAAACTCGACATAAAACTAGTTTTAAACAGAGATCAGTGCTTGAGTTTCGTTCTGTAATACGGACCTAAAAGTGACTTATGTACGAAGGCAGTTCTATTATTTTTCTACGTTTTTTCAAAGTATCACATTAACTAGTTAACTCCGGATAAAAAAATATATTTTAAATGAAAAGTTATTTGATTTTTTCATTCATGTTTAGTGCCGCCATTTTGTATTTATTATGTGAAGTGACAGTAAGTACAGTGTTACAAGTATATAAATGAAAAACGTCGCCGGTGGGACCGGGACGTTTGAGTGGATAATAAGTTTTAGTTTGTTACTGTAATAAAACGGAGTGAAATTAACTAACAATAATGTTTATTTCTAAGTGAGAAAATGTTCCTTGCAGGGAGGTAAAAATATTGGAGTATAAAAATAAATGCATTACTTTCAATTAATGACTGGCAAAAAGACTATTACCCCAAATCTAAAAAAAAATATTGTTTTGACAGCTGTCTATAGATTGGTAAAACTCATGTCACAGACTTTTCTAGGTTATGTTTACAAAAGTTCATGACTGAATTTCTATTATTCTCGGAGTTCTCGAACAAATATTCTTGCACAAACTAATTCAGAAATTGATGCCGAGATAGACAAGATATTTTTCATGTAAAGACGCATGAATTTAATCTCAGCTAATTTAATGTATGGGGAGCTGTCATTGTTCTTTAAAATCACGCCCTTTAGCGGACAAAAAAACATGATTAAAAAAAATAGTTCACACCAAAATTGTTTAAATAAAAAAAAAGTTAAAAACTAAAACCCGACTACGACAAAAAAAACGATGCTGAAAAAGTATGAAACAAGATTTTCAGGATAGAACAAAAAGAAAAGCCGTACCTAGTCACACGTTATACTTAGGTACCAACCTAAACACTTTAACACCGTGTGACTACGGTTTTTCTTTTTGTTCTATCCTGAAAATCTTCTTTCATACTTTTTCAGCGTCGTTTTTTTTGTCGTAGTTGGGTTTTAGTTTTTAATTTTTTTTATTTATAATATCATTGACAGTAATCGCTCGCGCATTGTCGGCGACAGCTGATCTTTGCGTAAGCGTTGCCTAATACGTACCGCCGGATTCTCATCGGATACCCTGCGGACATTGACTACGTCTTGCAAAGTGTAGCGAAGGCATTTACTCACAGCACTAATAATATATATGTCGCAGATCGCGTAATGGAATGTCAAGCGTTGACCATAATTTTGATTTAGTTCAATTAATTTAATTTTTGGTCTGGCAATGCTTGAGTGTGTTTAGTCGGATAAAGTTATCGTTTGTCATTTTTGATGTTAATAAAAAGGCGGTAGACTTGTGCAGTTGACACATTCAAATTGAAATCATGGTGACGAACGGTTGACTTGGCTAACCTCACTACATTCCATTTTATTTCATTTAAATCTGAAATAGATCTTCAATCCTTCGTTATTTTTAATTGTAAAGTGTTTTGGACAGTTAAGTTTAGTGTACCGAACAGTGCCTGTGTGTTATTTCATGTTGGACTCCACATTCCATCATGCTCGAGCAACAAATTAACGAAGACAGGTCTCATCTGTCGTCATCAGAAGTGCGATGTGACTCAAACGCCCTACATAGTGTAAGTGACAGTGCTAGCCAGGAAAAGTGTGTGTAAAGACAATGCGCGTGCGTCTGAAAGTAACACAGAAACGGAAAAGTGGCGTTTTCGTTAGCGCAACAAAAACAAAAACTTTATGACTATTGCTCTGATGCGCGCCTACCGTATTACGACTCTGAAAAACGGAATATCGACAAACGTGCTTGGTTAGCAACAGCAGACATGTGTGTTATCGATACGAATAGTCAAGTGTTACGTATGTGGTGAGGAAAGCCAAAAGGTTTCCACGGTTTACCAGAGAAGAGACAGCAAGACTGACAGAAGACCTCACTCCTCGTCTTCTCATGGAAGTACATCATCTGTTCCGGCGAAGCCCAAGGTCAGCTCCGTCACCTGCCTCCGTGCAGGAGCCGAGGCCACTACGCGAACCGTTGTCCAGCAGCGGCCCAGGGTTCCGGCAGCGGCGGCACTGGTGGTGGCGCTGGTGTAGCTCCTGAACAACGCCGAGTGGACTTGTGCGTAGTAAATGCGCCTACAGGTATTCTACGTCACTCTGGTGAGTCTTTTAGTTTTTGTTATGATTCTGGAGCAGAGTGTTCATTAATGAGAGATTCTATTTTGTGTAAATTTAATGTTGAGCGTAATTATTATAGTGTCTTTACTATTACGGGTATAGGTCAAACTTCTGTGAATAGTAACCTGAACATTTTAGCTAATGTTGACATTGGTAACATTAGTTTGGATATTGTTTTTTAATGTTTTACCTGATGAATACCATCAACACGACATAGTGATTGGACGTGAAATTTTGAATAATGACTTGGTAATTAACATGACGTCTAGAACTTTAAAATAATACCTAATGTGAATACCGTAGATATAGAGTCGGATATAGAGTCGCATATAGAGTCGGATATAGAGTCGGATATAGAGTCGGATATAGAGTCGGATATAGAGTCGGATATAGAGTCGGATATAGAGTCGGATATAGAGTCGGATATAGAGTCGGATATAGAGTCGGATATAGAGTCGGATATAGAGTCGGATATAGAGTCGGATATAGAGTCGGATATAGAGTCGGATATAGAGTCGGATATAGAGTCGGATATAGAGTCGGATATAGAGTCGGATATAGAGTCGGATATAGAGTCGGATATAGAGTCGGATATAGAGTCGGATATAGAGTCGGATATAGAGTCGGATATAGAGTCGGATATAGAGTCGGATATAGAGTCGGATATAGAGTCGGATATAGAGTCGGATATAGAGTCGGATATAGAGTCGGATATAGAGTCGGATATAGAGTCGGATATAGAGTCGGATATAGAGTCGGATATAGAGTCGGATATAGAGTCGGATATAGAGTCGGATATAGAGTCGGATATAGAGTCGGATATAGAGTCGGATATAGAGTCGGATATAGAGTCGGATATAGAGTCGGATATAGAGTCGGATATAGAGTTGGATATAGAGTCGGATACAGAATACTGGTTAAGTGCGGACTGTGTGTGTGTACTGGTGGTTCACTTGCTGGTTAAGCAGTGATGCAGAGTACTGGTTAAGTACTATAGGTACACTCGCTGGTTAAGCGTGTTGTGATGAGCTTTCGCTGGTTAAGCGTTAGTTGTGTAATCGCTGGTTAAGCGGATTACGTTGAGCTTTCGCTGGTTAAGCGTTAGTGATTGAATCGCTGGTTAAGCGTGTGGATGAGCTTTCGCTGGTTAAGCGTTAGTAATTGAATCGCTGGTTAAGCGTGTGGATGAGCTTTCGCTGGTTAAGCGTTAGTAATTGAATCGCTGGTTAAGCGTGTGGATGAGCTTTCGCTGGTTAAGCGTTAGTAATTGAATCGCTGGTTAAGCGTGTGGATGAGCTTTCGCTGGTTAAGCGTTAGTAATTGAATCGCTGGTTAAGCGTGTGGATGAGCTTTCGCTGGTTAAGCGTTAGTAATTGAATCGCTGGTTAAGCGTGTGGATGAGCTTTCGCTTGTTAAGCGTTAGTAATTGAATCGCTGGTTAAGCGTGTGGATGAGCTTTCGCTGGTTAAGCGTTAGTAATTGAATCGCTGGTTAAGCGTGTGGATGAGCTTTCGCTGGTTAAGCGTTAGTAATTGAATCGCTGGTTAAGCATGTGGATGAGCTTTCGCTGGTTAAGCGTTAGTAGTGTAATCGCTGGTTAAGCGTGTTATGTTGAGCTTTCGCTGGTTAAGTGTTAGTTGTGTAATTGCTGGTTAAGCATAAGTGGGTTATTATCGCTGGTTAAGCGTTATTATTATCACTGGTTAAGTGATAGCATTTTTCACGCTGGTTAAGCGCTGTACTGGAGTTTGGTTCACAATCAATTGAGCATTAAACGTATTACTCACACGGTTTAATTTGACCTAATTATTTTTGTGATGATGTTCCCTGACGTGGGTCAGGATAGCCGAGTGATCTAGTTACTTTTCTGGATTATTTGTCTCTTAAGGTACCTCATCCCACGAGGTCGTGTGAAGGTCAGAGATGGCCGTGTCGCAGATCGCGTAATGGAATGTCAAGCGTTGATCATAATTTTGATTTAGTTCAATTAATTTAATTTTTGGTCTGGCAATGCTTGAGTGTGTTTAGTCGGATAAAGTTATCGTTTGTCATTTTTGATGTTAATAAAAAGGCGGTAGACTTGTGCAGTTGACACATTCAAATTGAAATCATGGTGACGAACGGTTGACTTGGCTAACCTCACTACATTCCATTTTATTTCATTTAAATCTGAAATAGATCTTCAATCCTTCGTTATTTTTAATTGTAAAGTGTTTTGGACAGTTAAGTTTAGTGTACCGAACAGTGCCTGTGTGTTATTTCATGTTGGACTCCACATTCCATCATGCTCGAGCAACAAATTAACGAAGACAGGTCTCATCTGTCGTCATATATGTAATTGCTTACTTGTGGGCGATTTCAATCTTCCATGTAGGTATAAAAAACTTTTTAACAAAAAATAAAACCGACTTTAAAAAAAAAAGTGCAAAATAAACTTTAGAAGAAAAATCAGTTTCGGAAGTCGGTGACTTTTGTTTGTTTGATTTCATTTTTTTGCCACCGACTTCAGAAACTGATGTTTCTTCTAAAGTTTATTTTGCACTTTTTTTTTTAAAGTCGGTTTTATTTTTTGTTAAAAAGTTTTTATTTTTCACTTTTTAGTGGTTCACAATGTTCATGGGTCAATGTGGACAATGTAGTTTTTTTTTTGAGTTTTGTTGATTTTTCAAAAACCGCTTGTCCAATTTCGATAAAAAAATTATGGGACCATTTCGGAAGTATATCCTTTCCAACAAAAGAAGAATTTTTCAAATCGGTTAGCAAGTGACAGAGTTATGCCCGAACAAACATAAAAAAAAAAAAATACAAACATCCGAATTGAGAACCTCCTTCTTTTTTTAGAAGTCGGTTAAAAATGGAATTTAAGTGGACCGACTTTTCTGAAACAAGGTGCCGTTGAGGTGCAGAGTGCTGCCGCGCGCTTAGTTAATGATGTGTTGTTGAATGAGTGTCTATCGCCCCTTGTGAAGCCTGACCTACCTCATCCAGTAATTAATATCGAAACATCTGACATTGCAGTTTCTCCACTCCGTGAGTTGTTCACTCGTGGGCATAATTACCGTAAAGCTGACTTCGAACCGTTAAATAGTTATTTTTCTGAACTTGATTGGGGCTCAGTTTTAGACAACACATAAAAAAAAACTGCCGTGGAAACATTCTATGAAATAATTCAAACAGCAGTTGATAAATATGTACCTTTTATTAGAAGATCGGGATCACATAAATATCCTGTCTGGTATAGCAACCCTTTAATTAAAATTATTAAAGAAAAAAGTAAGGTACACTCGCGATGGAAACGGTATGGTAATTTATTAGAAGTGAAAAAAAAATCATGAAAACTATAAACGGAGATAAGTGAAAGTGACAGGCAACCATTCTTCTTCGTCTACTTCTGTCTTCTTTTATTTAACCATTTTTGTGTTATGTTTTTCACAACTGTAATCTGAATTTATCTTGTAATGTTTTTTTTTGTGGTTTCATTAGTACGTTCGCATGTTTAATATTATATCCAGGTATACAGGGAAACTTGTAATTGGCCATAGAAACTGTAAACACATATTTTGTAAATTATTTTAATGTATCGCTGTTGGTTTCTTAAATAAATACACACTACAGACTGCTTCGTACCATTTATACGTATCCTAAGACATATTCGAACAGAACTCTGTGTAACATATATATAAGCTATACTAATGATGGTAAAATCTCACTTGGACTACTTCTGGGGAACTGCCGCCAAATCAAACCTAAAAATTCTCCAAATATCTCAAAATCAAATTATTAAAACACTACTGTCTTAGATATAACTATTTCACTCCTACTGAAAAACTCTACAAAGAAACACATCTTAAAAATCTCCTTCAGAATTCACAGCATCATAATAAGTATGATCGAAGAAAGGAATTGTTCACGTTAGTCTTAGGTGGGTCTGGGTCGATAAACGATTATGTCCCCTTGAGACCCGTCACCGGGGTAGGCTTAGGACATCGTCACGTCATGCAGCATTCTGCATGACGTGACGATGTGGATACGTCCTTGCCAAATTAGCCAGAAGAGACAAAACGTAAACAGAACTGGAAGAACATAGATGATACTTTTAGGGCCTTATCACACTAGCGGTTTGGAAGCGGCTGCGGGGCGGAGCGGACGCGCAGTGAATGCGTCGCAAACACTGCGGCTGCGCAGGAAAGACGTCGCGGACGCGTGGCAAATACGTTATGTTTTCGTCGCGTGTTTGTAGCAAATTATCGCCGTACAATACACTCAGTAACAAAATGGATTCCGACGAGGAAACACTCCTGTTGGCTTATTACTTTGATGATGCCGGAGACAAAAACGAAAGCATCGACGAATTTGGGAAGATCCATTATACGTTGCGCGTCCGCAACGAATTCGCTGCGCATGCGCGGCGTGTTCGTTGTGTGTGCGTAACTAATTCTTTGGGCGCCCGCTAGTATGTCAGCAGCAGCTGTAGGATAAGGTAGGTTTAATAAAATAGAGAAAAATAAATTGTTTGTTTCTTTTAATACCCACTTGTGTAAAACATAAACACGCAAAATTGGATGTCACATAAACTACCGCCATTTTGTCAACTGCACCTGCATATTCTTGTTCTTTGATGCTTGTATACTTCTATTTCAGACCAACCAACAACTCTGAAACTTCCCACAGCTTGCGTGCTGCATCTTTATCCTGAGCAAGGGTCGTTAATATATTTTCTCGACAATCAGAATAAAATTTTCCACTCACGCCGTCCAGTTCAGGTGACACAGCACAATATATAGATGTCTGTGCTCCTTCCCAGGGATCCTTCAAAAAGTACCTTATTATTGGTACAACCTTAGTCATCCAGCCTTTTTTGAAATTCAGAATCTCGGTATCGACAGCTCCCGGATGTAAACTATTGGCTGTAACTCCTGTTCCTTTCAATCTTCTTGCTAATTCAACAGTCATTAAAACATTATACAACTTAGTATCAGTAGCCCAATGAGTTTTCAAAGTACCTGTAGTTTCTTTATTTTCCTTTTCCAAGTTCAAATTGTCGAAGTCAAGTTTTCCACTGCGGTAAGATCCTGATGATACATTGACAATCCGACCGGGGGCAGATGTTTTTAGTATCGGCAATAGCAAAGAAGTTAAAAGGAAAGGCCCAAAATGGTTAGTCTGCACGACAAGTGATAGCCCATCTTCTGTTTTCACGTTAGCAGCTTCGAAAACTGCAGCGTTGTTGACAAGTATGTCGAGGCGCTTCTCATTCTTGAGTATACCATCAGCAAACGCTCTTACGGAAGCCAAAGAGGTGAGATCAAGGTGTCGATAGTGAACGTCGGCATTACGAGTAGCTTTGATGATTTGATCCCTCGCGGCTGTGCCAAGTTCTTTGTTTCTGCATGCTAGAATAACACGAGCTCCTCTTTCAGCAAAGTCTTTTGAAGTTTCGTAACCAATTCCTTTGTTTGCACCTGTGACTATCACCACTTTACCCACTAAATGTTTCTTACTCTTACATATTCCGGTTGTGAGTTTCAAGTAAACTTTTATGATACAAAGTATGAAAAAATTCGTTAGAAGTAGAGAATTAATAAATGTTAACATGTTGTTGAAACAATAATATTAGCTATACTAAGTTGATAATATTTTGTACATCATGAATTTATAATGTACACAGATTAGATAAAACCACTAGGTACACTAGCGACCCAGCCCTGCTTCACACGGGTTATAAAACACCAGCTGATGCCCTATTCTACACCCGCGTGCATATCGGTTATCGCTACAAATAATATACCAAAACCTTCCTCGAGAACCACTCTATGCATTGGTATATACAGCATGAAAATCGGTGCAGTAGTTTTTGAGTTCATCGCGAACAGACAGGCAGACAGACGCGGTAGAGGACTTTGTTAAACAATATGTAGTGATGAAATTTTTTTATGACTTAAAATTTATTGGTGCATGTACTGGTACATGCCGACGACATTTTTTTTGTTGGTGAAGATGTACCTGAGATTTATAAAACAACAATGGTTGGACCTGCTGTCTTGTAGGGATCAGAATGTTTGGCGACAAAAGGAAAGGAATGAAAAGCATTATGTCTGAGATTAGAATGGTAATGGGGAAATGTGGCGTTACGCGAATGGAATAAAGTAAGAGGAAGTCTGAAAGTGGCGTTGATGACTGAAAAGTTGTATTTACCGGATTTCGTGTTAAGGGCATGTGATTCGGAGGAATAAGAGAGAATAAGGTAAATATCGTGAGGAAAGTAAGTAAGTAAGAAGAGTAGAGGAAGACCAAAGAAATGATGGAAGGACTGTGTAAAGTACGATATGGCAAGAAAGGAGGTGTCAGGTGATAGGACGATTGACGAGTAATAGAGAAGTAGCTATGGAAGAAGAAATCATGATTTAATTTATGATATACTAGCTTTTGCCAGCGGCTTCGCCCGCATCAAAATGTCGATTTTTCATACAAATTTTCATCCCCTATTTAACTCCCTTAGGGGTTGAATTTCGAAAAATCCTTCCTTATTCCTTGTCTACATTATAAAGGGAACCTCTGTGCAAAATTTCAGCTTTCTAGGTCCAAGGGTTTGGGCTGGGCGTTGATGAGTCAGTCAGTCAGTCAGGACTTCTCTCTTTATTATTTATATAGATAGATAGATAGGTATCAATGTATCAATTAAATCCTTTGCCGAATGAAGTTCCAAAATTATTGTGAAAATTGCATTAAAATGATTAAATCGAAGAACACAGAAAGAGGACACGCATACCGATACAAAAATTATATAGCAAATATTTGACAATAAAAAAGTAATTGAGGGAAAGTAATTGTTTAGAAGTTTTCATTAAGAAAATTTCAATGTACCTTTACTCGAGCTTAAAAATGTATGATTGAATCTAATATTTATTTTCATATGCATCATATTTTATTACTACCACAAGGTTTAGGATCTAAGTTGTAATTAAGTAAAAAAACATTATAATTCGATTTTAAAGCGCCTTCGGTGTTAAAATAGCGTGCAATATTGTTGCACATTGCTATTGAACAATTGTCAGGAGATTTCAGTACTCTTTTAACATTTCTAAAACCAACAGATAATTATGTCCGAGTATGACAATATTATAACCTATTGAAATGGTAGCATGAATGTTGTTCGATCTAAGATTACTAAAAAAGGGGTATGCTAGGTAAACCTGTCTACTTCTGCTTTTGTAAAGTGTTAAAGTGTGATAAACAGAGTTTTTTTAATTTTCTGATTGATTCTTTGAATTTTGTTGAATGGTTTTCATCACATTATTTTATCTCTGTCCTGAAATCACTCATATTATTTTTATGATTAATAAATGTTGAACTTCCAGCTTCTTCCTAGCTATTAATATTATAAGTAATTAAACAACAAAAGAGCTTTACATGAAAATAAATTTTCTAGAGCATCGCATTTCCGAAATATTAAAGTTGTGCTGATGGCGAAGATTGCCACTTTGATGGCTTATAAAATCTCGGAAAAACTTTGGATGGCACTTAAACACAACTGGCGGAATGTGGGTGTACCCACTATTGGGAAGGTGTATAGTGAACTCATCTAAAGTCCATTTCACGAAAGAAGTCCCGCGGACAATTGTGGAACTAAATTTGACAGATGGGGAGATATGGAGAGAGAGAGAGAGAGAGATAGCAATAGCAACATTATGTCGCGCGAATACAGCGCTGCGTCTGAGGGACTTCTTTCGTGAAATGGACTTTAAGGCCGGGTTGCAGTAATTTTAAGATTTTTGAACCTATAAAAATCGAACTAAATACGAGTTTTTTAATAAATAAAAATCATTACATAAAAATTGAACATACTCTCTAGTAAATCGTAAAGATAGAAACGCGATTTAGAATGATCGGCTCGATACTTTTTTTTATCAAACATGACTCTAAATCACAATTTCAAACGTGTACTGCTAAGACATTTCATCATGAATTTATATGAAAGTTTTATCAGTAGATAGAACTTTTTATTCTGAAGTAAATGGTGAAAACAGGTTGTATAATTTCTTTATAGTTTTTCTACAAGAAGCAAAAAACAGTCAAAATTTAGGCTTAGTAGGCGACTCGACCGCTGCAACTCGCCCGGTCCGGTCGAGACAGGAATTTAATTTTTATTAATATTTTTGAGTGGTATGGTGGTGGATACTTTTTTTAAAGCAAATTTTGTACAGTCAGAATGAAAAACATTAGGTTGGGGTCGTGGGGCTTTCGGGACCGGGACCACAGCCGGGACCGCGGTCAATGTAATGTGTTATGAAGTACTAGGGTATCATAAGTTAGTAGGAGATTAATCATTTCTTTAGGGCTGTCACCAAATATAAGAGTTAACAGGAGTAATGAAATGTGTTATGAAGTACTAGGGTATCATAAGTTAGTAGGAGATTAATCATTTCTTTCGGGCTGTCACCAAATATAGGAGTTATCAGGAGTAATGTAATGTGTGATGTAGTACTAGGGTATCATAGTTTAGTAGGAGATTACTCATTAGATTAATCATAGGTATTATATTTTTAGTTGATTGTTCTAGTCAGTTGATATACAAGGACAAGTAGGAGATGAGATAAAATTATAATAAAGTCCTACAAACTACCAGGAGAACAGAAGTAGGCAGGAGGTATTGGAATCTTTCAATCAAATCTATATTATGCCTTTCTAATATTATGTACTTTTTTTTGTTGGAGATAAGAAACCAGGATAGTAAAGTCCCACAAACTACCAGGAGGCCAGAATGGTGAATTATATAGTGGGGAAATCATCAAATGACTCCTCCCGCTCTGGGCAGAGCGGTAGGGAGTGTCAGACTTCTACTTAATAAAAACCACCCATGTTGCTAGAGATACCGCGGTATCTCTTTTATAATACAATACCTCCTTCCTACTTCTGTACTCCTGGTAGTTTGTGGGACGAACATGTGGGACGAACACAGGACACTAAACCTTATCTATATTATGTGTCTGACGGTACTTTGACTCTAAAAAAGGATTCGTCCGAAACGCCACTCGAAAATATTATAACAGTGAAATTCCTGTCTCGACCGGATCGGGCGAGTTACAGCGGCCGAGTCGCCTACTGAGCCAAAATTTAGGCATTATATCGCTCGCGCGGCAGGGCGGGGGGCGAGGTCGTGCGTACATAAAAACAAAGTACTGCAACCTGGCCTTAACTTCGTGATAAAGGCATTTGTAGAAATATAAAAATAAAGTACCTACTAACTATCAAATATCACCGAATTAGGCGAATCACAGAACTAGATGAGTTCACCCTACCTTCACCTCTACTTAACCCTTCCGGGATTACAGGCGTGATGTTATGTTATATTTATAAAATTTGTTAGCATCGATGCCAGCAGTTGATTTATACAGCTTTAGTGCGTGACCACTATTTTGAAGTTAAATAAAACGGCGGAAGTTCAGCAGGCCAAATAATTCAAAGTTCATTCCTTAAATTCTTATCGAAGAATAATTGAAAATGCAGGATTTTCGACAGACAACACTGGTCGTTCGTTGTGTCTAGTGGTTTGCTCGATGGTTATTGATGGATTTCAGCATATTTTTAAACTAATAATACTGTGGAATCTTAAAAGAGGTTCCAAGCATTTAAAAATATAATTATGTTAGTTAACCAGATCCCTCGTGTAGCGTGATGTAGCATACGTCAGTGAAGTTTTTTGTACCTAAACACGTCATCATTATCTGCCTAGTCTTTTACAAATTCATGTTTATAGATTATAGATACTCGGTTTTGTACCACATGAAACGATGCGACCTAGACACGTCACAATGGGAGGCAATGGCAGCGGACCGGTCACTGTGGAGGCATACCGTGAGCACTAAGGTGTTTGAGTTTGAAAGGCGACGTAGAGAAGAGCTCGATGCTAAACGTGACGAGCTTAAGGCCCGACCACCCGCGGCCATCCAATACAATTACGTCGGAGGGGTGCTGACTTGCAGTGAATGTGAACGCACTTTCACGGCAAAAATTGGCTATGTCAGTCACCAGAGAGCACACCAGCGATGCTCTTAATAGGCAGATCCAAGTCGCTGTGGCCGAAATCGGTCGGAATCATATATACTCGGTTTTGTGCCCAGATGATGGCAAAAGGCTCACCCTCTATTCCATGGGACTTTAACACAACTAGCGAAATGTGGATGCACGTTGGCCCAATCCTTCAGGAATTACAGCATGATTTTATGTTAAAGAGCCTTATCTGTTTTAGACTCATTCAAATAAATTGCTTAGTTAATCCATTCGTTGCCTCAGCCAAGTACACACGGCTACACATCAAGCTATACAAAACCAGTATAATCTGATCGTTCATTGTGCGAAAAGATCTAGTAAAGCGAGGCCAAGATTAACTGGTTTTGTATAGCTTGATGTGTAGCCGTGTGTACCTACTTAGATACAAAATGTTATCATTAAATCTTATGTTATCAAAACACCTGCCTTGATACGGTCCTCACGATTTTGTAATAATATCCAGTAGATTAAACATAGTATCAACGATAGTCTGGAGATTAAAAGAGTTATTCAGAAAAACTAGGTCTGTGAGTGTGTCAGACAACAATATGATGTACGGTCAGCATCAGAAGTAGCTGAACATTCCGGAATTTTAATTCTTTTATGTACAGGATTCTAGCTATTATTTTTAATGTTTCAGAAGATTATTCGTTAAAATAGTCCTTACACTCCAATAACATGTAGTAACGAGTAATATCTAACAAGTTTTTATTAAAAAAACAGCTTTGAAACTTTGAGTAGTGTTAATATACTTCTGATGCTGACCGTACCTAATTTTGTATTTTAACTGTATTTCTATGTTTCAAAAGAAAACAGCAAACGATTGGAGATTTCGTCAATTAATTTCACAACATACACAAGGAACTAACATGACATTGAACACCTTTTCTCGAAAATACGTTCTGAATAGAAACAGGTAAACTATACAAGGCGAATAAACTTGGGGCCCGGTTATAAGGCGTGTGCCGATACCTCGACGCTCTTAGCGGAAACCCTGGTAATGAGGGTGTTTGACGTGATTTGACGCGGCAAATTGCTCAGCTATTGCAGGTGGGAACGCCTTCGACACTTGGGTTAAGCGACATACGTCTCATTATAAACCCGGATAGCTCCTTTAATTTACATGTTATGTTAACGTTACGTTAACATCAAGAGTTACTTTGAGTGGCGTTTAAACGCAGTTTACCGTTTTGTTTTGAATTTTAACGGAGCGTGAAATATTTGATTTTCATTAACCAACTGATTTTTATTGTAGGTACCAGTTATGGTGTGGTGTGAAAAGGAATGATATGAAAGAAAATAATAGCGTAACGGTTGACAGAGGAGAATCTGTGTATGTCTGTTTAAATGTTTGTGAACGCACCCATGATACAGGAGAAATTCCTAGTGTGGGACAACGTTATATAAAAATAAAAAAATTAAGAAAAAAACGTGTTGCACCGACCGCGACCCCAAGTAACATCGGACAAGGGCAGGGAGATGATGATGTAATTATTGGGACCAGTTAAAAAAAATGCATAAAAATTAGAGGTAATGGAAGATCTCTTGAGACAATAGGACAATAGGTGTTGTGTATTAAATAACAGGTAGTTACGACAACGAATCCGGATTTGTTTTCGGCGCTATCTGCATTTTCAGTGTTGACCCCATTTTCGTCTAGTACACTGGGAATCATGAGAATGATATGACGAATAATGATTAGAAAATGCACATTAGGTTGAAATATAGTTACTTAGAATCAATGTTTATACTAATGATGTTTGACTTTAAATCAAATAGACAGGGAGTTTCAGAGATGCTCTCCGTTATTACAGAAACTTTCACGACATTGCTAGCTACCGAAGTATGGAAGCTATCAAAACTAACATGAAATGTAATAATCATTAAATTGCAAAATGCAACTTAGTGACTGTATCAAACATGTTAGGGATAAATTACCCAATACTCAAAGCATGTTATAACTCTATGTATGTCAATATGTGATTCGTGATCTATGGTCACTCCTCCCTTCTCTCTGCTACCTTGTACTGAATATGTTCGCCCTAACGTGTCTCTATAATTATTAAATATTAATTACTACGAAAGTCTTCTTTTACTCCTTTGCTGCCCTCATATAAACCTAACAAAACATATTAAAATATCTCATTAATCGTCGGCAACATTTAAATTGCTGTTAGTCATCCGAAAAATACTCGTAATTTTGCTCGAAATTAATAGCAATTACCACATTTTATGTTCTTCAGTGGTTCATATCACATATCCTGTGCCCGACAGGGTCCATAATTGTGTCTAAAATTATTTTTCACACCACCTGCTCGAAAATGTCAAATTATATGTCAAGCAACCTTAACCTAAAGTGAGTCATTAGTGGCCGGGGGAACAGCCGGTCAATAATGTTGTACTGGATTTCATTATGACCCGCTGGTCAATAATGTGATTTGAATTTGGAATCACACATGCTCAGCTAAATTGTACCTACTATAGTGCGCGCAGAACTAGTAGGCCGCGCCTTAGGCATGTTTTTGTTTTTTATTTGTATTCTATTACAATAAATTGAACAATTATTGTTCACGATATCTCGAGATTGGTCATCACTGTCTAATATAGTCTTCTGTGCGTTGCGAGCTGTAGGCAACCCGCCCCCTCACCCCTGTCGCCACCTAAGGCGCGGCCAACTAGTTCCGCGCGCACTATAACAAACACCCTTTGGTGCCAGAAAGAGGAAAGCTATTCTCGATACCCTTACTACGCGTGGATGATATTCTCGATTTCCTACAAAATCATAACGACTGATTCTTCATATCGTTGCCATGTTTTCGAAGACATAATATTGTAAGAATAATTAGATAACTACGAACCATTTTTTAAAAGGAATGGAATAACATTAAAACTGGCATTAATAACAAATACCGTACCGCGCCGTAATACCGTAATAGTAATTGGCTGTAACATTAGTTAATGCGCTAAGATAATATTGCTGTGGATTTTGTGAATAAATAAATAAATAATAAAACCTATCTATACTACATCAGTCGATTTATCACATTTTATCAAAAATACTATAATATCACGAGCGTCTCCAATGACGTTCTAAATTCAAAATGCATACAGCCAATCATCCAAAACCATTCTACCATTTCTTACTTATAATTATTTCTTTTTCATTATTTTCTAATATGTTATTCTTACTGTTTGTTTATTTAATAAATACTTACTTTGTTTTTCGTACTACCTATGGCTATTATTTTCTCACAGTAGGTGTAAAAAGTAGAGTATCCTCCTCTGGGCTAAAGGTGTCTTTGCCTTGGGCTAGCTTGAATCCCTCGCTGCATTCAGGATTCTTGTATTAACTCCCTCGCTTCGCTCGTGAGTTAAACTCTTAACTCCCTCCCTGCGCTCGGGAGTTAAATCCCGAATCCTTCATTGCGCTCGAGATTCAATATGACGCCCGTGACATAAGACACAACTTTAGCCCCTTGGTGTATAATCTACTATTATACCACCTGTAAAAATGTACATTATGGATTGCAATAAACGATTTGAATTTGAATTTGAATCCTTCCAATGATAGTTTGAACAACCTAGGTAAGTACAAGGTGTAATAAATATGACGGAAAAGTAATTGCTGTTATTTTTACGAGCTTCCTGAGTTGGCCCTATAGTCAAATTGAGTCATACATTGATTAACATTAAGTACCTGTTTTCATATTTTCAGTTCTTACATAACACAACATAACTTCACGACTTTACCCGAAAGGTTAGGCAGAGGTGTACACTGTACCTTATAGTACACACGGCTACACATCAAGCTATACAAAACCAGTATAATCTGATCGTTCATTGTGCGAAAAGATCTAGTAAAGTGAGGCCAAGATTAACTGGTTTTGTATAGCTTGATGTGTAGCCGTGTGTTTAGGTCCCATGTGACGTAGGTATAGCCAGATAGGTGGCGAGCCTATTGCCATTAACAGGGCACAAATCCAAAATCCGTGGCTGCTAAGGAGACCTTCTTGTTGGACAATCTCAATAACACTTGGCCCGTCCCAGGAATCGAACTCTCTACGAACAAACTCGAACTCATGCTCAGTTATTTCCATATTTCCCTTGTTGATTATTAAATTCAGTGGATAGGTACATAAGTAGTCTATAACAATATAATATAATTATATAGTAACTTAGATTCAAATTAGAAATTCCTGTGAACTATGTCCTGAGACATCTTAATTAATGTTTTGAGGAAACTTTGTTGGGCTGTGCCAATAGTTAATACTTCATTTATTTATAGCAACCGTTTATTTGAAACTGTTATTTATGTAGATTTAATTAACCACTGTTGCGTATTTTTTGGTAAATACCATTTTCTTCTACGAATCTTTGGTATAGGTAAAACATCTTCAAACTTGAAACATTGTGTAGTTTTATTTATTACACATGGCAACACATCAAGCTAAACATTTCCAGTATAACATGGCTTCGCTTTGTAACAATTCCCAATACTGGGAAATCCGAAAGTGGTTTTATATATAGCTTGATTAGTCGCCGTGAATCGGTAGGTGTAGGTACCAATAAATAAAACTGAACAATGTAAGTTTTCTCCTTAACTGGCGGGAAGAGACGCAACACCGAGAAAAGTGGAAGGAACGGGGGTGACCTTTGCCCAGAAGTGGGATGGGTCAGTTTCACTAAAAAATAATAATTATAAAACCATGTTCTTTAAACTATACACAGCTTTACATCAAAGTTGAATTTCAGTGAACATGTCCAACGTCAGATTAGCGGCGACAGGCATTTTGTCTAATGGAACGGATCCCAATTATGTTTAGTGATCCAAGTTGTTATGATGTAGCGTAATGGCGACAACAAAACTGAATTGTGCCCCTATGGGAGAGCCTCTTATGTTAACTTTATGATAAGCTTACCGTATGTTTGCTTAGAAACATCGAATTACTGGACATAATTTATTTACTGCAGTTATTTCTGCAATTTATGCTTATATTCCGTTCATAATTTCCACTTATTACTTAGCCAGAGGAAAATTTAGATCCCAAAAGCTACTTTTATGACACTAAAACATTAATTGCCTACTCGTAAACAGTTTTCTTTGAGACATAATGTACTCCGTATAAAGGATATTACTGAGCACATTATGATTGCAATAAAGTAACGAATTGAGTTTTGCTACTACATTTCCATGATTAAAATAATATGAAGAGAGCCATCATATTATTACGTCGTTAAAATTATGTTGCTATAATATATGACAATGCAATGTTTGAAGTTGTCTTTGCTTTATACTGCGGAGTCTGGAAATGCTTGGCACGTGAGATAAGATCATCACCATAAGTCATTTAATCATTTATTAACACAGCTTTTTGCCCTTGTTCCATTCTAAATAGGTACTTGGGGTAGGCGCAATACGTTTTCTTTTTCCATTTTCCCTCTTTAGACTTTGGCATAATTTACTCCTTTCTTTTTCATATTATTCCTCACACAATCCATCCATATTTTCTTTAGCCTTCCTTCACCCAAATCCTAATCAGTTCTTCATTGAAGAGTTGATTAGGATTTCGGTGGAAGTGGCACAAGACGTGATCGTTTATATTGTCAGCAGTTTCGATCATAATATTCAGGTGGTTGGCGGGTCTGGGTATTTGCTGTATTTGTATATGTGAATGTGAGTTTAAATTTTTGTGAACGCACCCACGACACAGGAGAAATTCCTAGTGTGGAGCAACGTTTAAAATAAAATCTCCAACTAAGACACAATTTGGGAAACTACAATGACTCTCAATAAATGCGAGAATAATGAATCTAAGATACATTTTTTTAACCAACGATTCTGTTTGTAGTTTAAATTAGTTGGTGTTTTTATAAATCCAAGGTGATGTCGGTTTAGAACGAATAGCACTCAATGACATAGTTATGTAACGACGTCGCCGGCCCGCGACGCACCGGCGCGTACGCACGTTTGGCAACTAGTGTAGTTAGGAATACGGCCATGAGTGGACTGTAGCTAGTCAAGACGTCTAAAAATGTAGTCATAAATACGATCGCTTTATCACCGATAAACGCGTTGATACTGCCGCGCGTCGTGTCTGATGGCTGAGGTTACTTTACGTGACCCCCTTCGCTGATTACCTATTTATCGCCACAGCTTAGTAGGACGACCGTTCCTATCCATAAATTATATTAATATAATTTCATCAGTAAAATGATTTTGTGGGCTCTGTTCGGTATCACAATATTGATAGTGTTTGTAGTGAAGGTGTACCAGAAACTGACAGTGGGAATATGTCGGACCAGTGCTCATATGGTCGGTAAAGTGGTGATAGTGACAGGTGGAAACAGTGGACTGGGACTGGAGACGTGTAAGGACCTGGCAAGTCGCGGTGCAAAGGTGATAATTGCATGCAGGAGCGTTCGGCGAGCAAATGAGGCTAAGGAAGAAATCATAAAATTCAGTGGCAATACTGATGTCCACTTCCGGCAACTAGATTTATCTTCACTTCAGTCAGTGAGGGACTTCTGCGCTCAAATATATAAAACCGAGAAGCGTGTCGATGTCCTCATCAACAATGCTGGCGCAGGCGGGCTCGGTAACGGTAAAACAGCTGACGGACTTCACTTTGGAATGCAAGTTAATTATTTTGCTCCGTTCCTTTTGACTTGCCTGTTAGTACCTTTAATGAAATCCTCTGCTCCGAGCCGCATTATAAATGTGTCATCCATGATACACAAATATGGAGAATTAGACTTTGACAATTTGAACATGGAGAAATACTGGAGCGACTATTTAGTATACGCAAATAGTAAACTTTTCCTGAATTTGATGACTTTAGAATTAAGTTCAAGACTAAAAGGTACAGGTGTTACAGTAAATTCTCTGCATCCAGGTGTGGCTGCAACGAATATATTTAGGAACATTCCTAGCAATATTATTAGAAATATAGTAGAGAGATGTATAGGATTTTTGTTCCAAACGCATTGGGAGGCTGCTCAAACTTCGATATACTTGGCAGCAGCTCTTGAGGTCGAAGGTGTGACTGGTAAATACTTTTGCGACTGTCGCCAGAAGCAACCTTCAAAGTGTTCACAGGACGCTGAACTAGCTAAGAGGCTGTGGTTAGAATCGGAGAAATTAGTGAAATTTAGTTTACCTGACAATTAGTACTTAATAGATAGTTCTATTATAGCATTAATATAGAAAGTCATGTATTTAAAAGAATTTATTTATATAAATATTGTTTTATATGATCAAGTGTATTTTTATATAATAAATATTTTCCTTTAAAAGTCAAGGGCCCGGTAACATCGGCTAAAGAGATATTGACTATAATGAAATGATGTGTAGTTACTTTGTTTCTGTAAGATATACTATGAATATTTAATAAATTTCAGTCAATTATAATTGAGTATTCCTTATAACATCACGTCTTGCACAAGTTAACTATAGTTGACCATTTTAAAGAAAGCATTGTGTAGGTAGTGGTCACGCTTCAATATGTCGGATGGTCCGTGCAACAATTACCTTACTTACTGATTGCAACATTGAATAAGTAATGTTACGGTCTACCTACATTCAAATATACTTTGTTTCTTTCTTTGCATAAGAATTACCTTATTATTGCAGTAGGTAACTGCTTTCGGTTATATGATGTTGGTATGTATGTATATCCTCCCTCTCAAAGAGAGGAGGCCTGTATCCCAGCAGTGGAAACATGAATAGGCTGTTGATGATACAGGGTGTAAACGAACTCTTCACGAACTAGTATAAAAAAACAGCTGTGAAAAATTTGGAACTTTGACCCTCAATATCTACGTAACTAAGGCGTTCCCAGGACTGGTCTAGAACAAAAAAAATATCGCAGTGACGGGGAGAAAAAGTGCCTTTCGGGTTTGTCTTTACTTGGGTATTTTTACACCCTTTATAGAAGCGGGAGCCCTATACCCAGCAGCGGGTGAATGAAGGCTGTGGGTAATGATGACGCAGTATTTATATCATCACTAGATTTCCTCAGGTGGATAACGTTAATTATCCCCAGGTTCAACCGGAATTAAAATTATATTTTGTCCTAACTCAGATTATGGTGCACCTATCTGTGTCCAAATAATCAAAATATATTCAGCAGGAATAGAGTAGATCAATAGATACCACCAGTTCACCGATGTCTATCCCACCATTTACCACGTTCTACTTCGAAGTATAACAGACAATTATCTTAAAGGATCACACAATAGAGGTTTTCCGTTCTGGAAATAGGGATCATCATCATCATCTGGTTCGAGGACAGCGAGATGTATAGTAGTCTAGACATCTCATTGCGGCAAGTGCTACTAATTACGACCGCTTTGCAGTGATCCTGTGTATTATTCATTGCAAAAATATGTTATCATTATCACGGTGTTATCCACGACCATATCTAATAAATCTACAATGAAAAGATTTGTTAGTATCTACATAAAATAATGTATCTGATCAGCATAAATGGCAATTGATGGAACCTTGTACAATATTTTGAAGATTAACATTGAAATTACTATTTTGGTTGTCGTTGGTATAGACCATGGATATAATTATGGTCGCATAGTTTTCATACTAATTCGTCATTATCTGCCTAGGCTGCACCGAACTATGTTGGGGTCAGCTTCCTGTCTAACCGAATGCAGATGAATATCAGTATTTTACTTGGAGCGACTGCATCTGACCTCCACAACCCGGTTAGCACTGGGTATTACTAGGTAATATGATACCCCTTGGTAAGACTGGTGGTCAGACTGGTAAGACTGGTTGTGAGACTGGTAAGACTGGTTGTCAGACTGGTAAGACTGGTTGTGAGACTGGTAAGACCGGTTGTCAGACAGTTTACATACTAATTGTAGGTAAAATATTGGATGCAATTCTATGGAAACTCCTATTTATCTTTGACTGGCAGTAAGACAGAGTAGCAAAATATGCATAACGAAGTTATTCTGTACACAATTACATAGATGCATTTTATATTCCTCATGGAAACACAATATTGTTTTTCATTCAAATTGTGTACCATAATAAAATTACGTTACAATACGTAACGTACAGAGATTGTAGTAGTGCCGCTGTTTTGTATTTTACATTCTTTTTACGTTTTATGGTTAGTACAGTGGGTAATCACAATTTTATTGTTTATTTATGGTTACATCGATAAACTACCTACTGTTAAGGACGCATTTACGATGGATAGTCAAATCATTACTTTTTTAAACAAAAGTATGTTTATTAAATACAATGCTTTGTATTTTTAAAATGTTTTTGCGACGAATTGTAGGTAGATGTGCAAGGTACAATTCTTAACTATAAATATAATTTTAGATATGTCCAGTTTCTCAATAAATGTACCGAAGTGAAATATTTTACTTCGGTACATTTAAGTAATGATTAATAATACAAAAAGTAATGATTTGACTATCCATCGTAAATGCGTCCTTAACCACTGAATCTACAGTATTGAAGGTTGTTCTAAGGTTCAATCAAACCCACTATATTTTACTTTACGGTACATAATGCTACGCCTCCCATATCCGGGCAATTTTTACCTACTATTACATAGTTTTGCTTGTTTACGGCTATGAATCCACGTTCACAGATCACGCACATGTGAATATGAAGGCACGTGGTAAACCAGACCACGTTATGTAAAACACAAACATTACATCACACTAGTAATCTTCAAGGGGTTAAGCGGAAATGTACCAAATATTTCACCCTCATTTCGCCAGTTATGTTTAAGTCCCACGTAATAGGGGGCGATCCCATTGCCATCAACCGGGCACAAATACAGACTACGTGGACCCTTTTCCTGTCATGGAAATCGATCCTAGAACCTTATGCACAGCAGTGGCGCTTGGGATCACTAGATCAATCTGTATCTATAGTAGGTAGGTACAGTCGAACAAGCTAATAAGTATACAGGTCTTTATCATTCTAGTACACTGAAAATATTGATGGCAATTTTGTTTTATAAAGCGTTTCACATTAAGCGACTAAAGTCAAACGCTGTATCGTTTGGCATCAGTCTATAAATGTATCTGTATAATCTTAAAAGTGAATGCAAGTTAGCTGGCTGTATATACTTATTAGCTTGTTCGACTATACTAAGTTTTTTTTTATTAGGACACAAGCCCGCCACACTTTCCATACCACTGAAACTCCTGAAACATACAATCAACAGTGGTGACTTCCAGAAAAACACCGAGGCAATGAAGTTCGACGAAGTCCTAGAGGAACAATTTAACTAGATCCTTGGTACTCGAAATGAAATTAATCGAAAAAGAATAGTGGAGGAGTAGGATTAACACGTACTAGGTATATACGTGAATATATTCTCTGAGTGACGGATATAGGTAATTATCATAGTAGTTATGGTACAGCGATTATTCTACCGATGCTTCACACCGCTGCCGATGTTTTTATTAGCACTATTTATGTAGTTAGAACTATTACTATAAGTTATTCTCGTCATAGTCTCAATTAAGATGGCAATCATGGAGCAGTTATTAAAATATGTGAAATAAATCGTCGTGAACCCAAATACAAATCACTAGCTACATCCGGTTAGACTGGAAGTAGCCCTTACCTAGTTGGGAACAGACTAAGTGGGTGATTTAATGGGTAATAGGTATAAACGAACGAATTGAAATATGATACATGATTTTATATCATATTTCATACGAAAATGATGAATATGATTTTATACGAATAAAATCTTGATTAAATTTTCAATATCATCAGCCTACAGCACATCGCTGGACTGTATAGGCTAGGGATCTCCAGTTGCAAGCCATTCAGCTCAATTTTCAGCAACTCTCAACCAGCTGATGCCAACCACACTTCAGAGATCGTCACTCTACTAAGCCCGAGGGCATTCGGGTCTCTACTCAAAAACAGGTCCACCTCATTCATCGTTTCTACTGCTAATATGGCCTATGATCTATGGGTCCATAGATCATAGGCCATATTAGCCGTAGAACAGTTGTCGACAACTTTGTTTCCTTTACTCACCTCAATTTTTAATGCATCAACTGAAAGTTTGCCAATTACAGGGCCGCCACCTAATAACCTGTAATTCGATCGTGGAATGGACTATTGAGCGCATTACGTAATTTTCGATTATTACGAGTTAATTACTGGACACTAACGAGAGTACCAATAGTTTGTACTGTGTACACTTAACATTAATTTATCGTACGTAGTTGGCGTTAAATTGAAATTATTCCCAGCGATGGCCGGGCGTCGGTGCGGTCGTTTTATTTGCTCATAAATCTCTCGCGCGGTACATCTGATTTACAGGACTGCTCTTTGTGCTTGCTCACCTCACTGTTTGCGGGGCTTTGCGGCGATATACTCACACAATTTCGGTTTATACAACTTTAATTTATTACTCTATATCCGATTAAAAAACACTAGTTTTAATGTCAGTGTTGTTTTAGACATTAGAGGGATTACAATGCAATTTAAATATACATATTTTAAATCAGCATTAACATCGCAAACTCAGTTTAAATTATCGTTTTTCGTATGAATGAAATATTACTGAGAGAGGAGCTCACTTTATTGAATATCGTTCTCAATTCACGCAATATTTCATGTAAATTCGTAAAGAATAAAAGTAGACGAGTATTTAAGAATAAATCTTTTATAAATGTATGTTTTTATAATTGAAACATTCAGAAAGGATGGTAGGTTTCACAGTGATTTGGTATGAGCAGCTTTAGAGGCCGGAGAATAGGCGGTTAGCCGGCAAGTGCGGACAATATTAATGTGTTCCATAAGTCAGTAGCAGAGCTCGTATTTTTCTCTCGCAGTCGTCCGGAAGACAGCAGACGCTACTAATTAACAATATTAGCATATTCCCTTGAGCACGCCTTTTTAGAGGCTAAAAATAAAATCTCGTAACATGGCTGTATGCTCGGATTTTTGCCTAATTTCCGTGTCGGACGCAAATTGACTTATTTGCATGGGTGTTATTACTTGTTTCTAGAACAATAATTTTATTTTGCGTTGCTATCGTTTTTTTGGCCTCTTTTATTAATAAGAGACTAATTAAATGCTCTATTTATAGAAATAATTTACTTAAAGTCGAATATTATATTAAGAAATTAATAAACCTAGTGAGTGAAACGAAATACAATTAGAACACTCTTAAAAAGGTTTTTCCGACGTTTACTGAAGACTTCCTTTGTAAGGTTCTAGGCTTTGCGAATAAAATTGTCGTTTAACTTTTTCTTCAGTTATAAACTGAGAGTCATTTCACACTTTGTAATGAACTTCTTGCAACGAGAACAATTTTATTTTATTTATTATTCTTCAGATTAGTTTTTAGCTAAGCTAACATTCAGGTCGATCTTTAGATTAAGCCGCGCTTGCCTATGTTGGTCTGTGGATGGGTGACCAGCCATTACATACCGAGTTTTCTCCGTGCCTCGGAAAGTACGTAAAGCTGTTGGTCCCGGCTGCCATCAGTCGTTACAGGTATTCAGTGATCTGAAAGTCTGACAACCAGTCTTACCAAAGGTTATCGTATTACCTAGTATTAACTGGTTTGTGGAGGTCAAATAGGCAGTCGCTCTATGTAAAATACTGATATTCAGCTGCATCCGGTTAGACTGGAGCCGACCTGGCGGATGATGATTCTTCAGATTAGTTTTTCAATGAAATACATTCGTAACATTTATCTTCTGTCTTATTAGATAATAATTACCTAATTGGTTCTTATAGTGCAGTGATTAGGATTAATTTGCTGTAATCATTTTCCTTATAATTATGATTCCACGCAGGTGCAAAGGAAACGATATTACCTTTGATAGTAGAACTAGTATTACCTTTATAGAAGATAGTAGAACTAGTGGATACGTTGATCGATAAAAAATATGTTTGTTACTATGTCAAATCGTATGTTGATTAACAAACGGCCTTACACTGAACTGCAAATTGTAAAACGATGGAAAATTATGATTTTTCGCTACCGGTTCGATTTTATGCTTTTAATTTATCCATTTCTTTCTATGTTAGAACTACTATAATTGTAAGTAGGTGCCTGTGATTAAATATTTGCTTCCAGTTTCCAATCAAAATGAAGTCTGGCATCGGCCTGTTATTTGATCTGAGGGCATCGGTCTCATAATATAATATTACTTCTAAAACTAACAGTCGAGCTCATAGTTGCTGAAACTCAGCCTGAAGTCCAAACCTCGGCAGCTGGCTTCGGCCAAATGTGAACATTGATAAATTGTATTGCTGTTAGTTCTTGTGACGGGCTGCCGAAATCAGGACGACGTCGGCTAAATGCTGGAGTATTCGTGTATTGACGATACTTGGAATACAATATAGAGCCTTACGTACTTGAATCTACGATCCACATAAGCAAAAATGTTGAAAACGTTCTGACTCTTGTAGGTACTAATCAAGGAGGTGAAGGAAAACATCGTGAGAACCAAAAAATTCGAAGATCGGACCTATGACATCTACCAATCCGCACTCGGACCGAGTAGTAGATTATTAGCCCATCCCTCTACTAGAGAGTAGGCCTGAGTCCCTGCAGTGGGAACTTATAGTCTGATGATGATGATGAATCAAGGAAGTGCCCGCAACTCTTAGCCACGCTAAGAAAAAGAGTGCTCACACGTATCTAGTAATTTCCCATGCTAATCGCAATCGCATGTAATCGCATAGAATTTGGACAAAGGCGTTTTAAAAGAAACGCCTTTGTCCAAATTCTATGCGATTATGATAGCCGTGCTGGCAGAAACCGGTGGAGGCAGATTATCTGATCCAGATGCAACCTACATGCTGACCAGGATCCTCAGACATGGGGGACCGACTTGAGAAAGAGAGAGATCTTTGATACATGTCATAAAAGACAACTTAATGAATTCCTGAACAACTTTTTTTGCAAAAATAAACAATACATAGAAACGTGCGTTAGTATTTGATTTTATGTTATGAGCTCATAAATCTCCTGGAGATTTATTAGCGGACGGGAGGTTTAATCAAAATTGATAATTTCGTATTTTATGTTTGTTGAGGCAGACTCACAATAAAAGCTAGTAACTGGGAAGACGTATTTCCATTATTCATACTTTAAAAATCACGGCTTTAATCCCCGAAGGATTAGGTATACCTACGTGTATCTAATAGTAGGTACCTACGCCTACATTTTGTCAGTTATGTTTAAGTACCTTGTAGTAGAGGGCAAGCCTATTTGCATCAACGGGGCTCTGAATCCAGACTCCGTGGCTGCTATTTAAATGTTACAATTAACTTTTATTAAAGTTAAGTATTTAAAGATCCTAACATTTCATCAATGTGACCTTTTTACGACTCTAAAACTTGAAATTAAACTAAGTATCCACCTAGTACCGTAGTACCACTAATTGTTTATGTATTGTAAATTATCTACTTTTCATGCAAAAAAATACAAGATCAAACAATAATTGGGTCAACAGATAAATGATTTATGATTCGAAATAAGTACCTACTTCTTGTTAAAAAAAACTAATCTGTTCGTAAGAAGTCATAATTAGGTATATATTATTATGTCTCAAGCTCATTTAATTAAAAAAATATTAAGTTGTTGTGTCAATGACCTCTTGCTCACTATTAAGTAGTTGTCTCAATGACCTCTTGCTCACCTATATGATGCTTTGGACTTTGGGGTGTTCCTAATCATGAGGGCCTTAAACTGGTGTCTTATATTTTTTTTAGTAGGAAGTTCAAAAACTAGTATTTTTTTAGCAGAAGCACGTAATCTGTTTTTAATTTTATATAATTCTCCGTGTCATGTCAAGTATTATGACGTCAATTGTTTCTATAAATGGCTGTGTGAAGCGGAACCTGAAACAAATAAGAAACGCGACTTGTTTATTTTTTATTTTCAGTTTATGTTTATTTTTATGTTAATAAATCTCGTGTTTTGACGAATAAGCGTAGCCTGAATTGTTTATTCTCACGGTTCTCGTAAAATAAGCTAAAGTTTTCAAGTGTCCCCGTTAAAAACATTATTTTACGAGAATTTTGTGGCGCATGGATTAATTTGTGCATGTTTAACAAGACAATTTACGGTTAGAAATAAAAAGAGCTCGAAAGAGTACCTACGGAAAATCACGATAGTGGACCCAACCAAGACGTGTTTCGATTCGTAATTACCATCATAATATAGCAATAAGCCCAAAAACTTTTACACTAAGCAAGACTAACTGCTATCTAAGAATAACGGTTCTATTCTATTTATCTTCGGGGACGCCGGCAGACACCAGACGGGCGATCAGTCCTTTCGTTGTGGATTATTTCGCCCAGTTCCCCATTTTGGTGGATCCCCTTCATGGGTTACTGGTGGTCGGCATCGCGAATCTTCCTGTCGCCTTGCAGAAGCTCACCAGTTGTTCGGTAGAGATTTCTGCGAGCTTCTCTTCATTAATCTCATCTGTTCCTAGGATTTCCCATCTGAGTGGCCCATACATTGTGCATTCCGCCACAAGGTGGAAACTTGTTTCTTCCGCTTCTCCACATGCTGGGCATATGGGATCTTCCTTTACTTTCATAATCGTCAGGTGTCTATTGAGTCCACAGTGTCCTGTTGCGATCCCTACTACTAGTCTTATGTTTCCCCTGCTCATTCTGAGTAGTTTGTGGGATTTCTTTTCATCATATGACTTTAAGAAGATTTTCGATTGTCGACAACCTTCTGTTGCATTCCATCTTTTATTTGACTCTCCTGTGGTTATTCTATGGATGATTCCTTTTGTTATATTATGTGGGATCGGTAGCCTGGGCTCTGGTCCCACAAAGGTTTCATCTGCTCCTTTTCTGGCTAACTCATCCGCTATCTCATTCCCTTCGTGTCCTTGATGACCAGGGACCCATGCGACTGTTACTTCTGCTCTTTCCGCTAGCTGGTTGAGTGCTTCCTTACACTCTTTAACCAGTGCAGATGTGACTTCCACTTTGTTCAGTGCTTTGAGTGCTGCTTGACTATCACTGTATATAACTATTTTGGAAAGATCACCTGTAAGGGCGTTTCCAATTATTCTGGTACATTCCATAATGGCATGTATTTCTGTCTGGAACACACTTGCGCCTGTTCCTAGTGAGAATGATCTATTTATTTCCAGTCTTGGTATGTGTATTCCAGAGCCGGATAGCTTAGTTGATTCTTTCCTTGATCCATCTGTATAGCAGACCGCCATAGATGGATCACTCTCGATTGTCCATTCTTCTCTTGTGCCTATATGTATTCTATACTTTTTGTCGAAGATCTTCTCTTTTTTGATTAGGCCATCAAGAATAACGGTTATCACGATAGGGAAGTAATTCAGTAGTCAAACACAAAATACAGTAGTTGCGAGTACTACCTTATACTTCCTAGTTTCTTCCATGGTTTAAAGATAGACTGTTTATTATTTGCCTAGGAACCACGCAGTCTTGCGTGTCGACCGTGATATAAATACCATGTAACTATGAAGATCAAGGTCCACTGTCAAAGACTAAAGGTCAATTAGTTAGATGAGTCATCTACTCATCTCCTACTGTTTAATGCCTATACAGATATTTGAACACGCTCAACTAGCGTGCGAATTACGCAGATTACCACTATAAATAACAAACAGATTCTAAACTCACGATTTGCAAACCCGAGTTTGCTACTCATATGCATATTAAAGACTATATTAAGTCGAAATTAGTCCGAGTCCAATTAGAAGCAGTTGGCACCTAACAGTGGGGCGATACAAAACAAGAGAGTGCACACAATTTGTGTTTTTGTTCGTAGTACAAGCCGGGCAACAATGACCGTGGTAAGCCACTGAATTGCTGGTTTTATAGTGGACATGGTCAACGAAAATGTGGAGCGAATCCTTTATGGTATTGGCAGAGCTCCGTACTGATACTATACTTGCATGTTCGAGTAAATCACCTCTGTGTACATTGTCGTTTTGTGTCTACGGCCCGATTTTTACGTGGTTGTTGTGCACGCTTTGTTTATGATTTAGCGTTTACGAATGCTTGTAAATGTGTGATCGTCATCGTGAAAGAGCGTTCATGAAGATCTTGCGATGTCACGACTATTATTCAGAATGTGTGTGCTTAAACTTGCGTAGGATTTTCCACGTAATTATCTACGTCTACCAATTAAAAATTGATCTTCATAGCTCTACCTTTTAATTACAAATATGAGGTGAATTATTAGGTACCATACAATTATGATCTATGGTAAGTCAGTAAACTTAACTTGCTCGTTGCCTATCTTAAACACTCACAACGCTAATAAAAATAAGCAAGTAGAGATCTTTGATTTACGTTATCGTTTCCACATAATCGTAGTTCATAGTGAAGTGTTACTAATTTAGTTTTAAGATTCTGTTCTGTAACACATATCGTATTTTATCCCTATGTTAGTCTGTAAGTGCCTGAAAATAATATACATTTATTGTTTTGATATATTGTATTAATAGTGGCTGAGTTAGTCTGTTTTTAGTTGGGACTGTTTTAAGGCGCCCCCACAAATCCAAAGTCCTTTTACTGCAAATCTTCCTGAAATCTGAAATGAATGAGTAAACATACTTTAATGTTTAATCCTGGAATCTAATTTGCGTCTTTTACTGGGCGGTGGCGTGGAAAATCATACGATTCCGAGACCTTTTACGATGCTAAAATATTCCGTTCCTTCTGATGAAAATATTTTTATATATTTTCGTGATAAATATCGCAAAATTCGGAAAGCAATCTGTGATATAACAGAATATGGTATTGACACACCTAAGGAAAACCATTAGCATACGTCCCTGCAGTAGTGATGCCGGAAAATTACTTAGCAGACGTTTTTGATGTTTCATGAAATATTTATTTTGTGATTATGTCATTTATGAAGGTTTTATACCAACATCTAGAAAAATATTGAGGGCCTGTTTCACCAATTTCACTGTTAATTTACTTGGTGGGTAATTTGTACAAATTCTGTTTCATTTCTGAATTTATTCAGTGAGTGGTGGATATTCGGACATCGTGAAATGGGCCCTAAGAGATTTCAGTTTACTTTGTTTGGACCAATCATAATTTTGAATTGCCTGGTGCTTAGATCATTTTTATGTCGAACGTAGTGAAATTAATTCACAATAAAGCGATAATCAAAATCTTTTATAAATGTGTACAAAATCAATATTTATAGGCATGCAAATTACTTAACTTTATCAATGACTGAAAATAGTAATTTTCAGGAGTTAATGAAAAATACTAGCGTACGGGTAGACCGTATGCTAGTAGTTTTTGTTTAACACCTAAAAAATACTATTCGATTTTCTACAAAACTCATCATTTTCAAAGCCTTTGTTTCTGCACCCGGATTTTGATGAAAAAAAATATTTGAATTTAAAATATTGGGCTTGCTTCTAAAAACAAAAGAACATAGCGGGTATCGTCCATTGATTATTTAATATTATTCTATGTTGGTTTTTTTATATATTATTATTCGCACTCGCAACGGACCTGCAGAGTGTTGTTTTTTACGTTTGGCTCCAAAAGGGATAGTCCATTTGTGTACCAATTCATTTCAGTAATTAGGAAAGTTTTACCATTGCTGGTGTGAAATTATATATACTCGTATCCAGCGAATGTTGAGTGCATAAAAATTTAGTTGAGAAAAGACCTTCTTATCCAGACCTGGGTAATACGACACGTAAGACTAATAGTCGGACTTTTAGGCCACTGAACACCTCTAACGACTGCCAAGGATCTAAAAAAAAAAACTTATGTATGAGTGAACGAGCCTGGATCAACAGCTTAACGTGCTTTCTATAAGGCATGATGAAAACTCTGTATGCAAAGGGTGGTCACCATGTCAGTTTAAACAATTAAGTTGAAGTAAATTATACCTATTTCTCTCGCAATAGTGAAGATGAAAACAACTAATCGCGTAGACTGGTATATACATAGGTATATAGAAATTGCGTATTCTGTAACATTGTCTGCGTTGTTGGTTTTTATTACAACAGATGTAGGCCGTTTCTTGACAAAATTAGAGCTACTCTATTACGTAACGCGGGAAATTTTAAACATAATAAAGGAGGGTCCACCTCAAGGGCCGTAGAATTTTCCTTCCCTTTCTTAATTATTACAAGGCCCGGCCGCTGTATCTTATGTGCAAAACGTAGCCTTAAAGTATAATGTAAGGTAAAATATTATGTTAAAATATATCAAAATATTCTCATTAGTATGCGTTTTAATTTAAAGGTGTTTCGACATTGTCGTCATGCATTTTAATTTCTTACAACGCTTGTGTTTTTTTGAGTTTGGGTTCCTGAAAATCTTTTTATTCTTTCTTTTTTGAGCTTGAACACGATTGCTGAAATTAAGGTCCTGTGTGCAACTACCGGGCAAGGTGTTATATTGTTTTGTCCATCAGGAGTTTCTCAGTAGCAGTTACGTAATTGGATTTGGGCCCGGTTGATGAGAATAGACTTTAAACATAACTTATGATAAGTGGGTGTCCTACCTCTGCGTAACCGTTCGGTTATAATAAGCGTGCTGATTATTTTTTAAAAAGGAATATTACGAGTAAAATCTTAAAGTTCAAAATTTAGATATTTTTTCAGAAACTTTGTTTATAGTAGAAAGACTTAACGTCACAATAAATAGAGGTTAATCATCGTTTTAGTTGTAACAGCGTTTGTTAATAAACTACATGCAGTTACCCCAGTTCAGTCTACAAGTACAAAATACTCCGATGCATGTAAAATCAGTGCACAAGACATTTTTCATGCAAACGAGGCTAACTTTCGTTAAAGGCTAAAAGTGCGCGATACTAACGTAGTTTGTTATACTCATAAATATGGTGTATCTTTCTAAGTGAACATTTTGGAGCAGCTTTTGCATGCACAAAATGTATGAACTAACGTTTAGTTCATCGGACAACACTTCTTTTGATATCATTTCCATTTTTCGATATCATTTCCTTTGCATGTTGCTTCAATGTTAATTCCCTTCACTGTTTCGCTCCTACCTACATAGTCTGTAATTCATAACGCTGATAAACAAATTACAACAAACAAACAATTATTGCTAAACATAACATCACGTGACATAATCCGTGGACAATGGTGTGGGTTATATGTTTACCTATTTGTGTAACGAATCATAATTGTTAAACTTAACATGTAACTGTTTTTTAACCGACTTCAAAAAAAGGAGGAGGTTATCAATTCGACTGTATTTTTTTTTTTTATGTTTGTTAGCTCATTACTTGCGACTGGGTGAACTGATTTTCATGATTCTTTTTTTATTTGAAAGCTGGTGCTTCCCGTGTGGTCCCATTGTCACCATTTCAATATCTGATGATGGGATCTTGTAGAAATCGGGGGAACTCTTCAATAAATAACAGCAGATTAGCCGCGATTGTTGCTATTGCATATCTAAGCATTGTTTGCGCCATCACACAACATAATAACACGCCTGTACTCACTACAAAGGTGATGAAGAACTTCGGAGATAGGCAACGGAACTCCTCAATTAATGATAGCAAATGGACTGGGATTGCTGAAATCTCATGACTGTCTATTGTTTACACCAGTTCATAACATCACACCGGTACGTTGTGAAGGGGTAAGCACACGTGAACCACTAAAAAGTGAAAAATAAAAACTTTTTTACAAAAAATAAAACACAAAAAAGTGAAAAATAAAAAATCAGCTTCAGAAGTCGGTGGCAAAAAAATTAAATCAAACAAACAAAAGTCACCGACTTCAGAAGCTGATTTTTTATTTTTCACTTTTTTGTGTTTTATTTTTGTCGAAGTCGGTTTTTTTTGTCCCTAATAAATAAAATAAAATAACACTTTGCCCGACATGCCGAAAAAGACCGGGTAAGTAGTCGACAACCTCTTAGGGTGAAATACAAGACGCCATTCACAAAAAAACCAATGAGGCAAAAATTGTCAAAAAAACTCAAAATAGAGGCGTAGAAGATTTCTATGAATTTTGCACGAGCGGACTGTGCTAAAACAATAGGGACAAGTATCTGACTGGAACAACCCTAGTAGCATTTTTTGTTGGCATTTAGTTGGGCCACATACAGAGGTATGTGGCCCAACTAAATGCCAACAAAAATGTATGTGGCCCAACTAAATGCCAACAAAAATGCTACTAGGGAATTGTAGGAGAACTCGCCGCCGTGCAAATAGTTACAAAATACTTGACAAAAGGTTCTTGCTTTCAGTTACTTTTTTTGTAGTCAAAGAAAAAGTATGTATTTATGTTATTTTTGGTGATACAGTCGTACGTCCACTGCCTATGTCCAGCCGTGGACGTCTTTTGGCTGAAATGATGAGTCGTACTTCTCATAATTAGGTTATGGTTATTCGACTACCCATTATCCATACATAATTAAACAACATATGAATTTAAAATTGGTAGAAAAACATATTAACAAAAATTTATATTTTTTATAATATGTGTTACAACCAATAATTTTTACAATAACTATTTAGAACACAATGCATTATTATGTATGCATACAAATTCAGATTACAATTAGTTAGTGAAATGAATTGTCAAGGACAAAGGTGAAATAGGTGCATATTGTCAGCTTGGTTTATTAAATGTCAATGGTTTAGTAACATTTTACAATAAAAAAAGTTATTTATCATCTTTAATGCCATTTGGTATTTTATTCAATATTTTCGGAGCAGAAAATGCTTTTGCATCAGGTCCTTGAGGCTTTTTCTAAAACGTAGGTAACTCTAAATTTTTTTTAAACAGTTCACTAGTGGTTCTTGACGAACAGTGCGTAGTCTCATATAGGTATATAGGTATTATTGTTTCAGAACAGTGGCCTTATTTATCCGAACAAGGTCCTCATATACCCACTGAATAATATGTAGTAAGTAATTACGCAAACGTGTATCCAGAATATTGATTGCGGCCAGCCACCTTAATTTGAGGCAACTATTATTTAGGTCACCCAACTAAGCACAAATCGGGCGAGATAGATTTAGCACTAACCGCTTTGTTCAAACTTTACCAATTTAAATGTGCACACGGCAAAAACAGAATTGAAAGACTGTGTATGCATAAAACTGCCATCAATATTGCGTGTGTAAGATGATTACGGACAAGACATATTTAGGGTATCAATTCAAAAACTGATTGCAGTTAATAGCCTGCATAAAAGTCTTCTGCTCCTATACATACGTCACAGTTTCCAATAGCAGCGTTGGAGTATGCCTGTTAAAGAGGACCGCAAATCCACTGACAGATTACGTTCAGCCGGACGGCTGCCATCATGCCGGAGGAACCTTGTTTGCCGGACTTATTCGAACGGATTCTGTCTGTTTTGTTAATGATATACGGAAACTAGGTCCCACCTATATGTTGTACAGACTTTAGTCTGCTTAGGGACGATGTTAGGTTTAGACAACAGATTTGTGTTTCAGTATTTGTGTTGTCTTGGAGTTATATGACCGTATTTGCAACGGAGAGTCCTTTTGTTTGCAGTATTGTGTTTGTAGTTAATACTATTACTTAATCTTCGTTTATATGTTAGTCTTCTTCCAAGTTAAAACACTAAGAAATGGCATAAATAAAAGGCGGGCCTCTGGTTTAAAAACCGCAAATTTTAATTATCAGCCTACCTTGAAGAAACGACTTTGGATTCATTATTTATATAGAACTCTATCAGAATATAGAAGCCAAAGTCATCATCATCATTCTCTTGTTAGACACCTATTTTGCCATAATTATCATCCTTTACGTAGTAGATTTTTAATTAAAATTCCAGTTCCAGAAACATTATATAACGATTTTACTTACAAGAATTGCCGCCCCACCCAAATAGGGGTGATATAAAAAAATTACAACAATAATTGCGGAATAACGACATTAATATTGACTTCCAATTTCCTAGATAATACCTGCCTGCATCATCCGTCATTTAGTATTAAAATCCTTGAGGATCGAAAGTCAGAAAGTTTGTACCTACGCGGATTTAGGTTGAGCCGGACATGAAAACGAAAAGAAAAACTACCTACGTCAGTCGCCGGTCGAAACGAAAACTACTAAACGCTAGTTAAATTCAATATAGTGCTAAGGTTTTAGAGTTCTGCAATTGGTTTACCAACGAATGGGCCTTTTAATGTGCCTGGATAACTTCGTTTGCCAATTTAAGTGGCGTTTCCACGTTGAAATTGCTGCTTGCTACGTTCATTGTTTCTAATCTAGATACATCCACCTATTAGTAGGCTGATAAGGCACTTCTTGTACCTACCTAAATAAACGTTTACAGTTACGTAGAAGTGCATGAAGATTGCATTGCTCGTCGTTTTCACGAAGGCGTTTAATTTTGTCTACTCCAAAGTTAGTTCTAAAGACTTGAATTGTTTTTGGGCTTGGGGTATTTGTAATGGCTTCCTGCCTTTTGACCGTGGAATCTTTATGACTCCAACCTAATGTTTGTTTTAATTAGGTGCAATTATATCGGGATGTTGTAAACATTTTATTTAAAAGAGCGTGAAAGAAATTTTGCTGTAGGTCTGTTTTCTGATCTATTCAAAAATTTATAAATTTTCTTCTCCTGATGTACCAATGGTAGATCTTATCCAATTACTTGGACCCAGTAGGTGGCCACGTAAATCTGGGCGAAGGAATCGTTTTCTAAGTCTTCTAAATTGCAGGTGTGCTCTTTGGATACTCCAGCAAGTGAATCATGTTCTGATGGTCTTGGTGTTAAAGAAAGAGCTAATTAAAATATGTTGACTTTACACGATTCCAAAACATTTTCGCATTCACGACACAATAAGAGGCGTGCCAAGGAAACCCCAAACAAAGTTTGTTAGGAAGTAAAAAAGACGGGAAACTGGAATATACTGCGATGTTGAGATTTTACGAGTTTAGAAAGATATTTCTATGTGTTAGTCACGTTCCCGCAACTTGCTGGGAGTGATTTAAGTGGTATTTACTTGAACATTAGGAGGGCTGTGTTATAACTGAACAACCTACTCTGCGGTATATCATTTAGAATTAAGCGATGACAACGTAAGAAGTGTTTACAAAATATAATTAGGGTATATGAGTTTATTCAAAATTCTAAAAGTGGATGGTATCTTATATTGGTGACTTTTTGATAAGTCGTGGCTAGATCTTAGAATTGATAATGTATATTATAGTTACCTACTAGTCAGTCTGTACTGGATAATCCTGTGTTTCACTTTCAGGTAAATATATTATTATATATATGACCGGCCATTTTTTTTTGTTTTGCCCTATGTGAGCCTAATAAATACAGATTTTTCTTATTTTCAACAATACACCATAATAATCCCACAGCCTGAAATACGTTAATTCCTGCTACAAAACAAAATATGGAAAGTAATAAAATACACGATTATGTTTATGCTGTTGATGTTTATTTACAATATTGATGTTTTTCCGCGGAATAGAATAAACTTTAATAAAGCGATATATTGTGTTTGATCAACAAAAACAGCCAGGGGCGCGTAACCCGTGCCTGCTCGTCAATGTTGCTGGCCGGCAGCGAATATAGATAAACTGAAGGTTTTCAAACCCGTAAAATATTCAGTCAATATTTTCTTTTATTTTACAACAAACTCGCAAAGTTTGTTCTATGGGATATGTCGAACTTTCATAAAAACTTTTAACCCCTTCAGGCGATGAGTTTTCGAAATCCCTTCCATTTATTTAAACATATACCTATTTCGTTGTAAGCAAAGACTTTTTATATAAATTGTATGTTAAAAAAAAAACATTTCGGTAGTGCATTGTCGATCAGTGAAGTTAAGATTTTATTAAGTAGAATTAAGTAGTTGTGTCATGAAACTAATGTTTATTTTTGTTGAACTTTCAGAACGGAATTAGATTAAACAATCTATATAAGAACAGTTAGAATGTTTTAGTCACGAGTGTTGCTATCTGTAATTATTTTTCCTAGTGATTTCTTTTTAATTAATATATATGTAAAGGAAACAATATTCTTGTAGACAGAAGGAATCCGAATAAGAACTTAGATTTAATTAAAACATTTTTGTCAGAAAAACATATTTCTGAAATTATCCAATAAAGTCAAAGTCAAAACATTTATTGCGAACCAAGTGTACAATGTAGTGTTAGGTATATTTTGGTTAGTACTAAACTAACCACAACCGGAACAACCGGAACTTAGCAGCCTTTTACAAGCTTTTAGCATGCATTAAACATTACACGACAACAATAATATCAAATGAACCATTAAATATTAATAGATCAATCGAGGAAGAATGGAAAATATTGTCTAAGGATTCGTATACATGGCAACAAAGTTCATGTAATAACAATATTATCAGCGAAGAAAAACATCTTTTGTTGTTATGTTAGATAAAATAAAATAATGTGCCTATGAAAGGTAAGTGATGGGTCGTATTGGGTTTCCTGAAGGTCCTGAACATGACATTGATTTTATTTCCGTGTGTTTTGTTTTACTATAGGTATAGCTTATTCTCGCGACTTGGCCTATACGGGGCTGAAAATTATGTCACGGTCTTGGTGAAAAGCTAACGTGTGACAGTTACTTCCGTATTTACAATATTGGTGAGGATTTGAAGCTTCAGTATCTATTTATCGACAGATTTTCTGCACGCTTCAGGATCTAAAATGCAGAGAAATACTTCCTATTTGACCACGCATTAGTCTCTCTTTTACCGATTTATTTACTGCGTTTTTATATAATTTAAAACACGTGCTATTACTTGATCAATATAAAGAAGAGCGCTACAAATAGTGTTACTATGCAGATCAGTTTACTTATTTAGACCCACAAAAAATGTCCTTTTCCAGAAAAAAAATATCAAAACTGTTTTTCATCCTTTCGAACACCCAAATATCAAACGAATATAAAATATACAAGTCTTAGATTACGGTGTACTATGACCAGCGCTCAAACATGTTTGCCTACAATCAACAGACTAATTATTTCCAAATTTCCCTTGCAACAAAGTTGATACCCTCTACAATGCCGGTTTCATAGATTCAGCTTTGCACGTGAAGCACAAAGGTAAATTGGATGGCGACCACAACAGTTTGAGCACACAACACTCATTGACTTTAGCTATACAAAACTTGTTTGTAGTCCGCTTTTCTACTTACAAGTACCTACATAATTAACCCTACAAAAAAGTTGGTTAAAATGGTTCATGTTTTTTTTGTATAAAAATATATTTGTCAATTAAAAAGAACAAAAGGCATTTAAGTAATGAAACAATGAACCGCTTCTGCTTTTCTTAATCAAGTATTCTTATTACTTATTAATTTGTTTCTTCATTTAATATTTTTGACGGGAGCTCTTTTACCGAAATAAGCCCTCAGGGATATCGTTTCATTCAAAAGCTTCTACTTAAAAATATTAAGTACTCGTAATTAGTGATCTTGAATATAACATCAAGTTCGTTAATTTTAATAAGATTACTCTAAAGCCTTCAGCTCATCCCGCCCCAAACAACGACCGGGTATACTTCATCCAATATTTATGCTTTAGTAGAATCACTGTGCAAGAAATAATGCTTAAGCCGCTCATTATAGATTCGTTAAAAATTGTTTCTTATTTTACTAGTGCTTGATTTTTTCGTTTAGATGGAATGAATATTTGATTTCAGCCTACTTTTTCTGCTAGTGGTTCGTTCGTGTGACCCGAAAACGTGTGGCACGCAACAGCGCCGCCGTCGGTGCTAACACACGGTATTGGAATTTTTGTCGCCGTTCGCCTTCCACTGTACGACTCTTTCAGGGGCACCGGAGATAGGGTTGCCCGTAGAAATAATTGTGGACCTCTTTTATAGCGGTGTGGGCGACACCTATCCGTTTTTATTAACGTTACCGTATACCGTCAAATCGGCACAAAGGATTTTCAGATGGTTGGCTTGCTACATAACATAAAGTTATATAGTTTTTTTGGTAACGGTTACGTTGATAGAGACATACTTCACAAAAAAGGTTATGGCCTACATTAAATTGAATACCTAAGAGACATTAGGCTAGAATATTATATCATGAGTAAAATATGTTGTAGCGTGACTTCCTATCATCAATTAAAGCATTTATGAGTGTCCCCAGTAAATTATGCTAGTTGTCCTTCAATAAATTAGATAGAGGATTGCGAACCGTTGTTCTAGTTATATTGTAGTGTATATGGAAATGACATGCCCTAGTTTGTTTGATTGTTGTGATTGAACCTAATTATTAGTGCGGTTTTGTGGTGTGACTAATTGGAATGTCGAGCAATAGTAATGTCGACATAAAAAGGTTTACGTCGTATCCCGAACCGTCCTACTAACTCGTTTAAAACTAGTCGTCCTTTCGGGAGGGCATAGAAAATTCAATTTACATATTACAAGAGCCGGCTGACTGGACACCTCATTATCCCATATAATGGTCGTCGCTGGGTTGCACTCCCACAAGACTTAATTACCCCTAATCTGGCATTCCGTGAATCTAACAGAAACCTCGCCCGAGTAATTACGGTCCACTGTTCTAAAGCTAATGGACTCGTTTATTTATCTGCTAATTGCACGTAATCCGCGAACCAAGATCGAGATAATCTCTGACCGTATACTTGTGTTATGATATTCAGTAGAACTAACTTCACGATTGTTCCTGACAGACACTATATTCCGACTCTCTGGCGTTTCATAAACGGGAGACTGTGAATGAGAAAGTTTGAAGCCGCGTCTCAAAAATGGCGTGGTTTTTTGTTAACGTTCAGAAATAAGAGGATAAGTAACGTCTCGTCGCGAAAATAGTTAGGTAACTTTATGAAGTAGTTTTGGACCGGAAAGTTTGCCGCGGTATAAGGAAAAGTCCATACGCCGAAAAACTGGTATAAAATCCGGTAGTGGCTTTTTTACGAATGTATTCTTTTTCTTACATTTGAGGTAAAATTTTTGGGGCGTAGCGAGAGTGCATCGATGCAGAATGTATCGCGTGCGTTCTGAAACGAAAAGCTTCATAAACCCTGCGGCAGTCTCGTTTAAAAGTCGTGTGTAAACGGTATGATATCGCCGCGACCTGCTTACGTACACTCGTCGCACTTTGCCTGCCCCTTAATTGGAGGGGTTGGCATATTTCAACACGCGACTGTGTACACATGCAAGCAAAAATAAACCCTCGGGTCGTACACCACAGACTAATATGCGAGAGTTTTGTAAACACCAACGACTGCACGAGGTTAGCGATTTTAGACTTAAATAGTTCATAAAAAGGTAATTTGGTAATATTAATGTATAATAATAGTAACGATATGAACTCTAACCGCCTTATTACAAAACGTAGTTAAACCTGGTTTAACTTAGACTTGGTTTATCTCGCATGACGTCTCACTTCAATAATATTCAAAAGAAAGTGACAGCATGCGAGATAAACCAGGTCTAAGTTAAACCAGGTTTAACTACGTTTTGTAATAAGGCGGTAAATCATTTACTGAAAATACATGTACATAATTTAATATAGGTACATAAATAGAAGTCACAAAAAAGCAATCGAAGGCTCTAAATTAAAGCTGTTTTATGTAGGGGCAGGATAAAAGAAAATTGGATTGGTCCCGAGGAGCGGGCCACAGCATTAGATGAAGTCAATAGAGATGAATGCACTTTGATTCGGAGATAATAAACTTTTTGTACTGGAGCAAATTGAATTCCTGGCCCTTCATATTTTACAACATGATTGGAGAATATTGTTCAACGGAAATGGTATTTTATTTGGGAATTGTTTGCAGCGTGGTTGGTACGTACTTTATTAATATTAAAATGAAAGCCAGGTGCATATTTGATTGGTGAAGTGTTTATTTGTATTCATGCAGATTAAATACGTATTTTATTAATAAATACGAAAACGTGTTTCTGAAATTCATCAAAATATCAGAATTAACGAATATAACAACTAGGTACTCTTGAGTATGTGTAGTGTGTGTGGTTTAGACTAAAATGAAAGCCAGGTGCATATTATTATAATAATATAATATAATATAATATTCCACAACTATCACACAACGCCATCTAGTCCCAAGCTAAGCAGAGCTTGTGTTATGGGTACTAGACAACTGATAAACATACTTATATATTTCTAAATACATACATATTATAGATAAATTACACCCAGACACAGAACAAATGATCGTGCTCATCACACAAACATTTGTCCTGGGTGGGAATCGAACCCACGACCTCCGGCATAGCAGTTAGGGTCACTCACCACTAGACCAACAGGCCAGTCAAATGAGTCAGTTGATTGGTGAAGTGTTTATTTGTATTCATGCAGCTTAAATACGTATTTTATTATTAAATGCGAAAACGTGTTTCTGAAATTCATCACAATATTAGAATTAACGAATATAACAACTAGGTACCCTTGAGTATGTGTAGTGTGTGTGTGGTTTAGACTGCCTGGTTGGTCTAGTGTTCACAAATGCTATTACTACTTTCTTAATATCTTTACCTATATAAATAAAAAGAGAAGTCCTGACTGACTGACTCATCAACGCCCAGCCCAAACCCTTGGACCTAGAAAGCTGAAATTTTGCACAGAGGTTCCTTTTATTTTTATAATGTAGACAAGGAATAGGGAAGGATTTTTCGAAATTCAATCCCTAAGGGAGATAAAAAGGGGGTGAAAGATTGTATGGAAAATTGTCATTTTCACGCGGGCGAAGCCACTGGCAAAAGCTAGTATTATATATTTCTTTCTTTATTTCTACTTTGATACTGAGCATGAGGTTCCGATTCCCAGGTCGAGCAAACTGTTAATGATTTTTTTCTTTAGAAATTTCTCAGTAGCTGCCACGGAGTAAGCCTAAAATTGTGATGGCAATTATATATAGACCCCCCATTATAAAGGACTCAAACATAACTGGTAAAATGTAGGTACACTATTAGCTACACCTCTACCTAATCCTTCGGGGATTACAGGCACGATATTATGTTTTCCTCTATAGTCTATACCTATCTCACATTTTACTTTACCCTAACAAAACCCGCGATATTAAAAAAGGAGAACCAGGAGTCTATTACCTGAATATTGCAGATGTTTAATCCGAAACTGCGTGTTTCGCCGAGACAAGGGTAAAGGCCTCTGCTTGAAGGGCTACCGGTCGGACGAAGCACTTTGAAAATTTAATGTTGCAGAGTTAACTTCGCTTCCAGAAGTTTCGCTGAAGACAATAATAATAATAACGATTTTCTTTGTGAAACTGAACAACAAATTTTACAAAGGACTTTTTTGTTTTGGTCATGGTACTCGGGTGTTTCAGAGAAATTGCCAATGAGGTTACAATATGCCTTGTTTTTTTCTTTTTTATAGAATTATCATCTGCCTAGCCTTTACCTAAATGTATTGAGATCGGCTTGTATCTGATGCAGCAGAATACCAGTGTTACATGGAGAGACTGCCTATCTGACCTCCACAATCCAGTTAGTACTTTGCAATGCGGTACCCTTTGGTAAGTTTGCTTGTCAGAATTTCGGGCCATCTGTAACGACTACCAAAAGAAATATATTTTTTAGAGTAGTAGTAGAGTTAAGAAACTTTGTATGTAATGGATGGTCACCCATTCACGGACCAACCTAGGCAAGCACGGCTTAACCTGTTACAATTATTATTAAACAACGAGCTCCTCTTAGTGCATGTTTACGTACAGGTGGGGGCGTCGCGCGGCGCGTGCTGCGTTTTTAATTGAAACACATGGCGATGTATGAAAAAGTTAACGATTTCAATCGTCGATTTTACGAGAAGCTATTTTTGCACAGCGTTTGTTGCTGTGGACCCGTCTCAGTAAATTAATAAAAAAGCACGAGACGAGCCTTCTGCACGCGCCGCGCGACGCCCCGCGTCTCTGTAAACGAGCCCTTATACTTGCTCCTCTTGTACCTACTTGTACCGTTTCTGCAGAACACACTTCAAATTCTATCTATTAGTATTACGTAGTTACCCTTAACTTAAATGATTCCTCAGTTCTAGACATTCCGTACCATCAAAACGGAACGCTTGAGTTAAATACGCAATTACGTCCCGGGATCACAAGCCAGTTACATCACAAGAGGTAATATGAAATTGCTTATTCTCGAATAAAGCTCAGTTCAACGTTTTCGATATCAAAAGATCACATAGATTTCTGACTTAAAATAAATTAAATTTGGAACTAGAGGAAATAATTAACCAATTATGTTTAAGGATTGATTTAATTATGAGATTTAGTTGTGTCTACAAGAAGGCAAATTGAAGGCAAAGGGAGAGAGGGCGCCACAGTGCCACTGTCAACTTCGAGTCCGTAATAATATTGAAAATAAAAATACTTTTCCTACAAATAAGAAGCTAAAAGTGTATAAATTTGTGTTATTAGATCAAGTGTTACTCAGACAATATGAAGAATTAAGTGAAAACTAAGTGGACTATAAGACTTTTCAAAAAGAAAATTTATAACGACCAACCGTGTCAAGTGATTCAAAACATTATCTGGTGAACTAAGTTAATAGATAAACGTTTTTTTAGTGTAAGTAAATCCACTGGAACTAAAAACTCTGTTCATATAGTGCAAGAATAACATTAAGTGCAAACAGAACAAAATAAAAACAAACTTTTAACCTTAAAAGTGCTTATCATGTGTCAAATGAACAGCTGACGAACTAAGTTATCAAAGGAATTATTTAGTGCAAGCAAATATCACTCAGACTAAATCTCAGTTCTTATGGTGCGTAAAAGACAATAAGTGCATAGAACACTAATCTATTATAACTTTACATAGTGTTTATCATCAACTTGAGCGAAAACTGCAAATCATAATAGCACAAACAGCGCCATCTGTGAACAAGTAGCTGAACTTCGCGATCCTAATTTTACTTAGCGTCGTTACTGCGCCTTCTTATTACCTACTAGTAAATCTCAGAACATTAAAATATTATAACTTTGGAAGTGTCTATAATTTGAGTGAAAGAGATCGCTGGCCAAAGAAAACTGATTAATCATAACAGTGTCCAAACTGATATCAGCGCCATCTGTAGGCGAGTAGATAAACTTCTTGATCCTAATCGAACCTTACGTCGTTACTTCGCCTTATTGCTGGTAAAGCTATCTAGCGCTAGAGGGCGTTATTTGTAACAATGGAAGAGGTATTGAAAGCTTTACACAATATACAAAATGATTTAGCATTACAGAAGCAAGGCATGAAGGATATGGAAGAGAATATTAAGGATGCTATAAATAAAAATATCGACGAGAAATTTGATCGTATGGAGACAAAAACTAAACAGCTAGAGGAAAAAATAGAAGAACAACAAAAATCTATCGATTATTTGGATAAACAAATGAGAAGAAAAAATATAGTTTTCTTTGGTGTTCCAGAATCAGAAAAAAATTACGAAAACTTACTTAGCTGTATTCTAGATATCATTATCAAGAAAATGAATATAGTTTGCCCAAAATGGGAAATTGAAGCAGCGTTCAGGCTAGGGAAAAATAAAGACAAAATAAGACCCGTCGTAGTAACAATCACGACGATAAGCAGGAAACTACAAATTTTAAAAAAGAAGAAAGCTTTAGAAAATACTGGCATTTATATAAAAGAAGATTTTTCACCAGTCGTCCTACAAAAACGCAAAGACCTCCAGGATGAGCTTCAAAGAAAACGTTCATCAGGAGAAAAGGTAATGCTTCGCTATGATAAAATAGTCAAGATAAATTCTAAAGAACAACAAAAGGATTCACCCACTAAAACTTCATCAAATAAAATATTGGAGTCTCCCGAAGCTATAAACAACGTTAGACCAAAGTCAAATAAAGAGCTACAAACCGACGTACACAGAGAGACCACGTCTAGTAAAAGATTTCTATCGGAGTCTCCCGAAGCCAAAAGTAATGAAAAACAGTCATATACTGCAGAACAGACGAAGCAAGTACCCAAAAGAAATAAATCGCAAAACATAACGAGCTTCTTACGTCCTTCACAGCTGTCTCTCGCGTCGAAAGCCTCTACAAGTCAAGATAACGGAGAAACTCCAAAAAACTAAGATTCACCCCTCTCTCTTCACCTCTCCCAACACGGCCGGTCCCCGTGGGAGACGTAGACCAAAACCCTCTAGAGAAAATACATACAGATAGCAATTTCGAGAAAAACTACCTTTATGTGGCAACATATAATGTTAGAACACTATCATCTTACTCTCACCTTTTGGAACTGAAGGAAGCCCTGAAAAATATCAAATACGACGTCATAGGCTTAGCTGAAACTAGACGACTTGGTAACTCTATAGAAGAACATGATAACTTCATACTATATTATATGGGACAAACACCTGGGCTATATGGAGTTGGATTCATTGTGAATAAGCGCCATAAGAAGAATATTAAATCCTTTAAAGGACTATCAGAACGGGTGGCTCTACTCGAGCTAAATTTCGATAACATTGAAATAACCATAATACAATGTTACGCTCCAACAACAACAGCAAGCGATGAAGATATTGAATTGTTTTATACTACTGTAAATAACGCAATAAAAATGTCTAAAAAATATATAATGGTCATCGGCGACTTCAACGCCAAAATTGGCCAACCACAACGAGATGAAAACATGATAATGAAAAGTCACGGTTATGGAAACAGAAACAACAGAGGCAGTAGGCTTATACAATTCGCACGTGAAAACAATTTCTCAATACTAAACACATTTTTCAAAAAGAAAAACACAAAGAGATGGACATGGAAATCACCAGATGGCAAGGTGAAAAATGAAGTGGACTATATACTAACAAATCTCCAAAAATATGCTCACAACATAGAAACTATCAACGTGCCATATCCCAGCGACCATAGACTAGTAAGGGCGACTTTTAAGCTACAATATTTGAAGAAGAATAGAAAATCTTACGAAAACAACACGAAGAGTACTTTGAAAAACGAAGAAGAAGTAAAACTATACATAGAATCGGTTCACAAAAATTTAAATAATAGCAGTACCTGGCAAAAAAGTCAAACAGCGCAAGAACTTCACGATAAAATCGTTGTTGCAATAGAAAATGGTCTCAAAGAGGCACAAAGCTCTTCAAATCACAAAAACATGTTTTCTGTTCTATCAGATAAGACAAGAAAATTAATGGCAAGACGGCACTTTCTTCAAAAAACAAAACCAAAAACTAGAAGTATGAAAAATGAGCTTAAAGCTCTCTATAAACTCATAAGTAAATACATCCGGCATGACTACAACATCCATCGTAAGACGACCATTGAGAAATATGTACTACAATCTGGAAGTTAAAGGAAACAAACAAAGAACTCAAACAACATAAAACTTGGATAGAGGGACTTAAAGCTTCAAATAAAACTACATCTAATAGGAATGAAATACTTCAAGTTGCAACGAGCTTCTATAGAACTCTGTACAGGTCTGAGTACGGTGGATGGTTGGTTTCAACATCAACTCTATCAAAAGAAACATCGTCCGATATTGTAGACATAGAGGAAGCTGAAGTGTTGAATGGAATAACTAGATTGAAATCTGAAAAGAGCCCAGGACCTGATAAAATATCTGACGAAGCCCTAAAGCTGGGAGCCCCCTATTTAGTGAGCCCTTTAACACTGCTCTTTAACCTCGTGCTGAAAACGGCGACAACACCAAAACAATGGACTGAGTCAGACATAATTTTGTTGTATAAAAAAGGAGACCCAAATGATATAAACAACTACCGACCAATAAGCCTACTGTCTTCAAAATACAAATTATTCTCATCAATTCTAGAAAAGAGAATCAGAGGTACCATAGAAAACCAACAGCCCGTAGAGCAGGCAGGATTTAGAAGAGGATTCTCTACTGTGGACCATATCCACTCTATTGAATTGATAATAGACAAATATCAAGAGTTTCAAAGACCGCTCTACATTCTGTTTATCGATTATCGAAAAGCTTTTGATACTTTATATCATCGGTCAATATGGGAGTCTCTATTAGAGTATATTGAAATAGGATATTTGAAGGTATTACAATATTGTTGGCTCAAAGTCACGACATCAGCCAGTAACCGTGCGGTTAGCGTCAGGTCGACGTGCGGCAACCGACAGAAGTTCATAAAACGAGGCGAGCGGCGGTGCAACGGTCACTTTTTGCTTGGACGGCGCTCGGAAAGGACTTGCTACCCGACTATTATCGTGTGCTTCGCTAGTTTTGGTTTATGTTTTTGATCGTGTACTGATTATTCCATTTGCTAGTGCTATTTCTATTTGATTATTGTTTAAAATGTTTGTCTTGATATTTTTGTAAAAGTGTAATTCAAAAGATATTAAACATTGTTTATTTTGTTCACGTATTTCACTTCTGATTCCTAATATCAGAAGTGGGATAAAGATTCTTTTCGCCCACAAGTTAAAAACTAGTTTTCAGGCTTTTAATTTTAGATAAAAGCGGGTAGTAGTTAGCAATGGATAGATCGAGTTGTTCGCGTTCAAAAACTAGTGCCTTGCGTTCTAAGCGATCTCGTAGCCACCATAAGTGGAGTGGAAGGTCACGTATAGCAAGTTTCGGGATCCGATCGCCGTTCCAAGCGCGAACGAGATCGTCGTAGGAGCCGCGTGAGGACGCGAAGTCCTGTGTAACCGCTCTCGCGGTTGAGGCGACGCTCCGGACAGGATTGGTTTACTTTCGTTCCTGATACAAGTAAGATCGAACCATTTTAATATTTCGTTGGTTTAGTAGTCGTAAGCGCGACTATGAGCATGAAGGTTCTGGGTTCGATTCCCGGGTCGGGCAAAGTGTTATTTTCTGGATTTGTGCCCTGTTGGTGACAATGGGCTCACCCCTATTACATGGTTAAGCTTATGTCTTAACATAACTGGCGAAATGTGGGTATACTGGGTACCTCTGCCTAACCCTTCGGGGATTGCAGGCGTGATGTTATGTGTGTGTTTATAAGGTCACTGGGGTGATTGGCAATGCCTCGGACGCATTGGTGGTTATTTACATGGTGGTGCTAATACGTCGCTTAACGATTGGTTGACCAATAACAGCACGTGAACTCATTTTAAACACGAATTTCGGTCATTGTGTCCGCGTGAAGTCGATATGGTCACTGTGCTATAATGACGTTATGAATACAAGTATCTGTATGACCTACAGATAGTTTTTTTTTAAGTCGGGTACTTGTGTATGTTAGTTTAAATATTTGTGAAGGTACCCACGATACAGGAGAAATTCCTGGTGAGGGGCAACGTTGTGATTTGTGATATCTGATGCTCAAATAAAAGCCGCAATTATGAACAAAACAAAATACAGTCAAAAGTCGTTTTCCGTATATTTGAAACCAAAAAGTGCAGTTGTTGGCACATCAAACTCGAATAATCATGGTCTGCGTAAATGCAAACCCCTACGCAATATGATCAGTTGACTTGTTTTCGTGTGAAGACGTAGGCCGTATACAGGTGCACTGTAAAGTCTGATAAGTTTTGCTTTATTATAGAAGTTGCTTTTTATTACACATGATAGGCTAAGAAAGATGCCAATGAGTTACGTATCAGTTTTCAGTTGATGTTTATAAGGATTTTGATGAAGTAAAGTTGTGGTTGCAAGCCAAGAGATTCTATCGGCTGTATTGTGTTAGACAGTACCAGTAATTATTGTGTAGTCGTAGTCCGATTAAAATTGAAGGTTTTTGAGGAAACTCGAGTAGACAGTGGGTGTGTTTGTTGTATGTTGTGCGTTGTGCGTTTAGCTCTGGTTGAGGTCAGGATCTGGAAAGACCGTAGTGTTAAGTCAAATAGTGATACACACGGGAGATAGACTGGTTTACTAGTCAGTTAGTGATCTGTGGTTTTACTCGATGATTTTTGTGAACCTGGCATTTTTTTGACGCAATAATGTTTTTAAGATCGATTTAAACGACAATGGTAGGTACATGACCCAGGGTGGTTGATTGTTGTATTTTCGATGATTTCCAGTTTAGCCGCGTTTGATTTTATCAACGAGAGTGGGACCTAATGGATGTTTGGTCAGGTTCTGTCGTAGATTTGTCTCTTTGCAGAGTAACCATTACATAAGAACGTGTGGTTTGGTGAAGCGCGCGGCCTCAGCTGCGTGTGTGAAAGTCTGTGTGATACGCTAACAATGTGCCTATGTCAACAGCTACTGAGGGGTATGCAAACTTGGAGCCTATGCCTACAGTGTGTGTGGAAGTCGACATCTGAGGGGTATGCAAACTTGGAGCCTATGCCTACAGTGTGTGTGGAAGTCGACATCTGAGGGGTATGCAAACTTGGAGCCTATGCCTACAGTGTGTGTGGAAGTCGACATCTGAGGGGTATGCAAACTTGGAGCCTATGCCTACAGTGATGTGGAAGAAGTCTGTGTGATATGCTAACAATGTGCTTATACATCCCTATGTTCCTATTGGTATTCTTGTCTGACAAGTTTTGTTTGGTGAATGTTTCTTTGAATTTGATTCTCGACTTGAATGTTCCTTAATGAATGAGATTACTCTTTTGTTGTACTACTCGGTTAGAGAGCCTTGGTGTTAAAGGTTTTACTCGATGATTTCAGCAGTTTTTGTTGCAATTGAATTTTTAAGGTTGGTGTGAAGCACTATGGTATATGACTCAAGGTAGTTGAGTGTGGTATTTTCGATAATTTCCAGTACATTTGATATTAATGAGAGTCGAATTTGGTGCCACCCAATGGAACTAAAGTTTGGTCAGGAGTGATCGAGCGGAACAAAATTCTGTTGTAATTGTAAAGTTTGTTTGCAGAGTACCTAACCATTACACAAGGATGTGTGGCGTGTGTTTGGACGCAACGCAACGCTGCTTGGCCTTAGCAGTGGTTGCCAGGGCTTTGCCACAGTGACGCCGTGAACGTGCACGTCGCTGCCGGGCGACCGCGCGCCCTACTGGCGTTACCGAGCGCGCCTTACCGGCGTTGCTGAGCGCGTCGCTGCAGGGCGACTGCGCGCCCTCTTGGCGTTGCTGAGCGCGTCGCTGCAGGACGACTGCGCGCCCTCTTGGCGTTGCTGAGCGCGTCGCTGCAGGGCGACTGCGCGCCCTCTTGGCGTTGCTGAGCGCGTCGCTGCAGGACGACTGCGCGCCCTCTTGGCGTTGCTGAGCGCGTCGCTGCAGGGCGACTGCGCGCCCTCTTGGCGTTGCCGACAGCGCGGCAGCGTCGCTGCGAGCCGACTGCGCGCCATACCCGCGTTGCCGAGAGCGTCGCTGCGAGCTGACTGCGCACCCTACTGGCGTTGTCGAGCGTGTCGCTCCGGGCTGCCAGCGCGCTACTGGCATGTACAGCGCGTGGCTCCGGGCTGCCAGCGCGCTACTGGCGTGTACAGCGCGTGGCTCCGGGCTGCCAGCGCGCTACTGGCGTGTACAGCGCGTGGCTCCGGGCTGCCAGCGCGCTACTGGCGTGTACAGCGCGTGGCTCCGGGCTGCCAGCGCGCTACTGGCGTGTACAGCGCGAGGCTCCGGGCTGCCAGCGCGCTACTGGCGTGTACAGCGAGAGTCTCCGGGCTGCCAGCGCGCCCTTCAGGCGCAGTTGTGCGTGGCACTCCACTGTGCCAGCGCGCCCCACAGGCGCAGTTGTGTGCGACACTCCACGGTGCCAGCGCGCCCCACAGGCGCAGTTGTGTGCGGCACTCCACGGTGCCAGCGCGCCCACAGGCGCAGTTGTGTGCGGCACTCCACGGTGCCAGCGCGCCCCACAGGCGCAGTTGTGTGCGGCACTCCACGGTGCCAGCGCGCCCCACAGGCGCAGTTGTGCGTGGCACTCCACGGTGCCAGCACACCCCACTGGCGTTGTGAGACACGCTATCAAGGAGACAGCGAAGACTCAGCCGCCTTGTTGGAAGCTGACGAGGACGTCAGAGCGTCAGGAGAGGCCGTGTTGGCTCAAAGTCACGACATCAGCCAGTAACCGTGCGGTTAGCGTCAGGTCGACGTGCGGCAACCGACAGAAGTTCATAAAACGAGGCGAGCGGCGGTGCAACGGTCACTTTTTGCTTGGACGGCGCTCGGAAAGGACTTGCTACCCGACTATTATCGTGTGCTTCGCTAGTTTTGGTTTATGTTTTTGATCGTGTACTGATTATTCCATTTGCTAGTGCTATTTCTATTTGATTATTGTTTAAAATGTTTGTCTTGATATTTTTGTAAAAGTGTAATTCAAAAGATATTAAACATTGTTTATTTTGTTCACGTATTTCACTTCTGATTCCTAATAATATCTATATGGAAACTGTAACAGTAGAATTAGACTGGAGACGACTGGTCCTTCTATACCCATAAGAAGAGGAGTAAGACAGGGCGATCCTATCTCTCCAACTATATTTATAGCAGTGCTACAACGAGTCATTGGACAACTTAAATGGGAAAGGGTCGGTCTTCATATAAACAATAAATATATAAGTCATTTGAGAGAGAGTCAGTACATATCCAGGAATTGATTGAAAAGCATGTAGATGTAGATGTGATCTGTATAACGGAACATTTTGTAATGGCTGGTCACGAAAGCTTAATAAATATACCTAACTTTAAGATAGCTGCGTGTTATGCAAGAAAATCACAAAAACGTGGAGGTTCCTGCATTCTTATTAAGAATAACTTTGAATACAAAGAACTAAAGATCACATCAAAGTTTTCCGTTACGGGGGTTATAGAATGTTGCGCGCTAGAACTAATTAAGCAAAATATTATAATTATATGCATATATCGTCCACCCAGTATGTCTAACATAAGCCTCTTCTATGATAACCTGGATGCTCTACTAAAGTCATTGTGTACTAATTCTAATAAAAAGGTGATTTTGTGTGGGGACTTTAACATAGATGTAATAAAAAGAAATAGATTTACTTTGGACTTTGAATCCCTACTTCTCAATTACAATCTTAAATTGGAAATACATCAACCTACACGACTAATGAGCAAAACGTGCCTAGATAACATAGCTCATAACTCTAAGCAAAAATGCAATAGCGAGATTCTCGATCTTGCTTTATCTGACCATACAGCTCAACTACTGAAAATCCCGGTTAAAAAGACATGTATTATTAAATCTTGGCGGGTACAAAAACGTAATATCACAAAGGAAAATTTAAACAAATTTAAAAAATATCTACAGTGTCTTACTTTTTCAGACGTATTTGGGACTGAAAACGCTAATGAAGCCTATGATAATTTCAGAGACATTTTTTGTTTATTGTACGATCTTTGCTTTCCGACAAAATGGGTTACCGTTAAACCAGACACAAAAATTAAGTGGATATCTCGGGGTATAAGAATTTGTAGTCGGAAACAAAGAAATTTACTGTGGAAATACAGACTATCTCCTACGCCTAAAAATAAATATATTTTCAAAACTTATGCACAGAAGCTCAAAAAAATTATTAGACTCACCCAAAAAGCTCAAAATAACTATTTTATAAATAATTCTGAGAATAAGACCAAAGCAGCATGGCAAATTATTAATAAAACTAAATTCATTAAAGATCCGATTTTGCAAATCAAAACACAAAATTCGATAATTAAGGACCCTCAAGAAATTGCGGAATCTTTCAATAATTTCTTTGTTGACCAGGTTCAAGATGTATCTAACGGAAACCCGGAATCAGATAAAACCACTAGGATAGTTAATAACCCGAACTCAATGTTCATGCCGCCAGTTGTTCCACAGGATATAGCTAGAGCAATAAAAACATTAAAAAATAAAAAAAAGTCATGGCTATGATGGCGTAACAACCTCCGTGGTCAAATTTGTGTCGGATATAATAGCTGGTCCTTTAAGTCACATTATGAATACAAGTATTAGCTCAGGTACCTTCCCCAATAGTCTTAAAAAAGTAATCATAAAACCACTCCACAAAAAAAATTGCAAAGAAGACATGACTAATTATAGGCCAGTAGCCTTAATTTCAGTGTTTTCCAAAATTCTTGAAAAAATTATGTATGAGACAGTTTATAAATTCCTAACAAAACATGAAATCTTGTGTGACGAACAAAAGGGGTTCAGAAAAAATAAAAATATCAATATGGCTATATATGATTTATTGAATAACGTAATGCCAAGTGTGGACCATAAAATGCCTGTATGCGCCATATATACAGATATGACGAAAGCATTCGATTACGTAAACCATGACACTCTAATAAATAAACTTTACACGTACGGGATAAGAGGAAATGTCTTAGATCTAATAAAGTCTTACCTTACTAATCGAATGCAATACACTGAAATATCCAGGATATGTGTGAAAACAAAAAGAGAACATAAATATCTATCCGGCTACAGAGAAGTCAAATATGGCGTACCACAGGGCAGTGTGCTTGGACCGTTGTTGTTTCTTTTATATATCAACGACTTGCCTCGCCATATTCAACAACCTGTGGTTTTGTTTGCGGATGACAGTACGGCAATAGTAAAATGTGACAATAAAATTAATTACGAAAATGATATTAATAATACATTAAAAAGCATAATAAATTGGCTTTATGAAAATAATCTAATCATAAATATTCAAAAAACAAAAGTTATGCATTTTCATCAGCGTGTAAGAGCTGAAAATTATGAGGTTGAATTTAATGGACAAAGAGTAGACTCGACAAATGATACAAAATTCCTAGGTATAATAATTGACAATAAATTGACCTGGAAACCGCATGCAGAGGAGGTATGTAAGAAGCTAAGCAAGTCAGCGTACGTACTTTATAACCTAGCAAAAAAAGTAAGCATTCGCACCGTGCTGGAAGCTTATCATGGTCTAGCTGTGTCAGTTTTGAGATTTGGCGTTATATTCTGGGGTAACTGTTCTGAGAGGGAGAGGATATTCAAGGTCCAAAAACGTTGCATAAGATCAATGACTAGTCTTCAAAATACCGACAGTTGTGCGCCTGTGTTCAGGTCTCTAAAGTTACTCACCTTTCCGTCTCTTTATATCCTTGAAGTAGCTATATTTGTTAGAACAAACTTACACCTTTTTACCCTTAGGGACGATATTAGAAAACGTCCGGGATCTGTTAGATCGCAATACAAAAATCTAATGTATACAGGTAGGTACAAAACAGCTTTATTAAGAAAAAGCTTACTCTCAATGGGGCCAGTCATTTATAATAAAATACCTCATGCCTACTATTAAATAAAAGATCAAACGTACATTTTGCTATTCGTATAATATTATAATTATATCTGACAAAACTGATATCTTCGTTGTCCTGGAAACCCACCATTGACAAACGTCAATCCAAAGACATAACATCCCTCGGCCGTGATTCCAGTTGCTGCACTTGGGGTGCTGCCAACAGCTGGTCAAGATGTCGGCGCCAGACCTTGCCGTCATCTGTGAGCACCTCATAGTGTAAATGTCCCAGGCGAGACAGGATCCTACCGAATGTCCACCTCTGATGCGGTGACGTGTAACTCCTAGCTTGTACCCTATCTCCCAGTTTGAATTGTCGTAAATTATCCGGCGATGTTCGGTAATGAGTGGAATTCTCTATTTTGAGCAGCATGGCGTGCAGCCTGGTTCTTACTTCCCTGCCAAACATCAACTGATAAGGGCTCTGGGTATTGGGGCCTGGTGTACGTCTCAAACGGGTTTTAATAGTAGTCAGTTTGTCGACTAGATCACCGCTCTCCCCCTCCATAGATCGTAAAGCTCTCTTTATAGTCTGTACTGTGCGTTCTGCTTGACCGTTTGTGGCTGGGTGGTATGGTGCAATGGTTTTATGAGTTATGTTATAATCTGTGAGAAATTTTTTGAATTCTTGTGATATAAATTGCCGGCCGTTATCTGAAACGAGAATATAGGGTGCGCCAAAAGTGGAAAATATTTCTTTTAGTTTTCGAATACACCAAGAGCTGGTCGTTATTTTGGCTGGAATTATTTCAACCCACTTTGTGAAGGCGTCGATTATAATGAATAATTGATAACCAGACACTGGGCCAGCGAAATCAATGTGGATTCGTTGCCAAGGGCCACTTGGCTCTTCCCAATGGTGTAAAGGAGCTTTTGCTGGTTGGTTTTGCTCTAGCCGGCATGCTCTACATGATTTCACTTTGTTTTCAATGTCTCTGTCCATGTTTTTCCAGTAAACGTAGCTACGTGCTAATAATTTCATTTTTAAAATCCCAGTGTGACCAGTATGCAATTCATTAAGAATTTGCGAACGTAAAGTAGAAGGAATAATAACCCTTGTACCTTTCAAAATACAATCATCCTGTAGTGTAAATTCATTGTCATTATACCCGAGTTCTCTCAAAGAACGTCCTTTTTTTAATGCTTGTAGTAAGGGAAGTATTTCTTTGTCTTCTTTTGTTTCTCGGGCTATAATATCTGGGCTTACTTCGATTTTGTATATTTGTTGTAGCTGAAATTGTGAGTGTTGATCTTTTTTATTATCATGAACTTTTTCCACTGGAAATCTGGATAAGTAATCAGCATTAGAATTGTTTGCAGAACTTCTGTATTCTATCTCATAATTGAATCCGGATAGAAAATGAGCGTAATGAAAAAGTCTCATCGTGCTCATAGCTGGTAGCGTCTGGTGCGGGTGAAAGATCGATGTTAATGGCTTGTGATCGGTAACTAATGTAAATTTTCGACCGTAACAGTAGTGAAAGAACTTTTTAAGGCCCCAGTAGATAGCTGTAGCTTCTTTATCAATTTGACTGTACTTCTTCTCACTGCTTGATAAAGATCTAGAAGCAAAAGCAATAGGTCGTTCAGAACCATCAGGTAATCTATGCGAAAGCACTGCACCTAACCCTAAAGGCGAAGCGTCTGTAGCTAGTATAAGTGGCTTTTTAGGATCAAAATGAATTAATACCCTTTCGCTCAAAATTTCTTCCTTTATTTTTTTAAAACTTTCTTCACACTTGGGAGACCAGGTAAATATAGCTCTTTTCTTAAGTAGCTCGTTTAGAGGACTTGTAATAGAAGCCATATTGTTTATAAATTTATTGTAGTAATTGGCCATCCCAAGAAAAGTTCTCAATTCGTTTATGTTGGTAGGGCGTAAAGTGCTGGTAATGGCTTTTATTTTGTCTTTATTCTTATGTAGTCCGTTCTTGTCGATCGTGTGTCCAAGGTAGTTAATGCATTGTTTAAAGAAGTGACATTTTTCTTTATTCACTCGAAGGTTACTCTCTTTAAGTATTTGGAGGACCTGTCGTAATCGTTGCAGTAGCTCATCTTCACAGGAGCCCTGTATAATAATATCGTCGAAAAAGCATTTAACTCCTGTGAGATCCTGTAGTAATTTGTCCATGAATCTCTGCCACAGGCTTGGCGCTACTTTAACGCCGAACATTAGTCTATTAACTTTGTACGTTCCTTTGTGCGTACTCAAGGTTTGCATGTGAGCGCTTTCTTCGTCCATTTCCATATTCAAATATGCTTGTGTAATGTCTAAAGTGCAGAAAAGCTTACCTCCGTTCATTTCAGAAAATATGTCTTCAATTATAGGTATGGGGTATTGTTCATCTTTTATTACTTTATTTAGAGTAATCTTGTAGTCAGCACATAATCGAATACTCCCATTTGGTTTTACTATTGGAACAATAGGTGTTCCCCACTCGGCATGGTCAACTTTCGTAAGCACACCCTGTGTACATAGTCTTTCTATTTCTTCATCAACTTTTGGTTTCAATGCGTATGGAATTCTTCTTGGTTTAATAAAGATCGGCTGAGTATTTTCTTTTAAACTTAAATGAGCTTTGTGATTTGGAATTTTGCCTAGGTCTGATGTAAATACAGATGAAGAAAATTCTTCTAACAATTGTTCTAGATTGTTATTATGAATTGTAGTTTGTATTGTTCTTATATCTGCTATATCAATATCATGTAGTTCTTTCATCCAGCTTCTGCCAAAAATCGGGTCAACATTTTGATCAATGATGTATAGTTTTCCATAAAACAATTGAGTGTTGTACAAACATTTAACGTATGCTACTCCAATCGGTCTAATGATTTCTCCAGTGTATGTTCTCATCTTAATTTCTGTTTTAAAAATTTTCTTTTGTATGTTCATGTTTTTGAAATCATTTAGGGACATTGAAGATAACGTAGCACCGGTGTCAAATTCCATACATACAGTCTTGTTTTCTATTTTTAGAGTAATCGTATATTTCTCCGATATTTCATTTTTGACCAAGTTAATATCTGCAATATTGTCTTGACTAATGTTACTTGAAGATTCATTTACTTGATGTGAGTTGGTATATCTTTGTAAACAGACTCTTGCTAGGTGACCTATTTTCTGACATTTTCGGCAAGTGCTTTTTATGGCTCCACATTCGTTTGCTCTGTGGTCATCTTTTCCACATCGAAAACATTTTCCTTTAAGGTCTCTAATGGTTATTGGTAATCCTGTATTAACCTTATTATGCACAGGTGGGTTATAATCAGATGTTTTGGCTGTAGGTGTTGTTATTTTGTTGATTGTGTTAGGTTTTTGAATATCTGAGGACATTGTTGCGTTTTCGTTCTTTCCCATTTCTGTAGCAGTGGCAATCTGCACCAATTGTGAAAATGAGGTTGTATCTTTTTCCTGCAGTATTTTCGTCCTAATTTCACCATCATTTAACCCTCGAATGAGTTGTAGGCACAAAAAACTATCAGAAGTTTGTTTTTTACAGTTATGACATTTGAACTCACAATTTGAAGATAGTTTTTTAAGCTCGGAGGCGTATGTGACCACAGTTTCCTCTTGTTGTTGCATGCGAGATATAAATTTGTGTCGCATTGTCCAAATACTGGGTTTAGGATCAATGTAATCATCTAAAATCTTTGTAATCTCTTCGAAAGTCATGTTCAAGGGATCTTCTGGAGAGCATAAATTATACATTCTTTCGTGTAGATCTGGCGAAATCGTGCAAAGTAGTACGTACACTTTTACCTTACCATCTGTAATATTGTTCAGCAAGAAGTAAACCTTTAATCGTTTGGTAAAATTCGTAAAAGTTTCGTTCTCTTGGAACGGCTGAAAGTTCATACGAAATGGTTTATCTTTGATGCTGATTGCTGTTTCGTAACTTGACTGTGTGTCCGTTGCACTACTAGGAGGCACAATTGTAATCTCATTTTCTTTTTGTAATTGTAAGAATTTTGAACGTAATTTAGTATATAATTCTTCAACTTCGAACCTGTAATCTATTTCTTTGTTTAATTCACTATCCTCAGTTTCTTTTTCAATTTCGGTTTGAATCTCTTGAAATTTTGAAAAATTCTCTTTCAGTGTTTGTAGTCGTGTTGCAATTTCTTCAATAGAAAACTGTAATTCCTCATTAATATAGTTTTCAATCCTTGTGAATGTTCCTCGTAATGAGGATCGTATGCGTTTTAACTTTTTAACTTCGGCCATCTCGTCGCCAATATTAAATAAAAGATCAAACGTACATTTTGCTATTCGTATAATATTATAATTATATCTGACAAAACTGATATCTTCGTTGTCCTGGAAACCCACCATTGACAAACGTCAATCCAAAGACATAACACCTACAAAGAAGAATCATTTAGCTTATTTAAAAAGAGGCTTACATCCTTACTTATAGATAAATGCTACTATTCTATACAAGATTTTTTGAATGATAAGAGTATATAATGTTATTTTGATTTATTCTATTTTAATTGAATGATAAGACTTTATTGTGTTATGTGTATAATTTATGTCATTATATTTGAATGTTATGAGTTCGTGATTTTTTTTATTGGTTTAGGATGTTTTATTTTGATTTTAATTGTGTAATTATCGTGTTAATATACGAAACATAATCAATTATTTGTTAATTATAGAAGAAATATTGTTGTTGTTTATATTATGTTGGAGAGAACGTAAGCGTGTCTGTATTTTAATTTATTATTTCATTTTATTTCTTTGTTATTATTTCATTTTGAGTATTTATTGATTGTTAATTGAGTATATTTATAATAATACTTACTTTACTTTTTGCATGCCGTAAGGTAGAGTGTGTTGAAACCGTTTTTACAATGTTACCATCATATTTTGTACACATATTCTTTGCAAAATAAATTATTTCTGATTTCTGATTTCTGATTTCTGAGATTTGCTGACGACATCGTGTTGTTGTCAGAGAGTAGAGCGGAACTGCAATCGATGTTAAACGATCTTCATGCCGCAAGTCAGCAAGTAGGACTAGAAATTAACCGCAGTAAAACCAATATTATGACAAACTTTCAAAAGTCCCATGTATACTTAAACAATGAAGCGCTGGAGTACGTCGACACCTATGTATACTTGGGTAAACAGTTATCGTTTGAGATGAAAAGAAATGAACAAGAAATAGAAAGGAGAGTTTCGAATGCTTGGAAAAAATTTTGGAGTCTAAAAGAAGTTATGAAAAGCGACATGCCGATCAAAATTAAGCAAAAAGTAATGAATACCTGTATATTGCCATCATTAACATACGCTAGCCAAACTTGGAAGTTCACACATCAAGCGAAAGCAAAAATCAGGACGTGTCAAAGAGCAATGGAAAGGAGTATGTTAAAAATCAAAAGAATTCAAAAAATATCCCATACTATATTCGAAAGAAGACAAAAGTTACAGACGCTCTGAAACAATGCAAAAAGCTTAAATGGCGTTGGGCCGGACACATAGCCAGAATGACAGATAACAGATGGACCGCCATGATAACACCCTGGAAGGGTCCATCAGGCACCAGAAAGAGAGGTAGACCAGCGACCCGGTGGACTGACGATATCATACAAGTAGCCGGCAAACAGTGGATGGAGACAGCGAAGAACAGGGACACTTGGAAATCTCTAGAGGAGGCCTTCACCTTCGAGAACGAGGGGTTCTTACATATATAGCTAAACATATATCTATAAATATAAGGCATAAGTGTAAACTACTACTATAATACTAGCAGATAATTAGAAATAAGTTTATTTTTGTATTTTTTAGTAAGAAATATAAGGCTTTTTTATTTTTTTTTATTTTTTTATTTTTTTTATTTTTTTTTATTTTTATTTATTCTCGAATAAAGCTCAGTTCAACGTTTTCGATATCAAAAGATCACATAGATTTCTGACTTAAAATAAATTAAATTTGGAACTAGAGGAAATAATTAACCAATTATGTTTAAGGATTGATTTAATTATGAGATTTAGTTGTGTCTACAAGAAGGCAAATTAGTGGGAGAGATGGATAGGAATGGGGAAGGCCTTTGCACAGCAGTAGGACAGAACAGGGTAATTAAAAAAAAGTTCAATCTACTTATTTAAAATATTGGGCACTGTTCCTGTTGACAGAGATGTGGCCGAATTTTTTGACGCCCTGTAATGTTTCCCTTTTTGATACTTGTACATAATTATATATTCAAATTTTATTTCATTCAAGTATTTAGATGCCACATTGATTCTAATGCAGGTAAATGACACAGCCCACCAATGTAGAGTAAGATAGATGTGACATTCGTTTCTGGTGCAAAACTCATATTTAACCCCAGCTGTTTGATCAAAAGCCAATCCCCCACAAAGCTCATAATATAAAAAGCTCAGAGGCTAAACCAACAATCACTTTCTCTATTTCTAGAGCGCTCATTTTTAAAAAGAGAATCGTAACTGGAATCGTCATTATCTTTTATGAAACCATCGATAACGAACTGAGCGTCGGCCTCTTGGCGTCTTCTCCCTTTTTTTTTGTATTGTCCCCTAATCACCACTTTGTTATTCAATTTGGAATGTTGCCAGCCAACTGCCTATTAAATAATACCGCGCTGAATCGGAAGATTCGCACAGCTCCGCTAGATATAGTAGTTTGCTTCCTGATAAAATTTTAAGTGAAATATTTTAGTACTTGGGTCTCGGAGGTGTTGTATAAAACTATTGGGGGGTTTTTTGGACTTGAGTTTTTTATGTCTTGCAAGTCTTTACTGAATAACAACAAAACGTTGATTTCTTTTTCTGATGTTTTTCTTCGCAGGAACGACAGGAAGTTAACGTGTCTATCTGTCTGTATGTGTGTGCCTGTCGGTGGCATCGTAACTCCCAAACGCATGAACCAATTTTGATTTTTGTTTTTTTAGCCTTCTTCGTACCCGAAGGGTTACCAACATTACTAAGCCTCCACTGTCCGTTTGTCCGTCCGTCCATCCGTCTGTCTGCCAGCGAGCTGTATCTTATGACCCGTAATAGGATGATATTTTCACAGAATGTGTATTTCTGTTGCCGCTAAAAATAATAATAATAATAAAGGGGGCTCTCCTACAACGATGGTGCCGAGCCTTTCATGCGCGAGCCCGACTCGTACTTGGCCAGTTTTGATTAAGTACGAAAACATAAAGCCGGAGTATTTTTTATGACAGGCATATTCTAGTCAACAGGAAAATTTTGATGAAAGCAATGAAACGTGTCAATATCGTCCAAACCTGCAGAATCCATCGCAAAACTGCATTGAAAAATCCATTGTGTGGGACGTTTGAAAGAATTAATGGATTTCGCTTGGAATTTTGCATGTCCCCCCCTCCCGCGCTCTTTGATACCGCGCGTCAAATGAATGATGGATGGATGGAATCGGTTTTCAAATAAGGAAGCACCCCTTAAATTAGACGTTTTAGTATCCAATCATAGCTATATAGGATGGGCTTATTGACGTACAGTCACAATCATGAATTTTAGCAATTTTTACGCGAAATAACGGTTCTAAGTTTACCATAAGATCTATTTCATAATAATATGACATACTGGCTGACTGTACAATCCTGACTCCGGGCAGCTACTGAGACATTTTTGAAGAAAAACTCACTAACACTTCTTCACCTGAGAATCGAACCTAAGATCTATTGCTCAGTAGTGGCACAAACAAGACAGCCACTATCTTTTTTATTCATTGGTCATGCATTTTTTTTTTATTGTTTATTAATTAAAGATAAAACAAAATGTAAACACAGAAACATCACAAAAACCTCAATAGGTTTGTCCGGATGTTGAAAACACTTATGAACTATCTTAAAACTAACTTAACAAATAAACATAGTTAATTTATGGTTCACACATAATTATAACAAACTAGCTTTTGCCCGCGACTTCGTTCGCGTGGAATAGTGACTTCCGTTAGTTAACTGCCTACCCCCTAAGAACGATGGCGTGATTATTTATAGCCTATGACCATTTCTAGGTTATCATCTATCACCATACCAAATTTCATCAAAATCCGTTCAGCCGTTTAGACGTGAAAGAGCAAAAGTCCCAACAAAAACGACTAAAAATCACTAACTCAATTTAGTTAACTGCCTACTGCCTACCCCCTAAGAACGATGGCGTGATTATTTATAGCCTATGTCCATTCCTAGGTTATCATCTATCACCATACCAAATTTCATCAAAATCCGTTCAGCCGTTTAGACGTGAAAGAGCAAAAGTCCCAACAAAAACGACAAAAAATCACTAACTCAATTTAGTTATCTGCCTACTGCCTACCCCCTAAGAACGATGGCGTGATTATTTATAGCCTATGACCATTCCTAGGTTATCATCTATCACCATACCAAATTTCATCAAAATCCGTTCAGCCGTTTAGACGTGAAAGAGCAAAAACCCCAACAAAAACGACTAAAAATCACTAACTCAATTTAGTTAACTGCCTACTGCCTACCCCCTAAGAACGATGGCGTGATTATTTATAGCCTATGTCCATTTCTAGGTTATCATCTATCACCATACCAAATTTCATCAAAATCCGTTCAGCCGTTTAGGCGTGAAAGAGTAACAGACAGACAGACAGACAGACAGACAGACAGACAGAGTTACTTTCGCATTTATAATATTATAGTATGGAGTATGGATGGATTGTGAGGTACCACGCAAAATAAAATACTAAGAAAGATTACAAATAACCCACGGTGCAGGTCGGGATCGGAATCGCGTCGATGCTTCTAACTAAGCAGTTCCGTAGTTTTGTACAAACCAATATAAAAAACCCTGGTAAAGTTCTAAAGTAGTAGTTGCAGAGCTGTAATCGACCGGGCAATATTGCGTGATAGCTGTCAACGTGTACACACGGCTACACTTCAAGCTATACAAAACCAGTTAATCTTGGCCTCACTTTACTAGATCTTTTCGCACAATGAACGATCAGATTATACTGGTTTTGTATAGCTTGATGTGTAGCCGTGTGTACACACGACATGTTTGGTTAGACTGTAACATCTCTTCACCTGGGAATCAGACAGGATCTATGCAGCGGGGGGAGCACATGCGACCATAACAAGACAAATGATAGTGATTTTTAAACTAGATGGAGCCGGTGTTTCGTACCTGAGTACTCCGAGAAGAAGCATCCGAAACAAACTCAGAGGTCATAGTCTCTTTTAGGTCCAGACATAGTCTTGATATACACACATGAAGAGTATGCAGATTAGTGTCTGAGATGGTATTTTGAAGAAAACACCACACAGATTTGAGTGGACCCACAATGAGGTAATATCGTTTTTCAATAATTTATCATGGTGCAAGTTTGTTATGCAAAAAGTTTGTAATGGGTCCGTTTTTAAAAACCATGGTAAAGTAGTAGTTGCAGAGCTGCAATCGACCGAACAATATTGCGTGACAGCTGTCAACATGTACACACGCCATGCTGAGCTGAGGCCCTTTTGGCATTAGTAGCTTTAATTGTTTTAAATTGTTTTTGTTCTTTTTATGGTACCTATTTTTGCCAAATAAACACAATTTTCTTTCTTTCTTTCTTTCTTTCCATGTTTGTTTGGACTGTGATTTTTACGTCTAGCAACAAACGTAACAACTAAATTATTGGAATGTCGCTCGGTAATTGATGGAATTACTTTGTATAGAGTTAAAAGTAGCATTTACAAATGATAGGTTAAGGGGTTCTTTTATTGACGTTGATAAATGGATATTTTAACATCACTTCTTTAATCCCAAAAGGGTTAGGCAGAGGCGTATCTAACAGTACACCCACATTTAGTCCCATAGTTTAAGTCCCATGCTATAGAGGCGAGCATATTGCCATCACAAATCCAGAATCCGTGGCGGCTACTGAGAAAAACCTGAAGTAAAGACCCAAGGACACTTTGTTCGACCTGGGAATCGAACCTCATGCTCAGCAGTTGTATTTGCGACCTACAGAGTAGAGTAAAGTCTTCCAATGGGATATTTTACGACATCTATACACGTGGAAAGCGAGCGAAGCGAGTAGGTATCTCCGTATTTGTACTAGCCGTCTATGAACCTTTCGGTAGCACAAGTCAGAATTGGCAAAATAAAACTATACCCGAGTGTACTGTAGGCTGGTACGGTACCCTTTCAGGATTGCGGAAGTCAGTTCACACTGTACAAATAAAACTCGCAACCTAGCCGCCTCTAGTTGCACTGAAACTGGCTGCAAAAACTTTTTAAAATGCAGATTGCGAAAAGTTGAAACACAACGTTTTTGAGCTTTGATATTTTACAGGTTCGCGTTTGGTGAGGTCTAACAAATGACGATCAGTCTCAATGAGACGGGTCATCATTACTTATGGATCATTCGAACTATAGTACGGCAAAATGCCGACTTGATGCGGGTTGTCTGTCTGTGTGTCAGTGTCCGGCCCAGCGGTAGTATTTGTCCGTAGTGGTTTGAATGAAGACTTAGGCTGTGTTTCTTAGCGTGAACAAGCGGCCATAGGAACCTCGCGGATTACGCGGCCACTACCACGACTCGTCGCATGACTAGCTGCAATCATGAACAAAACTTTATGGACGGGTCGTACATGGGTCGTGCGATCAATCGTTCTTCCCGGTTCCAACCAATAGTTGCTCCTGCGGCCAAAAGTTGTGGTCATATCCGTATAGAGTGCAAGGTTCCTTATACAGGCTGAATTTTTAATACATTGGCTAAATAAAATGAATAAAACAGATGCTTGGTTTTGCTATTTCAGAGAAAAGCTCATATTCATGAGTTCTTTCATTCCCTGATGAATTAAAATTCAACGTATAATACATATTTGAGATTTCTAGGTATTAAGGCTATTGCGTTTAACTAGCTACAAAAGTACCAGGAGTTCATGACGTAATAGCACCTTATCGTTTAATAAAATAGTGATCGTGTACTGAGAACGTGTTACCGACGCCACCTGTCAGGGAACACGAACGTTGCACATTGCACTGTCGTGTCTGAACATAAATGTTCAACATTTAACATGACCGCTTACATTGTTGCCGCTCTGTATGGGAGCAACATTATTTATTGCCGTGTTCTGAAATGAGAATTGGGAGGCTGATGATTACTTACGGGTATGCCATTGGGGAGTTGGTATTGAACGACTAGTAGGTATTGGCTATTGAAGGAACTATTTTTATCAGTAAGAGTGAAAAAGAAAAAAAGGAAGGACCAAAATTATAAACAACCAACTTATATAATGACGATGACGAATGACGTTGTCAGAGAGCGTTAATAATTGTTAAACTCTGTAAGAGTCACTGCTGCAAACATTCAAGATGGCTGTGTTTGTTCGGTTTTAGGTCCGATAACAAAAGATCTTTATACAGCCTTATGTAAAGAGAAGAGTTAACGGCTTTTTCGTTCAAAATTGGCTTTATGGTATACGTTTTCTATTCCGTTAATTTAAATTGTAACAATAAAATAACGTAAATTTATACAACAAAATTATTATACCTTTTTACCATAGTAATCATTATCTGCTTTTCCCATGGATTAAAAAGTTTCCTTCTAAAAAGTCTTCATGCGGCTCACACGTAACTACTCCGGAAAAAAGAAGAGCAAATATGGACGCCTGAGGCAGTCCAGTACTAGAGAATCGTATTCATTAGCGCTGTTTTTTTGTCATTAGCAACTTTTTTTATTGCTAATTCTTCCCTTTTTATTTCGTCTTAGATTATAGTGAAAATATATATCAGTTTTAAGGATTGTATTATTTGTGCGATCGGTTTATTACTCTTACTCTTTATTATATAATAAGGATAAAAAAATATATATAACCCTACAGAAATTCAACAGCAATTTACTAATTTATCAAATGAAAGTAGAAAAAGCAAAATAAAAACCGTGTGCTTTAGTCAAAGACAACGTTTTTAATTGGCAGCACAACCGTGCTGGTAATAAAATAATACTTTTACTTTGCTTTACGCAAGAATTCACTTCCTGTGTTATCACTTTATTAGGTATTTAAATTCCATATATATATATTTTTTTTATTTGTAATGGGCTTACCCAGAAGAAGCCTATTTACTCGCGATTTCATTAGATTGGGGTTATATAAACTCTGGGAAACTGACGCAGGCAGGAAGTATGTATTTGATAACACATTTTTGCAATAAGAGTATGTAGGGATCGTAGACGGTGGCGTTCTGTGGAGTCTGGTGAGGCAGCTCGTCCATGGGAACAGGTGTGAGTTCAAATGTTTGTATTTAATTTGACTTCTTTTTGCAACCTGTGTAGTATTTTCTCGTTTTTGGGTCTAAGTGGCACTACTACTTGCCTAAATTATTCTGTAAACGCGCATAAAAACCGTTCTTTTATGTAGTGAATGATGGCAAAAGTTAGATTTAACATCAAACACGAAGTAAGTCATAAGTTTGAAGTAACAACTCATGGCTTATCACGTCTGCTATGCGCCGGCCAGATATGGGTCACAGTCCTCATAGTTAGCGGCGACTGTTAACGATCTCTAGCTGTGTGTGTCTGTGTGCTTGTTTGTTTGTCTCTGTGTGTGTGTAAGACACAGATTATATCACAGTGTGACCAGCTCATTAGCTGCATATTGAAGTAAATGTAAGGACGAAGGATGACATGTGTTCCTTGGCATTTGATGTAGTTCTAATGTGTTACTTCGCAAACAACGTTGTTACGGTGACGCTGAGTCGTTTAGGTTGACTAGTGCTAGAATGGAGTGCCAAAAAAAAAACACCAAAGAGAAGTAGGTGGTTCAGAATGAAAGAACAGAAATTCTATTAACACATAACGTCAGGCCTATAATCCCTGAAGGGTTAGGCAGAAGTGAAAAACCCAATAAGACTACCCGACCTGAGAATCGAACACGGCAATCGTGCTTGTGACCACAAGACCAACGAGGTAGTCGAATTCTATAAGTAGATTTGGAAAATAAACTTTACTTAGCAAAACAGAAGGAAATTGAAACACCAGTGAATACATACATGCAATATGTATTTGCAAGATGGTTGATATTGAACCTTAAAACATGAACCTACTTATTTCTGTGCAATGAAACAGTTACCGTCATCCAGTTCAATCTCCAGATAAAAATATAACCATCTAGAACTCTAAACTTTTAAATTGCCACGTTCCTACGAACGGAGTCACCGATGTCGTTAACTTAGGAGTGTTCAATTAAATAAACGTAATTCGATTTAAGAGCAGAATCAACAGGCTGTGATTTGTTTGATAGAACTTCTTCCAAATATAAGCAAGAGCCGTCCTTGAAACCCCGTATCAACAACTCCTTTTAATATATTATTTACTAATTAAGAACAAGAATGAAGGAGTTTTGAAAGTGTTTTGCCACGTGTTACCGACATGTGAAAAGCGGTTTCTAAAGTTTTAGCAAAGGGAAACTAAGAAACTTGTGTGTTCGTCTTCAAAATTGTAGTTATAATAATTTTGTAAGTAAAGTTGTTCTTGTGTATGTTTCTCTTGGCTTATGAAACATATTATTTACAATTTACTGTCGTTTAATCTTTGTTCTCCAATAATCCTTAATTTTCAGTTTTGTACCTGCCAGTTTGTTTCTGTTTCATCCAAAGGTCAGCTTACCTTTAGGAAGTAGAAAATGCCTATGGAATCAAATCCGCCATTTCTTAAATATGTATCAGCCTGGTCGGTCCCATTTCTTAGCAAAGTCCTCACTCGTGACTTTGTTTGTCATTTGTCTTTCGCCGTTAAGAAAAAAAAATACTCAGTACCAAGACTGAAAACTTCTTTAAATGTTCTTTATTAGCCATTAAACTTCGCAAATAGAAATCAACAACAGTCTCATTATGTTACTGCAATATATGCTAATGACGTGGAAATCACCACAGAGTGTGGCTAACACCTAAACACAGTGGTGGTTGCTGATTGCATCCCATTTACAAACTATACTGATGTCAATGAGGTATTAATAGATTCCATTTGCAAATGATGCATGTCATTTATTTATATAACCCGTTTTAATTTTCCATGTAGACCATAATTATGGCAAATACGAAAAGTATATTAAAACACACATAATATGAAAAATCACCACTGAAAATACCATGCATATAAGTCAGTGCTTGTCCCGAATAACCAGTAGGTCTACAACACTTCAGCGGCATTATTTACCCGAAAAAATCGTATTTACAAAAGAACATAGAATTTAAAAGCACATTTCTTTCTAAGCTCAATGTAATTGATAGTCACAGTGACACGAGACCTTGGTTGTTTATTTCTGATTAAAAAGCGAATCTTGATTCGTTCAAAGTTAGAATTCGATCAAAATAATTGGAATGGCTTGTCAGTCAATAAAAACTTGGGACGCACCCGCTCGAGACCAATTAAATAAAACAAGTTTACGAAATCAATTAGTTGCAATGTTGGCTTTACACAAGTTGTTATTGAGTTTACAAACTCGTAATATGTCCTACGCTAGGTTTTATGTATCCTTTTAAATTTAATTTAACTTTTGGAAAATGAACATTGTCACGCTACCATGCGGCTTTACTTTTTAGTGCTAATAGTTTGCGCTTTTATTCATTTTGTGCTTGTTACACAGTTAAACCTCTGTGTTTTAAACGTTTATTTGAACAATTATAACTTTCTGTTGTGAGAGTGTAGATCGTAAAGTTTTTATTGAGCAAATTGACTTGCATTACGTAACTTTGCAACTTAAGTGGCTGAAAATGGTGTACTAACATACTTACTTGTTCTTTATTATTAATGGATGTTATGTATTGTTTTACAAGCCGATTTCTAAATAAGAGGCTTATTTAAGTGAAAAAGCGAGCACTGTTTGTAGTTTTGATGGATTAGCTAGGAATATGGTATGACCCACATACCGAATTCATAAATGTATGTAAATGTATACCTAAGAAGTGGAGCAAAATGTTCGATTTGAGCCAGTTAAACCTTACATCATTCTGTAAACTCAGCAATCGCATAAAAACAAATCAAATTGGTTTTGGTTTGCGGTTTTGAACGTTTGTACCACGTTTGCGCAAATCATTCTGTTTAACAAATAAATACGGATCAAAAAACCACTCATGAATTAAGGTCATATTCCGTCATGAAACCATTTTTGTTTTGTTGGGCTCCTTCCGGGATACATTTGTCGGAAACATTTTTGATTTATTCTGATACTGGCTCTACCTACATGAAATTTCAGATTTTGAGCAGAGACTGTATAACGAAACCAATCTATGAGGGAATGGTATCGATTCCGTTTCTGAAACCATGTGCCGACACAAATGTGGACTAGTAAGGACACGGCTTTATCTTGTACTCGCTGATTCCGCTAAACAGTGGAGTTCAACCCTCGGAATTGTACTACCGCGAAAAAAAATATTCTGTGTAAATCCAGGTTATGTACTACCTGTGCAACAAATAACGTCGAAATTCGTTCAGTAATTCTTCCATGAAAGAGTAAGAAACACCTAAACAGTCCTCACAAAAGGTTTGGCCTAGGCGAAACTAGTTTGTCCAGAAATCGAGTTTGGCCGGTAACATATAACATATTATTAGTAAGAAGATAGGAATAATTCAGCACGCAGATATGTTATATCTAAATCTATCAAATATTTCATAAGACGTACAATCTTATCGATCAAAGTAAACAGAAAATCTGGAGTCATTTCAAAAGCCCTTTTAAAATCTGGCTGTTTTCAAAGTTTCCACGAAACATACCTATAAAGACAATAAGCCGTGGTCGAGCCGTTGTTAATAACTAAAACTTAATTAAGTACAAATAAAAGAATCAAGAATTACTTTCTAAGAAGCCCGTTGTTTAATTCGAATACTTAGCGAATAGTTCAAGCAGAACAGCTTTAAGTTATAAGAACAAGTTGTACTAAATTTATTTTATAAACTTTTATATTTATTAATTATTTTATTAAGACATTTTCTAGATAATTTATCAGTCTCACCGTACTTTCTTTTAATGATCTTAATTAGATATTACAACTTCCTCAAAGAAAGTATCCTGTAACATAATTAATTTGATCGATGGAATGGTTTTTTCTTTCTTTCTTATTTTTAAAAAATGTGTTTCAAAATGTTGTGTCGGTAAAATAATATTACAGGAAAATTATTTTGAAGAATATACTTTGATGATTATATTTCGGTAAGAATTTCAGTCGCATGTTTTCATGTTTTTACCCGACTACGGCGAAGCCAAAAGGAAGGGTAATGATTTTGTTGAGTTTATAACCACGCTCTTCAGTTTGACATATTCTAGTCATTTTAATGTTTCTTAAGGCACGTAATAAACTAGAGTTAGATAGATAACTAATAAAATAGTTTATTTTCTCACCTCATTGGATATTTACAAAAAGGAGATCACGAACTATTGTTGAGAGTACTTATCTAAAAGTACCTTAATGATGAACGGATCGGAATTGTATTTAAGTTGGACTTATAGGTATTACTTTGAAGAGCAAACTCACGTAATTCTTTGCATTTAGTTTTAGTTACTGAAATGTTTATAATCAAGCATTGTCTATTAATCGGAGGAGTACTTTAAAGCCTCAATGTAACATTGTCATCGTTGTAGGTAATTTTTATTATTATTTTAGATAGATTTGTAGTTCATTCATAATCTACAAAATAACCTTACTTAAAAATAATTGGCGTTTTCAGACATTATCTTCAGTTCGATTAGATTCAAAGATTTAATACAATCAAATCGTATTCGATATCTAAAACGTGTTCCATGTCCCCCATTTAGGGGTGTGTGAGCTTCTCCGGTCTACACTTTACAGACCCGCAGCTCCATAGCTATTTGCATGTGAAAGAGCGTCAGTGGTACGGTCGTACCTACTTTTGTATGAAGGCGGATGAGTAGACAGGCTACAGTAATAAATTGTACACATTTTCAGTACCTTCATTGAGTAAGGAACAATGGCCCTGGTTTTCATTGAATGAAACGTAGCTGTACTTCTTTTTTTTGTTTAGTGAAAATTATTGGGAACGGTTTTGTGAATAGATTCAATGTTTTGGTTTTTAGGTATTTACCAACAAAATGTACTTACTGTTATAACAAAAAAAAAACTGTCGAAACTTATAGGACTAGAGCTAGCTCAATAAAATCACTATTTGCCTAGTCTTTTCCTAACTTCGGAGTTGGTTTTCAGTCTAACCTAACACAGTAGTATTTTTTTTTTTTACTAAACTGGCTTGTGATTGTGCAACTTGCGTGATGTGAAGCTATGGTGTGGCCTAGGGTAGAGCACGCTAGCTTAGAAGATACCGATTCACTGGAAATGCCCGTCGGGGGCTGCCATTAAATGAACTAGTTTTGCAATGTTCAGCACCCGACGGACATTCTTGGGTTTTTTTAAGGTGGGTGTTTTATGTTATTTTATCCTTTTTTCAATTAATTTTTAACAGTCGTGGGTTTTTTCAAAATTTTTAATTTTGCTTTTTATTTTAAACTTTTTACTTTAAAAAAAAATATATATCTAAAAACATGCACCAATCAAACTTAAACCAATAACTAAAAACTGAATCAAAATCTGACTTGTAGTTTTGGAGAAAAATGGCAACTTTGATTTGCACAAAAAATGTTTGCTGCAGCGCCCCCTGGTGGGTTGTCACCGTAACACCTACCTAAGAACATGCACCAATCAAACCCGAACCCATAACTGAAAATTGAATCAAAATCGGACTTGTAGTTTTGGAGAAAAATGGCAACTTTGATTTGCACACAAAATGTTTGCTGCAGCACCCCTTGATGAGTTGTCACCGTAACACCTATCTAAGAACATGCACCAATCAAACTCAAACCCATAACTGAAAACTGCATCAAAATCGGACTAGTAGTTTTGGAGAAAAATGGCAACATGTGTTTGCACAAACAAACAAACAACCTCTCACCCAAAACGCATATACCGTCTCCGTTCCGTCGTGGGTAAAAATCCAGATTCAAAATTATCGGGAAATAGAGAAGTCGGCAGTGAATACCAGTATTCTACAAGGTGACTGCCTATCTGACCTCAAAAACCTAGCTAGCTCATTAAAAAGATTTTCATAAAATTATATTTATTTTCAGCTACCTTTGCTGTTTACAAAGCTGTACTTTCAATTTATAACAAGACTAAGCTTCAAATGGTTTGCCATGTTGTTCAGAAGTCTGGGGACTGTGGATGTCGCCTGTGTTGAGGTCCCTAAGGAGATCACTGCTAAAGCTGACATGAGAATCTAATAGTCCGCTCAGAATGCACTTGAAGTTTGAAAATAAGTAACTTAATGACTTGAAGTCTTGTTGTTATTCGTTCACGAATGACTGAAAAATCATGACGACAAAAATTACACGAAAATTGGGCTTTAATGCAGCAGCGGTGGCCCAGCGACTTTCGTCTTGGGTTCGAACTCAGGCAGGCGTAGTACTTTATGTAATTTATTTCATCACCACTTCTCTCAAAACGGTGAAGAAAAACATCGTGAAGAAATCGCATGTCATGGACCAAAAAATCGAAGACGTGTGACATCTATCAACCCGCAGTGGGCCCACGTGGTGGATTATATAGCCCTCAGCCACTACCGAGTGGGAATATTATAGGCTGATTATACTGGGGATTTAATGTTGCAGACATGTGGTATCAACAAGACGGTGGCGCCTAATACCAAATAGGGCGCGATGCGATTAATTTACTCAAACAAACCAGCTGCCAAATTAATTTAATCAAATAAAGATAATTTCATGGGTACTATAAACAGATATTATTTTGAAGTTGAAATCTCTAACAATAATATCTGTTCTGTCTAAAATCTAAACTCTAGCATAACAATAACTGTGCAATCACCAATCACATTTATGAAGTGTCCAATATCTGTAGCTTCGCCAGAGTGTGACCCAAATACAAACGCTTATAACATGTCATTTGGGGCACTAGCGTTATATTTATGGCCAGTTGCTAATAAGCATAATGACGTGAAATAATTTATTACTAGCTATCCGTTTAGAGTGAGATCGCTACTGAGTCTACATGAAACACCGTGCCGTGAAATTAACAGATAGTTCTGATTATGTTACTTAAATAAAATAATCATCACGCCTGTGTAAGGGTTAACAAGCTGTGCATGGAAAGAGGCCAGTTCCCGCTTCGTTGGAAGACGGGGAAGCTGGTCCTCATCCAGAAGCCGGGGCGCCCTGCGGACTCGCCGTCTGCATACCGGCCCATTGTGCTGCTCGACGAGGTGGGCAAGCTCTTTGAAAGAGTAATTGCAAACCGCCTCGCCGAGCACCTTGAGGGAATGGGTCCGGATCTTGCGGATCAGCAGTTTGGCTTCCGCAAGAGGCGCTCGACGGTGGACGCCATCATGCGCGTGAGAGCCCTCACGACGGGGGATGCGGTCTCTCGGGGCGGTGTGGTCCTGGCGGTGTCTCTCGACATCGCCAACGCCTTCAACGCAATGCCCTGGAGCTGCATCAGGGAGGCACTCCGGTATCACCGGGTGCCGGCCTACCTTCGTCGTGTAGTCGGGGACTACCTGTCCGACAGGACGGTAATCTACCCTGGTCAAAACGGAGAATGGATGGATGAGGAAGCGGGCCGTCCACTACCTGAACGCGCCCCAAAAGGTCATGGCCGTAAGGCTAGTCCGCGGGTACCGCACGATCTCCCGCGAGGCGGCGAATCTCCTTGCCGGATTGCCGCCGTGGGATCTGGAGGCGATAGTCCTCGCGCGCCTACACGAGTGGCGCGCGGAGGCGCTACACCGGGGGGTCACTCTGCTGCCGCGGCACATTGCTGCGCGGCGGACAGACCTCCGGTGCGATTTCATGGCGGCATGGAGACAGCGACTGTCGCAACCCCGTGCAGGGCACGCCACGATAGTGGCGGTAAGTCCCCTCTTTGAGGAATGGCTAGAGAGGAGCCACGGCGCCCTCACCTTCCGTCTGACGCAGGTCCTCACCGGACACGGATGTTTCGGGAGATACCTGCACCGAATCAGGCGGGAGGAAACGCCCGGATGCTTCCACTGCGAGGATCGACCGGAGGACACGGTGGAGCACACTGTGGAGGTGTGCCCTTATAGAACTTTTGTTGGGACGTGATATAGGTTCTATAGTTAGATGAAATGAAATGTCCAATTCTATGTTGCACTATGAATTTAATAAAGTATTTACTATAACTAACACGGTACAATACTACAATAAATGATTGACGCGAGTAACGGGTAGTAACCGACTATATGTGTTGTCGCGGGGACGCGTGACTTCGAACTTAACTTGACGGTGCAACGTCATAGGCACTTATAAGCTCGCAAGTGGTGTGCGTGCATGTGTGGGTAAACATACCACTACATGTCCTCCCCCCTTAGATGAAGACAATTTAATAAAAGGGTGAAAAAAAAAAATATCATCAAAAGCAATGACCAAAGTGTAAAAACATTGCAAATACCAAATAAAATGGTTTGGTGTAAAAGTGTATAACTATACATAACTCCTAAATTAATAAACAACAAGACTACGGTAAATAAAAACAACACTACACAAATGGATACCTACCTAAACTGAAGACATTTTGTAAAAAAAATATTAAAATACATTGGTCATAAATTTGGCAACAACTTGACACAAAAAGGTTTTATACAAAAAGGTTTTAAACTTAAGAGTTAACTAAGTGGTAACGATAACATAAAAATAAAAACGTTACATGTTGACTTAATTAGTGTGAAAACAAACAATTTTGTTGGTCTATTTTAAAACACAGAACACTTCACCGCACTTCAAATTTCACTTGATATATTTATGACTTTGGGACTGGCGACAAAAAATGTTTTAAATGGCAAATCTCACGGTCTTTTTCACGACGCGACCCGATCTTGTAGTGACAGATGGCTCAGTTTTGTCAAGTGAGGTCGATTTGGTTGCAACCGGTGTTATCGCAGTTGTTTTGGGCGAAACAAAAACTTCATGTGGCGACTGAAGTGTTGGGCTATTAATTATAACATAAGCAGGTTTGAGACGATCGAGAGAAATAGTGACTTCTAGAGAACCTACTTGAACGACGTAATGTTTATTGCTTCGTTTGAGTATTTTATAAGGACCTTCGTACGGCGGTGTTAACGAACGTTTAACTTCGTTTTTAATGAAAACGTAGTCCGATTTAGTCAAATCTTTGTGCACGAAAATGTTTCTGTTATCAGCTTGTTTTCTTGTGGTTGGTTGAAGGTTCGCTAATGTTTCCATGAGTTTGCAATAGCGTAACCACAGACCAGCACCAGCAGCCAGAGACGGGGACGATCACCATCAACTCCCGCATCGCCGACTTCTGGACAGCGCGTCCGCGACTATGGTTCCATCAGTTTGAGGCCATAATCGGTGCACAAAAAGCAGGTGACTTGCATAAATATCAATTAGTTATAGCTAAGTTAGGTCGAGATGAATTGAGTCAAATTAGTGACATTCTTGAGAACCCGCCCGTGAACGGTAAATATATAGCACTGAAGGACAGGTTAATTTCGTCCTATGAAGAGTCCGAGTCCAAGGAATTACATACGTTGCTTACGAAAGTCGAGCTAGGGGATCAACGACCCACTCAACTTCTTCGTAAAATGCGAGAGCTTGGAAGTAACAAAATTCCCGAGGATGCAATCAAAATTTTGTGGTTAGATCGCCTGCCTCAAACAGTCCGTGCAGTAGTTACTGTCTGCAATGTAACGTTGGACAACGTCGCAGCAATTGCTGATAAGATAATGGAAACTTCACGGTCATCTGAAGTCTGTTCGCTAAATCCGGTCGCTATCCCTAGTCATTCAACGGATCAACAATTTAATCATTTAATTAAAGAAATTGCCGCGTTAAACACAAAAATTAGTGATCTACAAAACACGCGTCAGAGTACAAGTCGGAGTCGTGGCCATGATCAGTCGCGATCACGGTCACGATCACGCTCTCGGTATCTTGACAATCAAGACAGATACAGGCGTCAAACAGCGCAACCGGGAGACAAAGATTTTAAGTGCTTTTATCATTAAATTTATGGAAACAACGCCAAGAAATGCGGCGACGAGCAATGCATCAGAAAGGCGTTAAACTAAACCCGACACCTACCTTGGCGAGAGTAGGTGTCGAAGGAACATCTCGCTTGAGCGTCACCGACTGGAAAAGTGGTACGCATTTTCTTATTGACACCGGCGCTGATATTTCAGTTATTGCCTACAAAAACGTTAATCGTTACTCGCGTCAATCATTTATTGTAGTATTGTACCGTGTTAGTTATAGTAAATACTTTATTAAATTCATAGTGCAACATAGAATTGGACATTTCATTTCATCTAACTATAGAACCTATATCACGTCCCAACAAAAGTTCTATATTGGTGACCCCGACGTGAATGAAATAAATGATTGACGCGAGTAACGGGTAGTAACCGACTATATGTGTTGTCGCGGGGACGCGTGACTTCGAACTTAACTTGACGGTGCAACGTCATAGGCACTTATAAGCTCGCAAGTGGTGTGCGTGCATGTGTGGGTAAACATACCACTACACCCTGCTTGGGCGGAGCCCCGCCGTGTTCTCGTAGCGGCGATCGGCGGCGGTGACCTCTCGCGTCCGGCCCTGGTGCAAGCCATGGTCCGGGGCGAGGAGGAATGGGACGCCGTCGCCTCCTTCTGCGAAGCAGTGATCCTAGCGAAGGAGGTGGCGGAACGAGAGAGGGAGCGATCCTCTCAACGTCCCAGCCGCCGCGGAAGGCGCGGAAGGCGCTCCGGGCGTCGGGGGCCACGTGATGGCTTCCGGCCACCGTAGACGCGGGCCTGTGGACGGTGAGTAATGGGCTAGCTCGCCGTCCGGCCGTCGTCATGACGGCAACAGACCGTGTCGGCGGCGCGTTCGTGTTTCACGCGCGCCTCAAAGAGATGTCAGCAAGGAGGGGCCTGCAAGGGCCGACGCCCGTCGGGGCCGCGGTATTTTGTACTAGATTACGTGGCCTCGGCGCAAGGGCAAAGAAGGAACATGGGTTCGGTTTTTAGTCAGTAGAAGTCTGACACTCCCCTTCGCTCTGCCCAAGAGCGGGGGGGGGGGTCATTCGATGATTTTCCACCCACCAAAAAAAAAAAAAAAGGGTTAACAAGCTCGCCACCTTATTTGCAATCAACAGTGGCGACAATAAAAAAAACAACGAGACAGTGAAGCTCGACGAAGTTACAGAGAAACAATTTTTCTCAAACATGCTTGGAAATTTGAGCATTATTTTGACAACCTTCTTCGAGATAAATCTAAATTGCTGTACTGGCCAGATACATGCGACCAGCGGCCGGCAAAAGTTGTATGAAAATCCATATCTGTCGTGTTTAGCGGCCAAATAAATTACATACTAAACTCATATCTGTCGTGTTATTTAAAAATGGAACGATCTTTTACTCTGAACCATAGCAACCAAGGAGGTGACTTATTAAAGGTTTTATTTAAATTTCGAATTGGCTGAACTCTTCAACGCGTGAAAAATTATTGTTGTCTAAGTGATTTTGAAAAGTAAATTGTATTTAATTTCCTCGCATTATTTGAGAAAAGTACTATACAAGCCTTGGCCACAACTAGGCATTGATGGACTTACGTATGTGTGCCTCGGCTTCGCCTCGGCCCACATTTACACGTTCGTCCATCAATGCCTCTGTTGCTGGCCGCTACAGTAATGTACTATAACTGTCTTCGATGGCAACGAAATTACACAGAAAAAAATAGTGGAGGAGAAGGAAAAACATAACTTCAACACCGTGGCTGCTACTGTTGCCTCATGGAACACACAATACCAATTTGCCTGATCCAAAACCTCATGCTAGACCGACTAGACGAACGAGGCAGTCAATTATGCTACTTAGATTTAGTAAATACTGCCTTCAAAACAGCCAAGTTCATAACAGCTACGTTACAAATAATACAGTATGTATGGACTTGTTTGTTGCTACTTTTATGTGATTTAGAGCATTACTTTGTGAAAATCTGTGGAGAAAACTACTGACACTTTCTAGAAATATTGGTAGAAGTGTTTTTTATTCAGACTATATTTTGGTAGATCTCAAGGTAGAGCTCTCAGGCTATCAAGTCATATAATATGTTATTGTTTAGTTTTTGTGGTGAAATAAATAAAATATTAAATTTTGGTAGATAAGTAGCTGGGTAAACGTAGGTACCCTCATACACTAACCTCATTCAGACGTGATTATATTCCCGTTATTCTCAAATACCGATTCCCTATGTCTGTAGTTTTTCGGTAATGTCGGTAACTTATCGCAGCGATAACCTGGAGAGCAGCTATAAAAGTATGCAAAATCTTTGGAATAATTATGCAAATGGAACATTCCAGCGACCGCCATTCACATTCAAGCAGGTACTTAGGTGCCCAGCGTATTGCAAAAATTAAAGGTATGTAGGCACACGGACTCGACATGTAGTGAATTTATTTATTTGAAAAGACTTTCTGAAACAAATTAAAAATCCAGTCAGTTCATAAACTTTAGGACTAATGTACCTACGTGAGAGTTTTTTGGTGAAATGAAGAAGCAGGATGAGTATTTGTATATTGGGTTGGGTCCAATTATATCTATGGTTCCAGTGCATTTTTGGTCCGGATAGTATTGTGTTGTTGTCCTGCCTCCTTGGTCTAGTGGTCACAAGCGCAATTGTTGAGCATGAAGTCCTGAGTTTGATTACCGGGTCGGGCTAAGTGTTTTTGAGTTTTTCCAACAGGTATTTCTAAGTAACAGCCACGGTGTCTGGATTTGTGTAAGGTTTTTTTATTTATTTATAACCAACTTATACTAACAGTAAGTACACCACACATATAAGAACATAAAAATTACACAAACAAAATAATTAGAAATATAAAAATAATATCAAAACGAGAAAATAAAAGCTCTAATACAATAAAATTAACATTAAATTTATATATACATGAACATAGCTATATAAAAATTAATCAAATAAAAATAAAATATTTAAAAATATAGTCTGAATAAAAATAAAAAGGTTGATTGCAATAGATAGGCTCGCCCCTTGTTATAAATATTTGGTACATCTCTGGTTAAACTTTCACGAATTACAGGCGTGATGTTGTGAAAATCTTGTGTCAAAATTAAAAAAAAATATTTTTTTTTGGCGGGTAGAAAATCATTAAATAACCCGTCCCGCTCTTGGGCAGAGCGGAAGGGAGTGTCAGACTTCTACTGACTAAAAACCAACCCATGTTCCTTTTTCGCCCTTGTGCCGAGGCCGCGTTATCCCTATCGATAATTCGCAACCCCGACAGGACTACGGTCATTTTTTTTTTGTTTTAAACGTTACCCTATACACTAGGAATTTCTCCTGTATCGTGGGTGCGCTTACAAACATTGAAACTCACATACACAAGACGCCCAGACCCGAAACAACTATCTGTAGGCCATACAAATACTTGTTCCGTGCGGGGATCGAACCCGCGACACGTAGCGCAGCAGTCCAATCGCTTAGCCACTACGCCAAGCGTGTCGTCAAAATTGGTGTCACCTGACTCGCAGCGATAAAACAATCTTTATTTAAACTGACCCTAACATAAATCTAGAATCGAGATGAGATGTTAAAAGAAATTCATGCTGAAGTATTTAACAGAATCTGCAAGAAAATAATATCCCAGAATAACTTCATTTATGAGAATAGCGAATATTGATTTTTCAATTGAATAAGCGGCTCGTTGGCTCTGTAAAAATTCGACTTTTAATTCTCTATTGTCGGCCGCGGCGAGGCCGTAATAGAATCAAGGGGTCGGGTCACGTCTTCAACCCTCAAACGGCTGACGGTGGAAGATAAACTTTACCTTCATTGTCAATTTCCTCGAGTCTTGAGGGCACTCCGTACGGCCGGAAACAATGAAAGAAAAGTACTTTGAATGAGTTTCTGTTGACTTTTTAAATGGTGCGTTGGCCTAACACAGGCTATTAAGCCGTTTCGATTGTGGTAACGACCTACCGATTTGCTCTATTACTGGGAATGTATGTACTCGCTACTCGCTATTATTGCGGCGGTGGCGTGTCAATCGATTACTTGTACTGACAGTGGCGTGCCTAGGCGCCAACAATACGGCAAGCGTCTATAGCAAGTAGGCTGTTCGGATATCCTAACAACATGAAGAGGGTAAAAGAGTTATAAGGGCAAGCCAAGCTTTCAGGATTGTTTGAAAGTATCACCATTACTTACTTACTTACCTATGTACCTGCTGTGTAATGTTATTAGAACTATAAATGTGTAATATCACCAGGTTTAACACCGAGACCTGCATTAACATTAATGATATACTCAAACTAAACACAACCGATTAAAAGGGATAGACTTAATTATGTAGCATGTTAGTTTAGAATTGAAATTGGTACGCACCACTCGTAAACTTTCGTATTATTTCACACTACTAATAACTTAATTAATATACGAGGGTTTAAAACCGAAATAGGGGATGAAGCTTTAATATAAGTTTGTGTCGCTACAAATACTTGGGTACATAGGTAATGTGTCTGGTTAGTTCTCGTCGTGTTTTTAGGATAATAAATTGAAACGGTTATTTATGTGCTGTCCAATGAGAATTGATGTTGATAAGGATTGAAATCCCAGATAGGGCAGAAAGGTACAAAATACGATAGATAACTTCTTTAGATACGTTTTTTGCGACTTCTTTACGATAAGGGACATAAAGCTGACGGTCGGAAGGTGCGATGTGAGGACTGAATGGATCTTTTGTGTTAGATGAAATTTGAATTTGAATATCAACCGAATGCTCCGATTTTATTAGCAAAATGAAGTTAGTTAATTTAATCCAATGTTATTTGGATTGTAGTCATCAGAGTTGAAACAATTTAAATAAATTGATTCTGATAGATGTTTGTTACAGCAGATTGTAAACCGATGTTGTTGAGGTCGGGAAACTCTTTTGATGAGATTTCCAAGAATCCACATTTAGAAGCCCTTTGTGGTAGGTACTTATTTTTATTATTGTAAGCACGTTATCGTTAAGCTGTTGGTCCCGGCTGTCATTTTTACAAGTTTGACAGTCGTTACGGGTAGTCAGTGGCCTAAAAGTCTGACAACTAGTCTTACCTAGGTGTATCGTATTACCCAGTACTAATTAGGTTGTGGAGGTCCGATAAGCAGTTGCTCCATGTAAAATACTGGTATTCTGCTGCATCCGGTTAGAATGAAATCCGACTCCAACATACTTAGTTGGGAAAAGGCTACGCAGATAATGATGATCTTTGGTACAATAAATAATGACATTATTTCATTAACTAATTTTTGTTGAACCTACCTAATACCTAATTTTCAGTCAGAGGATAATTTTTGTAATTTTTTCTCGCCCATTAAAAAAACAGGGACCGTATAAAATGGCCGTAGTAATTTTTGCAAGCCCACAACGTAAGTATCGTATCGTGTCGCCACCGCGCTGTCGTGTTGGTTTATGTGGAAACACGCATTATTAATTAAGTTGCCACCTTTTATTATGTTTACATACAAAACACAATTACACTAAGCTTGGTCGCGCGTGTGGCTTATCCTCGGGAACAGACTGGCATCACGTTATACCACGCAGCCTGCTCATTGGCTACATTGTCATCCCGTGTGGCCATCTTCCTATTAATCGACCAATGATTGCAAATGCTACTGTTGTATATTCCTCGGTGTTACAAGTGTTTCGACGCCTTTACTCTAACTATTTATGAGCAACTCATCAGGCTAGTCATCAGTTTTTTATGACGGATATTCTCGTTAGTTCAAGTAGAAAAGAGAAACCGATCCTAAACACAGAGGAATAAAGGTTAGAAGCAATAATATGGCGACGGCGGCCATTTTACCACTATAGTGGTAATGCGCCGACAACGGCATAAAAATTCTTTACCACTATAGTGGTAATGCGCCGGCAAGCGGTCTGTTGCTGATTAATATTGCTGTTAATGATTGATGGAATTACTTCGTTGAGTGTATGCATTATTTATTACTTGTTATTGGTTGCATAGCATGAAATGTTTTGCTAATAATAAGGTAAATAGGCGCTAAGTTTTCTGCATAAGTTGAAAGACATGATTAAAAACTTCACATAAAGAGAAAAACTCGGATAAATACATATATGACCAGATATATATAACCTACTAGCTGACCCGGCAAACGTTGTTTTGCCATATAAAAAAAAATAGGGGGATGAAAAATAGATGTCCAGACTATAATATCTTGGTCGGACAATTATGGTATTATGGTTCATCTTACAGACCAGTGTGCTTACTCTCGAATATAATTCCGATAGATCGACATTGGAATTGTCAGTCAAACGTCAGGCATTGGCTGGACTCACTGAGTCTAGCCAATCGCTGACGTTTAACTCAACCAACTGACGTTTGACCAATGTCGATCTATCGGAATTATATTCCAGAGTAAGCACCCAGGTCCAATCAAGTACGTTGTTGAGTGAACCTGGCCCGCCAGTGGTGGTAAACGTGTAGTGAGGCCATAGAGACTTTACTTATGTTTTTATTTACAAAGAATCTATATCTAGTGGTCGCAAGCGCGACTGCAGAGCGTGAGGTCCTGGGTTCGATTCCCGGGTCGGCCAAAAAGTGCTATTGGGTTTTTCATTAGAAATTTCCCAGTAGTAGCCCGGAGTTTGGAAGTTGGTGGTAAAATACCCCCGTGCCTCGGAAAGCACGTTAAGCCGTTGGTCCTGCGCCTGATCTCTCTCCGGTCGTGTCGGATTGCCGTCCCATCGGACTATGAGAGATAAGGAACAGAGAGTGCACTTGTGCCTGCGCACACACTTGTGCACTATAATATCTCCCGCGCAGATGGCTAATCTCAGCGGATTGGCCGCCGTGGCCGAAAAACGGTCAGGAGGACTATTATTTACAAACACAACATGGACTTGTCACACTGTTGGGCAAAGGCCTCCTTCCATCGGTCACGATTCTGTGCTAATTCTTTCCAATTCTCAAGGAGTCTTCCTTCCCTTCACCCAGTACGTCTAGCCATCACCATCCTTAAAAAAATATATTTATTTTAAAACGAAATCCTACGCAATGCCAACTAAAATAGAGACCAGAGTCCTCTGTAAGTTTGAGCACACAAAAATTGTCTGAAAAAACTCAAACGTGGTACTGGCATGAAAATTATTTACAGCGCACTTTGTCGGTTAGTCGCGCACTGAATGCCTAACGCCTATGCGGCATGCCTGTAGTGTATCTAGAGTACTGTGGAGAAGTTACTGGCATCACACTACTATTATAAAGGCGAATGTTTGTATGTGTGTATGTTTGTTACTCCTTCACGCACAAATGGCTAAACGGATTTGGATGAAATAAGGTAGGTACCAAGAAAGTTTTTCTTATTCTGGACTAACACATAGACTTTTGACCCTTTTTGGATACCAGGAAAATAATGATCTTGAAAATTTAATTTCCCAGTTTGAAAATTTAAGTGATACAACATTCTTTTAAAATTTGTAAATCTAAGTGATACAATATTTTACTTATCTTGAGAAAATCTACATAATAGTTCTCTACGTTCTCTACAGATTATTTTTAGAGCAAATTAATACAACGAAGAGTTCATGAATGAATGTAAATATAATATTGCCGACTAAAGCTTTAAGATTATTAACACTGTCAGCGTACTTAAGCTTAACTTTAGTGTATTCACGTTAGACGATAAGAAAATACACACGCTAACTTAACCAATTTCAGTACCGACGTAAAATAAAAATACGCATCCACGTTATAAATAAATACCCAATGATGCATAAAGAAAACAACATTATGTTAAAAATAAACCTCGTGTTTATTCTCACACTTCCATTGAAGGAAGCTCACACGACCCAAATCTAATCGCTCCCCTTGTAAAGCGCCTCGGACATAAAAATATCAGTTCGTTGTACGCCTGGCCGGAGTGAATCGTAAACAGGCGCGGTGTTACGGCGATAGATCACTGAACACCGATCGTGTAACTTACATATTAGCCCCATATGTTAGCACCGCCGCTCTGACAAAAACCAGTCACACGTCCCGATATGGTAAACTACGAATTGATTTCCTGAAGGAGTTTCTTTGAGATGGTACTGTTTTTTAACGCCAGATTCGCAAACATGTGTGTCCTGTGACATATTGCTTTTTTCATTCGTTTTCTGTGTCGTGTTTTCGCTTTGGTAGACCGTCGATATTGGGCTTTTTCGTTTTCTATGACGAATGCCACGCGTTTTTGTACATGTAATAAGAGATGAAAGGTCGTGGTTAGCTGAGTGTGAATGGGTTTGTTAGGTAATTTATCAATAAATGTTATTAAGGACACGATTTCCTGAATATAAGGGGTAGATACTTTTCTATTTGGGGAAATTGGCTTACTATACACAATTTTTTTTCCTTTTTGGGGGGTAAATAATCCCTCCCGCTCTGAGCAGAGCGGAAGGGAGTGTCAGACTTCTACTGACTAAGAAACCACCCATGTTCCTCTTAGCCCTTTGTGTCGAAGCCTCGGTATCTCTTTCGAACAACCCGCAGCCCCAACGGGCGTCGGCCCTTGCGGGCCGCTCCATGTTGCTGACATCTCTTTGAAACGCACGTGGAACACGAACGCACCGTCGACCTGTCGTCGTCATGAGACGAACGGACGGCGAGTTTGCCTATTACTCACCGTCCACAGGCCCGCGTCTATGGTGGCCGGAAGCTATCGCGTGGCCCATGACGCCCGGAGCGTCTCCCACGGCGGCTGGAACGAGAGGTTCTCTCCCTTTCACGTTCCGCCTCCTCCTTCGCTTGCATCACTGCTTCGCACAAGGAGGCAACGGCGTACCATTCTTTCTCGCCCTGGACCATGGCTTGCACTAGGGCCGGACGCGAGAGGTCGCCGCCGCCGATCGCCGCTACGAGAACACAGCGGGGCTCCGCCCAAGCGGGGCAGACCTCCATGGATTCCTCTTTCCAGCATGTCGCCATGAGATCGCACCGGAGGTCTGTCCGCTGAGCGGCAACGGAGTGCCCCCTGTCGATGCGCCCACTTCCACGTACAGACACAAGGTTAGTTTGGCACAACCAATTGAGCGGAACACAAGAGCTGACAAGATTACAAATGGAAACTGGAGTCAGCTTCATGAGAAACTGACTCAAGTTAAGCTCCGGGGGTCAGCCCTGGTGGAATTGCTATGTTGTGTCGAACTTGGTCCTACTTAATACAGTAATTTTCTAAATATTAAAATAAAAACACGTGCAATTAGTTATAAAGTAGATAAAATAAATAGATTAGTTATAAATTGGGTGATATGTTGATATATTATATTGAGTATATAGTTAGGGTATCATAGATAATTGTAACCGAGTAAAGAACCAAATTAAAACAAAAATTGAAAATAGAAATAAAATATAATAAGTACATAAAATAGTTAGTAAAAATATATATTGCTGTAGTTTAGGGGCATACAAAGTAGAATTACTATAGGTCATAAAAATAGTTACCCATTAATTTTTTTTTATTAAAACACAAGATAAAAATAGTTTATGTAAATTTTGTAGACAATAATATTAGTGTGATAAGATACTCTAATTGTATACACCTTTTTACATAAGATTAATAATATAGTACATTACTGCAGCGGCCAGCAACAGAGGCATTGATGGACGTACGTGTAAATGTGGGCCGAGGCGAAGCCGAGGCACACATACGTAAGTCCATCAATGCCTGTTGTGGCCAAGGCTTGTATAGTACTTTTCTCAAATAATGCGAGGAAATTAAATACAATTTACTTTTCAAAATCACATAATCAACAATAATTTTTCACGCGTTTAAGAGTTCAGCCAATTTGAAATTTAAATAAAACCTTTAATAAGTCACCTCCTTGGTTGCTATGGTTCAGAGTAAAAAATCGTTCCATTTTTAAATAACACGACAGATATGAGTTTAGTATGTATTTTATTTGGCCGCTAAACACGACAGATCTATGGATTTTCATACAACTTTTGCCGGCCGCTGGTCGCATGTATCTGGCCAGTACAGCAATTTCGATTTATCTCGAAGAAGGTTGTCAAAATAATGCTCAAATTTCCAAGCATGTTTGAGAAAATATAATATGTGATGTGATGATGTGTGAATGTTACATACAATCGCCTGAAAAATAGGATTACCTAGGGAAGGCTCACATATAATGCTCCAATATAATTCTCTCTAATATATTTTTTTCGAACTTATCCATAAAGCAATAATTGTAAAATGTAAATTAAAGTACCCACAATAATTAGACGCTCCAATTAAAAGTTAAGCACAATTAATACCGAATCAAGTTGAAACCGTAACATTGTAACTTGAAACTCATAATCTCAATCAGAAGTTAGAAGCGGTCACAGAAACGCGATAAATCATTAAATACTGAGCCTTATTGACAGCCTACGTTACATTTAAGAGAACTCTTGAAATCAATTTCCTCGCTGAGTTAAGAGGAAAATCTGATATGGCGGGAGTAATACGTTCGGCTTTCGGCTCTTGATGTCGATTCGGTTCTCGTCGTTCGGCCGTAGGAATCACTGCACTATGCACTAACTCCAACCTTCGGACAACCTGAAAATTAGATTGTAGCTGCAGCTGACACATGCTTCGACCAATACACTCTTCTATGGTTAGGACGGCTATTTACGCTTCCTATGTTCAATGTCCGGTCCACATTATTCGAATGATCGAATATTCCATTTATTCAATTCCAGAAATAGGAGTTTTGTTTTATACGTAGGTATTCTGACTGAAGGCTTTTGATGAATTTGTTTTTAGATTTAAACCAATGGGACGGATTGTATAACGGTTGTGCAACCAATTAAGAACTTTTATTGAACTCTGAAAGCCGGTTTGTACTACACGATCGCTCGTTCTATTTTTCTCATAAACTTCAATAAACCATATGCTCCACTAAATTATAAATCTGATAAGAGTAATGTTATAGCAAAACGTAAGTTAGCACCATAATTCGCAAACATTTCCTTAAACAAGACATTTTCGCCATGCCATGATGCTATGGAAGGCAATAATAACTTGGCGCTTATCTTAAAAAAAGAAAAATAACGCGGCGTTTATTACGCGTACTTGTCCTCAAGTGTAATCAGATAACAAATTCACCCGGGTGGCATAAAAATGACGTACTAGTGTACTTGCAAGTGTTCCGGAATGTTCGGCCGACTGGCGGCTTAGCTCCGTGTTAAGTGGCACCCATAAACAAGGGTCCCTTAACACGTCACTTGCTACAAATGGACTCTTTATGTCCCCGTCAAATATAAATTTCCTCGATTTCCTTGATAGGGAGCTTTCTTGTACTGCGGATTTGCTTAATTATATTTATTGGGATTTTTCAGTCAGGCGTCTTTATGGGATTTGACCGAACCGGGTTTAGTAGAAGTAAAACATTCCTACCAGAATAATGTTGTAGAAAATCTGCAACTGAATACCTACTAAATACTTGACGTAAAAGTAAGCGGAGATTATCACAAAAGTCTACGTACGTCATTCCTCTGGTAACCGCAATCCAGCACAATCTACCAAACCACAACATTATTATGACTGGATACCAAAAGCAAGCTCTAACTTTGTAAAGGCTTTACTGACCATAAAGCATTCAAACATTTTTTGTTAACGGTTTTTGTGAGCGTTTTCCGTAAACACAAAAAACCGTTAAACGTGCACATTTATCTATCGCGAAATTACATCGCATAAAAATTGAAACACTGTTGGTACAATGAAAAGATTTTTTTAAAGTTCACTGCACCGAGCAATCCAGCAGCAGGGTTTGTTTTTGTCGGGCTTGATAGTTTTTGATATATGGAATGGATAAAAAATGCATAATAGACAAATGTTTGTACATTCTCGGTAGAGTGGAGCTGGGCCGAGTGTATGATAAAAATCCGCGGCAGTTTGTTAGGAGTTTTGGCGCGTGGCGGCGTGTCAAGAAGTGCTGACAGCAGCGCACTCACGCTGCGATGTTTCCCGGTTGCTGTGCCGCCGCTCGCCACTAGTCCGCTACACACCACTTTTTTTCTTTCGTCGGTACACACTGGTTTGCAATTCAACGCTCGTTTTTCGTTTACTTCCCTTCAACGTTTGCATTGTTTGTAATCGGACAGACGCTGCTTTGTAACGTATGTGTGTTCCGTGAGCGGGCAGCTTTTTTTCGATTTGTTTAACGCTATGTTGGATTCGGTTTCACAGCTAACGTCGTGGCCGTCTGCTCCACCGCCACGGCCGACGTGAACAGAAATGAGGCTATTCATAAAAGAAATTAATGTATAAGTGGTTAAGCTCCAGCTATCATTCAAAATAAGTGAGCTCCATAAAACTCGTTTTAATACTTTATTTCAGCTTAAACTTCCGTAGCTTTTAAATTATTTGTCCGTGGAGGCTGGAGCCATTCCAAATTAAATTATACGCAGAAAATGTTCGGTCACATTGCAAAATTCATTATGATTTCTGTTCTGGGCGATACGTTTAACGGAGTCGTTTTTACTTAATTCCTTGCCAAGTTGTCCGCTTCCAGCAAGTGAAGCATTTAAATTGAATTTAGGATGACAACACCAATTCATGTAATAAGAGTTTGGTTGTTCGGAACAATCGTACTAATCCGACAATAATTGGCGACAAGAAATTTCGTGTCGACCATCGAGATGTTCACAAAACATAAACGTGTCAATACTGCTAAGTCTGAATAACGGACGACATTTTAAACAGTTGGAGCTTCTGTTGCTTCCGTGTTGACTTGTGAAAAACTTCGCAAAAAGTAATACCAGCGCGGTTGGCTATTAAAAATATTATGAATGCCAGCCATGTCTTTCATCCTCTTATTGGTGAAATATTATGACGGTATTCATGCAAATTTCAATCGAAACGTTTTCAACAATTTTGCTTGCGAATATGTCCGTCCGAATTAATGAATGCGATACGATGTTGCCGGATGGGTCGAACGCAATCATGTCCTGATGTTTTGCTAGTCCGCCGCGCTTATGCAAAGGAGCTATTAGTTAGTATGTATTGATCAAACACGTACCATATGAGATGCACTAATGGAAGCAGAGTATGTCTGTATCTAGTATTCAATAGCGTATTGAATTTATGTTCAAGTTAGTTATATTTATAGGAGCTACAGGGCCGTTATTCGAGTACATTAATCACTAGGTAATTTTCAGTTTGAGATGAATTTCGTTCGCTTGAAAACATAGAACGAGCCGTCAACAGAGCGAACACATGAGTTCTACACCATCAGAAGCGGTGAACTGCTCAGGTTGCAAACTGGCATAGCTTTTGAGTATAATCGTACGTCGATAGAAGCAGTATTTATATATTTACTGTTGTTTTGAAAATGATTATTATGTTGCATGCAATTGATATTCTGTATAGCTAAACATGTGGACATTGTATAAGACTGTAACACCATTATACCATGTTTAAAGCAAATAAAGACTTATCTTATCTTTAAAGGACGCAAAAAGACCAAACAAAAAAAAACTAAATTATTTACATAAAAACAAAAAATCAATCAAATTAAAAAAAAAATATTTCGCTCTGTACGAGGCCAAAAGGTATCTCAGCATGATACTGCTACAAAAATAGATAGAGCGCTGGTATTCTGATGGAATCGGTCCATCTCAAACTATACTCCTGAAACATTCGGTAAGCGTATACGTACCTGATAATCAGTGGGAAAAGTGTTGAAACAGGAATAAAATTAAAAATATTTCATCTTCCTTTACAAACTTCATAACATATTTTCTTATTTGCAAGAGTTTCTTATCTGCAAACGTAACTACAGTTGTTTGTTTAAGTGACTATCTTATTTACAAGGTAGATGGGTGCTTCTGGAACTTCTTCTAGGTATTATTAAGGCACACTATTTACTTTTTCTGTGTATTTATTTAGAAGGGTTACGTGTCACCATCTGTTTGGTCTTTCCCAACTATGTTGGGGTCGGCTTCTAGTCTACCAGTATTTTAAATGAAGCGATTACCTATCGGACCCACACAATTTCACACAAACCAATTAGTACTGGGTAATACAACACCTCTTGGTAAGACTGCTGGTCAGACTTCAATTTATTTTTGACTTTCTTTTCGGGTCCAGCGGCTTACATGGTTTCCGAAGCACGGTGGAAACTTGGTGTTCTTTAGTCACAAATCCACAGACCAACCTAGGCAAGAAAGAAAATCCGAGCGGCTGTTATGATTTAGCCACTACGTTTTAAATAAATGAACTCAAGAAACGTAGCGTGGGTTCCTGCCCACTGGATTGGCCGTTGAACTTAAAAGGAAAAGTAAACTGGGCTCTGTGACGTTACTTGGGAAAAATCTATGCCCAGTTATATTTTGTGATCAGCTGAGCTGGTAAATTTAACTAGTATTCAGCTGCATCCGTTAAGACTGGGAGCCGATCCCAACACAGTTGAGAAAAGGCTAGGCAGACAATGATGAGCTGGTAGATTGAAAAGATTTAAAAGGATTTTTTATCATCACATTAGTATGTCAGCTGTTAAACATTTGGGTAGTTACTTAAATAACGATACTAAATACATTGTTCCAGTTCTGAGGTGTTTCATAAATCATCTTTCCCCGACACATATAAACGTAATGGATATCGCGTCACAGAAGCTTTATACAATAATGCCTGTCTGAGGTGTGAAAGGCGTTTGAGTTCTTAAATCTTATATTATTCGCAATAAAAAATCCTTTCACTTTGTTCTAGTAATACTTCGAGAAAAGCTCGCAAAATGTTAAGTATAGATTTATGTTTTGTTACGTCGACGTATAATAACAAACTCGTTTCGAGTGCTTTACCTCAAAAGGAGAAAATATGTTTGCTGAAAAATTTCGGCCAGAAACTGTATCGGTATATAGGATTGAAAATCTCTAAAAGAGTGTTTCCGATGTTGTATAACTTCAACGTCAAACTCCAGAGCCCACAAATCCAATATCGTCGTGTCTTATGGAAAAATCGTCCGTTGTTTCGTTTTGAGGTGTCCGGCTGAAACTGTTTATAAATAAGGATTGAATATTTTGAAAACAAATACAAATCTCGTTACCAAAAGCTCATCGAAAATTGGTTTGTATTTTTTGATCAACTAAATGGAATGTTCGCGAGATGGGCGAGTCGATACGCCACAACTAGCAACCGCAAGCGCTCGCGACCGGTCGCAGCTGCGGTTGCAGATTGTTTTGAACAGATAAATTACACCATACCAAACAATCATCTACTGCCGTATTAATAAATTGTTGATTGGCACGTCACGAGCAGGCTTTAATAAAATATTTGATATGTTACTGTTGTAGAAGGCTTCAGTTGGGTCAATGTGCTCGTTATAATGTTTTCAACTGGCGTGTTCGGCACCTATTACGGTTAAGAAGGAAATTACGTTTTTGTATTAAATTGATTTTTCTTACTCATTTTCTAACTTAATCTGAAACACGAGTAAGATTTAAATATTAGCTGCTCAAAACCACTTATTGTTCTATTTTCGTTTGCAGCTCATAAGGAAAACGAGGGCAAGTGGCATCCAGTAAAACGTTTCTTTATGCCAACCGTTCTATAGATTGTATTAAGTAAACATGCAAAGTTAATTAGCTTAAACACAGAACACAATGTTTACACAAACGCGGACGTTACTGAAGAAATAAGCTTGCCATTTTCCCGTTTTTCTGCACAACAGCGGAAAAACAATTTAAGTTAACAAGTAAAAGTATTAATCACGACGAGAAAGAAGATATCGGAAACAAAAGTGAGTGCTTTCTCAAAGAAATCACGTAGCGCTTACATAAAAAGTGGTTTCGAACGGGGAACGTAACCGTTTAACTTTTAAACCTAATACGTGATTCAATTTAGGAGTTGTATCTCTAGACGCTGCGAACCCGAAAACTGTCGCTGAAATCCATTCAACTTTTCTTTCATATTCCGAAAAGAATGCTTCTTGCTCCCCCTGTTTGCAAACAAATGCAAACAAATCTCGGACTATCAGTTTAAAAAGAATTTACGTATTTTCTATTTCGCTTAAATCCATACAGACTCATTTAATGAATAATGGAAATGAACGCTGGTTTTTTTTTTATATTCTTTGAACTGTAGAAGATTATGAAATCGGTTCTCTTCTCAATGTACGACTCAGAATTGCTCAGATGACAGCTAAATTAAAAATAGAAACCGCGAGTTTTTTTTGTATTTTGGTATTAGAACGATATGATGAGAAAATTCTGGTTTTCAATGTTCTATGTAAATAGTAAGATGCTTATTAAGTTTTAGTTAAAAGATGGAACATTGAATGCTGATGGTCTCAATTCCTTATCAAGTAGCGAGATCAATAAGTTCTCGCTGGGTTCACTAGAGAGAACCATGCAATAAGTTGAATATTTTATTGAATGTATCCTACAATCAATAAACAAATCAATTTATTCTGACGGGTTATCGTTTTAGAGTCTTGAATCAATTATATATTTTTTTGTACTCACCACACATTTCAGCATCAAATGCAGAAAATAGTTTACGCCGCTAATAATGGGTCATGAAAATTACTTTGGAGTGGTGTGTGAGTTTTAAATGGCGTTGTTGTCTTTGAATTCGGTTTTAAATAAAAGTTTGTTAATTCTGCGTCGTCGTTTAACACAAACACATATTTCTGTATGTAAACGAATAAAATATAGTGTAAATTACGTTACATTCGGCTTTTGGCCTCAAACAATATTTCAGTGTTCGCCAACTATAAAAAGCAACGTAATTTCAGCTACTCATTTTTAATAAGCGGCATTGTAAATTGCCTTTAACCTAGCCCAGCCTTAATTTAGTAATACAGGTCAATACTTATTTAGTTTCACCGGAGATTGGAATGGGTTTTTCCGTTACCAAAGAGCGGGCTGTGATTGGAAGTGTGACCAATTAATGGGAATAGGCTCCCCTCAGTCACGCAGCTTGAAGTAATACCATCGACGAACTGTGGATGTGGGGCAAATAAAGTCCCTGTGAGCTGATTTTCGAACACGGATTGTTTCTGTGAATTATTCCAGGACATTCCGAGTTTCGGTTCTTTTTTACTATTATTACAAAGAGGTAGAATTTGTTAGTAAGTCTATATGTAGGTAGAATTTTCGGAATCTGAATCGAATCGGTTCCAAAGATTGCCCTCTGAAATATTGATCTGATTCCGAAAATTCTTTCAGTAACGGGAAGCTACATTATTTCTGAGTATTGTAGGTTACATTTTATATGTTTCCGTAGGTTAATTTCTGTACATAACAGAAACGAAATCATGAGCAAAAACTAAACAAATAACTAGTAGTAAATTAATAATTGCTTATTTTTCACATAATTTCGATAAGAATTTGACAACTTTACTTCATTAGTTAATCTCTAATAATCATTAAAGAACAAGTATTGTTATTTAACAAGGTTTGGAGCTAACATAATTCAATGGGTCCCCCGAGACATTGGTAATGCGTAATAACTTGTAACATGCCTGTTACATAGCAGTGGAAACATGAGCTCTGGATTCATAAACTAATTTAATAAGCCATAAGCCATTAAAGCTATCTGGACCAGGAGTAGCCATGGTGATTTATAGCAATATGAGAACATTAAAAACGCATTACGAAAACATGACTTTAGGCGGGAAATTTAACAGCGCCGTATATAACGTGGAACGGATGTTTTGTATTTGGCGGATATTAAAAAAAAACTGTCATAATTAAAAATACCGAGATTGCTTGTTTATATTAGGGGACAGCGTTGGTGGGCGGTGTCTCGTGTTCAGGAATTTTTCCTTACAAGTTGTTTACAAGAACATATTTTGTCGCTGTTCTAAAATTAAATATTCTTGTTTTACGTACGAGAATGAAATGAAAAACATGGTGACAAATTAATAGAGTTTGACCATTGACTGGTATTTAACAAAAAATCTGTTTTGAAGCATGAAGCAAAGTTAATAAACACTAGCTGCTTCTTCTTCTCCTACCAAATCACAAAAAACCACTTCAATCGGAACAGCAATCACGGATCAATCGGTGAAAATAAATAAAAAAATACTGATAGAATACATAATATTAACGTCCTTCTTTTTACTTCTAAGTCAGTTTAACTGACATCTAAGTCAGTTAAAAATAGTTGTTGCCGAATTTATGCAGATTTTACTGACATGCCAAATATCCAAAACTAATAAGTAGGTAAATGGTAGATATTTTATTATTTAACATACTCCTAAACAAATAGGTAAGTACTGGATGTGACATCTAAAGGTTCGTGGCATATTCTACGAAAATCGTATAGAAACACAGCCGTCCGTTAGTGCCTACAATCCCGTAGCATTGACATACGCCGTATATTCCCGGGAAATAATGGCTGCCCCGCCGCGATGCATCGCTCCACGAAGTTGTAAAGGTGACTACGGTGTAATGTCAAGAGGACGGTCAGCAACTTAGAGGTCAGTTAGCTAAAAGTTACAGAACTACGTTCAGCATTTTGTTTGGCTTAACATGGTGATAATTTTACGGTTTAATTATCGCCCGCAGAAGGGCAAAGCGGTTGAAAAATGCTTAAATTTGCTCTTTAAAGTTCGAGTGAATCAGTTTCTTCTAGGTACGCGTGCTCTACCATACTGCAAGTTGCAGTCAAACGCAAGATTATTTAAGGTGAAAACTACAACCAAATATTTTTGTCCAATTCTATCAGATAGTTTTCTTTTGAACAAGCCTGCTTCAGTATTTACAAACCAGTGAAACCCCTGAAAACCAGAATCAAGTAGCGATCACCAGAAAAGCGTCGAGACAATGTAGCCAGTCATATAATTGGCAAGTTAATATAGACTTATCGCTGTTTACTGTCATCAACACATAAAATCGATCCTACCACGATATTCCTAGAACCCACTTTCCAATTTCCTCACTAACATTTTGTGGTAACCTCATCAAACTGCAAACTTAGGCAGGGAGCTTATCACGCGCTTCCTTCCAACACATTCCCCTGACGGGAACGCTATCCCACTTCTGATATACCATCAAAGCCTCATACACTCCTAGTAGTCAAATGGGAAACCGATCTCACTAACAACTTTAATTAATAATGTTCTCGAACTAAACCAGGGACATAACTTGTTAAAATATTACGTGAGTTAATTCGGAAGTTTGTCACGGCTTTATAATGTGTTTACCTGATGTTCGTATTGGTGATAAACTACATTTTGCGTAATGGAACCTGTGGTCTGTCGGTTCTGGTTGTTCATAACTTTTCGGGCGTCGGCGTCGTGTGTGATAATTGTGTGTGTATACGTACGTGTATTGTGAGGTTCCTAATTGTAAATTATTATTGTTGTATTGAGAGGCTGTAGTCCGCAGTCTAGATTGGATAGGCCATGGCACTGGAATTCCGAAATGAACCACCTCTGCATAAAACTTTACAAAAGAATAAGAACAGTATATATTTTTTTTCTTATAATTTATTGGAGGCTTTTGTCCCGAAAGACAAGTCAGCATCATAATAACTTAGCCTATTCAAAACTAAACTACACAAATCCACTAAACTAAAGAAAAACACAAATCAGGACGGATAACTGCTATCTACGTAGAAGGTTGCGCCAAAACTTGAACATAGGACGGTAAAGGTATATTTTGTGACCTAAACATGATTCCTAACACAATTTTTCAAGTAATGAAAATAAGACCTTCGAAAATCAAATCAAATGAAATTGGTTATTTGAGTACCTTATTTTTTTTAAACTTAGTGAACGATGGCCTTAACGTTCCGTTTGAAGTAAATTGATTCGTGGTTTTAATTTGTTTCCCCTTTTCAGAAGGCTTTAAGCCCGTGTATTCAGGTTTTAATATAAATTCAGGGATATGATCTGATATGATAATATATCTATCTATATATAAATAAAAAGAGAAGTCCTGACTGACTGACTCATCAACGCCCAGCCCCAGCCCTTGGACCTAGAAAGCTGAAATTTTGCACAGAGGTTCCCTTTATAATGTAAACAAGGAATAAGGAAGGATTTTTCGAAATTCAACCCCTAAGGGAGTTAAATAGGGGATGAAAGTTTGTATGGAAAATCGTAATATTCACGCGGGCGAAGCCGCTGGCAAAAGCTAGTTTATTTATAAAACGCTTTACATAATTAAATAGTGAATGATGTCGTGTTCCTCTACGTTGAATTTCAATAATCATAACAGTGAAGTAAACTATTAAAGATAATTCTTATTAATTAGTAACCGTACAAGGTTTTTTTGTTTTGGTATGCCTCAACTAAATTGATTTTCAGTTCAGGAAATCAATTAAATTAATACGGTAAATAATTAAGAATTGTTTTATAAAACCCTGAGCTTGTTTCAAGTTTTCGGATAGAAGAAACCGACCTTTTTTTTTTTTTTTTTGGTGGGTGGAAAATCATCGAATAACCCCCCCCGCTCTTGGGCAGAGCGAAGGGGAGTGTCAGACTTCTACTGACTAAAAACCAACCCATGTTCCCTCTTCCTCGCCCTTGTGTCGGAGCCGCGGTAACTTTTCGATATCCGCAGCCCCGACGGGCGTCGGCCCTTGCGGGCCCCTCCTTGCTGACATCTCTTTGAGGCGCGCGTGGAACACGTACGCGCCGCCGACACGGTCTGTTGCCGTCATGACGACGGCCGGACGGCGAGCTAGCCCGTTACTCACCGTCCACAGGCCCGCGTCTACGGTGGCCGGAGGTCATCGCGTGACCCCCGACGCCCGGAGCGCCTTCCGCGGCGGCTGGGACGTTGAGAGGTTCTCTCCCTCTCTCGTTCCGCCACCTCCTTCGCTAGCATCACTGCTTCGCAGAAGGAGGCGACGGCGTCCCATTCCTCCTCGCTCCGGACCATGGCTTGCACTAGGGCCGGACGCGAGAGGTCACCGCCGCCGATCGCCGCTACGAGAACACGGCGGGGCTCCGCCCAAGCAGGGCACACCTCCACAGTGTGCTCCACCGTGTCCTCCGGTCGATCCTCGCAGTGGAAGCATCCGGGCGTTTCCTCCCGCCTGATTCGGTGCAGGTACCTCCCGAAACACCCTTGTCCGGTGAGGACCTGCGTCAGACGGTAGGTGAGGGCGCCGTGGCGCCTCTCCAGCCACTCCTCAAAGAGGGGACTTACCGCCACTATCGTGGCGTGCCCTGCGCTGGGTTGCGACAGTCGCTGTCTCCATGCCGCCATGAGATCGCACCGGAGGTCTGTCCGCTGCGCAGCAATGTGCCGCGGCAGCAGAGTGACCCCCCGGTGTAGCGCCTCCGGAAGAAACCGACCTCAAGTAGCTTTAAAACAAATGTTATTACATACACAACTAAATCACACCTGCTATTTATAAAAGCAATATAATATCAGGCGAAAATAGCACAATTTAACTGCGGTAATCGAAGCTGTTAAATGCCACTTCCTTTGATGTTTGCCTCAACCACCATTCGAGTTGGCGGGCTACGTCTTGCCATATGGAAAGCGAGCAATTTGTGATGTGAGCCAGAAATTGAACGCTTTGAAGATTATTTTTGATAAAATTGTTCAGAGTAGGCGCGGGGCCTTATGCTAGTTCCTGGAAGTAGGAACATATCAATTTGTTTTGATATTTGATTAAACGTAAGGCAAATGCTATGCAAGTCATCGTGTCGGTCTGATGTGACAGAGCCTGGTGGCAAAACTGTACATTTGGTATTTACCGACCAGTCTGCTTGCACCGAGAACGCGTATAAATGTTACGGGTGATACTAGAAGAAGAAGTAAATCTAGGTTTACCTGGGTTAACTTAACATTATCCGAGTTTGTTGGGTAAACTTTGAAAATAAACTATGTTGCGGTTAAAAGCCGAAGTACGGCTACTCCTATAGTTCTAGCTGACTATTCCAAGGTTCGGCCGATAGTAGTTGGTTAAAGGTGTATAATTGTTTTTATTGCTAGGGTAAATTGACCAAAAAGGTTAGGTTAGGTCAGAACTGTGCAAACCAAACGCGTGCAAATGAGCGACTGTAGCAAGCGGTGTCGCGGCAGCGCAGTAGCCAGCGAGCGCTTCATCCCAATTTCGTTAAAAGAAGGACCTCCTTTAAATTTGCTTTACTGATTATTTGGACTTTACCCAAAAAGCTTTGACAATACCAAGCTAAGCCGTATAAAACTAAGTTTACCTCTTCTTCTAGCATACCCGTAACATATACTCGTACATCGACTAATAGTTTGCGCTCAAAAATAAAATTGAAACTGCTTTCGATTTAAGTCGTGAGACACTTTGATGGATGACTAAGCTTAAGCTATACCAACTTAATCCAGCGAGGCATTGAAGTCCGCCTGACTGCATCATTCACAATAGCCCAAACAATCTAAAAAAAAAAAAAACATTCAATTACAATTGGGTTACAGCAAACACGATTTGGAGGTCACCTTCAAAAAAATCACACTAAAAAAAAGCTCACTTTTCTTTTCATCATAAATTGATAACAAAACGTAACACTTGTATCTTGGGGATTTCTGAAACAGCAATATTGCTTATCAATACGAAATACTAAAACCCACTACAATATTTTCTTTATCTCTATTATTAACAACAGACCTTCGTTTTCCACGTGGAAAATTACAAATCCTTAAATAGGTTTCAGTTAACGGTTTAAATGAGTTTAACTGGTAGTTTTAATATTAGGTTTTTACAAAAAATTAAGTTCAAAAATCTAAAACCCGACTACTAACAAAATCGCGGTCTTAAAAGTAGAAAACAAGAAAATAATTCTTGTCTGATATTCTTCGTAGTCGCATGCCACTGATACCTGATGCTCCTTCATGGCGTTCTCATTGATACAAGGTGGCATGCGACTACGAAGAATATCAGACAAGAATTATTTTCTTGTTTTCTACTTTTAAGACCGCGATTTTGTTAGTAGTCGGGTTTTAGATTTTTGAACTTAATTTTTTTATTTGAATTTAATTTTTGTGTGTACTTAAACTATAATATAATACATATTTGTAATGTGCTCGCCAAGACCTTTCATTTGATACCAAACTTGCTATGGTTATCTCAATTTAATATTTTTTGAGGTAAGTTTTTGACATTTAAATTCCGTCATAAAAAGAATTTATAAAATTTATATAGCCTATGTCACCCGGGCTATTCTTACGAATCTATTGACACCTAATTTATTAAAATCCGTTCAGTAGATTAGGCGCTACGGTGGAACATACATACATACATACATACATACATAGACTGCCAAAATCATTACCCTTCCTTTTGGCTTCGCCGTAGTCGGGTAATAAGTAATTGGAGATTCTAAAACCAGCATTTTCAGATTTAATTATCTGTGGATTGGCGCGTAATTCAGAATTCAAATAAATTTTATTCGAAAGGCGTGTTATTCTATTCAAATTCAGTCATTTGTTTTTAGATAGTTTTTTGTTTTTGTGACATTGTGGTAGTTTTTGGCGCCATGGATAAACTGAAAATTCGTACAATTTTTGAATATGAGTTCCTACGTGGAAATACGGCTGCGCAAACAACACGAAACATTAACGACGTGTACGGGCCTAACACTGCTTGCAATCTCGGTAATTTTAGTATTTTACAAACACGCACTGGGCCCGCGTGGTGAATTATAGCCCATCCCTCTCCTAGAGAGGAGGCCTGAGTCCCTGCAGTGGGAACATTATAGGCTGATGATGATGATGACAAACTCAACATAAGATCACGCCTGTGATTCCCGAGGGGTTCAGCAGAGGTGTATCTAATAGTACACCTACATTTTGCCAGTTATGTTTAAGTTCCTTATAGGGGGTGAGTCTATTGCCATTATCCGGGCATAAATTAACCCCCGTATTTATAATCAAGTCAAAGTAATTACTTGGACTTAAGTAATTACTTATGCAAATATTTTTATGCAATGGGCTAGAATTTAAACGAAGTTAGAACCGTCAATGAAAGCAAAACTAAGAATTCTAACGTTTGATAGTTCTAACATTAAGGAATTACTAAACCACAGAGAAAAATCGTATCTTTAACAATGACATTTACTCAAGTAATAGTAATGACTTGTTTAAATGTTTATAAATACGGGTGTAAGACTCCGTGGCTTAAAAAAATCTTAAAGGAAAACCCTAAAAACATTTTGCCCGACCCGGAAATCTCTGCAATCTCGTTTGAGACCACTAGACCAACGAGGTCAAAGTATTTTAGAATAACAAATACGTAACAACTTTGCTCAAGCTATGGCTTATAAACTTATACCATTTAATACTTAAAGCTGTTAAACACAACTGTTTTAGACGTGTCAGCACTTAACCGCTGTTTGAGTTAGCTAGTCCAGCGTAATTGAGAATCAATGCACGCAAGGCGACGAGCAATTGTGTGTGTTTAATAGCTTCATTGTTGCATCTATGTATGTTCATTATCGTAAACTAATCGGTCGCAGTGACCGCGTAATGAGGTTAAACTGACTCGCTTAGGTTGGAAGGAATAATTTAGTTCTTTTAGACTTTAAATTCGTGATCAATCTCTTGTCAAATATTTAGGCTGACTTGGCTTTTGTAAGTTTTTTTCACGGGTGACCACTGAAAACGAGTGCTGTGCTGTGGGCCCTCCAAACTGCAGCATCATGCTAAAAGGTAACCTGCTTGTCGCAGTCACGACGTGCAAGCTGATAACTTTTTATTTGTTTTGTTTTATTGTATTTGTTTTGCGTTGAATGTTTATTGTTTTTTTAACCGACTTCTAAAAAAAAAGAAGGAGGTTCTCAATTCGGATGTTTGTTTGTTTTTTTTTATGTTTGTTCGGGCATAACTCCGTCGCTTGCTAATTCGATTTGAAAAAATATTTTTTTGTTGGAAAGGGTATACTTCCCAAATGGTCCCATATTTTTTTATCAAAATCGGCCAAGCGGTTTTTGAAAAATCAACAAAACTCAAAAAAAAGCTACATTGTCCACATTGTGACGCATGAACATGTGAACCACTAAAAAGTGAAAAATAAAAACTTTCTAACAAAAAATAAAACCAACTTCAAAAAAAAATACACAAAAAAAGTGAAAAATAAACTTTAGAAGAAAAATCAGTTTCTGAAGTCGGTGATTTTTGTTTCTTTGATTTCATTTTTTTGCCACCGACTTCAGAAACTGATTTTTCTTCTAAAGTTTATTTTTCACATTTTTTGTGTATTTTTTTTTGAAGTTGGTTAAAAGTTTTTATTTTTGTATGCACGATATGAATCTGCGACAAATATTTTTTTTTCTTTCTTTCTCATCCCAATTTCTCTCGGACTCTCTCTCGCTCGGGACAGCCTATTCTAGCCTATTCTTATTATATTAGGCTCCTAAGTGATAACGTTACGTTACGTTAAGTGATTACTAGTCTGAAAAGTTTTTGTATTAAACAGAGTACGTTTAAATGCATTGTTGTTATGTACTGATACAGACAGAGCATTCTCACCAGAACGAATGCTCACACCTCTACATCTATAAGACAGCCCTAATACAATTCCAAAACTATAATATAGTTTGGTTATTAATTGGACGTGATTGAAATTTCTAATTAATTGCTCATTTGACGTGGGCTTAATGAACACCGTACGACGTATTAACGACGAGCAATCGGGCATTTCTGGTGCATTGCTAATATATTGAGTGTTATGGTGACGGAAATGCTTGATTGTATGTCAGGTGCAACGTTAAGAGCGAGTTATTGTTCTATAAGTGATAAAAGACTAGTTTTTTTTGTTTAAATGGAAATTAATAGTGATGTATTTGTAAGACGTTTTTATTAGGTTGTAGTTAGACACTAATTTTATGAATCTATATTTAGAAACTATACATCATCAACTTCTTCAGCTAATAAGTAAGTAATTTGTGTTAGAAAAGAGAATACAATTTGTATTCGCTGAATGTGTTATTGTCATATCATCATAGTATGTTATTATCCGCTCTCTACAACTAAACCAATGAGCTTTAAACACATGATATTTTTTTATTAAAAAAGGTCATAATCTTAATGATACATAATATCATCATATCACAACCATCACAACCATCATTATTATTTCACAACCATCTCCAAAAAACATACAAGCCACGACAAAATCTACAAAACAATTAAATCCTCTCCTCAACAACAAAAAAGGAAGCCATTTTATGAACTATAAAACAGCCAGTAATTATCTCGTGGTACAGTCTGTGGTACAGTTGACAAGTTCGTTACATGAACGTTTGAGTTTGTACGTTGTACAGGGATTTGTTGTTCCCCAAGGAATCTTGAGACATTTATTAGGTAAAACCGCGATCGATCAAAGTCTTTCTGCTTCATTAATCATGCTCATCAACCAACACTGCTGTAAGTATATTTTCTTCAAGATATTCACATTTTCCTTATTTCGTTAATGTTATATTTCGTTTTGTAATCAATGTGTAGCCGGATTTTTGGGGACGTTGCTTTGAAAATGTTTTACATTATGCGGAAACAAACGACACGACATACTTCAAGTTCTTTTGATATTGGTGAGAAGTAGCAGCATTACACCGATACGTCTACTTTTTTCGTGTACCAATTGTAGTATCCACTTGTAGCAGAGCTAATAGGTTGATATTATCACAATAATATACTAACTAGACGTTGCGTTGGAAGGCCTCCCACTAGGTGGACCGATGACCTGGTCAAGGTTGCGGGAACCCGCTGGATGAGAGACGCACGGGACCCGTCAATGTGGCGACACCTGGGGGAGGCCTATGTCCAGCAGTGGACGTCTTTTGGCTGAAATGATGATGATGATGATGCTAACTATATCACAGGCTCAGCAACACTTCCGTCGGGTCTGCGGGTAGTCCGTCGGGGCAGCGGGTTGTTCGAAAGAGATACCGCCACCTCGACACAAACGGCTAAGAAGGAATGTGGGTGGTTTTTAGTCAGTAGAAGTCTGACACTCCCTAGTCCTCCACTCTTCCCAGAGCGAGAGGAGTCATTTGATAGTTTCCCACCCTCCAAGAAAAAAAGGTACGCTTCACCTTCTAACTGCCCACAATTCGTGGTGACTTGTGACTGACAGTTGTCAGTCACAAGTGACACCTGATGACCTGACATTTGGGCACCTTAGTTACTCCTTAATCTCGTTTCATCTTTGTTACCTCTGCGTTACGATGGTTTTTCTTTCGGCCCTGCTGCCACTAGGCTGAATGTTATTGGAAATCACTATATACTTATATATGTATGCACTGGCTTGTGCGACTATATAATCAGATTAATACATGTCTGTCAACAATTACTTAGATATTAGCATAGTTACGGCTTTGTTTATGTTTGTAAAGTCGTGTCGCAACGCTTGAAGTATTGTACGGGGCGTCAATAGGGGATCGGACAAAAAAAAACTAATTAGTCCGTCAGATAGATTTTCAAAATTTATTGGACACGTATTTTTCCTTTTTTCACGTAAACTTAAAATGAAGACGATACAGTGCTTCGAAAACTCGTGTGACGTCATATGATAGTACATTTTGACGACACAAGTGACGTTTCAAGCCCCACTCCAAGATCTTTGACGCGTTTTATCTTCGTCATTTTTTATATTTTAACTAGCTTTTGCCAGCGGCTTCGCCCGCGTGAAAATGTCGATTTTCCATACAAACTTTCATCCCCTATTTAACTACCTTAGGGGTTGAATTTCAAAAAATCCTTCCTTATTCCTTGTCTACATTATAAAGGGAACCTCTGTGCAAAATTTCAGCTTTCTAGGTCCAAGGGTTTGGGCTGGGCGTTGATGAGTCAGTCAGTCAATCAGTCAGTCAGTCAGTCAGGACTTCTCTTTTTATGTTTAGAAGATATTTTTCGATAATCTAACTTACGGACTAAACAGAATCATATTATTTTGAACCAGTCCGATCCCCTAAAATTATCAAACTATTTGTCTAAAACTACCACAATCAGGTTAAAATTAACAGTTATTTATTAGTGTATCAAGTATGCAACAGTATCAATTTTGCTAATTGACGTGCGGTTTGTATTTCATCTGAACTAATTTCCTATGTACTGATTTATGTGGTGTATGATTGTTGCAATTGATACATAATTGCTTGAATGTAACTTTATTACATAATTAACGGATTGTAGGTACCTATGTATATAAACATTCGTATTTATCTAAATCAGTTTTAGAAATATTAGGAGTCTGGTATTCAGCTGTTGGGAAAAGGTTAAATAGCTCATAATTTTACGGATCAACCATTATTTCAACACGTTGTAGCTAATTTTATTACCTAAACGAATGTATAGAAAGTCAAGGCAATACGAGTATTGTCTTTAAACGGAGAAGATATTTATTATTATAAAATTGTACTTCATTACTGAAAGTACCTTCTTTTCCTGTTCGAAAAAGTACAAAATACCTCCACAATTGGAGCAGCAGAAAGTATTTCTACAATAACTTTGTCATCTACAAAGTTAAAAAAAAACGATAGTCCGCAAAATCTCAGCTATTTTTAATAAAGGAAATAATAATAACACCTAGGATTCTTCCTCCTCTTACTCGAGCATTTTTAAAAAATACCCTCACGTAATAAGAGGCAGGGATCGTCACGGGTCATTTTAGTCCGATATGATGGCTGGAGGATTTCAATATGCGGCGTATTTGAAATATCTCCCGGCGACGGCGTTCCTGGACGGAACGTCTACGGGGAAACCACGGTAATCAATTAAATTGTTCGAATAAAATATTAAATTAAATTCCTTTCTTTGTTGTCGTGTTATTTATTTTTGGGAAGGATATTCTTTGTGTCGAAATGAACATCCAAGTAATTTGGAAGTTCGTTGGTTCTTTCACGCCGATACAACGTGGCGTAACCGCTTGGCCACGAACAACACGTTCAAGTGACACGCGTTTTACGACAGCAACTGGGACTTTGAAAAAAAAACAAAACAAGTGGTTTAGAGCTTGCCACAAGTAAGTTCAACGTGACTTCAGGAACGACAGTACTAACCAAGTGCGGATCGAGCGTGTTAGTTGACGTAAATCGTGTCATATCATCCGGGGCCGTGAATGAGGTCAGAACGTAAATTTTAAGCTTAAACTAGCCGATTTTTCGACTACTATTTTTCCCTAGATGTGCCGCTAAACTTCGTTAAACCTGGGCGCTAAAGCGAGGCTGCACGCGCGTCTCGCATCTGTTTTTTTCTAATTGGATTTCAGGTCACCTAAAGGGAAAAATCCCTTTGGCCTCGCTTAGCAGGCTAATGGAGACAAGCCTCATAACTCGAGGGACGTTTTTTAATTAAGTTTTCCGCACCCGGCCATGCATTAGTTAACTTAAACATTGACCTTTACGTGAAGTGTTTCACTCCCATTGACTACATAACTCAGTAGCTGTGGAAGGGTAAGTTGTTCATTTTTAATTAAAGATATGTACTTGTAGCCATTGTAAGTATATTTTAGAAAAATTAAAATATCTCGTTTCAACGCCTATTGCCAAAGTCTGTACACGGGCAATGCATAGGTCAATTACACCAATTTATCGCTGATGATGGTAATAATGTTATTCAAATCGAGTTAGTCATTAAGGTGTCAAATGTTACTTTTACATTTATAATATTAGTATGGATGGACATGTTTTAAATCTAAGAGATGGAAGAGGATTCATTACATACCAATTTTCCTCCATGCCCCGAAAAGCACGCTAAGCCGTTGCTCTTGACTGACTGTGTTGTTGATCTTTAGTTTAGACAGTCGACACAGGCAGTCAGTGGCCTGAAAGTCGCACAACCAGTGTTACCAAGGGGTATCGTATTACACAGTAACTGGGCTGTGGAGGTCAGATAGGCAGGCGCTCCGTGTAAAATACTGGTATTTAACTGCATCTGGTAATACCGGAAGCTGATCCCAACATAGTTTGTGAAAAGGCTGGGCGGATTATATTATATTTGTTTTTAAAATCAATAACTGACTTAAAGGATTAAACGCTCAATGGCCAATCTAAACTGAACTAAGTTCAAGACGGCTAATTTCTGTATGAAGCCAAGTAAATACATAAAAGCAAGTAATGCGACAAGTTAAGTAAGTAGCCGACCAGTGCGCCGTGGCGAACGCTTCCAAGTGGCTCCGTGTGGGTATAGTTAGTTCCAGTAAACAAACACACAAGTCGCTGCAATCGTGATGTGACCATCGCCCAGATGTTGTAGTCTGGCGCTAGATGTAGACGTACTGGAAACGATTCGCAAAAACAGAGTAAACATGAAAAACTAAGGTAGCTGGTAAGTCAGGGTAGTTTTACAATTACTTTTTCAATACACTTCCTCGAAAACTAGCTCTTATTGCACTACGATTAGGTTCGACATGCATCATATTTCGCACGCGTGCGGTAATAAGAATACAGCGTGCTGTAATATTATTACCGCACGCTGTAATCATAGAGCAGCGGTAATTCGATTAAAACTTATGAAATTAAAAAAAAAAAACACCACTGACTATTATAGAGCAGGCGTGTTTTTTTTTTAATCTCGCCATTTTGATCTGCGTCTTTACAGCGTAAATATTTTTTGAATATTTAAATTGTGTTTGTAAAAAGAATACTACTAATAAACGTAAATATTTTAAACAATTATTTACTTTTATGAACAAGTAAGCATTTGTTTGTGTTCTTAATTAAAAAATATTTAAATTTTATATTTTTCCTGTGAGGCTGTTTGGCGGCTTTATACCTTTGCTTCTTTTTCAACCTGGCGAAATCAAACCGCGGAAAAAAAGTAAATTAAATCATAGTCTCATCAAATTTGTTGACAAAAACACATAACGTTTTTAGTTAATTTCTTCGAAAGTGTATTGAAAAACGTCGTTTGATACACGTGGGAATTTGTTATTGCATTTCTCGACCCCATGAACACCCTCGCCATACGGCTCGGGTGTTCAATCTGCCTCGAATGCAATAACAAACTTTCCGCACTTGTATCAAAATGTACTATTGTTCTCCCCGTCATTGTATTTTTTTTTGTTCTGTACGATTCCTGGAAACATTCTTGTTAAAAAAAAAGTTTTTTATAGCTATAGCTTTAGGTACCTACATTTAATATCTCCATGAGTTGTTTACTATTCAATGCATCCATCAGCACAATGAGTTGCGTGAGTTACATTGAATGTTATCGGAAAACGTGATTTTTTACCCAAAAATAAATCGTTTCCCAATAATATTTTCTTTAGTTTGATGTATATAATGCTTGGTTGACGGTTTCGTGAAGGGTCCGTTTCTTTGTAAAAGGCAAACAAAATTGTGTGTAAAAGAGTGTCTACACTGTCTTGGTCTTGTTACCAGAGATTCATAAGGACTGTAGGAGAGTGGTGCGGACCGCCTGGATATCCGGGTGGAGGTTCAGGTTCAGCTGCCTAGGCACAAATCACCACTGATCGAGTCCGAAAATTCAAGTTTTATCTGTCTGACCCACAACAACTTTAAAGTAGTATTGAATTCTTCGTTAAGGTTTGGCCACATTCAGCCTTTCCTACGGGAACGAAGCAAAAATAGTAAACAAGTAAGGATCGTACCTCCAGGCGTTAAGCCTGAAATACACATGCTACTAGAAAAGCATGCTTGTTTGCTACTAGGTAGTATTGTCATTTGTAGCATGCTTTCCAAGTGTGCACATTTGCTATAAAGCACAGACCTCAAAAGCATACTTTTTACGATCATACTTCTTTTTAGCACGTTTGAGTGACATTATCTTAAGACGCAGTTAACGGGGGAACCGTAAAAACGACCTGTTTTTCGTCGCAGAGTTAGCCGTATTGCTACTTATTACAATTCCAAAAAAAATACAGTGTATAGTCAAATGTATAGGTAAAAGACTTATGCCACAATATTTTCTAAAAGTAATCAAGAACCTCGAAAAAAAAAATCACAAAATCACAAAAAAATCACACGAAAACTTTTTCGTCTCGAAATGCTCAATATTTTGAGTGACAACTGTTATTTATTTTTTTACTATCAGAAAGGAAATTTAACCAACTAAAGACAGATGTAAAAATATTTTAACATTAGAGCGTATTTTTTTTTAAAATAAATTAAATCTGCGAACTATCGTTCATTTTGGCAGTCACGAGCATCAAACGCATCGCCATTTTCAACCTTATTTGTTTAGGCGATGAGTTAAACGCGCGCTCAAGGTCGCGGGCAGCTAATGTCGCCTTAAGCCGCGTCCCCACTAGAGCCGGGCGGCCGTGCCTCGTGTTCGTGGACGTGAGCGAGGCCTGAGCCGCGCGGCCTAACAGGAACATTTGGCCGCATCCCCACTTGGAACACGCGGCTCCGTGAGGCCGCGCCGCACGCCTAACAGGAACGTTTCAGGTGACTTTAGTAGGGACGCGGCTTTACAGTCTTTTATTGGAGACACTGACAGAAAACAACAAAAAGGTGACAGCACGAAAAAAAACATATAAAATAGTAAAACCATAGAATATCAAAAACGAGGTTTTATGCGGCGTGCTAGTTAGCACGAAAAATAGACCGGCTTGCGATTAGGTCATACTTATACACAAGCATGCTCTTTTCGTATACATGTGCTACTTGTATGCTACTAAATGACAGCTGCTCGAAACTAGCATGATTTCGTGCTACTACGTAGCATGTGTATTCCAGCCTATGTAAATTCTGCCGTGGGTAAAAGGTGTGAGTTTATAATGACTTTCCTGAAGGGTTAATGAAGTTCCTTTTAGAAGTAAATGTATGTGAAGTGGCTTACATAACTTGTAGCCGTAATAGTTTTCTTAGCGAGAACTCGTTATTTCTTGCATTCATTTTCCTTAATTAGATCGGGATAAGTTCAGGTGACGACGTTTCCCGTTTATTTCATAAATATTTGACTACTATATTAATGACTAGCGGCCCGCACTGGCTTCGCACTCATGAACATTATTTTTTAAACTTGTAACAAATAAAGCCTATACAATTCAGGGACAATGTAGCATGCTCGGCGGGGTTACGGGTTGTTCGAAAGAGATACCGTGGCTTCGGCACAAAAGGCTAAGGAGGAACATGAGTGGTTTTTAGTCAGTAGAAGTCTGACACTCCCTACCACTCTGCCCAGAGCGGGAGGAGTCATTTGATGATTTCACACAATCCAAAAAAAGCGATAATTTAGCGTTCTACAGTACAGTAGTTTTTGAGTGTAATCATTACAAACACACAAACCCTTCCTCTTTATAATTTCATAGTGTAGATATGTACGAGCAAATAAATATGCTAAACTTGGTTTCATTTATGGACGTCAAGTCGTTTCATTTCACAAATACTTGAGTACGTAACTCTTATCTTCAATGTGCTCACGATTGAATTGATAACAAAGGGTAATCCAATCATGAGGTACCTAATCAAGCAAGCACTTCGTCATACTTCATTAATTTTATTTATCAAAGCAAGGGGGGAAAATGCACTCGAATTTTCTTACTAAGAGGATGATTTTTTAATTCCATTTGATATGGTCCTGGGTTTGAGTCCCATGTCGGGAAGGGTTATAGGGTTTTTCCATAGATTTCCAGTAACCTGGGATAACTACATTAAGACGCCTGGGGATAGAATGTAAACGTATAGTTAAGGAAAGGATGTAGTGTAGTATGGCGGTTTATGCCCTAGAATGAACTAGGTAGGGATCTGAATCGATGTTCTGAAAGATCGATTCTTTTTCATACGATCTACGGATTTTTTTATCTATTCAATTGGATGCAATCCATTACGATGCAGAAAATGGATTTAAATCAAAAATCGGGCATCCCTAAAATGAACTGGAATGAAACAATCAGTAAATTGATTAAAATATAAGAGTAAACACTTACATAACATCAGGCCTATAATCCCTGAAAGGTTACGCAGAGGTGTGCCTGTTACCATCAACCGAGCACAACATTCAGGGTACGAGACTGCTACTGAGAATTCCCTGCTAGAAAAAACCCAATAATACTTTACCGACCCGGAATCGAACCCAAGCCCTGATGCTCAGCAGTCGCGCTTATGACCACTATACCTACCAACGAGGCAGGTCCAATAATGCCCCTACTTAAAACCTAGATGCGCGTCTCCTTTTCAAGGAGATCTCTCGCCGTCTAGTCGACACTTAGAGCTATAGCTCTTTCTTTGGTCAAAGGATTAGCATTGCCATTCAACGTGGCAATGATGCCAGTCTTCTGGGCACGTTCCTGGTCGTCAGCGATGCGGAGGAGTACTAGGACGCCTAAGTGTCTTATTTGTTTGATGAATAACTATTAACTTTTAGTATTAATTTGTATTTATAATTCAAAAAACTGCATCTCAACAAATAAATAAATACCTCATCATCATCATCAGCCTATAATGTTCCCACTGCAGGGACTCAGGCCTCCTCTCTAGAAGAGGGATGGGCTATAATCTACCACGCGGGCCCAGTGGCCACGCGGGCGCAATAAATACCTAGATAAAAAGAATACGAAAGTGCACCCTTGCTCTTCCAGTTTCCCAACATCAGTGCATTGGAGCAGTACTGTAACTGTATCTTGCGCAATAAAATACCGTTTACATTTCTGCTTTGTTGTGCACTTGTTTGCCGGCGACCGTCCAGCCAACCCGTGAGGATAGTCACGTTATTTATTCAAGAAATTCCTTATTTGCATACCTATTTAGATATGTTGCATAATTTTACCGACGTAATATGAAATTATATAAAATATGCAGGTTACCTAGTGTGTATTTTTGCCGTAGTCTTTTTTCTTTTATCTTTTTTTTTTAAAACGTTGCCCTACACTAGGAATTCATCCTGTATCGTGGGTGCGTTCACAAATACAAACACAATCTGTAGGTCATACAAATATTTGTTCCGTGCGGGGATCGAACCCGCGACACGCAGCGCAGCATTCCAATCGCTCAGCCAACGCACCAACAGTGTCGTCGAAATAGTCGTAGTGTAAGCTTTCTGTTTGTATAGTTACTTGTATATTAACTGTGTTGTTGTTACTATGGAGGCATGAATTACTTTTTAAGCTCACATTACTTGAGGTCCTTTGATAGATAGTTGTCCGCATATTTCATTTGTTTCACAAATGGATCCATTTAAGTAGGGAGTATATGTATGGGTGGAGGGTATTGACATTCAAAAATTAATTCAAAATGTTAGTAAATTATACAGAATTTACATTATTTACGTGAGTATTTAATTAATATGTTATAAATTAATACCAAACCCAGCCTAAATATTTGCCCTATTACCGCATCAATTAGTGACATAACAATATGAAAACCACCGATCACTCCAGCGTTATAAATACTCGAACAATTACAAATTAATTATACCGAATAGAGCTTATTACACGAAGCGCTTAACAAACTAAACTTGGTTTAAACTATTTCATTCAACGTATAATGTTAGTTCGGAACTTCCAACGCAAATTCTTGGGTACGCCAACGGTTTAAATTGTACCATTCGATACATTGCAAACAACGTTTAATGAGTTTTTGACTTGTCTTTATCAAGTATTTTCTCCGAAAAGTTTTGTTATCAACTATTTCTTAACTGACCCTCAATTTGCAAGTAGTAATTGCGCGTAATAATGAGTTGGAGAGTAGCGCTGACGATCGCTGTTTGCCAAACTTATGGTAGTTTGAGTCTAATTGAATTGATAGACAACTATTTTAATAGACGTTAGTATTACATCTGGGAAGGCTGAGTTCTGTTGGCAAATAGTTTGTTGGTTTAGTAAGTGGTAGAAAATTTGAATATTGTTCTCACTCACGTCCGCTCACGTTAAAACCAACTCGTTTCCATAAAAAAATGCGAGGCCATCAGTCGGTCAACATGCTCCACATTTTTCTATTCCGGCGGAAACCGCGTGCACATCTATGCACTGCGAATGTTCATACAGTCATATTTTGTGCAAACACCAGCCATTTGGGTGCACCGTGTGAAATAAAATGCTGTGTGGGTGACGGCCGCAATCAACACAAACGCGTCTAAAAATGTCCGTGAACGGAGAAGGTCTGTTTAGTCAACAATTTGAGGTCGGATCGGCACATCAAAGCGTTTTTGAATTTCAAAGTCGGTTTCACGCTTTGGCTTTAGATCGCTCCGTTTGCCGCTATATTTTAGGTCGTTTTGTTGGATAGCTGTCGGAATTTGTAAATGCATTTTTAAGACTTGTAACTCATACATAAGTTTAGCCTTTTCTTGATTTTATATTGGGGTGTAACTAACACAAAGATTTACCACACCTGTTATTTAACTAGGTTAAGGATTTTATCTTACCTGGAAATATTAATATGCATACCTACCGAGAATTTATACTTCGTTATAATAATGTGGTACATACTACATACATGATGCTCAACTTTAAGTCCATAAGACGTGAGAGCAAGTAGTTTGCTTAGAGCAAACACTATGCGCTGTGCTCATAACTTAGACACTATAAAATCTAATGCATCCTTAGCTATTGTGGGTAAAGTATTTAAGTAGAGACACGCTCGATCAAATTGGGTTTAACGAAAATCTCTCGTGAACGCAAACACGTCGGTTTGGCGAGTCTGCCTTCAAATAGCAATGCAAGCAGATTTAACGTGCCTCAGGAAACAAAGAGAATAACCACGGTCCGCGGCCATTGAGTGTTTTGGGCATCGTGCGCTCACATCAGCGAAATTTTATCTATGTTTTTCACTTGTAAAAGTAATGGAGTTTGTCACACGTTCGAATAATAAAATAGTCGTGTATTTATGGTGTTTTGTTCTAGCTTTATCCAGAGTTTAGCAATATATTTTATGCAATAAAACAGGTACGGTTGCAAGTAATCGTTTTACAACTAGAGTTATAAGAATGCCGTTAGAGTTGTGTTTCCCAAGTGTCCATGTACTCGTGCTGTATTCCCTTATAAATGAAATAGAAACTCACAAGTAGCTGAAGTAGAAAATTCTATAATAAATCTTACCATTCGATTTAATTTATCAGATGATTATGATATTACTCAGATGATTTAAAAAAACATAAACGATTCAATTATATTAAAATATCGCAAATACGGTCTGTGGTGTATTGTCAGACATTGTCAGTATTCACTTAGGTACCTAACAAATGTTTCAACGTTTCGATACAAGTAGAAGTGCTAAATCTTCGAGGACTACCTACGTAGGTAGTCCTCGTAACACCATATTTAAGTATGAATGTATCAGATATTTGTGAAATCTCGCAGGTGCTGCTCAGCGGGACGATGTTTCAATTATTCAAGTGCAACACCCTCCCTGACGTTGCGAACACAAACGGAGGTACGGATTTATTCTCCAAATTGCTGGAAGCTTCTATACTGCAGCGTGATTTACGTTCTAAGATTTAGCACTTCCACTTGTATCGAAACGTTAAAACATTTGTTACTAACTCGAAATCTACAACCGTACTGTTTGAGAAAACGTCCGTTTCGGCAAGATTTCTTACTCTCACGTCCCGAGCGAAAATATGTCGGGAAGCGGGAAATGAGAATGTTTTCCACTTTTAATTAAGTCCTATTTTTGTTGAGACTCGCCCTCTTAATCTTGTGATTCGTGACCGACACACAAACTAGGTTCAACGCTGCTACTTGATATTACCCGAACACCTGGAACACTTTGTGAGTAACATCTGTTTCTAGAAATGTTTGCTGTTTAAAATAATGTCTATTAAACTGTCATGTTGTCAACCCTCGGTGTGTTTAAAATTACCATAATGTACCTACACACACATGTTGGTATTATAAATTGTACGATTATATGCGAACGTGGAGATAAATGAACAAAGTAAGTAGCGTAGACTCTTTCCTTTTATCTTACCTTTGAACAGGATAAGCTACTCTTTAGAAAAAAACTAACGATTGTAGTTTACACAAAGCCGCAGCACGTAGTGGCGAGAGCAATGTTAGAAGTAACAAAGTGTTATAGCTGGCTCTAGTTTACAACATGAGAAAATAAAACAGATAATAACTGAGACCCACTCAACACTTTTATCATTATACGTGTGAGGGCTGAGGGGCGATTCATTTTATTTTCAGGTATCGTTATTGTCCCTGCCTATATAATGGGCCATCTAATTATCTCGTCGGGGACCGAGAATAATTTAATTATATTACGTGGTTTTATTTGATTTGCAAAAGTCGTTAATTAAACGTTTGCGTATTACACAAACGACGATAAATTCCCTAAAGAAATACGACAGTGTATCGTAATGTTTTGTAAAGGAAATCCTTTATGTGGTTGAGGCTTTTATGGTAGTAAAATGTTAAGCAGACCATTACTTTTATGTGAGTCGGCTATTCTATTATTTAAAGGACACGCCGGCAGCAAATTCGAAATCTGGCAGGATTCCAAATTGAATTAAACGTGAGAGCATGGCCGGCCTACAGCGAACTTTGATCACACGGCAATGTGTCGCCGGCTCCTTACACTTCCTACCCCTTTAACGATTGCCGCTGAAGAAACTTACAACAATCGAGCGATGTATCACGGTCAGTTTGCTCCTTATAGTTACGGTCGCCCCTCGCCCAACTTGATACAACATTATCACACCATTTTGTGAAGCAAAATATCCTTGACAGCTGATAACATCTCACTTTATATGTTAACTTTGTTTTACTCAGCTACTGTTGATGTATCTAGTTTTTTATTGTGCCATCTTGTAAGCTGTACCTACTCTACACCCCCGCAGGGTATTTCAAACCGATAAGTTTATTCTCAGTAGGATACAAAAGAAGTTTGTGGGACTAACCCGTTCTTTGTTGTGGACACAATACAAAGGTTACATAAAGAAATGAAATATCCAAAGTTCTTTGTGAAATAATTCACTTTATTTAATTACCCAGGTAGGTTTAATTATGGTCAAAAACATTGTACCAAACAAGATGAAGCGGAGTGAATGATAACACCTAATGAATTAAATGAAATAGCGAGCTTTCCTTATTCATTTTGACCAATATAACAGAAACCTTTGTAGGAGGCAAATGGATGTTAATTTAATAAATAGTCCTTCCGGAAAAATAAATTGCCGTAATTGCGACCGAGTACCGTTTGGCAGGAGCGTTGGGCGTGACTCGTTAGCACAAAATATAGATAGGTTTAAAAATGGAAGAGACGTTCTCATTTATTAGTGCCTTAGGGCATTACTTCATTTTCAGAAGAGGCCAACGTCCAGCAATAGATTTATTAAAAAAGTTCTAATTACGAATACCTACCTACTTCAAAGAGCGTTGGACTCATTACAAGTTGAGTTTACTAAACTGGTGCCTTACCTACCGGTATTGCGAAAACTGTGCCGCACACCTATTTCAAACGATTTGCAAAAAAGAAATAAACGAGTAAACGATCATTTGGGTTCCCATAAAATTATTTATTTCATGTTTCCATTAATTTTTATTTTTATGATTACTGCGTTGGTTTCCTCTGTCGATGCATTTTAGTTTACATTGGTTTTAATAGTCTGTGGCTCGTAAATGAGGACGCAAAATGTTCCAGCAGCTACTTTTCTTAGTTTTGAACTTTAAATAGTCAATTAAGAGAAACTAGTTGCTGGTAAATGATGAACTTGCTCGCTCAGTGTTTGCGCCTGGTTTCAGGAATAAATTGAGGCCATTTGCAATTGCTCGGTTTGTTTTGACTTCAACATTTTGTTTTGGTACTTGATGTTTTTATTTATAAGAGGAAAAGTTAACGGGAATGGTGTTTTGATGGGAAGTCGGTTTAGAAGTCTTTTTTATTTCGTTTAAGTGATACTATACATAATTATTCTAATATTCATCAATTATACTCGTGCTTCGTTCTCGAGATTAGTAACCTGAAATAATAAACCTATTACTTATTTACACATGTAGTATCACCCAGGATTCACCACATAGCACTGTGCTTGTTAAGATATCTACAACTTTTTCTGTTTGTACGCGTGAAAGCCTGTAGGTAATTGTCTCTGCGTAAATGCAACCATACCATCTGCTGTAGCTGTTGGTTTTCCTATGTTTAAATAAATAACACTATTATAAGTATAGAACTTTATTCACGTAATCAGCTAATTTCAACAGTATTTTTTGGAAATTAATTTATCATTTTTGGTGACGTTTTAAACCCCTAATGAATTGGGATAAGGACAATAGAATGATGATGAATTGAGATTTTAAAAAGTCTTTCGTAAAATATACAAAATATTCAAAGCCCATTTTCACTTAAATAAAAAAAGAATCGGATATAATCATTACTTTTTAATACAAGCCGTGTTCATAAATTCCCCTCGGTATATTTTCCGACACAGTTTTAAAGTAATAAATAGGTAGAAGTAATGGATGACCCCGAAACAGCTGGCCGACTCGTTCGTTATCGTCCGGCATCAGTTGGCGGTTATAGTGCGAAACTGTAACTTAACTCATTTAGCAATCGTCACGATCTCGTCTCGCACCTACAGTTTCAATTAAATGTGGAGTATTGGATTAAAAGTTTTGACAATGTAACGTAGGTTATTTAACAGTCTGTGTTTCGCGATAGCTTCATTTAAACCTGGCCGTATTTAAGTCTTCAAGTTGATTGTGAATAGATGACTCTTGGCGTGTGTCATTTTTGACCTTTTTATCGACTTTCAATCATGTGAGACAGTAGTAAACATGGATCTATGAAAAAAAAAATGTTTTTGTACATAATACAAGTCTATACCTTTGAGAATACGCGTGACGATATGTGATTAGAATCCATTCAAATGGTTCAGTAGTTGTACAGATTGAGTAACGAGGTTCAATAATGTGACGTGGGATCAATTTTCAGAAGTGTAGGTCAAATACTAGCACCCTTTTCTACAAGGTTTAAAGAGATCATAAGTCGGTTCTAGCTAATAATCTTTGGCAGTTGTTACAAGCGGTCAGAAGCCAGTAAAGTGAGAACTTAGATGGTCTAAGTTGAAGATATCGGTAGCCTTCCCCTTAGTTTAGCAGCGGTGGTCAGACTGCAGTAGTTTCCCTGAAAGTGATACGACTCACTCGTAAAACTATCAGCTGACTTCGGCTAAAGCGTGTTACGAATACTTTAAGGTGTTCTCAACTTATCCGTATAACTTGAAATAGACTAAAACCGTACAAGAATGATAAACATTGTTCAACTTTTATTTGTTGTTTATTTACGTCTTGTACAATAGTGGGACATAGGCAGACTTAATGCCCAAGGCATTCTCTAACAGTCAATATTTGGATTAAATAGGACAGCATTATTATAATGGATTACAAAATAATGCCTAACTTTCGTAAAATTTATAGGTACATTTAGACAAATTGGTTACGAATGCGCCGCCTCATTTCCTGAAGATTTCATGAAAAGCCACTAAGATATTTATATGAGCCAGTCTATTAGCATTTGCATTTCATTAATATCTAGAGTTTCAATGCAGTCAAAGGTTTGGTGAAGTCGCCAAAATCAGGCTATATTTTTTTAAAAATCATCTACAAACATTTTGCTGAAAGTATAGCTTAAGCGTTTAGGTAAATATAAAATTTCCCTGTAAGGAAACACACGGAAATATTTTGCTATTTGAGTACAAAACCTTTGTTTTATTGGAATTGGGATGTAATAAAAAGGACTTTCATTCTTGCCTTATACTGTCACTTACTGGATATCTCAGATAGGTATGATTTTAATTTTAATTTTGATTTCGATTTTAATTTTAAATTCGCGTTGTTATGTTTTATTATTGAAACTCAAAGTTAATTCATTTTAAAACTAGCTTTTGCCAGCGGCTTCGCCCGCGTGAAAAAACGATTTTCCATACAAACTTTCATCCCCTATTTAACTCCCTTAGGGGTTGAATTTCGAAAAATCCTTCCTTATTCCTTGTCTACATTATAAAAGGAACCTCTGCGCAAAATTTCAGCTTTCTAGGTCCAAGGGTTTGGGCTGGGCGTTGATGAGTCAGTCAGTCAGTCAGGACTTCTCTCTTTATTTATATAGATATCGAAATGTATTTAATATGAAATTGTACTATTTTTATTAAGGAATAAACAAGGCTTTATTATTATTATTATACTGGATATCTTCTGTGATTACCATTTTTATGAGCTCTTGATACATCGCGTTTTTTTTTAAATATTGGGAGCTCATAATAACGGATAATCACGGAAGATACCGTAAACCGTCAACTCTCTCAAAATAAATTTCGTCGCCTGATAGCTGCTGACATCAATGCCACAAATTGTTTACGACAATCTTGACGTATTCATCTAACGACCTAACAGCAGCACAGCGATATAGCTAAGTATACATTAATTGCAACGGTTCGCACTCAACGTTTTGATAAAGATGAAAAATTGTTTTCTCTAGCTTAGAGGGTTTCTTCCGACGATTAATCTTTCCGCAAACCTATTGTTGAACTCGGCGGGAGGAACTTTTGTGTCCGAACTCCGACTGAGATCAAAAGGTTGCGATGGTACAAACCACTATGATTTTTAGAAACCATTTCTACTTAAATACAAGTGAGGGATCGCGAGCGAGGCCGCCAGAAATATAAATTGCTTTTAGCGGACAATTGAAGATGGCAAGATGCATTTTTATGGAAGTTTTTGGAGTCACGTCTATACAATTTGCCTTGGAAGTCGTTCGCTTTCTAAAGCAATTGTTGTGGAAGGCTGAGTCATCCGTAGTCGCACTTCTACAACTTAGCAAAGGTTAAAGGTAACAAGGGACCATTAGTGTGATAATTGTTTGGCTTTAACAATATCTGTGAACCATCCTCATAATAACAAACAATGTCCTCTCTTGACTTTACTCACTGTCTTTCAACTATAAAAATTAAGAATAGTTTTTATAACATCGGTTTATAAGCACACCTGTGCACTCAACACTTGAGCTATAGTGGGCCTACATTCATGCAAAGAGTACAAGTATGATGGGTACTCGTATAAGAGGAAACATCATTAAAAATGCTACAGAATCACGTAAAAGAAAAAAGAGTAAATCCTAATTAATAATCCTACTCTACCCGTTTTAAAGTAACACAAACAGAAATAACACGACGGAAACTGAATACTTCATCTAAATGTGAATAGGCATGAACATTATCCGCCCCCGGTATCATGATGGTCTAGTAATTTACAAATACGTACGTCAATTCACAAATTAACCCGCGACTGTAAAGTGAGAGCATTTTAATGTGTCGGACATGATGCACAATATTAGTAAAATGAAACGAGTTCATTAGCCGCTGCAGCTGGGCGCCATATTTCACTGCTCTACAATTTCCGCCCTGACATTTTTGCAGCATGTGAAATTTATACATAAAAAAAATTCAACATTTATTCAAAGTACGGCGGATGGATTTCACATTTAGTCCGCTTTGGCGTAAATAATTCGGTTTATGTATCACCATTTTCGGTTGCGAAATGTGGTATCCATTTTATTAATACGATTTAAACCACACTTGACATTGGATGTTTGAAAAGGCTAATTATATTATTTCGTTTTAAAGAAACATCAAGATTAAATTTTCGTTCTAACTCTGTCGCTTTCAAGCCGTTTACGACTTTATTGCTGCCGACAACAAGGTCTATCTAATAGAATTTTTAAATATTTGCGGTACACGGCACAATTGTACAAATGAAGGGAAGATTAATGCGTTGCGACCCCTATATATTTGTGTAGGGACGTTTTAGCGAGATCCGCACATCCAAAATTTATTTATAGGTTCATATAAATGACACACGTTTACGTGTTTCATTGGATCCACAATTTATGTCCGTTGAAAATGACATATTGCAATGAAACAATTTTAATACGCAATCACGTCAACACGATAGATTACGGCTTGTTTCGAAATCCTGACATCCTGCGGGTTACAGGTAGTCAGTCACTGAAAATAAAGTACTGTGCAGAAATTGTATATTTTTTAATAAAAGGTAGATAGCGAGGTGGCAGCGCTCACAAACAAATTATATTTTTCGGCTCAAACTACATTGAACTTTTTATACATTCGCGTGGGTTCAATTAAAATAAAACATCGTGCATTTTGAGCTACTGTATATTAATTTTACTTCATGAATTCCCAGTTCGTAAAGTGCTCGGGACTTAAGAGTAGGCAGTCTGTAGGAGTGAGTGGGTAGGTGGACAGTGACCAGACAAATGACTTGAAAGACCCGTTATGAGAGCAGGGCGGAGTGATAATTATACAAAATTAATTTTGTACATTTTGAAACTGACCATCTTTACATGTTAAATCTTCATTATCAAAACTAAATTTAGAAATGCATCATTAAAAAAACACGTAACGAACTACTTTCAGAAGACTTATACATTTTTAAAATTGTGAAACAATATAGGTAATTTCATAATCTAAACTCCGAAGTAATTTTGCCACCCCTCAGTTGCTCGGTAATGAAACATTTTAGAAAGGAAGTACCGAGATTACTACATAATAGTGAGCCAACATTAAATATAAAAGACATATAACCTCGTTATAAATCTGCGCAGTTTTCGTATTCCAAGACTTTCCTTTGTGTTCGATTATTAATTATTATTCCCAAGTGGCCTTTGTTCCAACCGGGCCTTTTATTCAGTCCTTGACTGAGTTCGCAAGTAGTTACCACTTTCTGAATTAAAGTTACCGTTGGCGTATCGAAGGCGACATTTTATATCGAAAACCTTTGACTAGTCCAGACGGTATAAATGGTGTTATAAATCATTATTATATTTATAGGAGGAGGGCACAAAATCGCGGCGCGCCCTTATCGTTTAAGTTGAAAAATTTCATAGCGCAGAAAGGAAAATCAGTTGAAGGAGGCCATCTATCATGTTGGTCGGCTATCCCGGTCCTAGGAAGTTGTACGTCCGAGATACAAAATAATACCGCCATCATCTGAGAGGTAAAATATTGGATTCAGTAAGTGATAGCGGTCTAATTTTTATACGGAAACTGGAATCTCTTCGTGGTTCTTTAATGTTTTATTTTTTGCAGGACGGACAATCAATCAGCGCTTTATTTACTTCATGAAATGTAGCGAAGAGTTTGTGCCGGTCAAGAGAGTCGTGTGGTAGACAAATTAGTAAATATACAATACTAGCTGACCCACGCAACTTCGTCTGCGTCACATAAATATAGCTTAAAACCTTTCTCGATAATTATATCGACTCATCATCATCATCATTTCAGCCAAAAGACGTCCACTGCTGAACATAGGCCTCCCCCAGGCGTCGCCACATTGACCGGTCCCGTGCGTCTCTCATCCAGCGGGTTCCTGCAACCTTGACCAGGTCATCGGTCCACCTAGTGGGAGGCCTTCCAACGCAACGTCTTCCGGTTCGCGGTCGCCATTCGAGAACTTTTCGGCCCCATCGGCCATCCGTTCTGCGAGCAATGTGCCCTGCCCATTGCCACTTAAGTCTGGCGATTCTTCGGGCTACGTCGGTAACCTTGGTTCTCATGCGGATGTCCTCATTTCTGATTCGATCACGCAAGGAAACTCCGAGCATAGCCCTCTCCATTGCCCTTTGGGTGACTTTGAGCTTTCTGATAAGGCCCATTGTGAGCGACCACGTTTCGGTCCCGTATGTAATCACTGGCAACACACACTGGTCATAGACTTTCGTCTTGAGACACTGGGGTAAGTTGGACGAGAAGATACCGCGCAGCTTCCCGAACGCTGCCCAGCCGAGTCGGATTCGACGATTGACCTCTTTCTCGAAGTTAGATCTACCCAACTGGACCGTTTGTCCCAGGTAGACATAATCGTCCACCACTTCGAGCGTAGAGTCTCCGATCTTGATAGGAGACTATCGACTATCCGACATAAATTAAGCTAAATCGTAACAAACAAAAAATCTTATTTTTCCTCTTTATTATAATAGTTTAGATTAGCTTAAGGTATCTCTTACTGTAAAATATACTTTAACGCTCTGAACTTGTAAACATTATGATGCAGTAAATATTTTGAATTTGAATTTCCCGGAGGCCAGCCAGAATCCCCCGTACCTACATTGCGACTCGCGAATTATTTTGCCGCGCGGATATTTTTACATTGCGATATCTTCTAAGATATTTGTTTAAACTGTATAGAGTAAAGGGCACAAATATTCTATACTCGTTCTAAAAAACATATTTATTTAGATATAGATTAAATAAGGGTAAAATAAGCTTCGCAAAAAATAATTATTTTTAACCTAACAGTTTAACAGTAAAAAAGGTTACAGTGAGTCAATCTTAAAAGATAGATATATGCTGTCGCGGACTTTTTTTTAGAACTTTTAAAGAGGAACAATTCCTTCATACATGATGTTTTCGTAACTTAAACCGTTTTCGCAGCGCACGCAGCGGAAGCTCTCAAAAAGGATATACCTTTTCCCGTTTTTGTAACATTTTTCATTTATGCTCCGCTCCTATTAGCCGTAGCGTGATGTTATATAGCCTAAAGCCTTCCTCGATAAATGGACTATCAAACACAAAAAGAATTTTTCAATTCCAACCAGCAGTTCCTGAGTTTACCGCGTTCAAACAAACAAACAAACAAACTCTTCAGCTTTATAATATTAGTATAGATATCGAAGGAACATGAAAATGAAGAATTAAACATTGGACATTTTGTGAAAGAAAACGGAGTAAATGATAGCGTGGCGGCTGTCAGAGGACAATGGAAGAAAAAACGTGTTGCGTCGACCTCAAGTAACACAAGACAAGGGCGGGAAGATGATGATGACATCGAAGGTCTAAAATAAACCTCAATATTATTACTGCAAACAGTTACATCAATTGCCACTTTAAGCGTTAATTACTAAAACTATTCTGACCCCTCCGTAACTGTTGGGAAATCTCAATTGTTCGTCAGTACGAACCTTACGAACAACGATATTAGATGATACATCGATTAATCTTGCAAAAATTAATTAGCGGAGGGGCAGCACCGAGTGACGCGTGAACTGTACAATGGCTGCCGTTAATAAATAACATTCATTATAAAATGTTCATACACCCATGTACTATAGTTTTAATTATATGAGGCGAAAGTACTAGTTTTATTTACTTACCTATGCAATGTGTAATATGAGTTTGTAGTGATCGTCTCAGAGCAAAATATCATCCGGTTATTATCATTTGACGCTGCGTAAATGCTGCGAAGATACCTCGCAGATGTTTTAGTGCTTTGAGAAACAGTGATTGACTCGAAAGTTACTTGGCGTATTTAAAGCAACGTTAGCATTACATAGGAGCGGTGTCAGTATCGCGTTTGCTCACCGTCTATGTTTACCGTACGATTACGCCAATATACGCCCAGTATTAAGAAACTCTAAACGGTGAGTTGACATTGCCACAAGATCTTATTTATCTTTCGCTAAGACTAAAAATAATTTTGAAACATTATCCAGTACCTACACCTTCACCAGCTTTATTTATAGTAATCTCTTTAACATTTCCCTATAATATAAAGAGCTAACTAAACAGTTCAGTTCACTAAATGTTCAAAGAGTGAATGGAAAGAAATTTTCGTTAGCGATCTATCACTTCACCCGTTTTCTCTTTTTATTCAGCCCGCATTACCCTGAAAGGTCTTTCATGTAAAGAACTAATAAGGTTTCGCTTCTACTTAGAAGGCTGTGGGGAACGCAAAGAGAAGGGTTATTATTCTTTAACATTATTAGACGGAAGTATACCTTGATAAGTCTAAAATATAATGATAAAATTTTGTTCCTTATAAGTCACATTTAAAAGTAGAGTTCTCAGCGTTCTAAATACGTTAATGTTACAGTTAAAATAATTCATAAACTAACTTTTGTCGGGTGATTAACTAGTTGGAGAGTTCGCGTTTAAGGGAACTTTTAGAGTGAAAATTGCTTCCTGGAATTGCTTTTAAAGTGACAAATAACATCGATTAAGTATTTATCTGTTCAGGAGTATACGTTTTAACAAAGGTACGTATTCATTTAGTCATTACGCAAACGACATACCTATGCTTAATGGATTTCTGTTAATATGTGATAAGTATCGAACAGGGAAAAGAGAACAGAAAGCTGAAAACTCTGAAAAATAGGAGAATGTTTATAAAGAAAACTGTGTCAGTTTTAAAAAGCTTAAAACAGTATAATGCGCTGTATTCACCACTGGCGGAATGCCCGCGGCGGCCAAGGTCAGTGGGAAAAGAAAGCCTGCTTATGAAGGCTCTACAGAGTATAAAACAAGAATATTATAGGTATAGGTAATCGTTAATTTTACTTCAAGCTGTAATGAGATTCCAAACCTAATATCTAATAATACCGCATAAGCCCCAGCAACGTAAAATCTCAGCAATAAATCCGAGTTAATTATAAAACATTTCAATTATAATCAAAGCACAATCTCCATCATAATTACGTGTCGTTATTTAAATTAAAACTTTTACGTTCGAACTTCTCATTTCAGGAGCCATTACTCAAACGTGTAGGTTCACTCACAAATGAGATTTCATAATTAACGTAAGCCAGGTCGAGCCGTCAAGTGCATGTGAAAATTTAACGAGAAGAGCCGTAGCCCGGTGCTTCAGACCTATCTCAACCGTCATGGCAGCCAGTAGTCCGTGGCTTTGACGTGAAAAACACTCGTAAAAAGGAGTGTTTTTTACATTAGTGCGATTAAATTAATTCGTTCGATGTGATTTGTTAGGCTGATGACCGCTGTGGTCTTGATGTCGTTGGACAATATAAAAATTGGGCTTAGTGAAATCCTTTTTATATTAAATGGGCTTACTCTTGACTTCAATCTTGTCCTGAGGACAGATATGAGGTTGACGATGGAACGAGCTGACCTAAAATAAACCAAGTTTAGTATTTAATTATTACGCACATTATATTGGAAGTTCACGATGCTTGTGATGTATGTAATTTAAATGAAGTTACTTGTAGGTAGGTAGATCTTGCTAAACTTGTTACAAGACCAAGTTTAGGATGATCTCATTAATAGGCATTGCCTTTGATGTGAGCACATAGGAACCAAATTATAGTAAACAGTAATTAATAACTACTGAGGCGTTTATCACTGGTATGTACACAGACCGGGTAGGTTACCAGTATTACTAGTTATTAGTCAAATGTATTTTATCCCACCTGGAGCTAGGCACCAAAGTTTTAGTCGATCTTGAACATAAAAAAGTTTCGTACGTAGGTACACAGAAAATTAACAAAATTCGTAGCAGGATGCGAAGCGTTTTACTGTTCACTAAAATATGTTGTACACCTACGAAAGTTTTGCTCTAAAATTAAATATTTTCATTCTACAAGAATTTATATTCCTGAAATAACAAAAAAAAGGTTAAACCCAAAATCTGTGGTGTTAAAAGCTAGCGATTGGTATAAATAATGATTAACAGCACTCGTCACTTACTAAGATATTTAAAAACAGTATTTAATTAACTCCAAGTATTACTATATTTTATGTATAGTTCAATCCTCTCCGACAGACTGGGGCTTTCGTATAATTAGTTGAGATTTATCTCCTCTGCTCGAGCTAAAATCGTTCCGTTAACAAATTGCATTATAAACCTTCTTACTAAAGTATAATTTTAATAGCCTATTATCTTTGGCGATCTAATTCTGTTAGTCCTTTAGCTAGTATGACCTGGTTCTAGTTTATTTACAAAGAGCTAAAGAGGGCAAAGAGGTTATCTCAGCCCTTTGCTTATGATTAAGCTAAGGGCGTGCTATAACCTACATAGAGGCTTCGCACGTAGTTGTACTTGCATGTGGACTAGTTTACCTAGTTCAGAATCTGCTGACCCTTCACCTAAGTTCTCTAAGGATTTGCTAAAAGGTCATACTAGCTAAATGCTCAAACAAATTTTTACTTAGGTCTCGAGGGTCAGCCAACTTTAAAACAAATATATAAGGAAATGAAGGCAGGGTTTTCTCTAGTTAAAATAAACGAGGCCCATAACTCGGCCACAATTACTGACGTTTCTCAACAGATGCGACGCCGAGGCCGCTAATTATCCAGCCTCATGTATTTTTGGTGCAAAAATTTGTGAAGGATCAAATTAATTCGCCGAAATATGTTTTTCCTGTATTTATTCAGATAGTATTTTGGTAAATCACTACTGGAATTTTTTAGGGATTGTTTTGTGTTGCATTGAAAATGGGATTTGTACAAAAACGTAAACAATAGTATTATTTTTTTATTGGTGTTGCGTGCCGAATATTGACGAATTATTATTTTTATTGTTTACAGAAAAATCATTTCTAACTCAATAAAATGATTGAATACAAATATATTGTATCGTCTCTATATTAAATATAACATACAACAATAATGCTAGCAATTATATTAATACCGGTACATTAAATTAAAAGTGATTTTTATAACAATAAATGTTCCGCTCCTATACAGCGGAGATATTGCGAGGAACAATTTTTGTGACAAATTGGGGGATCCTTACAATTAGTGCCATCTTCGCGTCTTTCAAAGAAGTGTCGTATTCAACTAGACTAATGAATGTCATAAATTCAGACGAGGAGCTCTTCAAACAATTTCGAAGACTTATCACGACGGGTCCATTCAACCTTAAGTTTTTAAGTGAAATATTGGCTGTATAGTATTTTTATCGCTCTTGTTTTAGAATAGAACGTATTGAAGTATTAGGGCTTAGAATAGAAAAAATAGCACATATTAAATTTATTTCGGTTGGTTGAATTTATTCAAATCTGACAGACGAGACGTCTCCGACCGTACTGGTTTATAGGTATTGTCATTGTGTTGTTATTTATTTTCAGAAGGTATTTTCAGACTACCTATTTGTTGTTTTATATTGCGAAATATATGAAATATAAAATTAGAGGCTAGAAATATAAAATATAAATTGGTACCTTTATTACCTTTTGGTAAATGAAATTTAATAAAAGTATGTCTAATATTAGGAGGTTATGAGATTGGTGTCAGATTATCAAATACCCTGTAATAGTTTTATTTACAAAGGAAAGCCGACCTAAAACGATTCAGAAATCAATAAGAGTACCTCTTTCAGTACCCAGTTAGTTTACCAAGCTCTAAACCTCGAAACTATAATTTGCGTGCCAACCGTCTATAAATTGGGCTCCAATAAAATATGAGTACTCCGTGACCTAAGTCTTGCTCAACGCCGTATTACCGAAGCTCCAATCTGCTTAATACATACGCCATAGCAGTGTCAAGGTACACAAATTAATATTCAGCCTGTATATCACCGCACACACCTGGTGTGTTGATTCAGTTCACGTTATCTAACGTAGTGTGTTCTAGGATGTATTAGTGCATTAGTTGGCTAAATACGCGTGCACTAAGTGCGACACTGTCCACGCGTGCGGAAGATTATTACCCATAGATAGACGTACTGCTATAGCAAAGCGTTTGTTGGGGGTAATGCGTTAGTAATCTCGCTCTATGTTGTATAAATTCATGAGGTTTAGTTCGTTAATGCGTTGGGGATTGGTTGTTTGATGATATTATTCGATATAATTTAGGTTCTCGTGAGTTTTGGGTGATGAAGGTGTCATCATCATTGTCCCTTGCCCCATGTTACATATTTGGGGTCGACGCAACCCGTTTTTTTCTTCCATTCTCCAATAAATCGGCACGCTATGACTTCCTCCTGTTTCCTTCATATCATTCATTAGAAATGAAGGCGTAGTTAGCTTTAAATGACTTCTGGGCTTTTGCCCGTACTCCATCAAGAAGGAAACGAGACGAGAGGAGAGAAGATGTGTTGTATACTGAATTTTGTTATTTTCACTTAGTAGTGGAAATGGTTGAGTTGCAGGGAGGAGCTAGCGAAGATGAGAAGAGGTTCCAACGGCGTGCAGTGAGCGGTGTGGTGTGAGCGTACGGTGAGCGGCGTTCGGTCAGCGGCTTTCGGTAAACGGTGAACTGTTGAGCTTCGGTGGAGGCACCTTAGCGTATAAGCGTCTCGTGGAACCCGGGCCTTTAACCGGATCAATATCTCGCCTTTTAGAAGGTTTTGAGAAATCATATTAAACGAACTCAATTTCATTTCATTTTGTTTGAATTCTTTCTGAATATTTCCAGGTAAAGCATTATACACCTCTCATTGGCGTTTAAATGCTGTTTCAAAGAACTACTTACAAACTACGTTTATTCCTGAACAATTTTCTGTTTTAAAACAGTCTCTAAATTATTCGACTATAGCAAAAATCACAACAAAAACTGGCAGCTCGCAGCTGTTGTTATTTTGCTTTACAATCCAAAACGACGCCTGCCTGAGGCACCACCGGCGACTACCCGGAAATATTTGACCGTACTTTTATACATATGGGATGTTTGAACTTCCATAATTTTACCATAATTAATCTGTTAATTTAAATTGGGTTAGTTATTTTCCTAAGGCAATAAACGGCCCCAAACCTTTTAATTTTGACAAGCTACTTGGAAATACCTTTTCTACTGGAAGAGAATCCTTATGTTCATAAGCTTTTCCATATTACTTTGATAAAACATAAAATACTGCTATATTTGTGTTATTGGTGTTAATTTTATGAGATCCTTTATTTGGGACGATTAATGCGTACGCAAATACCAGCGGGCTCCAGAGAAATATTGTCTTTGTACGTTTTGTTTCGTTCTCATTTGCGGGAACAGGGCGGTTGCTTTAATTTGCCTCTTGCGATAAGGAATTCAACAATACAAGGTGTTTACTTGACGCACTTTCCTCGGCGAATGTTTTGTGAGACGTTTTATGAGATGCCATTAAAGAGAATGATTGCCATTGTTCAAGATATAGCGGTTCAACTTCATTTTAAACGAGCCCACCGTCCCTCAGCACAGCTTGAGGGTTATTTTACTAGCCAAGTCTGATTAGTTCACCGGCATTGTATAAAGATACTGTTTCATAGATTTATTTGACAAATATATTATAGGTAGATAGGTATGATAACTTCTTCACGGCTTCGTTATAATTTCCAGAGAATATACCTTTAAGTGTCTGAAGTTTACAGAAAAGTTCGAGGCCGTCTTAACAACTGAGCTGAGGAATTGAGCAACAAAACTAATGTGGTAGATACTGAATTCTGTTTATCGGATTTATAATATTTAGTATTGGTATAATAATTTTCTTTTTTTTTTGTTACCGTTGTTAGTAAGAGTGTCTAAGTACCTACATCTCCTTTTGATCTACTCTCCTTTTCAAGGTATGGTGGAAGAGATTTCTTTAGAAACATGCCCTCCTCATGCTCCTTTCTACCTACCTAATTATCCCTGCTTCTTTGCTGTATTTAGTGTGTACATAAACTGTTTTTTTTCGTTTAGCCTACACTGTCCCGTAGCTGGGAAAAGACCTCTCCCATGGCTTTTCAAGTTTTTTTACAATTTGCCTTCTCCGTCCAATCCATTATGAATGAGTCCAGATTGCTTGTTAAATATAATAAAAGTAAAAGAGATTATGATGAATTATGTCCAATTGCAGGTGTAGTCATAGCTCGCCTCACGATCTCCAAGTCCGAATATAGATGATCCTTTCTCATTTTGACATTAAAATTACAAGACAGCTTTGATAAACATCAAATTTCAATAAACACACATAACCCTTTACCATTATTTTTAATTATAAAGGTACACAGACATTTAAAACAGTAGGTAGTAAATGAATGTCTCGATGGCATATAGTTGACCGCGCCAGTCTGCCGCTATAAAGAATGATCTAGGGCAGATAATACCATAATGACCACGCTTAGTAGCTGGATTAGTACTCGCGATAATAATAATTATACCTATTTATTTTACCCTTGGTGATACAGTAATTAACAGCAGATTTTAAGTCGGTTTTTCAGTGATTTATTGTGTAGTCAGGTTTTTTTAATCTTTGATGTTTATATTGGCAAGGTATCTATCTCATTGTAAGAACTATACTGCAAGCTGATTCTTATGACATAACATCACACCTGTAATCCCCGAAGGGTTAGGCAGAGATGTACCTAATAATAAACCTACATTTCGCCAGTTATGTTAAAGGGGGCGAGCCTATTGCCATCACCCGGGCACAAGTTTAAACTCCGTGGCTGCTACTGAGAAGTTCCTAATGTATAAACCTAATAACACTTGGCCTGACTCAGGAATCGAACCAACCGTCTTAACTTATACACTTATCCAATCGTAATTCTTACCAGTAAATGAAAACTCTATGAAAATCGTACGAATGCGTGTACTGACAATTATTATTGAAAATGTAAAACTTACGTTTTCTAAACAAAAGAGACCTCGATACTTCGGTTTTACAGAACCATGTTTTCCTTAAAAATAATATGATTACCTTGACTCAAAGAAAAACTTTTTTCATCGTTTATGAGGCCGATTCAGAATTTTATTCAATTTAGCTTAGCCTGCAAAGCTGGGGTACGGGCTAAACAATAACGGTGGTACTTGTTCAATTCTGTTTCACTTTCGACCGATAAAATTCTGTTCGCTGTCCTACGACTGAGTACAAGGTTCTGAGTTTGATTTCCAGTTCAGTCAAAGTGTTAATGGGTTTTGCCTGCAGGAGTTCTCAGCAGCAGCCACGGAGTCTGGATAAATGTCTGGTTGATGTCAGCAGATTACTTTGTGTAATTTATTTTATCACCACTGCTCTCAAAACGGTAAAGGAGAACATCGTGAGTAAACCGGTATGTCTTATAACCAAAAAATTCTGAGACGTGACATCTACCAACCCGCACTGTGCACGCGTGGTGGATTATTGCCCATCCCTCTCCAAGAGAGGAGGCCTGAGTCCCTGCAGTGGCAACATTATAAGCTGATGAGGATGGCATGGTGGCAGCAGGCTCGCCGCCAACTAAAAGGGACTACCGCCTAACCATTCAGGCACGATGTCATGTATCACAAAATATACAGGTATCTAACTACCTAGGTATATAGGACTCGAAAAATAACCGATGTAACAAGTATTTTCAAGCAGTATTACCCGTAATATTCCACCTCGTGTCACGTAGTACTTCACTCTGCACTGCAGTAATCTGTTTGCTTGCAAGTTTGCGATGCGACGTACCCAGAGTGGTGTTTCGACACTCCTCGGTCTTTAGACACCTTAATTCTCTAAATAATATTGTTTGCGTTCTCTCTAAACGTCAAGTCGATGTTCCTTTGTTGCTTTTATATTGTTAGGCGGTAGTATTGTAATGGTTTCGGTTCTTAGTTTAGTTTTGGTGAAAGCAGACGTTACGAGTTCCGACTGCTCGGTTCGTGCAAATCTCTCTTTGTACATTCAAATTATGATGGTTAATTTTAGTTTAATGTAAATCTGCATTCCTGTTGGAAATGTTAGAATGCAAATTAGTCTGTGATTAGGTCACTGCAAGAGTGTGTTGTTGTTTGCTACTTTTCAATTGCTAGTCTCTTAAAATGACGACGGCAATAGGCTCGAACCCATGGGACTAAACATAACTGGCGAAATGTGGGTGTACTAATGGGTGAACCTCTGCCTATCCCTTCAAGGATTACAGGCGTGCTGTTATGTTATGTGTTAAAACTAGACGTAAATATTTATTATCTGTACTTTATTCTACTAACAAGCGCGTACTCCCCTGTCAAATTGTTGAACCCGGCAGCACAGCTCAAAACAAAGCAAATAAAACACATTGTAAAGTCTAAACCTGAATGAAACAGTACGTGAAGCTCATGTTTAATAATACACAACAAAGAGCGTTGCTTAATTACTAAACATTCGGAAGAGCGAGTCAATTCTGCGGTTATGGCAGGGCCACACACATCCACAGTAATCATAAAACAATAGATACACAATACTATTATTGAAGGCACGAGATATTTCATGTCCGTCGCCCCAGGCCTGTAAACGGTCGGTTTGGACTGATGCCAATTTTTTCCTTGTTCCCCTTGTCTTTCACAAAAAAACGTTGTGTCTTTTTACTGATAGAATTAATCAGTTTAATGCGTATTACAATTGCAAAGTTTATGTTTGTTCTCCATAAATGTAAGTTGTAAATCTTCATTTGTTTTCACTTATGCTTGCTGTTTTGTTTTGTATTCTCTCACATTGTTCGTGAATAATTTTGGGATAACTGCATGTTGTTATTTTTAATATTTTGGCTTACCATTTAAGTTTTTTGCTTTAGAGAAAATTTATACGAACACGTGCGATATTTATGAGTTTCACAGCAAATAATGAGACACGTTTAAACTATAATTATTCCAAACTATGTCGTACCTAATCGAGTGCGTTTATTCCGAAGAGATTAAACCTAATATTGTCGCTGTATCCAGTAAAGTTAAAGTTAGATAAATGACCCAGCGTTTATTGGTTCGCCGGATAAACTGAAAGTTTGCCAGATATTTCACTTACTAATCGATAGGTACTTAAAGTTTGCTGACTGCCCTCCCGTAATTCCTTGGGCATGTCGGAACATATGTGTACAAGGAGATTATGACTTAGATCCTCGTTTATCCTCAGGTTTAGCGCGCTGAATTACATTGGACGATTGTTCAGCGAGCGTGTATTTCTTCTTGGGATAGGTCTGCATTCAGCAGTTGAGTGGAAAGTCTAGTACCGAATGTGAGTTTCCATATGGGTATCAGTTAGTTGTTTATTATGACACATAATTGGAAAAAGTTAGGTAGTTGACCGCACGTCTTTTCTCCGCTCTCTTTGTATCCGCTTTGCTAAAAACCTGGCTTTAGTCTTCTTGACAGAAATCAGAAAACATTCAAAGTTAACAGCATACACATTACCAATAATATACTTGAAACGCGCAACACTCGCAACGTAACCTTTGAAAAATGCATTACCTAGTTATCTTATTATATATACCTAGGAAATATTCCTGCACACCAAATACAAACTTGAACCTCTTGTATTTAGGAACGACAAGCTCGGTGTCATCGTACTCACGTTCGTAGGCCGAATCGGTATGAATGATCAGAATAATTGCTTCGTACAGTCGTCAAGCCCGGCTGTAGGTAACTAGCAAGGTCGCATGGCACGCTTAGCGCCAACTGTCGGCTCTGCGAAGCTACGCAACTGAGCGCAGCAGTCCCAGCAATTAGTCGTCGGCGTCAGTTGGTAAATATTAACACTGGTAATTGTACGTTGAACGTCAGCTCCCTCGATGTTCGTTACAGTGCCCACTAGCAACCTGAATACAAATGAATCCATTATGCGAAAGTGCGCAGATAGCACATCCACACCGATATCACGTAACCGGCGTGTATGCTGAAGTACTAACGTGTTTTTGCAAACATGTCTACTGTCTAGTCTTTTATTGATTTATTTCCCTTTTTTTGTAGCTTTTGTTACTGAAATAGAACTCATTATCGAACTGTCGCTTCTACGGATTTCTAAACAATGGAGGATGTAAAGACTTTCCTGTCTTCTCTGAATTTTAACTCTGAAGCCTAACATTGTTTTTTAAATTATTTTCTCTTCAAAATATTATATTTTATGAGAAAATAACAAAATCGTCCCAGCGAAAATAATTGTTCTTATCTTGGAAATATTATTTTATTGTATGTATAACCAGCCTATACCTACAAAGTCAAATCGAAAAAAAGGAATTTTATCATAAAGAGGTGTGTAGCCTTTGTGTAACGCCTTCATGTCCAAATTACGGACAAATCTTTGTGTTGTTGTTGACAAGTGGTTCCTTGAGTGAATCGCGTTGAACAACAGAACAACTGTAAACAAGCATGTTTTGTGTGTAAGAAAAAAATATTGGAACAAGTTGTCGACGGCTTCCTTTCAATTTTGTGTTCTTCATTGTTTATTTATGTTTTCTTTTCTTTTGTATCTAAGTATCTTTGCAAGATATTTTATGAAGAGATGGTCTGAAAACACCTTCTATAATTGAAACATCATTCGTGTGATTAAGTTCGTATATGGAGAACAATGAGGATTTTGTTGTTTATAGAGGTCTAAGAATAAAATTCGTTGGATCGATAATAATATGTATAAGTTCTAAAAGAGGTAAACATAACATTACCAGCTCGTAAAGAATCGGTATTAAATACGAGCTTCATATATACAGTAAAAGTTAATTATGTAGAATGAGCTACTATTGTCGTAACAACAACGCGATGCGTAATGAACAGTAACATTTATCACAATCATTGAAACTTTCCCTAAATGTCGAGGATAATTAAAGCGTAATTTTACAATACGAGCATTATGCTTAATTTAATTCACGTCCAATATATTTAACATATTCAGTCATTCAACAAAGGATTTATCCACAAAATACTCTCATGTGTTACGTAGATTTATTGATTCATCAAACTACGTTAACGTTACAATCTATAAATACAATAAGCCGAACTTCGACCCAATTAAATAACATGGCGGGTCCAACAAATTATCCACGACGTCATTAAACATTACGTATTGCATAACAAAGATCCCTCTATAAGGACTAGAGATGGGGCAGAGTAGTTATTTATTTTGAGAGCTGGATTTATTTGCGGAAATGGGTCCGACCCACATTACTCAAGGGAGATTTTGCTGAATAGGACTGTAAAGTATGCCGTTCGAATTGAGATAATTTATTGTGTTTTGAGCGTATCTCGTTCGTGATATTTTTGTATTGTGATTTTTATTGCCGGTTCGTTGATTTTAGGATTAGGCTTTTTGTTAATCAATGGATTTCCTAAACCAACATAGCGGTTTGGTAATCTATTGTCAAGAATATCCGACGTTTTTGCTTTAACAAATATCTATTTATAAATAAAACACGTGATTATTGTTGGTCTAAGTTCTATTTAAGAATCGGTACTTGGAAATATAGTACTTAAAAACAACAAAATAATTTTAACTACACGTGCCAACTACTGACAACCTGATCTAATCTGGAGATGAGTCCTAATTAGGGACTATTTTCACGCTTAAAGTGTTTACAAACAGTGTATCACCTAATTAACCTCATATGAAAGCTGAGGTAGCAACGTTTAAATAAACATGAAAAGTTTGCCTCGAATTATAATTAGACATCAAACCAGCTCGGAGGTTGCCTCGAGAGGTTACAAAAACGGGTCAAGTATAGTTTTCATAACGCACTGGTAACACGCAACGACCGTTGTACTTTAAATGGAATAAAACGAACTTATTTTGTTCCTAACCTTTGCTTCCAGCCACTGCTTTACCGTACGTAAAGTAATAGCGAGAAAATCACGTTTGAGCTATATTTTTCTTTGTTTAGCTTTGTTCCTTATTCTGGGATATTTTCATAGAAGATTCACATTTTTTTTTGTTTTATATGTTTTATAAGTTTAACGTAAGCTTTCAATTCAGTAATGGTAGAAAAATAATGATGTTTGAGAATGTACTGAGAAACAAAACACAGCAATCAAAATATCTAACAAAACGTGATTAATAATGAACATCTTCGGAAATTAATGATAATGACAGTGTCTCATCTAAGATTTTATTACATACATATTTAAAAACCGTAATACTTCAAAACTCGATTAATCGAATTGGAAGACATTCTGTTATTTTAATTTATTCAAGAGCCAGGACCACTGTCCTTGAGGAAAATAAGATAACAGAAAGTCTTTAAAATGTAAATATGGAATGAAAGGACCGTCTCCCGATTTTTCCAATTTACTTTATGGCCGATGGAGATATTGATTATACTATAAATCGATTGTTCATATTCGTTGTGGACGGAAAATGGTAAGAAAGGCGTATTGAAATGTAAATAAACAAAATATTTTAGTCCGTGATTTGAAAAACATCTTCAAAATTAATTTCTGTTCAGCCAATATAACTTGATAATACAATAATAACGACGTGATGTAGAGTCTGTCAAGTAATCTCGGTGGATTTCATTTTAGTGGGAGAATTAAATCCTTATGAATATTTCATGTAGGACTTTGTGTTTTCACCGAGTGAATAAATAAACTTATATTATTTTGTGTCCGCGCATAAAATTGCCTTTATTATGTAGTCGCTATTATAAATATGATATTCAACCCTAATTTTTCGTAGGACACAACTTTTATGTGTTGTGTTGTAATAATGATATTCTTACTTTAAGTTTTGCAAGGTCACGTTTATTTTAATAATATGTAGCTTAGCAGGCATAAATCAAAGAAATATGTGCCTATATAAAAAGTTCTATGAGCCAAAATGTAGTATTATATCGTGGGTTCCGCAGTTCATTAAATGTTTGTGAGTTCATTTCGAATTTATTTCACGCATTAAACAGCTTTACCATTTTATCAAGATTACAGCCGCAGCACGCAAATCCTGCTTCATTTACTTTTCTTTTCTAATTTTCTGTGCCATATTCATAATTTGGGCCTTCGCATAAAGAGGTTTACGAAAATATATACACCGGATTAATCTATTTTCCTCCTCATTTGAGTTTCTGAAAGAGGAAACAAAAATTGCCCAATTTCCCGACATTTTTGGTTAGATTTTAGTTACGTTCGGGTTGGGTTACTTGAGCAAAACTGGCAATTAATGTGCAGATTTTTTTAAACCTAGTTAAAAAAAGCTGAGGTTGGCAAGAATTTGCTTTCTTTGATTTGAAAGGAGAAAATGTACCACTCAAAACGGGTAACAATGGCAAAATGAAAATTTGGACTAAAATTTCCATTGTTTTGTAATTTGAAAACAAAGAGATTATTCGACTTCATATGGAATCTTGCTCTTGATACGAGAGTTGTATAATCGAGTAACAAATTTAGAGACGCGAGTTTGCTTGATTGTTGGTTGATTAGTTTACGCCCGTTCGAATTTGTCGAACTAATGTCAAGTCAATTTGCGTTCAAGCCAATAACGGCGGTACCAACCTTACAGTTGATTAGAGGATCCCATAATAAGATGGTATAATACGTCACAATACCTTTGTCTCGGAGCGTCAAAGAGCTTGTCGCCTTGAAAATTAATAGAACTTCGCATTGATCAGGTAGTTCTCAAGTTACTGTGAGGGTTGAGTATTCACCAATGCTACGATTAAAGCTCTGGAACTCGGTCTGGTAGCTCCAGTTTAATTATGTACAGGTATTGTATTGTTCCACAGTAGACCAGAAAGAAACGAAAAAATCCGAACGTGTTTTATAAGGTGACTGTTCTGAGCAAAACCTAAAAGATGTTTTACTTATTCAGTGTAATTAGTATAAATAAGTGACTTTAAGAAATGGTACTTGTTCGTTTGTCTGAGTTTTAATTATTTGTCGTCCAATTTTATAGACCTTAGCGTGCCCGCGCCTACGCCGTAGCACCGTGCTACGGCGTAGGCGCTACGCTTGTGCCGCGTAGCAACAATTGTTTCGCTTAGACGCAGCGTTTGCGTTCAACTAGCGCCTACTCTAGATGCGAAGGGTGCCTAACATTGTTTACCTCTATCACCAAACAATCCGCAGTCGTGTAATTAGAGCAGATAATTATCAGACAATTCCCTCGACAGCCCAACTATGTGGAGGACACGGATGTCAATATTGTGTGAGGACATTAGCTCATTTCTCCCGGGCCAATCACTTGACAATTAGGAATACAATCAGTCTAAGTGACGTGTGCGATTTTGATTCAATAGTCATGCTTTAATGAATATCTGGTTCAATCTATGTAGGCTTCTGACTTAACTATTAATGCACTGCAGACATACTATGAACAATAGTTTAGCCCTAATGAAATACAAAGATGGAATTTTATAATAGAGCTCAATAGTTGGAAAATGCTATAGTAATGATAAATAAGGCACACCAGAGTTAAACCAACATCTTCGCGTCATTCGTACCAACAATATAGGTAGTTACTCCCTTCCTCCTCTTTTAAGCATTTCTATTTGTGCTGTGTGCTATTCCAATGCAAAATATATGTTAATCCTACGTACAGATGGAATGAAAGGATGAAATAGCGTAAGGCCATGGATAACATTATATTTCTGGCAAGACACAATTCCTACTGATCTTTTCAAATTACTTTAAATGATTTACCTGATTTTTATTTCAGCTAGGAACATTTAATCATCATATCATCAGCCTATAATGTTCCCACTGCAGGGACTCAGGCCTCCTCTCTAGGAGAGGGATGGGCTATAATCCACCACGCGGGCCCAGTGCGGATTGGCAGATGTCACATGTCTTCGAAATTTTTGGTTCTAAGACATGCCGGTTTCCTCACGATGTTTTCCTTCACCGATTGAGAGCAGCGGTGATGAAATAAATTACACAAAGTAATGCTCCTGCCTGGGTTCGAACCCACGACCTACTGTTCGTAAGTCGGGGCCGACACCACTGGGAAACCGCAGCTTTCTATATTACTTTAAATGATTTTTATTTCAGCTAGAAACATTTAAATCACCAAAAATTGTGATCATCATCTGCCTAGCCTTTTCTCTTCTTTATTGGGGAATAAAGTGGAGAGAAGGCTCTTACACTGCTCTAGTCTAAACAGATGCAACTGAGTATCGTGTATTGTGTGTGTGTCACATGTCAGAGTTCCACAACCCAATTAGTACAAGGTAATACGGTAAGTACCTCTTGGTAAGACTGTCATTGTAAGGCTTTCGGGGCCCCCGTCGGGGCTGTGGACCCCGTCGGGGCTGTGGATTATCGAAAGGATAACGCGGCTCCGACACAAGAGCGAAGAAGGAACACGGGTTTGGTTTTTAGTCAGTAGAAGTCGGACACTCCCCTTCGCTCTGCCCAAGAGCGGGGGGGGGGTGGGGGGTTATTCGATGATTTTCCACCCACCAAAAAAAAAGGCTTTTGGGGCACTGACTACCTGTAACGAGAGTCAAAGATCTACTAACGACAGCCTGGACAAATGGCTTAACGTGCTTTCTTACGCAGAAACCTCGGCATGTAATCGATGGTCAACCATCCACAGACCAAACTTGACAAGCGCAGCTTAACCTTGAAGATCGACCTTCGCTGCTGTTATTACACGAGTCACTCCCTCATAATCAATATTATTTGAGAATACGTCTATTTAATAGCATTCGAATAACTCCGTTTCTTTTTAAATTACGGCAAGTGTTTAATTACTTTGAAAGCGTCATGTTAGTGTAAACTGTTCAAGGGCTTATTAGCTGCGATCGATAACAACCAACACGTTATAAGTAGTGGCCTCTATTTATATTAACGTCATGAATGTACAGTCGGACAAGCTAATAAGTAAACATCCAGCTAACTTGTATCTACTTTCATGATTATAAAGATACATTTAGAGACTGATGTCAAACGATACAGCGTTTGACATTAGTCGCTCAATGCGACACACTTGATAAACAAAACTACAATAAATATTTTCATTGTTATAGAATAATAAAGATCTCTACCCTGTATACTTATTAGCTTGTTCGACAGTACTTACAATTAATTCAAATAATGACTGAATGAGGTCCAAACTTTACTAAACACCTACTTTACCAAGTATTGTTCCTATATCTCTCGTACAATTGTCAGACTGCAAGAGCAAGAAAGAGAAGAGAACATGGCTATGTCAAATTGTCGAAATGGAACAGAATTTGTATGAAATAACCTGAGAAGTAAATTAACGAGTACTTAATTGTAGAAGGTAAACCAGGCATTGAGAGTATAGTAATTACAGGGTAAATTACAATTTTTATGTCATAATTATAAAATTACTTACCTAACTAATTTACATTACTACGGGACCGTTTAGCAGTAGTTTATGACATTTGGGGATAATGCAGCTTCCAATTAGTGAAGTTATTTTCGAATTCGGGTCAGTAGTTCCGAAGAATATCCCCCATATATAAACTTACAAACAAACTGTACCTCTAGTATGGATATCCAAAAAAAAACTTTTAATAAACTATGTAAAAAGGTGCAAAAAATCGATACAAGTGACGCTTGTCCTTGCAAGTCTTACCGTCATACTATCATCAATAGAAATAAAAACGTGAATTAGTAATATTAAAAACTTGTACCGGGATTCGTTCGAATAATTTCCGAAATAAGGCATTTTCAAAACGTAAATAATAGTCTCTAATATTTTAGAGATGATTAGTATTGAACTATTTTTTCTAGGTTATGTAAAATTGTATAGTAAACGGAACTATATTTAAATGTATCTCTTTATGTATGTCAACATACATCTGAACTGTTTATTAAAAACAGCAAAATGATATTTGATTGCTTACATTTGGGACCAATCTGATTAATGTAAAATAAGAAGTACATATTTATGTAATATTAAAAGCAGTACGGCGCAGATTCAATAATAGTGAAACGTAAATTGGAAAATGTTGACTCATAATGAGCTCTGGAATTTAAATGGATTTCCTAAAACAATGTTTGCTCAATAAAATATTCTTACTCTTCAACAAGAGCTCACTTACATAAATTAATTTGATTTTCTAAGGCCACGTCCTCAAAACGTACTTCAAAGACGGACTTGCTCCCCTCAATGGCCCTTGATAATCGAGACAGTGTTAGAAGAAAAAGAAACTTCTTTAAATACACAAAAAAATGCTTTTTGAGAACTTTTATTAACTCATTTTCCACTTCCTTACGAAGGATCTCCGGCTCGCGAAACGGCCAAATTCCTTTTATTATCTTTTCGAAACATTTATTAATTTACCCATACTTCTACAACATTTCGCTTTATATTTGCTGTTTATGGAAAAAATAAAACTCGTAAAGTAACTGATAACCATGCCAACAGTTTTATTTCATAGTTACGATTCTATGACTAGACTACCTACCCAATATGTTTTAAAGTTACAATTTTCCTACTATGTAGGCACTACGTTCTACCTCTAATTATCTAGCTATCATAAGCGAACAGTCGTAAAATTAAGCATCTATTAACAATATATAAATATTTTACTAATTATATCGAATTTAGAATCTTATTGTTCACTTCAAAGGTATACTGCCTACCTAGGTCTAAAATCTATGATTACTTGGTAATTTGATTAAAATTTTCTAACGAACTTTTACGATTTCTTGCCATACCCAACAAAATGTTGTCAGTCGAAGCTGTAGTGGAACTTTGTAAAATATCATCTTTACTCGCCATTGAATGGTAATCGTTCATTTCAGACCACGCTGGGTCAGACTTGGCTATTCTTTTTCTTTCTTTAATTTTTGTGTACAACAAAATGGAAACCATTATGAAAAACACAACGAACCCTAACGAGCAGCCGACTATTAAGCCCATTCGGCGATTTAGAATTGATGATATATGGAATTTTTTTGTTGGTTTTGATTTTACTGTTGTCGGCTTTCTGAATGTATTAAATGAAACGCATTCGCTAGAAGGTGATCGCATAAGTATCGCAGCTGCCACATCCTGCGTGATCCTGGCTGTAGAATTAGCACTGTCGTCAATTGTTTTATTGACTTCAGCCTCTATTATCTCATCGTCGTAGTCCACTGGCTCCTCAGATAAGGTGATGACACACACTACGTAGTTGACATTTGGCTCTAGGTCTCTAATATGAACCGAAACTTCACTTTTTTCAAGATATTTTGATTTAACCTGTAAAAAATACATTTTCAAATACCATGTTGTGCATTCACGGCTATATTGCTAGTTAGTATTTTTGAGTTTTATACTTACGTCAGTGTTTCCCTCTTCACCGTAGTATAAAATCTGCAAAGCTTTAATAGCTGTGCGGTTCCTTATGAACCAAGAGACTGAGACAGAGTTATCTTTATGTCTGTCCACAGATAGCTGCGATATTACTGGAACGTCGCATTTCTCTCTTGGATACTCATCGTTGTAGCAAGTAATTGAATTGGATTTTATAACTTTGGGATGATCCTGAATCCACACCCAGGCATTATCTTTTTGGCAGCTGCATAGAATCACATTATCTGTAAACAAAACATATATTTTGTTTTATTCAATTATCTCACTTATAATTATTATTATTCAAATTGTATCATCACATGCCAGAATACAAACCTTGTATTGATATATCTTGTATGTAATTTTCAACTGAAGTCAACAGTTCTATAGGTATCGTCTGGAGCTTGTTGTGCTCCAAATCAATCTTTATTATTTTATTCAAGTTCTTGAACGCCGTTACTGATATATACTTAATATTGTTGTAGCTCAAATGCAATACTGTTAACTCTTTCAAGTTTATGAGATCTTCATTAAGAATGTTTTGCAACTTGTTGTGAGAAAGATCCAAAAGTTTCAAATTACTCAACTCTTCGGCGAAGGATTCTATTGATTCGATGTTATTATTTGATAAACACAGTGTTCTCAACTTTGTTAGTCCACGGAAATTGCTGGTTTTCAGTTGAGAAATCCTATTATAGCTTAAGTCTAAACTTTCTAAAAAACTTAATTTGGAAAATGGGCTTACAGACAGCCGTCTTATTTTATTGAATTTGAGATAAAGATGCTGTAAACTAGAGAACAGTTCAAACGTGATATCGTCTATGTTGGTCATGTTCGTGGCACATATGTGTAATTCGTACAGATTCGCTATAAGTGTATTATTATGAACTCTGTTCGACGCAGACCAAGTAACTTCGGGATTCTTACTCAAATCGATATTGATCAGAGAGATGCCAGACTTCCTATAAGTCAACAAGAAATCAAATCTCACAATCTCATTGTACGAGATGTTAATATTTTGAATGTTTGGAAATATATCGAAAACGAAAAGTGGTAGGCTATCCAGCTTGTTGTAACTGATGTCAAAAAGTACTAAATGAGGGTATTCTATTTTCTTACTCACTGTAATAGATCTTATCTCATTTTTCCTAAGGATCAAGTATTTTAATTTGATTAGTTTTTCAAAGCCACAAAGCTCTATTCTCGGTATAAGGTTATCTGCTAAATCTAAACTCTCGACATGTGTGAAGTTATGAAACGTGTTATATGGCACAAAATCTAAAAAGTTGTTACTTATATTAAACTCTGAAACTGAGTTTTGAGAGTTAAACAATATAGTAGGAATGGTACTGATGATGTTTTGTGCCAAGTTCAGTCTCAATAAATTTCTATTATGTCTGAATGTGCCCTCAAAAATGTGTTCAATATTACAATGTTCCATATAGAGAACTTCTAAAAGTGGAAGCTGAGTAAACGTGTCTACAGGGAGATAGTCCAGGACGTTGAAAGATAAAGTTAAGTATTTCAATCCGGGAATATTAACGGATAGTAAGTCTCTAGCTTTCAAGGAATTATTTTTGAGAGAAAGTAATTTTAAATTGTTCAACCCTAAGAATGTACCATTTTCTATAAATTGTATTTCGCAGTTATCTAAATATAGTGAACTGAGTGGCAAACCTTGTTGAAAAACATGTTTGTGGAGTATTTTTAGCGGATTAAATGAAAGGTTCAGACTACGTAGTTTTTTCAGAGTGTCAAAAGCCATATCGAAAATAAACATAATCGAGTTGTGCGAGATATCCAAGTCTTCTATTTCGCTTAAACCGAAAAATGTATAATTTGTAATATTACTAAGCAAATTGTTTTGTAAATCTAGGTAGCGTGCAGAGCTTAAGTGCTGTAATGAGAAGTCTTCTATGACAGAAATGTCGTTATTATTTAATTCCAACCTCGTGACGAGACTCAAATTACGAAACGTGTTCTTTGTTAAGAACTTCAAGCGATTATTTTTTAAACTTAAGTGAGTTAATTTCTCTTGTGATTGCAGCATAAAGTTGCCTATTAAAGATAATGAATTTGATTCCAAGTGTAGCGTAACTAAATTAGAACTTAATTTTGGCAAAACATCGTTTAAAACTATGATATAATTATAATGTAGACTGAGATATTTTAAATCAGTCATTTCTAAAAAAGTCCCTGGTTCTATAAAAGTAATCTCGTTGTGGTCCAAGTAAATTTCTTCTAGTTTCATAGAATTTATAAAATAATTCTTTGTTACGACTTTAATCTTGTTGTTATTTAATCTTATCTCATTTACGTTTACTAAGGGTCCTAGTGTGTCATTATTAAATTCTGAAAAATTGTTATTGTCTAATCTTAGTTTCAATATATTCTTATTATTTATAAAAATATTATGTGGCACTTGATTCAAATAATTAAATTCTAGACTAAGCTTATCAAGGTTCTCTAAATTACTAAAGCTCTCACTATGAATGTTGTTTATACAATTCTTATCTAAATGTATTGCATTAATTTTCTTTGAATTAAGAAACGAGTCTATTGGCACATCCAAAATATTATTATGACTTAAGATTACTTCAGTGAGTGATGGTAAGTTACAAAACAAACCGTGGATGTGGTGCAAATGATTGTGACTTAGATCTATATACTCTAAATATTTGTTGTTCTGGAACAAATTGGGGTTCAATATTTTAATCCTATTATGACTTAAATCAAGAGATTTTAAATTAACTAAAGAGTAAAATGCTCTATAGTGTATGGTGTTGATGAAATTAAAATGAAATGACAATGTTATTAGGGACGGACAAAATTTAAGGCAGTCTTCTGAAATAAATTCAAAATTATTGGAACTTAAGTCTAGGTACTCTAGAGATATCAAATCAGAATTTTCGACTATAGGAAAGGATGACATTTCATTCCAGGCTAGTCGTAAAGATCGAAGGTGCCTTAATTTTGCAAAAGCTTCTATAGGGAACGTAGTGAGATTGTTTTCACTCAAATCGATTTCCAAGAGAGTCAGCTCGAGACTTGAGAAAGCCGATTCCGATATTTCACGAATAACATTTCCTTTTATGTTTAGTTTCATAAGCGGAAGACCATAAAAGCTGTAGCTTGGTATGTCTTCGATATAATTAGACGTCAAGTCGATCGATATCAGCTTCAGCATTCCGGATAGAGCTTTCTGGGGAATAATTTTGATTTTGCTCGATACGACGCTTAACGTCTCAAGGCACTTTCTCAGCGGCATAAACGTATCATCACCGATGTCTTTTATGCTTGTTCTTGACATATGAATATGCTTTATACAAACGCCTTGAGGTATAAAATGGGGTCCCAGAGCTTCTTCGTTGTCGTCGAGGTCGTAAACAGAAAGTGAGTGTATGTCAGACACACTTTTAAGAGCATTTTTTATATCTTTGGAGGCAGTATCCTGACAATCAAGATATAAGCCTGAAAATAAATCCCTGATTAATATAACGTTCACGTCGCAAACAATTTACAAACAGGCAGCGATCTTACCGTCTTCAAATGTATAGCAAGAACATTTGTTAGTTTTTATTAAGTCGGGGCAGCCCACGGTATTCTGAGCTCGCAAAACGGAGGGTAGAACCAGCAGTAACGAAACAATTTGCAAAACGTCGCACTCATTTTTCCTTGTCTTGAAGAGTAAAACTTTTTTCATAGTTACATTATAATGTTTTTTTACATTTTATTTCTCCTTTGTTATCCTACCTGTAACAAACACAAAGGTATGGTCATGTCCACATCAAAGACATTGACTCGATACTGTACAATATATTGTCAATTATATTGTTTACTTAACGTAATGAATAGATCAAAGACTCATGCTGTGTAATCAGAACGCTTCGACGGCTTGGGAAGGCTCGACTATGCAGCAACATGATTAAAGTACATTGTTGCCTGAATATACTATTATGAATTACTTATTGGGAATAATAGTTCCCGCTCCCAGTCTGTGAAGATGGGAAATCCATGTACCTGAACAATTGTATACGTACATGCAGCGCTTAAGTAGATTACACAGATGAAATTACTTGAGACCACAGATTCAGTTTAGATATTGTTCGATTCAGTAAGTGGAAACAGGCTCTTGTTGTAATACTCGGATTAGTACACTAGTAGCTAATATTGTTTGGTGATTATGTCTACAGTAAGCTCTTCTAGTATTTTGGCATTATTATTAACAGATAACCGCAAGAATAACTGTTTTAGATCACTCATTGCAAAATAAACAAACAAAAATAGTTTTTTTTTATTGAAGGTTAAAAAAGAAAATCTATTGCTTCAATAGTCTACAAGATCAACTACTTTGAAGAATAGCGCAAACAAAGAATTTATTTAAGCACTACACACAAAACAAATAACATTGAAAGCAGTACAAAGACTTTCATTTCAGTTCAAAGAGACAACATAAGCAAAAGGACGCGACAAACTTGTACATAATGTCTACATTGTTCTATTAGGTAACTAGTTTCGATAAAAGTTTTGATGAAATATTTATGTACTCACCCAGCTAGGTTTCCTTTGCGCTGACACACACAACTCGCGGTTAATTACAAAACGGTGTTATCCTGGAGGACATAGAGTCCATTTTCGCGTCCTGTCCTCTTTCGCGGTGCGAGGGCCGAAGTGCGCCTGTCTGCCGTAGTAGAGTAGTACGCGTGAAACAAGCTGAATTTCAATCCAGTTGAACTTTTTATCGGTGGTATTGGGCTTGAGTGTGCCTTAACGCGCAACACAGAACGCCTGGGGTCATTAGAAAGCTCGACGAAAGACTGCCGCGGCGGCGCGCGCTGGGTAGGTCACCGCCGTTGTTGCGGCACCCCCGACCCACTATTATTATACTTTTATGACGAATCGGATTTTGCTACCGAACAACCGGCTTTTTGTAGTGACGTGATCGTGTAAGTGTTTATCGTATCATGACGTACACACTTTTGTATGCGGTGTCATGTTTGTATGGATGGAAATATTTTTTTTTAATGTATGTTGCGTTTGGGTTAGTAAAAGTTGTGTTATTTTTGGGGGTATAGCTGCAGTATACGATAAAATAGTAAAAGTAAAGTTTTTTTAATTCACAATAAAGTTAAATTTAATTAATAATACATTTCTTTAAACCTACCATTTCCCTAATCATTTCCGGGTTTTCCTTTCAATAAAAATAGAAAAGAGTCGAGTACAAGAGGCTTTGTAACTTGGTAAAATTAAAAATGTAAGAGTTTCGATCGTAGCCTTGAGGTTTGACGTTGCACTGTCGAAAAGTTGGCAGTAAATACAGCGCCGAACACTGGGAGAATTTTCACAAAATCTAGGTCATGAAACCACATGAATATTCGAAAAAAAAACACGGGAAATAAATTAGACCCTAACCCTATATTATGACATAGGGGAGAGAGCATGGTCGAATATGAAATACAATCTTCCTGAATTATTTTGCTGTTGTACGTTTTTTGGAAAGTTTTTTTTTAAATCAGAAAATAGACTTTATAACCATTGCATGAGGTTTATTTTAGAATGAACGGTGCTGTGTATTCTGCTTTCGGGGGGTCGGCTCTTGGTCATGTATGAGTACTCCTCGAAAGCAATGGTCATTCTGCTTTTCTATTTTTTTATTTGTATTGCTTTTTATTTCGTATCTCTCGAGTTCATATTATATTCCTCTTCTGCAAGCAATGTGTGAAACCTAAATGCTCGTTCATTAAACCAGATTTTGCCACACTCAGTAAATCTTAAATATTTTGTTTCTTGATTTTAAATAAAAATATTTGTGGATATTCCGAGCGAACTTCGTTTTAAGGGAAAAAATCTTGATAATGTTTTAAATGACTGATCGCTTGTGATATTTCATTTAATACAGAAATTCTCCAGAGAAAAACTTTCCTTTTCATGTTCCCAACCAAAGATATAATCTATTCCCCAGCTCTCGGGTAATTTCATTTGGTTTTCTAGCCTCTTTGCCAAAATATACAACCGCACATTACCCTACTTTGCCAATGTCAAAGAAATCAGGGCGTGACACAAAAATCATATTGACTGGCTGTACTTAGGAATGATTTAGGATACCATTGTCAGTATCAAGCTCCCAGAAATGGGTTATATCCGTAGCAAGGTCTTCGCACATTACACGTAGTTGACATCAATCCAATACCGTTTGAACTACAAATTGACGCGTACCACGTGTGGTCCACACTTTGCACACTCATTTCCAGTAAAAAGTGGAAACTTTATCGTTACCAACAAGATATAAAGCCCACATTTCAATGCTTTACCATGAGAAAGTCGAAGGGACATCTAGTATTGTGAAATGTACCAAGGCACGAAATCAATAAAGCCGCAACTGCCAGCTGTTGGTGGATGAATAGGTAAAGGTGGTATTATCAAATGTTGGATGGCTCCGTCCAGAATAGGAAGCCCTCCCTTCTGCTCAGAAGATAGTGTCAGACTCCTACTGACTAAAACCCATTCGTGTTCCTTCTTATGCCCTTTGCGTTCCAGGGCCGCGGTAACTTTTTCGAACAAATTTGGCAACCCTGGCAGGTACACACGGCTACATATCAAGCTATACAAAACCAGTATAATCTGATCGTTCATTGTGCGAAAAGATCTAGTAAAGTGAGGCCAAGATTAACTGGTTTTGATAGTTTGATGTGTAGCCGTGTGTACTAGCCCTAGTGGGCTCCGTCTACTTTGCTGACAACTCTTGGAGGCGTGCGTGGAACAACGCGCCATTGACCACGGGGCTTCACCCAAGCAAGGCAGCGAAACAACCGTATCCGGTGAGTACCTACCTGCGTCAGGCGGAAGAGCGTCCCACCTACGCTTGCCGTTTTGCGGTCTCTACGCAAGAACACCGTCTTCCCTAACGGTCAATGATACCAGTTTTTTAAAGGGATTGCGATCCTGATATTTTTGTCAAAGTGACTAATGTTCGTACTGACTTTTCAGTTCTCAGTTCACTTTTATCTTCCTAGTTCTGTCAACAAACCATGTTAGACAGATGCAAACATATACCAAGCAACATTACTCTGACACGGTTGCCAACAGCAAAAACTGCATTATATTTTGCAACCTTTTTGACTAATCATGCAGGTGTCACGTGTTACTATCTTCAAACAGCATGGCTCGCCCACCAACTCAGCCTTCGGCCTCGCTTTCCTGCAACACAAAAATTACACGTCAGTGAAAATTACCTTTTTATTTGCTTCTCCAGTGTACGAGCAAGAAAAATATAAAAAGAGCGGACGCGATGGCCGGGTCACGTCATCACGGGCCATCTGCCATGAATATGATTATCCTCATTTTATGAACTAAGTGTTTTACACACGGGAACTCAGCAATTAGTGCGCGCTACGTCGGCATCACTTTGAAGTTTTTCTGCGAGTCGAACAGGAAGTTAAAAACTAACAAACTCTTCGGAAACTTCATCAGGAAGGCAAAAATGAAAGTAGTGGTCAGCATGGCATCGTAATATTGGGTTTTCGTTAAAGGCTTCGGCTTTTGGATCGGTAGATTTTTATGGAATATGTATTTCTTCTGCAGCTTATCTGACAGTCAGTCTTGTGATTTTCAAGGAAATAACAGAAGCACCTTTTAAGAATTTTCCCAAATGAAGCTTATTTTTTATACCAGGAACGTATTCTGCATGTCAAAATTCGGTCCCTCGTGATGTGTTTAGAGACGAAATTGAATTAATATCCAATTAAAACAAGAATGGGGAAAGCAATTTGCTACTGCAAGTCAAAGTTTAAGCCAAAGCCACCTATGTAGGTTTTCCAAACAGTTTATATAACAGACCAGTAAACTATATCAGCGAGAAATTCTCACTGTAGGGTGGGTATCCGAGTGGCCTAAAGTTGCAAACTGGGCGATAGTCTGACACTTCGGCGAAGCTTCTTGTAAATTTAGCTCGTTGCCCCAACCCCAAACAGCATTTAGGTCAATATGCTATGTTTAGGGTTGCCAACCGTTCTAAATGTGCTGAGACATACGATTTCTTTATAGCAACCCATATGAAGCACGATATTTTTGCGTTGGATACGGTATACGTCCGATTAACATATTGCTTTCGAATACAGGCAAATGTTTGCTGGTTTCTCTGCAAGAATAATACGAAATTTTGTAGGATGGTGACTACACGGCTACGAATAATAAAAGGTGTATTCGTTGTAGTCTTGACAATTATATGAACTTAAACAGTAATGACAAAGATGACATTTTTCGCACCCTTTTATATAAAACAAAAGAAATGGTGCCATTTCAAAATTAATAGAGCATCACGACAGTACGAATGCTTCCACGTACATATATAAATTGATATTCTCATAAAAGAACTTCAAAGGCATGCGTGCAGTCCTTTTCTTGGAAAGAAACCATGTCAAGGATATACATACACGTCATGCAGCAAAAAAACAAGTTGTAGGTACTCTATAAAGCTCTTCGAGGAAATGCTTTTTCTATGCCTGTCTTCCGCCTGTAATGTTAGTGTCCTATAAAACATACCCTCACATGTAGTTACTATCTGCTTATAAAAAATAGGCAGGAACCCACTGCATATTTAGAATTGCTAATTGCAATGCAACTTTTCCACTTTCCCTGTCACGCGATTGAAATATTACCTTCTGTGCTACGAATACGTTTTTATGACTGGTTTAATGCACTAAAGCTGTGTTATACTCGTGTGGCAGTTTTTTAATTACGTTTTTTGCAAATAGGATTTTCTGTTTGAATTTATGTTTTTACAAAATGTGGAGGTTTACAGGTTAGGTATTTATAGAGAATTGAGGTTTAAAGATTGATTTATCACTTAGATTGCTATGCTTTCATTTTATGTAAACGAAATTAGGCGAAAATTATGGAATAGCACATTTTCGGCTCCACAAAAATCTAACCCTCAATACTTTTAATGCAAAATGTTTGCTTTTGATAATTAACGAACCGGATACCTTGTACCATAAAGAAAACAAAAACGGAACAGAAAAAGGTAGAACAACAAACCAGAAGATCCAATACCTCGGTAGGTCTGTTTTGTATCATAGTTTTTATTTCCTTTCCGAGACATTTCTGTAGGGGTCAGATTTTTATGTTTTCCTTGTTTCCCTCGTTCTTTAGGTCGCAGAGAGCATTCTTATGAGGCGCTGGCATTGCTGATACGCCACCATTTGTTCCTTATTTACTGTTTCAGATTGTGCTCCTTCACCTTCTATACAAGGACTTTGATACCAGAAAAGAGGGGTGGGTAATAAAATGAGTTTTTTACTCTGGGTTAAGGAATCTTGGTGCTACATAATTCATATTACTCTTTGCCTAAGCGATTATAGTGTTATGGTCTCCACAAAAGCTACAAAACAAATGAAAATTGATTCTGAAAATATTCTGGGTTTATTTATTATGACTCTTGACCTAAAATTGGGCCAATATCAGCTTTAGTTGTAGTAAATAATATATGTCGCATGATCCAAATAATTTTACTTCACAACACATGAAATAAGTAGATAATTTTAATCACGGTCGCCACGATAAATCATGTTTAACGTAATATTACGGCAGAAGCAAATGTTTATTAATATGACAAAGCGAAACATCATTAATCAGCCCTACTAAGCCTTTATAAAACAGAAGCTTTCTGAATATTTTTGTACCTTGTCGCCTGTCACAGTAGTTTGGCACTCTAACGTTTTTCGACTAACTTATTCATGTCTAAAACGGCATTGGATTGCAGCTTTAAATTTAGCGTATTGGGAACAGTCTAGACAAACTAGGTCGTGCCTTGATTGCTACCGGAGAGACTATTTAGGCATTCTTTTTGGTTTAAAGGTTTTTGCTGTTGTTTGGTTCAGAATAACGATGATACCAATTAATAGAACGCCATCGTTTGATTACCTGTGTTTTCCATGTTATGGACGTTATGAAACACTGAAAATTATTGTTAAAAAAAAAAGTTTTTATTTTTTACGAAAAAACCTTGCAATTTTTTGTTTTTAATTTAATAGTCAGTAGGTAGATAAGTTGGTGAGTACCTTATAATTAGTCAAAAAAGTAAGTAAAATTAGGTGTGAGAAAAGGCAATCTAGTATGTGTTTTACCTACCTTATTTTACGTACTGTGAAGTAAAACGATTAAAAATTTCTGAAGGTTTGCAGTTTCTGATATCTTATTGTAGCCGATTTTCCATGCAGCTCGTACCAATTTTAAATCCTCTAAAAATAATTAAACGTAATCTCAAAATAGCATTGAATAGAAGTGCTTTTATTCGTTTCACCATCCACAGATAAATAGTTTGGGATTGGGCACTGTTATTGGAACAAGATTATTTTAGATACACGAAAACTATTTACGGTCTTGTTTCTTTTCTTTTCCGGAAAAAGGGAAAGTTTTACCTGTTATTAATTAACTTATTTATGAGATGTATTATAAACAAAGCTTTGTATTACCATAAATTATTCTGGGGCTGCCTTATTCGTAAGGTTACTTACAGCACCGCTAATAATACTTAATAAACATTTATGCATAGAACTTGAGCTATTTTCAATCCAAACAAGGTACTTACACAGCATCGACACATCACGCAGGGCTCATCGATTGTTGATACAAACGACTTGTCGCGTTCGTTCTGAGTGAAAGGAGGTTGATATGTACGCGTTGTCACGGCCCCGGCATTAAAGAGATATTGCGCAGCATAAATTTACCAGTCGGATCTCTGAATTAAGTGGGCTTTTATTTGTTGCGTCACGTGCCACGCCGAGGCCTCCAGATCCCACGCCTGTTTAGGCCGCCATAAACTTTTCAGGTTTCCGTTCTCGCTGAAAGGGGACTAATAATAACGCGAAATGTCCCGTCACAAGCAACGGCCGCTCCTTACATTATGTGGATAAATAAAACACATTTTGTGTTATCCACTCTCGCAGTTTTTCTGCGGGCCCCCGGCGCTTTTCATTTGCCAGAAGCCACAAGGTAAAGGGTTCACACGTTCTCCGTGCCGTGGTTGCAATTTCCTTTTGTGGCGGTCATTCGTTAAATTTTCATCGGTCGGCAGGGTCAAGTGCGCACACACTGCCCGCTCGAACGCTTCATAATTTAATTCTAGCCGGACATTTGGAGCTCATAAATAACACAAACCAAACTAAATTTGCGCTATATTTATAATTCACGAGGCAGACTCAAAGCGCGGTTTATAGTTAATAATTGAATACTGTGTTTTGTTGATATTTTATTAATATGAACTGTATTCGAACGATTTAAACATCTCTAGTTTCAATTAATCATGTTTTCGTGGAAGTGATAGGCAGGAAATTAATTGTGTCAAACGTTCGTTGCCGGTATATTGTCTACCAAATTGGTCTACTTTATTGGGTGTCGTTATTTAGTAAAATGTATCTTGGTTTTACAGCTAGCTTAGCTTTTGTCTTTATGATAGCTACATGATAATTCTATGTTTGGCACATGCTTTCAAATAGGCTGTATAAGAAGACTAACGTTTAACTAGCAGTTATCGATTAAAATGTTTCAATTTAAATAATAAATATTGATTTAAGTATTAATTGCCACCGTGTAAATATCTCTTGCGGCTTGCAAATGAAATTTATATCGCATATTATTATTATTTTGGTGCAATGATATGAGAGGAAAACCGTATGAGGACGTATATTAACTATTATATTTATTATTATATTTATTTTTATTTATATTTAACCAAAGCCTTCAGACTGACACGCTAAAAGGACGCTTTGTATGAACATAAAGAATTCTCGGAAAAGCCAGCAGAGAATTTTAACGATTTGCATTCACTGTGAGTGAAAACTTAATTAAAATATTCCATAATTTCAGTAGTCACTCAACAACACGCTCGTAATGCCAAACAACTCATTCGCAATACAATTCGCAAAGTTAAATCCACAATACTGTTATTTATCTTTACCCGAATCCTCTCAGTAATAAAAACAAAACTTACGTGTGTTGTGTACGTACGGAACTTATTGTGTACCAGGGGTTAATCCGACGGTGCAAAGGATTAAAATGAAATTACAGTATTAGGAAGCAAAGCGAGGGGTGCCGTTGATTGCTTCGCCCGGTTCAAGTCGAGTCACGTTAGAGGTGTAATTTTGCAAAAAGGGGTGAGTGTAAAGTAGTAGAATTCGCGAAGAGTCCGTCTAGGCTGAGATCGTGGCTCGCGGACGCGAAGGAGCTACTAAATGAGTTAACTTTTCCCATTTATACTCACATTATTCCTATTAACTTCGTCGCCGTTCAGAGTATGGTACCTCCTTGATAGCTGCTGCTAATTACAGGTGCTCCAATTAACGAGTTATATCGTTCGGTTGTAATCTCATCAGTGAGTTGAACTTGTTAAGCGATCTTTACAATTAAATAGTTATTTTAAGACCGTTTTGGAGGTGGAACTTTGTATGTACTTGGTTTTGTGTTAACGTAAGTTTAATTAATAAGCTTGTAGCTTTTACAGGGTTAGGTTTTGATAGAGGTAATTTCCATTAGAGATATTTGTTTATTTCAGGACGTGCTGATTATTTTGTGAGGATATTACTTACTCAAAACACGAGGATCTACGTGTGTAAACACACAGAGATGTTGGATAATTTATAAAGGTTGTAAAAATAAGTACCCTAAAAAAATTACAGTGATGATTTTTTTTGGTTTTTGGACCATTACCAAAAGTACCATGTCAAAGTGTTTTTTTACGTACTGTTTATTACTTTAATTACCTCCATGACCCGTTTACTATTCAAAACATGCATCAGCATAACATTTTGAGTGTGTTACGTGGAGTTGTACCGTAAAAAGTGATTTTTCACCTACATAAAAATGTTGTTTCCTGACAATAATTTATACGTAGGGTTATTTCGTTTGTTAATTATGCTTAGTTGGTTATGGTTTCTTAAAGGCTCCGTTCACATTCTGTTAAAGACTTTGAAAGAGTTCTAAGACTAGCTGTTGTGAATTATTTTCAAATAATAATATTTTACATTATGTTTCTATCTCAGTATGCTAAGTTTTTACAATAGTCTACAGATTTAAGATATAAGTAATATGACTATCTTCTATATGTATTTATGACATTATCTTAAAAAAGATACAATACAAACTCAAAAAAACGTTTATCTAATTTTATACGACCTTCTCTTTAAATAAATATGCATATATATAAAATAAAATAAATCATAAAATATTTCTCTCTAAACCCAGCTACGGTCAGCAAAATATTCAGCTTGTTTTTGCACTTGTTCGCAGTACGGTCGGGGCATAAAAGACACGTGAAATAACCTATGAATATTAATCATATGGATGAAAAAGGGCAAAAACATTATGCCTTTAGGCTTAATTATCGTGTTGCGTGTTTTTCGTTATTACAGTGAAACCTCACCTTTATTTTGTGCTAGAGAAATGTTTAATGTTCACAAAGCTTAGATAATTGTTAGAGTAATAGGCACACTTGACAGTGGTAATGCTCATTTAGTGCTCCTTTCAAATTGACATAGAAGAAAATTTAGGCAAGTCATTAAATTTTTAAGTCGTTAAATTTTTAATCAGAACTGAAAATAGGCAGTAGTAAAACTCTGGCCGTGAAACATTTTTCGCCCTGAAGAATACCTACTGAGATAAAGAAGCATAACAGCTTATTGAATTATACAACTCCAGTGTATAGCGAAAACGTAAAAGCGCTATACGTCCTGCATAGCCAACACGTCTTACTAAAACTGACGGACAGTACACAATCCACGAAACATACTATTCTGACAACCATCACAATAAAGCAGTCACATTAAATTATTAACCCCCACTCACATTCAAACAGCATATAAGCACCCCACAAAGTGCCTCACCAAAGAGGTTCTATATGAAAAATTTAAAATTCGAGGTAGCCCGAAGTGCCACGAGAAACCACAAAAAGCCACGAAGACAGATGTTCAAGCACGTGTCTAAAGAATGCCACTGAGGTACCTACTGAGTTACTGACACAGAACGGTAAAGTCGCACTTTACGAGCCAGCCAGTATTCACCGTCGCTAAATAGCCACTGAACTCATAAAATCTTTCAGAAGTCGTCGGAACTATTTTATTCTTATTGTGTCTTTATCAGTACTGTAATATTTCTTTGCAGCTTATTAAACTGTTGGAACTGAATCGTTGAGAACTTTTTGTATTTTCTTTACTGTGGATAGTCTTTCTTTTGATTAGCGTTCTCTTGGCGTAAGATGTTCTATTTTATAAGGAATGTCTGATTAAACATGGATATTATTTCTTTTTTTTGTGACTTTGTCTGTGAACTATGTTTTTGTATTTTATTCTGTGTAAAGACACAGTTTCTTTGTCGGTAGTGTCGTGGTTCTAGTCAAAGATTTTTCCCCGTAAATTCTTCTCTTATATTCTATCGAATAAATTACCTCACACGATCGCTAAGCTTAATTAAAATTCTCAGCGAGACTGTTGCTTATTTAACGCGGCGTATAAAAGTCGGCGAACAAAAAGATCCGAAGTGCATAGCACCACATTATCCCATTGTGTTGCGAACTCTTTTGATCTTTAACCCGCCACAGTAAGTGGGTTGAGCAGTGCCAAGGCCAGCTTAATTGAGCTCGCGTCACTCACAAGGCCGAGTGTAGATCAGAAGAAAGTGGAAAAGTAAGAATAAAAAAGAAAAAAAAATAAGTAAAAAGTATGCAAATAAAAAAAAAATATAAATACACACCAACTAACCAACCCGCACTGGACCAATGTGGTAGAATATATCCCATTTATTCTCATAGACAAGAAGTTCCCGTATCCCAGCAGTGGACATATTTTAGGCAGATTATGCTAAAATACAAACACCATCTCACGCTTACAGAACGTTACCTGCATTTTAAATCTTAGTAGTATGAATAAATCGACAACAATACGGCATCGATATTTTAATTTGACTTCTACAAATAAATTCTCCCCGTAGCGCAGTAACTTTTCGCGTAGCTAATTGCCATTGGGCTACGATGTCGTAGCGGCGTAGCGGTAATGTCACGTACAGTGTGCCAAAACCGGATTCCTTGTGAACCAAAATACGCCTGTTTTACTTTTTCTTATTCGAAATACTTCCTCGAACTGGACTGACTGGACTGTCTCATTGGTCTAGTGGTTTCCGGGTTCGTTTCGGGCAAAGTGTTATTTGGTTTTTCTAGCAGGGCATTCTCAGTAGCAGCCACGGAGGCTGGATTTGTAAACGGTTGATGACAATAGGCTTGCCCGCTATTACATGGTTACACCTCTGCCTAATACTTTGGGGAGTAATCCCCAAAGTATTAGGCAAACGCATAACGTTACATCACGCCTGTAAAGGCGTGATGTAATGTTATGTTATTGAGAACAAGTGAAAATGTTATCCTTTAGTCACTATAGGGTGAAAAAAGTGAAAAAGTTAATTTTGGGAAGCAAAAGTATTCGAATATTTAACCAAAACAAAAGACGATAGAGATGTCAAAAAATGATTGTTCTTATTCGTGTGCCCGAAGCCCCTTTTGGCTGGATCCTGGCCAAGCCATAAGTCGAGTTCCAATAGCAAGCTACTTTTATTTTAAAATTGAACAGAGGTGCATCGACGTTATTCTCTTAAATACATATAGACACATGGAGCTGGCACATTTACCTTTAACGGTTTGTTTAGTAACAGTTTCTGTGTAAAAGTATTTTTGCACGAATTCGAATGGAAAGTTAAATTTCGCATATTTTAACGCCATTTTATTCCTAGGAAACCGTTCATTATTTCCAATATAAATGAACATTTCATTTATTTTAAATTATACGTTGTAACGATAAATATCAAAGCAAGACTGAAAATGTGAGTTTAATCGCATGCGTTAATGGGGATTTTGTGTACAACGTCGATTTACAGAAGATGTCACTCAATACGTTTATCATCATTTTTATATCCATCATCGTAAGTATTGATTTAAATATAAGTCCAAAACAATGTAATGGTACGTTTATGAAAAAAAGTAATGCCTCGTTAGTCTAGTGGCCGTAAAGTGACTGCGGAGCACGAGGAGGAGGGTTCGAGTCCAAGGTCGGGCAAAATGTTATTGGGTTTTTAAATCAATAATTTCTCAGCCGCAGCCACGGAGTCTAGATTTGTGCCCGACTGTACTAATGTTATACCTCTGCCTAATCCTTCGGGGCGTGATGTTATGTTATATTATGTGTTATAAAATAAATATATTAAAATTATTTCAAACTCACAAACTTATAAAGTGTCAAGCGCTCAATTCAAATTCAAAACAGGTAATAAATCCTGAGTAGTTCACGTTATATTACATTGCTTTTTATAAAACAATTTTCAATTTTAAAGCCCCGTATAGATATTTTAAAATTCTCGTCTGAAATCCAGTCTGCTTTAGGTCCATATGTCTCATGAATTATTCAGTCTGAATCGCGGGTTGTCCCACCCGGTGACACATATATGTATCTTACATACATATAACATACCTTCGTATTAAGTACGGGCGTGTATGCTGAAAAGACTGCAACCTGTCCTTTATTTATTTACTTATAGATGCCTCTCACGGCTAAATGGATGTCTTCAGATTGCCCTGGGGGAAAAAATAGGGGATCGAACTTGAATTTCGTTTTCCAACAACTGTATTTTGAAGGTAAAGCCGTTTTCTTTGATCAAGATAGGTAGGTAAACATGGAAACGAGTGTATTACGTTTGTGTAAATGATTAAATATAAGTCTTTTGGATATGTTTCTTTTATGGAGGCCACTTAAAATATTTACTGTTTTTCATCGGACTGCCTCTTTGCGTTTAGTGGTTGCATGCGCGACTTCTGAGCGCGAGCTTCTGAGTTTGATTTCCGGGTTGGGCAAAGCGACATTGGATTTTCCGTCTGGAATTTCTAAGTCATCATCATCATTTCAGCCAAAAGACGTCCACTGCTGGACATAGGCCTCCCCCAGGTGTCGTCACATTGACCGGTCCCGTGCGTCTCTCATCCAGCGGGTTCCCGCAACCTAGACCAGGTCATCGGTCCACCTAGTGGGTGGGGGGATGGCAATTTCTAAGTAGCAGTCACTAAAACTAGATTTGTGCCCAATTTATGGCAATAGGCTCGCTTCCTATTACATAGGACTAAAGGTACAAGTTGGTAGCTGACTGCACGCAGCAGCAGCAGACGACGTGTCGCGCCGACACTACTGGTTTCTACGTATTTCTGTGAAATTAGCTAGCGACGCGTCGTCGAGCGGCAGACGGTAGTGTCGTCCGACCGCAGATCAGTAGTGCCCATAGATAACAGAAACAACAGGAGATATGCCCTTTAGTGAAACGACATGACGCAACGACGTGTCGTGACGACATGAAGCGACGACACGTCGTCTGCTGCTGCTGCGTGCAGTCGGCTACCAACTTGTACCTTTAAACATAACTGGCGAAATGTGGGTGCCTAAACCTTCACCGCCTTATTAATAAAAATAGTTAAACCTGGTTTAACTTACACTTGGTTTATCTCTCATGCCGTCTCACTTCAAAAATATTCAAAAGAAAGTGACGGCATGCGAGATAAACCAAGTGTAAGTTAAACCAGGTTTAACTATTTTTTTATTAATAAGGCGGTCAGGGATTACAGACGTGATGTTATGTTATGTGTTGATATTAATAGTTCTGTTTCAAATTTCGATATTGACATATGAAAGTAGTGGTGATGATTTGATATGACAGTTGCCATATTTCAAAGATAAAAAAAATATTTTTAAAAATAAGCTTATGTAAAAATGCACCTATGTAGAAAATAAATAAAAACTAAAAAAACAAAATCATAAAATATTGCACATACAAGATTCTAAAAATATGCTAACAAACAAACTAACACAGCAAGTTAAATAAAAGCAATAAATAATGAATATTCGTTTAAATTCCAATAGTAACGCACAACCGTTGAAAGGTGTCTCATAGGTGAGTAACAAACCACATATTGATGCCGATGCACGAAGGGGTTGCCAGCGAATCGTATTGAATGACACTCGATTACATTTACATCTACCTTATAAGAAGCAATATCTGATATTAGAGCTCGAAGGAGGGGAGGAAATTGAGTTTTGGTTGGTTATCAGCTCAACCGATCGAACTTCATTCAAATAATCACGCGTACCTAATTTTATCAAGTAATCTTGGTGTTCCTAATCTAAGCCGCAATTTTAGACCCTATTTTCAGTGGTATTATATTCTAAAATTCTTGGAAATATTTGTATAATATTTATTTGTTCTGATAAAAATGTCGGATATGTTAATTTTGAAGCACTGGAATTTTATAGGTTTAAACTTTTTCTACTGGTCTATGAGATAAAGGACCATGACGTCATTAGAACTCAGCTTGCAATAAGTATGAATTACCAGACTTTTATACAAAAAAAAAGTTTTTAAATAACTTCTGCTACGGCCCGCTGCTAAAATAAACACTGTGTAGCGATTCCATTTATTTTTGGGTTTCTGCTTTTACACCTTTATATCTCAATCGACAAGCGGCGGATAACAGACACGGATAGTTTGTTTCGTAGACTGAAATATCCGGAACAAAGCTACTGAAAATATTTTCAGTACCTAGCTTTGTAGCTTTTCAGGATATTTTTCTTAGACCCCGATGTCATTTTGTCAGACAACGTTAAACAAAGTAATTCTGCTGACTATAGTTACAGAATTTTAAGGGCGCCTTCAAATTAGGGCGTTAGCAGCGCGGCAGTCGCGCGACTATAAACAATTATCAACGGGTTGTTACGGCTGTTCTTATAAAAATGTACTGCAGCAGCGCGACTGCCGCGCTGCTAACGCCCTAATTTGAAGGCGTCCTAAGATTCATACATACAATAGTCAATATCACCAAAGAATGACTAATGATTTTAATAAACAGATAATTTAACTTAGTACAAAGTAGATAGTAGAAAAACTTAACTTGATAATCGACTACCTCGTTGGTTCAGTGGTGTATGTATGTAAATCTAAATTTGTCCACCTACATATTTTAATGGGACCTTATATATTATATTATGGGCATCATGCTCAGTACTACTAAATAAAGTGATTTTATTTTGACTTAAAGTAATAAATTGCCGGCACTCTAGAACAAACTCATCCTTTATGAGTAGGTGTTTAAATGCGTTTTTCTTATTTTTTTTTACCATTGTCCATAATTTGGTGGTCTGAATGATTTCTAAAATTTTGTCCACCTATTTTAATGGGACCCTATCTACAATTCCCGGATCAATAAAGTGATACTCGTTTTCATTCTCAGGAATTTACTTTACACTATATATGTAATTAAGTAGTTAGGTACCTTCCACCTAAATCCGAACCAATCTTTGAACAGAATACGCCCAGATACAGTATGTTCTGTTTGTGCAGGCATTGTCACAGACTTGAATGGGTCCCTAAGGCCATACACATGGCGTGCATGAATCGTTAGTGAAGGAGAATACAACGCAATCCCATACCTTACTGAATAGCTAGTATCTATATGTAAATGTTGGTTTGTGTGGTTCCATAGTTCTTTTTAAGGCGCTGACAAGAGCCAAATAGGCTTGTATTGAACAATTTTTTAGCCAAATCTATACAGTTTGACACGGCGGAAAAAATATATGTTAATCTTGAACATATTTCTGATAATTTCGTTGTTTTCAAAACACGTTTTTGAAAAGTTTTCTCGATACAAAAAAATGGTAAACTAACCTCTTATAATGATCTTCCAACAAAAATATCTGTATTACTGATCAACGTACGTTGTTAAAATTTATAACAATAACGTACCATATTTAAATACAAAATTTGGTTGTTTTTAATTTTTGATTATTTAATAAATTATTTTGATGTAATTAATCATTATATGGTTTGTAAGAAGTTCGAGCGTTGCGTCATCGCGCTCTCTTTCTTACCTAAGCAATCCGACAGTGAGCGCTTAGGCGCGGTGCTAGACGGACGTATGTCACTTTGCGCCCCACTGACAGCTATCCGTTCATCTATAAATTATTATTGACCGCGTCACAATGTTAGTCCAAGATCCACGGTACATTTTTTCACTTGATTACTATCAAGCTAATTTTCCGTGAGCAGCTGCATTTTGATGAGACGCCAACATTACCCTATACGAAAACTCTCGATTGTGGTAGGTAATAGGGGCAGCAGGGATAAAATATATATTGATTATAATTATTTATTTGATGATTTTCAAAAATCTATTACTAACTATTTTATTTTTATCTGATGATCATTATCTAAATCCAACATGTATTGATAACGAGCTCATCAAAAATTACTACAAACCAGCTGTTTTTTAGGGGTCCGTAGCCGAATGGCAAAAAACGGAACCCTTATAGATTCGTCATGTCTGTTTGTCCGTCTGTCCACCCGTATGTCACAGCCACTTCATTCGGAAACTATTGAGACTACACAGTTGAAACTCTACAAGTATTCTGTGAACCGCTTTACGATTTTTATACAAAAATAAAAAAAAAGGATTTAGGGGGTCGCCCCCCCCATACATGGAACTGAAACTATTTTTTTTTTCATCAAACCTATACCTACGTGTGGGGTGTCTATAGACATTAGACAGGTCTTTAAAAATGACATTGAGGTTCCACAAACAATTTTTTCTCAAAGCCAATCGTTTGGAAGACAGACACTTCCAAATTTGTAAAATGGCGACCGGCCTCGCGGTCGCTTGCCTTCGGTATTGCCAACAATGACCAGCTTTTCAAGGCTGCTATCTCCTCTTTGCATTATGTGGCCGAAATAAGACAAAATACGCTGTAGGCAAACTGTTGACAATCGAGTCTTGATATCGAGTTGGTAAAGGATAGACACATTTGTGCGTTTGGCCGTCCATGGAATTCGGAGAATCCGCCTAAAACACCACATTTCGAATGCGTCTATCCTCTGTCTTACTCTTATTTGGATTGTCCATGTCTTAACTTGTGGGGAAAAATGCTCCTTCCGAGAAGCCTGTGCCTGAAAAGGAACCGATCCAGGCTGATGATGGTTTCGTGACGGTGCCGCGGTGTTGAGGAGGAAGCGCCGTCAGCGAACCATCAAGAACCGCTGCGGCACGGCTCCATCGGAGCCCAATGTGCATATTCGTGCCGCAAAGCCGAACACTCCTTTGTACCTCTCCCGTCTACATTACACCACTACGACGGAGGACATCGTGGAGTACGTGCGCCGCAACGTCAACTTTAAGGCGTTTGTGGTGCGAGTACCGACATGCTACCTGCACCTCGTCTTGGAAGAGGACTTTTGGCCGCAGGGGGTGGTGTTTCGACGCTTCCGCGGGCAAGTGCCACATGATCGCACAGTGACGTAGTGCAAGTGTAGTGATACTAATATAGTTTTAAGGTTTTGTTTACTAACACAAGCTGTCAATTATATCGTATGTATGTTAGTCTGTAAGGTATTTATCTATGGGCCAAAGTAGCCTGAAAATAAATAAATATTATTATTATTAACTCTATGGAGGAAAATCAGGAAAACTAGTGCTCTGACCAAACGGGCCTTCGTTTTAAAACTTATACCACGTTTTTCCCAGATGTTCCGGGGGCGTAATATAGCATCTTTAGTCATGGCTATCCGCCGTTTTATTTCTGTGACGCAGCTACCTTCATTACTTATATTGGAGCCCAGTTAATCGAAGCTGTCCACCCACAGTATAGATGCCTTAGATGTTATAGGCGCCCGCTTTCCCGCACGATCTACCACCATAAGCTTGGTTTTCTGCCTATTTATTGCAAACCCTACTTTGCCACTTTCCACTTCCAATCTGTGCCGTATCTCTTTCATGTTGCCAAATGTTGTAGCAAGGAGAACGGTGTCATCAGTGTACCTCAGATTGGAAATCCACTTTCCACCAACAGTAAACCCCTTGTCCCAGCCCTAAAGTGTCTTGAATGATATTACTCTTCATACATATTGAAGAGCAGAGGTGAGAGGATGCATCCCTGCCTAACGCATTTGAACAGTCGGTGTCTATTTTGACGAAAGAGCGGTTGTTGATGTGTAGGTAGAGGCATCGGACTATGTCAATAAGATGTTGAGGCGTTCCCATGTCTTTAAGAACCCCCCACAGCTTGCCCCACTCCACGCAATCAAATACTTTGGTATAATCTATGAAACATATCAATACAGGGCTGTTAAATTCCCGGCTTTTCTCTATAATTTGGCGAACGTTCAGGATTTGTTCCCGCGTGTCTTTGCCTTTAACAAAACCTGCTTGCTCTTCTGGAATTTGTGGCTCCAGAAAGTGTATTAGCCTGTTGTTTATGATGTACAAGAGTATTGATGGTTCGTGGAGTAAGTGCCAAACACTTAATATAATTTTTAGAATCTTGTAGGCAACTTGTAAAGAGTGGGTTTAATAGAAAATATCCAATCCCCAAAACCCAGTTAGTAAGTAATCATTTTTAATGACTTCGTTATCGATACATATTGGAAGGAAGGAAGGGGACTCTTTGATCAAACCATACATTTTGTAGGACAAATATTTTTTCAAATAATTTAGATAATTATCATCAGATTTAACAAAAAAAAACCCAGCTGATGATTCTCAAAAGTGTTTGTACTTAACACTTTTGAGAATCATCAAACCAACATATTTTATCCCTGCTACCCCTATTACTTACCACAATCGAGAATTCGAGAGTTTCGTGCAGGAAATTGTTGGGCGTCTCGCCGTCTCATCAAAATTAGCTTGATAGTAATCAAGTGCAAAAATGGACCGCGGATCCTGGACTATTTGTTTCTTACTTGGTAGTATGGCGCTAGGGTATCGGAAAAATTGTGGGCGTGTCCAAAAATACTGAAACATCAGAAGTCAATAGCTATTGTCATCGTCTTAACTGCGAATGCGTCGTCTTAGGTACATAATTAATTTCGGAAGGTGTACCTAGTTTTTGTTAAAAAAAATGTAAAAGCGTTGTAAACACCAATTTATAGAATGAACATGTTTATACTTTATTAAATAGAAGTACTCTTGACCTGAATCTAGTCTTCAGGACAGAAATGAGGTCGAATATGAAACAGGAATGAACATTATTATCATATATGTACTAGCTTTTGCCCCCGGCTTCGCCCGCGTGAAAGTGACTTTCGTACCCTGTTTCACGCCGTTGGGGGTTGAATTTATAAAAATCCTTTCTTTCGAATACGTGTGCAAAATTTAAAGTTTTTAGACCTATGTTTGGCCGGTGCGTTTATCCTCAGACAGTCAGCTTTGCCTTATATAAATACAGATTTTATAAATACGTAATTTAAGTTATTGAGATCTTCATTTAATAAAGGTACTCAAATAAACTAACAACAAACTACATATAAAAGGGCTTTAAAAAACTTCTACACAACGCTTTCAGCTAGTAATGTGTCCAAGATCCTGGCGGCGTTGTCACGTTGTATGTCAACATCTAACCTCTGGACAAAGTAAAGGCCCGTCCTTGGGTCATGGAGAGCCAACTAGGCGTTTACAAGTTTCCTTACAAAGGCTGTGAGCACTCAGACCCCACAGCCCTAGTTACTACAAGTACTTCTACACTAGCCTATAGTGTCAACCCCAAACGGCTTGAAAATATAATTCTCACAAAGTCTTTCACAGATATACGCCGCTTAAAGACAGCACGATCTTCAGGACAGCACGATCTTCAGGACAGCACGATCTTCAGGATAGCACGATCTTCAGGACAGCACGATCTGATGGCGGCAAGAGTATCGACACATGTCGCGTTTCACCCTAAATGTGTAGGCCACTCATCTTCCAAGAAAACAAAGACATGCCTTCCGGTCGTTGAAAACTGTTTGTTAAACAAGTACTATGAAGAAACAAGAAAATTATCATTGCATCTCCCTAGAATACGATCGACAGAACAATATCCGCTCCGGATGCATCTTTGTTCTAGACAAACGAATACATCAAAAGATGTATGCAAAACCTCTTTGCTTTTCTCGATACCTTTTGTCTCAGTTCTTTGATAAGGGGGAGAAGTTGCTGCTGTTGTGATTGAGATATAAGATAAGCAGGATGCTGGAATGTACCTACACGTACCTAAGTCGTATACTAATTTTATTAACACTTAGGCCCCGAGATAGATAGATAGATGCATCGGGCTAGTGTCCGCAACTCCACGCCCGGAACGTGTGTTTTGCGCGCGGGTGGGAATCTTGTTCAATCCACCGAAGCTCCCCGAGAAAAGCCAGCAACCCCCTGATGTTACTGGCAATCTCGCGGAGAGTACCTGGGTTACCGAAGTACTTGGCCCTGAATGGGGCAACCCCCAGACAGTGCAGGAGCACGTGGGCTGCTGTTTCTTCTTCCTCCGTGCAGGCTCGACACAGAGGACTATCCGTGACACCTATAACAAAGAGGTGCTTGTTAAATGTACCGTGTCCAGTGATGGTGATGACTTAGGCCCCTAGCACACGGCGTATTTTCTAGATGTTTTTTAGAAAGTTTTTGCGTTTTTATAGATAAAAACGCGCGTGTGAAGCGCTTTATCCAGTTAGTACTTGGTAATACTAGCCCCTTGGTAATACTAGCCCCTTGGTTATACTGGTTGTCAGACTTTCGGTCCGCTGAGTACCTGTAACGGCTATCAAAGTTCTACAAAATGACAGCCGGGACCAATGGCCTAACGTTCTTTCCGAGGCACGTGGCAAAATGAATGTCTAAATATCATTGCTGGTTCTCGAAGCTGAGTAAATCGTTGAAAATTCACCAGTGCCTCCTAGTGTTCATGAAATTGGTGATAGTGGTTATAATGTCGATGTCGCAGTGATATGATAAAAACAGGGATTTTTCCAAATCCCTAAGGGATTTGATCAAACCACGGAGGAAGATAAAATAACAACACGGTTTTATCATTTCCCTAAACAAATCTAGTGAATTGAACAAATCCCAGTAGTACTCCGTGACGCGCCGTGCCGGGCCTCCGCCGGCCTCCTTCGTCGGCCTACGACCCGGTGCCCATGCCGCCCATAAAGGATACTGGGATTTGTTCAATTCACTAGATTTGTTTAGGGAAATGATAAAACCGTGTTGTTATTTTATCTTCCTCCGTGGTTTGATCAAATCCCTTAGGGAATTGACCAATTCCCTGTTTTCATCATGTCACTGCGACATCGACACGGTTGGCGCAGTAGCCGAGCGAATGACAGCTGCTGCGTTGCGTGTCGTAGGTACGATCTCCACACGGAACATTTTTTTTTTGTACGTTGCTTCACACTAGGAATTTCTTCTGTATCGTGGGTGCGTTCACAGACATTTAAACTCACATACACACATACAGCCTACAAATAGTTGTTCGAGTCTCCATGTTTGTGTATATGAGTTTAAATGTTTGTAAACTCATCTACGATACAGGAGAAATTCTTAGTGGCCGAGATAAAAAATATATATAAAAATTTACGTGAAAATGATATCACGGTAAGTCTATTATCACTCTGTTCGAGCGTTTTACTATAGTATCGAACAATAACCCATACTATTAAGGACACATAAACAGTGATTTGCAACTTTCCCGACTTACAACTGTCGGGCAGTTAGCCCGCCGGACACAACATCCGTCCGGTCGGAGGATCCTCCCTTTTCTATGGGGGATGAGGAACTTTACACCCTGTTCCTCATCACCCCCAAACTGGTGACCCCGAGCATGAACGTCAGCGCAGCCTTCGCGCAAGCACTTCATACGTCGTCATCACTTCCCCTTCGCCTTCGAGCAGCGAGTCATACCGTCAGCCAGCAGCCACGGCTTCATGGGGTATCCTGTCCACCAGCATGCAGCGGAAGCGCATTCCTGGACATCACCCCCAGCCTCATCAGCGTTTAGGTGAATTGCCTGTCCCGCTGTATCCAGTAACCTTCAACGGCCATTTTAGATAGGTATAAATGATTAACGTACACACTTTTTAATGTTATTCAATTATTCTTTTATGAATATTGATAGTCACCTTATTAATATTTCCGATAACGTTTTGTTCAATTTCAAATACCTACTATTGGAACTCCGAACTTTTATTCTCAATTCAAAAGTTCGAAATCATTCTTTTTATGTCAATATTAACTGACGCCAGTGTATTTTTCTCTGTGTATTTTATAGTGTGTGTACTTATGTACCTTGTAAAATATGTATTATCAAGACCGCAGCGATGCATAAAGTAGACATTTTACAGCTTTTTTATATGCGGCTGTGGACGGTTATTTTTGGAGAAAACTCGCTTATTATGTATCATTTTCAGGAGTAGTAAACTTGAAACGGTTTATAAAAAACAGACTTTGGTGTAGTAGTATGCAGTAAAAAAATATTGTAACAAGTATGTGTAAGTTCTAAGAAGACTACGAATCATGCAAAAGGCACCCTTCAAGTATTGTGTGCACAAAAGTTGAAAACACAAAGGATACTACTTTCCTAAAACTGTAAACAAATACAGACTACATCATCATTTCAGCCCGTAATCACCCACTGTTGGGTATAGGCATCCCCTTTCTTCTGCCATTCCTCTCTGCTTTGTGCGTCTCTCATTCATGCATTTCCCGAGCTCCTGACGATATCGTCCACCCAACGCGCTTTAGGGCGACCCTGGTTTCTCACGCCCAACCTGGGCCACCATTCAATCAGAATCTTACTCCATCGGCCATCTCCGCGTCTAGCCAAATGTCCTGCCCAACTCCACTTTAGGCGTATCGCCCTGTCCCCGACGTCGAACACTTTCGTCCGACTCCGGATCTCGGTGTTGCGCACTCGGTCTAGTAGGGTTATGCCGAGCATAGCTCGCTCCATGGCCCTTTGTGCAACTCATATTTGGTGCACAGTCTCCTTAGTGAGCGTCCATGTCTCGGCACCGTAGGTCATCGTTGGCAGGACACAGACTACATCATTTTATATAAAATATGTGCAATTACACGTGCAGCTCTTTTGCGAGTGGTTTAGGACGTTCAGGGGGTCTAAACAGAGTGGCACATTCTATGAGCTATATAGGGTGTAAAAGTACCCTTAACGCAAACGAAAGGAACTTGTTCTCCCCACCACTGCGATCACTTTTTTGTTCTAGACCATACCTGGGAACCCACTAGTTTCGGAGATATTGGGGGTCAAATTTCCAAATTTTTAACAGCTATTTTTGTAAATACCTACTAGTTTTTCAGGTTATAACTTTACTTAAATTACCTCCATGACCCATTTACTATTCAAAGCATCCACTAGCACAATGTTTAAGAGTGATTCATTGAGTGTTACCGTAAAATGTAATTTTTGACCACAAAAAAAAAGTCATTTCCCAACAAAATTTTTCGCGTTGGGGTACTTAGTTTGATGTACAGAATGTTTGGTTGACGGCTGTGTGATGGGTTACTTTACACCCTGTATTGATGATATAAAATTCAAAAATGTGATTCAAACACACAAGTTTTTGAAAGTCATTGAGAAATACAAAATTCTTTGAATGCGATTGTATTTCGCGCCACCTCTTATGCTTCCTCTTCAATATCTTGACGCACGATTGTAATGAACACGCGTTTCATCAGGTGTATAAAGTCTACTAAGCCCGTGATCTAGTATCAAAGCGATGGTGGCACAAACCTCTTAATAAATGAAATGTTACAGTTCAAATTAAAAATACATGTAAGTAGTAGTTGAAGTATGTTTAGTGAACCCGCTGCATATCGTCGCGCTGACAGAGGGCTGGTTTTTTTTTTTCCAAAAATTGATTGTGATTATTCGCGTAATAGCGTGGTGCTCAACTTTGTCAGAACATGGCCTAAGCTGTCTATTAATACTTATAACTTTTTTTATTGTTCTTACCAAAATATTGTTCTTTAATTCAGATATAAATAATAATTTTGCCTTCAAAAGTAAACAAATGCTAATATGTTTTTCTTTATCTTAGAATTGGTTTCACCCTCGCAGTCAAATTCCAAGGAATGTACCTACATACTAATTAGTAAGCGAACGACGACTGCCTAAGTTTGCTTATTGCTTTCGAAGTTCAGAATTAGATTTCAAACCAGAACTAGATACTAATTGAACGTAAAGCTTTTTGTGTTCAATAGGATAATGCTTATCTGTTATTGCATACCATCTGATATAGTGTGTGTATTTGCAATATCACTACATAGTATAAAACAAAGTCCTACGCCGCGTCTGTCTGTCTGTTCGCAACAAACTCAAAATCTGCTGCACCGATATTCATGCTGTTTTCTCTAATGGATAGAGTGGTTCTTGAGGAAAGTTTTAGTATACAATTTGACTGACATCCACACGGACGAAGCCGCGGGCATCAGCTAGTTTAAATTAAAATGGATCTTAAGATTATTACTGTTATGTTGGTCCAGTGTCAGTGTTGTGTTGGTCGAATGCTGAGCATGAGGTCCAAAGTACAAAGTGTTATTGAGAGTTTTTGCATCATGTCTGGGCTGCGGGTTGTTCGAAAGAAATACCGCGACCTCGACACAAAGGGCTAAGCCTGTCTGACACTCCCTACCGCTCTGCCCAGAGCGGGAGGAAAAGCAAAGGTTTTTTTCCATCAGGTATTTCCTAGTAGCGGCTATGGAGTCTGGATTTGTGCTCTATGATGACAATAGCCTCGACTCCTAATACATAACTACGACTTAAATAAAACATATTTTATGAAATTCGGGTGTACCATTAGGTACTGCTCTGCCTATCCATTTGGGAGTTACAGTCGTGATGTAACTGCGGTATTATGATTTAAAAATATATTGGGTACCGGTACCGACAGTCTACCGCATATTTATTATTTATTTTGGGTTACCAACGAGATAGTCATTACAATTTGTTTTATACGAAATTAAAACACTTGTATAATACATGGTCCAGAGGTCCTGTAAAGCACACTCAGTTATAGGTCACAGCTTATTTAGTGGTTAAAAATTGACATTGAAAGCCCTTCTTTACTACTGCAGTCATGGACAATTTTTGTAATGCAACTGAAGCCATTGATAAGAGGTTGAGTATACTACAAAAAAATGGTTCGCGTATTATCTGTCTATTGCAGTTTTTTCTCTCTTTTCTTTATCGCTATAAATAACATATTCCATCATATAAAAGAGATGAAACGCACGCCATAAGAAACAAGGATAAACAAAGAATACATCATACTGTTATCTTGTAGTACACACATAAGTTACGGAACTGAAACTCACTCGCGAACAATAAGAAAACTTTGTATTATTACTGCATAGGTACATCAAAATAAAGAATACTTTGGTGTACACATCAGCATCAGTCTGAATAAAGTTATTATTAAAATAATTTTGGTACATTCATCATTCATCATCATTTCAGCCAAAAGACGTCCACTGCTGAACATAGGCCTCCCCCAGGCGTCGCCACATTGACCGGTCCCGTGCGTCTCTCATCCAGCGGGTTCCTGCAACCTTGACCAGGTCATCGGTCCACCTAGTGGGAGGCCTTCCAACGCAACGTCTTCCGGTTCGCGGTCGCCATTCCAGAACTTTTCGGCCCCATCGGCCATCCGTTCTGCGAGCAATGTGCCCTGCCCATTGCCACTTAAGTCTGGCGATTCTTCGGGCTACGTCGGTAACCTTGGTTCTCCTGCGGATGTCCTCATTGGTACATTTATTACAATTATTATTAATAAATCTCTTGTTAGTTCAGTTTTCTCAAGCGCTTCGGTTTTGCATGAGGATTTGATTCCCAAATCGGGTAGAGTGAGTTTTTCCATTAGGAATTTCTCACTAGTAGCCTAAAGTTTGGATTAGTGGTTGATGACAATTGGCTTGCCCCAATTACAATGAATTTAAACATAGATGGTAAAATTTGGATATACAATCGATACTTCTTTGCTTATCTTTTTAAATATAATTCTTCTTGTGTATGTCACTGAACTCCTGCTAAACGGCTGGACAGATTTTCAAGTGGATTCAAGAATGGGTTAGATTTATAATTGGACCCGGTAGGTGGCGCTGCATTCAGGGCAGGATGACGTCTGCCAGGTCCGCTAGTTAAATATAAATGATTAGCTTTTGCCCGCGACTTCGTTCGCGTGGAATAGTGACTTCCGGCAGATTTTTGGTTATCTCGCGAAAAAAAAAAAAAAAAAAAACTATCCTGTGTCCTTTCTCAAGTTCCAAACTATGTCTGTAAAAAATTTCACACAAATCGGTTCAGTAGTTTAGGCGTGAAGCAAAGACAGACAGACAGAAAGACAGACAGACAGACAGAGTTACTTTCGCATTTATAATATTAGTTAGGAAGGATTACTAAATGAAGTTAAACAAATAAAGTTTGACTTATCTAATTTCAAGCTAAACCAAAGCGGTGCTGCTAGAGATGAATGCAACGAGTTCCTAGCTAAACACTTGAGTCACTTGAGTCTTCAGTCAGTGTAACACAAAACGGACACATTCGTAACCTCTGTAGGATGGTGCAGCGAATCCCAAACGTAAACCACAAAGTGTGCACCATATACCTTACAAAGCTCTTCAAGGAAACGGTTCGTAGCTCTTTGGCTACGAAGCTCGTAGCGGCGTAGGCCGTCGTAGCCTTGCGTAGCAAACATGCAGACAAAACCTTAGAGTAGTTTAAGGTTAGTCAAATCAGGTTTATTGTTTAAAGAAACCTTAGTTTCACACAGACAAATTATTTTGCCTATGAGCTTTAATAAAAATAACAGATTTAATAGGAACTGATTTGCAATAAATTTTATCGAATGTTTATCGACGTTGTAGACCGTAATTGTGTTAAGTGGGTGAGGTCACATTTTGAGTAATGGTTATATAAAATATAATAAATAAAAAAGCCTTTTATTTCTTGCATTTTACAAACTCATCACATGTATAAACTAATTCCTGATATCATTGTTTAGGTTAAAAAAAGTATTTTTTTTAATGTTAGTGGTTGCAAGAACCCCTCTTCGGGTGAAGGCCTCCTCCAAAGATTTCCATTTGGATCTGTTTTGTACTTTCTGCATCCACAGTGGGCCGGCGATTTCTCTTATATCGTCTTCCCATCTTGTGTACGGTCTGCCTTTTTGGCGTTTCCCTATTGAGTAATGGTTATAAATATTTAAATGTTTGTGATAATTTGCGTAAACAGGTATAGACATTATATTTATAGGATGGATAAAATTAAACGATACCACTTCTTTTGCCATACATTCCGCTGTTTTTTTTAATAACAATTTTATTTTATGTTAAAATCGGAAATTTCCATTCGGGTAGTTTTTTAACCGACTTCTAAAAAAGAAGGAGGTTCTCAATTCGGATGTTTGTTTTTTTTTATGTTTGTTCGGGCATAACTCCGTCACTTGCTAACCGATTTGAAAAATTCTTTCTTTGTTGGAAAGGGCATACTTCCGAAATGGTTCAATGAATGAAATGAAATGGAAAAATGAATGGAAAAATCGGACAAGCGGTTTTTGAAAAATCAACAAAACTCAAAAAAAAACTACATTGTCCACATTGACCCATGAACATGTGAACCACTAAAAAGTGAAAAATAAAAACTTTTTAACAAAAAATAAAACCGACTTCAAAAAAAAACGCAAAAAAAGTGAAAAATAAACTTTAGAAGAAAAACCAGTCTCTGAAGTCGGTGGCAAAAAAATGAAATCAAACAAACAAAAGTCACCGACTTCAGAGACTGGTTTTTCTTCTAAAGTTTATTTTTCACTTTTTTTGTGTTTTTTTTTTTGAAGTCGGTTTTATTTTTTGTTAAAAAGTTTTTTAAAGCCATGACTGCCACCATTTCAGTAATTTTATTCTTATTGAAACAATACAAAAAACTTTTAAACAAATATTGCACTTAAATTCTATGTAGATAATTTTTATTTTATTTGAAAAAGGCCGTGAAGCTTGACGATTCCTTTTATAATGATAAGTGGAAGTTGACCTTAAACTTTGATGTGGGTTTAGGTGATACGACCTATGATTGACCTGCTTCACTTTTGAACAGTACAGGTACATTGAGAATAGATTCATTAATATTATTTCTTTGTCAAACAGCTTTGTCATGAAATGTGAAGATTTATATAAATGAGATATTTATGTAAATTGAGAACAGGCTTCAATAATAAGATAGAAAATTCGTCCATAATTCATTTAAATAATAATAGTTATATCTTAATGACGATAAATCGTTATCTCTGCAGGTGTTCAGTAAATTTATTGCTAGACCTAAATACACACCATTATGATAAACAATCCGTCATCATGTGAACATTATTATGAAAATTGTATTGCTTAACAAGTTTCGGCAGTCATTGATTAATGGTATATGGGCACGCAACAATTTAGGCAGGTGCTGTGATGTCGGTAAATTGATAATTTAGTATGGCAGGTTGCCTTCAAGCGTATGAGTTTGAACCGCGGTGCAGCCCGAGATATATAGCGGGATAAACCAGCGCTCCACCATGTTACGAGATTACCGGTTCGACGTATGGGGACGTTTCAAATGCTCAATACGGACTCCGATTGAAAATGATGGACTTTCCTGCCGCCGGATAAAATAGGTAATTCGGTCCATTTGGAGCTGATGCCGTTCTATTACGTTAATGGATTAGATTCAGTTTGTACCCTACGAGTTTTATGAATGTGCCTATAGTGGATAAAATTTGATTTAAAGAATGTTGATTTCTTGTATTTGAAAATATACGTAGGTCGAAAATGATGAGTAAATCTTTATTTTCGTTCCGATCGCTGTTTGTTCAAAGAAGTATATTGCTATCACAATGGAGCGTTGTAGGACGAGGAAATGCAAACTTATACAAATACAACTGACGCAGAATAACTCAAAATTCAATGAATGAATAAAACTAAACCGCACTTAACTAAGCTTCGTTAATATTTAAACTACAAACCGTTAGTTAACCGGATGTACGTTTTCATTTGAATGTTGATTTAGGTAGTCATTTCATAATTAACTACAAAATGTAACCTCGACCCAACTGGAATGCAACTTTATTATGTATTCATGTAGGTCTAATATTTATTACAGGTATGGTATTTTCAATATAATAAATGTAAGATTCTTGTAAATGAGGACGTACACGAATAGAAGGTATTATGACAAGAGCCTTGTACTAATATGGGTACAACAATATGTCAAGGATAACGGATACGAAGAACATCTAGCTTACCTACTCATGCAAGTTATAAAAAATAAACGAAAGGGTTACGCGCTACTAGATACCAGTAAGTAAATCTAGAAATAAAATAGCTATTCCTAGTTGAATTGCATACGCAATTGATTTTATACGTTTTCAAGCATCTCAGAATACTGAACACCGTTATAACAAAACTCGCATCAAGTCACCAGGGAATCTCTTCGTATATAGAAAAGACGTAAAAATTCACACCCACACCGTTAAATCCATGCATAAAATATGAAAAGATTTCTACCACAAAGTTCAAGAAAATTTCAAATAAAAAGTAAAATTCATTTTAAAAGCAGTCCAGGCCCTGCCCGCGGCTACGAATCTCTGGCCCCGAACCAGGTCGTTACTCTTTGCCTCAAAGAGGTCGATACAAAAAGCCTCTCTCAGGAACCTATTCATTTTGTTTCTCTATTATTAAGTTTTCTGGAATTCAAAAGTAGCAAGAAACTTTTTAATGACATACCATACTTCGGTCCTTTTTGTAACAGTTTTCATAGCTGTACAAATAGCTTTATTACGAAATGAATAATTTTAATATAAATCCATTAATCATGCACAATAACCACGATCCAATTAAAATTAGAATGGTATAGAGCTATTCAATTATTAAATTGATAATAATAAAACAGAGAGCTGAGCTGTCGTGTCATTATGTAGCAAATTAATGGAAAACCTGCGTATCTAATACATAATTAATTACGGCCGATATATTTCCGGATATTTTTACCATATTGCCAAATATTTTCGAATATTAGCAGTTTTAGTTTCCGCGCGTAATGTCTCCGTGTTACTTGCAAACAAGTTGACAATAGCGCGACACATTCCTCTTCGTCGCGCCGAGGTTGCCACTAAGATGAGACACGGGAACTTTGAGAGTAATTCATGGTCTGCGGTTTCAATGAATAGCTGCACCTCCGGAGTGGTTTCCTAATACATTGTACCGCGATCTATAGGCCCTGAGATATTCACAATGAAAAATGTGGTGCGAACGTCGTGTTTATTTAACAAGGTTGGGCGTAGGCCTACGTAATTTATTAGCACAGATAAATTTTAGCTCTAAACGCCGGAGAGTGGGTGCTAAACATATTGCCGCTATTGGCGATAACGAAGTGAAAGCTCTTATGTATTGGAACGGGTTTTATCAAATCTGTGTAAGTTTGTTACGGGAGTCTCATCTGGACAAAGTTTGTTGCAGTGTTACAAGCTATTCCGGGTTGACTTGGGAATTGGCAAACGTCGTTTTCTCAGAAACTTATTGTACATATGCCTTGTCATGTTTGATTTTTGGTGTTTGATAAAAAACAGTACTGGACAACTTATCAATTGGCCTTCAGGGCGCATCATTATTATTATCTTTACTTGCTTGTATGACATAATTCCAACAGAAACACTTTTAAAAACTGTTAAAAAAGGAATAAGTGCGAATGGAACTCGCGCAAGAAGGGGGCTTCCGGAGCCCCCTATATTTTTATATATATATATATTTTTTTGTTAGCCAACAGGAATACGCTTTCTGTGAAATTTTCAACTGTCTACCTATTACGGATCATGAGATACTGAGAGTGAGAGAGCTGTCAGAGAGACAGATGGACGGACAGCGGAGGATTAGGAATAGCGTCTGTTGGTTACCCTTAGTCTTTTTATCAAGTATTTTTTAAAGTTTTATGTTTTGGCATGCATCTAGCAAACTACATCTAAGCTTTGACACTTTTCTGCTACTGCAATGGCTAACATTTTGTCGCCCGACCGTTACAAAATGGACAACAAGGTCCTAAGAAAAATGTTATAAGTCGCGATTATGAAAACTTCTCACGAATCTAACAAATTCACACGTGTTACATTGTATGCCGTCAACTTTCCGTGTACAAGCAGCACTCAGTGTCGTACGAGGGAAATTACTTGAACGCTCCAACATTTTAAGGTATTTTAAAGCTCCCCTGAAACGTGTTATGTAGCCGTTCGGAATGACAGCTTTACTTTTACTTAATAATTTTCTCGTGTCGTACATATGCGTCAGTACTTACTACTTATGTAATTTTATGTTCCTTTTATTGTGCCTCGGAAGTTTTGATGATCGATGAGCTTTAATGGTTTTTATAATCGTTTTGATAAGTTCATACAGATTAGTGTTTTTTTTTGTACTCCATCCTGCAACTAATTAAGCGTCTAAATGTTATTACATAACATCATGCCTGTAATTCCCGAAGGATTAGACAGAGGTACCAAGAAGTGCACACACGTTTCGCTAGTTATGTTTTAGTCTCATGTAATAGAGGACGAGCCGATTGCCATCAACCACGCACAAATAAAGGCTCCATGAGTACTACCGAATTTCTGATGGAGAAACCCAATAATACTTGACCCGACCTGAGAATCAAACCCACATGCACAATAGTCCCGCTTACGACCAATACAGACTTACGAGGCAGTCGTCTAAATATTTTTACTCTGTTTCATTAAAGAGGTGCTAGGACGTATTTCAAACGCTTACTGTGAGATCTACCAGCTTTATTACGGCTGAAGCCCAACAGGCTGATTCTAAACTGTGGTTATACAACCCCATGGAATATTTCCCACAGTAAACGTGCGATTAACTTAACAATTAACGATAATATGTGCGAATTTGCGTTCGATATTTATACCAACGGATTTGTATTAGTGGAAATAAATTGAACGCCCACACGTTCGGAAAATTGTGATTGCATTAATGTTTAGTTTGTTTGGGAGTGAGGGAAACGTTGTGTCTGTTAGGTTGGTTGTCTGACAGACAGTGTACCTGTGCAATGTGGGTACGCTTTGTTGTAACTACATTTCTCGCTGATTGACATCTAATTAACCGCCGCGTTTACATCCCTAGGGGAACGTGCGTCATTATGTACTAGACTATTCTCAATTACATTACTAACGTTACATTACGTGAACACAGCTTCAGAATTGTGATCAAAGTGAGCCATTTGATATTTAGATCCATTCAGGATTACATGTTATGATCAGTTGGCAGTAAAGATAAAAATGTAATTTCCTCGTTCAGGTTAGCAACTCATGTTTTTTACAACGTTCTTATCAAAATAAATCAAATCAACTGTTATATAAACATTATCCCATCTCAACATTCTTTATATATATGAAGTCCGTTGAAAGGTATCCTAAAACCACATACTTCATTAAAATAACTTAGGTATTATAAAATTCAGCAAAAATTCAGATGAAAGCTCAGCTGTGAATGTAATAGGATGGGCACACTGTGTACAAAGGGACCCTTTTAAACGAAAGTGAAGCATGCGAAAACGTAATTAAGAACAGTGGGTTAATTCCCCTTTCACGTGCCTATATGAATTAGCGGAGTTACGGAGCTGTATTGGATCCACGCATCCCTCCCGGACATTCCGAAACTATGGAGTATTAAAGATAATAGGTAATTATAAGGCGACAATGTGATGCCATTAAAATTTCATGTGTCATTGATTTCGTTGCGAAAACTTGTTCGAGGGACTCACCCTTGTGTATTCGCCGGACACGCGATATCGGGAAAGTTTCGGGATTTCGAGAGAGAGATAACTAGCATGTTCAATTTATTACAGAGTTCAAAAGATAAATAAAAAGGTTATTAGGATCGGAACATGTTTATTATAAAGTGAGTTATGATGGGATGTGAAATTGAACGTGAAGTTTATCTATATTGCCACAATCTGTGCTATTATTGAACATCCCTGGTTTTCCTGTTTGACCTCAGTGAAGTTTATGGTTTTATCCTTATGTTTGGTAAGTCAGTTTCGGGTTCATCTTTCAACATGTTGTTACCTTTCTTGGGCAATTGGGGAATTAATTAAATTTAATGCCAAACAGCACGAAAAGCAATGTAGACATAGAGTGTGCGAAGGTAGAGCATGTCCAGCAGTATACAGGGTGCAATTGAAGTCATGAGCATTATTCTAAACCAAGACACTACTCATGATACTAATTGCAATAGTAGCCCTATTACGCAAATCAAAAATATTTTGTTAATGCTACTTGTAAGGAAATGCCGCGCGCGTGCCGGCCGGCCGCAATGACTAGTTATTAGTATTATTTGATGTTTGTTTACTTTTTTTTCGTTCCGCGATTTTGATACTTCAAGACTTATTGGCGTTTTTTGTAAGGAACTGTACATATTTTTTTTTACTACTTTTAGTGTTTATTTACAATAATAATAAGCCTTTTGCAGTATGACTTACTAGAATATATATAAGGTTTTCCATACTAACATTAATAATATTTTTGATTTACGAAATAGTAGCCCTAATGCAATTAGTATCGTGAGTAGTGTCTTAGTTTTGAATAATGCCCATGACTTCAATTGCACCCTGTATATGAAACTGTTGCATTTTGGTAAAACTGTAAGTACTATTGTTGTCAGAAACTCTCACATTCACTTCTTGAAACCATTTAATGAAAACCTCAACCAAAAAAGCGGGAAAGTCGAGACTTACCTAGACTTACACAGAAGTTTTCTCATTTGTCGGGGAACCAATGTATGAGGAATGCATACTCTGAGTACATGGAACATGGATTTAGAGCTAACAAAAAGAGGCTTCAGCATCTATGTAACTTCTTGCCAGGTGGATCTTATAAATGGGACCCAATATTTGAACTAGTCCAAAGTATTTAAAACATTTTTCAAATCTTCTTTTAAGTTTCGTATCGACGCAGACGTTACATCCACTTTAAATAGTGTTTGGTCACAGTAAATGTCTACGTTGTTCACATTGTTTAAAATTAAGGTGAATGTATTCTTAGGGCACTCTAGCAGGAGTGCCCTAAGAATACATGGGACATGGTCCGATATAAGTATGTTGCAAATTGTTAGCTTTAAGACGCCCACAATAATCATTGCCTCAATCACTTTAAATATTTAAAATAATACAAAAAAAAAAACAAAAATATTTAGTAACTTATTTGTAAATTCTTATATGCACCAATTACTTCTTTGAAGTATCACTCGGTAACGGAAGTCTTAATTCAAATATTTCCTCATGACAAGATGTTTCTTTGATAAATTCATCAGCCAATAATTATATTATAACGACCCAAACATTCGCCTTCTGTTCTCAAGGTCTGTTCGCATATCGGAACAAATATTTGTATGCCCTACATACTCGTTCCCAGACTAGATGTTTGAATAGGTGATTTGTGTGTTTACCCTCACGTAGGTAAATAATATTGTACTTTGAATTTTCGTTCAATATGTATAGGGTCCAAAAATGTTAAAAATTGAAAATAGATGAATTTAATGAATATTCTGAAATAACTTCAGATAAAACAAACGAACAAAAGTTGAAAAATCGTTATCGTTAAAAACTTCAAGACTTTTTTTTATAGAATAATAAAACCTAGACATTACATGAATACAAAAGCGTCAAACAGAATTATTCTGCGTAAAATTTCCTCGGAAATCTCTCCATAAACCTATCATTAGCTATAAACGGGAGCAGTTAAAATAAAAACGTTAACGACGTTATTAAAAAGAATAACAGTGAAATCTGTTGCTCGGAATTCTCCGCACTCCTTTGTAACGGCTTACAATGAAACACTGGTGTCGGTGAGCATTTGGCTTTAATTGTTCCTAGCTGGAACGACCCACAATCTGTTGGCAGAGGGCGCAAGGGGCAGGGGTGCAGGGGGTATTCCTATTCGCATAGCGGGACAAACTTTCCTTGTCCACGAAATATCGCCTGTTTACTGCTGCCTTCGCGTCTACGTGATCTGATTGAGGATTGGACAATTAGTGACACGTGACTACAGATGTTTACGAATATTTCGTGCTAAACCAGAGCTTCAATGTCAAAGTCACCTTTTCGGAATTAGTTCGGGTTATTGGACACGAACTTACCCGGAAATTCGGATGTGTTTATTAGTTCATGTAGTTAGATGTTGCCTCATGTCAGTGCTTGTGTAATGTGTGGAGTAAGAATATCTATGTCTAATTGTTGGTATGAACAAATAAGGCTTTCTACTAATATTGTTGATGGCAACCGGCCCATCCCCCATTGCATGGGACTTAAACAAAACTAGCGAAATGTGGGTGTACGGTACGCTTGTGCCTAATCCTTCAGGGATTTCAGGCTTGATTTATGATTGTACTTGAAATATTTCCTGATATGTCCTGAAAACATGTCAAGTGAAACTGTTAACAATTCAAGCATACTACTTACAATAATTCACTTGAAGTTTTGATTACGAAACGACTTTTTCTTCGACGAAATCTTGCAAAAGTTTCGGAAAAACATTTCCGAATGCTGAAAACAAGGGATTGTTGAAGAAAGCTGTCACTACGATCAAACCTACTTTATTTAAAGAACGTGATACACGAGTACAATAACAAGATCTCAATTCTTTCAATTCTCCCTTCTTCTAAAGGAAATTTGAACAATCCCGTGATTCAAATACAAATAATTGTGTTCTATAATTACTAGATGTAAAACTGAACATTTTCTATAGTAGTTCATATTTTAAGATACTACTAAAAATTACATGTTTATTGTGCGCGAAACGTCAGCAAAATATAAGAAATACGACATTCGTACCTACGTATAATCGCGAAAGTATATTAAAAGTTAGATAAATTACTTTCAAAGCGTGCACAGTAAGCAGCGATTCTCCGCCAAACGGTAGTGTGCGATACATTTTCCTTATAAAAATATTCCGAGCAAAGCGGAGTTTTTCTTTATTCACGGTCCGCGCACCTGCCGTCTAGAGATGCAATGAAAATTTGTCGTCTTCTTGCCAAATTTGAACTTATTCTTTGCAAAAGCAACGATGTTTTAGCTCCTTTCCTCATATTTTGATGATGAATACTTGAGAAGTGCTGTTTCACATAGTTTCTTGTGACCGAAATGAAACTGTACAAGCAACGTTGAATGACAAAGCAGCTTATAAGGATGCGCTCTGTCTTCAGTAAATATATCTGCATAATCTTAAAATTAAAGTTTGCACAAGTTCTGATGGCATGCATCCAGTTTTGAATTCGCTATTTTTCAGTTTGTTTAAGTGTACTATGGTGTTTACTGTAAAGTGTTGTTTGTTCGGTAGATGAATGGTTTTTATGTTCCACTTTGCGCGTAACGTTCTGTGATTGATTGAGGTTGTGTGATGGTGCACGTTTCGATATTAACGAGATTAATCAAACAAGACCCATGTTTATCGGTTGTTCTTTGTATTTATGTTTCTTATGACAGCCACGATAAAAGTCTAAATAAAATCGACGATAACCTCAGTATTGTTTAGAATCTTTTATACAAAGATTTATTATTTTCCCATAACCCAAACAAAACATATGGGTTATATTTATTCGGGAACATTAAAACAGTCCACAAATCAAGAAACGTGTAAAAAAGAATTCGCCGGTATTGAGATGGAAACACGGCAAAGGCGGCGACGTCCTGCCTTATTCATGAGCCAGGGGTTCCACACCTTGACTCCTATGCGGAACTAACGTTGGCCATTTCCACCACAAATTTTTCGAACACTTACAAACTCTTACAAAACTTTAATAGAATTGCGGTCTCTTTAAGGTTACCTTCTTTTTATCTTCGGCGACGCTGGCGTTTGCAAATTTCTAAATTTTGATTGCGTCGGCGAAGCGGAACGGCGATTTGTTTGTTGAATGAATTTGTTACTTTCTTTGACTTTTGAATTGGATCGGGTTGGATTAATTGAATACACATTGAGTTTTGAGTGTTCTTGATCGGTATTTTGATATTCATAAGATAATTCTCACGTAAGTATTTGTGAAATTATAGAATTATTAGAACTAAATATTTTCAAAAATGACAATAATTTAAGTAAAATAAACCTATAACTACCTAAACCAACAGTATGGCGCTTAGGCGTCTATGTACTCTTCATTGTTGTCATTTGAAAACTTATTTATTGTTTATTTTTGCTCGCAATGCATAACTTTAATACGATATTTTACAAGTATGAGGTCATACAGTATGTCCCCGAACTTATGACTCATACATAAGTCCGAAGTCCCACCGTTTAGTAAACACACAGAACAATTGAAGTTCAAATAAAATGAACTAAATCTTGATCACGTAGCTCCGATACCAAAGTGTACGCCAAGAATCTGAAACTTAATGAGAATCCAGCACTAATTGGAATGCTCGTTTCGTCCCGTCTTGTGATACGGGATTAAAACTTTATTATTTACTGAACGATCTTTACGTGACACACGCCGCTTTATTAAATGCGTTACCTACATGCTTAACAATGTCTAATACACGTAGTGTCATATTAATCTGTATGATACTAAGTTAGTAATAGTTAGTAGTATATACAGATTCTTACAATCAAAACTATAGTTTTTTGTTCACAAGGTAGGTACCAAAGATTACAGTAGATAGATAGATCATAGTAGTAAGCCCCAAAAAGTTAGGCAGGGGTGTACCTGACAGTACACCTAAATTTTGCCAGTTATGTCCAAATCCCAAGAAGGCGAGCCTATTGCAATCAACGAGTACAAATTCAAGTTAATGATTTTCTGCAAAAATCGAATAACAATTTGCCTAATTTATTGCTTCGGGCCCGGGAATCGAACCTAGGACTTCATGCTCAGTAGCCGCGCTTGCGACCACTATTCCAACGAGGCAGTCCTAAATTATCCTAATACTTACCTTTAAAAGGTGGTAGGGACTGAATATGGAAGACGGAGGGCAGGTTATTGTACCTATCGCATCCTTTTTTTTTTTTTTTTTGGTGGGTGGAAAATCATCGAATAACCCCCCCGCTCTTGGGCAGAGCGAAGGGGAGTGTCAGACTTCTACTGACTTATAAATGGTCGTTGAAAGAGATCTAGTAGAAAACTAAAAGTGATAAGCATAAACTTCCAACAAAATCTACGATTTTCCGCTATATTTTATAGCTGCACTCTAGAATTAGGTTAGACGCGATAAATAACGCCACCACATTTTCCTATTTCTATTAACAATAGCCAGTTCAGCTCTCCAAACACATTCGCAACCATTGAATTGTGTACAGCCAGTAATGTGCAAATCTCTATAATAATTCAGCTTCAACACCGGAGAGTAATCGCAGGATATTGCACCAAGATTTACAATATCCCTCGGCGCCAACGCAGTTCCTGCAGTCGCCTCATGATAAATACCAAGATCTCGTTTACTTTTATTAAAGTGTTTTCTTTAAGCAAAATAGATACTTTATAAGGATGTGTCCAAAGAGCAAACTTCGTATAAAATAAGTAAAAAAAATATAAAAAAATTCACGTTCAGCAAAGATTGTGATTTGCGAGCACCGCATGCAAGAAGAGTGTTTCATGGCCACCGTAACTGTAGTCACCGCAAGGACCTGGTGAATTCTCATCACGTTTACCAGTACAGTACCCGTTGCATCTACTATAATCTTGCATTAAAATAATGATCAATCCATTCTCATTCTCCACGAAGTATCAAATCTCGATCTTTGAGTTTTTTGGCTGTTCATATCACAGTAGTCAGGTGTGAAACACCGGCCCCATCTAGTTTTAAAACATAATATGATGTGACGTGTGACTTTTTTTAAACGAATTTACACAAAGAAATACATATTATGAGAGACTAGCTGTTGCCAGCGGCTTCACCTGCTACAACTCGAAAATTATCCTACGCGAAGATAAAATCAGGATAAATACTATCCTATGTGTTAATCCAGGTTATAAACTATCTGTGTATCTACCAAATTTTATCCAAATCCGTTCTGTAGTTTTTGCTTGAAAGAGTAACTATATAGTAAATTCGAACTGAACAAGCTGAACCAAAATTAAATGTTAAAGTAACGTAACTATCATTCTGTTCTTAAAAGAGTCTCATGAGTTGATTTAATGTATTCCTAGTACAAAGAAAGTTTAAATTGTATTTTCTGCAGAGAACATCCGCTACGCTCATTGTGTCCGGCGACCAAGCGTTAACGAAAAGCTTTCGTTTTAAACCGAACAAGGAGCTTAATAAATTGTTTGCACTCCCTTTCTTTCCAATTGAAAACGTAGTTTATTAAACTCAAATCAATTGCTCCTTTAGGTACTGAAAGGGTTTCAATCAATTCACTGAAATATATTGTTAAAGTGAATTGATTAAATTAGTGTTACAATATATTTTGTAGACAAACAAAATTGGCTATGGAAATTAAAATCAAATTAAGCTTGGACTAACGACCTTTTAATAAAAAAATATCAATTATGAATTTATGAAACTTTGTAGACTGAACTCAAAATTAACTTCCAACAATATTAATTGATAAGTAATAAAATACTTTATAAAATGTTATTAGCCAGCCAACATATTCATAAAACTGTATTTAATACAGACCAAGAAAAATATACCTGAAAAAATTATTTATGTCAACTATACGATATTTTACTTACTTTTATTAGGTTGTTCTGTAATTATTGTAGCAAAAAAAGTTGTCGTTGTGCGAATATATTAAAAACACGGCATTTTTTGATTAAGCAGTACACATGTGGGTTGAGATTATGCGGCTTCTATAAAAGGCGTTCTCAGGGAAGAGGTTATTAATGATTTCAGATATTGTAGATTTACAGTCTAGCCTCAAACGAGCTCGAGAGCCTCCATTATTCATTCCACATTATGTCGAACATAAACAACAAAGTGGCACGTCTCAGCAGCTTAAAATATTTTCTGACATGAAGGCATAATAAAAAATAGCTTGCATAAGCCACCCGTGATCGCCAGCAAAGCGGAATGTCAACGGCTTCGGCATCAATCACTTGCGATGCCGGGGATTACTCAAAACGGAGCGTCATCGTCTAGCGTGGAGGCGACGCGAATTTACATAAATAAGCTCATCTGTATTCAACATGCAAGCCGAGAGGAGCCCATGCAACAACATGTGGCATTCAACTTGCAGACCTCTATTATTAATTGTGGACAACTGACGCGAGGGAGCAGTTCCACAGACTCGTCTCGACCACGACCCCCCTTGTTTCCACTTTAATGAAAGTACCTGAGCTGAGCGCTTCAACTTCCACATTGTTTATTGATCCATATTTGCACAGATTAAACCCTCAATTATTTACCTATGTTTACACTTCCAAGGGTTGTTTAACGTTCATTGTATTTAAAACACAACGCAACAAAACTGGAAGCTTTTAAATCGTACGCAAACGCCGGAAAAGTTTTCTTGTACGGGCAATTAATAACTTGAAACGCTCCAGAGTAATACTGGCCCAAGTAAACGTGTAAGAGCGCTTCATAATAATACAGTTTAACAACAGAATTAACCCCGAAGGTTGCTATTAAACAAGTTGGTCGTAGATTTAAATTTTGAGCTCGTAAATTAACCCTTCATCCTTTTGAAATAGCAAAGGGATTGGGACCTAATGGTCTATTTGTGAAACGTAATGGGCCGGTCTGGCCGAGCGTATTAGACAATTTGGACATATTCTGACTTCATCCTATTCACGTAGAGCCTTTATACTGGATCTTTATATAAAAGGTCGCGGGATACAAAGGATTAAAATAACTATCTCAATAAACTTTCTTTCTATTTTATTATGTTTTTAGTTCTGTATTTTAACTAAAATGTTAGCAGTAATTTCACAAGTAAGTGCTTATTTAACGAACCTTTTCAGTTTGTTTAGTAATGTTGTTGAAATGTTTACCTGTTTTTATAAAGTAAAATATCTCTTGAAAAAGGAATTTTACTAAAAAATATTCATCACACAAAGCTGTGGAAAATGAAAATACTTACATCAAGACAGGGATATTACATGTTTGCAAATGACAAACTTTGATTTTCAGACTTTAGGTCCCTCTTTACCTGTGTGCCAGTACGCTTTAAGGACTTATTTTCATTGAAAATCTAGCTACGAGAAATTTTCTTTTCAACACATTTGCTCGAAAAATGCATTTACGGAGCCTGTATACATTGTTCGAAAGTTAAAAATTACGCACTATACATCGGAACGTGCGGTAAAATAGGTACTCTCACCTAAGTACCTATTTTACCGCACGGTCCATACCCCGTTGTATAGCACCGTTCGTATTCTTTACGGTTTTGTTTTTTTAATTTCCATAAAAAGTAATACAAGAATTCCACCAAGGAGTTTCACATTACTTGAATAAATAAGCTGACTGAACGAACCTCCTTGGAAGCGCTTTTGTTCAAGTTTGTCTCACTTTAATACTAAAGAGTAAATGAGATGAAAGTTGTAGTTCTAATTTTCACCACGTGCATGTGGCGCCATTTACAAATGCGCGGCATTTTAATATTAAAACGTCAAAGGTTGTTGCGACTTTCAGACTGTTATTTAAAAACAAAATAATATGAGTTCAAGCGAATCCGATATTAATATGGAATCTACTCCACCTGATATTTTAAATGAGGCGCAAATTGCAGAAAACAGTCTCTTGCCGCCAAAATCGCGAGAGCGCTATTTAACTACTTACAATTATAATATCATTGCTTACAATAATTTTATAGCATGGAAGACTCGAAGAAATACTCAATCATTCTCTGAAAATGTTTTGATGGCTTACCTACTTCAATGAATTACATGTGAAGTATAAACCGTCCTCAATGTGGTCAATATATTCAATGTTAAAAACCACTCTAAAAACCAATAATGACATAGATTTAACAAAATACATAAAACTACATGTATTTTTGAAACGACAGTCAGATGGCTATACAAGCAAGAAATCAAAAGTATTCACGTAGAAAAATTTCTTAATGACGCGCCAGATGAAAAATATTTAGGAACTAAGGTACGTTTTTAAATTCTTTATTTGCCATTAAAAATAGTTTGAAAAAGTTTGTTACATTACATAATTGTACTGTTTTCTCGCAAATGTGTTGAAAAACGTTGTATGATACACGTGCAGAAATTGGTTTTTACAAACTCGTGACTATGGTAACCCCTCGACTTCGTCTCGGGCTTACATTCGTCTACTCGTTTGTAAAAACCAACTTACCGCACTAGTATCATAAATAACTATTACAGAGGGAAACCTTATTAAAAGTACTTTTAGTATATTCACGTTACGATATAAAGCGTGTGAAGTAGAGCATGATCAATTATGTATCGAATAGTGGAAAAATAAGTGTACAACACGTAATTTGTATACTATACAATATATTATAATTGCTCAATTCTTCTTGTCTAGTAATGTTTATGACTATCTTCTGGCTACCTTTTTCCCAAATATATTAGGGTCGGCTTCCAGTCTTAACAGATGCATCATTTTTTTTTTTTTTGAAGACTGACCCGCACTAGGAATTTCTCCTGTATTGTGGCCATTCGTGGCTGCGTTTACAAACATTTTCAACACAGGACAACACACAACTTATAATATTAGTAGTAATAGTATTTTACATGGGGTAACTGCCTATATGACCTTCACAACCCAGTTAGTACTGGGTAATACTAACCCCTTGGTAAGACTGGTTCTCTCACTATTGAGGCAAGACAGTATTTACAGGTTGTAATAGTAGTCAAAGATTTATATAAATGACAGACTGGATCAACGGCTTAACGTGTTTCCCGAGACTCGGAGGGAAATCGGTATGTATTAAGCCTGGAATACACATGCTACTAGAAAAGCATGCTTGTTTGCTACTAGGTAGTATACCCTTTTGTAGCATGCTTTCCGAGTGTGTACATTTGCTCCAAATCACAGACCTTAAACGCATACTTTTTACGAGCATACTTATTTTGACTTTCAAGACGGACTGACGATGAATCAGTCAAAGACTAAAGTTATGACCAATGTCGCTAAACATAGCGTCGAGGTCGATGGGCAGGAAATACACTATGTCGACGAATATTATATACCTGGGCCAGTTAGTTTCCTTCAGCAACAGACAAGACAAAGAGATCGACCGTCGCGTTGACCGTCGCGAGGAGCTACTGGTCCATGAAGTCCTTTATGGAGGGTGACCTTCCTATCTCACTGAAACGCAAGCTCGTCGACATGTGTATCCTGCCTATCCTAACCTATGGCGCACACACTTGGTCTTTGACGGAAGCTCAGAAGTCCAAACTCAAGGTTTGCCAAAGAGCGATGGAGCGTAGCATTTCAAACATCAAAATCACCGATCGAATTCGTAAAACCATAATACGCTCCAAGACAGGCATCGCCGATGTTGGCGATAAGTCTGCGAGGTTAAAGTGGGACTGGGCGGGTCACATTTCCAGCCCCCCTATTGCGTATCTTTTCAACGTCAGTGGCTATCAGAAATGTCCATAGATTAACTGTAAATTGGTTATGGTTTGGTAAATTTTTTTCTTAAAAACTAACCATTTGACAGTTATGTGATAGACATTATAAGTTATCCGCTGTCATTAAAAGATACGCAATAGCCCTGCTGGAGAGGTTAGGACAGATGGACCAGAATCGTCACACACTGGGTGCCTGAAGACGGTCATCGTCACCGAGGCAGACCCAAGAAACGTTGGCGTGACGATCTGGACACGTTCGTAACTGATTGTCCAGAGAAGGCACAACACCGGGAGAGCTGGAAAGAAATCGGGGAGGCCTTTGCCCAGCAGTGACACAATAGGCTAATAAAAAAAAAAAGAAACTTATTTTTAACATGTCTGAGTGACATTATTATAAGCCGCGTCACCACTAGAGCCGGGCGGCCGTGCCTCGTGAGTGTGGACGTGAGTGAGGCCTGAGCCGCGCGGCCCTAAGAGGTACGTTTGGCCGCATCTCCACTTGGGCCGTGCGGCTCCGTGAGGCCGAGACGCGCGCCTTACAGGAACGTTTCGGGTGACTTTAGTGAGGACGCGGCTTTACAGTCTTTTATTGGAGACACTGACAGAAAACAACAAAAAGGTGACATCACTATAAAAAAGCATATAAAGTAGTAAAACCAAAGAATATCAGAAAAAAGGTTTTATGCGTCGTGCTAGTTAGCACGAAAAATAGACCGGCTTGCGATTAAGGGTGGAATACACATGCTACGTAGTAGCACGAAATCGTGCTAGTTTCGAGCAGCTGTCACCTAGTAGCATACAAGTTGCACGTGTATACGAAAAGAGCATGCTTGTTTCAAGACATGCTACCTAATCGCAAGCCGGTCTATTTTGTTTTGAAAAGAGCATGCCTTGAAACAAGCATGCTCTTTTCGTATACACGAGTTACTTGTATGCTACTAAGTGACAGCTGCTCGAAACTAACATGATTTCGTGCACTACGTAGCATGTGTATTCCAGCCTTTACGCTTCTTGCGAAATCTTAGACAACTGGTTTTAATTAAGCTATACATTTTCAGTGTAGCATGATCTCGCTTTGTAAAGTTTTCCCGTTCTATGAGAGATCCGCTTCTATTGGTTTGTATAGCTTTATAGGTCGTCCTGCTTATAACTACCGAATTCACTGACGGTCTGCCCCTTTTCACCCATATGCCTTAATAAGTAGTAAAGTTGAAAAGTGGTCAATCGTTTGTTAACTCAGTAGTACCAACTTACTTCAAAACCTATGTGAAACGGCGAACGAAAGTGTCCTAAGGCTAGTATAACCCCGCGGAAGGCGCTCCGGGCGTCGGAAGGCACGCGATGACCTCCGGCCACCGTAGACGCGGGCCTGTGGACGGTGAGTAACGGGCTAGCTCGCCGTCCGGCCGTCGTCATGACGGCAACAGACCGTGTCGGCGGCACGTACGTGTTCCACGCGCGCCTCAAAGAGATGTCAGCAATATGCAAGGGCCGACGCCCGTCGGGGCTGTGGATATCGAAAAGTTACCGCGGCTCCGACACAAGAGCGAAGAAGAAGGAACATGGGATTGGTTTTTAGTCAGTAGAAGTCTGACACTCCCCTTCGCTCTGCCCAAGAGCGGGGGGGGGGGGGGGGGGTTATTCGATGATTTTCCACCCACCAAAAAAAAAAAAGGCTAGTATAACCTACAACAATTTCTAGAGTATTATATCATTAAGTCCAACTTTTTGTCAAAGACCTCACGCTCGTACTGAACAGACTTATTCCGAAGCTAAAGTTTTTCTTTCCTATACTAGCTTAGGTTCGTTCAAAGGGTATAATTATTGTAGGCTCGTGTAATTTTTACTTTGACACGTTTTTACTTTTATAAAAGTTGTTCTTAGAACGTATTGGAGTATTTTCTTCAATTATTATTAAAATATTTGCAGAATTTTGTTAAATGTCAGTTTATTAAAGTTTCACATGACCATATAATAAATTTCTCTACTACGAGAGGCTTATTAGAAACTATATTTTGTAAGAAAACATTGGAATGTTTTTTCTAACGAGGAAAAGCAAAGTATTTTTTTACAATCTTACTGCCAAGTCATGGGTCTCAAGTTCGAATTCGATTTTTCAGATTCATGTGCGTATTGTTTAATTATCACTTGCTGAAGGAAAACACTAACCGCCTTATTAATAAAAATAGTTAAACCTGGTTTAACTTAGACTTGGTTTATCTCGCATCACTCGTCGCATCGTCTCACTTCAAAAATATTCAAAAGAAATTTTGCACGTAAAACGACTGAAAGATGCTGCCCATGGGCCTTTGTCCATGAGAATAAGAACTCCATGACCTGGTTACGTACTAGCCACAAGATAAAGAAAGATTTCCTTTTCACATAATATTCGAACGTTAATCTTGTTACCCCTGTTCTAATAGCGTCGCAAATAAAATTAACCCTTCCAAATAAATGTACAATTTAAAGGCATAAAAAAGGTACACCCATCCAACGCACACAGGTGCGTTTCATTAAATTTGTGTAAAAATAATTTATTTTGTAAACCGAACGGTGTTATGTGGTCTCTTCCAAACACATTTTGTAACCTGATCTAAATACGGTAAATTAGGAATGACAAACGCGATTAAATGGACCGCCATGTTTGGTATAGCTTAATTAAGGATTACGTTACCAAAAAGGACACAAATTACATCCACGTTATTCAGAGGTCGAGGGGTGCAGAAAAAATGAGAGTTTTCATTATAGATTTTATCCGATGGTCCGAATTTTGGTTAATATATCGAAAATTCGTCTGAATTTCACCTTCATTCGGGTGTTAATTACTTCATTCCTCGAGCCGAAACAGCACGTAGAAAGGGAATTTAAATTAAAAAGCTCATGTTTTTCCTTTAAATAATAACGAAATATACGACTGCAAGAATTTATGTATTATAAATGTCTACAACGTAACATTTATTTTGAAACACGGCCACGCTACCTTAAAAATAGGTCTTTATAACTCAGCTACAGACCCTAACGAGGCTACATTATATTCCTCACTTCCCAGTGATAAATCAAGACACTCAAACGAAGCAACAATTCTACAAAAGCAGCAACAAATCATTACGACGTTCCGTACATCCACGTCCCTAAATAAAAATCCGTTGAAGCGTACGTTGGCAACATTCGACTCGTTTATGTAAATCTTGTTGGTGCGTGCTGATGTATTCACGCCTTCTGATTTTTATCGCTGAGTATTTGATTCACTGAGGTGTATGATATATTTACATTTTATCTTCTCATATGATATTATTTGAATGAAAGGAACCGGAATAGCGGAACGATTTACCAATAGAAGTGTTTTGTTGGTACTTCGAAGTGTAATTATTAACTTTATGTTTGATTTCGACTTAGTTTTTGATACTGATTGCTTTGTTCTAATTGGTTATATTTGAATGTTTGTTCCGAATAATTTGGCAGCTGGCGATGCATGAATTTTTGTAGTAACGCTTTTGTATGTAAATGAATAAAAAGCTGCTACCGAAACGAAATGGGTTGATTTCATTCAATAATGTAGAGTGTTCACGGGCTTTTTCAGTTCCATACGAGATTAATAAAGCACTTTTCCGCAACCAATTTAAGTATTATTTTACTTTAATTTAAGTATTATAAAGATTATGCATTTAAAGAGTTCACGCGAGTGAAGATACTTTAATACTCGGATAGGTATCAAGTTCATCCTGCCCTCTAGCCAAGGCATTTTACCCACGATTATGTATAAGTAAACGTGCCTACATAATTTTACTAGAATAAAGTATTTGAACACTGCTACGATAGTATATTTAAGCAGTATGAAACCTTTTAAACCTTTTGACATACTTTCCTTAAAACAGAAAATTAATTTAGACAGTTAATTGAGTTTCCGGAAGCAAAGTAAACGAAAAAATATCAAAAAAAAAGTATTTTGTTAAAAGTTTCATTGATGTCTGGAAGTGCTTAATTGATTAAGTTTTCTTTTTATCATGTCTCTAAAAAGTGAACAGGGTATTCAATTCGTGGTCGAAAAAACATTGTGTTTTATAATAGACTTCAAAAAAGGAGGACGTTCATTGTTCCGCTGTATTTTTATGTAGGTATGTTCACCGGTTTCTCCGCCAACCTTTGATCGATTTAATTTTTTTTCGCTTTTGTGTCAGAGGATATGCTTCCTGATTGGTCCCATTGACATTTTATCAAAATCTGTTTAAAAAGGGTAAAATAAAAACATTTTTGCAAAAAAACCGACATCCAAAAAGCGGAAAAGTCGATGGCAAAAAAGCAATGAAACAAACAAAATATGTGAGTGTAAGTGACGGTGACACTTAATACATAAACTCGTATACATACCTACTGTATACATACAGCTTGGTTAAATAATCTTTCAGTCTCTCTAGGTTTTAATAATCAGGCCGCTTGGGTATAGCATCTTCACGAGATTATCTATACACTTGTATAGGAAAATGTGCAAAAATATATCTGGTTATACACCCACGCGGGTTACCAATGCAACGCAACTGACCTTCAACCTCACCAATAAGGTCAGTGTATGAATTCCTTTAGTTTGGTTTTATATTATACTTTCTTAAATATCATGAAACCACCACATCTCCATAAGCTAGTCCAGTAATATCTTGAGTACCAGAGCACCTTACGTACCTAAATGTAAATTCATTGAATATTTTAGGGGTGGGTTTAAGCACATGTGACTACCCTGTGTTGTGTTCAAATTTGCTTCTACTGAGCATGAGGTTTCGATTCCGGGTTGGGAAATGTGTTATTGGGTTTTTCGGTAAGGAATTTCTCAGTAGCAGTCACGATTGATAGCTGTCCCCCTTTCTTTTTTGTAGGTTGAGAAATCATCAAATTACACCTCCCGCTCTGGGCAGAGTGGTAGGGGGTGTCAGATTTCTACTGAATAAAAACCACCCATGTTCATTCTTAGCTCTTTATGTGGAGGCCGCGGTATGAGACTTAAACATATTTAACTGGCGAAAATTTATGGGAAGAGACCAGTCGATGGTATGACCATAATGCCTTGGAAGTTGGGTAGGCCTTTGGTGTGGAATCCCATCTTCCTAGCACGGTGAGCTGTGCTGGGGCGGCTGCTGCCGGTGCTGAAAACCTCAAACGGCGCTAATACAATAACTTAATTGGTAGTTATGTGTTTGAGCCGTTTGGGGTTGAAACACTGGGGCCATGGGGTCCGAGTGCCCACTTAATTTATCAGGAAATTGCTAAGCGTTTGGTCGACTCTTCACGTGACCAGAGGGCTGGAATATTTTTTTGGCAAAGACTCAGCATTGCCATCCAACGTGGCAATGCTGCCAGCCTTCTGGGCACTTTTCTTGTTGACAGCGGTGTGGACGAATTTTTGACGCCCTGTAATAGGGGATCGGACTGAGTCAAAAAAATATGATTCTGTTTAGTCCGTCAGTTAGATTATCGAAAAATATTGGATACGTGTTTTTTGTTTTAACGAATTAATGAAAATTGACGAAGATAAAAAGCGTCGTGACGTCACTTGTGCGTAAAAAATGTACTGACATGTAACGTTTTCGAGGAGTTCACGAGTTTTCGAAGCACTGTATCGTCTTCATTTTTTATTTACGTGAAAAAATAAAAAATTGGTTTTCAATATTTTTTGGAAATCTATCTGACGGACTACCTAATTAGTTTTTTTTGTCCGATCCCCTATTACTCCCCTTTTTGATACTTGTATATATTTTATTATTTTCTTAGTTCTGTAAATAGTAGTTTATAAATGTTGTAAATAAATTACCCACTGGCGAAAAGTGTGTACTATAAGGTACACCCCTGCCTAACCCTTCGGGGATTACAAGCGTGATGTTGTTTAAGCACGAGTTTTGTGACGAGTTTATGGGTTGTTCACATCTAAATAGGTATAACAAGGATACAACCAAGTTTGGAAACTAAATTAGTAGGTATGTAGGTAGGTATGATATGAGTAATTGAGTATGTAATGTCCATCTGCGTGATATGATCCTATGAACTCTTTTAAATCCCCGGGGTGGTCACGTGGTAATAAGGGTTAGTTATGAAGGGAGGGTTATGAATTTTATAGTTTGTTTGTGGCCTAGTTTCGGCTGAGGTTTATTATTTTGTTTGATTAACTTTGGTTTAGTTAGTTATTGGTATTTCTGAATTCAAAATGTAGTTGGATAAATAATTCATTGTAATTATTTTTATTTGTCTTCGTTATTTTATACTTGTATTGAGATTTTAAATGGCTAAATAACAACAGCCACTCGGGTCGAACTTCAGGTTAAGCCGCACTTGCCTAGGTTGGTTGATGAGAGAGTCATCACTTATCGAGTTTCCTCTGTGCTTCGGGAAGCACGTTTAGCCGTTAGTTCCGAATGCCATTTGTAGATATTAGCCCGTCTTTTTCAGAGCTCTCTTGGGCAGAGCGAAGGGGAGTGTCAGACTTCTACTGACTAAAAACCAAACCCATGTTCCTTTCGTTAACCTTTCGACAATCCACAGCCCCGACGGGATATTAGCCCGTCTTACTTAGGTGTACCGTATTATCCATTACTTACGTAGTTGTGGAGGTCAGATAGGCAGTCGCTCCATTGTTTGTATTTGCCATCGTGGTGAAAGGATTAGCCAATCGACAGAAGTCGATTGCCCAGGGTGCGCCGGACGTAACAGAGAGTAGAAAGATACGTCGCTCGGGGAGGCTCCTTTCTTGCACCCCAGTCGCTCCATGTAAAATACTAATAATTAGCAGCAGCCGACAAAATTGGCAGGCGACTCCAACTTAGTTAAGAAAAGGTTAGGCAGATGATGGCATTCGTTTTTATTCTTCGTTGCACTTAAGCAATTGCTCTTTATAAGAATACTAAAGTGTGCGATGTCGGGGACAGGGCGATACACCTGAAAGGGAGTTAGGCAGGACATCAGGCCAGACGCGGAGATAGCCGATGGAGTAAAATTCTGAACGAATGGTGGCCAAGGTTGGGCGAGAGAAACCAGAGTCGCCCTAAAGTGCGTTAGGTGGATGATATCGTCAGGAGCTCGGGAAATGCATGTAGGAGAGATATATATAACAGAGAAGAGTGGCAGAAGAAAGGGGAGGCCTGTACCCAACAGTGGGTAAACAGTGGCTGAAATCATGATGAGTATGGAAAATACCCACTGATTCAACTCAAAATCACACGTTACTTAACAATCCCATACAACAGACACTATAAAAATAGATTTGTACTCACAACAGTAACAAACAAAAAGGCAATCAGTGTTGCCAACCTGTCTGTGCAAAAATGCAGATTAATCCACCTTTAACTAACCGAGCGACGTAGCAAACGAGGTTTTAAATTATGTTTCGGCTTTCGTCACTAATTGTGTCTCGGTTTACCTTGTTCCAGATTACGTCGGTATTATGTGCGTATGTTTGTTTGTATTGTTATTGTTCTATGAAACGTGGGACTCATACTAATAGACCATACCATACTACACATGAGCAGCGGTGGCCAGGGTGGTCCCGACTTAAGATCAGTAAGTCGCGGGTTCAAACCCAGGCAGGTGCACTTTGTGTAATTTATTTCATCACCACTGCTCTCAAAACGGCGAAGGAAAACATCGTAAGAAAGGCATGTCTTGGAACAAAAATTCGGAGATATGTGACATCTGCCAATCTGAACTGGACCCGCGTGGTTATACTCCATCCCTCTCCTAGAGAACATTATAGGCTGATGATGATGATACTACATCCATCATCATAATCATCATCATCACCTACTCTCTTTTCTTGTGCCAATCTCCACAGTCCTGTGCCAGCCTCATCCAGGTTTTTCCCGCGATGGTATATAATAAATAAATAAATAATAAATAATATTCCACAACTATCACACAACGCCATCTAGTCCCAAGCTAAGCAGAGCTTGTGTTATGGGTACCAGACAACTGATAAACATACTTATATATTTCTAAATACATACATATTATAGATAAATTACACCCAGACACAGAACAAATGATCGTGCTCATCACACAAACATTTGTCCTGGGTGGGAATCGAACCCACGACCTCCGGCATAGCAGTTAGGGTCACTAACCACTAGACCAACAGGCCAGTCGACATATGTACCATCGCGGGAAAAACCTGGATGAGGCTGGCATGCCTGGGATCGTGCGGTCCATGGCCCTTTACGGGGCCCCGGTGTGGGCGCGTGCCGTGAGGAAGCGGGCCGTCCACTACCTGAACGCGCCCCAAAAGGTCATGGCCGTAAGGCTTGTCCGCGGGTACCGCACGATCTCCCGCGAGGCGGCGATTCTCCTTGCCGGATTGCCGCCGTGGGATCTGGAGGCGATAGTCCTCGCGCGCCTACATGAGTGGCGCGCGGAGGCGCTACACCGGGGGGTCACTCTGCTGCCGCGGCACATTGCTGCGCGGCGGACAGACCTCCGGTGCGATCTCATGGCGGCATGGAGACAGCGACTGTCGCAACCCAGCGCAGGGCATGCCACGATAGTAGCGGTAAGTCCCCTCTTTGAGGAGTGGCTGGAGAGGCGCCACGGCGCCCTCACCTACCGTCTGACGCAGGTCCTCACCGGACACGGGTGTTTCGGGAGGTACCTGTACCGAATCAGGCGGGAGGAAACGCCCGGATGCTTTCACTGCGAGGATCGACCGGAGGACAAGGTGGAGCACACTGTGGAGGCGTGCCCTGCTTGGGCAGAGCCCCGCCGTGTCCTCGTAGCGGCGATCGGCGGCGGCGACCTCTCGCGCCCGGCCCTGGTGCAAGCCATGGTCCGGGGCGAGGAGGAATGGGACGCCGTCGCCTCCTTCTGCGAAGCAGTGATGCTAGCGAAGGAGGTGGCGGAACGAGAGAGGGAGAGAACCTCTCAACGTCCCAGCCGCCGCGGAAGGCGCTCCGGGCGTCGGGGGTCACGCGATGACCTCCGGCCACCGTAGACGCGGGCCTGTGGACGGTGAGTAACGGGCTAGCTCGCCGTCCGGCCGTCGTCATGACGGCAACAGACCGTGTCGGCGGCGCGTACGTGTTCCACGCGCGCCTCAAAGAGATGTCAGCAAGGAGGGGCCCGCAAGGGCCGACGCCCGTCGGGGCTGCGGATATCGAAAAGTTACCGCGGCTCCGACACAAGGGCGAGGAAGAAGGAACATGGGTTGGTTTTTAGTCAGTAGAAGTCTGACACTCCCCTTCGCTCTGCCCAAGAGCGGGGGGGGTTATTCGATGATTTTCCACCCACCAAAAAAAAAAAAAAAAAAAAGGCTGGCATGCCTAGCTATGTCGTCTGCCCATCTCGCCATACACACTAAAATCTTAATTAAATACAGATGCAAAACCTCTTTTGCACAGACTAAAAATTCCCATGCTATTAGTGAGGAGCACGTGGCTATAGATAAAATCAGCCACTCTGATCAATCGTGCTTGATCTTTGGATGGGTCACGACCCATTCATCATCATCATCAGCCTATAATGTTCCCACTGCAGGGACTCAAGCGTAATCTCTAGGACAGGGATGGGCTATAGCCTATAATCCACCACACGGGCTCATTGCAGGTTGGTATAATATGTCACGTCTCCGTTTTTTTTTGGTTTTAAGACACGCACGCACGCACGCAGGCAGGCACGTGAAACAGATGGTCCTAGCTGTTTCGTGATTAGTAGATTTTTGACATTCGTAGCTAGTCTTATCAAGGGGCCTGAGACCTGTCGGGGCAGTGGATTATCGAAAGGTTAACGCGGCTCCGACACAAGGGCGAAGAAGGAACATGGGTTTGGTTTTTAGTCAGTAGAAGTCTGACACTCCCCTTCGCTCTGCCCAAGAGCGGGGGGGGGGGGGGGGTTATTCGATGATTTATCGTAGAGAACATTAACTGGGCCGTGGATGTTACTCAATACTCAATACTTTATTGGATAAAATAACATAAAACACCCACCTTCAAAAAACCCAAGAATGTCCGTCGGGGGCTGACATTAAATTACTTAACTAGTTTTGCAATGTTCAGCTCCCGACGGACATTCTTGGGTTTTTTGAAGGTGGGTGTTTTATGTTATTTTATCCTTTTTCAATTAATTTTTAACAGTCGTGGGTTTTTCCAAAAATTTTAATTTTGCTTTTTATTTTAAACTTTTTACTTTTATTTTTTTATCTAAAAACATGCAACATTCAAACCTTAACCCATAAATGAAAACTGAATCAAAATCGGACTTGCAATTTTAGAGAAAAATGGCATCTTTGATTTGCACAAAAAATCTTTGCTGCAGCGCCCCCTGGTGAGTTGTCACCGTAACACCTATCTAAGAACATGCACCAATCAAACCCGAATCCATAACTGAAAACTGAATCAAAATCGGACTTGTAGTTTTGGAGAAAAATGGCAACTTTGATTTGCACAAAAAATGTTTGCTGCAGCGCCCCCTGGTGAGTTGTCACCGTAACACCTATCTAAGAACATGCACCAATCAAACCCGAACCCATAACTGAAAACTGCATCAAAATCGGACTTGTAGTTTTGGAGAAAAATGGCAACATGTATTTGCACAAACACACAAACAAACAAACAAACACACAAACAAACAACCTCTCACCCCAAACGCATATACCGTCTCCGTTCCGTCGTGGGTAATAAAAAACTTAGGTAGTAAAAATTAAAATTAGATCACATGGACCCTGTCGGGCACAGCAAACACAAGTGAGTTAGGAGAGAGGAAGCATTTGTTTGTTTGTTGTGTGGTTAGATAGGTTGGCGCTCCATGTAAAATACCGACTTGTATTCAGCAGCATCCGTTAGAATGGAAGCTGATCCCAACATAAGTAGTTGAGGAAAAGGCTAGGCAGAAGCTGACCCATACAAATATTTGT